>CP031385.1:0-1312113 GCA_003814445.1 Epichloe festucae Fl1 | reverse complement strand
GGGAAGGAATAAGGAAGAAGAGTAAGCTATTAAGAGTTAAACTTCTAATATAATTAAGATTATTATAAGGGTTTTTCTAGAGAATATAGAGATTATTCCTTTTAAGGGTAAGGAATATTAGGGAAGGTCTTTAGGGCAGTAGCTTATAGGGATTATATATAAGGTAGTTTAGGAGATTATAACTTATTTCCTAACTATAAGGTTATTATTATCTCTTAAAGCATATGTTTAAGGGCTATTAGGATAGGAAGGCCTACTCCTTAGCTAATATGAACATTATTATCTTATAGGGAGTTTTATAGCTCTCTTATAAGCTTATTAGAAGCTCTCCTAAATATATCTTTTATCTAACCTTTAAAATCTTCTTTAAAGTTCTCCTAAAGGTTTTCTTCTTACTAATTTTAATGCTTACTAGTGTAAATAAACCTTATAATCTAATTATTAAGTTTAGGCTATATAGTAGTCTCTAGGTTTAGTTAGGTAAGCTCTTCCTAGTCTCTTATAAATATAAATAAATATAGCTATAGTTACCTTAGTAAACTGTTTTTTTCTAGTCTTTTAGAAGCTATTTCTAAAGGCTTTTAGGATATCTTATTATTAGGGGAAGTAAGGTAAGGAGTCTATCTTATTAATAGTCTAATATTTGATTTTATCCCTTTCTTAAGAAGGGTTTAGTCTTCTTAAATAATTTAAATAATACAAATAGCAGTATAATAACAGCGTAATTTCTGCGCTTATTAAGAGGGATAGACTAGGTAAATCTGAAAAACAGGTAAAACGGGAAAAACAGGAAAAACAGGGTAAATAGGATAAATAGGATAAACAGGGTAAATAAGGCGAAATAAACCAGATAAATAAAATAGGATAAACAGGATAAATAGGATTAATAGGATAAACAGAGGGAAATAATAAAAAACAACAGAAAAAGTATAAAAGAAGGAAAAATAGCAAAAAGAGAGAAAAGTAAGCTATAAAGATAGCGTAAAAGTAGAAGTAACTTAATATTTAGAACACTAAGGCATAAAAAGCTATAAAGAGAGAAAAGGGGTTATAAAGAGAGTGTAAAGGGAGGTTATATAAGTTAGCTAGCTTAGCTAAGGGTTATTTTTAATATTAGGTTTAAATAAAATGCCTTATGGCAATAGATTTGGTTATTTAGTTAGTTTTCTTGTGATAGATAATAAGATTAATAATTAACTAAATATCCCGGATAGATATAATAAGGTTATATCCTATAAGCCTAAGGGTTAATAGATTAATCCTATTATGGACTAGCCCCTAGGCGACTGCGATAGGGCGTCGATATAGTATTAAGAGACTTAAGGAGAAAGGAGGAAGGGTAAGAGACTATCCCTAGTGGTACCCCTTATACCCCCTAGGCTACTTATATAAGTCTCCTTTCCTTACCCTAACTACTTTTACCACTTCTCTCTCTAACTACTATATAGATAATACTTAGGCAAAGCCTAAGCCCTTATATATGCCCTTACTTACCTATTACTAATAAACTCCCCTTTATAACATCCCCTAGTAACGTGCGTAATACTTATATTATATATGCCCTTAGTTATTATAATAAAAACTATCCTTACTAATAGCTATTTGTGAAGTGTCTAATAGGCACTTACCCTACTACCTTATTATCTATTATAATAACCCTTGCCTACTTCTAAGTGTTATTTTATAGTGCGTATAATATGTTCACCCTGCTAATAGGTTATTTATTATGAATAATTACCCTACCCTTACCTATTATGTGTAATACGTTTGCCTTACTAATAGGTTATTTATTATGAATAATTACCCTACCCTTACTTATTTATAGTTTACCTAATATAGGTATAACTTTTACTATAAATATCTTACTTTAGCTTACACTTATCTTACCTTCCTCTCTATATAATACTATCCCTTTATTATTATAATCCTATTATACCTTTCTTTATTATTCTATTAGTTCTCTTCTCCTAAATAATTACTTCCTTTACTAAAATGCCTTAACGCTAAACTAATACCCTTACTCCTATAGTTACTCCTATAGCTACTCTTACTATGCTAATATTTTATTCTATTAGTAAGTACTTTATAGAGGGAAACTCTAATAATAAATAGTATACTACGCCTAAATTAGTCTAGTATCCCTATAGTCCCTATATTAAATAAGCTCTTACTACTAGTATCTTAAACTATTATCTACCCTAAAGTAAGGAGTTATATTCTCCTTATTAGTAGTATTATATTACCTATATATAGTACACTAGGCTTCTATTCACTAACTTATAACTCTAATATACCCTTAAGGATCTTAAGGCTAAAATTACTATAAGCATATATATTATTAAGCCTAGAGTCCCTAAGACTATAACTATAAAGAAAAAGATACTTATCTTATCTTAGAGATACTACTATCTTATTAGTCACTAGAATACCCTCCTTAACTAGGTATAGTTTAACCTAGCTCCTATTTGCTTAGCTCTTAGGGTATCTCTAGCTATAGACGCCCCTATAATAAATATAACTAGCCTTAATATTATCCCCTTTATTAGCACTAGCCCTTTAGCTAGTTATAGAATAGTATAGTTTATATAATAAGTTACTAGCGTTTTATTCTAATAAAACTAATAGGTTATTAGTAGCCTAAATACTATATGCAAAGAAATGCGTAAATAGTCTGCTACCCTTATCTAGGCGCTTACCCCTTATTACTATAGTAAGAACTAATACTATTATTAAATTACTAAGTTAAGTAATAACTCCCTTTCCTATTATTACTAGTGGCCTACCTATCTTCCCTTTAAGTTAAGGTTAATAGGCTTTTCTTCTAAATATACCCTTAGAAACCCTAGAGCTAGCTAGCCCCTAGCTAGAAATAATATTCCTTATCTTACTAGGGTTACTATTCTTACTTACTATTCTCTTACTAGCGCTCCTATTATGCCCTTACTTACCTATACTTTATACGCTAACCTTACTTATACTATCTAGAACCTAGGTTATATCCTAGGTAAATAACTCTTTATGCTATAACTATTACCTAGTAAATATGCTATAGCTATATTAGCGAAGCACTAACTCTAAATAGAGGTAGTATATGCCTATATAAGCTCTCCTATTAATTTAGATAAAGACTTAGAGGATAATTATTCCCTCTAAGTAGTAATAGTAAACTATAATATATTAGTATCTTAGATATATATAGGAGTCTCTATAGGTAAATAAGTTTTCTAAAATTAATTTAGTTTATTATTATATTATATATCTCCCTATTTTGCCTTAAACTTATTAAGGGCCTATATCTATACTATATTCTCTAATAGTTCTTATATAGGCTATATATAGCTTACTTACTTAATAAGTATATTATATCTCTTGCCCTAGCCTAGAGCGTTTTAAGCCACTAGGATTCGCTTAACCTAATATTCCTTAACAAGTTTATTATTACCCTTTATAAGGACCTATTCTAGTCCTAGATAGGAGTCCTAGAGCTTTTAACTAAGGAGAGGGTTCTCTATAGCGCGTTTAATAAGGTTTATGTGAAATACTAGGTAAATACCTCTTAGGATATTAAGCTATATTATAAGTAATATTAGGACTTTTATAACTATATACTTTACTACTACCTAATTAAGTTTCTATAAGAGGTAGTTAGTTTTAATATTTTTAAGTAAAAGCTATACCTTATCTCTAACCTAGAACTATTTCACTAGTTAACATAAAGTAAACATAGTGTCCTACTACCTTTATTATATATAGGCTATTATAGCTTATACTAGATAAGTACCCTCCTAGAGGTGCTTAAGAAACCATACTACTTACCCCTTTAGTATTATTGTTAAAATATATAAGGCTTTGTAATCCTAGGTGCAGTGGATCGGTCCACTCTTTTGAATTTGGCAGGTTATGAGCCCGGTGGCGCAGTGGTTACGCCTACCACAGTGGAGCACTGCTCTGCAAGGCAAGGTTACGAGTTCGAACCCTGCCGAAATAACTAAAAATTCAATTGCTAGTATAAGCCTAAAAAAAAAAACCTCTAATAGGGCACCTGGATGTACAATTCCAGGGGGAGTGTTAAAATATATAAGGCTTTGTAATCCTAGGTGCAGTGGATCGGTCTACTCTTTTGAATTCAACAATTATTATAGAAGTAGACTTATCTAGTAGTAACTAGACTAGCTAGTTAAACTATAAGAAAGAGACTATAATATATAGTATTGCCTATACCTCTTAGTTTACTTGCTCTATACTACTATTAGTCTATAGGTAATATAATGTAAAAAGTAACTAATTAATCCTAACTAGGGAGCATAATATTATCTAGAATTTTCCTAACTAATCTAAACCGCAATCTATAATAATTAATTAAGGAAACCCCCTAAACCACTACTAGACTATTTTAAACCTCTTTATATATTCCTTAGCTCCTATAGAAGTTATAGCCTTAAGCTAAATAAATTTAAAGAGTTAATCTATAATAACCATTAGATATTATAGCTTTTCTAGGGATAGTGCTAGTAAGTTTATTATAAAGTTAATAGAGATTTGTAACTAGAACTAGTTAGGGATAGGTAAAGGCTTTAGTAAGCCCTAGTGTTATTAATAGCTCTTATAACTACTATAGTAGTAATAGTTATAAATAAACCTAGTAATATCTTATAATATCCTATCCTAGTGAAACTACTATTATAAGATTTAGAACGTAGTATTATAGCCTAGGTGCCTTACTACTAGTAAATCATGACATTACTATATTAGGGTTATTATAAGAGGCTCTTACACTAGGACCTAGGTATAGCCCCTAAACTAGAGCACCCTATAAGTGCTTATAGAATAATTTACTACTTACTCTCTTATAAGTGCTTTAATAGGAAACCTTTAGGCCCCTTCCTAGATAGCCCTTAATTAGATACTATACATAGGGTTAGAAATAATAGCCTAGTCCTATAAGGTCTAAAGGTATTTAGTAGTAAAGAGAACCTTACTAGCTAGTAGTAATGCTATACTGCTATTATCCCACTATCTATCTAGCATTAGTAAGAGCTATGTAATAGTAATAGGTTATAGGATATATCCTATTCTAGAGGTTACCCCTTCCTAGTCCTACTCCCTTTAAGAAAGAGTATTAGGCTACTACGCTTATATACTAGGTCTATACTAGAGGTAGAAATTAAATAGCGTAAGTGTGTCTGCCTATTAAGCTTACTACTCTAATATTAACTAGGGAGTTATAAAGTACTCTAGGTTCTTATAGTCTATATAGATTATAAATAGACTAGAAATGCCCTATAGCTTAGCTAACTATACCTTAAGGCATAAGATAATAGCTAATAATTCCTTATTATGAATTATATAGTTCTTTTATAAGGTTATAAGGCTAGTGAAGTAGTAGGTAACTAGGTATATAATGCTATCCTAGCCTTACTAGGAAAGGCATCCTCTAATAGCTATTCCTAAATAATTAGCTTTTACTACTATAGGGAGATCTAGGTCCTATTATGCTAGTACTAGGTATATAACGAAGGTGTCTTTTAGCCTATTAAAGGTATTATTCTCTTTAGGTCCCTATTAAAAAGGGACATTCCTCTTAGTTAATTATATTAGTAATGCTACTAGTTCTAAAAAGTTACTAATAAAGTTATAGTAAAAGTTAGTAAACCCTAGGAAGCTATAAACCCCCTAAAGTTTTATTAGAGCTACTTACTCCCTAATAGCCATAACCTTTACTAGGTCTAGATAGATAGAATAACTTACTATAATAATATATCCTAGGTATTAAACCTCCTTTACTACAAACATAGACTTATTAAGGTCTAAGTATAAACCTATAGCCCTTAGGTAGCCTAATATTAACTAGACCTTAGCTATATAGTCTTTCCTTAATCCCCCTAAGTAAACTAAGATATTATCTAAGTATGCTATAATAAAATCCCCTAATATATCCCCTAAGGACTTATTAATATAATATTAGAACATTACTAGTGCGCTAGCTAGGCTAAAGGGGTAAACTAGCTACTTAAATAGCCTAAACCTAGTTTAAAACGCTATAAAATACTCCTAGCCCTTAGTAATCTATAGCTTATAAAATGCTATATAAATATTTACCCTTATAAACTAGCGTGCCTAGAATAAGAAATAGAGTGTCTCCTTAATTAATAGGAGAGGATAGTAATCCTATACTATTATCTTATTAAGAGCGTAGTAGTTTACATAAAAACGCTAACCCTTATTAGCCTTTTTAATAAGGAGAACTAAAGCTATAGCTAATAATAAGCTAGTATAAATCTAACCCTTATCTATTAAGTCTATAATCTAGCGCCTAACCTCTAGAAGCTAGTCCCTTAGTATATTATATAGCAGTCCCTAAGGGAGCGTTAGTTTAGACCTGTCTTAATTCTTATATAAGCATATATAGTAATTAAGGGACCCCTAATAAGGGGGTAAGCTATTAGCTCTAGCCTTATTAAAAAGGTCCGTGAAGTTAGCTAACTCCTTAGGTAATATTAATATGTCTAGGCTATTAGGCTTTATCTTAGGCACTATGATCTATAGTACTATTATTATCTCCCTAAGGCTTATAGTAATAAATATTATAAAAGTGTCCTTCCTATAGTATACTTAGCGCGCTTTTGCGGTATATAAGGACCTAATAATCCCCTATACTAGAGTCTTTACCTTATATATAAAGGCTTTAGAGATATATAAGCTCTTTACTACTTTAATAACTAATTACTATTTTACTATGTAAATAACTATATTATAATATTCTAGCTATAGTATCCTAAGTATAATGTCTTATATAAGGCCTAGGATAATATATAAATATACTAATAACTCCTAGCTATTAATGTCTATTCTAGTGTGTACTATATAGGTAATTAAGGAGGTATTCTCCTATACTCTCTTTCCCCTCCTTTCTATTTTTACTATAGTCTAAATATACCTTCTCTTTAGTAAATATATAAGCTCTAGGCTAAACTATTTTACTGCTAACTTACTTATAGTGCTATAATAATTATAACTATAATTAATCTAGATATTAATATAATAATATGTATTAAAGAGTATAGGAATTAAGAATAGTAGTTAGTCTATATATTATACTATATCTTACTCTAACTTTATATAGCTTAAATAGTTATCTTATATTATAGTATATAGTTAGCTTACTTACCCCTATATAAGACTTTACTTAGGGGCTACTTATTTTCTATAGGGGGAATATTTACCTCCTTATTTACGCTTTCCTTATTTACTTTATATAAGTTAATACTAACCTATAGGTAATAGGGTAGGAGGAAAGTGCACTCCTAAATATAGTAGTCCTTAGATTTATATTATAGGTAGTGTCCCTCTTACTAGTGTTTAGCTAACTTTACTTCTAATACCTATTTAGCCTATTATATATTTATAGCAGGCTTTAGACCCTTCTCCTTCTTAACTAGCCTATTTTATTTTCCTAATTAAGTCCTTACTATATATACCCTAGTTATTAGTGTGTTACCCTTGTGATTAGTCTAAGGTATAGGTTTAGCTAGCTATAGTTTGCATTAGGACTAGTACTTATTCTCTATAGCAAGGGCCTTAATATTAACCATAATCTTATAATACTATGTAATAGCTATGTGCCACATGCTCTAGCTAATACCCTAGCTTATACTAATTTCTCTTAAATGCTTATTAAGCGCTTATTAAAGCTTTACTAGCTTTATATTATCCCCCTAATAATCCCCTCTTACTAATAAAAGCTTCTTTATAAAGTAAATAAAGAACATAGAAAATAGCTCCCCTAGGCCCTATTTTATTTAGTTAAGCTCTATAAGGGCTATCTCCTATCTATGTAAATTAGAGAACATAGACCTAAGGTATTCTAGGAATTTAGCTAGGTTAAAATTATAAGTACTGCCTTATTTAAAGAAAGTAGCTACCTAGGACTAGACTTTAAAGAATAGGTTCTAGTAAATAAACATTTACCTATCCTTATTAGTTCTAATAAAGTCCTTATTTACCTATAGCTTATATTCTATTAGGAACCTTTATATAGCAAATAAGGCCTTATTACTATTATATAGGTTACTTATAGGGATAGGTTTTTATTTTACCTTAGGTATAGTTAAGACTAGGTTAGAGGTAAGAGGTAAAGTAAGGTTAACTATTAGGGTACTAGGTTAGGCTATAATGGGTAGTTAGGTTAAAGGTCCTATAGTGTTTGTAGCTACTTATTATTAAAGGCGCGTAAGCTTTACTATTTACTTATTAAGTATAAGTTAGAGTGTCTTAAATTAGGCTTATTAAGCTACTAGTAGTGCTATAGCATTAGATAGGGGGGTTATTATCCCCTAGCTAGGTTAGTCTTATAGTTAAAGCATATCTGCTATATCTATTAATATATTTATTAGTATTTCTATTATGTCTTTTAGTAGTTATTATAAAGGACTAAAGGAAGTCTCTTAATTATTATAGACTAGCCCCTAGGTAACTGTAATAAGGCGTTAATATAGTATTAAGAGACTTAAGGAGAAAGGAGGAAGGGTAAGAGACTATCCCTAGTAGTGCCTCTTATACCCCCTAGGCTACTTATATAAGCCTCCTTTCCTTACCCTAACTGCTTTTACCACTCCCCTCTCTAACTGCTATACAGACAATGCTTAGGCAAAGCCTAAGCCCTTACAAATCCCTTAGAAGTCTAATAAGCTTATAACTAGGATTCTAGTCTATCTTCCTTTAGCACACTCTATAGTTATGCCTCTCTACCTAAATAGCCTATCTAGGTTAGCTTAAGAGGTAAGGGGCTGCATTATCTGCAGAAATATCTCTTCTTATAATACCTAACTTATCTATGGTTATAGTTAACTACTAATTAGTATTAGTTACACTAAGGAATATTATACTAGTGTAAAGAGGTTAAATTTAATAAAGTTAATAATAATAGCTAATAACTAAGAGAGAAAAGAAGAGGGAGAAGGAGAGAAATCTAGCTAAAAGAGAAGGTAAGTAAAAAAGGGGGAAAAGTAAGGCTACAGTGTGGTGCCACTGCTAACGGAGCGGGGTAGCTCGCGATGCATCCAATCGCATCGCGTGCATCCCTTCGGTGGCTCCACTCTTTGGCCACGGTCGGACTATCTATCGTCCGAAGGTCCGAAGGAAGCCACATTACCCTTATTATAAGATAATTACTCTTTTATTATATTAATTATTTAAAACTCTTATCTTATAATCTAGCTAACTAATATATTCCCTTTTATAATATCTAAAGAAACTCTAAATATAGTATTATTATTAAAGAAAGATTAGATTAAATAGTTTACCTAAGTTAAGAACTATATAAAATCCTATAGTATCTAGGAGTATATTAATCCTAATAAGGTTAAATTACTTAAAGAACCTATAATACCTATATACCTATAGAGGGATCTAAGACCTAAGGTCTCTATAGATAACCCTAATACCCTTAAAAATTAGAAGCTTACTTATAAAAATACTAAGGATTAATTTAACTTTAAATATAAAAAGCTTTAATTTAACCTTATAAAGTATATAACCTTATTAAAGTAAATACTAAAGATTAAGGAATATATTTATAAAACCCTTTTAAAGAATATATAAGACTCTCTTAACTTTAATACTAAAGTAAAGGAAAAAGAGTTAGTTTAATATTATACTTATAAAATACTTAAGCTTCTTTAAGATTAGTATAAGCTAAATACTTAGAAAATACTAATTCTTATAGAAATATACCTTAATAATTACTTATAAGCTAAAGGTACCTATAATTAGTATAAATAAGTAGTAATAATAGAAGTACTATAAAGGAATTATTAAGATCTAAAGACCTAATAAACTAAGGAGATAATACTATATAAGTTCATTATACCTCTTTATAGTAAATTTAAGTTATTTTAGAAAAAATAGAATAATTTACTTAATAAAGGTATAAATAATAGCTTCCTTAAAGCTATTATAAAGTTTAAAAAAGATTATAAAGCTTTATAAAGCATACTAAAGATAGCTAATATGCTTACTACTAATAAATTAAGTAATTAAAGTAAATTAAAAAAAAAGAAATACCTTAAATACTCTAATTATAATATTTAAGATATCTTAAAGTAATAGGAATCCTATAATTTATTTAAGGCTATATATAAGCTAAAGGCTACTTCTAAGGATTAGGAAGTTAGGAAAAACTCTAAAGATAATATTAAGAGATATCTTAAGGAGAACCTATAAGAGAAATCTAAGGCTATAAGTTAAAAGCTAGAAAAAAGGGAGAAAAGTAGTAATATTATTATCCCCTTATAGAACCTAATAAATAACTTACTTATAGTAACTCTAGGTAAGAAAATAGTAAATATATTATTATTTATATACTTATAAAGCCCTTAACCTTTAAGGAAAGTTATTTATTTAACTTTAAATGCTATAAATAGCTCTAAAGGGAATTAGAATATAGTTATCTATAATTCTAGGGCTAATATTTATATCTTTAATAATATTTATTAGTTTAAATAGTCTAAGTTTAATAGAACTATTATAATAAAGGTTAAAGCTAGAGGTATAATTTATATATTCTTAGGATAAGGACTAGTCTATATATCTATTATAAATCTAATATTATAAAGGCTAAGAAAGATTATAGTGTAAAGTGCTTTACTAATTCTAGGATTTTATGTAAACCTAGTATTAGTAATAATTCTTATAAAGGTAAGGATTTATTAGAATTAAAAGAAAAGCTTCCTATTCTAAGGAAAGTATCCTATTACTAAGCTTTATAATATTAATAAGCTTTATATATTATTTATACTCTTAGATAACCTAAAAGAGGCTTATACTATAACTAGTAAAGCACTAAAGCTATTTATAAAAGGAGATATAAAGCTTTAGCATTAATAATATAGTTATCTAGGTAAAAAGGCCTTTATAGAGATTATAAATACTACCCTTAGTGTTAAATTAATAGGACCTAAGCTTATAGAGTATAAGATTTATACTATAGGTAAAGCTAAGTATTAGAGATTATAAGTTATACCTAAAGGGCTTCCTTAAGGACCTAGTTATAGTCTTTTAGTTAATCTAGAGTATTATAACTCTCCTTATTAGAATAGTAATAGGTATTAGTGTGTTTTTATATACCTTATAACCTTAATATATTTCTTCTATTTATTTAAGACTAAGGATAGGATTTATAATAGCTTTTATATAATAATAGCATTCCTACGCACTTAATTTAGGATTTAGCTACACTTTTTACATAGTAATATTAAAAAGGCTCTATTTATAGATAATATAAGAGATAAGATAGCCTTTACTAGTATTATAGTCTATAATTTAGCTCCCTTAATACCTAGTTAAAATAGTAAGGTAAAGTAATCTAAGGGAGTAATTAAGTAAAAGGCTTATATATTAAGTCTTAAAGCATACCTTCTATTAGAACTTAATAATAAGGTCTTTAATATAGTAGTTTATTTACTAAATAGAATACCTTTTAAGTATTATAGGAAGTAAGTTATACCCTATAAACTTTAGTAAAATTAAGCACAGAAAACTATACTTACTTATTTATAGATATTAGAAGTTTAAAAGCCTTTAATTACCTATTTACACGCTTATAGATATAAGGCATTTCTAATAATAATAAAGGCTTTAAAGCATATTAAATTATATAATATAATACTATAGTTAGAGTAAAAAGCTTATATTAAATACTTTATTAGTTATAGAGGTAAGTTCTAGTATATTATTTAGGTGCCTTTACTTTATAATTATAAGGTTATTATATTAGTATATATTTAGTTTAATAAGAACTTCTTCTTTAAGCTAGAAGAAAAGCTAGAATTAGCCTAAAAGGAGAAGATATTAATAGTTATATTACTTAAAGAGCTTAAAGCTAAAGACCTTAATAAAGAGATTAGTTAAAATCTTATAGGAATAGAACTTAAAGAGAATAATCCTACCTCTTTACTATTAGCTATAGGCTAGGAAAATAAGTAGTTTAAAGTAAAAATACCTTCTTATATAATAGGGAATAAAAAGGACCTTTTTAGTGTATTTTTAATCCCTCCTAACTTCTCTTAGAAGGCACTAATTACTATAGAGAACTTAGAGCTTTAAGTATAAGGTAATAATACACTATTTTATAAGATTAATAAATTTATATATAAAGTAATAACTAAATATATAAAGACTACTATAAAGACTAGTAAAATTACTACTAAAGGTAGTAAGGCTATAGAGAATTATAGTCCTTATAATAATAGTATTAATTTAAATAATATTATAACTAAAAAACGCTAAAGAAAGGAAATAAGGAAAGCTAAGTAAGTATAGTTTTCTTCTGCTTTTTTAATAGTATTATAAGGCACTTAATATAGTTTATATATTAAGGATATGCCTTTAGAACTTACCTATTATTATTAGGTAATAGCCTTAGCGTATTATAATTACTAGAAAGAAGCAATTATAAAGGAGCTTTTAAAGCTTTTATCCTTAAACTACTAGGAAGATATACTAGATAAATCATTTAATTATAAGGAGATTATTAACCTTAGATAGGTTTTTAAGTATAAAACTAATAAAAAGGGCATAGTCACAGAGTTTAAGGCTTAAATAGTTATTTTGTTAGGCGAAAACAACCACCCGAAAACGACGGATTTGACGGTATCGATGACGAAGCTAATAATAACAATAAAAACAATGATATTGACGATGCTAACGATGCTAATGAATTTAACGATATTAATAACGGAACCTAGATAACAGGATCTAGGCCTGCGATATTTGCAATCCATCGCGAGGATCTAAGCTAAAAAAGAGGGTAATCTATTAATATTAAAGTCCTTGTATTATAATAGCAAAGGTTTGCGATCCACGCCTAGGATCTAAGCTAGGGGAGGGTAAGGTCTCTTTCTAATATTAGGTTATCTTATTAATTAAACAATCTAAGCTAAAGGCAATAAAGGGAGAGTTAATTTTCTATAAAAGGGGAGGGAATCTAGGGATTTTATCTAGCTAGATAGTCACATGACTAGGGATCCGATTGATCCGGCGATGCCGATAGATCTGACGATACCGAGGTCTAGAGACCGAAGGTCTTGTGACAGGTCTTAAGAGAGGTCTTGAGAGGTCTCAATCCTAGCCACACATTATATAAGGCAACTAATAACTAAAGGATAACCTTAATAACTACGTAGCAACGCTTACTTCTTAATCTCTGCGCATGCTACTCGCTGTTTGCTACGCTAACGATCTTAATACACGTTAATATAACGTTTAAAATGCCTTCCCACATATAAAACTTAAAGAACCTATCTTCTATAAGCCACTAGAGGGTATAAATACATAAGGTTATCTCTAGAAGATAATAAGAGCATTATATAGGCTATAGGAAGCTCCTTAATAATGATTTCTATACCTAATAAAATTCCTACTAAATCTAGGCTTTATCTAAGGAAAGGAAGACCTATATATCTTCATAAAAGGCAGATTTATCCTGTTTTTTTACGTAAATAATATTATAGTAATGTTTCTAAACGGATTTAAAGCAGATTTTAAAGAGCTATATAAGTAGTTAATAAACAGTCTAGATATTAAAGACTAAGGCAATTTAAAGTGATTCCTAGGTATTAAAATCATTAGGAATTATAATACTAAGGAGATATAGTTATTATAGGAGTTATATATTTAAAAGATTACTTAGAAGTTTATTCCTAATATTATTAATAACAATTAGAAGAGCTTAATTATAATGCCTCTTATAATAGCTATAATTATTCTAAATAATAGTAAGGCTACTAATAAGAGATTAATTACTATAGAGTAGTTATTAGCTTATTAGTCTATCTATACATTATTAGGAAACTAGATATAGCCTTTATAGCTTTAAAGCTTGCCTTCTTTATAATAAACCTATTAATAAAGCATATTAAGCTTATAAAGGCTACTTTAATATACGCTTAGAACATAAGGAAGCTATACCTATAATATTTAGGCGTAAATAGCTTTAATATATTATTTTCTAGCACTAATACCTCTCTTAGTAAGAACCCTAATACTTAGAAGTTAATATAAGGCTATGTCTTTATTATATATAAAGCTATAATTAATTAGAAGTCTAGAAGGTAATATTATATAATAACCTTAAGCACTAAAGCAAAGCTCTTTATATTAAATTATAGTATAAAAGAGTGTGAGAACAATAATAGCTAGGCAAGAGGTATGGGGGCTCTAGTATATTGACTAAAGCTTGCTAGGTCTAAGTGTGTTATGCGTGCAAGTCACTAGCTTATAGCTAGTGGCTTGCTAGCGTCGCGTAAACTTAGCCCTAAGGCATGGCTTATTTATAAGGTACACTAGTGTACCTATATTATAAGTAAGGCCTTATAATTACCCCCTTACTTATAGCTAGGCTTCTAAATAGCTTTTACTAGCTATTCTATAGCTATATTAAAATAATAATAAATAATATATAGTACTTAACTATAAATATACCTATAACTCTCTATTGCTTTACTTATTTTATCCTTATATAACTATAGTCTATTCTTTATAAAATATTATAACCTTTATATACTATTACTTTTCCCTTATTAGTTACTATTATCTTACTATTAAAATAATAACTATTTACTTAAAGAAATACTCTTATATATACTATTTATATATAAAATACACTAAGTTTAAGAAATACTTACTTATTAAGCCTAAAATACCTAAGATTAAGTGTCTTTTCCCCTAGGCTTTATTATTTAACTTAGCTAAGGCTTATACCTCTAAGCGCTATATCTAGTATAAGAAAAGAGGTAATACCTATAAGACTATAATTTATCCTCTTATTACTTACTTTTTTACTTCTTATTACTAACTTTTTATTATAAGCTATACTTACTATAAAAGGTAATTTTTCTAATTTATTAATAATTTTAGTTTAGGTTTAGTTACTTTTAAATACTATAGAAAATAAAGAGTTTAATAAGCTTATTTCTATATTTTTAGAGGTAACTTACTACTAACTTACTAAGTATTATATTAGCCTTATTATAGGCTTTAACTATACTAATACTACTTATTATATTATATTTAGTTTGACTAGTATTACTAAGGGCTACTAGGTTAGTAATTTCTTATCTCTTTACCTAGTCTTTACTTATATTTTTATATAGGCTATGTTTATTATATACTAGTAATATATTATTTCTTAGTAATAACTCTAGGTTACTATATTTTTTATTACTCTTACCCCTAGTATTATAAGTTCCCTTAGTTTTTTACTATACTTTTAGTAAGTTTTTACTAACTTTTCTATAGAAAGACTATTATAAGGCTATAGCTATCTAGGAGGTATATATAGTTCTTTAGCTTTAGCTAGCTAACCTAAGCTATATAGCCTAGGTAATAGTAATTTACTACCTTTTTTACGCTATAAAGAAAGTAATTAATATAGATAAAAATAGCGTAAAATATACTATCTAGGGTAATAAGGTATTAAGCTATAATAGCGCTATAATAGAGAGTTTTCCCCTAGTATTACCTAACCTTTAGGGCCCTTTTATTTTATTTTTAGTAGTAATTCCTAGACTATTAATTAAAGTATAATAGTAACTAATAAAGCTAGGCCTTTTCTATAAGAATATTATATTTTCTTGCTTATAATTTACTTATATCTTATTACTTTTCTTACTAGACTTACTTCTATAAAAAGTCTAAATTATATATTAAGCGCCCTTTATATCTTTTACTAGGACTTATTAGTTATATTTACTTAGCTAATGTGATGATCTAGGCTTTGCCTAGACCTAGCAATATAGGTGTCAATTGTACAAGTAAATAATGACTTGTACAATGCGTATTCTTTTGGCTATCTATGGCGCAATGGAATTAGGGTCAAACCCACATGGTCGCGCAGGCACCCGCGATTAGCCCTTAGGGCTAGACTATGATATTTGTACAAGTCTCCTAAGGTCATAGGTTCGAACCGGCTGCGTGCGCAAGCACTATAGGGCAGCCATAACGGGGTTCTTCCTAGGCTTATAGGGATAGAGAGGGTCCCTAGGGGATGCGCGGTATTGCTAGCTAAAGAGGGAGGTCACCTAGGGAAAGAGCCTATGTGATAATCTAGGCTTTGCCTAGACCTAGCAATATAGGTGTCAATTGTACAAGTAAATGATAACTTGTATAATGCGTATTCTTTTGGCTATCTATGGCGCAATGGAATTGGGGTCAAACCCACATGGTCGCGCAGGCACCCGCGATTAGCCCTTAGGGCTAGACTATGACAGCTAACCCTTTTATTTTACTAGGTATTTATTACTTTCTTAGTTTTTCCTATAGTCCTTAATCTCCTTAACTTTATACTTATTATTTTTATTCTCTAAGTCTAGTATTAGTATTTCCTTATCTTTAGTGTCTTTATAATAATTCTATAGCTTTAATAAACTAATATAAAATATATTATATAGTTAACTATATTTTTTAGGTAATATAAGTCTATATACTTATTTTCCTATAGTATTAAGTACTTAAAATAGTCTAATAAATCTAGGGGTTAGCTTTTATTTTATATCCTTAAGCCTAATATTCTTTACTAATAGTAATACTAGGTTACCTTTTTTTAGTATTAATAGCTAGTAATACTAGTTATAGTACTTTACTTAGGTTTTAGTAGCTTTTACCTAGTTTTACTTTAGTTACTCTTTAACTTTATATAGCTTTATAATATATATATAAGCTTCTAATACCTCTCTTTCTTTAGTTTTATCTCTAAGAGCTAGGTAAAACTTAGGTAAATAGCCTATAAGGGAGTAATTAAGGAAGTAGCTTATAGTTTTATTTACTATATTATTATAGGTAAATTAGGCTATTAGGAGTAGCTTAGGCTATATTTATTAGTTCTTAGCTATAAAGTATTAGAGGTAATGCTTAAGCACTTAGTTTATTCTCTTTATTTACCTATTAGTTTAGGGGTAAAAAGCTATAAAAAGCCTTTACTTTATATATAATAGGTAGCATAGGTCTAACTAGAATTAGCTTATAAAAACTAATCCCCTATTAAATATAATACCCTTTAGTGCCCTAAATTATAGTTTAATTTCCTTATAGAAAAGCTTTACTAGTTTTACTATATTAATTATAGTAGTTATAAGTAAGAAAATAAAGTACTTAGTAAATTAGTTTATAATTACTAGGATTATATTAGTTTCTTATTTACTTACTTAAGTAATAAGTAATCCTATAATAAAATCTATTAAGATTTTTACTTATAGTTATTATAATATTAGTAAGGATTTAAGGCTTTTATATAGGCAATGCCTTCTAGCTATTACTTACTAGTAAACCCTATAGCTTATAATATAGTTAGATACTAACTTACTTATACCTAGCTACTAGAAGTAATACTTTAATAGCTTAAGAGTGTATTTAGTCCTAAAGTAACTTACTAGTAAATTATTATAGTATAGCTATAAAAGCTTCTATTATAAGATAAGCTCCTAGGGAATAATTACCTAGTCTTAGTATATTAGAAGACCCCTTATACTATATAACTATAAACTAGCTTTTCCCTTATCTCTTACTAGGGAATTATTAATCTTACTATTTTACCTCTATAAATCTAGATCTTAATCCTATACCTTTTATAGTAATTATACTAATAGTTTATTTAGCCTAAATTAGTAAGGATTTAGTAGTATAATAGTCTCCTATATTTCTTATACTATACTAATATCTTAGATATATATTACTTTCTCCTAGAAATCACTTTTATTTAGCTAATCTTTTACTAGATTTATAGTGGCTAACTAGCCTCTTAACTAGGCTACTTTAGCCTTTAAAGCTCTCTCTATAGTAGCTAGGGTATTTTCCTTCTCTAAAGGTATCTTATTATATTTTCTCTTATATATTAGTATTTTTTCTTTTACTAGTTCTTTAGTAGCTACTATTTTCTTTTAAAGTTCTAGTAAAAGTGCCTTATTTATTAGGGGTTTACCTTTATAATTAGACTATCTTAATAGTGTATTTACTAGGTTACTTTTCCTAGGTTTATACCTAATTATAAAGTAAAAGGGGTAGAGAAATATACACTATTTAGCTTACCTTTTATTTAGCTTTTATTACCTTATAAAAGTCTATAAGTTATAGTAATCTAATAAAACCTTTACTAGGGTTACTATACCTTTAATATAGTGTTACTAGTGTTTAAATAACTTTACTATAGTAAGTAGCTTTTAATTTACTATACTATAATTATATTTAGTATTTATAAACTTCCTTAACTAAAATACTATAGGATATTATTAGCCCTTATTATCCTATTAAGATAAGATTCTTACTATTATAAAGACTAAAGTATTTATCTTAATACACACTAGCTAACTTAGGTTATAATAATAGAGAAAAAATACCTATTAAAAGGTATTCTTTAGCTAGTTAAATACTAGCTATTCCCTTTTCTTAAATATAAACTTCCTAGTTTAAATACTATTTTAACTACCTTTTATTAGTGTATATAAGGGTACTATAATCCTAAAGTATTAGTAAATAAACCTTTAGTAAAAGTTATAAAATCCTAGGAAAGACTATATATCTTTAAAGCTTATAAGCTTCTTCTAGTTTTAGATTATATTAACTTTATATATATCTATTAAAATGCTATTAACTAATAAAATAAACCCTAGGAATTTTACTAATTTCTAGTAAAATAAATACTTTAAGGGTTTTATATATAGCTTTACTAACCTTATATATTCTAGGACTTCCTTAATATATATAGTATACTTCTCTTATATTTTTAAGAAAATAAGGATATTATCTAGATATACTATATAAATAGTGTTTACTAGCTTATATAGCGCTTTATAAATATAGCTCTAAAAAGTAACTAAGGTATTTATTAGCTTAAAGGGTATTATAAGATATTTATAGTATTTATAATAGGTATAAAATATAGTCTTTTACTTATTACTCTCTTTAATATAGATTTAATAGTAAGTATCCTTAATATTAATCTTTAAGAAGTAGTAAGCTTCTTAGCACTAGTCTAAGATCTCTAAAATTAGGGGGAGAGTATAGTGATTTTTCTATATTACTTTATTAAGTCCTTAATAATTTATATATAGTTAAAGTATTTTATTTTTCTTTAGTATAAATAAAATAAGTATACCTATAAGGCTCTTAAAGGGTTTTATCTAGCCTTTTTATAGGTTTTTATTAATATATTTATAAAGCTTCTTTAGCTTACTTTAAGAGAAGGGGTAAATTAGCCTATATAAGGGTATAGCCCTAGGTATTAGGTTAATTATATAATTAGTCTCCTTTCTTAATAGTAAACTACTTACTTTATTTATTATAAATATATCTTTAAACTTATATAATTCCTTAGGAATATCTTTAATAGTTTTATATACTTTTACTTTCTCCTTATCTCTAAGGGTAATAAACTTATCTTCTATAACTCCTATAATAGTATATATAATAGTTTTATTATATATTACCTTTATAAACTTATAAGAAGTTATAAGTAAAAAGGCTATTTTCTTTTTCTTAAACTATTACTTTTATAAGTATAAATAAAGATATATATATTCTTTAGTAAGTATATATATTTTAATTAAAATAAGACTTCCCTTTACTCTTAGGTCTTTATCTATAGCTATATATAGTAGCTTAAGGTACTTTCCTTTCTCTCTTAAGTCTTTAATTATAATAAGTACCTTATAAATACTATATTAAGGGACTATAAGGGCTCTTACTACCTAGAGAATAAGTACTATAGCCTTAACCTTATTAAGCTTATAATCCTTTATAAAATTAATACTAATAAGGTTAAGCTTAGTATAGCTATCTAAATTTACTACTATTTTAATGTCTTTATACTTATAAATAGTAGCTAGTATATAAAATTAATACCTAATTAGTACCTTAGTATTTAAGGTAAAGGTAAGGGCCTTTACTTTTACCTTAGGAAGTTTCCCTAGCTATCTTAAGGCTTTTTTCTTAGCTTATTATACTTATTTATAAGGTAATTGTCAGGAGCGCAGAGGTCAAAGATAGGATGTTTATCGAAGCGGGTCTTTAGAGAACCTTCGGGCCGTGCGGATAACGAAGAGGCTAGCTAGCTACAAGATAGCCACGTGCTCGTGGAGCAGGGTATTTATCAAAGATAGCGCACATTATTAGTGCTAGGTTAGAGATTAAAACCTTCACGCACCCGCCCCTAGCTAGTATCTATCTAGCAGCGACTGTAATAGTCTTAGCTATCACTTTGTTCTTAACCTTTCAGTGTAAGCCATAATAAATCAATCTCTCTTAACCTTTTTAAGGATACAAACCGTTAGCTAGATTATCATGTAGCTAACACTCCGAAGATCTACAAGAAACACGCCAGTACCTCGCAACGACAAAGCTATGGACAATCTGGAACTATGGATAATGATAGGGTGCGACAAACGCCACTCGATCCTAATTCAGGTGGAGGTACAGATAATACGACTAAAGAAGAAAGGGCGTTGCAGCAACGCTATAAGGTCATATAATCTAAGCTACGTTACCTTTAGAGGAGACAAGAGGTCTTACAGATAGAGGCGCAAATTAGAGAGCTTAAGGCAAATCTAGGATTAGCTAGACCTTAAACTAGACCTATAATTACCCCTTAATCTAGACCTATAATTGTTAAAAATAAGACCTATTTTTAGCCCTTTCTAGTTAAAGGACCTTTCTATTACTAGCTTGCATTGCAAGCCTGACAGCTGCAACCGACCGTGTGGATGACTAATCTAAATCAATTGTCAATTGTGGATTATTCAATTGCGTTGTAGCTGCAAGCGTAGCCACAACTGTAGCACCACTAGTAATTAGGTAAGCTAGGGTGATATAAGCAGGTTACCCTATAGCTATCTTTAACAGCGATTTTCTCTTTAACTAGAGGTCGTATAAAAGTCTTACATATAGCAAATTAAAGCTAGAAGACAGGGCTTTTATTTTATGTAGGAATATTTTTTGGACTAAAATTTGGTGCATATGGGTTGCTAGTTTGTATGGTGGTAAGTCGATTTTTTGGATTTTACATATAAATGAATTTTGCGGAAAATCAAAAGTGGCCCTTAAGACCTCTCTGACAGTCTGGATTTACCGATACGGTTAGTAGGTATATAAGAGGAAGAAGATCTTTTTAATCTAGCTAGATAGCTAGGCCTCTCAATCTAACAGCCGCATTGCCCGTATAATATCACTAAAATCAATTCTATTGGTATATAAGATATTGTAAAAGTTATCTAGATTGAATTATATTAGTTGATAACTGCTAAAACCTTCTGTTGCGTTGCGTTGAATATTTCAACGTGGTGGCTCTATTGGTCCCTGACCGTAGAAGCTACACCTGTACAGCTGTTGCTAGCTAGCAACTAGCTCCCTATATTTTAATAGGTTATGAGCCTGGCCTATCACTATAAAATTCTTTCTAGTGCACTTTACGTATAGTTATAGAAGACTTCCCTTCTATAAAACAGGAAGGACCTGCGAGATAGAAGCTATTCCCTTCTATAAAAAAGGAATTATTGTGGTTACAGAAGACTTCCCTTCTATAAAACAGGAAGCGCGTGAGCGATATAGAAGCTTTCCCTTCTATAAAAAGGAAGTTTAGTGAGAATAGAAGCTTTTCCCTTCTATAAAAAGGAAATTCAGCGTGGATAGAAGCTTTTCCCTTCTATAAAAAGGATTTTTAGTATAAATAGAAGACTTCCCTTCTATAAAATTAGAAGATAGCTACTAATTAATAAGGTTAGGGACCTCTAGTCCCTGATCTTAGTGCGCAAGAGGTTCTAAATAACTAGCTAAAAGAGTAGGTTATTAAATAACAAAATGCTATTAATCTAGTAATAGAGAAGCTAGAGTCCTTGACTTTAGCTATTAATGATAGACCTATGGAGGGTGTGGAAGCTACTAAGCCTGCTAGTTAGCAGCAAGTTTAACAGCCTATTTAGCAAGAAAAGGCACCTAAATCTAGCTCTATATAAGCTGCCTTTAATAATTTAATTATTAAGGAATTTAATAAGAGGGTTTATAGCTTCCCTAAGACTGCTAAGCTTAAAGGAGCTGAAAATTTTGATTAATAGAAATAAGCCCTAGCTATCTAATTTAGAGCTTTAGGTATGCCTAATTTTCTAGATAATCCGGATATTTCTAGGGTGCTAGGGGACGCTGACTAAGCTATTATCCTTATGTTACTAAGGGATAGTTGTATGGAAGGCCCCTAAGCCGCTATAACTTAGCAAAAATCACCTAAAGAAGCCTATAAGTTACTTGTTAGGTAATATTCATATAGCGTTAAAATCCAGAGGGGGTCCCTATATTCTGAATTTTATAACCTGAATTTTCATGGATTTAAGGGGACTTTAGAAGCCTTTAATGCAGTCTTTAATAATCTACTAGCTAGATTATTAATTTTAGGGGTCCTAATTGATCCTATAGATTAGGTTAATTAATATCTTCAATCCCTAAAATTAACCTTCCCTTAGTGGGCTGAAAGGCAATGATTTAGCATGCGTACGAATAGGGCTATAGGGGTCCCCCTAGAAGCCCTAAATCTTGAATTTCTAATGGCAGACCTTCTAGCTAAACAGAGGGATAAGTCATCTACGGTAGCCAAAGCCCTGAATTATAGGGCTAAAGACCTAGAAAAGGGTGCTAAAGATAAGGAAAAGGCCCCTAAAGGTCAGAAGAAGAAGAAAGAAGGCTCTGAAGAAAATAAGGGCTTTTCTAATTCTAATAAGAAGAAAAAGAAGCAAAAGGGTTAAAAATCAGATAAAAAGGATAATAAAGAGCCTATAGAGGGTTCTTTTATGCTAGGAAATTACAACCTTTCTAACGGAGCCCTTGATCTGTATAAGAAACCTAGTAATTACAAGACTAGTTATAAGAGCCCTAGCGATAGTAGCTCTGATTCTAGCTCTAGTGATTTGGATAATGAAAAACAAGAAATTAATTCCTTAAATGGTTTTAATTATTACAGTAAAGACATAAAAAAGGCCCTATTATATGATATAGGTTTGACTGTACATATAGTTAATTTTAGGGAGGTCTTTAGGGATTATACCCCTTTTAAGAAAGGGGAATCCGACCCTATTATAACCAGTGGTGGCCCTATTTATCCTAAGGGTCATGGTAGTGCTGTTTTTGAGGTCTTATATTAAAAGAAACCTAATAAATATAGGACCTTAGTGCTAAAGGACGCTCTATATTTTCCTTAGCTTAATGTTAATATAGTTAGTGGCCTTATTTACTATATATCTAGCGGTTGCTTTATAAAAAACCATCTTTATCTTAAAGATAGGTCTTGTATTGCTGCCCTAGATATAGAAAAACATGGTTTTTTCTTTCACGTTAAAAACCAATTTACACTAACGTTACATAAAGGGCCCTGTAAAAAATCTCATTATATCCGACCTTTTACCTATGCTAGCTTTAGGGGTTATAGCTATCCTATTAGCTACCCTATAGAGGTTCAAATTCCCTCTAAAAAGCCGGATTAGGCTTCTGATTTGGATGAAATCGCTGAAATTGACGAAGATAATGATATTGAAGAAATCGTACGGGATGATTTAGGGGATTTAGTCCCTTCTCTAATGCCTATAGCCCTAGGTTGGGTCCCTTATAAATCTAAAGATATAGATTTAGGGGTGTTAGAGGGCCTTAGTGAAGGAAAAAGGTCCCTAATACCTCCCTAAGAGGCCTGTGGTTCTTAAGGGGCCTAGCAGGGGACTGACGGAGAGGGCCCTAATCTAGACCTGAATCTAGACCCTAATTCAGGCCCTAAAGACCTTTAATATCAAAAGTTACTAGAACTAGCTAGCCTATGGCATGTATGATTAGGGCACCTAGGGCTTCCTTTGCTAAAGAAAACAAGCCTTATAACTAAAGGAATCCCTGATTTTTCTAAAATTAAGGATAAAGACTTTAAATGTATAGCTTGTGATTAATCTAAGGCAGTTAGAAGACCTAGGAAATTAGCTATCCCTGACCCCCCTAGAGCTCTAGATCGAATAGAGGGGGATACGCTAAAAATTAGCCCTATACTATATAATAAACAGTTAATTTGCTTATTTCTAGTTGATTGAAAAACTAGATATAAGTGGGTGTTCTTATTACCTAATAAGGAAGGCCTAACTGTTTATAGGGCTATTAAGGGCTTCTTTAGAGGGCTTAAAAATTAACTAGGTTAGTATCCTAGGCACCTTTACTTTAATAGGGGCTAAGAAATCGATTCTAGTTGCTAAAGCTAGTTAAATTCTAAAGGGATTAAATTCATGACTTCTAGTCCCTATATCCATAAGCAAAATGGATTAGCAGAGCGTTCAATTCGTACTATTCTAGATCGATTAAGGGCTACTATCTAGTGGGCAAAATTACCCTTATATCTATGGTGTTTTGTATTACCTGCAGTTATTAACCTAGTTAATATAACTACTAATACCACAAAGGATAAAAGCCCTAAACAACTGCTAGCTAGGGAGCTAAATCAGCCCTGTATAACTAATATTAGCAGTATTAGAGCCATAGGATCTCACTATGAGATTCTAATCCCCCTGGAAAAACGACCTAAAGCCTAGAAGTTAGCAGCTAGGACTATCCCTAGAAGGTTATTAGCTACACTAGGTTCTAATACCTACCTAGTGTATATCCCCTCTAAAAGGCTAGTTATAAAGACTAGCTTTATTAAAATTATAGAGCCTATAGGTCCTGTCTCTAAAGGATTACCTAGGCTTTCTATAGGGGATAACCCTTTAGAGGGGGAAAATAATTTAGAAGATTAAGATCTAAATTAAGGTTTAAAGGATTACCCTATAGATAATATAGGACATTAAAATCCCCCTATAGGTTAAGAAAAACACCCTATAGGGCCTGTATAACCCCCTAAGGAACTGATTCTAGAGGCCTTAGAGGAGGCCACGCCTGTAACTTTACTAGGAAATCAGATTTTGACTCCGGACCTTGATTTTAATAAAATTACCGACTTTAACCCTAATATTAACCCTATGGATGTTAATATTAGTTCCCCTTCTTCTCTAGATTTTATAAAAGAAATCTGCTTTAAGGTATAGGAGAAGCTAAAGGAAAACAACCCTAATAGCCCTGAACCTAAGACCTGGAAGTAAGCTATATCTAGCCCTAAAAGGGATAAATAGATAGAAGCTACGTATAAGGAATACAAATAGCTTCTAAAGGCTAGTACTTTTAAATTTATAGGGAAAGACCAAGTACCTAAGGGCTGAAAAGTACTAAAGAATAGGCTTGTTTATAAGCTTAAAAAGGATAAAGAAAATAATCCTTTAAAATATAAGGCCTGACTTGTTGCTAAGGGATTTATGCAAATCAAAGGTCTAGATTATCTAGAGACCTTTGCAGCCACAAGTATTCCCCCTAGCTGGAGGATTTTACTAGCCCTAGTGGCTTGGAATAACTGGGAAATCAAATAGGTTAATTTTATAGGAGCTTTTCTTAATAGTAAGCTATAATAACAGATTTATATGGTTATTCTAGATGGATTTATTGAATTTCTTGAAGCAAATCCTAAATTAGCTAAATTAGCTAAAAGTTTTGGCTATAAACCTTCTAAAGATTAAGTAATTTTATTACAGAAATCTTTATATAGCCTAAAACAGAGCTTAAGGGAATGGTAATAAGCACTAATTGCAGTGCTAAAGTCCCTAGGATTTAGCCCTCTAATTTCTAACCTAGCTATATTCTATAATTCCTCCACTAAAACCTTTATTATTACATATGTGGATGATTGTCTTCTAATTAGACTGGATTTACGTTATATCTAAAGACTTAAAAAGGAACTTTATAAAGTCTATCTAATAGAAAATAGGGGGCCGGCTGAATTCTTCTTAGGGGTTTAAATCGTACGAGATAGACCTAATAGGGTCCTGAAAATTCATTAATCTTAGTATATCTTAGAGGCTTTAAATTGATTTAATATGCTAGATAGTAAGCCTATTAGCATACCTCTTCAGCTAGGCGTTTTAGCTACGCAGACCACTAAGCTTTTAATAGCTAGCGAAATTAAGCTCTATCAGTGTATTATAGGGACTATAATATACCTAATATTGCTTATAAGGCCGGACGTGGCCTTTACACTTTAGTGGCTATCTATAGCACTAGCTAGGCCCTATATAGAGCACCTAAAAGCAGCTAAAAACTTGCTTAGGTACCTATTAGGGACTAAATTCCTTGCTATAATTTATAGGGGAGACCCTAAAGGTATAGCTAGCAAAAGCCTAATAGGTTATTATAATAGTGATTTTGCAGGGGATAAAAAGACCTCTAAATTAACCTACGCTTATCTATTTAAGCTAGCTAGCGGACCTATTAGCTGGAAATCAAAGAAAGCTAGTACGATAGCTCTATTAACATTAGAAGCTGAAGCTAACGCTATCTGCGAGACCTTCCGGGAGCTACAGTGGCTTTAGGGCTTATTTAAGGAGCTAAAAACCCCTATTTCTCCCCCTATCTAGATATATTGCGATAATTAAGGCGCTATAACCACTGCCTATAACCCTGCCTTACATAGCCGTATAAAGCATACCTTGCTAAAGTTTAACTATATTAGGCAACAGGTTTTAGAGGGTTTAGCTAAGATCGAATATCTAGATACGAAGTCAATGCCTGCAGACAGTCTAATAAAGCCTCTATCTAGACCTCTTTATCAGGCCTTTATTAAGCTCTTAGGGCTTGATAATCACTAAAACCAACAACTAAATCCCTTTAACAGGGAACTAAAAACAACGCTAAAAAGGGAGCTATATTTAACAATAGCTAGGAATTCAAAAGGGGGTCTTTTATCTTTTTCCTGTTTTTCCCTTTTTTATCTGTTTTTATCTAAAAGTTCTTGTTTACCCTATATCACTTTGTACGCTTTTAATTAGCTTATACGTAATTCTTTTGTAGAGGGGGTGTTAAAAATAAGACCTATTTTTAGCCCTTTCTAGTTAAAGGACCTTTCTATTACTAGCTTGTATTGCAAGCCTGACAGCTGCACTGCAGCTATCAACGGTCGCGAAGGTGGCCGTCAATGGCTACGTCGCAGCTGTTAACAGCTGCGACTGACCGTGTGGATGACTAATCTAAATCAATTGTTAATTGTGGATTATTTAATTGCGTTGTGGCTGCAAGCGTAGCCACAACTGTAGCGCCACTAGTAATTAGGTAAGCTAGGGTGACATAAGCAGGTTACCCTATAGCTATCTTTGACAGCGATTTTCTCTTTAACTAGAGGTCGTACAAAAGTCTTACATATAGTAAATTAAAGCTAGAAGACAGGGCTTTTATTTTATATAGGAATATTTTTTAGACCAAAATTTGGTGCATATGGGTTGCTAGTTTGTATGGTGGTGAGTTGATTTTTTGGATTTTACATACAAATGAATTTTGCGGAAAATCAAAAGTGGCCCTTAAGACCTCTCTGACAGTCCGGATCCACTGATATAGTCGGTGGGTATATGAGAGGAAGAAGATCTTTTCAATCTAGCTAGATAGCTAGGCCTCTCAATCCAACAGCCGCATTGCCCGTACAACATCACTAAAATCAATTCTATTGGTATATAAGATATCGTAAAAGTCATCTAGATTGAATTATATTAGTTAATAACTGCTGAAACCTTCCGTTGCGTTGCGTTGAATATTTTAACGTGGTGGCTCTATTGGTCCCCGACCGTAGAAGCTACACCTGTACAGCTGTTGCCAGCTGGCAACTAGCTCCCTACATTTCAATAATAATTACCCCTTAAACATTAGCTATAATTCTACCTACGGTTTACAGTGATATAGTAGTAATTACGTAGTAAGGTAGTCTTATTAAAACGTAGATAAAAATGCCTACGTATAAAGGGGAAATGTATAAAAGCCTGCAGAATTTCTTAGTAAACTTGGATGTATTATTTAAATTAAACTACCATACCTTTAAGGATAACGTAACTAAGGTAGCGTATATAGGCAGCTGCCTAGCTAGTAATGCGAAGCAATAGTAGATGCGTTATGCAGCCATGGATAGGCACGTAGATTATTCGTTAATCACCTAGGTAAATTTTCTAGAATAGTTAAAAACTAGAACAATGGATGCGGGTGTAAGACGCTTGGAAGCGACGAGGTCACTGCTAAATCTCAGGCAGAAGAACAACCAATCGTTCCAAAGAAAGGAGGGAAATTGAGGCTTTGTGTGGATTATAGGGGCCTGAACAAGATCACAATCAAGAATAAGGCCCCTTTGCCCCTTATTGCCGAAATTCTCAATTAATTGGCGGGCGCAGTTATTTTCACGGTCCTAGATTTAAAAGATGCGTACCACTAGCTACGTATCCGCTTAGGCAATAAGTGGAAAACAGCGTTCTATTATTAATATAGCTACTTTAAATATCTAGTAATGCTATTTAGACTAGTTAACACACTAGCGACTTTTTAGGAGTATATTAATAATGCTCTTAAAGGACTTGTTAATAAGACCTGCATTGTCTATTTAGATAATACGCTAATATATAGTAGTAAGGTTAAAGATTATATAGAACACGTTAAATAAGTTTTACGTAGGTTTAGAGAGGTAGGTCTTTTTATTAACCTTAAGAAGTGTTAATTTTTAGTTAAGGAAGTTAAATTTTTAGGCTTTAAGATATTAGAGAAAGGTATTATAATAGACCTAGTAAGAGTTAAAGCAATTATAACCTAGCTAATACCACGTAGTGTTTTTAATATTTAGTTATTTCTTGGTTTTACTGGATTTTACCGCTGTTTTATTAAATAGTATAGTAAAGTTATTATTCTATTAATAGATTGCCTTAGAGGGAATTAACTAGCAATATTTAAACTAGAACCCTACAAGCTAGCAGCGTTTAGAGAGCTTTAATAAAGATTTTAGGAAGCGCTAATTTTAGTGCATTTTAACCCACTTATATATCTTAGAGTGAAGATAAATGCATCTAGACATGCGATTAGGGCCATACTCATAATGTTAGTGCTAGGTTACTAGCACCTAGTTGCGTTTATATTAAGGAAAATAACTAATACTAAATTACAATATTTAACACCTAATGGCAAATTATTAGCTATCTAAGAGGCTTTTTACACATAGAGACACTATCTCGCTTATTTAGCTTATATAATTAAAGTTATTATAGATTATTTAAACTATAAGTACCTTGCTATAAAGCCTAAGCTTACTAGTAAGTAAGTAACTATGCTTAATAAGCTTTATCCTTTTGATTTTAAGATTATATATTATATAGGGAAATTAAATCCTACTAACTTACTTTTAAGAAAACTAGATTTTATAAGTAAGGTAAGGAAAGAGAAAGTAATAACTATATAACTTCCTACCTTTTTATCTAAATTTATAGATACTAAGAGATAGGAACACTATAGCGATATTATTAATGCTATAGGCTCCACGAAAACGTCACTTAATGTAACTAATAGTTAGTTATAATAACGCTGCGATAATACTGCTAATATCTAGGGTTTTAAAAAATCATAACTTAACTGTATTTCTAAAGAACCTAATAATCTAGATAATCTTAGAAGAGTTATATTAGTAGGGTTATTTAATACTTTTTATACTTCTATTAATAAGTAATAAGCTAGCTATAGTAATACTATTAGTACCTAGCGTATGCATTGTTTATTGCTTAATTATTTTAATTTTCCTATTAGACTAGCTATTTCTAATAGGAATAGACTAGCATAGGTTATTACTAGTAAGCGGTAAGGGCGCCCCTTAAAAACATTACTTATCTATATCCCTATAAGACTAGAAGTATCTATTAAACTAATTACTTATAGAGATATTATAGCTAGGATCTAATCTATTTAGAGAACCTCTTCTAAGTTTAACTCTAACTTTCTAGAAAAGAGCTTAGAATTAGAACCCCTAATTTAAGTCTTATTATATAAAGCATAGTAAGGTAATAACTTTACTATAGCTTAATTAAAGTTACTTAAAAGCGGTAATCTAGCTATATCCTAGATATAGTTAATTAGACTCTCTAAGCTATTAATATTTAAGAATTATATTTTTATTCCTCTAGGTATAAGGAAAGAAATTTTATTACTAACTTATAATAACCCTACTACTAGGCACTAAGGAGTAAGTAAAACTCTTTATTAGATTATAAACTAATATTATTAGCTAATAATAAAGAAAGATATAAAGGTGTATATTAGCACTTATATAAATTATTAGACTTCAAAACTAAGGCATTATAAACTATATAGTAAGCTAGCTATGTTACTAGTGCTTAATCACCCTTTTTAAGAATTATTAATAGATTTTATCACTAGACTTCCACTAGTAAAAGATTTAAATTAAACCTATAACGTAATTTTAGTTATTATTAACTATTTTACAAAATATAGTATTTATATCCCTGTTTTAATATAACTAACTAGCGATAGGCTAGTAACTATGTTCTTAGAATATGTTTTTAGAGACTATAAAGCCCTAGAAGGTATTATAATAGACTAAGGTTCCATATTTACTAGTGGTTTCTAGATAACTTTTTGTTATCTTCTTGCAATAAAGTAGCTACTTAGCACTGCTTTTTACCCCTAGATAGATAGTTAGATAGAATGTTTAAACTAGGTCTTAGAATATTATTTAAGGGCTTTTACTTATGCTAAATAGACTAATTAGGTGAATAACCTATTAATAGCGCAATTCGCGTATAACATAAGTAATCACTTAACGCATAGCTACACACTAGCGGAGGCGTTATAAGGTTATAATCCTAGAGGTCTATAGTAAGTAGTAGTAAATATCCCTTTAGTAAATAATTAAGCTAAAAGTAGGATTTTAACACTAAGAGAGAAGCACACTATAATTAAGTAGCTTTTAAGTGACTTATAGACTTAGTATAAAAAATATTATAACTAGAAGAGAATTCTAATAAGGTTTAAAGTTAGTAACTATATTTTATTATTAATAAAAAACATTAACCTAAGACACCCTAGTAGGAAGCTAGCTATAAAGTATTTAGGCCCTTATAAAATTAAAAAGGTAATTAGAAGTTATAGATTAGTATATTAATTAAAATTACTACCTAGGACTTAATTATATAATATATTTAATATTACTAGTCTTAAACCTTTTAAAGGGGACCTAATAGATATAGAAGATATGTCCTTACTATAAGATACTATTAAAGATAATAAATAAGAGTTTAAAGTTAAGAGAATTATTTTACACTACTATAATAGAAGGTATTATAAATATCTAGTTAAATAGAAGGGCTATAATACTTTAGAGAATTCTTAGGTATTAAAAAGAGATTTTATTACTAGAGAAATTATTAATAACTATAAGTAATAGCTAAGTAGTAAAGTTAATATAAGGTAATTACGTTTTATAACTTAATATACTAAAGATATTAGAAAATAAAGTTAATTTACTTAGATAACTTAAATAATCTATTATATAGCTACTAAGCACTTATCCCTTTATAATAGAGTTAGCCTCTAAGACTACTAGTCCCTTATTATTAGTAGTGGCTATAGGAGCTATAGAGAAAGAGGCCTTAGGAGTATCTTTATTATTAGAATCCCTCTCTCTATATATATAGACCTAAAGTATACTAGGGAGCTTAATAAGACTAATGTATTTAGGTAAATTAATAGTATTTAGTGTAAACTACTAGTAAGTTAGTTAAGCATTAGCTATATATACTAAGAAAGCTTACCTTTAGGAGGTTCTAGGCTATAAAGTAAAGATAGTTTAAAATATTAATCTAAGTCTCTAGATTTATAGTATTACTTAGTAGCGCTATTATAGTGTGTTTATTATATTCTGCCTTATAAGTAATATTAGCAGATATTTAAGCGTAGTAAATATAACTATGCTTATTAGAATTTTTATAAACTAGGATAGTATTCTATAGCTTTTTCTTTGCTTTTATAATAGGCTAGCAGTAAGTTAGTAGTAATCTAGTGTCTAGGTAATAGGATTATACTTACTTTATTTTAATAGTAGTAGCTACCTTTAGGAGTAGCTTTAATAAGTTTAAATAGCCTATTATAAAGCTATATAATTTAAGCTAAAGTCTAGTAATGTATTAGTAATAAGTAAGTAGATTTTAGTTAAGAGAGATATACTATAATATAGTTTTTGTTATTTTAGAAGTAATAAGCATATTTTATTAAATAGCCTATTAAATATTAGCTATAAAGAAGCAGTAAGTAAGTAAAGAAGTTATACTTAAAGATTTATTATATTTAGCTAGGAAGGTTTTTTTATTAATAAGGTATCCTAGAATCTTATAGGTGCTATTTTTTAGGAGGATATTCTATATTATTACTTACTAATAATAGCGTATATATAAAATCTTCTTTAAAGTTATTTTACTAGTAGTAAGTTAGTAATAGAGATACTATAAGGATATAATAAACTTATAATAAGATTTTAGAAGAAGTTCGCTTTAGAGAAGACTTTATAGAAGACTTTATAGGAGATTTTTTAGTTAATAGATCTTCTTAAGGTATTAATAAAGGCAGAGTTTAGGTATAAGACTTAGATATAGTAAACTAGCTATAAGTTAGCTATAATAGACTAGATAGGGAAGTTATGCTAATAAGAGTGTAAACTTATAAGCTAGATAAGGGTAAGAAACTAAGATAAATAAGAACAAATAATAATAATAATTAGGGACTAAAAGAGGTTAGTAACTACTAAGTAATAGCAGTAAGAGAGCTACTACCTAGCTAGTAAGGGTAACTTATAAGGTTAAGGGATATTATAAAAGAAAGAAAAAGTATAAAAGGGGGGAAAAATTAGTCTCTTTTATATTAACCCTAGACCCCTTAAGTAATCTAATATACTACATATAGGTGATTCATAAATCATAATAATAACTATTAGCACTGCTAAACGCATATATGCCTAATAGCTATAAGCTCATAGTAACCATAATATAAGCCCTCTAGTTAGACTATTTAAAACCCTAGCATTAAGTACCTTGTTTATTTAACTAATTACGAAAATTAACATAGGTTATCTGTGTTTTTTTTCTAGCCACGTGACAGGCAATAATATTTATTTCGCTATAGTAAAGCTACGTGTAAGCTACTATTTAAATATTACTAACTATAATAAGGGGTTGTTTTTAATTAGTGGTATTATTATTATTATTTCTTTTTATTTACTTACACGTCTAGATATAAGGTGCCCTATTTTATTTTCCTTGCGAAGCTCTAATGCAGTAACTATGCCTTAAGTAAGTAGCTTATTTTATAATTAAGGTTAATTATATATAGGGGGGGTATTATATTAGGAGCGTAGAGGTTAAAGATAGGATGTTTATTAAAGCAAGTCTTTAGAGAACCTTTAGGCTATGTAAATAATAAAAAGGCTAGCTAGCTACGAGATAGCCATGTGCTTATAGAGCGGGGTATTTATTAAAGATAGCGCACATTATTAGTGCTAGGTTAGAGATTAAAACCTTCACGCACCCGCCCCTAGCTAGCATTTATCTAGCAGCGACTGCGATAGTCTTAGCCATCACTTCGTTCTTAACCTTTCAGTGCAAGCCGTGACAGTAATCTAGGCTATTATAGTTATAATATTATCTTTTATCCCTAACTTTACTATTATTTAAGTAAGTAACTAAGCCCCTTTTTTAGTCCTTATTCCTATAGTTCTTATAAGGCCTATAACCCTAGGATAAGTTATTTCTATAATATTAGGGATTCTTATATAGGCCTTTATTTTCTAAATACTTAGGCTTTTACTTACTCTTTAGTATAGCCTTTTAAAATTACTAGGTAAGTTATATAACCTTCTCTTATATTTTCCTAGTAATAGAAGTATATAGGTTAATATAGTTCTATAGCTTAAGAAGTAATTTTATAAAGAATATAAGGGTATAGGACTTTTCTAAGGCTTTTTCTAAGTATATCTTTAGTAAATCTAGGAAAATACTAAATTTAATAAGGCTTTAGCCCTTATATTACTTTATATTCTTAAGCTATATAGCTATTTAGGTATTATAGTTTATAAAGTCCTTAAGTAATATAAGTATCTAGGTTTAGAATATATTCTAGTTATTCTTAAGATTATCCTAGCTATTAGCCTATTATTTATTAAGGTATTTATTCTATCTTACCTTATAGTTAGTATATATATAGTTAAGTATAAAGAGAATCTTTTAGTAATTATATTAGTATTTTTTCTTTGCCTTATTAAAGGTATAGTTTAGGTTATTTATTTATATCTTATATCTCTATAGGTTTATAGGGTATTAGAGCTTAGTAATATTTTTAACTTTAACTTCTTAGCTACTATTACTTAATAAAGTACTAGCTTTTTACTAGGTTTTCCCTTATACTTCTTTTAAACTATACTTAATAAGGTTAATAAGCTTTTATTCTTACTCTTATAGTTTTTAGAGTTTTTCTATCTAAGTAATTTACTTTAGTATTACTATAGCTTTAGTATAAGGGGTAAGGGGTCTTATTATAAGTGTAGTTTTAGTAGTATATAGTGTATTTATACTTATAGTATTACCTTTATTTAATTAGTTATAACTCTTATTTATTAGGGTTAGGTTATTATCTAATATTACTTTAGTAAATTAAGTGATTCTCCCCCTTATATTACTCTTAGGTAGCTAGTAAGAGAAGCTTTAAAATTATAAGAATAATAATAGCTAAGTAAGAGGTATAAGGGCTTTAGTATATTAACTAAAGCTTACTAAGTCTAAGTGTATTATATATATAAGTTACTAGCTTATAGCTAGTGGCTTACTAGCGTTACGTAAACTTAGCCCTAGGGCGTGGCCTATCTGCGAGGTGCGCTAGTGTACCTGTGTTATAAGTAAGGCCTCACAAAGAGCGTATATCTCTAAGTAAATTACTTTATAATATTAGTATATAAGTCTCTTTACTATTAATTATCTAGTGTAATAATAAGTAAATAATTTATATTATAGAATATAAGGAAGAAAGGCTTTAAACTAGTCTAAAGTATCTTAATATAAATTAAATATGAATTTAAGAGTAATATACCCTAGTGTAAGGGCTTAGGCTTTGCCTAAGCATTGTCTATATAGTAGTTAGAGAGGGGATTAGTAAAAGCAGTTAGGGTAAGGAAAAGGAGGCTTATATAAGTAACCTAGGAGGTATAAGGGGCACTACTAGGGATAGTCTCTTACCCTTCCTCCTTTCTCCTTAAGTCTCTTAATACTATATTAATACCTTATTATAGTTACCTAAGGGCTAGTTTATAATAATTAAGAGACTTTCTTTAGTCCTTTATAATAACTACTAAAAGATATAATAGAAATACTAATAGATATATTAATAAATATAATAGATATACTTTAACTATAAGACTAACCTAGCTAGGGAATAATAACCCCTTTATCTAATACTATAGTACTACTAGTAGCTTAATAAGCTTAATTTAAGACACTTTAACTTATACTTAATAAGTAAATAGTAAAGCTTATATACCTTTAATAATAAGTAACTATAAATACTATAGGACCTTTAACTTAATTACTTATTATAGCCTAACCTAGTGCCCTAGTAGTTAACCTTACTTTACCTCTTACCTTTAACTTAGTCTTAACTATACCTAAGGTAAAATAAAAACCTATTTCTATAAGTAATCTATATAATAGTAATAAGGCCTTATTTACTATATAGAGGTTTCTAATAGAATATAAGCTATAGGTAAATAAGGACTTTATTAAAACTAATAAAAATAAGTAAATATTTATTTACTAAAACTTATCCTTTAAAGTCTAGTTCTAGGTAATTACTTTCTTTAAATAAGGTAATACTTATAATTTTAACCTAGCTAAATTCCTAGAATACCTTAGGTTTATATTCTCTAATTTATATAAATAGGAGATAGCCCTTATAAAGCTTAACTAAATAAAATAAGGCCTAGGGAAGCTATTTTCTATATTTTTTATTTACTTTATAAAGAAGCTTTTATTAGTAAGAGAGAATTATTAAGGGAATAATATAAAGCTAGTAAAGCTTTAATAAGTACTTAATAAGTATTTAAGAGAAATTAGTATAAGCTAAGGTATTAGCTAAAGTATATAGTATATAGCTATTATATAGTATTATAAGATTATAGTTAATATTAAGGCCCTTACTATAGAGAATAAGTACTAGTTTTAATATAAACTATAGCTAGCTAAACTTATACCTTAGACTAATTATAAGGGTAATATACTAATAACTAGGGTATATATAGTAAGAACTTAATTAGGAAAATAAAATAAGCTAGTTAAGAAGAAAAAAGGTCTAAAGCTTACTATAAATATATAATAGACTAAATAGGTATTAGAAGTAAAGTTAGCTAAATACTATTAGAAGGGATATTACCTATAATATAAATCTAAGAATTACTATATTTAGGAGTGTACTTTTCTCTTACCCTATTACCTATAGGTTAGTATTAACTTATATAAAGTAAATAAGAAAAGTATAAATAAGAAGGTAAATATTCCCTTTATAGAAAATAAGTAGCCTTTAAGTAAAGTCTTATATAAGGGTAAGTAAGCTAACTATATACTATAATATAGGATAACTATTTAAGCTATATAAAGTTAGAGTAAGATATAGTATAATATATAAACTAATTACTATTCTTAATTCCTATACTCTTTAATATATATTATTATATTAATATCTAGATTAATTATAGTTATAATTATTATAGTACTATAAGTAAGTTAGTAGTAAAATAGTTTAGCCTAAAGCTTATATATTTACTAAAGAGAAAGTATATTTAGACTATAGTAAAAATAAAAAGGAAGGGAAAAAGAGTATAGGAAAATACCTCTTTAATTACCTATATAATATACACTAGAATAGATATTAATAGCTAGGAGTTATTAGTATATTTATATATTATCCTAGGCCTTATATAAGATATTATACTTAGGATACTATAGCTAAAATATTATAATATAGTTATTTATATAGTAAAATAGTAATTAGTTATTAAAGTAATAAAGGGCTTATATATCTCTAAAGCCTTTATATATAGGGTAAAGACTTTAGTATAAGGGATTATTAAGTCCTTATATACTATAAAAGCACGCTAAGTATACTATAGGAAGGACACTTTTATAATATTTATTACTATAAGCCTTAGGGAAATAATAATAGTGCTATAGATTATAATGCCTAAGATAAAGCCTAATAGCCTAGATATATTAATATTACCTAAGGAGTTAGCTAACTTTATAGACCTTTTTAATAAAGCTAGAGCTAATAGCTTACCTCCTTATTAGGGGTCCTTTAATTACTATATATACTTATATAAGAACTAGGATAGGTTTAAACTAATGCTTTCCTAGGGACTGCTATATAATATACTAAGGGACTAGCTTCTAGAGGTTAGGCACTAGATTATAGACTTAATAAATAAGGGTTAGATTTATACTAGCTTATTATTAGCTATAGCTCTAGTTTTTCTTATTAAAAAGGCTAATAGGGGTTAGTATTTTTATATAAACTACTACGCTTTTAATAAGATAATAGTATAAAATTACTATTCTCTCTTATTAATTAAGAAAACACTTTATTTCTTATCTTAGGTATATTAGTTTATAAAGGTAAATATTTATATAGTATTTTATAAGCTATAGATTACTAAGGGCTAGGAGTACCTTATAGTATTTTAAACTAGGTTTAGGCTATTTAAGTGGCTAGTTTACCCCTTTAGCCTAGCTAGTGTACTAGTAATATTCTAATATTATATTAATAAGTCCTTAGGGGATATATTAGGGGATTTTATTATAGTATACTTAGATAATATCTTAGTTTACTTAGGGGGATTAAGGAAAGACTATATAGCTAAGGTTTAGTTAATATTAGGCTACCTAAGGGCTATAGGTTTATACTTAGACCTTAATAAGTCTATATTTATAGTAAAGGAGGTTTAATACCTAGGATATATTATTATAGTAAGTTATTCTATCTATCTAAACCTAGTAAAGGTTATAGCTATTAGGGAGTAAGTAGCCCTAATAAAACTTTAGGGGGTCTATAGCTTCCTAGGGTTTACTAACTTTTACTAGGACTTTATTAGTAACTTTTTAAAACTAGTAGCTTTACTAATATAATTAACTAAGAGAAATATCCCTTTTTAATAAGGACCTAAAGAGAATAATACCTTTAATAGGTTAAGAGATACCTTTATTATATACCTAGTACTAGTATAATAAGACCTAGATCTCCTTATAATAATAAAAGCTAATTATTTAGGAATAGCTATTAGAGATTACCTTTCCTAGTAAGGCTAGGATAGTATTATATACCTAGTTACTTATTACTTTACTAGCCTTATATTCTTATAAAAGAACTATATAATTTATAATAAGGAATTATTAGCTATTATCTTATACCTTATAGTATAATTAGCTAAGCTATAAGGCATTTCTAGTTTATTTATAATTTATATAGACTATAAGAACCTAGAGTACTTTATAACTCCCTAGTTAATATTAGAGTAATAGGCTTAATAAGTAAATATACTTATACTATTTAATTTTTACCTTTAGTATAAACCTAATATATAAGTATAGTAGCCTAATACTCTTTCTTAAAGGGAGTAAGACTAGAAAGGGGTAACCTCTAAAATAGAATATATCCTATAACTTATTACTATTATATAACTCTTACTAATACTAGATAAATAGTAGGATAATAGTAATATAGTATTACTACTAGCTAATAAGGTTTTCTTTATTACTAAATACCTTTAAACCTTATAGGACTAGGCTATTATCTCTAACCCTATATATAGTATTTAATTAAGAGCTATCTAGAAAGGGGCCTAGAGGTTTTCTATTAAGGTACTTATAAAGAAGTAAGTAATAAATTATTCTATAAGTACTTATAAGGTACTTTAGTTTAGGGGCTATACCTAGGTCCTAGTATAAAAGCCTCTTATAATAACCCTAATATAGTAATACTATAATTTACTAGTAGTAAGGCACCTAGGCTATAATACTATATTCTAAATCTTATAATAGTAGTTTTACTAAAATAGGATATTATAAGATATTACTAGGTTTATTTATAACTATTACTACTATAGTAATTATAAAAGCTATTAATAATACTAGGGCTTACTAAAGCCTTTACTTATCTCTAATTAGTTCTAGTTATAAATCTCTATTAACTTTATAATAAACTTACTAGTACTATCCCTAGAAAAGCTATAATATCTAATAGTTATTATAAATTAACTCTTTAAATTTATTTAGCTTAAGGCTATAACTTCTATAAAAGCTAAGGAATATATAAAGAGATTTAAAATAGTCTAGTAGTAATTTAAGGGGTTTTCTTAATTAATTATTATAGATTATAGTTTAGATTAGTTAGGAAAATTTTAGATAATATTATACTCCTTAGTTAGGATTAATTAGTTACTTTTTATATTATATTACCTATAGATTAATAATAATATAAAGTAAGTAAACTAAGAGGTATAGGTAATACTATATATTATAGTCTCCTTCTTATAGTTTAACTAGCTAGAATATCTAGTTACTTACTAGCTTATAATTAATAATAGGCTATTTTTTATAATAGGAGTTAGCTTAAATAAGCTACTATATAGCTATAACCTAAAGCTAGTTTAGTTACTACTAGATAAGTTTGCTTTTATAATAATACTAAAGGGGTAAGTAATATAATTTCTTAAGTACCTTTAGGAGAGTACTTATTTAGTATAAGCTATAATAGCTTATATATAATAAAGGTAATAAGATACTATATTTACTTTATATTAACTAGTAAAATAATTCTAGGTTAGAGATAAGGTATAGCTTTTACTTAAAAATATTAAAACTAACTATCTCTTATAAAAACTTAATTAGGTAATAGTAAAGTATATAGTTATAAAAGTCCTAATATTACTTATAGTATAGCTTAATATCCTAAGAGGTATTTACCTAGTATTTTATATAAACCTTATTAAATATACTATAAAGAACTCTTTTCTTAGTTAAAAGCTTTAGGACTTTTATCTAGGACTAGAATAAGTCCTTATAAAGGGTAATAATAAACTTATTAAGAAATATTAGGTTAAGTAAATTCTAGTAGCTTAGAATACTCTAGGCTAGGGTAAGAGATATAATATACTTATTAGGTAAGTAAGCTATATATAGCCTATATAAGAACTATTAGAGAATATAGTATAAATATAAGCCTTTAATAAGTTTAAGGTAAAATAAGAAAATATATAATATAATAATAAACTAAATTAATTTTAGAAAACTTATTTACCTATAAAGACTCTTATATATATCTAAGATACTAATATATTATAGTTTATTACTATTACTTAAAGAAAATAATTATTCTTTAAGTTTTTATTTAAATTAATAAAAAAGCTTATATAAGTATATATTACCTTTATTTAAAGTTAGTGCTTTACTAATATAGCTATAGTATATTTACTAGGTAATAGTTATAGTATAAAGAGTTATTTACCTAGGATATAACCTAGGTTTTAAATAGTATAAGTAAAGTTAGTATATAAAGTATAAGTAAGTAAAGGTATAATAAAAGTATTAGTAAGAGAATAGTAAGTAAGAATAGTAACTTTAGTAAGATAAGAAATATTATTTCTAGCTAGGGGCTAGCTAGCTTTAGGGTTTCTAAGGGTATATTTAAAAGAAAAGCCTATTAACCTTAACTTAAAGAGAAAATAAGTAAGTTACTAATAATAATAAAAAGGGAAGTTATTACCTAACTTAGTAATTTAATAATAGTATTAGTTTTTACTATAGTAATAGAAGATAAGTACCTAAATAAAGGTAATAAACTATTTATATATTTCTTTATATATAGTATTTAAGTTACTAATAACTAATTAGTTTTATTAGAATAAAATACTAGTAACTTATTATATAGACTATACTATTCTATAACTAGCTAAAGGGCTAGTACTAATAAAGAGAATAATATTAAGGCTAGTTATATTTATTATAAGGGTATCTATAGCTAGAGATACCTTAAGAGCTAAGTAAATAAAAGCTAGGTTAAACTATACTTAGTTAAGAAAGGTATTCTAGTAACTAATAAGATAGTAATATCTCTAAGATAAAATAGGTATTTTTTTCTTTATATTTATAGTCTTAAGGACTCTAGGTTTAATAATATATATACTTATAGTAATTTTAGCCTTAAGATCTTTAAGGGTATAATAGAGTTAAGGGTTAGTAAATAAAAGCCTAGTATACTATATATAAGTAATATAATATTACTAATAAGGAGAATATAATTCTTTATTTTTAGGTAAATAATAATTTAAAATACTAATAGTAAAAGCTTATTTAATATAAGGACTATAAGGATACTAAACTAACTTAGGTATAGTATACTACTTATTATTAGAGTTCCCTTTTATAAGGTATTTACTAATAAAATAGAATATTAGTATTATAAAAGTAGCTATAGAAGTAGCTATAAAAGTAAGAATAAGGACTTAATAGTAAGGCATTTTTAGTAAGAGAATAACTAATTAAGAGAAAGAAGCTAATAAAATAAAAAAAAGGCTTAATAAGATTATAATAATAAAAGAATAGTATTATATAAAGAGAAAGGTAAGATAAGTATAAGTATAAGTAAGATATTTATAGTAAATATTATACTTATATTAGGTAAACTATAAATAAGTAAGGGTAAGGTAATTATTTATAATAAATAACTTATTAGTAAGGTAAATATATTATATATATTATATAATAATACTTAGAAGTAAGGGGGGGTTATTATAATAAATAATAAGATAATAAGGTAAGTGCCTATTAAATACTTTATAGATAGCTATTAGTAAGGATAGTTTTTATTATAATAACTAAGGGTATATATAATATAAATATTATATATATTACTAAGGGATATTATAAAGAGAAGTTTATTAGTAATAGGTAAGTAAGGGTATATATAAGGGCTTAGGCTTTGCCTAAGTATTATCTATATAGTAATTAAAGAGAGAATTAGTAAAAGTAATTAAAGTAAAGAAAAAAAGGCTTATATAAGTAGCCTAGGGGGTATAAGGGGCATTACTAGGGATAGTCTCTTACTCTTCCTCCTTCCTCCTTAAGTCTCTTAATACTACATTAACGCCCTATCGCAGTCGCCTAGGGGCTAGTCTATAACACCTAGGTAATATTAAGGTAAATAAGTTAAAGATCTTTAAGATACTTACTAATAGCTTTATAAAGCCTTTATTAAGGTAAATATATAGTAACTTCTACTACTAGATTAGCTTATAGGAGATCCCTATATAATTAAAAATACTAAGAAATTATTATAATCTTCTCTTATGCTTATAAACTTTAGCTTTAATAAATATCTTAGCTAGGGGGGGTGTATTAGGGAAAGCGCCTTTAAAAGCTTAGGATATATAAGGGCAGCGTGTATTAATAGGGATAAAACGTGAGGTTAGATATTAGTGGATATAATGTATTAGATATACCTCCTTACACTAGTCATTACCATAGCGCACTGTGTACCTTTGAGGTACAAAAGTCAGGTGCCGTCTGCACCTCTGATTAATCAAATCGAACGTTTTCTATCATCTACACCGACCCCTACCTTGACACTACCAGGCGAGGCCGCTTAGCAGTTGTTGTTTAACCCACTCACCACTGTATGTAGTATTGTTCCGTACAGAGACAGGATGCAACAGAGCAGTAGCTCGTTTTCTTGAGACGACAAATTGTCTACCTTTTTTTGTCTTTTTGGCGAGTTATAATGTGCGGCAGCGAAACCGTTGGAATGGAATGGTTCCCGCCCAGGGTTTGCTGCCGAGGCCGAGGTTGCTGGGACTCGACAGAAACGATCAGCACTCCGAACCGAGGATGATCAAATTTGGTCCGCGTTAACAAATATACTCGCTTTGACTCGCTGATAACAACATGATCATCCGGGCCAGATCAGATGCTCAGGCCAGTTTCGGTACAGGACGGAAGGTGCAATGGCGTGGGCAATAATCCATCAGACCCGTTCGTATCCACCCCGAGAGTGTGAGCTTTGTGAATATGTACATAAGTTCCTATATGAGCGATCCATCAACCACGCGATAGAGGGCATCGATGTATATTTTGACAAAAAGTCGAGAATTAGTAGAGGCGCTGTTGGTTACATCTGAAGGGAGGGAGAAGAGCTCTAGGGTGGGTGTGATCCACGACCTATTGGGTCAGTGCTGAATTGGGTCACCAGGCCAGGTGCCACACCCAGTCCAGCAAACTTGTTGTGCATCGCTAGCGCCATCTTGTGCAAGACGTCAAACAAAAAAATCTAGTCAATCTCACTTCACACGAACTTGAAAACCCAAAGACCCAAAAACCACTCCGCTTAAGCACTAGAACCAGACGCTTCACGTTCCCATCAGCTTTCATGCCTGCATGGCCATACCCATAGGGTTGATGCGTTAATTTCGGCCACCGCCTCGCAGTCGGCCATTTGCTGGCAGTCCATCATGCGCAATCTTCGAAATGTCCGCCTTGGGCGATGGAGTCGTGCTGATATCTCCTCAGCTTGCTGGAACCCTGTGACGGACGAGACCATTTGTACCATTGGCCCAACAGCGGAAAGCTCAAGCATTGAGCTAGTTTCGTTTTCCGAAAGTGACGCCTCGTAAGTTGACAAGCAACAATATGGGGGCCTCGCCTTGTCTCAAGGGCTGGTAAATGTTCCAATCATCTGCAAAAAGACTAACGATTTACTTCAGAGGCTCATGTACAAGAATAGCCTCCTGGGATGCTCCTAGCCCTACCCCGGACTTACCGTTTGACAGAGTAGTCAGTATTCAGTATCTGAGTGGCTCTGCAACGACATGTCTTGTTCTCGAGGGCGGAGATATCATCACCGTCCAGGGCGATGAGTCCTCTGGCCAGGGCCAAATTGAAATCATGGGCTCCATAGATGCTGGAATATCAGCTGCGAGATGGTCTCCTGACGAAGAACTTTTCATCATCACAACGAAAGCAGACACTGCCATCTTCATGAGTGCCGCCTTTGACCCTCTGGCTGAAGTGAGTTTGACAGCCGAGGATCTCAAGGCCTCCAAGCATGTATCTGTGGGATGGGGGAAGAAAGAGACTCAGTTCCAAGGGCGCGGTGCGAAAGCACTTCGTGACCCAACCATCCCCGAACATGTGGATGAGGGTTTGCCCAGCATACACGAGGATGGCTCGACATCAATCAGTTGGAGGGGTGATGGCGCTTACGTGGCTATCAACTCATTACAGCAGGGCAGCAGACGAGTAGTTCGTGTCTATTCCCGAGAAGGAGAGCTTGACAGCGCCAGCGAGCCAGTCGATGGCCTCGAAGGGTCGTTGAGCTGGAGGCCTTCGGGTAACTTGATGGCCGGGATTCAACGGCTGCCTGACCGCATCGATGTTGTCTTCTTTGAGAGGAACGGCCTTCGGCATGGACAGTTCACCTTGCGCTCTCCCGGGGGGGCTGTTTTGGCCAGTGAAAAGATTCGTCTCGAATGGAACTCTGACTCGACTGTTTTGGCTGTGGTTTGGAAGGACTCGGTTCAACTTTGGACCACGGGCAACTATCATTGGTACCTTAAACAGGAAATGGCTGTCGCACCGGGGCTTTTCCATCTATCATGGCATCCTGAGAAGGCTCTTCGATTCGTCGCCGTCTCACCATCCGAAATCATGTCCGTTGAGAAAGTGTTCTACACTACTCGAGGATCCTGTCTCCCGCCGTACGATAATGGCGCTGTGGCAGTGATTGATGGCGAGACCGTCAGACTCACAGCATTCAGAACGGCCAACGTGCCCCCACCGATGTCTCTGTTCGACATCACGACCCAGTCGCCCGTCGCAGATGTGGCCTTTGGCCGCCATAATGCTTGGTTCGCAGCTCTGCACCGCAAGGCAGTTGATGTTTACGAGTGGCCTATGAAAAATGGCCGCTCCATCAAGCCCAGTCTGAAATTCAGTGTGCCGTTCCCGTCATCAGGTCTTCTCGATCGTGACAGACTAGTCCCTCTGAGACTTTGGAGCGTCTCAGACGGTCATTTTCATTGCGTCTGCTCCCATGATAGTCTTGGCTTACGGCAGTTTGCCATCAACGTAGATGCCGGTGATATACGAGCGGTTGATAATGACAACAAAGTTATCGTGTCGAACTCAACGTATGAGGATGCGACTTCGCTAGAGGCTTATGGGCAAGATCTACAAGGCCATCTTTGCAAGCTCTCAGCAGCAGTCCCAGAGAATACGGATCTCTGTGCCTCCGAGAAGCTCGCAGAAGACTTCGGCCTGAAATTTCCTACTCATCTGCCCTGGTTTGAGATCAGCAAAGTAAACGGCAGCACGGTTGCCTTTGGACAGTCAAGAAACGGCCACTTGTATGCCAACTCAAGGCTACTGGCCAAAAATTGCACATCCTTTGTTGTTTCGCCTAGTCATCTTATTTTCACCACTAGCAACCATTTCGTCAAGCATGTACACTTGACGGCAACTGCGGAAGGTATGTTTTGATTCCGGTTCAAATTCAAATTGCTCTCTCTCAATATGTTTATTTCAAAAGACTAACGATTCCTCCCAGATCTTCAAGTTCCAGAGGACGACCCCGAAAAGGACGAGAGATGTCGCAGTGTGGAGCGAGGATCTCGTCTCGTCGTTGCCATCCCCACCAACATGAGCATTGTTCTTCAAATGCCCCGAGGCAATGTTGAAACCATCTTTCCTCGTGCCATGGTAGTTGACGGTATTCGAAGCCTCATCGAGGAGAAGAGCTACGCCCGTGCCTTCTCCTATTGCCGCACACAAAGGGTCGACATGAACATACTGTATGATCACCAGCCCAGCCAGTTCCTGGCCAACGTCGGCCTCTTCTTAGACCAGCTGAATGACGTGACGTACATTGATCTCTTCCTGTCATCTGTCCGGGAAGAAGACGTCACCGAAACCATGTACAAAGACACCAAGCGGCCGCGGGCTCAACTCGAGTCCCAAGGGCAAAGCCATGAACACTCTACCGCCACCGAATCTCCCCCGCCACCCTCCTCTTCATCTAAGATCAACACTGTTTGTGATGCCGTGCTTCAGAAATTGGAAGCTCGGAAAGCCTCTAATCTACACAACATCATCACCGCACACGTCTGCAAGTCTCCACCCGCACTGGACGATGGTCTCACCCTCGTGGCTGAACTCATGCAAGAGGATGAGAAGGTGGCAGAAAAGGCCGTCGAGCACATTTGCTTCCTCGTCGACGTGAACCGGCTCTACGAAAACGCCCTGGGCCTGTACAACCTTGATCTAGCGCTCCTGGTAGCCCAGCAATCCCAACGCGATCCCCGGGAATACCTCCCCTTCATCCAAAACCTCCACCTCCTCCCCGAGCTACGCCGTCGATATGCAATCGACGATCACCTCGCGCGTCGATCAAAAGCCCTTGAACATCTGTACGCCCTAGACGCCTTCGACGAGTTCTGCAGCTATACGTCCAAATATGCGCTGTACCAAGACGCCCTCCGCATTTATCGCTACGACCAGGCTCGTCTTCGCGCCATCACCGCCCTCTACGCCGAACACCTCGAGTCCAGGTCCTCGCACCGCGAGGCCGGACTCGCATACGAATCCATCCGAAACTACGCCAAAGCCACGTCGTGCTACCGCGCCGCCGGCGCGACCTGCTGGCAGGAGTGCCTCTACACAGCGCAGCAGCAATCTCCGCCGCTATCCTCATCGGCCATGACCGACCTGGCGACCAGTCTGGCCGATGCTCTCTGGGAAGCAAAGGACTACTCCTCCGCGGCCACCATCCACCTAGAGCACCTCTCCTCCCTTGAAACTGCAATCAGGTGTCTCTGCAAGGGGTACCTCTTCGCCGATGCCACCCGTCTCGTTGTGCGCCACTCACGCCCCGAGCTGCTCGAATCCGTCGTCGACGTGGGAGTCGCCGAAGCCCTCGGCAGCACGACCGAGTTCCTGGCCGACTGCAAGGCCCAACTGCTCGCCCAAACGCCCCGCATAGCCGAGCTGCGTCGCAAGGCCATCGAGGACCCTTTATCCTTCTACGAAGGCGAGCGACCCGGCGGTCTCGACATCCCCGACGACGTCTCCATCGCGGCGAGTTCGCGCATATCCACCTCGGCCAGTCTCTTCACCCGCTACACCGGCAAAGCAGGCAGTGTCGGCACCGTCGCCACAGGCGTCTCCCGCGCGACAAGCAAGAACCGACGCCGCGAGGAGAAGAAGCGCGCAAGGGGCCGCAAGGGAACCGTCTACGAGGAAGAGTACCTCGTCAACAGCGTACGTCGCCTAGTCGAGCGCGTGGCCGGCGCCAAGGCCGAAGTGGAGCGCCTGGTGTTTGCCCTCGTGAGGAGGGGCATGGCCGAGCGAGCCCGCGCCGCAGAGTCGCTGATGAATGATGTCGTGGAGGCATGTCAGAGGGCGATAGCGGAAGTGTTCGCCGCGTCTACTACTACTGCTCCGCAGCAGCAGCAGCAGCAGCAGCAGCAGGGACAAGAACAACTAGTCAATGATGGAGGAGACGACCAATTCACATGGAGAGCCACAGGTGGGGATGCCGTTCTACAAGATTACCTGGTCGATAGGACGAGGCGCCAGGAACCGCCCGTCATTGCAAGCCTCCAGAAGCTTGTTCTTCTGGGGTAAGAGGTGGATTTTCGAAACCAGACTAGTTGGAAGGGAGAATATATGAACATGATGCGTAGTGAGAAATCCCCCCTCCCCCAAACCCCAACCCGCGTGATCAGGGCCAAGAAGAACGTTCTTACAAACGCCAACGTCGAATTTACGATACTTCACACATGTAAAAAATCTTGATTCATACACAATGTCATGTGCATTGTGATAGTATGCCATTTACCCACGTACACTACAAACAGACATGTTCCATCGTGTTCAAATCACACCGACTGTTTCAAACCAATTCGCCTTCCGCTATGAAAAAAAAAAAAAAAAACCGTCCTAAAGGCACAAGTAACGTAGAAATGGATTCCGAAAAGTGTGAAGAACAAGGAAATTGAAGACAAAAACAGGTACAAGGAAGGGGGTATGGCTTTCGAAAACGTCGGCTTGCCCGGTTCCAACAAACACACTTCATGTACTGTACTGACACACACACGCATATTTCTTCCTGGTAGGACGGCAGGCAGTTCAGGTCTTCACGTCGCCATCACTTGCCACGTTTGAGACCTCCTCTTCTACAGGCGTCGTGGGAGCTGCCTCGTGGAGAACCTCGCCCTCGGCAACTTGCTCAGCCTCATCTTCTCCTTCCTGCAGCGCGTCTTCGCCAATGGGCTCTTCGGGAACCATGCCATTTTGGCGTTCCCATACCTCGCGACGGATTCTCTCGTCCTTGGCCTTTCTGGCGCGCTCTACCTCTTCGAAGCCGCCCGATTTTTTCAGTTTGCCGTCTTGCACATAGTTGGCGATTTCTCGTAGCATTTCGTTGCCTCGTCTACCTTCCAATTCCTTTTGTCTGAGCTTTTCAGCGCGTTCTATAGCCTCGAGTCGGTTTTCGTGATTCGGCTCGAGGGCGCGAACTTCGCCGAGCAGGTCCTCTTTGGCGGCGCTCTGGTTGAAGCTGTTGCCTAGACTTGACAACCCCCTGGAGAACTGTCTTGCTGTACCCGCGCTCGCGCCTGTGCCGTTGTCCTTCATCTGCTCCTTGGTCGCCTGCTCGACAAGGGCGAAAGTCTCCGAGGCCTTGCCCAAGTCATCGCGCAAGTCGACAATGAGATCCTCCATGAGACGCAGCTCATCCCGGCCTTGGCAGACATCCTCAAGCTCCTTCTCCCAGATCTTTGTCCAGATGGGCTTCTCGGAAGACATGTACTCTTCCATCCTCTTGAGTTCTTTGGTGAGGTTGGTGATGTCTTTTGCCACGTCCTCCAGTTGGCGAGGTAGAGGACGCACTCCGCGGTGCACGACGTCCTTGCGCAAATCTTCAATCAGGTCTTGTAAATCGTCCACCTTGCCCACGAGTCGATCAGAATCCGAGTTCAGTTGCTTCCGTCCACTAGTGACATAGGAATAACCAGCATCGCCATCAACATCAACGACACTAGCTTTGGCAGCAACGGCTTTGACATTGGCAGCCTTTTGGCGGATGGCAGACATGGAGTTCTGGACATCTGACTGGAAGTCGGAATACGTTTGTCGAAGAACAGCAAGATCTCGTCGTAGGCTCTGTATCTCGCCCGCTTGACCGGCGTTCAACTTTCGACCTGCCCCAGGAAGCAGTTTTGCAGCACCGCCTTCCGTTGCAGGAGCTGAAGGTTGAATAGTCGCCAATCTGGCCAGTTCGGCTGCCGCTTCCTGTTGTCTGTCAGACACCCTCAGCAGTGTAGTCCCCTGGTCGTGCACGTTTTGCCTCATTGACTGCACAATCTTCGTCAGAGCCGAGAGGCCATCATCGAAATGTCGTTTGACCTCGTCAAGCGGTTCTACGTTCAAGACCAAGACCGTTCGATCCTTGACATCCGTCAAATCTTCCAGCTCGTGTCGGACACCTGATACAGGGTCTTGGATGTAGATTTCGGGCAAGTCGGTGCCATTTTGCTGAGTGTTCCATGAAAATTTCTCGATAAACGCAAGCTGTAATCGCCCGATGGACAGTTCGTCGCGGCCCTCGGCTAGGACGATCTTTTTGACCTTTGACTTGTACTGGAGGAACAGTGTTAGGTCCTTGTTTGGTGTTGGTGGGGGCGAAACCTGGAAATAGGATTCGCCTGGCTTTGGTTCGTTTGAATGTGGAAGCGTGGGCGGTTCGTCAGGCGTGCCGGGCGGTTCGTTCTGTTCAGGCTCTCGTCGAGTGGCACCTCCGGTGAATGCTGCAGGTTCCTGTAATGGGCCTTTGAGTGTCGCGCTAGGTGCGTACTTCTCATCGGGGCTTTGATTGATGGGGCTATCGCTCAACTCAGCCGGGGCTCTAGGCGGTAGATTAGACGTAGCATCCACCGCCAAAGCGGGCATCTGCGCGGGCGATGATTCCGTCACCGCCGACTTGGATGGAATGGGCAAGGTACGGCTATGTCTGACCGATTCTCGTGACTGAACGGCCCTTAACGACTCCCTAGCCTCCTTTCTGCCTCTGTTGGGGATCGGTGTGTTCTGTGACGGGAGGATCGGCACCCCGTTTGCGGCTCCACCCAAGTGCTTCGATATTTGATACTGGGAGTATCTTCGAGATGCTCGGCGTTCCAGATCACCTCCCTTTTGAAGAGCCGCCAAAGCGCTTGATTGCTTATCGGGCGGAGTTGGAGGTGGAGGCGGGAAAGCGTCAATGTTTAGGTCTCCAATGGACGACGATGATGGCATTGCGGAATGGTCAGATGGATATGGCGGTAATGAGGGCATATTCTGCGTCATCGAAGGTTGCTCTGGGGTCGTCGACAAGCGAGCCTGGTCTCTGGGCGCATTCGCGTTATATCGTGGAGTTGGGGATGTGCTGACATTGGGTTGCTGTGGAGTTTCGCCTGGCCGGGAACCAGGTTGATATCCGTTCTCCAAGCCCTCATCTATGAGATTTGTCAAGCCACTGGCGCCGCTTGCCGTTGTGCTGACGCTCGTTGTTCTCTCGGGCAGGCTGGCCTCGCGGTCTCTCCCTTGCCTCTGCCGTAAACGCTGTTGTTTACGCTTCAAGCCGTGCAAAAGATTAATGATGATGTCACGAATGCGCGGGAGGTATTTTTCTAGACTCTCTGCACTAGCTTCTTGGCTCAGCGTAGCCTCGAGGATACTTCTCAGCAAGTCCGGAACGTTGCCTAGATCTGAGGTATCAACATTGATAGCGGTGAACGCTCTACAGGCCATGTTGAATTCGTAACCGAGGCGAACGTAGACATCGGACACGCGGGTATCAGAGGCTTGACCCCGTGACCATTGCGTCAAGGTTTCGAGTAGCTCCTTTGTGGCGACGAGTAGATGGGTGACACTCTTTTCGATTTGCGATAACGGCATGCTGGATGATGAGCTGCTAGAGCTGCTGGAGCCCTGCATGATGGCATCGAAGCTCACCTGGTTAGGACATGCAGGTCCTGACTGCGGCGCGAGAAGCATGAGCGATACTTACCTCACGCGTTGTTCGTCTTGCGACGCCGCTTTGTACGGAGCGGTTAGATGCAGTTGATGACCGCGGTTGCAAGCTTCCAGTGCCAGGAGAATTGGGTCGCATGCTGGGCGGCGGTCCTGGGTCAGCACCAGGAGAGCGGCGCTGGGCGTAGCCTCGCTGCGAGGGATTAGATGAGGGCTGCATGGCCATTCCGCTCTTTTCAGTCCGACTCGATGGTCTGTTCGATTGCAAGGTGCCTAAACACGAGTGGAAAGCCGATGTCGCGGAATGGGAAGATGGGTGCTCGATTGACGTGTTGTAACTTGTGACTGTCAGGCAGGTCGGGGATGTGCACAGTGCCGCAGGTTGGTTGGGTAGCAAAATTATGCATCAAGGTGCGAGTGCCGGGGCATAGCAAGGTCAACAGACGATCATCCCTGACGAGATGCTAAAGACGGAAACAAGAGGTGGCGAAGAGGGCGCCAGTCGTGGAACAATGACGGTAGGACACAGGGAGCAATCATGGACGTTGACGTGGACGTGGACGTGGACAGGATGGACAGGATGCATCGAGGTGACGATGCCCAGGAGGACGTCCCAAAGTGGTCAAGTCGACACCTGCTGTTGCTGTTAGTGGTGGTGTTATGCGCTATTACTAATTATTACTAGTGCCATCCGCCCGCTCGTTGCGTGCGTTGCGGTGCCTGCCACTGCCTGGCCTGGCCGGGCATTCTGCGCCTTTCCACCACTCCCGGCTCCCGACTTCATCCGCGCGCACACACTCGCACACACGTTTTCGGTTGATCACGTTTTCAGTTTACTTATTATAGCATACAAAAGGGAACGCGTGTCCAGCGAACAACTGCAGCCGTGCATGAATGACTAAGAGTTTGAACCTGGGAAACAAAGGCACCTGCGTCAGTGAACAGCAGGATGATGCTCATGCCACGAATCCCACCATGATTGACTACTCCGTAGTCTGTAGAAAGAAGAAAGAATCGTCTCAAGCAATCCGTTGTAGTCCGTACAAATAAATAAGTAAATAAGCGCCCTGATCAGTGATGAACAAGCGGCTCCCGTCTGCACCCCTCTGCGACCCCACTGAGCCCTCTGAAACCGTGCACCATCAACAGCACCAACAGCACCAACAGCTGCTGGCCAATCGATCCTGGGCCGCATCCCCGGCACATGACATCTTGAATGCGCTGGCCCTGGCGTCTGACCCAGCTCCTTCACCTTCATCATCAACAAACGCCATCCTGGATCCTGGATTCATTGGCCGTCGAGCGAAGCGCCGTGCACTGAATCATCACGGCCGTTCTCCAGATCTTCTGGCCCTACTGATCCGGGAACACAGGCTCAGACAGAATGCTAGCCTGAGCTGTTCAAATTGGCCTTGCCGCTCCCAACACGGTCATCCATCGTGACCCGTCACGTCGACCATGAAACACCTCCATCCTCTCCGTCATCGCCGCGCTCTTGGGATATTTTGTGTCCGTCTGTCTTCAGACACTGAGCGATTGGGTCCCGAGACCCTGAAAAATATGCGCTGCTCACTGTATGTACCAGACTGGTACTACGGACGATTCCCGTAGACGCCGTGTGAGGTTCGATTGCTCTCGCAACGTGACCCAGCGCTTCCCGCGTTCAAACGGGGCATGGGTGCCATTCGTGGTTTGCTTCCTCGCCTTCGTATGAATGAATCCGCTCGTGTGTCGCGACTGTTCACTGCCCGTGACAGGTGTGAGATGATAAAGACCAGTTGCAGCCCAGCAGCCCAGCAGCCCGAGACTTGTTCTGTTTGCCCACAAGCTTCCTATTATCGACCCCAGCCACAATGGTACATTAAACAACATCTCTAGCTTCCTCCTCTCTTTTGTCACCTCCGTTGAATTCTTATCACGCATCCATTACTGTTGCCCTCTATACACTTTTTCTTCTTCTGGAGCTGGCTCCTCTAGCAATACTGCGCCTCCGATCCCTACCGAATCTTCCAGCTAGCCATCTTTCTTTTCAAACACCGACGAACGACAAAACAAATACTGCGTAAACTCTTATCGTGGGGAGTACGGAATTTGAGTGCTTGCAGGACACAAATTCTCTCCAGAGGGCATGTCATGATCTGTCTCAGAGCTATAGTAACACCTAGACCAGTTTCTAATTCGCAGCCTCAACAGTGAACCTCACTTTCCCAGACCAAACCGCACACCATGATCTGGATGATCCTCCTCAAGCTTTTCAAACCTGCCGCGATCAAGGGCGCTGGCATGGTTATTCTGCAAACACTTCGAGTCTTCTCCATTATTACTCTCCTTGCCATCTCGGCTTCTTGCTGGGTCCTCATCATCAAAGTTAACAAGGACCGGGCGTACTTCGTCTTCGAATGTGCTTCTCTCGTCTTCACATCCATCATGTCTCTCTTCCTCCTCCTCTCGGAGCTACCTGTCAAGGCCATTCAGAAATATTACAGGCGAACGTGGCCAGTATTGTCCGACTTCCATGGCCACTCATGGATCGGTCTTGCCATGGTCATGATCGGTTGCAGCATTCTTGGCAACCTGAATAAGCCTGCCAACGATGATGCTGACAACTTGGATCCTCACTTCTCCAAGCTTGTGCTGGCTTCTGCGATTCTTTCCCTGACCTTTGGCTTGCTGTACATCATTGGCTCTCTCATCTGGCGCGATGGAAACGAAGGCATCAACTCACGCGACATTCGTGACCACGGCTCGCTGGCAAAGAATGGACGGGGAACCCTGCCGGATTACTCTTCCAGCACGGGATCACACTCCTACTCGAATGAAAAGAAAACGAGCAAGCTCTACACCGCGCTCTGGGGAAAGGCCAAGAAGGAAACTGGTGAGAACAAATCCAACCGCCCCACTATCAGCGGTCCGTTCCCAGCTCACCAAGACATTGAGCGCGACGCTGGCCACGATGATCGACGAAGCCCCATCGTGCCCGGGGTCAAGCGCCCTGATACCGCTTTGCATCCGATGAATCATTCCTTTGCCCGGAGCAGCAGGTACTCAGAAGCCGCTCACCTGTCGCGATTCTGAATATCGACATTGGAGCAGGGAGAAATCGATCGAGGCAGCAGTTAGGGGACGCGTTGATTGATACAGGCGTTTTCTTGTGTTTTGTGGTTTTTTTTTTTTTTTTCGTTTATTTATTTTCTATGTTTCTAAGTTAGATAATACCCAAATCCTCTGCGGAAGGTAGGATTTTCTTTCCTCTGTTCATCGTAAGGTATATACATAGCTCGCAACGGAGTTTGAATGATCTCGAAAGAAATAATTCGAATTTTGGGTTCCATAATATAGGGGCCGCTGAGTGGTGTAACATGTTGAAGCTTGCCGTGGCAAGATCGGCAAAGACCCCACCTCAAACTCAACCTTGTTGGGGAGGCATACTAGAGGCAGGCTACACGTGACCATCAACCCGCATTGTTGCCTGGTTGTCGAGGTCTACGCTCCTTTCATCCTGCCTTCTTAACAACCTGCGCTCCTGATTCAACCCACGACTTCAACCTGATTGCGGCCACAACGACCGACAACATTAGCCATTCATCATAGGCGAACATTAGCGATCCACGGCCTCGTGACTGACTCGGTAGAACAATCCTCCTGCAGAAATACCTTCCAAAGCCCCTCTTTGTCGGCCACGCGACCGCGCCCTCAACTGCCTCTCATCTTTCCACAATTCATTCACCTTGCAGGCAGGCAAAATCATACATCTTTTGCCGCTGGTTACACTTGTCACTCATCATAGGGATATTCCACCCAATCTCGCAGTCCTCGAAGCATGACCATTGTGAGCTAGACCATCTCATCTCTGCAACGTCACACCGGATTAGCAAGGAGGCTCTTCGCCGTCGGCGGGGCGGGAAGCCATTAGGGGGGAGAATCTTGTGACAATATTTACCACATTATACAATTTGCCCTGTGCTTGGTTCTATTGCCTTGTCTTCTTGTTTCTCGTTCCTGGAGCCAAGTTCGTTGCTTTGGTAGAGCCAACTTGGTCCAGGTTTGATAACGACAGTGCCACGTTCCAAACTTCATTCTGCTTCGGCGGATAGAGGGTGAATCATAATTTGGTGATAATCAACGCTCCATATTTTCGTTTAAAAAAGTTTTATACCATGGCCTCAGAAGCCGATGAGGTCGCGGAGGACTACCGCCATGCCTTGGAGGATTTGTCTTCGAACATGAGATTTGAAATCAGCAATTTGACGGTGATTGCGCGCGAGAACACAGAACACGCCTTGGCGATTGCCGAAGTTCTCCAGCAACATATTTTGAAGGTATCATGATATTCTACTCTGCGACTCTGGTTCCACATTTGAACAAGACAGTAGCTAATGCCACCTTTAGGCGCCCCCAAGCAAAAAGCTACCGTCCCTCTACGTCCTCGACTCCATCGTGAAGAATGTCGGGACCCCTTATACGTTGTATTTCGGCCGAAATCTGTTCAAGACATTTATGGAATCATATGCTGTCGTGGACAGCAATGTACGAAGGAAGATGGAGGAAATGCTCAGGACATGGAAAGACCCGGTTCCTGGATCCATGGACACGAGGCCGGTCTTCTCGCACGAGCTGGTTCGCCCAATTGAGAATGCTCTGATGAAAGCCAGGGCAGCAACAATGCCGCAGCAGGGTCCGATCCCTGGACGACCTCGGCCAGCCATGATGCCACATCGAAATACACCCACACCCCCAGGAATAGGAATGCGAGGCCCAGGAGGACGACCAGGAGCCTATGCGCAGCTACAGTACCCCTTTACTAATGGAGGACGACCAGGCGAGCCAGGTCCCTATTCCGGCCAGCCACAGGTAAATCAACGTGTTGCTCAGACTCGTACCCAAGTTGCGACTTATCTGACAGATGGCCAGTTCCCCCCCGACTCTTTGACTCCTCAACCGTCCGGGTCTATACCGGCTTCCTTCCAACCTCCCCTTGCTGGGCCATATGGGCCTGCTGGGGAAGTGCTGCCGGTCGAAATAAGCGTAGAAACGTTGAGTAATGACATACAGAACTTGATTGTTGCCATGAAGGCAGAGTTCGCTCAGAACCCACATGATGCTAGTATTCAAAACAGACTAAGAGCCCTGCTCGACCTCCAAGGGATTGTGCAGCGTACGAGTTTGCCTCCAGACCAGCTTGAGCTCATTAAAAACAAAGTAACTGAACTTGCTGCCGTGACGAGGAAGGCTCTTTCGGCCCAGAACTCCATGACAGTTCCAGGATACGTGCCGCCTCACTCTGCATCCGTAACCCCAACTCCAGTTTCAGCAGCGCCTGAGCAGAAGCCTCAAGTGACACTCGACTCCCTTTTGGGTCCCGGAGCAATGGCAGCATTAATGGCAAGACAGGCGGCAGCGCCTCAAGGCGCGACGTCGGCACCTGTGCCATCCCCCTTCACAGCTACTCCTTCGATTCGATCATCGCCTCCAGTACATGCTGAGGCGGCCAAACCGGCACCGCAGAACCCACTGTCTTTGTTAGACCAGCTTCGTCAGGCTGGCATGCTTAAATCTGGCACACCAACGAATTCGGGCGTCTCGACAATTGCCCATCCCCCGCCGGCGCGTGGGCCAGTCTTGCCACCAAACATATCCAGCATTCTGGCCTCGGCAAAAGCAGCCGCAAGTCACCAGGGTTTCGGAGTTGTGAACCATGGTAGCTTGAATGAGGCGGCGCTGAAGCAACAGTAAGTAATGCTCCCAGCAAGACAAGACAAGACAAGACGACGACGACGACAACAACAGTCATAAAACTCACATTAAAATCAGATACCGCCCCGATGCCATTGCAGCACTTTATGACAACCTAGGACCACCTTGCACGCAATGTGGAAGGCGGTTCAAGAACGACGAGGAAGGGAAGAGAAAGAAGATGGCTCATATGGATTGGCATTTCCGTGTTCACCAAAGGACGACTGAGGCAGAGAAACGAGGCACACATCGCAGTTGGTATGTGGACCAGCAGGTATGTTTTCCGAACCCATGGCTGTCTCTACTTGGGTTCAAGTTTCCCGACTCACACTCTTCTCAGGATTGGCTTCGATCTCGAGAGGTCGTCGACTCAGATCACATAGCCACGCCAGAGGATGGCGCCAAACAGGCTTCAGAGGCCGATCGTGGACCCAAATATATTCCAGTTCCCGACCCGGCGAGCGGCATCAACAACGTATGTCCGATCTGCCAAGAGAAGTTCGAGAACAAGTGGCTCGACACGGCCCAAGAATGGGTCTGGCTTGACGCAGTCTCGGTTGGCAACAGGGTCTTCCACGCGTCTTGCCATGCAGAGGCGACCAGGGATCGCGAGGGCACGCCCGGCTTCTCTCGACGTACGCCAGAGCCAGTCTTGGGCAAGAGGAAAGCCGAAAACACCATTTTGTCTCCCAAGGTCCGAACACTCAAGACGTTGGTATAGAAATCGAATCTGTGCAATTTTGAATTATACACATGACAGTGTAGATGCGGTGGGGAATACAGGCCCGGTCTTTCCGTCTCCAAAGACGTCTAGCATAATTTTGGCGCGACTGACGATGCAGCGAATCGTCGAGCGTGTTGACGAGCAGCATATATTCCGGCGTTTGATTGCAACGGGGATTGGAGTTTTGGCTGGTCAGGTGTCCGTTGGTCGGGAACAGGTGCTTGTGAGCGGTCACGCGCACAGGTTCATCGGGTCATGATTGAGGGAGGAGGCATTATCCTAGTATAGATGCAGAAGTTGGAATGAAGCATGTTTTTTGGGGCAGTTGGTCGTTGCAATAGATGTGCGACTCGCATCATGTTGTCGCGGAGCTTGTCGATGTAACATGTAACACAAGCCATGATTTTTGAAAGCTCCATTGGAGGATGTTGTATCTGCTATCTCGGTATTATCAAAGCCACGCTTTCTAAACGAATTTTCAGTGTAAACGAATAAGATGCATGTATTACGGGAGCATCAGACCATGAGACCATAGGACCGCAGACCGCAGACGAACTTGTTGACGATAAAAAGCCGAACCAGCTGGCCCCCCCCCCCTGCCCTGCCCTGCCCCGCCCCTCCACGTCCAGGATTGGCGCGTCATGGCACTTGATTAAAATTCTAGAGAAAAACCCACGACGCGTTTTCCGCAGCCAAAGCTCTGCAAGCCACCTACGTCCGTACACTTCATACTTTCACCGTTCGTCTACAACACAACCCGTCACAACCCGCTGGCCGTTTTGGTTTTGAAAAACTCGGCCACGACAAAAATAAGAAAAAGGGGACGGGAGGGGGGGGAGGCGGCCATGGCGGTCGACTGTCCCATCTGCAACAGAGCTGTGAAACCGTCCGAAATCAACAGCCACATCGACTCAGGGTGCGCGAGCTTCATCGTCGACGCGACCAAGGAGGTTTCGCCGCCGACTTCACAGGCGGCCCAGGCTTCTTCTTCTTCTTCTTCTTCTTCTTCTCAGCCGAAGCGGAGCGCGTCGAGCTTCTTCTCTACGCCTGCGCCGAAACGAGTACAGTCTGATGGCAAGGCCACGTCGACGCCGCTCGTGAACAGGGGGGCGCTCGTCCCGCCTGTTATTGGGAAGAAGAGGGGGTTTGAGGAGGGCCCTGGCGCGGAGAAGGAGAAGACGACAAGCTTCTCGAGCGCCAACGCGAAGGAGGAGGAGGACAATGGCATGAATGGCATGGATCACGGCGGCACAAAGGCCGTGAAGCGGACCAAGACGCAGAGGAGCGCGCCGCTGGCGGATAGGATGAGACCCGAGACGCTGGACCAGGTGTGCGGACAGGAGCTGGTCGGACCAAACGGCGTGCTGCGATCGCTGATGGAGTCGGGCCGCGTGCCCTCGCTGATCCTGTGGGGAGCGCCGGGGACGGGCAAGACGACCATCGCGAGGTGCATGGCGCGGATGGTGGGCGGGCGGTTCGTCGAGATCAACGCGACGAGCGCCGGGGTCGGCGACTGCAAGAGGCTGTTCCAGGAGGCGGCGGGCGAGCTGAGCCTGACGGGGCGCAAGACCATCATCTTCTGCGACGAGATGCACCGCCTCAGCAAGGCCCAGCAGGACGTGTTCCTCAAGCCCGTCGAGGCCGGCACGGTGACGCTGGTGGGCGCGACGACGGAGAACCCGTCCTTCAGGGTGGCGAGCGCGCTGCTGTCGCGGTGCAGGACCTTTACGCTCAAGCCGCTGGCGACGGCGGACGTCGTGGCCATCCTGAGGAGGGCCAGGGACAGGGAGGCCGAGGAGTCGGAGTCGGTCCGCCCGCCCTCGCCCTCGCCGCTGGTCGACGACGACATGATGGCCCATCTGGCGGCCTTCAGCGACGGCGACGCCCGGACGGCGCTGAACCTGCTCGAGCTGGCCCTCTCGCTGGCGACGCGCGAGGGCATCACGAGGGAGGACATCAAGTCGTCGCTGACCAAGACGCTCGTCTACGACCGCGCCGGCGACCAGCACTACGACTCCATCTCGGCCTTCCACAAGTCGGTGCGCGGCAGCGACCCCGACGCCGCGCTGTACTACCTCGCCCGCATGCTGCAGTCGGGCGAGGACCCGCTCTTCGTCGCCCGCCGCATGGTCGTCATCGCCTCCGAGGACGTCGGCCTCGCCGACAACACCCTCCTCCCGCTCGCCACGGCAGCCTACACCGCCGCGCAGCAGATTGGCATGCCCGAGGCCCGCATCCCCCTCGCCCACTGCGCCGTGGCCCTGTGCCTCGCCCCCAAGAGCACGCGCGCCTACCGGGCCCTGAACAATGCCTGCGCCGCCCTGCGGGAGCCCGGCGTCGCCGCCCTGCCTGTCCCGCTGCACCTGCGCAACGCCCCGACCCGTCTGATGCGCGACATGGCCTACGGCGCCGACTACAAGTACCCGCCCAACTACAGGGACGGCAGGGTGAGACAGACATACCTGCCGCAGGAGCTTGCCGGACGCAGGTTCCTCGAGGAGAGGCATCTGGGCACCGAGGTTGATCCCGATCTGAACATGGACGAAGCGGAATGATTCCACCGTGTACACTAGGACTGGAAGGAATCTGACAAGTAGCAGCAGCAGCAGTAATGTAAAAAAAAAAAAACCTCCGTTGCCGAATGACATTTATCGTGTGTGGCATTATCCCGCCTTCTCTAAAATCCCCCCCCCCCCCAAGTCTCATACTTCATCTATTCATTCGTACCTCATTAAAACCTACGTGAGATCAATTATAGAAACATCACTCCAGCGAACAGCGCTGCGTGTCCTGCTCCCTCTTCCTGCCGCCGCCGCCGCCGCCGCCAACTGGTCATCACGCTCTTCATCATCCAGATGGACCTCCTCATAGAACCCCGGGGCGGAAGTTCGCGCTCTGAAAAGCTTCTTCTTTGGCGACGACGCGCTTGCGGCATCAGGCTCTAACTTGTTATTCTGATTGTCGTTTCGCGAGAGAGAGGTGCCTCCAGGTGAAGCTTCCTTGGCAGACAGTGTAGGTTGCGTCAGTGATGAAAGTGGTTCCAGGTCAGAATCACCATCTTCATCTTCCAGTCCTTTTTGTTCACGTCTTGTGGAACTAGATGCGGGGTAGGACTTGGATTTTGTCACAAACATCTCCATAGAGGACTGCTTTAAATCCTGACGACGATTTTTCTGAAAAGTAGGCCGTAGTAATGTAGACCCTTTGTCCGATTGGGAAAGTGCTGGAGCCGCACTCGAGCATGGTCTGAGTGGTGAGGGGATAGGTGCCGTGGGTGGACTAGATGAGATGTAGATCGTTTCTGGCTGCTTCTGGGTTTTGGATGATCTAGGCGTATCTAGTGAGCTGCCGAGGACTTGAACGGCCGACTTTTTCACCCGACTCTTGCTCGTAGGCGACGAGGGTTGCTTACTGGGACTGCGCGCCAAAGGGCGAGTAGGGCTGCCTGGGAGAGGATCCGGACTTGGCTCAGGTGGTATTTTGGAAAACGGCTGGCTGCTAGATGATGCTTTTGTAGTTTTGACGTATCTATCGAGAGCTCCACGGGGCATGTCGGGACCCTTGGAAGGCTTGGCAGCTCTGGCCTTCTTTGTAGGCGATTTTCGAACAGCCTTGGTGCTTTCCTTGTCTTGCCATTCTTGATATACGCTAGGCGCTGAGGCCTTGACCAGTCCTTCTAGGACCCAGGCCAAGTCGGGTTTGGTAATGTCGAAAACTTTGGGTGCATCATCCACGGCCACGGCCACGGGCCCTGGTGCCTCGAAATCCTCGTCGCTGTTCAGCGCTAGGCCACTGCGCCCCTTTTGTATCACCTCGTCCACTTCGTTCGACATGTCTATTGGGACAACCTCCTCGGGGATGTAGGATATCCGCAGTTCAGGGGTGCTGTCTGTGCTAAAATGTGTTCGTCGCCCAGCAATACGCTTAATATGCTGGGCGTTCGCGTCTGTTCTCTTAGCAATGTTCTGCACGAGCAACGCCTGACCTAGTACACGAACAAACTTGATGGCGCCTATTCTGTAGTCCCAGTCGAATGTCTCTCGAGTAAACTCGCGTAGCGCCTCTAACTGCATGTCGCTTTTATCATCTACCTTCTGTCTGATATCCGGTAGGCTAGATTCAGGGGACACAACAGGATGCGTATAGTACCTTAGAACCTCGAGATTTGGAAAGTCCTCTGGTACGCCAAATCTATGCCTTGTCCGGAAGAACTTTTGTTCGTTTGTTTGTAATTCGTGTTTTAGCGTGTCCCGCCATTTCTGAACACCCGCTGTGTTGGAAGCCTTTAAGCGACAGATGGATTTACCAAAGCCAGCTTTAGCTGCTTCGCATGCCACCCTGACGCCGCAGCCAGGTATACCGTCAGGAAGGTAATCACCACCACTCATGAGCGCTACCAGAACCATCCCTTCCCGATCAAGGCCTAGGTCTCCTAGTTTCATATCGTGGACATCGTAGAGAGACACATGGGTTGGCGTTTTGGCGGTTTTGCTTTCCGCTGACCAGTTTCGCAAGGTTTTTGTGCATCCAAACATTATAGTATCAACATCTTCGCTCAATACTGCGTCCACGATTCCATGCCTTTGAAGCAAAGCGCACTCCGCTTCTGCTTCTCCAGGGGCGTCGTGCACCGGGAAGCCAAATAAACGGATGAGGCGCTTTGCCATGGCGATAGCGAAGCCATCACCCCGACCAGATCGTTTATTGCGCTTGAAGACCGGCTTATAAGGGCCATCGAAGACGAAAATAGGCTGTATGGGAGTGGCGAGAAGTCGGACGAGGCGATAGAATAGCGTGCGAATTGCAGGATTTGTTCCACCTAACTCATGTTAGGTAAAAAGTATCAATTCGGACACGAGTCGTGTAATCGAACCTCGCGCTGCTTGATTCTGAAATTGCCATATCGCGATATCAACGGCGATTCGATACGGCCGCTTGTTTGACTCGAGACAATCACCTGCCAGCTTAGCCAACGAGATGCGTTTGCAGGGACCGAGTTCCGGATAAATGCTGTACTAGGTTATTAGCTTGATTATGTGCTAGGAGAAATAAGAGGTCGGACAAGCGCAAGGCATTACCCTTTGATGCCCATTGTGGGCAGGCACCGCACGCCAAAACTTGGGCTGTCACGGGGTGGTGACGTGAAGTGTGAAGTTGAGAGTTCACGGCGATGCTGAGGGCCCCACGTCACCGAGGTGACAGTCTCGGGTTTTGTTGACTTTGCCGGCGCGTCGGTACGTCGGCGCTTAGACAAGCCGATGCACACTTCAAGCTTTCCATATTTCAGGAAGGAGCTCAAGTACGGAGTACTGGATACATGCATATTGCGACGGCCAAGTGGTGGTGTGTGTATGTATGTGATCGGCTGCTCAGGTCATTTCGACATGAGCTTGCACAACATAGACCACCACATCCTGACAATTGAAAGCCTATCAGACCAGAGAACTTTGGCTGAGCGGCATGTCCAGCCATGTCTTCTAGTGCAGGCCCCGCGCTTGCTCACAGGAGCGTGGCTAGCATCAGATCGTCAACGTCACAAGCCCCGGCCAGCCCATCGACACCTCACACCCCGCCAAGGACCATCGCACCTTCATTTGGCTCGCCATCAACCATTCGTGCCGATGATGACTTCATAATCTTGGAGCTGGGCTCACGCTTCATCCGTGCTGGCTTTGCCGGAGACTCGTTGCCCAAAGCATGCCTCACCTGTGGACCGGAGCAACAACGACGAGCTGGAGATTTTCGAGCTTGGCAGGAACCAAGATCAGGAACTTCTAGGAAATGGGCCATCGACTACGAACTATGGCGATATGATATACGGGAGTTTGATTTGGGCTTGCTCCAGGACAGATTGGACCGAATGTTACGCGACGCTTTCACAAGGTAACATTCCAGCGAATGTCCTCGTCAAGCTCAGCGCCATACTGATGGCAGTTTAGGTTTTTGCTCATCGACTCACGGCCCAGACGAGTTGGGCTTGTGCTGGACTCTGCCTTGCCAGTTCCAATTTTATCAACGGTATTGGACACCCTGTTCACCAACTTCCAAACGCCCATCATCTCGCTCATGTCAGCGCCAACCATGGTGGCCGTGGGAGCTGGTCTTCGTTCCGCATTGGTCATTGACATGGGATGGAGCGAAACAGTCGTGACCAGTGTATATGAATATAGAGAGGTCAGGAGCTCAAGGACAGTGAGGGCTGGTAAGAGTCTTACCGAAGAGCTTTACAAACTTCTTCATGGCTTGATACCCACCGCTGGAGATGACAACGACTTTGGTAACAAGGCAGTTTCTTTTGAAGATTGCGAAGATATTTTGTGCCGGCTTATGTGGTGTCGGCCCTCGGCTTTCAAGTCTTCTCAAAGACAATCAGCACAGCTGGACACTGTTGAGGAGCAAGACGAATATGAAGCAGAGTCCAGCCAACCTAGTGGCATTGCCGAAGTACCTCTCCGATCTGCAAATCCACCTGCAACCATTCATATTCCTTTCAACAAGCTCGCCGACGCCTGCGACGACGCCTTCTTTGATCCCTCAGCTGCACGGTCTACTTTTGACGACCACGAGTTGCCACTACATTTGCTCCTGTACCACCACTTGCTGCAACTGCGGGTGGACGTACGAGCCGTGTGTATGTCTCGCATTGTATTCACTGGGGGATGTTCAGATATTCTGGGCATCAAGGAACGAATCATGGACGAGCTTACCAGCATGGTAGCACAGAGAGGATGGGAGCCTGTGTTTGGCAAAGGCGTGGAGCAACTACGGAATAACCACAGGTGTCGGCGGGAAAATAGTCTCCAGAGATCCAGCATTTCCTCTGTTGCGACTTCTGAATCTGGCGGCGATGAGTCGGATGGATTACGGTCCGAGGCTGGGACTGTAGAGTCTCATGAAGACGTTGTCGAAGCCAAGATCGCACGGAACAGACCAGTTGCGCATCAGTTCCAGGGCCAGCTTCGTGCTATGCACTCGTTGGGTGCTTGGGCTGGCGCGAGCTTGCTATGCCAGCTGAAGATTCCCGCAATGGCCACCATAGAGAGGGAAGTCTGGTTGCAGCAGGGTGCCAATGGGGCATCGCGGTCGAGTGAAGTCGATGTCAAGGCTCAGCAACGACAGAGCATGGGTGCAACGGGTCTCATGCGCGGCAGTGGAGGGCATCACGCGAACTGGACTCTCGGCATTTGGGGCACTTTGTAGGTGGAATCGGGCATGCTCAGGGCATTCAAGGAGATACCATGTTGACTTGGACGCATTGAACACACAATGTAAGGGGGCCCATTGCCCCAATCATGCTCGTTTTCATTGTCTCTTTCTCTTTTCCTCTTTCCGACTTTGGTCGATTTTCTCGGATACTTTGTGTACATCAAGATGACGGCAAATCGGTTAATTGCATTAGACCCCTGTATCCCCCAAAAAGCTCTCTCCATCAGCCTCCAAGCCTCTCTCAACTTGCATACGTTGCTGAAATTGAAAGCTCGACATGAACATCATGAAGCATTCAACTTCAAAAGATCAACTACGATGAACCGGTCGCTGACATGCATGCGCTGTCGCACACTTCGGCCGCCGCGGCCGCGGGCCACCCCAGTTCGCAACTTTGCAGCCAACAAGCGACCGTCTGTGGCGCCCAAGCCCATCATCGACATCAAGGACATTCGTCAAAACCCAGAGCTCTACGAGTTCACATGCAAAGAGCGCAATTACAAGGCGCAAGCGCAACATCCCGCCAAAATCATTCAACTACATTCTCAGTGGCAGGACCTTCAAGAGCAAGGCCGCTCCCTAAGAGAAAGGTCCAATTTACTGCGGAAGTTTCTCGCCGATGCCGCCACGAGCAGCGGAGGCGACGGCATGATAAGCATTCAAGGAATGAGCAGGGACCAGGTGCAAGAGGAGGCCAGGCAGCTGAAGGGCCGACTATCAGTCATCGAAAAAGGCGAGGCAGAGGCCGTGGCGGAGATGGAAGCGCTGGCGCTTGAAATCCCCAACCTGACGAGCGAAAATACACCTCTGGGCGATGAGCCCCGTCTGCTGAGCTATATCAACGAGGCGCCCGAGTTCGACAAGGCGCATGATTCGCCGTCCTGGCGCTCCCACGTGCACATCGGTTCTGAGCTGGGCCTGTTTGACTTCTCCGGCGCGGCGGCCGCGTCCGGCTGGGGATGGTACTACCTGCTTGGCGAAGCGGCGCAACTCGAACAGGCTCTTGTTCAGTATGCCCTCGCCGTGGCTACCAGGCATGGCTGGACGCAGGTCGCCCCGCCGACAATGGTCTACAGCCACATCGGAGCAGCCTGTGGCTTCCAGCCGCGCGATCAGCACGGCGAGCAGCAAGTGTACTCGATTGCGCAGTCCCAGGCCGACGTGGAAAGGGGCGTGCCGGAGATGTGCCTCGCGGGGACGTCGGAGATATCCCTCGCCGGCATGAAGGCCAACACGACCATTGACGCAGGCGATCTGCCGCTGAAGCGCGTCGCCGTATCGAGATGCTACCGCGCCGAGGCTGGTGCTCGCGGCGCCGACACAAAGGGCCTCTACCGCGTGCACGAGTTCACCAAGGTAGAAATGTTTGCGTGGACGGCCCCCGATGAACGCGACGCCGAAGATGTCCACGAAGAGATGCTGGATATCCAGACGGAGATATTGCAGTCCCTTGATCTGTACTGCCGGGTACTGGAGATGCCAGCCACGGACCTGGGCGCCTCCGCCACGCGCAAGGTCGACATCGAAGCGTGGTTTCCCAGCAGGCAGCAGAACAACGAGGGCTGGGGAGAACTCACCTCGTCGAGCATGTGTACTAGCTACCAGACCAGACGGCTAGCCACGCGCACCCGCGTCGACGGCAAGATGACATTCCCGTGGACGTGCAACGGAACCGCACTGGCTGTGCCGCGCGTCATTGCAGCGCTTCTGGAGAACGGGTGGGACGAAGAGACGGGCACAGTGGCGATTCCCAAAGTCCTGCAGCCCTGGATGGACGGCAAAGAGAGGATCGGGCGGATCGGCAAGCAGAGAAACGCGAGGGAGGTGACGTTCCGGGCAAAGGATGGCTCGGAGTATAAGCGTTGAGTGTAAGATTGTACAACAGCACGAGGCATGTATCAAGAGACAATAGTGCGAAGTCTATTTTTTTTTTGCTATAGCCAATTTACACTTCATGCCCAATGCCAAATGCCTTGCCTCTCTTCTAGCCAGTGTCAGGTGCCGTATATTGTAAATTGTGTGCCAGAGACGCGGGCCCCAATACAAGGCACTAATGCGGAGGCACATATTTGCGAAGCGGCGTAATGCAACGTGGTGAGTGTTTGCATAAGTCTAACACCTTGTCCTCGCGTCCATAGGGGCATATCTGCCCTTGGCAATGCTTTCTCATTTTGCCTTTGCCAGCAGTTTCCTCAACAAGGTGCTGAGGGTTGAAACAACTCGGTTGCTGGCAGAGGTGACTAATCTGGTTGGTATTCACGTTGATTGGGTTTCCCATGACCAGCCACATATGCGACAATATGTGTAAGAAAGGTTGCATTTTCGCAGTCGACAATGCTCCTCAGCGAGACCTACTATTACTTAGAATATGAAGATACGATAAGGGAACAGGATGTCAATGTACTTGGCCGTAACCTCTGGAGGTTTTGCCGCCCTGCCATAGGAAACAGTTGCGGCTGTTGGTCTCATATGATGTGGCAAGAAGAGAGTTGAACGCCTCTGAGCATTTCTGCTTACCAAGGTGCTCTTGGTAGTCTCTTTTGATCTTTTCCGGCTTTGTGAACCAATTTGCGGCTGGTTTGCGCTGTAATATTATCTGAAGGGCAAAAGGGGGAGAGTATGGCGTTGTAGTTTTATGGTATATAGATTACGTGTAGATATACGCATGGAAGTTCACATATATCAGGATGAAACATGCGCTATAATATGTAGTAAAAAGTTCTCTATATAGGAGGATGTAGATAAAACTATGTAAGGGTTTTGGAATGACCTGACTTGAGGTATGAACCTAACCTCACCTTAGTGTATTGTGGGTCCTAGTGGCGTGAGTTAGTGTATTCTACGAACGTACTCCGTAATTAGCCTATGAATCCATCCTAATTAGCCTATAAATCTCTGTTAGCAAATATTTGCAAAATACTCCGTAAAAGACCCACGGTGCAGAAGGTAATATGATCTGTTAAATCTATGTAAGACTAGGGAAGGGAAAAGAAGCTTTACATATAATTTTAGATGCATTAAAAAGACTATAATCAAAAAGGTTAATTAACAAATAAAGCGAGATCTTCAGGTAGATGAATAAACGAAGCGATGCACGGATACAGCACGGATTACGATATCAAACGCATAAGAGGAAAAGTAATGCCTAAGATGTGAGGCTGCAATAAGCAACACGTGCTTATTACCTCAATCGTATAGGAGCAGAGCAATGACAAGTAGGCCAACAAGCCACCCGCTCGCAACTTCCATCCAACATCAGTCTGCCACGACCCCAAGATCCCATGCGCCATCCTGTTCGCATCCGTCGAAGATCAGTTTGCATAGTCTGCCGGCACCAATGCACAAGCTGCCGCCTACGATGGACGATCCCGGCAGCAGCACGGCTCGCGCGCCTGGTGACGTGTGCACAGCTACAACTGCCACGATGGGCTCTGCGCCCGCGAGACATCATCACGGCATTCCAGTACCATCTATGATCCAGGAACACCAAGTTCCCCTGCACACGTCCCCGTCGCGACCCCCAAGGCTTGCCGTCGTGTTGAAATCCTCACCCACACACCAAACAACACACGTTCAACCTGATGTCCCTGTTCAGAGAACCATTCCTCACATGTGCGAGCTCTCGAGACGCGCCAAGGAGGAACTGGTCGCTGCTCCGCCGCCCTCAGAGCCGACAGCTCCCCAGCCAAGCTTCGTGCCCATCCCGATGTCTATATCCGCACCGAAGACCACGTTAACACCACTAGTGTCTAGTGGTGGTGAGGGGAGACTAAAGGGATGGAAGTCTGGCATGTCATACTCTGCTATGCGTGGTAATACACCACCACAAACATACAATACGACAGCTCCCCAGCCAAATTTCGCGCCTATCCCAATGTCTACATCCGCGCCAAAGTCCACGTCAACGCCAGTAGCGTCTAGCGGTAAGGGGAGACCAAGGGGATGGCAGCCTGGCATGTCATACTCTGCTATGCGTGATAAAACACCACGAGAAACATACAATACGACAGCTCCCCAGCCAAGCTTCGTGCCTATGCCGATGTCCACATCTGCACCAAAGTCCACGTTAACACCAGCGTCCAGCGGTAAGGGGAGACCAAAGGGATGGAAGCCTGGCATGTCATACTCTGCCATGCGTGGTAAAACACCACAAACATACAATAAAAAGCCCCGGCAGTTTCGCCAGGCTCGTGTGAACGCCCCACCGCTGGTCTGGGGTCGCAGGGCAGGACGTCCGCCGAAGCCACGGTCTCCGACCCCATGGGAGCTATACCACAAGTCGAATACGCAGTTCATGACGTTTCTGTGTGAGTGGTCTGAGTGTAAGGCAGAGCTACATAATGTCGACACGCTCCGAAGGCATGTTCACGTTGTCCATGGCCGACGACATGCCCCTTCCGCCTGTCGCTGGGGACAATGCAAGACGATGGGGTTTACAAACGCACAGGATTGGCATAGTCATTTGGACCAAGCACATTTTACGTCATTTCGATGGCATATGGGTGACGGGCCGCGAAATACGAGCGACGTGCTTGCCGGGCTGCCGGACGGGTCGCAGGATGACCTGCCGGATTATTTAAGGGGATCTGATGGGCAGCAGGTCACGCCGTCTGTAAAGGACCAGCAATTAGAGGACTTTGTGACGTGGAGAGAAAACAGGCGGAAGCTCAAAAAACTGCTGGTCTTGCGAGATAGCAATCTACCGGATCTGTCGTCCGGGTCTTCCGAGGAATCCGACTAGAGCTATACGTACTTGTTGATTGCATGGAGCGGGAGGCATTGAGGATCACTTGCACAGTGTAGGTGTAGTCCGTAAAGTGAATAGACTATTACTCGTGGTTGCCTGTAGGGGTCCTTGGGAAACTTGTTTTCTATGATTGGGTTGTTCCCGATTCGTATTGACAAGAGGATGGAGCCATGCACGCGTTCTGCGCCAGATTGTGCAATGCCGGCGGGTGTTTCTTTCAGGACGTTTGAAACACTTTAATGCGCCACGGCCAGGATCTTCCTGCCGCCTGCAGTTATTGTTAACTGGTCTTTTCCCGTGAGCATGTGGCACGTCATCGGTACACCCACTGTAGACTTGTTGTTGGAATGGTAAAGACCTGGAGGAACGCATGGCTACGGACAGTGTCCCGATCCGATTCATGTCTGGGAGCCTGTCCTCTCCTGCATATTGATTGTAATGCTTTGGCTTTGCCGAGGGGGAGGATCCAGGTGAAGAAGGGAAACGGGGAGGGCATCAGTTTGAGATGATTGTTTGAGACTTGTTCTTGGGAGTGCGCGGCCAGCCAGCCCAGCCAGCCCAGCCAGCCCAGCCCAGTCAGCCCAGCCCAGCCGTCCAGCGGGATCCATCGCGACGAGTTTGGCTTGCGGTTGACCCACGAGGGCCTCATGCTAGTCTCTGAGTGGACAACCAGAGAGACGGCAAGTCAGTGGCCCGCTCCTGCCTGCATCAACCACAACCACCACCACCACATCTCCCTCGATCAATGCCATCAAGCCGCAGCCAAACCTTCTTATCTCGGTCCTTTCTCTTAGCCATCCTCCACCGCCTCGATTTCCCAGACGCGCTCGGTCGACCTCCTTCCAGCTTCCAGGCCTCATCTTTTCCATTCGCCGGCGTTTGACAAGAGTACGGACCATGGCCTCGACTGATTGACCGTCTACAACCGAAACCAACATCACTCACTCATCAACAACCACCCGCCGCCGCTATGCCGTCCTCCAAGTCCAACGGCTCATCGGGTGGGCAGGTGAGCCATCGCCTGCGAAATTTCTTTCGAATGAACAGTGCCGCTAGCAGTGGCAGCGACAAGGACAAGAGCGCCCCCTCACTCAATGCGTCGCCCACCTCTGCCCCCGGCAATGCTGCTGGCTCCGACCTATCAGCGCCAAAACCCTCCCGCCATACCAAGTTCTTCAGCAATACCGTCGGTAGACTTCGCGCTCATACAGTTGCCAGCGAGGGCAATCAACTGGAAGAAGCAATAAGCCCGACTGCCCACGCCAACCCTTATTTCGCCCATCAAGGCCAGCCGGTCCTTCGACATCACAACGAAGGCTCTGTGCCGCCTAGCCCTCCTGACACTCCCGAATTAAAAATCTGCGGTCCTGATGGTGTGTCTGCCGAGCAGGCTACTAGCGAAACAAAGGAGGAATTGGCTCGTCGTTTGCGAAGGGTTGCTAGTGCCCCCAATGCGCAGGGCTTGTTTTCTAACGACTCGGCCAAATCCGTTCCTGCTTTGCCCAATGCTGAGCGTCCTGCCACTGCTGAGCTTGGCAAAGATCCCCTCGTGCTTCAGAATAATGCAGCTGGAAGTATTGGCCTTTTGGAACCCGGGTCGTTCTCTTTCAAGAAGGGCGGTACTGCTGCTACCAGCGAGGATGTTCTCACTGCCTTGCCAGCCCCTAGTACTTCTTTGGCATTTCGGAGGACATACAGCTCTAATTCTATCAAAGTTCGCAACGTTGAGGTCAGCCCAGCAAGTTTCGACAAGATCAAGCTCATTGGAAAAGGTGACGTCGGTAAGGTGTACCTGGTGAGGGAGAAGAAGAGCAGCAGGCTCTACGCCATGAAGGGTACGTGTCCGGTGTTTTCTATTTTCTGGGTCCTGATCTGCGACATTGCGAGCGATATCGAACAACTGACTCACGACTTGGATAGTGCTGAGCAAGAAGGAGATGATCAAGCGAAATAAGATCAAGCGAGCCCTGGCTGAGCAGGAGATCTTGGCGACCAGCAACCATCCATTCATTGTAACACTTTATCACTCGTTCCAGTCCGAGGACCATTTGTACTTGTGCATGGAGTATTGCAGTGGTGGAGAATTTTTCCGTGCTCTTCAAACTCGCCCTGGCAAGTGCATCCCCGAGGACGATGCTCGATTTTATGCCGCGGAAGTTACCGCAGCCCTGGAATACCTCCATTTGATGGGCTTCATCTATCGCGACTTGAAACCCGAGAGTATGTGCAATCCGATGACCACCCCCTCTCGCAGGTCTACCTGGAGTCTCATGATGCGACTTACTAATCCCAATCCGTAGATATCCTGTTGCATCAATCAGGTCACATCATGCTTTCAGACTTTGACTTGTCAAAACAGTCTGGCCCTGGCGGCAAGCCCACAATGATTGTTGGCAAGAATGGTGCCAGGACAGACGCATTGCCAACGATTGATACGAGGTCTTGCATCGCTAACTTCCGGACCAACTCCTTTGTCGGCACCGAAGAGTACATAGCCCCCGAAGTTATTAAGGGTAGCGGGCATACCAGCGCTGTCGATTGGTGGACCTTGGGTATTCTCGTTTACGAGATGCTCTACGGCACGACGCCCTTCAAGGGCAAGAACAGAAATGCTACGTTTGCCAACATCCTGAGAGAGGACATCCCATTCCCCGATCACGCCGGAGCACCACCAATTTCCAAGTACGTCATTTGGAAAATTTTGCAATCTAGCTCCCACGATCCTTTTGTTTGCGAATTCACAAACAAGTGCTAATTTAGCCTGTAGCCTTTGCAAATCACTGATCCGGAAACTTTTGATCAAGGATGAGAACCGCAGGCTAGGGGCTCGAGCCGGTGCCTCCGATATCAAGGTGCATCCTTTCTTCCGCACCACTCAGTGGGCTCTTATCCGTCACATGAAGCCTCCCATCGTCCCCCACCTCACCAAGGGCATCGACACGGTCAACTTCAGAAATGTCAAGGAGAGCGAAAGCGTGGACATTAGTGGATCAAGACTCAAGGGCGTTCCACTAGACAGTGGCCTGGCGACTCCCGGAGCTGAACTTACGGATCCATTCAGCGAGTTCAACAGCGTCACCTTACATCATGATGGTGATGACCATCATCATCACATTGTTCATCCGGTATCCGCCAAGCAAGCCAGTGCTTCATCATAGTGGCAGTGCGGCATTACGCTTACGATTTAGAATCCAAGCGGTGGGGATATTTGGCTCGGCTAGATGCCTTACCAAGCTGAGCAGACGACTTGACGAGGAGCGATGCATTTGAAATCTTCTGGGGCGCTTGTTCCTTGGTATTCAATTTCGCTCTAGTTTCTATTGCTTTCACATCAGCAATATTGCCGAGTACGTATTGGCATTGCTCATCATTGGCTACTATACTTGCCAACATGCAACACTGGTCAAGGGGCAAATAAAAAGAAAAGAAAAAGAAAGAAACGAGGTGGATCGATTCTGGCGACTTGGACACTTGTCATTCGGCATCAGCCCAGCGGTAGCAACCAATCCGCGGGTGGAACAAAACTCTCATTAGCTATGATATTCCGGTTTTATTGGTATCTTGTGTCATCATCTTTTTTATTCACAGGAGAAGCGGCGTTCATATTTATCATTGGTTCCTTGTCAGGCGTTTACGGCAGGGCAAGAGGGTGAAGAGCCAAGTTCAAGTGTATACTGTCACTAGGCCATGAGAGGTAACGTTCAACTAAGCAGACAGATCAATATTCATTATGATTTCTCAATCTTTTTTCTTCTTTTTTACACGAGTTCCTAATGTTCTGCCATTCTGTCTATAGGTGAAGCTTTCCATTAGTAAGTCGTTGATTTTCTACTCCTTGTCCTCCCTCCCTTTTCCCATTTTTTATCCTCGACGAGCAACAGACATAGCCCCGGAGGACTCCAGTGTGGTCGATGCTGGTGGTCATCGGTCATCTGCATTTGAGGCCATGCGTGCGTATGACCCGCCTCGACGACAATCTGACCCAGCTTGACCACTTGTCGCTTGAGCCCGCGCCCATCAACCACAACTGATGACAGGTTCTGAAATATCGCACATGTTGAACTGCAAATAGACGCGATCTCATGACGGCGCGACATGGGATGCGTGCTTCCCCGTGGTGCTGCGTCTGACAAGGCGTCGCATCTGCCTCTGTACGAGAAGATTTTATAGTCGAGCAGGTTGGGCTCATGATGGCTCTCCTCCCTCTTCTGTTTCTTTGGACCTAGCAAGCTTTAGTTAATGCACAAGTGCCCCTATACAGTCTTATCTAGCGATTAATCGTTCTCACGTATAACCTCTTTTCTATATATTACACGCTACGCGCCCTTCCTTTTCCTTCCTTCTCTAGGTTTAAAAAATATACAAGACTTTAAATCAGCGAGGCTTTCTATTATGAAGAGACACTACTTGAATACCTTTTAATCCCCAGTACAAATGCACTATAAATTAAAGCAATGCCGCCGCGGTATCAACACCTGCCCAAGCTACTGGCATCTACGAACCTAGCATGGATCTGCCTTGTTTGTTGAGACCCCTCTTGCCGAGACAATTGCAAAGTAGAACAGCCCTGAGGCAATTCGTGTCATCAATTTTTTTTTCTTTGGTCTTGGTAATCACTCAAGCTATACTTCTGTTTCTACATCTGGGTGTCGTCCGTCGAGGGCACCCAGATTCTTCACCTTTCTCACTGCAAATTTAGCCTCATCTTTCACGAATTGCGCATTGCGCATTGGTCGCCATTGCATCAAGCCCCGATGTTTACGATGTAGGTCGCGACTGCGATCCTTGTAGTCCTTGTATGCCTTGTATGGGTTTTTGCTGCTGGTACCACCACTTTGTGACGCACCGCTGGTGCTGGTGGCTTGTGTGTCGACCGACTTGCGGCCAACTTCACTTTTATCGGTGCCGACGGATCGATCAGTCGCCGCATCTTGAATACCGAGATCTGGATTCTCATCGTCGTCGCTGTCGTCATCGCCATCGTCGTCTTGATCCAGGTCGTCATATTCTTCGCCGTCTTCGTCATGGTTGGTCTTGCGAGCCATGAGCTCCTTTGGGTCTTGTCCAAAGGCACCGCTCCAGTCAGTTCCGTCTTTTGCCAGCCACTTCTCCTTCTCCTTCTCATCAGCCTGGGCAAGCACATCTCGGCCATGGGTCAGGGAATCGTCATGCAGCTTCTGCACCAGTGGAGGCACTTCGGCTTGTACTTCCTGCTGTCGGACACCCTCCGCGTAGCACGCCTCCCAGCTCTCAATGGTTTCACGGGAGTCGTTATCACTGACAAATCGGATATGATCGGTGTCGGTACCTGCAGAGAAACGACCTCTGAACGTTACTCGACCAACCTCTTCGATTTGTATGTCGGGAATCTCCTTGTAATTCTCCTGAGTGATGTAGTTCTGCGCCAGACGGACACTGTTGTCGCATTTGAAAATCGGAATGTCGAATTCCTTTTCCTCTCCATCCACAAGCTCCAGAAGCCATAGCGAAGCGAAGACGTCGGCACTTCGGTGACCGGCGATGTGGAACTCAACAAAGATTGGTGAGCTGTAACGATGGCGAACTGGCAGACGCAGCTTCCTATTGTGTTCATCCCCAGAGATATCAAATTTGAGCCCGTTCCCTTCTTGGGTGCAGAACTGTCGCTTGACACTGGCCGAAGATCCTCCTGTTCGTAGTCTCAATTTGACCTTGTGGCCCGGGGCGTATCCGGTCGTGGTAATGAAGCTTGACAAAAATTCGAACGTGCCGATATCCCAACCTAATTGCGGAGGTGGCAATCTCAGCTCCACGGAGCGAAACAAGATCGATATTCGGATACGTCCAAAACCAACACCGCCGTCAAGCGGATACCATCGGGTGGACTCGCTGCTTGTCTGCAAGATATCAGAGAGCTTCAGTGGCACAACGCCAATTATTGGGTCATGTTGACGGTTGCGGGAATCTCGCACTGACACTGTCACGATAGAAGATCTCCAATCTCGGATGAACTTCTCGGTTCCAGCGTTGAATATGGGCTGAGATGAGACAACCTTGACACGAGTCTTGTAAACTAAGTCATCATTGACTAGGATGGTACAATAAGAACTCGGCAGCTTGCGGCTCTGCTCTTCTTTGACCTCACCTGCCTCCGGTCGAGCCGGCTGGTACTCCTTACCCTTGCGATTGCCATCAGAGCCTTTGACATTAGCAAGTTCAAGTCCAACAACCTGATGGACGACAATGCTGAGAATACCAGACGGCCAAAGGGGGTCAGGCGGCGTGTGTGCGACGGCATCTTCCTCCTCGGTATTGATTGTTCCTTTTTCATCTTGGAATTCAGCTTTATTCGCAAGCTCCTTGGGTAGATTGATACCTTGGCCGTGGGTCCGCAGGGCCTTCCGGAACTGCGTCTTTCCAAAGAAGCCGACTTCCCAGTGCAGCTCTCCCGGCATTGTGCTGTCAGCCTTGACACCACGAAGCTTTGAAATCTGAGGAAACATCTTTCCAGGATGTTGTATCAACTTCTGAATACTAAGTTCCACTTTACCAACAACATCGTCTGCCGATGATCGGTCGCTGTCCCAGAGTTCCATGGACAGTTGCTCGTCCGCTTTGATGAGATCACTGGTGACCAGCAGACCACAAGTCTCTTCAAAGACAGGGTTCAGGTTGTCTTGAATAACCCGAGTACAGAACTGAGGTTTTCCAAACTTGCTCCAGCTCACAGTGATATAAGGGTCAGACCCGCCGCCCTTGCTGCCTCTCTGGTCTTGCTTGCTGAGTCCAACTGCTTTGTGAATGCGGATAAACATGACCCCCATCGCCTGGGTCTCCTTCTTGATATCATCACCCTGCAGCATTTTGCTCATATCAAGGGTCATGCTCTTGGGCGCGACATACATGGAGGCTGCTGCGCTTATAGCCCAGTTCACAAAGTTGGAAATCAAGGGCAAATTTAAAATGTTGACGCCCTTCTCAATCATCGGCGTGCAACCAGCTTGTACTTTGGGTACACCCATCAATGTGAATGAGACGGTTTTCAGAAAGGGGGGATCAGGGGTCAATTGACACCGAACTCGAGCAGTGGCTACAAGGCCAACCAACTCAACCCAAATGGGCAGAGGAACGCCGAAAAGACCCTTGATACCAAGATAAAAGACCAGCTGCATTCCCATATTCTTTGCCTTGGATGCCACATCTGCGCCAGAGGGCTTGGCGTGGTATGCAACAGAGACCTCCATGTTGTAGAACTCGCCAGCCTGTTCGACAGCTGCCAGTTCGTCCTTGTCCATTTTTTCTTTGTTTTCCTTGTGAATCTCGTCCTTGATGTCCCTGACATGGCTATCTGGCAGAGCTCTCATGTTGAGGATTCTAATAGGGTTGGATCCTTGCGAAATATCGGCCACACGAACGTTTTCGACAATACCAGGCACAGACGCTGCCATGACGTCTTCGAGCCTGTTTCGAATTAGTCAAAGTCGATTGATTCATAATTCTACCAGTCAATTACGTGTACTTACGTGTCCGCGACCGAGGCAAACATTTCAGGATTGATCAATCCCCACATCAATCCAATCATGGTATTCATCCATTCGACAGACTCTGGGATGAGATTCACCGTGGCGGTTTCGCCGCGTTTTTGTTCGCTGGACCATTCGAGGTCACGGCCTTGTCGAATAAGGTCTTTGATCCATAAGAATACACCAGAAGCGATGCAGAAAGCCAGTGGAGTAAGACCAAGCAGTCTGCCACCAAAGAATTTTCCGACAAGAATGATGGCGATAAAGATGCCACCGCATAAGACAGTGCCCTTCTTCTCTAATGTTTCAAACATGGGCTCGTAACTGACAGAAGGGGTTTCAAAAAATAACACCGAGGTTTTTTCACTGCGAATAGGCACGTCAGAAGTGGCGCCCTCTTGCACAGGGTCTGGAGGAGCAGTAACGTCTTGCGCATGTCGATATTCCTCGCCGGATTGTTTTGACGAAGTAGCAATTGTTGCCGGCTTGCCTAGATTTTGGTTGGGAATGGACATCTGACTATGGGTATTAGTCTTCACCGAACAGCTAAAGATGCAATCATTGCTTTGCGCCTCGCTCACCATTGGATTTTCCACCACTTCTTTGAAATCCGTTTTGGCGTCCCGAATCTGCACGTCCTTCCCCGTCACGGGATCTCGAACAGTTCGCAGATCCTTCCGCGCGGGCTTCTCGGTGTTTCTGTGATCCTGAACTTCCTTGCCATGTTTGTTGTTTGTCATTTCAGAGTCAATGGCAGCATCCCTCTCTTTCTTTTCCTGGTCCAACTGGTCCATGAATTGCTGAATGTTAGGCACGCGATTCCGGCCGCTGTAGTGTTGGCCCGAAGGCACAACATGGTCGTCAGCGTTCATGATAGCTGCGAGCGTGACGTCGACTGTGGTTGGCAATAAACTCTCCACCAAGCGACCATGTGGTCTGAATGAGGATACGGCGAATTTAGGTATTTGGCGGATGTGTAAACCTCAGGGCACGCATCCAGGACCCAGCTTCCGAGGTCGAAGTGATGTCCGAAAAGATGAAGGGAAAGGGAAGAAATCAATCAAAGTGATCTTTATTATGCGGCCGACCTGGCGTTAGCCATGACCGCTATCGATGACGTAGTTCGGCCTTGAACAGGCGATCTACGGATCCGTACACCCCCCCCCCCCACTCACGGTACTTCCGTAATCCGTACACCCTTCCACAAACAAGCTCATGTGGGGCATATCTACGGTCACATCGCCTGCGCCTTGGCCAAGATTCAAGCCCTCAAGCCCGTCAAATTCCAAGTTTTTCCACTTCCCCATCTTCCAGGATTCCCTGCCTAGCTGCGTTGCCAACGATGAGCGATGATCAGTGAGAGGCAAGCAGTGGCCAGTGGCCAGTGGGCCGTCATCACACCCCGCCCATTGCCGTTGGCAGTGTCTGATGGCAGCTGAAAAAATGAACGCGTGTGGCGTGTTTTACATCAAAACGGTCGGTTGGTCAATTGATTGTAATTTGTGCTCCATGATGATGCCACACCGCGGATTCTAAGCCAAGCCAGCTGATCGACAAACGTGGGTGCGTGGGAGGTGCCGGTGTGCAACACGTCGTTCCTAGTTGTGCCCAACCTGGTGAGTTTCTTTGGATTGTCTTGTCAAGCATATTCACCAGCTTCCGTTCCCAGACAAAGACTTTGGCTGGGCCGACCATGTTGACGCCATCAATCCATCAATCCATCAATCCACACTTGAGGCAGAACAGTTGTCCCTAGGTCTTGGTGTAGAATTTTTCGTATATCGAGCAGCGAGCTTTGGGGTCATTGTGGAAAGTCACATCACTCATCAACCACTTGGCGCAACAACAATGTCAGTTTTCTTTTCGATAACACGAGTAGATGGAAAAACAAACCAATTCTATTTCTTAAGTTATCTGCCATGTATATAATTGTATCCAAACGATGAAATACAATTACCATGGATATGTTTATGTTTATACGTTTTGCCTGACACCATTTTCGCTGTCCTTAGGAGGAGCACTAGCAATGGCAGCATCGTTCTCGTCATACTTCTCCGCCGACTCGCTCATTTCATCGTCGCTTCTCTGCATGGCAGGGGCCGCAAACGTCGGCGCAAAGGCGCTCCTGGTTCGGATCTTGCCGCCATACCTGTAGAAAATGAAGGGCAAGGTAGCCAGCGCGACGGCCACGCAGCCCAGCAGCGTGGCGGCCCACTGAATGCCCATGCCTTGAAACATCTGACGCGCAAATAGGGGGAACCCGGCACCGGCCAGAGATCGCATAAATGTGTTGCCGGCGATGGCCGAGGCTGCGAACATGAGGTAAGCGTCGACGAGGTAGTTGAGGGCCTGGAGGAAGATGGACATGAGGCCGAAACCGGTGAAAATGCCACTGAGAGCGGGGACGATCCAGTGAACATCTCTGGTGAATCCCGTCCTACAAGAAGAAGAGGGAACCCATTAGCTTGATTCCTTTGAATTTTTCAATCCAGATGTTTGTCTATTTTTTTTTCTTGTGATTTTCTTGTTCATATGCCAATGATTTCTCAATGTTATCCTTTTCATCAATAGTTGTGGCTAATGCATCGGGTTTCTACCAAGGCATTCTTATTCATTATTGCTAGCGATAGCCAGAATCTCAATTCTGGAAATCCGATGTGTTGGCCACAACCATTGATGAAATAAAAAATTGGCAAAAATCAGTTAGGATCCATAGACTCCCAAAATATGACTCGGGATGTGACCCATTGTGCATTGTGGGTGGGACTCAATCTAGATGAACTCATGGAAGGGTTAGTTTCGGGGACAAGGGAGTAACGTACCATCCGAACCAGAAAATGCCAATAGCGAAAGCTATACCACCGGCCATCATACTAGGCAATCGCCACTCAGGCACAGGAATACCATTGTTCCCAGTCAACTTGCGATTGTACCATGGCTGCTGGAAAAGCACAGCGGCACCAGCGAGCAATTGGCCGCAAATAATACCGAAAAAGGTGAGACCAGACTGGCCGAGGGAGAAGCCGTGAACGCCCACGAAAACCAGCGCATACGCCGTCAAAAACAAGTACAGAATACCGTAGATGAAGCTCATGTAGACGGACAGCATGAGAATAATGGGCTCCGTGAAGAGCAATTGCATGGGACGCGAAAAATTCTTCTGGATAAGTTCGATAAAGTCGACCTCGATTTCTTCCTGCTTCGCGTGAATGCCCCAGTTCTTGGTGCGGCGTCGCAAATCGGCGGCCTTTTGGATAAGAATGACGGGCGGATACGTCTCTTCCAGGAAGAACAGATCGAGGATGAAGGCGACGAAGCCCATGATCGTGGCAAGGTACTCTGTCCAGCGCCAGCCGAGATGCGACGTGACGATGAAGCCGCCGATGAAGGGGGCCAGCAGGGGACCCGTAAAGGTCGCCATGGAGAAGAGCGTCACGGCGATACCACGGGTCTTGTTGTCAAACATATCGGAGAAGACGGCAGCGACGACGGCAATCGGACAGGCGCCGAAGAAGCCTGAGAAGAAGCGGCAGATGAGAATAGTCTGGATATCCTTGCCTGTCGCACAGGCGATGGAGAAGAGGGAGAAGCCAAACATGGAGACGACAATGGGGAAGCGGCGGCCGCGTAGCTCAGACATGGGCGCCCAGAGGGTAGGGCCAAATGCAAATCCTAGAACGTAAAAGGTTGTCCCTAGCAGACCGACTTCGGATGTGACATCGTATTCTTGCGCAATGACATTCGTGGCAGGCGAGAAGATGGACGATGTGAACGCCGACGTCAAGGTGGTGTAGCCTAACATGGCGGCCGTGAGGACCTTTTTCCGCATCGGCCAATTCTGCGAATGCAACGGATCGTGCGGTCCATCAAACTCAACGACATATTCTTCACGATCGGGCAGAGGGGGAGGGTATGGTTTGCCAGCGCCGAACGCGGGTAAAGGTCTCCTGGACGCCTTGCTTGCAGTCCTGCTGCGGAGGCCCCCTCCGACAGTGTTGCTGTGTTGGCTTCGCGCCGTAGCGATTCGGCTCAGCTCTGTAGGATTTCGCTCGAGATCGTTTTGTGTCGACACGCGACTCATGTTGCGGCGGACATGATCGTTGTTGGATGAGGAAGTCGTGGACGCAGATGAGGCGGAAGGCACGCGCTCAATCTCATTGCTGGCTCGGCCTTGGTAGCGCTCTGGTGAGGCTGCTTGCTCTGCGCCGACGAGGTCGCGATCGACCATGTCCATTGGCATGGTGCTTGTTTTCCCTGTTTTTCTTCTCTGTGATAGCGTAGCAGGACTGGACACTATAGCAGCAGCTGACAAAGGGAGATCAAGATACCATATCCCTCCTCACCTATACTATATTAAAGAAAGAAAATCGATGTGTCGCTGCACCATGCGTCAAGGTATGAAATTGAGTTGTGTGGATGGCAAAAGACAGAGGGGTGAAATGGGCAGACTACACAAACTGAGGAAGGTGGTCGACCGCCGGCGGACGTTTCTGACGATGACGATGGCGTCGGGAATAATAAAATCTCCTCAGAGGTCATACATAAGCCTTGTGGGCCTGTGGGGCCCCCACAGGCCCCCTACCACAAGGTCAGAGACCACGTAGGTACGCGTTCCTTATCCAAGATAATTAATAAGCGCAGTGTATAGCGAAAAATCACTAGTATAACTGGTACCGGCTAATTTACACAAAAATCTATGTACTTCTAATGTACTTTTATCTAATTAGATACAGACCCTAGTTAACGTGACTCCATAAGGCTTATGACCTCTGAGGAGATAAGTGGTGCGTATGAAAAAAGTGCCACGCCCCACCTTATCAGGTGGAGGTGGGGTGCGGCACAAGTAATCCGTACGCGGGACACTAAACGCGCATATCGCGTTGGTCCCAAAACGGAAGAGGTACCTTTCCACCTAATCCCTTGCTAAATATACTAGCTCTTTGTAGAATTCCTTCCTTTCTTTTTATTATCACGAGGCCTCACAACGCAACGCAATAGCGCAACGTAATAAGGCATATCGCACATATAGTTATCTCAATTGATAGCAAAAATCAACAGACGCGAGCCACACTAAAATTAGGTAGGGGGACTGTCCTTCTACATTAGGAATAGCGCGATATGCGCATTGAAAAAACGCGATATGCGCGTTTAGTGACCCAATCAATTTACTGCTCCCGCACAACTCAATCTGGGCAACAATTCAATGCCCTTTGTGCCTTGGAATTCCCGGCAGCGGCGCTAAGTGTCTAGTGTTTTGAGACAAAAGCAGCAACAACAACAACAACAAAGACAAAAACAACAATAAAACAGGGCGCTCTTGGAAATGAGACACTGGACTCATTTCTTATGCGTAGCACTCACGCGCTTGACGGACGGAGCGAGGTTCCAAGGTTCCAAGGCTCGCGGCACGACGCTACATACGAAGCCCGACAACTAGTACATATGTACATGTCCCAGACGCTATCATAGAATGTCCTGACGTTGTTCACCGGTCATGTCCCAACTTCTCTGCCCAGCTTCTAAATCTACACGCCGTACGGAGTACATTGTGATCAAAGCTTACGATACCTGATCACATGACTGGATATCCCCTGATGAGAAAGATGAGAATCTTGTACAATATATAGAAAGTATAGAAAGTATAAAGAGTCCTCAAACGCCCCAGCCACGCTCCAACAATGCCGTCGCTTCTTCCAGGCTTAGTCCGGCTGTTTCTGGGTAAATCTTCCAGACCAGTCCGTACCCAATGCCGCAAGTACATGCATACAATGTGAACGTCCACGGTGGGCTCAAAGTGTCCATCAGAGGCAGAAATGTGAGTCCAACGACGAGATTGGCGCTCCAGTTCGTGGCTGTTGCAATGCCGCTCCCAAGAGATCTTACTGACAATGGAAACAGCTCGCTCTGCATCCAGGGCACATTCCCTAAACCAATAGCATATGACGCCACGTACATCATGATGCTGATCAAGATGATGTACGCTGCTTCCTTATCACCATGTTGTAGTGGAGTGTCTAGCTGCGTGTCGTTTATAGAAAGAGATGAAAAACCAAATGCCGTGAAGAGCAGGCCTAATATCATAAATGGTATCGAAGATAACAGAACACGGCGCCTGCCAATTTTGTCAACCAGTCCCAAAGTGACAAGTGTGAACAAGAAATTGGTGACTGCTACTGTGAGAGATGTCAGTGTGGGACTGTTGAATCCAATCAGCATAAAAATAGTGGCTGAAAAGTACATCAGCGAATTCTGTAGATTAGATTAGCCACATCTCGATTGCATGAGAATGGTTCACGGATTGTGTACATACAAAGCCGCATAGTTGCTGCAAACCTTGCAGCAGGCATGCTATAGCCAGCGCTCGTCGATTCCTGCCCTCACCAACGAGGTCCCTCCATCCGTCGAGCCATTTCCACTTCGACGACTGCTGGTTCCGCAAATGTCGGGCTTCCTCCTCCTCTCGAACCTCCATCTCAATTTCCCGGATCATTGTGCTGGCATCTTGAGTTGCCGTCACGCCTCCATTGACTCGCCGAATGATGGATTTTGCTTGGCTAGACCTGCCCATTTTGACCAGCCACCGAGGGCTTTCTGGCATAAAAGCAATGACAGCAGCTTGTAGTCCGGCAGGCATGGCGCCAATCCCGACCATCCAGCGCCAACCTGCGTCTTGGGCGCCATACGTCGAGAAAGCCCAACCGACCACATACGCAACCACCTGGCCTAGCGTGATGAACAGTACATTGGCAGTGACCAATCTGCCACGATGCGATGCAGGGGAGAGCTCTGCAATATATAGCGGTACTACAAAGCTGGCTGCCCCGACAGCTGCGCCAATGACACAGCGGCCAGCGATCATCAAGGGGACTGAAGAGCATGCCGCCTGGATGACGGCTCCTGCTATGAACAATATGTCTGCATACAAGATGACTCTCTTTCGGCCCAGGCGATCGGCGATTGCGGACGAAAATGGCGAGATGAGAAGAGCGAAGAGCGAAGTCGACGATGTGATTAGAGACTTGTCCATGGACGTGAGTTCTCGGTGAGATAGCGACGTGCCAATCGATACCAAGGTAGCGGAAATAACACCTGTGTCATCTTTGGCAACTTGTTAGTTAAGACTGTCCATGTTCATGATTGAGCAAACTGACATCCAAACAAGAGACCACTAATTCCGGCCGCGATTGTGAGAGCTACCACAAAAATCCCTGGGTCTGTGACAGCGCCTTTCGCAAGCCAACCATCATGTGTGTCCCCATCCGCAACATTGTCAGAGTCTTCCCCTATCTGGTGGTCCGCTATGAGCGGGGCTTGAGAGCCCTCCATTTTGACCAGATTTCGGAGAGGGCCATGGGTAATCGCGCTCAAGTTCTGCCGTGGGTAGAAGTTTAATGTCGCTGAAGCTGTGATGCTACATTCGCATATGCGCGAAAATGACTGGCCAGCCGCAGCATCCGCCCCGAGTCAGTCAGCCTACCCTGCACCCTTCCGCCAGCGCATACCTCCCACCGATCTGAAGCAATCATGATTAGTGTATTGGCTGTGCTTTTGCTGCAAAAATGTACTTCCGACCTATCTCAGCACTCAAATTGGCCATGGTATGATTATGCACGAGTTATCGCGCACACAAGAATAATCATCCTCCATTCGTTGAATCTATAGGAAGTTGCCCCAGGCCGCCGCTCTATCTAGAGTAATTGCCTCCAAGCTCGCATCGTCTTCCACACCCAGCTTCATCTTGGTCCATACCTCTGCTACGCAGCTCTTCTTCGTCTGGATGATGGGCATCAATGCCAAGTTCTTCAGAAAATGCCAAACCGACTCATTCCGCCATTTGAATTTTTCCACCAGAGACAACGTCTCCTCCGCCACTCCCTGTGCCTTGTCTGGAAACAACATCACCAAGTGCAGAAGAAACGACCACCCCGAGATATCTTGGTGATGAAGACGGCACCACTTGGTCACGATGGGCAGAATGCTGTCCGCTACTGAACTTGCTTGCTGAGTCGGCGATGCGCACTCCATGGCAATCACATCCCTCGCATACGTCCAGGCGTAGTAGTTTCGAGCATGCCTCTCCGCCGCAACGCAAATGACCTTTTCGAACTCGTGCAGGAGACGGACCGGGGTCTCGCCATCCCGGAGTTGGCGCAACAGCCATCGTTTGTGGTTCCATAGCACGGGTGACTTGGTATGTCGATGTAACCGGCTGCTCAGCAAGCTATTCATAAGGAAAGTTTCTCGCATGAGATCTTCCCCCCGTCTTGCACCCGAAGACGTGCCTTTTTTGAGCACTCTTTTCCGTACGTTAGCGGCAGTCAGGTGCTCTGAGTCCATAAGGAGTATAACTGCCGTTGCTCTCATGACTACGTCATCGTCAATGCTCTTGTTGTGAAACAACACACCATTCAGTATTTCGCGAGCGTATAGGAATGCTTGAACCAGTCGCAGCTTCGGTATGCCAATATATCCTGCATCTTGAAGAAGGCAGGTGTCTTGATTCAAAACGTGGCTGGTGGGGAGAATCTCTATTTCGAAGTATGTTTCCTGTGAACTGACCAGGACGGCGGATATTCGCTCAAATGATTCTTTGGGATTCCCATTCTGCAGCGCTATTTTCACACTCGGATCCAAAGCTCTCGACATCTGTACGTAAAATGGAGAACAAAAAAGGATGTTGATGCCGTGTTCTGAAAGGAAAGAAATTTCCATCTAGGGTAGCCCAGCGTTCACAAGCGACGTAAAGTTGGGGGACGGAGCCTCCTCATTCGGCAAGTGCAACCCACCGGAGTTTATGACATGTTGCCCACCTGGAGCTCTTATCAATGTTATTGAAGCTGGCAAGAGCAACACCGACAGCCAGGCCATGATCATTTTCCCGGCCGCAGCGCAAGACCTGGCACACAAGATCATCGTCGTCACGACATATTCGCTCGATAATTCGTAGGCCCATTCGGTTGCCTACGCCCTCTTCCCGTTCGAGATGACGAGAGTTCTCTTCATTATATTCGCCGTCGAGCTGGTGGCTCAGTTTATCAATGCTGTTGGTGCGACACAAATCAACGACCTGGTATGTCACAGTCTACAAAATCGACACACTCGTGCTCGAGTATATTCTTTCAGTTGCTAGAAAATGTCGCTAACGTCGGAATGCAGATCTGGACGCTGATCAACTACCTCCCGATTTCCACGTCCAAAGCTGCTGCGGAGCAGCGCACACTCCAGGCAGAATACCTCAAGATCCGTCGCGAGTTGAGCGCCACGAGCAGCCAAGATGAATTTGCGAAATGGGCCAAGTTGCGTCGACAACACGACAAAAAGCTCGAGCAGCTTGACGCAGCCAGTATGTGTCTTCCCGGTCCACGCTTTCCCTGTCATTGCCAGGAGACGAAGTGGAAGAAGAGATAAATTACAATCAGGAAAAATACTCTACTTGGGGGACACGAGCTGACATCTTGGTGATTGCCACCTACAGAGAAAGAACTCGAGGCAGCCCGATCCAATTTTGACAGATACCTGACAGCGATCCGGATGCTCGTCACTAAAGTCCCGCAATACTTTGTGCCCTTCTGGTACGGCAAGGAGCCCATGTTCTGGCTTCCGTACGGCTGGTTCCCCTATTATGCCGAATGGATCATTTCCTTTCCTCGCGCGCCGCTGGGCAGCGTCAGCGCGCCATCATGGCAACTGGCTTGCTCTGGAGTTCTCACGCTCCTTAGTGAGATCCTCGTCTTCATCGGCAAGCAACTTTTTCGACAGTCTAACACAAAGGTGCCTATTCCTGCGCAGACGGCTTCCAAAAAGGCGCCCGGATCGTCGGAGAAGCTCGACGTGAAGAAGGACCTGTAGACTTGCGTGATGGACACGATGCAGTAGTTCTTTATTTATTCAAATAACGATTTGCACACAATCCAAAATGTTTGGAATGAGAGCTGACGAGTACTGCACTACGTGTTGGCCATGCATTTGTGACATGTATAAACTACTAGTACGAAAACATGAGGAAAGAAGAAAAATGTATCTCGTTGAAAATTTGACGCAAAGTTCCTCATAGCTAAACGCTGAGACTTTGTAACACGACAGAGAATGACCCTTGGCAGAGTACTTTGGGATTGATCTAGGCAACATATTGACTCTGACGACCACGGAGAGATCGCTAAAGCTTCGAAAGTGCCAATTGAAAAATCATGATATGATGAATGGTGGGACGGATCGCATGCACGCACGCATCGTGGGAGGTGGTTCGTCGAGAAAAAGACGGTGGTAATAAAGTCATATTGCTAGATGGCCAATGTCTCGAATAGCATCATCTAGCAACATGACTTTATTGATTTTTATAATTTTTTCTTGCGTCATTGGTTATAGCTAATGCTTCTAATCATAACTTAGAAGCATTAGTAATAACCAATGAGGTAAAAAAAAATTATAAAAATCAATCAAGTCATATTAGTAGATGCTATTCGAGACATTGGCCACGCTGAACGCACATGTGGTGCCTGTCCGCGGTGGAATTTCTATCGATGATGTGAGAACGGGAGAATGGGGTGAAAGAGAGAGCAGAGAGGGAAAATTTTCTGGCGGGCGTAGTTTTGATAACAAAAGACTGGAGGGCTGCCCCACATTTCTTTTCTGTGGAGATGTGTCTGCTTTGCGTCGGTGACGAGATGGTTCATCCGTGATACTCCACGGGAATGTAAAAAAAAACATAAAGATGACGAAATATGTATAACCTTTTGGTACCTTTCCACGGCCGTTGCCATCTTTCCACGACGTGCGTTTCAAAAGCCCCAAGACCACATTGCCCGCCATGGCAGTCTCTTGGGACTCGTACGTTCTCACCAACCTCTCAAGCTACACGGATAAAACACTCACTCCGCAGCTGGTCGTGAATACACCACCAAAGTCGTCCAAGAGCTAACCAAGTCTCAGCATCCGCTCTGTCCTCATATTCTTCGGCCCCATCCTCCTCCCCAAAGCCATCTCGTGGTATCGCTCCCTCCGCTCCTCCTCCCACGGCCTCCCCATCCAACCGACCCCCCCGCGCGTCCGGCTCGCCCTCGCCCTCCTCTTCCTACTCTCCTCCATCTATCTCCTCAAGACGCTCCCTCTCTTCGCCCCCGAGAACCTCTTCCTCCGCACCCAAAGCCGCCTCCAGATCCCCGTCGACGTCCTCTTCAACCGCGTCTCGGCCTTGCGCCCCGGCAACGCCCTCACACAGAGCGACCAAGCGCTGAGGGCCAAGTTCGTCAACCTCGAAAGCAGACTGCTCTATCTCCAGTTCGGCCCCTACGTCCTCGCCGAGTGCCCCTTTTGCCACGCCGACGAACCAAAGAGCTACTTCTACTATGCTCTGCCCTCGATGCTCTGGCCCCATCTCGCCAACCTGATTGTCACTGCCGCCGTGACGAGCCCCTCGGTGACGGGCAAGTACGGTTCGCAATGGCGCACGTTCGCCACCATTGCCGCCTTCACCATCGCCGGGCTGGAGGCCTACATTGTCGCGTCGTTCAACTACCAAGCTAACGCGAGGGCACTGCGCCTGCCAGACGTGGACTTTTTCTACTGGTCCATGCGGAATTATCGTCTACTGGCGCTCTGCGCCTTGGACGGCGCACTAGGATGGGTCTTGTACCTGTCTTCCACGAACCGCGCCTTCGCCCAACTGCCCTCGGCGTCGGAGCGCATCGACGAGGTCACGAGTAGATTGTCCACGGCGAGGAGTCGTCTCAGTGCCGTTGGCATCGTGAGAAACACCGCCATGAGGGACGAGGAGCTGCGCAATCGGTGTCAGAACTACTGGGCCCATGAGGTCAGGCTCATGCGCGAGGTTATGGAGGAGAGGGACGTGGTCGAGGCGGTAAATGACGCTTTGAGCAATCGCATCAACATTGATTCCATCAACAGGGAGGCGGAGACGTATACTGATGGTGTGTTGGATGCTTTTTTCGCAGAGGAAAAGAAATAATGTAAGATGAGGAGGACTGGTTCGATGGAACTAGGACATACCGAGAACGTGAATGGTACATACATGTTGCTGCATACATTTCGATACATGACAGGTTCAAGAGTAGTTGTACATGGCACATACAAACGTAACAAAAGATGCTTGCCGCAGGGAGGGGGGTGGGGGGGGGTACAGCATGTCCACAGGTACACATCACATCATCTGTCATGTGAGAACTTATATTCAGTATTGCTCAAGATGGATGATACGAGGCACATGTTCATTAATTCTCGTTCGGAAAGAGGGAGAAAAAAAAATTAACATTCATCGCATCATCGGCTGATATATCATGATCATGCCAACGTCTACTGAAAAAGCCCCATCCAGATAAACTCCCTGTCTTCTGTGTAAAACCCTACAGTGATGTATACCAACTACGGACTACTAGGTGGGTCATTCAACTGCCATGGCGCAAAAAAAGTGTCCCATGTAAGTTCCCCAGCTATTAATGGAAAAAAAATCATGCTTTTGAAACCGTGTGCCCCGCAGCAGTGCTGCTCATGCTGCCCTTGCGAGACTTTGACGCACTCGCTGCCCCATCAGTCGTGGTGCCCTCCTGGGCACTTCTCTCCAGGAAACTAGCCCATAGCTCGGCAATGGATTCCCTGTCCTTGGCCGGAGTGGGTTCTGAGAAGACGTCTGCGCTCAAAGACGGCGAGCTGGGTGTTCTCTGGAAGGGGCTGGTTGGCAGGCGGAGACTGCCTGTGGAGGCGCCTGGTCGGGAGAGGCCGGCTTGCTCGCGCTGCTCATCCGTCCAGTTGAGGTAGCCGGCCATGATTTGGAGGACCTGGAAGCGTTTGGCGTCGCCGCGGTCGAGGGTGAGGAAGTGGAGGAGGTGATTGGTGACGACTTGTCTGCCAGGAGGGAGAATGGGTCAGTATCTCTTGCATGATGATATCGGAAGTTTGAGGGCATATTTGCGCGGGGGAAGAGAACATGAAAGGTGGAATGGGAACAATTGGGCCGAACGTACCTGTCGACATTGTCTTCTGGCTTCGTCTTCTTGAGATATCTCAACGCCTTGGTCAAGTGATCATTCAAAATGATGGCCTCGTGTCTCAATTTGCCGATGAGCAAGTTCTTCTCCTTGACTTCTTTCTCAAAGGGGGCCGTCCGCTCCAGTTCCTTGGCCATCACCTCCTTGGCTTCTTCAGCATCCGTGGCTCGTGCCTCGGCTTGTTGAGCCAATGTCTTTAGCGCTTGAAGCTGCGACTCGGTCGTTTCCACCATGTCCCGCAGCTCCTTCTTTCGAGCGTCCTGGATCTCCCGCAGGGCATTTTGCAAGTTATCCACAAGAGTCGACTGACTGTCGCGGTCTGCGGCGGCGGCCTCGTAGTGTCGCCTGAGCGTAGCCATTTGATCCTCGAGATCGCTCACTTTGTCTAAGAGGTTCTCCTTGGTGGAGCGCTCCTCCATGGCCAAGACTTCCCACTCGCCCATGGCATTCGCCATTGTCTCCATCTCTTCCTTGAGATGCTGAACTGTCCGGGTGAGCTCTTCTTTTTCCCTGTGCCAGTTGTGCGCGGACAGGTTGTTACGACTTCGCAGGGTGGATAGCTCCCTCGTCGCATCCTGCAGCTCCTCCTTGAGTTTCTCGACATCTTCGTCCGTGGATTGCGCCGAGCCCTGGAGCTGCTCGTTTTGTGCTTCCAGCTCTTCGATGCGCTCTCTTGCTTCTTCGAGCTCTGCCTTGTCGCGTTTTAGTCTGTCGCTTAGAGATTCCTTGATCTTCTCGACCCGTTCGAGCAGGGTTTGGTACTGCTCTTCCGCATGCTCCTTGGCCGAGTTGCTCTCTTCGAGATCCGTCTTCATGCGGGAGACTTCCTGCTCGTGTAAGGTCTGGATAGATTCGAGCTGTTTCCGAAGCTGTTCCACCTCTGCCCGCAGCGCTTCTCGCTCCTTGCTCATAGCTTCCAGCTTCGCCGTCGGGTCTGAATCGCGCGCACCGTCGACATCTGCCTTGACCGGCGCTACGGCGTGGCCATGGCCTCCAGAGGAATCGGTTTGCTTCATGTCTTCGGTGGGGTCCTTTGGGGAAGGGACTCGGGATCAGCGACTCAAGTCGACGCCGTGGTATTTTGCTTGCAACATGAATGGAACTTACAGCTGCCGACTCGTCATCATTTCCAGGGTCCTCGTTTTCGTGATTCGCGTTGCCGTTGCTCAAAGGCGCAGGATCCTTGATCTTGTTGGCATTCTTCTTCTTTTTGTTGTTCCTCTTCTTTGACGCTGCAACGACACGCACCTCTCCACAAGAGGTCCATTGATTAGAACACGATAGCCATTGAGAGACGAGCAAGTGCGCATATTGTACAAACCTGAATTGGCCATCTGCGTCGGGCCAGCAGCAGCGTTCGACGACATGGTAGTAGCCAAGGCACGGCAGTGAAGCGGCCTGTATGTGCTTGCTGTCGAGGTTGGCCAGCTTGTGGTGGTGACGGAGCAATGTCGAGCATCGGTTGGCAATTCAACATGGGCTAGGCTAGCGGCTGATCTGTACTCTGTACGGACTACCAGTCTACCACGCGGATAAATATACCTAGGGTGGGGCGTGGCACGAGTGCAGGTTACATAGCGAACAATAGCGAGTGTGAAATGTGGGATAGCGGGTCGCGGGCACCGTGGATCCAAAATGTTGAGGACTCAAGGACTGCATCTACTAGGGCATTGAAGTAGGCTTAGTCAGGCTGGGCTTGCACCGTGGGGCAGCTCAGCATTTTAATACCTCGCAGCAGCAGGTGGGCTCCTAGCTTCCCTCTTTCTCCCTTTTCATCTTACAATTAATCTTCGCTCTCGAACTACCCGAGGAAGATCCTGCATGCCGTGATCTTGCTCACCACCTTGCGCGAAGTAGAGCGTTTCGCCTTTCATAATCCCATTGCTTGCTCGACTCTCTTTTCATCTCTTTTGAGACGAGAAGGGAACGTCTGTTATGAGTGCTGTGGGTTCGCTTATGTGCGTACATGTCTTGTTCACGTTCATGTAGTATCCCCCAGCTGACCAAACACCACCTTTTGAGTAATTATGCGATGACTTGAAAAAAAAAACGATTTGTACAAAGCACTACCTTGTACGCCGTTGCCAATCAATCATTAAGAAGAAACTGTCCACATGAGATTCCGTGCATTCATAGATCTATTCAAGCCTTCACCTTCTTTCCCTTTCCCTTGACAGCCTTGCCGACCTTCCCCTTGAGAGCGGGTATAGACTCGGGTTTGGCCTCAATTTCCTTGGGTTTCGATTTCTTCGATGCCTTGATATCCTTTTCGGCAATATTTTCCTCTTCCTTGACTGGAGCAGCCTCAATCGCCTTGACGGGCTCTTCGACGGCACTCTCGTCAGCAGCTTGAGGGGCTGGCACGGCCTTCAGATCCGGTGCCTCAAACTCGTAGCCCATGTCCTTAAACTTGGCAGCTTGCTTGGCCCGCTTACTCTTCTCCTTGGCCACCCTCGTCTTCCAAGTAGACTCACTCAGTGGCTTCTGCAGCTTCAGACCGGCCATCTTGTTCAATGGAATGACCTTGAATCGTGTGTTGGCGCCCTTGAACAGGTCCGCGTGGACCTGCTCCTTGGGAATAGTTTTGCACTTGAGGATATGCCCAAACAGCAAGTAGTTGTCCATGGTCTTGGCAACGATCTCGGCGGTGCTGGACTCCTCAAACTCAACAAAGGCGAAGTGCTTGCTCGCACCAGTTTTCTTGTTTCTCGACAGACGGATTCTTGTGACGGGACCAAATTGGGAAAGGTATTGTCTCATCTCGTGCTCGTAAAAGCCGTGAGGGATTCGGCCAATGTAAACCACTGCAGGCTCTCCAGTAGGCTTCTTTGCGAGCTCCACGAGGTCCTTGGACACGGCTGGGGCCTTGCCTACACTTTGGCCGCGTTTGAAGGACAAGGCCTTGTTGACGGGAGCTTCATCTTCCGAGTCGACCTCGGCCGCCAAATTCTTGACATTCTCGTTCTCTTCGCCGTCAGAATCATCCGACTCGTCGTCCACCTGCAATATATCCTCATCTCCCTCATCTCCCTCATCCCCTTCATCCTCTTTTTGTATCTCCTTCTTGCTAGTCTTCGTGGGCTTGGCGTACTTGGTCGACTTTCCAGCGGGCTTTGGTGCAGTAGTAGCGGCCGCCTGTTTCGCGGGCTTCTGCTTCTTTATTGAGGGAGAGGCATCCTCAGCGGCTGCGAGGCAAAGTCAGAATTTGGTTCAACATGTGTTCGGGGTATAACTGGACTCGTCGCATTCTTATGGCGCAACTCTACCTTTTCTCTTGCCCTTGAGCGCGGGCTTCTTAATAATAGCAGCCTTGGTGGCGCCATTGCTCTCCTGAGCTTCGGAAATAGCTGTTCGAGGATAATTTAGCACCGAGAAAATGAACATACATGTCGGAATCTTTCCAAGCGCACTCACTTTTTCTTTTTCTGAGTTCGGGAGCCATTGTGTTGATGTTGGTATGTTTGCTACACCTACTATCCTTCCGACGTTTGCTCCTAATCGGGAGAGAAAAAAAAAAAAAAAAAAAAAACCACGATTCTGCCGTGCCAGAGAGCGGTGAAGCTACTATCATTTGATAGTGGTGGGGTTGATGGGGGTCCTGCAGCGATCAGTAGACGCGACGTGGAGCTGCTGTGGGATGGCTAGAACCGCCCACTTACCGTCAGTGATTGAACATGAGAGCGATGGGTTGAAACCGGAACTCTTCAGATATGTTCACTTGCCAACCACACCAAAAATTATTGTTGCTTAGACTGCGGCAAGTCAGCCCATTTGATTGAAAGCTACCGCACTTTTGTCAGCCGCGTTCGAAAAAAAAACGCTACCGATAAATCACGAGCACATTCTCATCCGTTGGACCAAGAAGGCCATAGCAGCGACATCAGCAGACATCAGAAAAATTATGGCCGGCGACCAAGCTGATCTCAGCCACGAGGAAGTCTGGGACGACTCGGCCCTGATCGACTCCTGGAACGAAGCCCTAGCAGAGTACAAGGTGTGAATTAAACAAGTCTGCCCGTGACATACGCCCCAAGCCAAGGACATGACTGAACCCCAAGAAAGAAATATCACAGCATCTATGCCAAGGGGGGAAGTGTCCGCGATCTACCGTACGTTATCGTTACCCATCCATACATCGTCCCTGGCCCCCATGAGAACTGACGTACATCATCCAGCCAAGTTGAGGACTCTGCATCAAACGGATCCGCGAGCCCCAAAGCCGTTTCTGCCGGCCCCGAAGATGCTCAACTCGTACGTGTTCACACCCTCCCCCCCCCCAAAAAAAAAGGCCCGCGAGCACAAACTGCGACAGTCATGGTCGATTCCAATCATTCATCGCCAATTGTTGTAGTACAGTTTCACGGGAAACGAAATTACTGATGGGAAGGTTGCAATCGTAGACCGAGACAGCGGAACAAGAACCCACAACGGCATCTGCTCCAGTTGCACCGCCCCCTCAAGCCCTTCTCGGTTCAAGTATGCCATTTTGACCGAGGTCTCCTCATTCGTTATTTGAGGAAGAAGTAAGAAAAGCTAACAGGCGTATTAGTACGCGATGAGGGACTCAGGAGACTATTAATGTCATGGTACTACGCAGGGTACTACACTGGCCTATTTGAAGGACAACAACAATCAAGCCCCCTAAAAAAATAAAAAAGCCATTTATCTAGAATATACCAGACTCCTGAACCCCACATTGTCTGGATCATACGGACTACTTCAAAGTCCATTACCGACAAGAAGGTGGAGATGGACGGGAAAAGTTGCTGCGACACCATCTGTTCCACATGTTGGTGGTGCAACGCGGCGACTGCGGTCAGATCGCCGCAGATGTGAAACCTGGGAGCACCGAAAAGATGGGATGAATCGAACCTTTTTTTTTTTCCCCGGTGCACGTTTCCTGATTCTTTTGCTTAATGCTAGTCACAGGTCAGTCATGCACGGCACTTGCGTCTAAAGTTAAACTTCATCTCATCATCACGTGCCCGTATGCATGAATCCCCCCGACTGGGCCCTAATACGCCCGCCAGTGGCGTCACCTTACCACGTCCGCGTGTCCCGTTTCATCACCCATCGCTGGCGGTTTGAGGCGCAACCTGGGCTTGACAAGCATGATTGATCGCGTCACAGAATATGCGCGCTGAAATGGGTTGATAAGGACGGCTTTCATCCATTTTTGGTTTACTCCGTACACGCTCTGTCATGACGAGTCCGTTTCCTGGGTGGATGTCCACGGCCCCCAGCCTCTCCACACCATGTCCAAAGCGTGGTGCACCGTGATACCGTGATTGCTGCACGCTCGAGCGCGCCACGTATAAAGGAACCAGCTGTGAAGACGGACGACTGCTCCGGGCCTAGAGCATCGGCCCTTGGACGAGACGGATCCAAACGTTCGGGCAGATGGGACCCGGGGGGCAGGGGGGCAGGGGGAATGAGGGCATCCGCGAGGAAGTGCCGTGTCCCGAGATACTGGGCTGCACGACTTCTTTCATCTCAATGCAAACGTGTCTGACAATAGACCGACTTCAGACTCTGCATTAACAATTCCAAAAGAAAAAAAAAATCATTTTTTAGGGGGGGGGGTGGTGGTCTGGGTTTCATGCCCCTACATATATACTCCGTAGTCCAAACCGGTTACCCAAATAGGCAAGACCAAGATGGGACAGAACCCGACGCCTGCTAATGACAAGAGCGCATGTGGGAACCTCGACAGAATAGAGGGTTTCCAAAACAGGACTCGAGACATATCTGTCACAGGTGTCGCTCCTCTCCCCAGTTTACGGGCCAGGAGGGCACAATGCCATCGCCATCGCATGTCGTCTCTAGGGCAATTCCCATCTCTGCCGTTTGATCGGATACGCTGAGCCCCGAGATTGAGATGCTGGGCGGAGGCGGCGAAGCCCGGCCTCCAAGTCTCGGCTTTACACGCCTCACGACCCCCTACATGTCATGATACTCACGGCTCCCATGCCCACGGGGAGGTATCTCTATTTGCCGCTTCGACTCCTGGTTTACAACTTGGGATGGGAGGGGGCGGCACGCCAGATATAACATCTCTGAGACTCCCCAAGTTCTACGTGACGGTTCCTATTTCTTCCCTCTTTCTCTCCCACTCCTTTACTTTTACTTTCTTCTCCCCAGAGTTTTGGGTGTTGAACCACGTCTCTCTTTTTGCCCTACTTTCTTAGTTCCTTTCTCTTCGGGCAGGTCCTCATCCAAGTTTTCTTCTCTTCCTCATCTTGACAGCGCCCCCTTGACAGGATTCAACTGCGAGACATTTCCCTGACTTATTCAAACATACACACGGCGAAATAAGAGTTTAATACCAACTTCTCAAGGAACGAAATTCGAAAAGATGAAGTTCACAACAGCTGTTTGCGTGGCCACGGCCCCTCTCGCAATGGCTCGACGAGTCACCAATATCTTTTCTCCCCAGATCGTTCCTCGAAATGTCGAAACAGAGCTCGATTCACGAGGCGTTAAGGTTATCAAGGGTATGAAAGGTGCTGGTATCTCGGGCAATGCTCTCACCGAGGTCGTCATCGTCTGGGCCAACCCTGGTAACGGCGCTTCCACAACCACCATCAACCAAGCCGTCACCGTCACCAAAACTGTCACCGCTGGCGCTGGCGGCGCAGTGACCGAGATTCCCGGAGGCGGCCAACGAGAAGGAGCTACAACAACCATCAGGGAAGGTCAAACTGCCACTATTCCCGGCACAGGCGCCAGCCATACCGTCAAGGTCGGTGGCCCTGGTGGTTTGACGTACCAACCCGAGCAGCTCACCAACATCCCCGTTGGCGACACTGTAGTCTTCGAGTTCCTGGCCCAAAACCATACCGTGACCCAGTCTCCTTTCGACACCCCTTGCAAGGCGATGGCGGGCGGCATGGATTCAGGTTTCCTCGGGAACCCCAACAATACCATCTCGCCCCCGCCTCAGGTCGCCATGCAGGTTATGACGACCAAGCCTCTTTGTAAGTCTCGTCTTGATGATGAAGGCCTCTCTGATCTGAGTGTCGATGAGAATTAACACACACGTCCAGGGTTCTACTGCCGGCAAAAGGGCCACTGCGGAAAGGGCATGGTTTTCTCCATCAACCCTACCCCCGAAAAGACGCATGCCATGTTCCAGGGCATGGCCATCAAACAAAACGGCAGCGGAGGAGGTGCTCCCATCACTGGCGGGAAGCAAGGCGGTGCCCCGGTTGCTGAGGCTCCTGGCCAAATTCCTGGTGCTGGCCAAGGCGAACGGGGTGGTCAGCAAAGTCCTGGCGCTACCCCTGGCAAGGGGACCATCGGTGCTGATGGATCTTGCTCCTGTGTTGTTGCATGCAATGCTGGCGGATTTCCAGCCGCTCAAGCACAAGGTGTCGGTGCATTCGGCGGAATGGGTGGTGAGTTTTGAATATTTCCGCTCCTCGACACATCCATACGGTAGAGTCGCCTTGCTAACAAACACTCCTACCAGGCGCACTTCCCATCGCGGGCTCCATGCAATAGTGTGCTTTAGGAATGCGGAAACCTTATGCTTCAGTTGCTTAATAGGTTTCCTCTTTATGAATAAAACGCAAATTTTGGTTTGAGACCACGTTTTTTCTCCGGGCGTTTTTGTTTTTCATATAAAGGGGGGGGAGTAGCTTTGTGCCCAACGGAATGAGAGAAAAACTAAAGGAAGGAGTGAGTAGCAAAAGGACAGTTTATTACGCGTCTACCAAAGGAAACCTAGAGCGCCCAAGTCAAAAATCACACACACGCACACACACCGTCTTCGCCATATATTATCCTGAATAGTCCTCATTGGGTGGGGGGTCGTTATATTTCTTGTCGTCAGTATTCGAGTGCTTGGAGAGCCGAACACGAATTCCTTAACAAGTGTTTATTATTTCTTGCCAGCGGACTCGGCCTTTTTCGCTTCAGCTGTTGATTTTTTTATTCGAAAAAAAAAGGGACGGTGTCAGCGCCAGAGTTTCTTTTCCTAGATTGCTCATTCAAATGACGGGTACGCCAGAAGGTAGACAGCCGGGGGGGGGGGTTAAGTAGAAGTCATATTCAAGACAAAAAACTTACCCGCCGCCTGCTTCGCTCGCATAATGTCAGCGGCACTTTCCTTGGCACGCTGCATTTCGGTTCCACTCATGTTGCTGCCCTTTTTCTGTCCACCCCAAGGATGTTGTTAGCAGGTGGCCCAGGCAATCAACGTGTTGGGACGCTGTAGAGATGGCCGAGGCCGGATCGGTGCCGCTCGGGTCGTTTGTGCACGGGAAAAATCGTACCATGGACGCCAGCTTTTTCTGGTTGGCCTCGCGGGCCTTGTCTCGCTGATTGCCGCGGGCCATGGTATCTAAGTCGAGTAGCGGGTAGCGATGCTTGATTCGATAGGAAGGCTTGCGATGGCACGTAAAGCGAAGCGAGAGACGAAGGAGAGCAAAAGTCGGCCGACGAGATGGCGGGGAGGTGAAAGTCGAGGTGGCCGATCATGAGGGTTGAGGCACGAATTACGAGCCAATCAGGTGTTACAGTTTGGGACTAGATAGAACTGCCCACCACGCCCTGATTTTTTAGTCTAGCAGCCTGCTGCCACACCCGTGACACCCCACAGTACTTTCTTTTACTACAAATAAATGTATTGCAGCAAATGCCCTTGTTAACTGAATAAAAAAGTGTTTGTGTAATTACATGAATTTCTTTGACAGCGATGCCTTTGGATACCTGCTAGCAAGATCAATCGGTTGAGAGCAGGAAATAGTCGTTATATTATTCCTATTCTAATCTGTCAAAGAAAGAGAGGAAAAAGAAGGAAAGGAGGGGCCATCGCGCTAGTGCGCAATATATGTACATAAGGAAAAGGGTTGTGGGTGACCACGTGATATGGGGCCACACTGGTCGCTGCGCGGTCGTGTGGTTAGATTAAAGGTTAAAGGTTAAAAATGAACGCCATCTCCCCATGGCGCAGGAAGCGTGTTGTGGTATTTCGCGTATTGTAATTTTGATATAACTTATAAGCGGGGTTAAATCATTTGCACATAGGGTCCTTGTTATTAGCGAACGAGCCATCCACGAATGCGAAGAGCTTTGCAGTCGCGAGATTAATCGGAACAAATATGAGGCCTTGGGTTGGGTTATTCAATTACCATTGGATTCGGCGATTAAGGCTTCCAACGTTCTCCGCCGTTGAGTCTTGACGTTGTGCGACGACGGAGAGATCAAAGCATGCCTCGCTGACCAGCATCCTTCTTTCCCACACACGTAGCACGCCGTCCTGTGCGGGTAGCTTTAACACGTATCATCCGTCTCAAAGTTTCTCTTTGTCAAGGTAACAAGGACCTGAACAATATATGGCGGATCTTCTGGGCTGCAGAGGTATTCTAGGTAGTATACTAGGGCCTTGCCATTGAGCATTGTTTGGAAGGCATAGCCTGCCTGCTCCTTGCCGATATACACCATCCGGCAGTAATTATGGAAGATCAAGAGCTTTGCGTCAAGGACATCGTACTTCTCAGCGCTATATCTCAAGTTATCCGTGTAGATTTTCGTCAGACGATTACTTGCCTTGATGTTGGCTTCGCATCAAGCGAGGAAAGTCCTGGCGCTTGTAGTCGAGGGGGAGGAATCTCTTGGGCGAAGGGGAAAGGGGATTCTTGTACTTGCGGGCGGGGAAGGGAAGGTTCTTGTGCTTGAGGAGGGGGTTCTATCGAGTGCGTGCGATAGTCTTTATCATTGCGTGATGGAGCGGGTGATCCTTGGTCTAAGGGCTCTTGCTTCGAAGCCTGAGGGATGTGTCTGCGGGAGATGTCCTTATGGAAGTTTGGGTTCTCAAGGAGTGTGAAGAAGACGGTGTGCTTGTCTGCAATCTCGCGCCTCGTCGTCAGTCCAAAAGTGGAATGATGTAAGATTTCTTCAAGGGTGTCGATAGTAAGCTTGCGGTCCAGGGAGATATAAACGCCATGCCAGAGGAGGTAGTTGCGTAGATACTTGATAACCCTTTGGTCAGCTACCTTAAAGGTCTCTTTCGTCCATCCTTCAAAGTCACTGATATATGCCGACCATAGACCGCGACCTATTGTTCCTTCAGACTCATATGCTGCAATCTGGGTGAAGATATAGGCTGCGGTCGCCTCAGGGATATTAGCTTTATTTAGGTCAAGGTTCGGTGATGCAGCCGTTAGCAGAGCGAGGACCTTCGGTATTGGTTGCTGAAGAGGGTGTCATGGTGTTAGGGGGTTGTCTTGGTGGCGTGAACTAGTGAATCCTAATTGGCCTATAAATCCCCTGTAATTCTATGCAATCCACTATCAATCTCTCAATGCCACAACAGCGGCGAATTCAACAGCGAATTAAATACGCGATTGCGCCACCAAGACCCACAGTGCACTACCTCAGTTGTCTACACTGTACACAAGGTCATGCCCTTTGGCGTTTTTCTGTGATGTGATACCCACTCAGTGACGCCAGAGCGCCCTTCATGCAGGTATCCGAGACGGTGCGCAATAATTTTCAGCCTGCATGAGTTCCTGAAAAAGCTTTTATTTGGTAATGCGGGTTATTCTGAATCTGCACAACGAAGACATTGTGTCTGTATAGCTGCGCTTGCACATGGTGCCGATGTGTATTCGTGCTGCACAAAGAGATAACGCAAAGGAAGAGGCAAGAGGCAACAGGAGAGGAGGCATATCGTACGGAGTACATAACGTCCGTACATAAATATCTACATGTATGCAATACGGATTACGGAGTATTGATGATCGTTCACAACGAGCGACCCCTGGGGCCTCGTCAATAGTGGGGACATTCGCAAGCATCAGCGCACAGCTAATAATGCCCAGCCAGCTATTAACTAATTTAGTCTCGCAACTCAGCCGCCGCGCAATTACCCAGGGAATACTCCGTAATCCGTAGGCAGTGAGTGAGTGGGGTGTGACAGCCTAGCCCGGCCAACCCGCTGGCATTCCCTTCGCGTCGCTCTCCTCTCCACAAGACCTGCATGCTGGCCAGCTAGGGTCTCCCTGCCAGCGAGGTGACCTCGATCGACCCCCAAGGAAAAGAAAGGCATTCGTCCAATTGAAATGCGACGCAACCTGGGTGGGGGGGGGCAATCCGCAGCCGACTCCTTTCACCACCTTGGCCAGCCAGATGTGGGCTGGGCGATGCCTTAAACCTTGTTCGAACATCATCCCCGGGCCTCTTCTCGTCCTGATTTTTCCTATTCTCTGCATCTTGCCGTGCCATCTCGTCAACGTGCATATCATTCTCTTTCGCCTTCTCTTCCATCTACCATCTTGCACATTTCATTACGTTTTGTCCTTTGTTTTGTATTTGGCGTGCATTTCTGGGAAACAGTCAGGCGATCCGAAGCCCCCGTTCACCTGTGACGAGCCATCACCACGCCGAACGGGATTCTATTCGTTTAATCATCCCGAATTCTATTGCAATCCTTGTTATTTTCATCTGCTTCTTTTTTATTTATTTTATCTATTTTTTTTTAAATTTGAACCGATCGACACATCCTGTCACAGGTATCAATGCTTCGTTTTAAACCTTAATTTGTAAATACGTCATTACCGCAAGCGTTTGCCTACCCACTTCCACCCTATCGCTCAACATCGATTCTCTCCCGAATATTCTTCCAAGTCCATCTGAACCGAGCCGGCCTCGTACGAAAAATCCTCTCCAATTGCCATACCACGCCGTGCTCTGCTGGCTGCGGCTCATCTTTGGCGACTTTCCGAGGGTATTTAAATGGTGTCTGGTGCGACGCGTAGTAGTACGACAACTACTCCATCATGATCCCATCTGTTGTTTTGCAGCTAGCATTATGGACCTATAGCGCCTCTGCCTTCTTCCCGTACACGCCGGTCTGGCTGAAGGAAAAGGAAGAGCTCGCCTTGCTGGCCGAAGCCAAACGAGATGCGGTCACGAACTCAGCCAAGGCTGGCGTAGCATTTGCTATTGAGCAAAGAGCATTTCAGGTGAATAACCCTCGCTTTGGATCCTCCAGGGGCATCTTCTCCCCAACAAGTGTTCGGATGGATGGTAAATTCCCGCTTGCTAACTGTCAGTCGCAGAATGATGACTCCCCGGCTCAGAGAGCCTCCAAGCAAGCTGCCTGGTTGAAATCGAAATTCTCACACGCACATGGGGGGGGCTCTGCAGATGTCGACGTCAGCATCGGCAGGAGATCTGGAAATTCGTACAAGATCCAGGATGCGACGAAACCAACCCATCCTATGGCTGCCGGGATTCATCAGGACGGCACCGATTATTCGTACTTTGTCAAGGCGCAATTAGGCTCGAACAACAAGGAGCTTTTCCTATTGATCGACACAGGTGCCGGATCAAGTTGGGTTATGGGTTCAACTTGCACGGACAAACCTTGCACAATGCACAATACTTTTGGATCTGGCGATTCGGACACATTTGTCGACAACCAAAAGTCCTTCTCCATCTCATATGGGTCAGGAACCGTCCAGGGCAGTCTCGTATCTGACACCATTAATGTGGCTGGAATCAGCGTCAAGTATACCTTCGGACTTGCTTCGAAAACTTCCAATGATTTCGCGCGCTTTGCGTTCGATGGCATTCTCGGCATGTCCATGAAACAGGGAGCCAGCGACAACTTCCCCAAGGCACTAGTTGATGGCAAGAAGCTTGAAAAGAACATCTACGGCATCGCTCTTAATCGTGCTGCGGATGGAACCAACAATGGCGAGATCAGATTTGGTGCCACCAACCCCGAGAAGTACACGGGGGACATTAGTTACACGTCTGTTGATTCAAAGGGCGACGACTGGTCCATTCAAATTGACGATATGGCTTATGATGGGAAAAGGGCCGGAAGTGGGGGCGTTCTCGCCTACATTGATACTGGTACCTCATTTGTTTTCGGGCCCAGTGATAAGGTCAAGAGGCTTCATGCCATCATTCCTGGATCTGCAAGCGGGGATGGGCTGACTTATACTGTTCCTTGCGACAGCAAAGAAGACCTTGCCTTCACCTTCTCTGGGGTTGACTACAAGCTATCTTCCGAGGATTGGATCTCCCCCAAGAACAGTGAAGGGGAATGCACAAGCAACATTTATGGCCACGAGGTTATCCAGGGTGCCTGGCTTCTGGGGGATACTTTTCTCAAGAACGTCTACACTGTGTTTGACAGAGACCAAGGACGAATAGGGTTCGCCGCCGCAGCCGGGTCCCAGGGCAGCACCACCTCTTCAACTCCCAGTGGCGATGGGTCAACGACGAGGACAACCGTTGGCCCAACTACCGGCACTGCGACTACGTCGACCACAGATAAGTCGACCACAGAAGTCACGTCGCAATCGGGTTTTTCGACTCAGTCAAAAGGACTGCCTCTTGGCCTCGGCGGTCACGAGAGCGGTGCTACAAGTGCTACCGAATCTGGCAGTGCGGCGGCCAAGCCCACAGAGTCGTCCAACTCAGCAGCAGCAGATGTACGGCCGAGCCAATACGCCAAGATGGTGGTTGTTATATCCTCAATGGCGACGCTGGCTCTGACTGCATAATCATGAGGTAGCATGTCTCGATGCGGGGAGAATGGACAGATTGTATGCATGAGTGAGAAGACACCAGGTGATAATGAGTCTGTCCAACGCGTATGTATGTACGGAGCATATATGTATATATATACGGAGTATATGGGAGAGTATTGAACTGGGTTTGGGCTTGACACGATAGGACGGGGCGCAGGGAGGATGTTTTGATACCCACATGGCCCTAAACGGATTGTAGTTCTACGGAGTAATCCGTACTCCGTACTCCGTAATTAGTTAATAAGTTACTGACATCAATGCTCGAGCTGGCTGAATCGTCACAGCTCGGCCCCTGAAAGGAGGACTGAGCCCCCCAGCTTCTCAGTTTAGAATGCTGGGCCCACTTGATCTCACTCGCCAGCAGCCGTCATTAATAAAAGTGCCTCATCCTCTGACATTTGTCTTTGGTCCATCGCACAACGGCAACCAGCTCGGTCTGGACTCTTTGATCAAATCACAACGACATCAATAGAAACCATTGCTCATTCTTTCTCCTTTCTCTTACACCATCGTTCTTGCAAAGACTGATCGCAACGCCGACCCTGTTGCCTGTTCCCGGCAGCACTGCTGCCCTCGGCCCCTCGACTGCCCCGTCCCTCCTCGTCGCGCATTCCGATTGCCCAGAGCATACAAGGCGCAGCGAAGATGTCTCTGGCGAGCTGCCACGATCCCTTGATTTAGAGCAATGACAGAAGCCAAGCGGCATGGCGCGCCGAATGGGCCCCAAGAAGAAAATCATGGCTTGTCAGCCCACGGCGCCTTTGATGACGACGACGATTTGGTCGTCTACGAAGGCAAGCACGACGAATCACTTCCATCTCAGCGAAAGATACCACGGACGCCCAACCGAGTGCAATTCGACCTGAATCCCGCTGTCTTCGGCGAACCGGGCGGGCGAGCTCGCAATGGGAGGCTCTCCGAGGAGAGCTTCGAATTTGACGACGATGTCCCAGCACGAGGCCACCACTCGCACCGCGTGCCTCTCCTGACGGACATGGAAGCACCTAGCGTGTCTGTCGCGAATACCCTGGGAGACGACGACGGCGATCGATTGGAGCAGGAGATGCGACGACCAAAGTCGGGGCTGAAATCGGCCTTTATGAACATGGCCAACTCCATCATTGGCGCCGGAATCATCGGGCAACCCTATGCGATTCGACAGGCAGGACTCCTGGCAGGCGTCCTGCTGCTCGTGGGGCTGACGGTCGTGGTGGACTGGACAATCTGCCTCATTGTCATCAACAGCAAGCTCAGCGGCACAAGCAGCTTCCAGGGCACCGTGGAGCACTGCTTCGGCCGGCCAGGGCTCATCGCCATCAGCGTTGCGCAGTGGGTGTTCGCCTTTGGCGGCATGGTTGCATTTGGTGTCATTGTCGGCGACACCATCCCGCACGTCCTGCTTGCCATCTGGCCGAATTTGGGGGACGTGCCTGTGATTGGGCTCCTGACGGATCGGCGAGTCGCCATCGCCTTCTTCGTCATGGGCGTTAGCTTCCCGTTGACTCTGTACCGAGATATCGCCAAACTTGCCAAAGCGAGCACCTTTGCACTGATTGGCATGCTGATTATCGTGTCGACGGTCATGATTCAGGGATTCTTTGTGCCGTCTGAGGCCAAGGGGTCGTTTAGTACGCCGCTTCTGACTGTGAACGGAGGCATTTCCCAAGCAATTGGCGTGATATCATTTGGTACGTTGTTCGTTCCTAACACCCAGATGAAAAGAAGAGACAAGGTATCGATTGGGCTTACGACTTGTTTCCCATAGCATTCGTGTGTCATCACAACTCGCTGTTAATCTACGGCTCACTCAGGACGCCCACAATCGACAACTTCTCTCGCGTCACGCACTACTCCACCAGCATTTCCATGCTTGCGTGTCTGGCCATGGCCCTCGCGGGCTTCCTGACGTTCGGCGACAAGACGCTAGGCAACGTGCTCAACAACTTCCCCTCCGACAACAGCATGGTCAACATTGCCCGGCTGTGCTTTGGGCTCAACATGCTGACGTCGCTGCCCCTCGAGGCGTTTGTCTGCCGTGAAGTCATGCTCACGTACTGGTACCCAGACGAGGACTTCAATCTCCGTCGCCATGTCCTCTTCAGCACGGGTCTCGTCGCTTCCGCCACCGTCATCAGCCTATTGACATGTGATTTGGGCATCGTCTTTGAATTCGTCGGCGCCACGAGCGCCGTGGCCATGGCCTACATTCTGCCGCCCATGTGCTACATCAAGCTTACCACGCGGAGCTGGCGAACGTACATGGCCTACGCGGTAGTCGTGTTTAGCGTTGCCGTCATGGTGATTAGTGTGATGCAGGCCGTTGTTAAAATGATTCATGGTGAGATTTTATTTTTATTTTTATGCAAGCCCTCCAGTCGACAGCCATGCCCCTCTTGGCATTGACTAATAATTGTACAGGAAGCGAAGAAGCAGCAAAGTGTGTATGATGCGAAATTACAAAAAGGGCATATCCGACTGTAACATTAAGGAAAATCCTTTTTTTTTTTTCTAATTCCTCTTTTTCCTTTTTTTTTTCGCATATATGCATTGCTTTCCTGTCGGGTCTGGCTCCCAAGGAGCAAAGTCCAGCTCGATCGAGCAAGGACATGAATTGCGCATGCACGATGGGTGTTTAGGATAGAATGCATGTAACTTGTCTGCAACTGCGGCCAACAATACACAGCGTGGCGGTTTCATTTCCCGCCAAGCTCCGGCATACCTATTCCGTTCACTTCACGCAGACGTCCAGGGAAAGAAGAGCCGCCGTAACCGCGGTCCCACCACCCATACATGTATAATCGTGGCACGATTACGGACTACCACCCACACCACCACCCCCCATCAGACGAAGAAGACCGACCCCATGACCCCCCCAAACCCCGCTTTCCCGGCTTGAAATACCAGTTCGTTCCCCCCGCTCCATCCAACGAACCACCCCACCCGCATTATCAACCAAGTTCTTCAACCTCATTCACCTCAAATAAAGTATAAGAATACAAGGAGATCAACACAATCATCCAAAAAAAATGTCTCCCTCTCCCATCAACGCAAACCACTCCTCCTGCCCCAAGTGCAGCGCCAACATCGCCAACGATTCCAAGAAATGCACCTCCTGCGGCGCAGTACGTGCCCCCCCCCCCCCTTCTCGTAGGGAACTCGTCCACTTTGTTTTGTTCTTGGAGAAGGCTAACGAAGCTCACTAGACTTGCCCCAAGTAGAATAGTTTGACGTCATGGTTTTACGCGCTGATGAGACGATGATGAGAGAGACGAGAAATAGCATGGGACATGACGAACGAGATAACTTTGACACGAGTTGATGGCTGGATGGGTGATCGATTGCATCTTTACAACGGCTTCACCTGGGACCGGGAGCAGGCGGCTTTGTGAATCAACGCGCTCTTCTAGCAAGACCTACTATACTAGTAGCTCTCTACCACAGTCAAGAACTTCACTTGATCAAATTTCTCGCAGTCTTTCGTGAAAATCACTTCCATCAGGTCGTCTGACACATGCGCCAGTAATATTATCGTGAGCCTTAAAACAACCGGGATTTCACAACGACTTGCAACATATCATAAAGGCATCTTGAAACACAGTGAATATGAAAACTACAACTTTGCTCTAGGAATTGCAACGCAGCGATAAGAACAGCAACAACGACCACGACAAAAACGTGTAAAGCAACAGAAGACTTAAGCATGTAGCAGTGGTCGGCGTGTCACGAGTCCGGCACCGCTCAATGTGCGACCAATCCACAAACTACACCCTCCGTCCCCTCTCCTCGCCTCTCATCTCATCTATACACTCCTCAATCCATCGTCTTCAGACCGCATGACACAAAATCAAACATGTCCCAAGTTCAGACCTACCTTCTCCCCATAAAGCGACAAATACATATAATAACTAGGCACCCTCCCTCTCGTCTGCTCGTCAGAATTCGACAAACGACTGCGCTCGAAGCACCTCTGATATATATGTATAACCTGCGCATAACCTGCGCAAAAGCCCCGTCCTCCTCGAGCAGCCAGTCAACAGACAGGAACAGAGTGCTGTTTTGCGTAACTTCCGCCAGCGATCCAATTCCTTTTCCGTCCACCATTAAACCATTCGTAGAAAGCCTCGGGAAGCCATACACACAAATACAGGTCGAAATTATGTGGGGTGCGAACAAGAACGAGTCGGTCAAAGAGAGCAAGATGAAGGCAAGGCGAGAGAAGATATCAAACTCCAATTCCGAAAACCTATGCAGACAGCATAGCCTGCATCACCGTGGGCTGTCTCCAACACTGGCCATCCGAACAGCCGTGCCAAAAGTTTGAAAAGTGTGAACTGAAGAGATGATTGCATTACCGAGGCCATCATGCCGGGAAAAAAAATTCAAGTTTGCTTTGTCGGGTGTGGACGAGCTCGTGAAGCTGGCTACTTTACAAAACAAGGCACTTCTTGTGGCTGTTCTTGCGGCTGCTGCGAGACAACAGAGCAGCGCGAGTGGCATGCTCGAAAACTTCGTGGACACCCTCGTTGGTCTTGGCTGAGCATTCGAGGTACTTGTAGGCACCAATCTTCTTGCGGACTTCCTCACCCTGTCATCGAAATAGCAAACATTAGCGTTTGAACATGAATATTTGGAAGATCCCAACTATGTTCGTCAGCTCCAGCCACAAAGTTGCCGCCTGGAGCCGGACGACATTTCAACATTTCCAGATTGATCGGGGGCTCAGATTATATTTACAGCTTCGGGGGTAACGGGCTTCTGGTTGGTCTTTTGCAGCTCGGCATTGGTCTTCTGGTCATAACGCAAATCCTTCTTGCAGCCAACCAGAATGATGGGCAAACCCTGGCAGAAATGAAGGACCTCGGAGATCCACTAGACACCGAAACGATTAGCATGTCTTCTTTCCTATCGCCCAAACTGGCGAATCATCACCGTCCGCCGAGAGGTCCGATCGAGAAGAATGAGATTCGAAACATACCTTCTCCTGGACGTTGTCAAGAGAATCAGGTGAGTCGACAGCAAAGCAGATCAAGATAACATGGGAATCGGGGTAGGACAAAGGACGGAGGCGGTCATAGTCTTCTTGTCCAGCCGTATCCCACAAGGCCAACTCGACGTGTTTGCCATCAACCTCGACATCGGCGACATAATTTTCGAAGACAGTGGGGACATAGACCTGGGGAACTAAGCGTCAGCAAGGTGCTCTGACAAGATCATCATCGAGACAGGCTGGTTCTAGCTGCAAAGTGGGACGGAGACGTCGGTCAAAAGGTGTATGGGAGCTATCAGCCGCAGAGTGCAGGGGCTGACACCGCAGGTTTGGACGGTATGCAAGAGTGAGAGCACTCGGTCGTAGTGATGATGGTCGCTGAGCGTAAATGTGGTGATGCCAGGCTCTCACAGGAGACACCGACGAGGTCGATGGTTTTGATTCTTACCTCGGGGAAAGTGCCCTTGGAGAAAACGCTGGGAAATGGTCAGCAACGGAGCTGTATTGATAGAGTTTCTGCCATGCAACGACGACGACATGACTGCGAATGCCGTTGCATTCACCCATCTGGACAAGGCAGCGAGGCTAATGTTGAGAGCGCGCATATGTGCGTGTATGTGGGCGGGCTCAAATCATGCTGTTGAGCCTACACAAAGGAGAGGGCTGGAAAAGGGAGCTACAACTCACATCAACAAGCAGGTTTTACCACAGGCACCATCGCCGACGATGACAAGCTTTCGTCGAATCTCAGCCATGGTTTGTGTGTGCAGATTGGCGATGATGAAGGCGGGAAGCGAAGAAGGCGAAGCTGTTGAGATAGAAGCAGATAAAGGGGAGGTAGTTTGGATGGAGTGGATGAGTTATGGAGCAGGAATGTCGAGGTGAGGAAGAGTAAGAAGAGAGGAAAAGAGGACGGACGTAACGCACGTCAGCAGGCAGAAGGGGAGGCAAAGATGTGTGACAGTTGGCCTAGCGGCTGCTGCTGCTGCAACAGCCAGCAGCTGGGGCGCTGGGCGCTGGGTGCTGGGTGCTGGGTGCTGGGGGCTGGGTTCTGGGTGCTGGAGGCTGGGTTCTGGGTGCTGGGGTCTGGAGCTGGGGTGCTGGTGTCGCCTTGGAGGGCGGGTTGGTGACTGGACGGGGCAGTGGCCAAAGCCAAAGCCTGCCCAGGCAGGGCCGGCAGCACGGTGGACATGCACGAATGGGAGCGTCGGGTCTGGGACGGGTATTTACTGTATCCAGGATTCCAGATCCATGCGGTCGTCCCACTGGGGCAATGCACTTCCAGGCGGTCATGTATTATCCCATAGCATGCAATTGCGCGGCATCCCCGAACGATCGATCATGTTGTTGATGCGCCGACATTGGGCAGTGCGCTGCGGCTTGTTTCACTCGCTGCTCTGTCCGTGCCACCAACACTGGGATAGCACCATAGACAGGCCAGGTCTGTTTAAAAATTAGCTCGGCGGAAGAACGACAAGTTATGAATGTTGTTTCGGCCAGAGGTTGGGGGCGGAACAGGGCGGAACAGGCTGCAAGAATGCCCTGTCTCTTGATGAGTAGAGTGGGGGTGTACAATGGAGGCAACCTGCGGGTACCTTGCATCAAGTCTGGCCCCAACCTGGGTAGGCAGCTGATGCCCTGGAGATTAGGCCCTGCCCCCAATCCGCACCTTGTTGGGATTGTGTGGTTCCATGTCTTTTTGACAGAACAGTCAATTCAAGCGACAAAGCTCCCATCAGGACAAAGGGAGGCGCATCATATAGTCCCACTCTCCTACTCCGTACACCACGCGATAATCATCATGTCACAAGCCAACTTCGTCTTGCAACGTCTTACAACAACAACATGTATGGAGAAGTTAGAACAGTGACCACTGCCAGTGCTGGTGAGCGGATATCGGATCAGGTGAGCTACCCTAGAGCCCGAAATGCCAATTTCAAGACCCCCCCAGCTGGTCTCGGACCGGCTAGTTCCGTGACAGAAGGACAGAATTTCCCAACTGCACCGCGACAAGACCACCAAAGTTTCCCAGCACGCGACAGACGACGAAGGAAGCAACAATCTTCGCCGAGGAGAATTGTGCTATCTCTGATCAATTCACTGAACCACGGATTCGCAACAGACCTTCAGCTCCTGCCTCGTCAATTGACGGCCAACAAATATGCAGAAGCTCGTCAAGCGAGCTGCCCAGGCTCAGCGCCAGGCAAACCGCCGGGCACGACAGCAGATGGAGCAGGAGAACATCGACAACAGAATACGAAATCGCCAAGCCCTAAGGAGTGCCGTATCCGAGGTCAGACAAAACTTGAAAGACGCTCGACAGGCGAGGAAAGAAAACTGGGAGATGGGCCCCCTTGCTCCGAAGCGAGACTTGGGATTCAACAACTACGGAGCGTTCAAAGAGACTGTGCGACAGGACTGGACAAATTACGGACTGCATAAAGCCAAAACTCAGCTTATCGAACAACGATGTGCGTGGGCTGGCGGCGTCCGGCAGCTGAATCTTGCTCCCCAGGATAGAGTCGTCATCATGGATGGCCCCGACAAGGGCAAAATTGATCGCATCAAGGATGTGCAGCCAGAAAGCGGGACTGTCACGTTGGAAACTCACCACAGAGTACGTCTGAGAACGCTCTTTTACTCGCACCATGAACAAAAGGTCATCGGACCATGCTAACTCCTTGACCAATGTAGGCTCTCTCAGTGGGAATGTTCGACAACCCTGCTCGATCGCAATCCATGCCAATTTCGATCGGCTCGATCCGTCTGGTGTATCCCATTACTGATGCTGAATCTGGAGTCACCAAGGACGTCATCGTCAATCAACTCAAGGCTGTGCCGCCTAACATGCAGTCCCCCAACATGTCCCTCGATCGCTGGCAATATGGCAAGAAGTGGGACCGACTTGTCCCCGGACTTAACCTGGTCATTCCGTGGCCGGAGGTGGAAGTACCCGAGTTCGAAACCATGAAGGCAGACACCATACGCGAGAAAGTCGAAGAACGAACCTTTTACTACAACCTGCTGGCACCTCCCATGCCAGACCATGTGCTCGATGAATTGCGCAACAAATACTCAAGATTCAGAACTCGCCATGAGCCATGGTTCGTCGAGCACAAGGAGATGGAAGAGGCCGTCAAGAAGGGCCGCACAGAGGCCATCAAGTCTATGCAGACGCCCTTGGAGGAATTCCATGAGAGGCAGAGAGAGCTACGGGATACACAGGGTGAGCCGGAGCTCTCCAACGACATGCTGGAGAAAATTGGCGAAATTATGGCGAAGAAGAAGGACACAGTCTTGAACCGAGCCGGTGTGTCGGAGGTGACAGGGCAATCTACACAGTGAAGTGGGCAGCTGGATCCCTACATAGCAGGTGGGCAGGCCGGATATTGAAGGGCAAAGCGTACGAGCGGGATATGTATACATCCGTGTGGTGAGCGAGACGGCAAGCGGCTCAAAATGTACTTGTAGATGGAAGAAGCTCTCTGTAAATCACGAGGTGCAATAGACGCAGATATCACATATTTTATTCATCCACTCATTCGTCCCAACCCTTCACAAGTAGATGAAACCTCGACATGAGCTCTCGTCACTTTGATGTACGCTTTCGCTCCAGCCTTCATGAACCCCACCTCGCAATGCACAGCTCTAGTGTTTGTGTAATCCGTATTTCTGCCTTCAGATAAGCAAAGCTCCGTGCCGCGGGGTAGTTTAAATCGAAGCCTACCCCCCCCCCCTTCTCTTGTTCGATTGGGTGGGTGGTTTCCCCAGTTCTTTTGTTTGCCTCGAGGTGCTTCAAACTTTCTCTACCCGATCAACGGAATCTACCATCTTCTTTTGGCACTTTCGTGACCGAAACACCGTGCTTGGTGAGAACAGCCTACTATATAAGTGAGGAACGACAAGCACCAACCACCATGTCCCAGGCCCAGGCCCAGGCCCAGTCGCGCGAGGGCGGTGCCTCGCATTCCCACGATGGCTTCTCCGCACAGGAACACGGCCACTCGCATGAGATTTTGGACGGCCCGGGAAGTTACATCGGGCGGGAAATGCCCATTGTCGAAGGAAGGGACTGGACAGATCGGGCTTTCACCATCGGTATTGGAGGGTGAGTTTTTTTTTTTTTTTTCGAATTTTCCTCGCCATGATGATATAGACAAACGGGCCATATTTTCCCTGCCCCGAACCAGGAAACCCCCCCCCCTCGACCCTAACGAATCATCTTTCCTACAGGATTTATCATCCGTGAAAAAAAAGTGAAAAAAAGTGAAAAAAAAAAAACTCGCAGCTAACAGGAGGGATCTCAAAACTTACACACAGACCCGTCGGCTCAGGCAAAACCGCACTCATGCTCGCCCTCTGTCTCGCCCTCCGTTCGAAATACTCCCTCGCTGCCGTAACAAACGACATTTTCACCCGCGAAGACGCCGAGTTCCTCACCCGCCACGCCGCCCTGCCGCCAGAACGCATCAGGGCCATCGAAACGGGTGGGTGTCCCCACGCCGCTGTCCGAGAGGACATTTCTGCCAACCTCGCCGCTCTGGAGGACCTCCATGCCAAGTTCTCGCCTGACCTGCTGCTCATCGAGTCCGGCGGCGATAACCTCGCGGCGAATTACTCTCGCGAGTTGGCCGATTTCATCGTCTACGTGATTGATGTCAGTGGAGGCGACAAGGTGCCCCGCAAGGGAGGGCCTGGCATCACGCAGAGTGATTTACTGGTGGTGAACAAGACGGACTTGGCTGAGGCCGTGGGTGCGGATCTGGGGGTCATGGAGAGGGACGCGAGGAAGATGAGGGAGGGGGGCCCGACCGTGTTTGCGCAGGTCAAGAAGGATGTTGGCGTGGACCACATCGTCAACTTGATCTTGAGTGCGTGGAAGGCTAGTGGTGCGGAGGAGGAGCGGGTGAAGCAGGGTGGTCCGAAACCGACGCCGGGGTTGGAGGCGTTGGAGAAGAACTAAGCAAGCAAGTGATGAAGTGATGAAGTGATGAAAATAAGCTTTAGGTCGATGGACGGTGTTCCGTGTTGTTCGACCTGATGTCAAAATACGGTAAGCACGGCTGAATGGTTGCAAGCGTGGAGTCGATATGAAATTTAGACATAAAAATTGACCTCTCATGACCATGTAAAGGTGAATTAATATGAATGGCCCTTTGTCTCATCTAATAGGCTTATGAGCCGTCCTCCTTTTTAATACCGAAAATTGAAAGCCGGACTGAATCATACCCCTGCCTTTTATGCTGACAAAAAAAAAAAAAAAAAACTTCAATTCGTCCATCATTCCATCGTCACGTCTTCCGTCTGGCCCTGAGCCTGTCCATCTCCCCCAGCAAGTTCCAGGAGCGGTCTCTGCATCGGCGTTGCGTGTCGAGGCCACATGCGCTTATACAAGCTCACGCCCACGGCATCCTGAGGATTGATTCGTTCATCAAAGGTGGCCTTGAAGTAGCCATGTGTACCGAGTGGTTCCTTGATGAAACCAGTCCTGCCTCTTCTCGTCCACAGCGGCAGAGCCTTGAACCACTCTACATCCTCGCGGCTGAAGAACATGTATCGCACTGTGACGATCTTCTTGTGGATGTGGTAAGGATGACCCGTGAGGATGACCCTCTTGGCCACGACTCTGGACGTTGATGGCGGCAGAGCCGTTCCTGTGCCGACCAGGCTGAGGCCGATATCCTCTTGACCTTCGACGTTGGTTTGATGCCCGGGGGCAGGCACAGTTCGTTTGAAGAACATGACGGGGACAGCACCCCATGTTATGGGGCCCATGAAGGAGGCAATGGCGCTCTGTCCGGGGTGCAGAAAGCGACAGAATTTATGGACATCGTTGGGCGTGGAGCCTGAATGCGAAAAGATGGGCTTGATGACCATGCGGCGGGGTCCACATTGCACGATGAGCTCCTCTTTGGATTTGATGGACTTCCCATAGTCGTTGCTCAGGTTGAAAAGGTAGTTGACCGAGGTCTTCTTGTTCTCGTGGCGAAGGAGGGAGAATAGGGTGATGGGGGAGGAGGGCTTATATGAAGCAGCGATGGAGGGGTCGGCGAGACCACGGATGTAGACGTGGACACGGGTGCCGGGCTCAACACCGCCGACAAGTGCTTCCCGGACGGCCCGTGAGCGGGAGCAGTTGTAGTCGGGGATTTGAAGGAGGCGCCTCCATCCGTCGGGCTCGTGGGCGCGGTCCTCGTCCTCTTGCCATGGACTGGTACGGATGCTCTTGAGGCCTCTGTAGCGGGCTAGTCTTTCGCGGGCGAGGACGTTGGGGTGCAGCTCGATTTCGTCGGGGAATTCCTTGTCGTCTTCGGCTTCTTCGCGCTTGCGGGAGCGATAATGGGCGAGTTGCTGGGCGTCCTCGTCCTCGTCAGGAATGTCCATCATTTCGGTTTGAGGGCACTCGGAGGGTCCTCCACCGGCCTTGGTGGGCTCGGGCTGCACGTAGCCTTCAATGCCGTCTTCAGCACCAATCTCTTCATCTTCGCCCTTGCTTTCTGCTCCGTCCATCTCGATGTCTTCCATATCGGACCCTGAATCGGAGATATCATCAAGGTACCATGCAGATTGATAGTTGGAGGTGCCCTTGGGAAGTTTTCTCTTGATTTTCTTCTCCTCCTCGTCTGCGTCGGAAAAGTAGTGGTGCTCATCAAGCAGGACACCCTTTTTAGGAGCGGGCTCAGCGGCCAGGTCGGCTCCGGCTACGGCTTCGTCGTCGGCGTCCATGACCACATCTTCAGGGGCGAGCTCGTTCAGGTCGTCTTGATCCTCGGAAGGTTCGTCCAGAGTCTTTTCAACACCCCCTTCAACAACAATGTCTTCTCCCGTCTTTGCGTTTTTAGGCAAAGGAGCTTCCACGATCTTCTCAACTTGATACGCTCCCCAATCCCCGATTTGCACCAAGCGATCGGCCTTTAAGCCTCTGCCTCGAACAACACCAGTGATAATGGTGAGCCCGGAATCGTCGGTCCCAAATTTGATATCCTCGGCCAGCATCCAGCTTCTGTCGTCCCTCCAACGTACTCCCTTTGGTGTTGTGTTGCAAAGAGATCGCACGAGGTTGGAGCACTCTTGCCTGCTGTCCAGACTGTACACCTTTTCTTGTTCCGGGTGGAAGTGGGTGATGAACGATTTTAGGGAGCCAACGGTATAAGTTCTCTGCTTGGCAGGCTCTACCTTGTCTAGACCCTGGACCAGAGTGAAGAGGGTAGACATACCCTGGCTCTCAATGCTTCGCAAAATCAACTCCCCCAGCGGGTCTACTTCCTCGTGGGCAGACAGGATAACGACGACAAAGTCGGCGACTCGGGTGGCGTCAAGACAAGCGTTCAGATCTCGCTGAAGGGGAATGTATTGAAGCTTTTGCTTGAATCGATCGACAGAGACTCGGAAATTACCATCTGCGACGACGGCATCAATGTCGAGACTATCGTTCAGTTGCTTAATAGCAACCTTGGCGTCGCCATGTGCGCAAAGTGGCACGACAGCCACAATGCGCGGAGCACCATGTTTCCCTTGAAAAACCGAAGTTTCTTTTAGGTGCTCCTTGTGCTTGGTCAAACGAGCCTGCTTGGCCTGGTTCCGTCTGTCGAATTTGGACATGACTTGCTGGTGTGGCGTTTTTCTCTGGCCTCGTTCGTTGGGAACTCTTCCTATTCGTCCCGTTGTTAGTATTTGATGAGATAGTATATGTGAGTCCGGTACTGTGCAAGCCAACCTTTGGCGCGATCTCTCAACTCGTGCTTCGACGCCGCCTTAGACTTGAAAGGCTTGTGCGACACCTTTGTGGTGGGGCGATGCGAATGATTCGCAACGGCGACAGGCATCTTGCCGTTGCCCCCGGCTTTGAAGCGAAAAGGTAGAGACTCCAGCTTTGAATTTGGCAGATTATGAGCAGCAAGGAAGATGCCAATCTGATAGTCAGAAGCCGGTGATGGCGGGGTTGTGAATTTTTTGTGCGGCAGGATATCGATAAAGGGTTGCGGGCCTGGCGTGTGACCCATCATCCAATGACAGCTGGACGATAAGCTGATCCAGGTGCGCCAGCGGTGGAAATTTTGGGGGTTTTCTTTTTGTACATTCTCGACCTCGATCCGATCACCACATTTCATTTGCCACCTTCTTCTCTCTCACACGACGAGGAAAGAGCATTGTTGTCATCATGGAGGTCGACACGATCGACGAACCCATCACCAGGGTGCGTGAGAATGGCGCCCTCGCCGTCGGAAAGACTCGAATGGAGCTCATGCCCAAGCATGAGAAAGAAAAGCTTCGTCGCCTGCGGGAAGCCAACAAGGCATATGGCCGAGGCAAAGGGATCAATACCAAACAGATCAAGGACAAGAAACTCCGAAGAAATCTGAAGCAGTTGGAGACCAAGTTCCAAGATGCGACAATCAAAGCCAAGGACGCAGAGATTCTGCTTGAAAACACGGGCGGGTTCCTCGAAGCCGAAGGCGATTTGGAAAAGACGTACAAAGTTCGACAAGATGCCATTGTATCGGAAGTGGGCGTGGCGACGGCCAAAAAGCGCTTCGACCTGAAACTCGATGCCCTCGGTCCCTACATCTGCGACTTCACGAGAAACGGCCGCGAGCTACTACTTGCTGGGCGGAAAGGCCATGTTGCGACAATGGACTGGCGCGAGGGCAAACTAGGATGCGAGCTTCAGTTGGGAGAGACGATCCGGGATATCAAGTGGTTGCATAATAATCAGTACTTTGCCGTGGCGCAAAAGAAGTACGTTTACATCTACGACAGGAATGGCGTGGAATTGCACAACTTGAGGAAGCATAACGAGGTGACGCATATGGAATTTCTACCATATCATTTCCTGTTGGCGACGATTGTGAGTTTTTCCGCCATTACAAGCACCTATACACCTCGAAATGGATTTTTCTGCAGAAACTAACACCTTTTGTAAATAGGGAGCCGGTGGCGTTCTCAAATACCAAGACACTTCGACCGGCCAGCTCGTTGCCGAGATGCCCTCTAAGCTCGGACAGCCCATGTCCATGGCACAAAACCCATACAATGGTGTTCTCCACGTGGGGCACCAAAACGGCACCGTTACACTATGGTCACCCAATTCACAAGAGCCCCTGGTCAAACTCCTCGCACACCGTGGCCCCGTTCGATCACTCGCCATGGACCGTGAGGGCCGATATATGGTTTCCACGGGACAGGATCTCAAGATGGCGGTATGGGATATTCGCATGTTTAGAGAAGTGAACAACTACTACACCCGTCAGCCCGCCTCGTCGGTGGCCATCTCAGATACCGGCCTGACAGCCGTCGGATGGGGAACCCAAACGACCATCTGGAAAGGCCTGTTCAACAAGAACAAGGCAGTACAGGAAAAAGTGAAAACCCCATACATGACGTGGGGCGCAGAAGGCAAACGCATGGAGCGAGTCCGATGGTGTCCCTTCGAAGACGTTCTCGGTGTGAGCCACGATCAAGGCTTCTCATCGCTCATCATCCCCGGCGCTGGCGAAGCCAACTTTGACGCTCTGGAGCTCAACCCCTTCGAGACGGCCAAGCAGCGTCAAGAATCCGAAGTCAAGGGTTTGCTGAACAAGCTCGCGCCGGACATGATTGCCCTGGACCCCAACTTTATCGGAAACCTAGACTTGCGATCGAATGCGCAGAAGAAGGCGGAGAAGGACCTGGATACCCCTGCTACCGACATTGCCGAGGAAATCAGGAATCGAGCCCGTGGCAAGAACGGCGCCCTGAAGAAGTATCTCCGGAAGCAGAGGAAGAAGAACATCATCGATGAGAAGAGAATGCGGGTAGACGAGCTGTGGAACGAGCAGCAGAAGCTCAAGGACAAGAAGCGTAAGGAGGTGGAAGCCGATCTGGGACCTGCTTTGTCAAGATTTGCCAGGTAGGGTCACCAGTTGGCGTAAACCTATGGCATCTGGACAGCTGTACATAGTACCCGTCGTGGCTAGGGCAAATGCCAAGTCACCATGCATGCATGTAAATCTTTCTTGGCGTATAGAGCATCATTTCGACGTTGTCTGCATGACACGACAAACACGTCTATTGTGTCTCTCTCTTCCAACGATGACACAAACTCGTATATGCTAGCAAATTTGTTGCGAAACCTGATACCAAAATCCTTGACGCCTTTGATTTTTCCCGCTCCTTTTATCGTTAGACCCCTTCCCACCAACCACTTGACTTCCTCCTTCTCTTTCTTCTTCCAACGCACATCCCATTCGCGTAGTTCCTTCGCATAGTCCATTCCACGAGAGAACGAAGCAATCCATGCCGAACGAGGAAACAACACTAAACTAAAGCAACTTCAAATGTCCCGTAACCTTGTCAACCAAGCTCTTGGGACCCGGGCCGACCCCCAGGACCGTCAAGCTCCCCGGATCAATCTGCGTCCTGCCCGCGTCCTCAATCACCTCGGCCGTGAGACCCAAATCGAGCGCCTTCCACCGCAGCTCCGTCATCTCCTTCTCGCTCTTGATCTGCACGGCAACTTTGGCCTGACCACGTTTCTCCCAGCGCTTGAGCACTCTTGCCTGTGGGCTGTCGGGATTGGAGCGCGAAAGAGCCTTGTAGCATGCGAGGGTGGCGTGGGAGCACTGAGCGGCGATTTTGCCTGATATCGATATGTTTAGTTATTCGCTGTGGCGAGAATAGTGACTGAGTGAAAGTTTGATGGTGGATAAGAAAAAAGTTTAAAAAAAAAAAAAAAAAGAGAGAGAGAGAGAGAGAGAGAGACGGTCAAACTAATCGAAATGGAATACATACCCTTTGTCATGCCCAGATCCGTCCTGACCACCAGAACAAGCTTGCACTCCTCATTCGGATCATCGCTGTTATCCAGAGCAAGAGGCTTCTTCTTCTCCAAGAGGCCGCCCACGCGAGCTCTGGCCCTCAAACCCTGCTTCTGGTCCGCATCCTCGCCATTGGCCCAATTAGGCGCGTGGTCGAGAATAGTATCGTCTTCGTCAATGTCGCTCTCTTCGCTTTCGACAGGGTCGTTGAAGTTGCGACGGCGTTCCTCGGCGAGCGCAGGCGAGATGAGGTATCCTCTTGTCGTGTAGAGGCCAAAGAGCCATCCTGTGATGAAGGTTGCGAGGGCCGTGGTCAAAATAACGCCCGTTTGGTCCCCTTGATCGACAGCCATGGTGGCTAACTTGCACAGAACGTCTGGCGTGGTTGTGTTGAGTTTGGGTTGGGGTTCGAGATTTAACCAAAAAGGGGGGGGGGGGGGTGTGGTTTTATAAAAAAATAAAAAAAAAGGGCCAAGGCGCACGGCGATGGGAAGAGGACTGACTGGAGAGGTGAGACTTGTTTTAGCCAAAATCGGCGCGTGCGTTGGCGTCAACTTACAACCAACCTCACATAAATTTACCCCCCCCCCCCCCCCATCTTCACCCGAGTTGTTCAACATTCAAATTTCATGTTCCCCCTCACAATGAGTGTCGATAGTCCCAATGCCCTCATCATCGGCATATCCGGCTGCTCCTCCAGCGGCAAAACCACACTCGCCCGCCTCCTCCGCGACATATTCCCAAATACGTTTATCCTCCACGAAGATGACTTTTACAAACCCGAGCCCGAGTGAGTGTTGAATATTTGTCAAGAGCACAATCCCTTATTTACGACGCTGACACTTGAAAAAAAAAAATAGGCTGCCGTCGAAAGATGGCCTCCTGGACTGGGACTGCGCCGGCGCATTAGATATCCCCGCCATGGCCGATGCATTATCGTACATCAGGGAACATGCAGCATTTCCGGTATGCACCAAGCTGGACTTCAAATCCCCTTGGAAATCCCGGGGCGGAAAAAAAAAGAAAAAAAAAAAACACGACTGACCTCGTCATCACAGCCGACGCTAGACTCAAAGGAAGACCAGAACTCTGTTGGGAAATGTCCCGTCCCAGACACAACTGTCGCTGCGTTAAAGGCCAAAGTCAACCATGTTCTACCGCCTTCCCACTCCTTTCGAAACAAGGGACTGCGCCTTTGTATCCTGGATGGCTTCCTGCTGTACGCCCCTTCCATGGCCGCGATACAACCTCACATTGACCTCAAGTTATTTGTGAGGACGTCGTATGCTCGTGCCAAGGCGCGACGAGGAGCACGCGATGGCTATGTCACTATTGAAGGTTTCTGGACTGACCCCCCTGGGTATGTGGACAAGATCGTGTGGCCGAATTATGTAGAGGAGCATGCTTGGATGTTTGAGAATGGTGATGTGGAGGGGCCGTACCAGGAAGATGCCTTGATTGAGGAGCGTATCCAGGTGTTCAAGGGGGCCGCAGTGGATTATGACATGGAGCAGGTCCTGGGTTGGATAGTGGACATGGTGATTGAAGAACTTAAACGTCATGAATAGAATAGAGAACCAGAAGAATAGAGTTTGCCTTTGCTTCATGGAAACATATCTGTGGGATATTCTACGTGCTTTGAGTCAGCGCCCCCCCCCCCGACAATTTCCCTGCTCCGACACGACAGTCCCCTAATTGCACACGCCCTGTTTCTCTTTGTCCATGATCCGTACTGCTTCCTGCGCAGCTTTTATTTTGACCTCCTCCTTACTCACGCCATCAAAAACCTCGGCAACGACTCGTGGCCCGACTGATACACGACATGTAAACCTTCTCTCGCCTTCTGTCGCGTCTTGCACGCCAATGCTATAAGTGATGGTCTGCGCAACTGCGTACTTGCCCAGAAGCTCTTTGGGATGCTGCACTTGCACTCGGTCTCGGACCAGGCGATCGAGGTACGACAGAACACTGAGCCTTTCCAAAAGGGACTCGCACTCTTCGACAGATCCTGAGTCTACCCACATGGCCCCGAGTAGTGACTCGAACACATCCGAGTAGAATTTCTTGGCTTGCATTCGAGCAAGGAGAGCCCACGGATAATGGTCTCCATCAGCCATGGTCGCCAGGATATCCCTTCTGAGCGTCTCATATCTTTTTCGAGCCGCGACTTGTTCGACCCCAATCGGCTCCGAAGAATGCCTCATGAAATTCCACAAGGCCAATGACGCTGTTTCCTTTTCGACTACCTCGAGATCGGCTGTTACAGTCGTTTCGGTCTGCGCTTTATTGTAGTGCAGACACATGAAGGCTAGAAAGTCGCCATTGACCATGGCGGTTTTCAGGGTATGCATCTGGTAATGTGGTAGTGGCGGTGTGACTGAGTACAGCTTTCGAACAATGATGTAATCCAGAATTGCATCTCCAATGAATTCCAGGTGCTCGTAGGATCGTGTGTCATGATTGAACAGGCACGAAGGATGTGTCATGGCTTCCAAGAGCAGCGACTTCTTGGAGAAGGTATAGCCGACTAGCTCTTCGAGCCGCTGCAGCTCTGGCGACAGCACGACTTTGTCCCGAGCCATTTCGTAAAAAACGCCCCGATTTTTTGTCATGTCTTGCCACTGAATTTCCTTGATAAACGTAGATATACATGCCTGTGCTTTTCTAATCCCTCCATCAACGTACGACGCTCCGATGAGAGCCTCAGCCACATCAGCCAAGGTCTTGGTGGACATCTTACGCGGTAGCCTAGCTTCAGGAACATCTGCATCGTAATTCGTTAAATACATTGGCCGCCATTTATGGCCAGTAAAGGTCTTTGTCAGAATGAATCTTGCGAGCCCTATGTCGATGGCTGCTCTGGAGAGCCTCGAGTTGCTTACTATGCTGTCTTTGAAGAACGACAGATAACCTTCCGGCCATTCGGGGTGAATGGCTGAGACTTGAATAGCAGCACAGTATTTCAGTATAGAGTCTCCAAGAAACTCGAGTCGCTCATAGTTGACGGGCTCCACGGCACTCCGAGAGCTGATTGCTTCTCTGACAAGATCTAACTTGGTTATGTTGATCCCGCTTAGCAACGTCTTCGATAGCTCCTTGGCGACCAGCATCACCTCTATCTCATGAAAGATGGAGGGTACGAGCATACCGAGCCTAGCATATTTCAGTGAAACAGCATCCACTTTTGCCCAAGGGAGCGGAAGTACACGGGGATATAGCTTTGTAGTCGTCGGAGATGGCAGTCCGGAAAGAAGAGGGTGTAGAAAATCAGTTCGTTTCGTCCACTTCTTGACGATCAAGTAAGGTACGTGCTCAGGCGCGACATCATAGTCGAAGAGCGCATTTTGAACCTGTTCTGCAGGAGGTTTCCTTTGAACAAGACCCAAGTACTGATAAGGGGTGCATGACTCATCCCGTATCAAGTAGTCTCCTCCCGTGATTGTCTGGTCGCTCGCGTCAAACATCTTACTTCCAATATCTTCCAGGGACATGTTTATATCACTGGCAGATATTTTGATGACATGACTTCTTTCTTCACCTGTCCATCGATGCGCGTAATGAAGTGCCAGCAGGGTTGAGGTGTGATCTGACAGCCCGACAGTCTCAGCCGCTGATATAGATCGACATGAGTCACACTCAATGATGCAAGACTCCTCATTGCCGGGGTATGTTTGAATAGGTCGCCACTGATCAAGCTCGCTCGGCAGGACGACTTCAAATTTCGTCTCGCCGAAGTTTGCGGTATCATGAAAGGTAAGCGAATACAGCCAAGGCTGGTCATGCTGCTTCCAAGCGTTTGCTACGGCAGGCCATGGATTGTAGAGCGGTTCGACCTCAACTTCAGCAGCCCCGTTCTCTACTCCAGGAATATCCTCGTACTTGAACGGCAGGAGATGCTCATTCACCAACCCAGCATCATAAAGGGAGCAGTAAGCCTGGAATGCAGCATCCTTGGTTGCATTCTTCTCCGATGACCAGTGAAGCTTACTATCGGTAACTCTGAGCTCGGCAGGAATGAAAGATGGAAGTACAACTGTGGCGCTTAAAGTTGGTGGTGTAGATTCCAAATGTCTGCGAATGATGTAATCAGGCCGGCTGTCCACGAACTCTCCCAAGGAAAGCGCCCTACAGAAGTGTTCCAAATGAGACTTGGCGTTGTCAAAGTCAAGTCTTGCCCCAGTAGACTTGACCTCAAAGAACTTCGGACATGTTTCCTCGGACTCCTCGAGCCACTGAAGCTGCAAAATTTCTCTTTGAGTATCCTGATACACGGCCCTCATCTCTTCCTCCAAGGCCTCCCACCTTTCAATGGTTGGTGAAGAATACTCACTAAGCAAGATCAGCATGGAATCTTGCATCCTTGCCCTACCCCGACGCTGCACAAATGATTTAGGTGTGGTAGGGTGATCAAAGCAGATGACCATATTGCACGCTGGCACGTCAATGCCTTCCTCCAACACGGAAGTAGCAATCAATATGTTGATTTTGCCGGTCCTGAAGTCTTGAAGCGCAGCCTGGCTCGAGTCACCCAGGGGCTCGTATAGAGCATTTCTTCTACTTTGATAATTCGACGAACCGACAATTGATCCAATTCGGTGCTTTTCCACGATCCGAGGGCACGAATTGAGCAAGTCACAAAGAAGACTGACCGTGGCCCGTTCTTTGGCAAAAATGATGCAAACTATTGGATCATCTATGAAAGCGAGTTCTTTAATAAGAGCTCCTGCCTTTTCCGAAATCTCGTCTCCGTTCCGGGGTATCGGATGGGGTTGTTGAGGAGAAACTCGAAGCAGGAATTCGGCTATGTACTGTTTCTCGCTATCAAGCCAATTTTCGAAGATCTTGCTCTTGTCCTTGTCCAAGCGCTCGAGAAATGAACTAGCGGCTTTCCAGACATATAGATCAGCCGCCCATGATCCAAGTTGCTCTGCAATCTCGACCGAGCGATTTCGGAGGCCCCTGATCTGATTCTGCACGAAAGTGTCGTACCTCTCAATAGCTCTCTCCAGCGCGCGGCGGCTTCGATCTGTAGGATCTTCTCGGAGCCTCAGAATATATGGGTCTCGAGTTATGTCGAGGTTTTGGAACTCATAGTGTAATCGTCGCATCGAAGCTGTGAACTCGACTCCACCGGGCGCACCATAAAGGATGCTACGTATTTGTGGTCTTTTGACGCATTTGACAAGTTCCTCACGATGCAAGGTTGGTGTAATGCATTTTGCGTCAAGTGTGGCCTCAAGAAGGCCGATGTTCTCGATGTCTTCTGTCATGCTGGGTGTTGCGGTAATACCGAGGATGGAAGGAACAGGAAGTCCCATCTCCTTGCGTCGATGGTAGAAATCTGTCATTATCTTGCTACCCGGGTGCTTTCCAGTGCAGTTGTGCGCTGTTAACAGGTAAGTAATTGGCCCATGACTCCGATTCGAACGGCTTTGTTGTTCACAGACCTTCGTCAAAGACGATGAGGCAAATACGATCCATTTTGACAAAGCTGTGGCATAGGGCGTCAAGGAGGACTTGGTATGTGGAAACTACTATGCGCACGTCACGCAGAATGATTTCCCATATACTGGCTGACCAAGTGTCGACATTGTCTTTACCGGTAAGCAGTTTCATGGACGCCGCGGCTGCCTGGAGTCGGATTACGTCAAATTGTTGGCTGCATAAAGCAACTGTTGGTGCGAGAAACCATATTATCTGCACCCGAGTTTCGTCAATGACGTTTCTAGAATATTCATCGATTTCCTTCGTCGGGTAATACCTTGTCGCGAGCGGATCTTTCCAGCTCGGCTTTGATGCGTAACACGGCACTGCATTGATACATTTAGAACATGGTCATTCTAGGAGGGTCGTTACGTAGCCTTTAGAAAAAGACGAGCATTTCATGACTTACACATGGGTTTTACCACTTCCGGTATCCATCTATGGCACTTTAGAACAGCACTTGAAACAAAAAGAAACGATGAAAAGTTTCGTATATAGTTGAGACCTTACAACAACGACTGCGTTTTTGTTCAGACTTTGATCGAGCATCTCCAATTGGTATGCTCGAGGGGACATGACTGCAGTATGGGAGGCTTCGCCAGTCTCATTATCACAAAGCACGTCTAGCTGTGAATTGTGTGAGGGACTTTCATGAGCAGAAGTTTGAAGGGCAGCATCAGAAAAAATCTCCGTGGTGTTTCTAGGGGAGCCTGCATGGGGTCCATCATGGGGACTCATTCTCGTATTGGTTTCGAGTGATTCATCGCATGAGTCGGTGTCACTACCAGAGAGAGGACCGACGGAAGAAGTAGCCGAAATCATCAAGGACGTTGCGGCCACAGCGTGTGGCGTCGTGAAGCTAATGCGTACGACCCACGAATCAGTCCTTTGTTCTCTTCTCAAAAACTTTTAAACACGTAACGGAGGTGACATTGAGAGTCATCCATCTGAGAAGCACGCTCGTCGGCTACCACAGTGAACTTGAGCACGTGTATAAATCAGGGCGATGATACGTGTCGGTGTAAGCCTTGAGGCAGCGGTTTACCTGGACACTTCCCGTAGCACTTGGGGTGACGTGGGCCTGTTAGTTGATGATGACGAATCCGCGATAGAACGGAGATAAAAAGAAAAATGTGTTGCGGCTCGGATGCGAGTGCCGGGGCAAAAGCATGCTTTGCAAATGATACGTGGAAGGCCGTTGTATTGAAGCGTCGTCATCAGCCAGCCAGCAGCAGGTAAGCAGAAAACATTGGCGAAGACATGCAAGGTTGGGCCGTGAATGTGGGGGAGGGGAAAAAAACGTTGTTTGCTACATAATATGTATGTGCTTTGCTAGGGTACCTGACGCACGGCCCCAGGCCGGGTTGGATGGGTTGGATACAAGATTGTAATAAACTCTGCTTCGTCCTAATAGAAAAAGGCCTGTCAAAAAAGGTTCGGGGAAATGGATTATCCAGACAAACCTTGGAATCTGCCGGTGCAGGAAATCCCAAAATGTTGTGGTGGGGCTCCGCTCCCTCATCATCAACCACAAGATGACTCTCTAAAGACGGTCCTCGCTTCACCACACAATGTGTTCACCCAATGTGGGCATGTTTCTGGAAGTAGAGTGACTGAACAAAGACGCCTTTCTTACAAACTACAACGCAGCTCATTCCGCACCCAAGCATCCTCCACCGGTGTCACGTCTTGACTGGGCCGTCGTCAGATGCAAAGGTCCCGTGTGTGTTGGAACTCTGTTCTAACATCGAGGCATCCAGTCTCCCATGGATCTGTTCGCCGCCGGGTTCAACGCCTGGAATCAGTTACGATTTGGAGATGAGCTAGTTGACAGCGATCCCGAAGATGTCTCGGCATTTTCAAAAGTTCTGACCGACCATGTCGTTGAACGGCCACGTGCAGGCTTACATTACACATTAGGTACGAACGACAACAATCATAATGACCCTGTATTGCTTGGCTTCTGGCACCATTTCAAACTCATGCTTTCAATACGATCTTCCAGTGCGCGGGCATACAGGTTACCATGTTGCCGGTACCGGCTTCGTAACGGAAAGTGTGAACCTCGACCACATAGGCACGACCTTTGTGGCAGGTAATGGCCTGACTTTGTCTACCATGACACTCGAAAACTCAGCTGGGACTCAAAGCGATGACCCAGAAGCGCTTTCTCAATTTGGTCTTGTCAAGTATACATCACACGAGGACTTCAAAGTTGGAAAGAGGCCGACTACGCTCCCATGTGAAAGCCAAGTCCGACAAGTGGCTGTCTACGAAGCCGGTTTTGCAGTTCTCTTCCAAGATGGTACCGTGGCAACGCTCGGAGACGCTCGATATCAGGAGTGCCTTGCTCGAGATATTACGCAGGAGTCGTAAGGCATCCCAGTGCTGAACCGAAATGCAGATCAAGGCCGCTAATGTTGCGATACCAGTGCAGCGAACAATCTGGGGCTGGTGCCGGATCTGATGAGTCTCGGAGATCCAGTCAAGCACATCACTGCGAGTGGTTACGTCCTCGCCGCTCTCACAGAAAGTGGCAGTGTTTATGTTTGGGGGCGTAACTCTGGCGGAACAAAGCGCCAAGGAAGCAGTGTTTTTGAAGAATTGAGCGGGATACCCAACTATTGGGAAGTTGGCGGGGGCTTGGACGTGCAGGACTTTGCTCTCGGAGAATCCCATGCAATTGCTTTGACAACTGACGGCGGCGTGTACGTGATCGGCGCGAACCGGAATGGCCAGCTCGGCTTAGGGCAAGGTAGGGGCCATGACGAAAGGGAGTGGAGTCAGGTCGAACTGGAATTACCTGCGAGTCACCATGTCGTAGGCGTAGCTGCAGGACCTCGATCGTCGTTCATTATCACAGCTCAGAAGTAACGCGCACGAAGTGCCAGACCCTGTGACTCAACACTACTGAAGAGTGGGGGTCGAAGTTGGGGTTCAGATGGCTCTTTGAGCATTTTGTAATTCTATGTATACAGCAGACTTCCCATCATTATCTAGCAACACCATAACATCATAGACTTGTCAGGTAATCCTCAATCTCCTGAGGTGTGAGCTTTCTGAATCGAGGACCGGTGGCTCCCTCGACACCCTCGAGTCCAAGTAAATGCTCAGCGGGAGGACCGACGATACCTACATGTACATGTTAGCATCCTATAGCCGTGGAACACAAGCTGACGTAGAGGTTCAGATACCAATTTCAATCGAGTCGCCGTTCATCTCTCCTTCAATGTTATCCTTCAAGGTCAACAGAGCAATGTGAATGGCGTCCTCCAGTTCGAGTTCTTCAGAGTATCTCTTCTCCAAGAAAGTCTTTGCTTTGGTGGCACTCTTGCCGATGGCTGTAGCCTTCCATGGGAAATAACTTCCAGTGGGGTCAACTTGATACAGCATAGGTCCTCCCTTGTGAATACCGCCCGTCTTGGTGTTGGGCTTCTTCTCTTCGCCTTCTGCAGGAGAAGCCTCCTCGTCGGGCTCGATCCCATCATCCCAGCCGGCAATCAGCATGCTTACGCCATAAGGCCGAACACCGGCAGACTGGGTTGCCTCTTGCATCACTCGTGCGACATCCTGAACCAATATTCTGGTGGGAGGGTATTCGTTGTAGATTCTCTTGTAGCCGGTATGAGAAACCTTGCGTGCTCGGTCGACTAGAACTCGGTAGTCGGGTCCCATGCCAGAGTACACAGCACCGATGTTGGGCGTGATGTTGCTGATCTTGGACACGGAACTTTGATCAGCAAGGGGGGAAGAGGACTTCTTTTCCGTAGCAAGAACAATGCCGTTGGTGGCTATTTCGTGTCAAAAGAAGTTTTCAAACATGATATGTACATCATCTTGCATGCACATACCTTTGATGCCAAGAGCAGTGATTCCCTGGTTGACCGCATTCAGAGCGTATTCTATGGCACGGTGGGTTAGTATTGTGACGACCTTGTCTATTCGACAAGAAACTTCGTAGCGCGTTATACTATTGAGATTGGAATAGCAAGGGCTTTCGTACCAATCTGTACCAGCTTTCCACTGCAAGGTGTTTGTTAGCCAAGCTTTGGCAAGTTGGAGGAACAAAGGGAGTGACATCAGCATGCTTGCTCACCTGGGGGAGAAGGTCGTAAGGGAGAATGAGTATCGATCCGCCATATCTGCAGCGGTCGCCGATGATGGCTGAGAGAGAGAACTTTTTGGTGTCGGACTGAGAGGGTGACGGATTGAGGGCAAGGGAGATGAGGTCAATTAACTGCGGCGGTTTGAGCTTGACGTTTCCACCAAGTGCCTGGTTGTCTGTCGCCCAGGCACGGCGAAGCTGCGCGTCGAGCTGGCCAAAGCGAGACAAGCTCTCCCCCATCAAGTCCCGGCATGAGGGTTTGGCCGAACTCCGAAAGACTACGCACCAATCTTAATTATTAGCACACAGCACGCACCACACGTTTGCTGGGATTTTCCAGCCAGCTTTGCGGTTGGCGGCTGCCTCCTCCGCCTCCTCCGCCAACACCTTGCTCGTCCCTGGCAACAATGAGGTGGCCTTTACTCTTGACAGGAGGGTGAACATTCCTGACAGCCTTCCACGTGCACCTTCTTATTTCTTACAAACAGATCATTTTTACCGTTGCCGGCGTGCACTTCCAAGCTTCTGTCGGTCGAAAGCGTAGGATGTGGCATTGCATGTCAAGAGCATCAAGAGCCTAATTGGCTGACTTGCTGCGCCCATCTCACACTACGACTTACTCCGCTCCCTCTAGTGGTTCCTGCGAACGAAAGACAAAGACGAAGACAGATTTTGCTTGTCGCATTGCTTTGCCAATATCCCCAACAACAATAGATCCCGACATGTCGTCGTATTCTGCTGGTCAATGTGAGCGTCAGCGTACGCCATACGCTTCTTTTGGACCATCGGCCGAACGTATCGAATCCTTCACGCGGCCAGCGCCAGCGCCTGAACCGCCTGCAGATACGACCAGGGAAGAAGAACCGGCGAGGAACCCAACTAAGCCGAATGGGCGACAGTACAGACCGAGGACATGTCGCATTTGCTTGGAGACGGAAAATCCCAAATTCCACTCTGGCATATCGAGCACGTTGTTGGGCATTTCCACAACATCATCTCGCCCAGTGTATGAATCCGATGACCCTGAACTGGGCCGGCTATTATCCCCATGCAAATGCAAGGGCTCAGCGAAATATGTTCATGAGGGCTGTCTGGACGCCTGGCGTTTGACAAATCCAACGGCAACGAGAAACTTCTGGCAGTGCCCAACATGTAAATTCAACTACCGATTAGCCAGACTGCAGTGGGCTACCAAGCTGAGCAGCAAGTGGGCCCAGATCGCTCTGACAGTCGTTGTCTTCATTGTCAGCCTTTTCGTACTCGGCTTCATCGCGGATCCCGTCCTCGACCTATGGTTCGACCCCGTGGGCTCGATAGCCGATACCGTGTCGAGCGTCGTCTCGGACCTTGACGCTGTGCGGACACCTACACATCAAGAACCAACCACATGGGTGGAGCATTTCACCAAGGGCTTCTTTTCACTAGGTCTGATTGGAGCCGTCAAATCGTTTATTGCCATGGGCCCATGGCACTGGATCAACTTCCGAGCAGGTGGCTTGTTCGGTTCTGGAAGAAGAGGCGGAACAGGGAGGAGCAGGATGGAGAATTTCAACCTCTTGTTCGTGGCAATTGGGGCTTTCACTTTCATGATGGCTTCTTTCCGATTTGTCAAGGCCATGAGTGCGCGGGTCCTAACGCAAGTCAGCAACAAAGTCATGGATGTTGGTGGTGATGACGATGATGACGGCCAGGAACCCGCGGGCGATACTACCCAGGCCGCGTCAAGCTAATGAGAAAAACGGGCAAGATAGGTAGCAGCCCCTATGTATTCGAGCTCCAACATTTGCACGATTTTAGGGGTTTTTTTTTTCTCCTTTCTCCTTCCTCTTCTTCTTTCTTTTTGGCTCCCAACGCCGTGTCGTGATGATTTACCGTGTCTGACTTGCACACTCTTAAGTTGCCTCGACGTATGCTCTTCCATGTCGAGTCAACTAGTCTGTGTGCAGAGATGTAGCCTCTACTCCATAGCCTCTGAGCCTGAGCCGTTTTGGTCTCATGTGCTCGCCGGTTCGGGTATGATACTGTCAGTGACATCCAATTTCTGGCGTAGACACTGTTTTAGTGTTGTTGCCTCTCTGAAGCATCTACTAGGTACTCCATGTACAAATTTCATGAGTGGGTTGCTTGATGATAAACTGATATATATGCCATGACGTTGTATCGCATTGGAGAATAACATTTTGTGCTTATGGTGTACTGGGTGAAACACGTTGACTGTATGAACATGTAATACCACCATTTCGCGAGAAGTTGCCAAACTGACAGAATATTGTGTCTTTCCCTACTTGTTTCGTTAAAAAATTTTTTTAGCGGCACTAGGCGCGTGAAACCCCTGGACGACAAAGCCAGATGCGGCATGATCACATCGACTTGGAAGTGGGCCGGCGCCAGATGCTAATTTGTTAAACCCCATAATAAGCCAGTCTCTCTACTGGGCATTTCACGACATCATTTTCAGGCAGTCGCTTGCCTGCTTGATTGCTTCCAGAATCAGTCGTCGCCGTTTTGCAAGCACAAGTCGCGTGCAACACCGGACTATCCTGTGGCCGTTTGCCATCCCATCGCGCATCTCATTCGCTGCTGACGTCCCACCTTCCGTCTTGAACCCATCGACGTTAATATCGCTCGGGCGGGCTGTAGAATTGGCGCCAGAAAAGGAGCAGCTGGAAACTCTCGGATACGTGGACCACGACCTTTACTGTTCGCGATTACGGTTGATATTGTCTCAAGCGCCAGCGCCTCGACTGCATGCGCGGCGTCACGACGGAAACGATCGATATCTCAGCTGGCTAGAACCAACCTTGTGTTCAAGACGACGCCTTGGGCACAATGCATTTCGCGTACCCCCCTCGCAAGAGCTCGAACCCGCCGCCGTTTCGGCCGAGGTCATCAACAACTCCCATGATACGGAGGAGCAGGTTAAAAATTATTGCTATTGGGGCACTACTGTTCTTTGGCCTTCTTTACTTGCTCCTTGGGGGCAGACGACCAGACCCGTACCACGAGCATGTGCCTTCTGGGAACCCCTCCGTCGTCCTCGTCACCGTCGTTGACCCAATCGAAGCTAGTTCGGCATATTTGGACACGATAAAAGAGAACCGCGAGAGATATGCGGCAAGACATGGTGAGTGTTTGCCAAGCTACCACCTTTGTACCCGAGAGAAGCAAGATCGAAGAGGAAGCGATAATGGGGAACTTGGGCGCGCGTAACAATATTAGAACAGAAGCTGATGATTCGTACCAGGCTATCAAGCGATGGTCGTCAACGCACAAGATTACGACACGCAGGGCGCACCAAAGTCATGGGCCAAAATCTTCGCCATGCGCCATGCGCTGTCCAAGTACCCCGACAGCAAGTTCATCTGGTACCTCGACCAGGACGCCTACATCATGGATCCTTCCAAGAGCCTGGATGACCAGGTGACCAACGCCAAAAAATTGGAGAGTTTGATGATAAAGGACTACCCTGTCGTCCCGCCAGACAGCATCATCAAGACTTTTTCCCATCTTCGAGGCGAGAACATCGACGTGATTGTGAGCCAAGACAAGGAGGGCTTGGTGCACAAGAGCGTGGTGATTCGCAACGGGGAGTGGGCCAAGTTCTTTATTGAGACATGGTTCGATCCCATGTACAGGAGTTACAATTTCCAGAAAGCCGAGAGACATGCGCTGGTACGTTTGGGAAACACATTGTTGTGTTGGACTCCAGATTTGATACAAGTTGTGAGAGCCGAGATTGGCTAACAAGGAATTACAGGAGCACATTGTGCAATGGCATCCAACGATCCTGTCGAAACTCGCCTTGGTGCCGCAACGAACACTGGCATCGTACTCGCAATCTTCCCTCGGAGATCAATATCAAGAGGGAGACTTTGTGGTCGTATTCGCAGGGTGCACGCAGACGGGACAGCAGAGCTGTCAGACAGAGTCGTCACATTACTGGGAAAGAATGAAGAAGGCGTTTGGCATGTCATGAAAAACAAGATGGCGAAGTGGGATTATATACTCTCAAAGAAGCGACACGGAAACGACGAAGAGCCAACAGAGGCAAAGAAAGCAAAAGCGCAGTAGGTTGTGATTACGGGGCGTTCATCGGACTGTCATCACCGGTAATGTAAAAAAACACACTTTATGGGCATTATGTTATATGAGTTGAATAAACATGAGCATTGGAGACGAGCACAGAGTGAGGGAGGGGTATAATTAATGTAAGCGGGCAAGATGGGAAGATGGGTTGAAAGAGCAGTTTCTGTTATCTCTTTGTTTGTTCGGGTTTTTTTCTTCTTCATATTGTTGATCTTGACGCCCGCCTCAAGGTGGCCGAGTGGGAATTTATTGGAGGAAGATGGGATGTGAGGACCATAGAGAAAAAACACATCATTATGCCCGTCACTGGTTGTCGCCATGAAGTCTGCAGAGGGCTAGCGCGATATGACACAGCAAATATGAACCACGACGCCACGGTTTCGCTTGCATTCTGTGTGTCACGCACCCACCGTTTATAAGGCATTAATCCAGACTCTGAAAGGGGGGGGGGGATCCGCTGCATAATCAGCTGCGGAAACTATGCAAAGTGCTGAACTCGGCATACATGTTGAATCAAGTGGCAAAATAGATAGGCGAACCCTATATTTTCAAAAGTTGTGCCCAATGTGATATTCGTATGGACTTTTTTGTTGGAGCGGAATCTGAAATTGCATCTCATTGCCTGCTGCAGCGAGTAATGCCGAGTTAAAGCATATCCATTAGTCCGTAGTCCGTAGTCCGTAGTAACACGACTTATGAATCATGTCCACTTCCCGCCTTCCAAGCACCGAGCACCGAGCACCGAGCACCGAATGGACGGATGGCGCGGCGATGACTTCGGTGCTGGATGTGGAAAGTCCGCCACGTAGAAGACAAACATTAGGACGTCTTCGAGAGTGAGGTGAGGCAAGATGATCCACTCGCTCCTGGTACCCCGATGTTATATGTAGAATTCAACAACTCGTGCAAGTGACGGTGCCCAGTGAGTGGCAATCTGCCTCCGAAAGCACACGACGGGCTAGCCGATTTAGTGGCTCCGAAATGCAGGTTTTTTTTTAGCGTCGCTGGAGCATTCAGAGAGGAATTTATTATGCGTCGAGCCCCGCCGATGGAGAGCGAAGAATTGTCCAAGTACAGGCCACCTCCCCCCCTTCGCCTCCCCCCGCCTCCCCCCGAAAAATCCCCCCTACCCAGTTTTCTCGGAGGTCGGGTCGCTCACATCTCGCCGTGCCCCGACGCCAGCGGCAAGGCAAGAGTAACGAGCTGTGGCTCCTGCCGTCATTGGAATCGACCACACTTAATTATTATCAAGTTTACAAAAAGTCTACCTGACCACCTCGTCCTACCTTTCTCTTGCCGTCATTTCCTCGCACCCGACGTTCCTCCCTGGTTGCAATTTCCTTCTCTTCTCTTACTACCAGTGCAATACTCTCGGCCTCGCCGCTCAAAGACATATAGGGTACACGGGCATTCTCTTGCCGAGCTCGCTCCTGTCCCTCTCCCATCGCCTCGCTCAGATCGATCGTGCTCCATCAACGCCACCATGCCTGGCAGTTCCCGATTGCCCGCCAGCCTGCTCGGCGGCTTGGAAAAGGTCAAGCGCCATGGCCAAGCTAATCCCCTCTTCAGTCTGCTCACAGTCGACCTGTACGTATTATGGCCCATGTGTGCTTCATGAGACGCGAGATGTGCTGCCTTTTTTTTTTTTCCCTGTCAAGAGCTGCAGATACTGGGTGGGATAGGAGGTGGGTGCGGTGGTGTTGGCAGCGCATGGGGGTCCAATTGGCCTCGCATGAGAGGTTGTACCCCGCGTGCGAAAGAATTGATAACTGATGAGTGTTTCTCACATTTAGGCTTCGAAATATCATATTCTATTACTTTGTGCTGCGGTGGACGCGAAGGACATTCTGGAAGCTCAAGGGCCGTGGCATCATCGGCTCCATCCTCGAGTTGTACCATGCGACCCAACGCACTCTCTACGGCTACTTTCTCCGCGCCCCTGGCGTGCGCAGCAAGGTCCAGAAGCAGGTCAAGGAGTCCATCGCACAAATGTCGTCCAAACTCATCGCACAGACCGACACTCGGTACCTGATGCTCCCCAAAAACGGCATGGACGTGGACGCTGTGCGTGGAGAACTTGAGAAACTGGCCAATCTCGATCACACGCGGTGGGAGGACGGATTCGTCTCCGGTGCCGTCTATCACGGCGAGGATGAGCTCATTGCGCTGCAGACCGAGGCCTTTGGTAAATTCACCGTTGCCAACCCCATTCATCCGGATGTCTTCCCCGGCGTACGCAAAATGGAGGCCGAAATCGTGAGCATGGTGCTCAACCTGTTCCATGCCCCTCCTGGCGCTGCCGGTGTCACCACTGCCGGTGGTACCGAGAGCATCTTGATGGCTTGCCTGAGCGCGCGCCAGAAGGCGTATGCCGAGCGCGGAGTGACTGAACCCGAAATGTAAGTTTGCCTCTTCCCAACTATCTGTGGGTAGTTAAGGAATACAACCCAAGGTGATACACGTGTAGCTCCCACATGAGAATGAAAACAGCTTGGTCGAAGGCTAACCACTTTTTTTTCTTTTTCTTTTTAAAAAAAAAACCAGGATTGTGCCTTCAACGGGTCACACAGCATTCCTCAAGGCTGGTGACTACTTCAAAATCAAGGTTCATGAGGTCGATTGTCCCGCTCCCAACTACCAGGTCGATATCAGAGCTGTTTCTCGCCTGATTAATGCCAATACTGTGCTGCTCGTCGGCTCTGCACCCAACTTTCCCCACGGCATCATCGACGACATCAACGCTCTGTCCAGACTGGCCCTCCGAAAGAAGCTGCCGCTTCACGTGGACTGCTGCCTGGGATCTTTCCTTTTGCCTTGCCTCGAAAAGGCTGGCTTCGACACGCAGCCTTTCGACTTCCGCCTGAAGGGTGTAACCAGCATCAGTTGCGACACCCACAAGTACGGTTTCGCTCCCAAAGGCAATTCCACCGTGTTGTACCGAACTGCTGAGCTGCGTCAGTATCAGTACTATGTCTGCCCCGATTGGGCCGGGGGTGTCTACGCCTCCCCCGGTATGGCTGGTTCCCGCCCCGGTGCGCTGATCGCCGGCTGCTGGGCAAGCTTGATGAGCGTGGGAGAATCCGGATATGTCGACGCCTGTGTCAAGATCGTCGGCGCTGCTAAAAAGATTGCCGATGCGTTGCAAAGCTCGGGAAGCTTGAGTAGTGAACTCGAGATCATGGGTAAGCCCCTTGTGTCAGTCGTCGCCTTCACTGCTCTCAACCTCAACATTTACGATATCGCCGATGCCATGTCCGCCAACGGATGGCATCTTAACGCACTTCAGAATCCTCCAGCCATTCACGTGGCCGTGACACTGCCCATTGCCAAGGTGTGGGAGCGCTTGGTGAGTGATCTCGAGACGGTGGTGGAAGCGGAGAGAGAAAAGGAGAGAGTGCGCCAGGTTGAGGGCAAGGGAGCCAAGGGGAAAGCGATGGGCGACTCAGCTGCTCTGTACGGCGTTGCCGGCTCCCTACCAAACAAGAGCGTGGTTGTTGACTTGGCATATGGGTTCTTGGATATCCTGTACAAGGCGTGAAATGCCGAGAAGCGGCCAGGAGCAATGAATGCGAAGACGAAGGGGTTAGCTGTGTGCATGACAGTATGACGGAAACTTTTGTAGAATATTGAGCGGCTATCTGATCTTGTGGGCATGCATGGCATGGCAATACAATGGCGTTTTCAAACCGATGCATGTTCCGAGTGATGATCTGCCAAAAGTGATGTATATTGGATATTGATCTGGTCGTCAAGTTGGACATGACCTCTAGCCCAATATGACAGAACCTCCCCATGTCCACGGAGTTCGGCTCCCACGAGAATGCTCCCCGTGCACGCCGCCTTGTTGGAACTCGATAGATTCAGTGACATGTATGCTGCCAGCCTCACTTTCGGGTTCTGTGACGAAGCATTTGATTTCGCCCAGTTCTTGGCTGGTCCTTCAGCCCCCCCCCCCCTTCTTCCCCACCCTTGCTTCCTGCCGCGAGGAAGAATTTCTACTCGGTACCCCGTACGTGTTGGAAGAATGAGGCGTGCGTGCAGCGGTGCGTGCCGCCGACGTGCAGGAGGGATGGAGACTCGAGGCATGAAGGTGGCATGATGTGCAGAATTCTGAAAAAGGGGGGGGGGGGGGGGGTTTGGTTCATGTTTGGGACGGATTGCGGTGATGCCCAAGGTTGCCCACTTGTGTGGGATCATGTTGCCTTTTGTGTGTTGTGTCGTGCTTTGGCGGCGATGATGTCGTGTACGGGACTGGATTGCAAGGTTGTAGGTTAGGTTTGGAGGGAGACATGATATGATGGAATATGATGATTTGATGACAAGATGGCGTGATGAGTTCAAGATGTGGGCCGGGACAGGGCGTGCATGGCGCCGCGAAATGCGCCGCCGCATACATGACATGTCATGGTGTACTCCGTAGGGAAACGGAAGCAGAACGGAAACGGAGCAAGGAGAGGTATAACACTCTGGGACTCCCGAGAAGAAGAAAAAGATGCCGTATCTGCGGAATCTGCACGAACACAAGCACAAGTTCCTGTGTATCATTGGACACGGAGGACGGCAAGTCGCGGGCGAAGGGACGATGAAAAAAGTCCCGACCGGAGCGTGGTGATACCAAGGCGTACTGGAGTCGAGGGCTGTATGTTGTGAGATGCAGCCTTTTTTTTTTTTTTTTTTTCATCCCTCCCCTCCTTCTCTTTTCTTCAGATGTTGACTTTTTTTTTTAATTTTTTAAAAATCACATTTGGTTTGGTGAGGTCGAGGAGAGGCAGAAGGCAAGCGAGCTGGATGGATCGATGTCGGATGATGTTGCGCGGCCTTGTCCCGCGCATGGACGGACGGATGGACTGAATACTGGATTTTTTTTTTTTTTGTCTTGGCCCCCCCATCCGGTGAGGAAGATGTAAGATATATAATGTCTGTGGTCTTGCTCAACCCCCCCCCCCTCTCCTCCTCCCGTTTGATCTGCAGTCTTGATTCAGTTTTGTTTGGAACATCCTACTTGCGCCATACTTGTTGCTGAGCACCTTGCTCGATTTACATTCAGACATATTCATAAGTGGCCTGACGTTGCGTATCCGCTGTTCATTCTTGAATATCAAAAAGTACGTGGGTGAGCTTTTTCGTGAACAAGAGAGGGAACTCCAAACAAGTATAAGTAGCGCTGCGTTGGCTGCTCAAAAATATCCCCATCTCTTGCCCCTTTCTTCTCATCCGGGACAACAACAAACATGTCGTCGATGCCAGCTGGCCAAGTTCGAGACAGTCTCTCCAAAGACTCCACGGACACAGCACACATGTCTTTGCAGAACGACACGGTGACAACAGGTACACATGCACATACACACTTACCTCCCATCATCGTGCAGAGAAAGTTCCAGGCCACGGTGGAGGAATACGACTCGGACACGTCGTCGGTCGTGTCGCCCATGGAGAAATGCTCTTCCCACTCACGGACAAGCACAGCATCCCGGGCCTACAGCGAGACACACACGCCCCCTTCCTCGAGGGGTTGCAGTCCCAGACACGGACATAAACCGTCGGTACACTTTTCCACAAGGCACCCCGTTGTCCTGCACCACAGAACAGGCAGCTCTTCTTCCTCTTCGCGGGAGGGCTCGTGTCGAGGGGGGGCGGACAGCACGACGACGACGACGACGACGACGACGACGACGACGACGGGGGGAGGCACCCCCTTCTTGTCAGCGGTAGACAAGCAGTGGGGGATTCTGTTCTCGGAGCATGGAGAGCCGACGAAGAGGTTGGGACAGGCCCTTCGTGGACTGGCCAATTACATGGTAAGAAAGATGGAAAAAAAAAAAAAAAACAATTATATTTGACAACCGGACGGCCCGGACGCCGGACACCGGGCGCCCTGCCCTGCCCTGCCCTGCCCTGCCCTGCCTGTATTCTTCTAACGGCCCAAGCCAGATTCGCGAATACGAACCACGCAGCTCGCTCGTCATCCCCCCCGGCAAGCTCTACGCCTTCTACAGACGGCACAGGCTCGAAAAGGAGCCCTTCCCCCTAGGCGCCATCTTCGACATGCGGTCCCGCCACGCCCTCCGCAGCCTCGAGCTCCTCTACCAAGACCTCTCGTGCGAGTACCACCTCATCCAGGACCAGGACCACCACCGCACGAGGCCGTCCATCCCGGCCCTCACGCCAGCAGGTCTCCAGACATGGCTCACGAGCTTCATCCAGGCGTCCCCGGACACGGAATCCCTCCGCCTCTCCGGCATCCTCCTCGACGCGCCTCTCGACGCCGACACGTCCCTCTCCCATGGGCCCGGTGCCAAGCCCGAGCGCCTCCCGGCCCAGCTCCCCAGATATCTCCTCCCGGCGCGCAGGAACGAGAGAGCGCACCGCGAGGTTGTCGTCGCGCTGCACGACTGGCACAGACGCATGGGAATCGCATCAGAGCCCCCCTCCCCATCATTCTCCCCCCGGAGCACATTCCTACACGATGCCCCCGGAGGAGGAGGAGGAGGAGTAGGAGTAGGAGTAGGAGTAGGAGGAGGCCCTTCCTCCACGAGCACGACTTGGCCCCCCCCTCGTTCCCGCGAGGAAACATGCCTCGCCGAACCCGCCCCCCAGAGACTCGCCCCGCGAAGAAGCACCGAGCCCGCCAATACAGGCCGTCCTCGTCTCCGACAACGCGAGAGATTCACCCGCCCCGAACACCCCCCCGAGGAGCGGGCGTCCCGGAAACCAGACCGAGAAAGCCAGGCCGGCGGCGGCCTTGTTGTCAAGACCCGCGGTCCCAGGGATTTGTCCCCCGAGCGAAGACCCCGCGCGAGCCGTCGCGATCGCGATCGGAGTCCCAAGGCAGGGCGAGGGGCAGCGGGGGCCGAGTCAAGAGATGCGCTGGGCAGAGAGACATGTACAAATAGACGGGAAGCTTCTCTTCGGCACGCGATACGAGACGCCGCCGACGAGGGGGGCGCCGCCTCCTCGACACCCGATCGCTCGCCCGCGAGGGCCGAAAGCTATCGTTTTTTCCAGGGCAGAGGCTTGGGCCCCACGTATGATGAGTTCTGGAGGGAAAGAGGAATGATGAGTGTGTGAGGAGTCAGGACGCACCCTGAGTTGGTGGGACGGAACCTCTACTAATAATAAATGCGCATATAGACATGCATACATGCATAACCTCTTTCTTGAATGCCCGTGGACGTGAAGACTGTTGCATATCGCAGCCTCACATCTTAGGCGTCACTTTTCCTTTGCCGCGTCAGACTGACGTGTGTTGCGTGTCTATACGCCGTATTTATTTATTTCTTGTTCCGGAAAAAAAGAAAAAAAAAAAGCTACGGCAGCCTGCTATGTACGTGGTATCAATAAGAAGATGCAATTGTCAGCCCCTTTCTCCCTCAAGGGCTTTCCTCGGCGATCAAAACACTCTTGCGCCTTGGCTTGTTTTCATCTAAACACAAAAGAGAGAATCAATCAAGGAAAAGTTTGTGCTATGCCTTTCGTGTCTCGTACAACATTTTGTTCAAAATAAATATGGAAAGAGGAAGAAGGAAATACCACATAACAAGTCAAATCGTGCAAGGGTGTCGTCAGTTTCTATTGAAAGCATGCGAGTGTTGCCAAATCATCAATCTCGTACAGTCAGTCGCTGGCTCGTGTCGATAATCGTCGTAAAATGAACATTAACGGCAAATTGAAAAAAAAATGGAAAAAAATGGAGGATGTTTTTCAAGTAGCCCGTCTGGTAGTGTGAATCAATGGAGGAGGGTCTTGTCATCGTGTAGGTGACCCCAGTTGTGGAGAGTCAAACCCCATGACGCTTGCGATATTGGCATGATGTGCCCGCTTGCGTTTGAGCGCTTGGTAATCATCTTTGAAAGTTGCTATACATCTCTGCAGTTCCTTGTCAGGGTGTGGTGGCATCTGTATCTCTACGGCTTTGAGACATATGCGTAGATGCTGCAACTCATCGTCATTTTCTTGAAGTTCTTGTTCCCTGGAAGTGAAGTGTGTTAATCAGTCAGGTTTGCAAAGTCAGAGTGAGGAGGATTCCAGAACGCACAAGTAAGTAATTCGGGTTTGCAAAAAGATGATGCGCTGAGCAGCCCGCTCGGCTCGTTCGATGAGAAGTCCTTGGATATGCTTGCAACATGGTCAGCTTTCTATGGCCAAGAGACTTGAGCATTTCCTTTTCACACCCTCTGGATAAAGAAATGACCAACCTCGGACTCTTCTTGACGAGCTTTGAGATTGTTCACCACGGCTGATAATTCGTCGTTGAGCTTGCCCATCTCTGCGATAATCTTCTTCGCTTGCGGAGCGCTCATTCCTTTCTTCTGGGGTGGTTCATCCTCTGGCTCACTCTCGGCCGCACGCTCTCTAAGCAGTGATGCCGAAAGGTCGGAAAAGCGTGATCTAAAAAGGGACGAGAGCGGTGATCCCAACGCAGACCCAACGTCGCTTCGAGCGGGACTGTCAGGGCTCGTTCGATATTCGAGATTCTTAGACTCGGGGGTCAACGTAGCACATGCGACCTTCTCCAATTGCTCAAGCTGATTACCCAGCATCAACTCATTCATGTTGCTGGGTCCATCATACGTAAGACGCCGTGCCAGTTGGCTGAGCCGTCGTGCAATATCATGCCTTGCTGCGCGGGACGTCACGGCGTCGATGCCCTCGGGAGGCGTTGCGTGTGATAGCTCCCGCCGTAGAGGGCTGATACTGAATCCTGGGTTGGGGAAAGCTATGCTGGAAGCCACGCTCGGGCTGGTGGCATAGGGCGGCGGTGTGGAAGTTCCCCCATCAACAGGTTCACCTTTGTCGCTATGCGCCCTGCTGAGTGGTTGAGGAGAGGTGGGTTGGCTAGTTCTGTAATTCTGACTTCTGCTGTTGTTTCTGCTGCTGCAATGACTGCAAACACCATCATCGCTACTGCGACTAAAACTGCTTGTCGTGCTTCGGCGATCCGGCGCCGGGCTGTTGAGTTGACTTGGCTGATTATTGGGCGACGCGGTATACGGCGACGCGGTATACGGCGACGCTTTGCGTTCCTCTGCGTGTCCCATGATGGTGGCGAATGGAGAAGGTCGTTGGGCTTTACTATCTCGGCGACTCTTGGTTCGTCGCGTGCAACGTACGTATGTTGAGGATCAACAATCTCTTCGTCACTCGTCTCTTTCGTTATCCGCGCCAGCGGTGCAGCGCATGAACATTTGCCCTACCCAGTCATTTGGTCAAGTCAGGCTTCACTCGACTCTCCAGACACCTGTCGCAAACGAAAATCGTCGTTCAAGGTAAGGAAGAAAACAATGTCGACCAACAGATCGAACAAATTGTCCCAGCCACCCACGGAATTATCCTCTGCCCAACGAAGCCAACCAAGGCTCACCGACCTTCAGAGAGCCCGGGGGGGTCCGGGTACCGGATTTGGCACTAGCGCAAAAGCGACGTGCAAGACGTTCTCCAAGACGTTCTCAGACCAGACGTGGGGGCCGAATTAATATATAGCTGGGGCTATCGGCGGGAGCTAATAACTGGATCTTTCCGCGAAGATCTCGACTTGCTGGAGGGCGAGATGGCGAGATGATTCGAACCGAGCTGAGCCGATGAACCGAGGGGCAGCCCACGAAGTAGTTGGGCAAGGAGATCGAGGTGGTTGCTGTCCGGTAATGTAACAACAATACGCATATCCGTACGTAATCCGTACGTTGGCAATCCGAATGTGAGGAAATTTTGAACGGGTGCGTACGGGGCACACGCACCAAATTGAAAGAAGCGGTCGGGAGGTTTGGAGCCAGCTGGTGGTGCAGCAAATAATAGCATGTGACTGATTGGCTGGCAGACGGGCCATCTGCCAGCCTGTCTTTCTTGTCTCACATCCGGGGCAATGGGCCAGTGAAGGCATCATCCATCTTCTTCATCTTCTTCATCTTCTTCAACTGCCGCGATAATCTCCATCTCAATTGCAATCGAGCCAGAGTTCGTGATTGCGCAATGTCCCTCCGAACACGCAATTGTCGCGTGCATCCATCAAGTTGTCTACCCACACATAATTACAGGGACAAGAAGCACCGAGGCAATTGACACGTCAAAAAAAAAAAAAGCGACGACGAGCTCCGTGATCCGCCTCCTTGGCGAGTAATCCGTACGAGTCTGCTTGTTTGCCCTGGACCTGCCAAGAATCGACGAGGAATTGCTGGCATCAGAGGGAGTTTCACCTCCGTACTCTGTATAGACGCTCCGCTATCATCACATGTATTATCCTGTGTCTGGTGCGTCTGGTGTTCCAGCTCCAGTTCCAAGTTCCAGCCACTCTGCCACTGCCTCGACCGCCGTAGCCCAGTCAGGAAGGAGGCCCCAGATATTACTATGCTACATATATATGTAACTTATCATTATTGGTCTGCATCACTTCCATTTGCCGACTGACATCCGCTCGTCCTCGCCCCAGAAACAAGTTTGATTCCACGAACCTCTCGTCCGGCCGCCCTCCTCTTCTTACATTTTCTCACCACTTGCTCTTTTTTCTTCTTCATCGACCTGTCTGCTCTGCCTGTGCTTGCGCCAACACGTCGTGACTCTCTGCCCAACTTGCCCGGCCTCTTCCTGGACCTCGGCTTTGATTTGTAGCTAATACCGCGGGGCCCCAATTGCTTGCTGCTTTTGACTCAGAGTCGCCCCGCCGTCTTCCGACCTCGCGCCCCGGCCGCATCAACACCAAGCATTCCCTTTGCACTCGACGACGACCATTCTGATCCTGATCCTTTTGACGATCCCAAAATCCGCCCGCGAGTATAGTTGTCGCGCTGGTCGCTTTATTCTTCCTCCCTTACCCGCATAGTATACACACTGAGGACTCGCTTGGCCATTATTCGTCCTGCAGCTGCTCTCTACCCTGCCCACCATGTCGTGGAAGTCGTCAGAGAGGCTGATGGACACTATTCGGCATTATGCCAAGTTTCCCGCCACTGGCGTCAGCTTGCGCCAGATGGTTCAGTTTGGTGATAAACCATCAACAGGTATCTTCCTCCATCTCTGACCCAAAGTAAAGCAGTCTGCTGGCCGACAAACATGCCTGACCATGCACGTCATAGGCACACTCTTCCGCGCCTCCCAATTTCTGGCCGAGGAGCTACCGATCCGCCTAGCGCATCGTGTACAAGAGTTGGATGACCTGCCGGATGGGTTGAATGAGATGCCTTCCGTTATGAAGGTCAAGGATTGGTATGCCCAATCGTTCGAGGTATGTGTTGATCCAACACCGTCTCACAAAAGAGAGTCTGCAGGACGTCAAGTGACACGTCATGCTTGCAACAGGAAATTACACAGCTGCCTCGACCAAATTTGAGCAAAGACGTCCGCGATCGCCTGATGAAGCCTTCCAAGGCCAATAGCAGAATTATGCAGCGACTATCAGAAGCAACACCTAATCCATCCATTGACGAAGGGGAACCATCGGGCTGGGGTGGCTTGCAAAACTCGAATGGGATCGGCAAAACAAAGTCGCTATCAAGGAGATACTTTGCGACCGTCGATGACACTGGCGATTGGCCCGCTGAGCTTCAACTATACAATCAAAGATTTGCACAGACCCTTCATACCATCAAACGGAGACATGATGGAGTTGTGACCACCATGGCACAAGGCATCCTGGAGTATAAACGTCTTCGTCAGCGAATGCAGATTGATGGCACCATACAGTCCTTCCTCGATCGGTTCTACATGTCTCGCATCGGTATCAGAATGCTCATCGGACAGCACATTGCGCTCACAGACCAGAGTCACCACCGCGATCCGACATATGTTGGCGTGATTTGCACCAAGACAAATGTCAAAGACCTTGCTCAAGAAGCTATAGAGAATGCCAGGTTTGTCTGTGAGGATCATTATGGCCTATTTGAAGCACCCCGAATCCAGCTTGTCTGCAACCCGAACCTCGATTTCATGTATGTTCCTGGCCACTTGTCTCACATGCTTTTTGAGACCCTCAAGAACTCTCTTCGCGCCGTGGTCGAGACACACGGGATGGATAAGCAAGAGTTTCCCATCACAAAGGTCATTGTAGCCGAAGGCAAGGAGGACATCACCATCAAGATTTCTGACGAAGGAGGTGGCATCCCGCGAAGCGCGATTCCCTTGGTCTGGACGTACATGTACACCACTGTTGACCGTACACCCAACTTGGACCCCGATTTCGATAAGAGCGATTTCAAGGCACCCATGGCTGGATTTGGCTATGGTCTACCTATCTCCCGCTTGTACGCAAGATATTTCGGTGGTGACTTGAAATTGATCAGTATGGAAGGGTGAGTGATTTCCTGTCGCATACTGGCGCAAGTCCCCCGAGTAAGTGGAAGCTAACCTCTGTAACCTCTAGCTATGGTACCGACGTCTATCTTCACTTGAATCGTCTTTCGTCGTCTTCGGAACCTTTGCAATAGCAACTAAGTGGCGCCGAGGCATCGTCCCCATCTCTAATCTTGCGCAAACGCCTCAAGGATCGCCGCGAGGTGACGGAGCGGAGACAAGTGGGTGACGTCGAGGCGGTGGTAAACGCTCTTCCAAGCGAGTTCTCCAACAAACAAGAAGATCGCGAGCTGTAAAACAAACCCCAACTTCAATCGCGCCATACGAACAAAAGGAAATATCAACCATTTACATGATATTTTTCTGATGCTGCAATTTTTTTTCTCATCACCTTGGACTATGGATATGTCTTAGGCGTATGGTGAGCGCCGTGAGATGGGTTGACAGACTAGACCAGGCTAAAGTATGGCACAATCTAGGCAGAATAAATGATACTTGGTAGCATGAGCGAGAGACGCCGTTCGGGTTCAATTTTGAGGCGGTAGTCTGCTGTTACTTTGCTTTGGATTGGCTACTTGAGAGGAAGGTCGGTTGAAAGGGCGTTGTCGAAACATGGGAAACTGCCAAAGTAGGGAGAGACTACGGACTAGGTTGACCGAAAATGACGTATTAACGACGAGGATGGATGTGAATCGTGGACGGGGAAATCGAATGCAACTGTTTTGTCATGGGACATGCCAATAACAAGCCGTGGGTTGCGCAAAGGCCTTTCTCCTATCCCTGGTACGTATGCTCACTTGGGCACATGAATACTTTCTTGCAGGTCTGCATTCACGAGCACGCCCGGGTACTGTCTGTATTACCAAAAGAAAATTCTGCGGACACTGTTTGCCATCTGCCGTCTGCCATATTGGCCAGACAAAGAAGCGCCAGACCCAATAGTAGCTGGTCGGTCCGTGAGTTGCCACTCGCTCGTTTATTTGCGTCAACTGCTGCCATCTGTCGACATTCATGCTCCGCTCGTACGTACTCTTCCACCCACTTTCTTCGGCTACTCGAATTTCTGTGCTTTCCCATCTTCCACAGCTTCTCCGTCTTCCCCGTGACAACTTCACCCTCGGAAAAAATATCACTGTCGACGCTGACACTGGCAGTGTAAAGTTCCAATACGTCAAGCGAGCAGTGGAATACCATGTCCCATGGAAGGTAAGTTCGTCTTACCTCGCGGCTAGACACTCAACTAAGTGACTGCACTAGGGAGACAAAAACACCAATACCTGTTCGGTATCGGTGCAAAGTTGGAGGAGAATGGAAACCTATTCAAGCTTTCTCGGGGAACCAACAACGCCTCATACAACGCCAGATCAATGGGAGTGGCAAGGTGGATGCCGCAAACTCAGGCATGACCTGCTTGGAACATTCCGCCGCTTTTCGGGGAGAGCTTCGTTGTGATTTGTGTCAACTCATCAAGCCTTACGATGATTTCAGCAAGAGCCAGCGGAAGAATGACGACCCTGTGAGTGCCTGTGACCCCGAAACTCTGATCCCACGGTACTAACTCTGTAAGATGTGCAAACGATGCACGGCGTGGACTGAAACCCAAGAGCCCGATGTAACTCCATGGCCACTCGAAACTGGTCACGTTTCGGTAGAAGAGATGGATGAGCGAGGCGTGGGCAAGGGAAAAGATACCTCTGCCGATTTCTTCCCAATCGATGCCCCCCTCCAAGTGTGTGACTTCCGGTTTTCCCTGCGAGGCCAGCGTACTGATTACTCCTTAGGCTCCTGTTACCTCGCTATCTGCCCTGGGGTTTGATGAGAAGCGTGCCTCGAACGACCGCGGCTCCTCTGTTCCCCCACACCTGGCAGACACAATGTCTGACTATGTGAAGACCCTCATGTCTCCAGGATCCCGCTCTGGAGGAGCAAACAGTAGTCCCTATATGAAGATATCCAAGGCGTCAGACTCGAAAACTTCTACGAGCTCTGTATCCGATATCTCATCACATAGTGTAGCTAGCAGTGATGCACGGTCGATGACATCTGCCCTCGGGGCCCACGACCTTCCGCCACACCTACGACAAGGAGCACAAAAATCGAAATCTGGAAGAGAGCACATTTTTGGTGGATTCCAGGGACCTGCCACTTTCAGAAGAAATCCTGCTAGTATCTCCACCGCCACGACGATGAGGGAGCAAGCAGAGGAAGTCACGTTCAATGCTTGGGACAATTCTGGTCAACGCCATGATCTTGTCAAGTCAGCAGCAGACCAGAACTACTCTTCAGCATCCAGCAACTCGGGTACAAATGAGTCGAATGCATGCGCGGACTGGACAGACGCGCCCGTTGCAAAGAGAAAAGGTGGCTGGCACAAGGCTCCGATGGTAATTATAGTGCTCGAGCTGCATGCTTTATCCTGAACGAAATAAGAGTTCTAACCTGGGCATCTAGCGTAAACAAGATCAGGAAGCATCGGGGCGTGTGTCTGCCCAGCATTTGGATCCTGACGTGGATCGTCAGCGTCGTCTGAATTATTGTGCATCCGACGACTCTTAATTATCGAGCTTGCAGTGTTGATGAAACAAAGATTTTGCTATTCAATCTTTTTTTATACTTCCAGCACAAACCCGATTCCTTGCTGCCAATAAGGCATATTGTTCAGATAGCTTGGTCCTTGAGAGTTTTAATTATCTCGTCATCCCGTTGCACGCTGCATTTTTGTGAAGTAGTGTGGATATTCCTCTTTGTTATCCAAGCCAGAAGCACCACAAGACGCCGATCAACGGTCAAGATTAAAAGTTTGATTCAGGCCAACTTCATCACACGGATGTCGATTATCCCCCTGGTTGGGCAAAGCCAGCAACAGATGTGTTGGTCACAACCTGGAGGAGAGGGGGGGGGGGAACAATAAACAAAATCAATACCCAGGCCACAGGTGTAGTTTTTTTGCTGGGCCTTCTGCTGAGGCCTGCCAACCAGCCGACCAGACAAGTCGTCCAAGCACAGTACATCGTGACTCAATGCCTAGCTGCGAAGTAATGTAACCAAAAGGGGGGGGGTAAGGGGGGAAGGGATAGGTAGACAGACTAGCGGCAGAGTCTCGGGCTTCGGACAGAACTCATCAACGGAACGACGAAAAATATTCTCGCCAACACGTTGACGGTTAAGATGAGAATGGATGCCATCATTTTGTCTCCCTTTTCACCGTTTTCGGTTGGCATTGCATCCATCCTTGCTCTTGGATCAAGGCTTGCTTGCAGTGGTACTCGGCGGAACGAACGGAGAGTGAAGATTCCATGAGCAAAAAAAAAAAAAAACCACAACCAGAAAGAAACAAGAAAAATCGTAGGGCCGCCGCCAACCAGGTGAGACGTGAGTCCATGCGTGAAAGACTGAATCCAAGCAAGAGCGTCATGCTTGCCCGTTGTGCAACGGACAAGACAATGCTAAACCGCGCGACACGTGGCAGGGTTTTCTCCCCCCCCCAAAAAAGAAAATTAAGCCAATTTATAATGTTCAGCACCAGGCTTTTTTGTGGTTGGAGGGTCAAGGCAAAAACTAACTGGCTTGTTCCATGTATACTTTCGCTGCTCGAAGGCCTTTTAATGCAATACTAATGATAACGCTTGAGGCTTAGAGGGACAGCCGCTGAAGGAAAAGGCATTAGCAGTGCTCATGAGCGTGAGATATGGTAAGAAAGGAACCTCAATTCAGGCGGCCCACGGCAGCCACGGCAGCCACGACGGCTGGACCATGAGGAGTTTAGTTTTTACGGATTCTACCCCGCGGTCACACAGTTCGTCGCGGCATCGTCATGCGAGCTGAAACAAAGTCGGCCGTCAAGCCCCAACTTACATAATATTAGGACCTATGATGGTGTGTGTGTGGTATGTCTCTGGCATAGTATCGTCAGGCCATTTAAGTGGTCAGGACGGGGCACTTCTTGAACCACCCGACATAAGCAAAAAAAAAAAAAAAAAAATTACGATGCCGATGGCGCGGAAAACCTGGAAGTTGATGGCATTGGCGGCAAAGATGGATCTGCTTGTAGCAGGAAAAAGCACGGCGATTGTGGATTTGTAGAAGGAAAGAAAAAAAAAGGTACAACCCATTGTACACTTTGAGACGGTAGACATGAATGCTGATCCTCTTGCACCAGCCTGACTCGATGGAGTGGTTTGCCGACAAGTCGACTAATAAAGTGCCTTGCAATTGCTGCACTACTTATTACTTGACAAGTGGCAAGTCGCGCATCAGATGCACGGAGGTCAATGGCTCTTTGTGTGTGTAATCATGTTGCCGCTTGCAATTGTGAGTACATATGTAATCCGTAGGAAAACAGTGCAGTTTTTTCATTTGCCTTGCACCCTCCCTTGCAAGTTGGTTTTCTACTCGCAAGGAAGGGCAAAAGCAAAAAAAGCCTTCAGGAGGAGGACATGGCATTCCCCACGGCTGCCATGTGTCCATGTAGTCTTTTGTCCACCAACACAAGACGATGTGACGTAACGTGACATGATGATGTGCTGGCAGCACTTCAACCCCAGTTTGGCATGCATGGGCAGGCAAGGCAGCCTTGCTTGCCTGTTCAAGTCCCCCTTTTTTTTTTTCTTTGAGCGTTTGGGACGTGTCGGCGCTGCGGGAGCCAAACGAGTTCACTGGTTCCCGCTTCACCTCACATCTTCACACATGCTGCTGGAGCAACAAGTCTGCAGATGGCAAAAGTCGGACCAGCCAGTCAACCATCCCATCATCATGCGTTGTTTAATATGACTGACCCGTTTGTTCACCTGGAACACGTGTTGTGTTCACGATGGTGATGCTCGCGTAATAACTCCCAGCAACCCGAGCCAACGAGAAGGGCTGGCGAGGGTGACGGGGAGGGGGTCCATCACTGGGTTTCTTGCCAAGCGGATTTTGCCTGCTGGGATTTTTATTTGCATGTAGAGACTCGGACAGAAAACGGTCACAGACGCAAGCTAGAGCTAATGTACGGACGTACATGTACATAATACACCCACTGCACACATGTTGGGATGGATGCGTGTGAAGGAAGCAAATTTCAAAAAAGGGCGGGCCCACCCAACAAGTCATCGACTCATCGCAAACAAAATGGCCAATTTAAGCACTTCGGAAAAAGGAGGCAGGGACGTCCTTGGCCCTTGGGACAATTCGGAGCCACCCTTGTGGGGCCTTGTCAGGGCCAGTTTCTGGGCCGCCCCGGGAGCCCCACTCGCGAGATTGTGCAGCCATCCCGGATAATGGTCAGTCAGTCATCCAGCTGCCAGTCTGCCATGCCAGTCCATGCCAGTCCATGCCAGTCCATACCAGTCCGGTCAACTACTTTTGTCGCCGCCCCTTCCCCCACCCTACATACAACTACTCCGAATCCTGCTAGTCTCCGGTCGTTTTCGTCCATGTACGATAATCTGCCTCAATTACTAACTTATTAGCGGCGTTATGACACCAGCTTCCCTCGTCTTCAGTTTGCAGGAACCCGTGAGTGGGCCGCCTTCTAGGACCGCACGACCAGGCTGCTGTGACCAGGCGGTACCTGCAAGTCGCGCGCCGTGCGTGGCTCTCAACTTGTAGATCCCTGCATGCCCGCCCTAGCTCGGGTGCCTGACTGAGGCAGCATCTAATAGTCGCCGGTTCCGCACCATCGGTGAAGCCAACGTGGGCGGCGCAGGTTGGCGGCGCGTTACCAATGTTCATGCGTGAAGCAACTTCGGGCTGTCACCAAGCCAAAGGCACAATTTCTTTATGTTTTTTGGCCTGGCTGCATGCATCTGACACCAGAATCTGTACACGACAACCCGCCTTTTATAATCCTTTACCGTCTACAGCTCTTACTCCGTGAGCAAAGTATCCGCAACGAATTCGTGTCGTCATGCTTTGTGTTCTGTACTGACCGGCTGTGGTCTGTATCTTCAGTAGCCGGAACCCGCCAGCGAGACATGGAATAAATGAACAAGTCGTGACCAACCAAGTCGAACCGTCAACCTACCTAGGTACCTAGCTGAGGGTACTCCATAAAATTTGCTGGTCCATTTATTGGGAATGAAACTTGCCTGAGGGTGCTCAACATGTCAGGAGTGATTTGGCCAGAGTACCAGACTTGATTTCAAGTATTGCGGTACCTTGCGGTGCGACTCTCATGGAGATGAAGGACTGCATCCAGTTCTCAATTATCATGCCAGGCTGCGAATTGGCAACGAGTGGGCGTGAAGACCAATACTTCACAGCGGAAACGGGCCGCGATGACCTCCTGCGAATTGGAACCGTGGACCCTTATTGCCTTGGTGCCTCGTTTTGTTTCTCATGTCGGCCAGCCCTGGCCTGGCTTCACTTGTATCTGCGACAAGCATGCCTTTTTTTTTTTTCTTTTTTTTTTTTTCCTTGGTGCCGGGCTAAATGGAACCAAGCCGACCCTTGCTTGGACCGACGGTACCTCCACCACCGAACAAAGGAGACTGGATGATATTCTGTCTGTCCGGGTCTGGTTCAATGGAGAATAAGCTGGCTGGTCCTGGTACTTTGCTAACAGTGCCGGACACTCGGATGAAGCGCTTTCGTGATTCGAGCGCAGCTGCGGTACTTGTATGTATGTATGCGAATGTATCTGTGTGCCCCGTGCGTCTGGGTGTCACTCCACACCCCTGCCCACCGTCAACCGTCGCCCCCTTCCGCCCCTTCTTTTCTTCTGGTGCCTTGTGCCTTGGGCATTCCCCAGGTTGATGGGTCGATGAGCCATTGATGAGCCATTGATGAGCCTTCAGGGACTCGCGCCCTCCAGTTTGTAGGATTGGAGGCCCTCTCCCCCCCAGATGTCATTCTTCAGGTCCCGTTCCTCCCTCGTCCCCTTTCTTTTCCTTCCCACCTCCCGCTGGCCATTCCCCCTCCCCAGCTCCCCAGACCATTCACCAGAATCACCACCCACGCGGCACCCAATTCAGTCAGCACGCGGTCTTGGGGTCTTGTTCTTGTCTCCCCCAACTTTGGGTCCTTCTCCATCACATTGCTCAATTTGCACCGTATCCTTCAGCGTCGCTACACCAACACTGAAGTCTGCGCTTTAGCATAACAAGAGAGAATAAAAGGAGATTCTTCTTGTTTGGCCAATATCACCCAAAGGCACTAGCGCGTCGTCCCTGGGGCCCCTCCCGCGATCAGCGCCTTTGAGCTATCTCGCGGCCCACCCCTGGCCGATTGAAGGAGCTCTCCTTTACCATCACTCATCAGTCACTCCTTTCCCTTGTCACGCAACCGCGCTTCTTTTCTCACCTGCATTCTGCACTCTCTCGACTGCTGCAGCAAATCCGATACGACGCATTGTCTGCTACCAATACCTGTTACCTGCTTGCGTTGACGTTGACAACGCACCCACCGGTCTATTCCAATACTCATCCACCACGTATTCTGCGTTAGGATTCGCTATCACGCGCTGTCCTGCTCTGAATGCCCCGATTAAATCATTGAGAGCTCGAACTCGGAGCTTTGTTCACCATCGGTTGTGTTTGCCCGAATCAGCAGTGCATCTGCGACTGGTTGATGCCCTCGTGCCCAAAGGCCAATCCTGCAGTCAAGGGTTGTCTGGGCAAGGCAATCATATCATCCAGCATTCTGAAAGACTTGCACCCCCAAGGCTCAGTCTCACATTTCAACGGACACAATGACAGTAGTCACCGATTTAACGAATCGTGCCTCGTCCCAGGCCCAGATGGCTCTCGAGGATCGCTTCGAAGTGCTCAAGGAAATCGGAGATGGAAGCTTCGGAAGCGTCGTTCTGGCCCGCGTTAGAACCGCTGGCGCTAACGTCGCTCGCCGTGGTTCGGTGGTATGTCATGCAATGCCGTCAACAAATCTTGACCTCACTTGTTCCCATGTTTTTTTGTCGCTAAATTTAGATTTCCCAGGTCGCCATAAAATCTATGAAGAAGACATTTGAGTCATTAACGCCATGCCTTGAATTGCGCGAGGTGGTGTTCTTGAGAACAATTCCCAATCACCCTCACCTTGTACCAACTCTCGACATCTTCCTGGACCCATATAGCAAGAAGCTACACATTTGCATGGAATATATGGAAGGCAACCTGTACCAATTGATGAAGGCTAGAGATCACAAGTGCCTAGACAACTCGAGTGTGAAGAGCATATTGTTCCAGATCATGCATGGTTTGGAGCACATCCATTCGCACAACTTCTTCCATCGCGATATCAAGCCGGAGAATATTCTTGTTTCCACATCATCTCATCAAGAATCATCCAACTCATTCCGAAGATACTCTGCGCTCGTCGCACCGCCGTCAATGCCTCCCAACTATACAGTCAAGCTGGCCGATTTTGGCCTGGCCCGTGAGACGCACTCTAAGCTTCCATACACAACATATGTTTCCACGAGATGGTATCGTGCTCCCGAAGTTTTGCTGCGTGCTGGAGAGTACTCAGCTCCTGTTGATATCTGGGCTGTGGGTGCTATGGCGGTCGAGGTTGCCACTCTGAAGCCGCTCTTCCCTGGAGGAAATGAGGTGGATCAAGTCTGGCGAGTCTGTGAAGTCATGGGCAGCCCCGGCAACTGGTACAACAAGGCTGGTGTTCGTGTTGGTGGAGGAGACTGGCGAGAAGGAACTCGATTGGCCAGTAAATTGGGCTTCTCCTTCCCCAAGATGGCACCTCATGCTATCGACACCTTTCTTCAAGCACCTCAGTGGCCGACATCTTTGAGCAACTTTGTTACCTGGTGTTTGATGTGGGACCCCAAGAGTCGTCCCACATCTTCTCAAGCTCTGATGCATGAGTACTTCAACGATGCTGTTGATCCCACCAGACCCAAGTCGTCGGCGTCCAAAATCTTGGGGAGAAAGCAATCTGACTTCGGACGTGTCAAGGAATCCGCCAGTAACCACCAGATTACCTCGAAGCCATCATGGTTCCGGAAGTCTCTAATCGCGCGCAACGAAGCGTCGGAGCAGGGCACCACATCTCAAGCTGCCAACACGGATACTAATCTACCCAGACCGTTGCCAGCTTCTGTTGCCCCTATAGTCGAGGTGCCGACTGCCAAGGGACGGGCGCCCGCCGGCAAGCGAAGCACATGGACGAATGGGGTTTCCAACGCCGCTCCTATGCATATCCTCCCCACGATCCGACCCATTTCTCCCATGTCTGATGCCGTCACTGCTAGAGCCAACAACGGCCAAGGAGAAGTGAAGCAAGAGAGGACCAAGAAGCTCGGCCGACAGCTCTCCGTTGCTTCCAGCACCAACAACTACACTGAGATGCACCGTCAACAGGCTGAACGCGCTCTCAATGGCGAGACTGGTTTGGCGTCACCTCCGAATGGACAGAAAGAAAGCTTCTTCTCTCATCTACGCAAACGGGCTAGACGATTCTCAGGACGCCATCAAACCCCCGCATCTCCTTCATACGAAGATATGGAAGCTCAAATTGGGTGCGGACCATGGGCCAGCAACAGATCCTCCATGGTTGTAGACCAACAGGGTGGCCCAGTTCCCAAGGCGGAGGTATACGAGTCATTGGACAAGGCCCTCTGTGATGTTCAGGGCAATTTGGACTCCCGGTCGGCTGCGGTACCCACGAGCCACCAGATCACGTCCGGCAGCAAATTGAAGAGGCACCACTCTCTTCCCCAACAGCAAGCTAGATCAGTTGATAATTTGATTGGAGCTGCACGTGGTGGCCCTATATCGAGTCGCACCAGGCGGGCCCAGGCGGCGCAGGGAGTACAAAAATATGAGGTCCCCGACGAGGAAGAAGAGCTCCTGGATGAAGCTCTGACCTCTGCTCGGAGGGCCATTCGAGGTATGGACGGATCGTCTTCATCGAAGCCTCTACGACAATCTGCTAGCAACATTGGCTCGACAAACCCGTATCCTTACCCAAGCCCCTCCCCCTCGGCTAGTGGCAGTCAAATCCTCTATGGCGACAACCATGAAGTACTGACTCCCAAGCCTCTGGACTTGAACAAAAAAACTGATAGTCAGTACAAGTGGCCGACACCACCATATGAGGGTAGCGAGTGGGGAGCATCAGCATCCGCAAGTATTTGGGCTGCAGGGAGTAGGTTTTGACCTAGCAACATCACGCTACCGGGAGCTCTTCCTCGGGGACACCACGATAGCTGATCTATCGGGCACTGAACAACGAAGCAAAAAGTTATGTTTGTGGTTTCACGTCGCATTTTCTCAGCGTTGGGTGGTATCTGGCGAATCATTTCAACTTTGGATTCATACTCCGCAATTTTTCTTCCCCGTTACATTGACAGTGATATCATTTAACGACTCAATCCGTTTTCACACCACAATCTTTTGTCATTGGTCAGATTGTGCCAGAACTCCAAATGATCCGGGTTTTAATCTTCGGATCATTTGTTATCTCGCACACGAGGATTGCATATTTGACGAGCAGTCGAGCCCTCTTATTGGGAATTCTTTCTTTGTTTAGCTTCAATCACCCTTTTCAGCGGCGTGAGCACCAAATACCCCTTATAGACTGGAGAGGGCAATTCGACACGAGCCCCTCGTTAACAGCGTGCAGCAATTTCATTGAATCGAGCAATAGCTTCTCTATGTCGCAATTTAACTTGTGTGTATTCTTATACTGCTATACTACTACATTTATCGGTGGCGTTTGGAAGTAGTACTGGGTCGGGGGGGGTTTTTTTTTGGTGAAAGAAAAAAAAAACAGGCAGAGCATGTTTGCCATGGCAGGATTCAATCCATCAGGCTGAGCCTCCGCGTTTCGGCTCTGCGAATGCTCGGCACGACATGCAAAGGCAGGATTTTCCCATCTACCATTAGCTCTTTGACTTGATCTATTTGCAACAAAGAGTGTGCGCACGTGGGGGAAGATCTATAGACATATATGCCACCGATCAGCGTGATATCGCGGCTGAGGTGATGAACAATAATGTATTTAATTGGCTACTTTCAAATACTGGCAGCATCCACACAAATTGTGGTTTGCGATTTTATTTTTGCATTCTTGTGCTCCGTAGACAAGTCCCTCTTGCTACGGAGTACTTTGTGTTCTTTTCGACAGCGGAATGAATCAAACCCGCTGGAATGATGAAGAAACGGACCCGTAGCCAAATGTAAGGCAGATTGCTCAAGTTCGTGGCTGGTAAAGCGTGTCTGTCATCTGTTGATGATGACTTGCTTGATTCGAGACGCACATTGAATTCAATGCCGGCCTAACCTAATGATTATGTACCTTGCTTCGCTTCGCTTCTCGTGTGGCAAGCTGAGAAAGCGGGCAGCTTTTCAAGGCTCGCGAACCCACTTCTGACTTGCCCCCACTATCCTATCCTGTTGCACGAAAAAAAGAGGCGCAGCCGACTGGCGGGGAAGGATGCAGACGGAGGCAAAGAGTGATCAGAAGAGAAGATGATGATGTAGAATTGCTATCTAGGAACTCGGAATCTAGCAAGGAAAAGGAAGCTTGTTATAAGCTTCGCTTCAAATCTATCGATCAGTGATTCTAGGTATTCAAACGAAGCCTACGATGAAATGCGATAACAAACGCGATGCGGGAAGCTGCATCGTCCAACGAAGAGGGGATGACGAGAGTGATGCCTGAGGCTGCGATGTGAGGCTGTGAATATCCTCAACAACTTGGCCACTAATTTCTGCGTGCTTTATATATCCCCTATATGCCTTGCGATACACCTCCTAGCTTTTAGTATCTTCTATACCTAGAGCTATCTCTCTGTAATAGCTAGGCCTTTAGTGTGGTATTTTTAGCTAGGATAGTGGTGTATATAGTAGGATTTAAACTTATGCACTTGGAAGTTATAGGTCTCACAGACCTTCCAGGCTTATAACTGTTGCATGAAAAAAGAGGCGCAGCTGACTGGCCACTCATTTCTGCGTGCTACATATATCCCCTATATGCCTTGCGACACATCCATCCATCCATCCATCCATCGCTGGATGTCAAGGTGTCATTCATTGGGTTGACACGACGAAAGTGGACTCTACGGAGTGCTCTGTGGTGTGCTCAATCATCTCGAACTTGAGCTGGAGCTTGACCATATCATTCGTCAGCGCCGCCATGAGCCTCAATCTTCCCATTCGAAGCCCTCCCCCAAGTGCCACTAGTGGTTGCAACAGGGACAGTCGAAATTACTTTACCAGTTATACGCCACCGAGCTCGACCGAGGCTATCGATGGCCCGGTCAGGGAGCAGAAAGATGCCGTGCCAGTCACTGATCGTTTGATCGTGGGCGTGGACTTTGGGACAACCTTTTCCGGCGTGGCAGCTGTGTATACCTCGACACCCGATGACATCGAAATCATCAAGACTTGGCCCGGTGGCAACGGCATCACCTCAGACAAGGTCCCTACAGAAATTGCCTACAACCTACCTGCCAGTGCTCCCCCCGGCGCAGACCCAACAGCCAAATGGGGCTTTCAGTTCCGCCCCGAAGAGTCACGTCTACGGTGTATCAAGCTCTTTCTTGATCGGTCGCAGAAGCTCCCCTTTTACGTGAGCCCCTTGGACACGGCGGCGCAACTCAAACGCTTCAACAAGAACGTCGTGGACGCTGTGAGCGATTATTTGACCCATATTTATCAACATACCATGGATACCCTAACTCGACGATACGGCGAATCTTTCATGGCGACGACCAAGGCCGAGTTTGTCTTGACGTGTCCGGCTGTTTGGAGCGACGCTGCCAAGAACACTACGCTGCTGGCTGCAGAGCGCGCTGGCATGGGCGGTCGTTCCGAAATTCAGATGATTAGTGAACCGGAGGCGGCGGCTGTCTATACGTTGAAGGCGATTCAACCAAATCACCTGAATATCGGGGACAACTTTATAGTTTGTGATGCAGGCGGCGGTACCGTTGAGTAGGCTCTTTCCTTCTTATTCTCCTTCTTTATTCTTTTGGCGACATACGTCTCTTGAGGGTCTCTAGGAGTGGGAAAAGCTAATGTGTTCGTTCTGGACAGCTTGATTGCGTACAAGATTATTTCATTGAAGCCTCTGCGGGTAGAGGAGTCTGCGGTTGGAACCGGTGGCCTGTGTGGCAGCGCCTTTCTCAACTATAGATTCGAAGAGCATGTTCGGAACCGCCTCGGGCAGGCGCGGTTCGACGAGATGAAGACAAGAAAGGGCAAGACATGGCAGATGGGGCTGAAATTTTTCGAGGAGTTTGTCAAGCGCACCTTCAATGAGGACGAGTACCAGGAGATCAACGTCCCGTGAGTTACTTCCTCCTGCCCAGGTGTGGGACCGTGTGGCCGACTCATGATGCGCCGACATGTCTCTTGGGAGAGATTCGGATGCTAATTTTGGAGGCATCAAGTTTCCCTGGCTTAGCCGACGATGAAGAAGCCGGGATTGACTCTGGCTTTCTGCTCATGACGGCAGAACAAATCAAAGACATCTTTGAGCCCGTGGTGAAGGAAGTCTGTGATCTGGTTCAGGGGCAAGTGCAAGGTCTGCGAGCCAAAGGAGGCATCGTGTCTGGCGTCGTACTGGTTGGCGGGTTCGGACAAAGCGATTACCTCTACAGACGTCTGAAAGCACACTTTACCAGTGCAGCGCCGCCGCCGTACAGTGAACGGCCGACGCACGCCCATGCCAATGCTACGCAAGAGAATGGATCGATTGAGGTGATGCAGCCTGTATACGCCTGGACTGCCGTCGTTCGCGGAGCGGTGCTGAGAGGACTCGAGGGCAACATGGTGATTTCACGAAAATCCAGAATGCACTACGGCACATCCTATGCTACCGTGTACGACGAGGAGAAGCACTCTGTCAGCGAGCGGTACTGGTCGCCATTGTGGGAGCGGTGGATGGTTTCCGACCGGATGCAATGGCATATTGCCAAGGTACGTTGTTGCCCTCCTTTCTCCTCTCTCCTCTCTGCCCCCTTGTTGACGTTTGTTTCATTTTACCTCCCGGTATGCTGTTCCCATTTGCGCATACGTGCTAATCATTTGTAAAAAATTATAAAAAAAAAAACGAAATAAAAACAGGGCGAGAGCCTCTCGCCGTTATCACCAATCGCATTCCACTACACACGAAACTTCCGACCAGGTCAGTCCCTTATTGTGACGGACGACTTGATAGCGTGTGATGCAGACGAGCCTCCTGCGGCGTACACGCGGGACTTGATGCACGTATGCACCCTGACGACAGATCTGAACGCCGTCCCGCGCAGCTTGTTCTCGCGCCTAACGACTACGCGAGGCGTCGAGTTTGACAATCTCGATTTCACGCTGGAAATGATTGTGGACAGTGCAGGGCTGGGATTCGAGTTGAAGGTGGCTGGGGTGCGGTATGGGAGGGTAGAGGCCGAGTTTCACTAGGGGGGAGAGGGGGGGACTGTGTTGTGTTGTGTTGTTTTGGGTGGAAAGGATGAATCTACATACTGCATCTGGGTGCATCAAAGTATTTGGATAATAAAGAGTACAGCGTAATAGCTGGCAACGATTGAGTTGCAGTCGATAAGATGAGACAGATGACGGACGGCGGCCCCCGCCCTGCCCGTCTGGGAGGGATATATGTATGTATGTATTATATGTATGTACGGAGTACACATGTAGGGATGTGGAGACTCGACATTCGAGAGACGCGAATGGACGATATTCTTCCGTCTCGCAGCCCTCGCAGCCCTCGCAGCCCTCGCAGCCCATCCGTTGAATTTCCTTGAAACGTCGTCGACATTGGCCATGGTACGAAAGCCGGAAGCCAACCAACAAGGGCAGACAGACCATTTTCTTACAAACATATAGCGCATACGGACTAGACCTTTTCTTACTTCTTTCCCCTCGGCCGCAAGCTAATAACAACCGCCTCAATGGACGACGCGCCCTCGTGAGATTTACCATTCTGCATCTAATCCGTACATCTTACTCCGTACATCTGCTGTCTGCGGGCCCCCTCGCACCCCTGTCTGTCGCTGTCACCCCTCGTCATTCCCGGCCGGTCGAAAGTCGAAGCATCTGCCCAGGAGAAAGGAGAAGAGGAGAAAGAGGAGAAGAGGGGAAAAGAGGCAAGGAGGACATCCATCAAGCTGCAATCCCATCATTACTGGGCAGGCAGCCGCCATGGCATCATCATCATCCACCGCCACCACCACCACCAGCCATGACGTTCCAAAGTGCATAGCAACCCTCGTGGAGTGGGCCGTCTCCCGCGGAGCCACGCTTCACCGCTCGGTGGAAGTCTACCAAGATGCGCAGACGGGCCTCTCGTTCCGCGTCAAACCAACTGCGTCGGGCGCGGTGCAACCGTTCGAGCCCATTGTTCGATTGCCCACCTCGCTGACCCTGTCGTACTTGAACGCCGTGTCCGAGGGCCAGAAGCAGAAGCAGAAGCAGAAGCAGCAAGACGCCGATGCCAATGACGAGGCCGATGATGATGATGCTGATGCCCCGTTCCACAGCGAGTTCCTGGCAAAGGCGCCCCCTCACGTCGTCGGGCGGCTGTTCCTCATCAAGGAATACCTCAAGGGCGAGGCGTCCTCCTGGTGGCCGTACATCCAGGCCCTCCCCCAGCCGGGAGAAGACAACCGACACGCATGGGCGCTGGCGCCGTTCTGGGATCCCGACGAGGCGGAGCTCCTCGAGGGAACCAATGTCGAGGTCGGGCTGGAAAAGATCCGCAACGACGTCAGGCGGGATCTGCGCGAGGCGAGGGAGCTCCTGCGCGCGTGTCAAGGGCAGGAGGAGAGCGTGCTGAGCAAGGCACTCACCGACGACGACGGGCTGTACCAGTGGGCATACTGCATCTTCTCGAGCCGCAGCTTCAGGCCGAGCCTGGTGCTCTCCGAGAGGCAGCAGCGCATGCTGCCCGCCGGGGTGTCGGTGGACGACTTCTCCGTCCTGCTCCCGCTGTTCGACATTGGCAACCACGACATGACGACGGAGATCCGGTGGGACCTGGACAACGCCAAGCAGGAGTGCGCGCTCAGGGTCGGCAGGGCGTACCGGCCGGGGCAGCAGGTCTTCAACAACTACAGCATGAAGACGAACGCGGAACTCCTGCTCGGCTACGGCTTCATGATGCCCGCCACGGACGAGCTGCACAACGACTACACGCACGTCCGGAAGAGGACGGCGGCGGCGGCGGAACCGCGGGCCTCGGACGAGTATCTCATCTCGCTGCGGCCGCTGTCCCACCCGAGCTCCGTCCTGGCGCGGGCCAAGCAGTCCCTCCAGATCGACCCGTCCACCGCGGTCCTCGGCTCGTTCCAGCACGTCCAGCCCGAGATGGTCTGGGACATCATCTGCACGCTGACGAGTGCCCAGCAGCGACGGGACATGCTCCCCGTGCCCGAGGGCCAAGACGCGGACCGGTTCCACCGTCACCGCTTCTTCTCCGGACAAGTCGACGGCGAGGCGAGGCTGTGTCTCGAGCAGACGGTGGCCATTATCCAGCACAAGGTGCTGCAGGAGCTGGAGAGGCTCAGCGAGACGGACGTCGAGCTTGTCGGCCGTCACGCGGACAGCTTGACGAGGAATCAGGCACTGGCGCTGGACTATAGGGGTCGGTGTAGGAAAGTGCTCGAGGGGGTGTTGGAGGCCATGAGTCGAGATGACATATTTGGCGAGGAATGAATTGACCTTTTTTTTTTTTTTTTTGGTTCTCCCTCTTATGCGTAGAGAGAGAGGGGGGTGGTTGGGGTTTTCTAGTTTCAGGAACGGCCTCTTGATTTAGAGTAGATGACATTAGAGCAAATAGAGAATAGAGGGCGCGAGAAATATGCGGTAGGGTAGCCGCCTGTTCGAGTTATAGCTTGGAAAGAGTCCAACAAGTCTGTGCTGACAGATTTACACACACACAAGAGTTCACATCACCAGCGGATCGAGGTATATCGTGTTTCGTAGCACGCAGGCGCCAAACTTCGTCCAAGGTCATCGAATACAGAGAAATACATATACACAGTTGTCAACAACACCAATCTACATGTGGCTCCGGGGCGTCCCGCCCAAGAGCAGCTCTCCGTACACGGCGCGCTCCAGCTCATCGTACAGTTTGGCGGCGACCGGGTCGCCGTTCGGACGCACGTTGACGATGAGAACGCCAGCGATGCCCGTCTTGGGATCGAGCCACTGTGCCGCTTACGTTTAGCTCACTCATCGTCGTGGCTTTTGTGAAAAAAAAAAAAAAAAAAAAAAAAAAAAAAAGGGAGGGGGGGGGAGGGGGAGGGAGGATTATCTGTGCGGAATAACGAAAAAAAAAAAAAAAAAACCGTTGGACCATGTTATGTGCATGTGACGTACCCATCTACTGTTCAGTATCCCGCTCCAGGCCATACTTCCCGCCTTCCTCTTCCCCGGCGCATCCTCCACGTTGATCATGCCGCCCAGCCCATGGTTCAGCTCCTGGTCCTTTGTGAACTCGAGCGCAAAGGTGTTGTGCGCCAGCGGGTGGAAAGCCAGCTTGCGCATCCACTGCGCCTGGGCCTCGTCCAGCTGAGGCGTGAGCATCTCCCTGCGCGTCCTGTCCGACACCAGCCTGCCGTTGTCCTGCAGAAACGCCCTCAGCAGGCACGCGTAGTCGCTTGCCGTGGTGAAGAGCCCCGCGCCGCCGGCCTCCATCTCGTGCTTCTCGGGCGTGGGCCAGTACGCCGTCTTGAGGGCGCCGTCCCGCGTGCGCTCCGTGTTCTGGGCCGTCCTCGCCGCCGTGTGGGGCATCGTCTCCGGCCAGAAGCCCGTGTCGCTCATGCCCAGGGGTTCAAAGATGTTCTCCTGCATGTACTGCCCGAGGGACTTGCCCGTGACCTTTTCGAGGACCTGGCCTGCCCAGTCGAGCCCGACGCCGTAGCCCCATGCTTCTCCCGGGGCAAAGCGCAGGGGGGTGGTGATCTCGCTCCTGGACCATTGGATGCGGGAGAGGTTGCGGCCTGGGGCGGCGCGAGACCACTTGACGAGGACGGGGTCTGCGAATTCGTAGCTGAAGCCTGCCGTGTGGGTGAGCATCTGCCTCAGGGTGATGGGCCGCGTGTTCTCCTCGTAGACGGGGTTGTCGTCGTCGTCGTCGTCGTCAAAGCCGCGCAGGATCTTGGCTTCTCTGAGCTCCGGAATGAGAGGACGCACGTCGGCGTCGAGGTCCAGCTTGCGCTGCTCGACGAGCTGCATGACGGAGATGGTCGTGGCCAGCTTGGTCAGGGACGCCACCCACGTGAAGGTCTTGTCTGTCCATGGAGAAGACCGGGGGTACATGTCCAGACGGCCGGATGAGCCCGTGTAGATGGTGCCTGGGAGGTGGTGACTTGTTAGCCTTTTTTTTTTTTTTTTTTTGGGACCTGATATGTGTGTATTGTGCGAACAGCAAGTTTCCGGAGCTGAAGCGGGATCGAGGCAAGCGAGCATGGATGCCGTACCAGTTCCATCAGTCACCACAAACGACGCACCCGTCAATTTGCCCTTGGTGTCCTCCCCGTCCAAGGTGTACCGTCTCAAGATGTCATCCAGCTTGTTCATGCTGGCTGTATGGTAGTGTGCCGAGAATGGCAGGCAAATTATTGCGGTAATCGCACTGAAATGGAAATGGAGCCGCTGACTTTTTGTCTTTGCCTCGGCTCGCTTGATGGGCGCGCGCTCCAAACCGGGGTGGTGGTGGAAGGTGGAGAAGGTGGAAGGTGCGTCATTCGTCACTCTTCGTATGAGATCATCGGGGGTGGGTCCCGAATGGCTGTTCCTGAACATGTCGTCTCATACGATACATACGGAGTACATACATGTAGTAATTTTTCAGTAAAGCCATCAATCATCATGGGTACTCCCGCGGCGAAAGCGCCTCGGCCGCCTTCACTCCCAGATCTCATCGCCATTGTCGACAAGTGAGTGTGTCCCGTCAGCGCCAACTTCATCAGGTAATTCATTCATTTCACGCTGATTCTTGTCAAAACGAAACCACCAGCGTCCCGATCGACTTTGAAACCAACTGCGCGCCATACTACCGCCTTCACATATCGCCCGACCCCCGGACTCACGGCTACGTCCACCCAAACACCGTCTCTCGCATGCCGTGGCCCTCCTCGTTCATCATCAACCATGACGACCGTCGCATCACCCTCTCTCCCTGCCCGCCAGCCACCTCTCTCTCCGTCCACGCCAACGCCGCCTTCCAGCAGGCCGTGGACGCCGCCATCGACAACTCCATCTTCCCTACGCTCAACGGCATGCACAGCGAGCACTTCCGCGTCATGGGCGCCCGGTCCTTTGTCCAGATCGAACGCTTCGCCGCCTCGCTCTTCGGCATCGCCACGCGCGGCGCCCATCTCACATGCTACGTGCGCGCAGCTCGGGGCCCGCCCAAGATCTGGGTCGCCAGACGGAGCGCCAACATGCTCACCTATCCCGGCTTGCTGGACAGCACCGTCGCCGGCGGTGTCAAGGCAGACCACTCCCCGCTGGACTGCATCCTCGCCGAGGCCACGGAGGAGGCGTCCCTGCCCGAGGACCTCGTCGCCAAGCACGTCCGCAGCGTGGGCGTCGTCACCCTCGCCAACAGGAATGCCCGGACGGACCTTCATCATTCCGAAGTCCTGTACGTCTACGACCTCGAATTGCCAGCGGGCGTGGTGCCCCGCCCACAAGACGGCGAGGTCGATGAGTTTGTCCTCATGGACTGTGATGAGGTGCAGCGGAGGATGGTCGGCCTGGAGTTCAAACCGAATGTCTGTCCTGTCATGATCGACTTCATGATCCGCCATGGAGTGATTACGCCGGAGCAGGAGAGGGAGTATGTTGAGATCTGCAATCGCTTGAGGAGGAAATTGCCCGTGCCGACGACATCTGACGAGTAGTCTTGATGGAATATGTGCATCGATATATCCAAGGCCAAGTAAATTAGTAAATTCTTCATAGCTTCGGGTAGAGATGACTCACAGAGAGCACGTCACGAATACATAGGCCAGAATTAAAGATGACTCGACGTGATACCCAAATAGGTCTAGTGCAGTTGACATGGCATTTGCTGCCCCCCGTCCGTCCGTCCGTCTGTACCTTTGCCGTTATCGATATTGATCGATTGGGCTTTTTTTTTCTGATGCGGTCCCGCCCGCCTGCCCCACGTCAATATTGATCCGCCCTACATACATAATCCATCCCTGCTACCCTTCCCTTCTCATCAAACCCCAGCTACATACAGTCAGTCAACCCGTCCGCTCGAAAAGCCTTCTACTTTGTTCCGACAACATAATTCTTCTACGTTTCCTCTCTCAGTAACACAACCTCTTGGACGTCATTCCTGCCAGACGACGCATGCTCCTACCAAGCAGCCAATTTACAACCATCCAGGCCTGAAGTATCCAGCGGATTGACACATGCACATTGTGGTTTCGGCAAAGTAACGCACGTATACGCTATACACATTGATCCTACATACAGCTGTTGCTATTGAGCAAAGAGAGGCGCCGAGTGCAAACCTCCATCTCTTTCCTTTCCACCTTCGTTTTTTTTCAGGTTTGAGGAACTGCGAACTGGCGGCCCCAGAAGAAGCAAAACCAAAATTCGACGACCTGGCTGTGTCGACCATACGCCCGACGCCAATCCCTCGAACCACCAGAAAAGAAAAAAAAAATCATCATCCCAAGCCCCCTCAAGGATCAATGCCATTGGTCAGGCAACATCATCTTGGGTTTGACGATAGAGATTACAATGCGTGGCTCAGAATATGCAAGAGCCTGGTCCTAAAGGAAGGGGAACATCAAATAACGAGGAAGAGAATCATAACCACGCATCGGTGTCAGACGTAAGCGCAGTGGCAACCCTTGTTCCTCGAGAAGAAAGGCTGCTGTTCCTGACCCACGGAACATGGACATTTGAGTCAAGCAATCCATACCAACGCCGGCTCCATCCAATAACTTCGTTTCTTCATAACCAAATACGCCGTCCCAGATCAATCATGTTCGGCCTACTCCTACTCCTCCTCCGAGTCCGAATCGTCGCTTGATTCGGCTCCTGGGGTAGGCGCTTGCGTCACACCTGGCCCATCACCGGAATCCTGCGGGTTTCTGTACATTTGACTGAGGGCCTGCAGTTCGGCAATTCGCTGTTCTTGTTCTGACGCGCTCATGGGCTTATTCTTCTTTGGTTTAGCAGCTGTCGATGCCTTGGAACTCTGCTTGGCCGATGGTCGGCTGGCTTCTGGAGCCGGAATTGGCTCGATGTCTTTGGCGAAACCGGGCAGAGCCTTGCGACACAGATCCCAAAGCTTGCCGAGAGCATCTTGGCTCAGCTGGTCAATGTCTAATTCGAGCTCGCCGTCGTTGTTCTCCTGCGAAGATTGATTAGTCCCTTAGTGCTCTTCCTCTTGCTTCACCTTTAAGGGCGGGGCTCGATTTCTGGCTGGGGATCGGGGCTTCATGTCCACTTACATTTTGACCGGTGTCCTTTTTAATAATGTCGATAGCTCGATCAAGATGAGGAAACTCCAAATCATTGATGCCGTTAGCGATCTGGTCTTTTTGGGCAGCAGTCAGGCTCTTCTTAGTGGCAGCCTTCTTCGGACCTCCGGCCTTCTTGGCTTGACCACCAGTCGACTTTCGGCCTCCAGAAGCTCCTGCCTTGGCTTTGCCATTCTTTCCAGGCTTTTTAGGCTTGTCACTCTTCGCCTTCGCACGGGCTGCCTGTGCCTCGTGCGCCTTGCCAATGAGTGTCTTTTGGACCATGTCAACAATGTTCTTCTGGATGTCGATCATACTTTGGTTGGATGTGAGGAGCATGCTATTGAGCTTCTTTGTCTCTTCATCTAGCTTGGCCTGCAGCTCCTCAATCTCCTTGCTATCGACAACCACCTCAGCCGCAACATCGCCTTCTTCGTCCTCGTCGTCTTCATCTTCGTCACTAGCGTTGGATGCAGACGCAGGGGCGTTTGCTTTGGCATGCTTCGTCAGCCATACATCTTTGCCTTTCAACTGTGCAAGAAACAAGTCTTCGAGCTGTTTGGCAAGGGCAGAAACTGGGTTCCCTTGCTCGACAGGGCCATTGAACTTGAAGCAGTTGTCGAAAATGAGTCGCACCGTCTTCTCGAAGTCCTTGAGACTGGAAATCTCTCCGCCAGACAACATGCGAGACACCTTGTTCAAGTCCATGGGCTTCTTGATGACGGAGTAGTAGGTCGGGATGTTGAGGCCTTCAGCATCAACGGGATCCATGAACCACTGGTTCATGTGATGATGTTTGCCAGCCATGATCTCGGTCAGAACTTCATCTGCAAATTGAAGCTCGGGTTTGAGCTTCTTGCGAGAGGGTTTTGTGGTGTAGTCAATATCCTTCGGCTTCGGGGCGCGCACCGTTCGCTTCGGTCGGTCGCCCTCCGTGGCTGTCGAACTACGACGGTCCGCAGCTGACTGGTCCTGTGCAGTAGCAACTACAGCTTTGTTAGAAGCTATAGCATCCGCAGCAGGGCTCGCAGTAGGTCCTGCAGACTGGCGACGAGCAGCAGTGTCGGTATTGGCGACGACGCGGGATTCGCGGACAGGCTTGGGTTTGGGTGCAGCTTTCGGTTTCACGGGCTCCTCGGAGGGAATGGGCAACATCTCTTCCCAAACAGCTCTGACTGCTGTGGCCGCCGACTCAGTGATATCATGTAGTGGGCCATTGAAGTCCAGAGCATTTTCAAATACCAAACCGAGGTCTTTTCGGAAATCGCCAAAGGTATTGTATGGGCCACCCAGATCACGCAGACCGCGCTCGAGTTCCGCAAGATCCATCGGGCGGGAAACTTTGGCAACGTAGCTGTCCCATAGCCCAGGCCACAACTTCTGGACCGAGTCTCTGAAATGAATACCAGCTTTGGTCTTCTTGACACGCCCGATGATCTTGCGCATCTCCCGACGCTGGAAAGCAGAGATGGGGCGCTTGTTTGTTTCCTCATCGACCCAGTTGGATAATTTGCTCAGTGATTTAAGGCTCAGGCCGGGAGTCTCGGTATCAGAAACCATGACTTCTGCCTGTGCTTCAGCTGGCGCCGGAGCGACAGGCTCGTCATCCTTGGGCTCGGTGCGCGCCCGTTTCGGGGCAGGCTCATCATCAGCCATGTCCTCGTCCCGCTCGCGCGCGACCTTGGCACTGGGCACTTCAGCCATGGACACATCACCTGGGGCCTCGGTTGGCGAGCTTGTTTTCTCGGTAGTTTCAATGGCCAGCTGTGACATGCTGGCCGGGCCGAGATCCACTTCTGACGTCGGCAAAGTGGCTGCCTCCTGAGACGTAATTACAGACTCTTCAGCCGCAAGCAGCTTTGGTCTTTCAGCAGGCGAATCAACCATTTCTGTGTCGATAGCTACCTTGTTGGAAGATTCCTCAACTGGCTCGTCTGCCTTCTTGTCCTCGTACCCTTTGGTTTCTGGAAGTGGACCATTGGCTGCATTGGGCGAATCACGCATGGCCACATCTTCAGATGGCTTCGTGGATTCATCATCTTTCTGGGCTGGGGATGCTTGGTTGGGTTGGTTGGATCCGCTTGTTGGAGAAGCCTCCGCTGCTTCTAGAGCTGATATTGCAGATGCGAGTTCAGTAGCGGGTTTGGCGTCATCGTCTTCCGGTTTTGAAGCTGGCCTGCTACCTTCTTTCACAGCTGCGTCAAATCCGTTGAGCGAAGGCGTTGCATCTGATGAATTGCTGCCATTCACGACGGATTTTTCAGAGTCGATCTTGGCCGACTCAGGCAAAGCATCAGCCTGCTTCTCGCTTGCAACGGCTGATTGGGACACGGATTCTGATTTAAGCTCGGATTGAGGCTCTGACTTTGGCGCAGTGTCGACGCTGTGGCTGTACGGTACACGCAGTCAGCAAATATGAGCAGACAATTAAACGTTGCACATAATTCGACGCGCAAGTTGCAGCAAGTGATCAGAAGACGACTTACCCATTGAGCTCCGTCTTTTGCCCATCTTGTTCTTTCTCTCCGGCCGCGATATGCGGTTTTGGGTCCAGCACGGGCGCGTCTGAGCCAGACGTATCCATCGTCGTGGTTCGTAATGACAGCTCGGTTTGTGTGGTTTTCAGCTGAGAAATGTCGTCGCGGCATCCAAACAGCTGTGGTAGAGTGGCGTTTGCGCCAGGCAGGGCGTTGGGGGAGGATGGCGTTTCGAAGAGCGGTCGCGTTTGTGTAGAAGGATGCAGGGCGGCGAAGCTGCCTTGGATACTCGCGCAAAGCTTCCTGATGCAAGGCTTGGTGGCGCGGAAGCTGGAACTGGAGGGTGATGGCCTATCGGCGACAAGAGAGATGCGCTTGAATTCGCGAGGCAGCAAGAGGGTGAGGCGCGCTGCAAGAATTGATTATAAAAGCGGCGACGTCGAATCGCAAGGGCTGGACAACTGTCAACGGTTGGCAGTTGGTCTCAGCAGCACGCGGCGCAAACAATGAACGGCCGGGTATAATCAGGCAGGGAGTGTCGCAACAATAGCCTATGGTCGATGCGCCGGCGCGATTGAATCGGAGGAAGCGACGAAAGCTTCGGTGGAGGCGAAACAGAAGTCGAAGTGGGCGGAAAAGGGAAATTTAAATAGAGGACAAATGGTACTCGGAGTGCAGGCCTGTTGAATTTCTACCTTTATGATCAGATAGGGAAAGCAGGCGACGGCGGTGGTTGGTCGCGACCGAGCTGTGCCGTATGCGGTCCGTTTGGGTTGGCGTGCAGAAAAGGCAAGGCGAGGGCAGCGCCAAGTTGTTGCTCAAGGTCGATGCAGACGGGAGGCAGGTTAGGGAGGGTACGAAGGCAGTACGCCGGAGATACTGCGGGATGCGAGCCTGAATAAGGAATGGTGGGTGGAGGAGATGCGAGCGACAATGTACCTTGCAAGTGACTTGTGCAGGCAGGGCGGGTCGCGGTGGTCGGAGGGGGAAACGGGGGGGGTCTGCGAGGAAAAGCGCGTGCACGTCAATGAAATTTTGCCGGTCGGAGGCGCGAAGGTATTTATGAGAGAGAAAGGCAAACTCGGCCGCGACGTTTGATTTGTGACTAACGGGGCGCGAGAAAAGGCTGGGACCAGAAAAATTTACCTTGGAGAGGGAGCACCAGCCACCAGACACCAGACACCAGCCACAGAAGCGACGGATGCGCTTGACTTGTTCACGGATTACGGATTACATCCTTCTATTGATTTCTGGCATCGAATCCGCCTAGCAAATCGACCTACGGATTAGGGCTTGTAATTATTTCAAAGAATAAATGGGTCGCTGTACTTGCAAGTCGCTCACGGTCATCTACAACAATGTCAACACTTGACAGAAACGCTGGAACTTGCTTCCAATAATGCGGTCCCTTATGTAGGGCAAGTAGCCACCGACCAACAGGCGTCATTTACAAAGTCTCAAGCGAGGTGCAGCAGCCGCTCCAGTACGTTTCCCTCACCTTTGTACCAAATTGACAAATCCACGCAAAAAGTGCCTTTTCCATGCGTTTCCCATTGCTCACATCTCAATCATGTGCCCAACAAGCCCACGGCTTGATCCATGCACCACCATTTTCCCCGACTTACACAGGACGCTTCGTGAAGAAAACAAGGGGATGTTGGGCCTCTCTAAAAGCCCTCTCAAAGCCAGTTTGCCGCCTTGACGCGAGAATTCTTCAAACGGGGTGATGGGGTCCACACACCTGTGGCGCAGACTGGAAAGGAGCCTCTTCCTGTCACTTGAAAGTCACCTGACTTGTCGCAGGCTACTGTGTTTCTGCAAACGGGTCCAGCACCTACGGAGTCTGTGAATATGTAAACATGTACAGACTACTCCGTAATTCGGAGGGTAATATTCCAGGAAAAGAAAAGAAAAAGTAGATCCTCATTCAAGAAAGCTAGCCAATGACAAAGGACCATACGTACATGTACGAGTTACCTCGTGTAGAAATGGGGCTAGCACAGGCTGCGAACGGAGCATGATTTCATGCGCTACCCAATCATGGTTCGTCCGCAAAACAAGAGGGGGGGCACCAGGACTTTTCAGCCTCCGGCATTGTTTGCGGCGGGCATGAATGTGCATCGGTGATGTGGAGTAATCACGTGGTCTGTCATCTGACCTTGATCTCATCAACTTTTCTTGGCTTATCGTCCATTATCGGGCTGGTGGTGCAGCCCAAAAAAAAAAAAAAAAAAAAAAAAAAAAAAAGGGCGCTAGGCAAGAAGACGTTCTGTGAAATTTTGCAACCCATTCTGGTGTTGCTTGACACCGGAATCACCAACCTCACAGTACTTGCTACGGGGATCAAGCAAGTCTTGACCAGCTTTTACTGCTTGCCTGTTTTTTCAATTCAATCCCCCGTTTGTTCCCGGAGAAAAGAATTACTGCCCGACTGGGATCCATATGATTTCTTGGCACACACTCAACTTTGTTCATTCTGTCTTTGAGAGGGCGGATACACACGCATTCGAAACCGCACTTTCCTCGAAATTACAAATAAACACTGTACTCTTGTAGACAATTTCCGCCTCGTTCCCCCTTCCTTCTCAGCAGACCACACGTTTCGATGCCCATGTCGACGAAAAGAAAGGCGCCGAGCAAACTGCCTGCCCCGGTTGTCAAATCAAGCGCCAAGGTGCCCACCAAGAATACCATCGATGAGACTCGAGCGTCCATTGCCGGTACGGATGCCCTCCAAGGCTCCCAGGTGGAAATTGTTGAGATTTCCTCCAGCACCGCCAGCGATGACGACGACGACGATGAGGACATTTCAGACGCAGAGATGGAGGCGGCGGAACAAGTGAACGGCAGCAGCAGCAGCGGCAGCAGCAGCAGTAAGCGACCAAACCAAGAAACCGCCGCGGCTCGCATCAGTGGCAAGCACACCAAGAACGTCGAGGACGAGGCCGAGGAGGAATCAGACAACGAGGAGACATCGCCGTCATTCGGGGAACTCCTCCGGGGCAACGACGCCATCGACGTGCCAGCCTTGCTCCAGCAATCCGCCTCGGGCAACATGACGACGCAGCCCGCTCGAACAGCCACGTTGCTCGACTCGCACCAATCCCTCAAGACCGTCTTGACGCAAGCTCTCAAGACGGACGACACCGAGCTCCTCGAATCGTGCCTGCACATCACCGACCTCCCCACCATGACAAACACAATCGAGCGGATAGACAGCTCCCTCGCCGGCAACCTGCTCAGCAAGATCGCCGCGCGCCTGCACCGTCGGCCCGGCCGCGCCGGCACCCTCATGGCCTGGGTGCAATGGATACTCATCCTCCACGGCGGCGCGCTCGCCTCGCAGCCCAAAGTGGTCCACAGCCTCAACGGCCTGCAAAAGGTCCTTGCCGAACGAGCAAAGGGTCTAGACAGCCTCCTCGCGCTCAAGGGCAAGCTCGACGTCCTCGAGAGACAACTGGAACTCCGACGCAAGATGCAGCGAACGTCCGGCCTCCTTCGCCATGGCGGAGGGTCGGACGACAACAAGGACGACGACGTCATCTGGGTAGAAGGGGAAACCGACTCCATCAGCAGGAAAGATGTCTGCGGGTCCGCCAGACCGAGGGCACAAACCAGAAACACCGGGGCAGACGACGGTGAGGACGAAGACGACCTGCACCTGGTCAACGGCAAAGGGGACTCGGAAGACGACGACGACGACGACGACGAGGATTCCGACGCCCGAGAAGAGGATGACAGCGACGAAGCAGAAGAGTCGTTGGACGAGAACGAGGTCGACCACGAGGACGTGGACGAGTCCATGGGCGAGGACGAAGAGAGCGACGTGGAGGCTGCTCCGCCGTCCAAGATGCAGAAAGTGAGCAGGGCTTTTTCAGAGAGGAAATGAGATTGTATACAGAAGAGGAAAAAAAGAAAAAGAAGCTGGTTACGACGGGACTACATGTAGGTGGAAAGAAGGGGAGGGGACCATGTCATTCATTTCTTGGCTTAACATGGTGTTGGCTTGTAGATGTGGGTTGTGCAATATATTGTTTCTGTGCTCGTGTGCGGTTCGACCCCGTGACGAGAACGTGTTGGCAGTCTATTTACTACGACAACCTCTATCAAGACCATTGCTACGAGCACGACTACAGCGGAATACCACTCTCACCCTTCAGAGGGCAGGTATCCAGTATGCAACAACATATGTATGAATATATATATATATATATGTTTATATAGGCACCTGCACGATGCATGCTTAACGCGCTATCCAAGAACCCCCTCGACCAAACTCAATGCTTTTCAGGTGAAACCAAGAACTAAAATCTCCACACTTCTTCTCCACCCCCCCCCAAAAAAAAAAAAGAAGAAGAAGAAAAGAAAGGAGAGAACCAATATTTAGATGGCCCAGCTGCCGCGTCGTTCTCGCACACCCCACGCAAGGGGATCGAGATTATCAAGATTGGGATGCTGCCGTGCCCACTCGGTAATGTAGATTCGGAGGGCTTTCCACCGCGGACATCGGTCCTCCTCCGGCGTTTCTTGCAGGTTCATTTCGAGCATGTGCCCCTTTGCCATTTGCTTTTCGTCGTTCCTGCAGAGGTCATCTATCGAGATTCTGCTGATCTTGGCGAGCTCTTCGTCGAACGAGTGCGCCGTGGCGGGGTACCCCAGTGAGAGGTAGTTGTAGACCTGGGTGACGAACTCGTCGCCGAATTCCGAGGCAATCTTTTCGTCGCGCTCGGCTTGGGCTTTTTCGCGGCGGAGACGGTCATCGAGCCCGTGGAGCATGTGGAGGCGCTTGGACTGGCTGGTCCGGACACGGTATTCTGATCTCGTGGGACTGCCGGGGTTGTTGTTTGGACTTTCCGACGAGTTGGAGGAAGACAGCATCGACTCCGGCTCCTCACTCATGGATCGAGAGTCATAGCCACCGGCGTCTCGGGGGCTTCCCGGCGGGTACGGCGTGATTATCATGCCTGCTCCGTGCATGCCGGCTGGTACAATATGGCCATTGTTGGACTCTGAACGGAAGCAGTAGCCCTGCCATAGACCACCTTGGCCGGTCGTGTCGCGGTTGTGACCCTTGTGGCATTCGTTGTGAAAGAATGGATGGTCCGTCTCGAGTTTGGTTTGTTTCGGTGACGGACATTGCCGAAATGTTAGGTCTTTGCCGAGCATCGGAGGCGATGCGGCTTGCCGCATAAGATGCAGCTTGGGGTCGTCTGGTTTCAGACCAAAGGCACCGAATGGCCGGCCGAATCCAGTATCGGGCCCGCGATCCGCCACAGGACGAGGATCTGCAGTGGAACTGAAGCCGGCGTCTCGATGATATGTGTATGGCCGCCCGGAAGCTGCATCCCCCCCTGGTTTCTGAAGCCTGTTCCCGGCCGGAAATGCAGGAGGACTGTCTGGTACTGGCCGTGCAGATGGTGTCACGGAGTTTCTCAGATCTTGTAGTTCGGCCATGGAATCCCTTCTATCCTCAGGGGAGATCCTCCTATTGGTTGTTGTCCACAGCGCGTCGGGAGGCGCAGGCAGATCCATCTTGTCCAGATCAGAATCTGTCGGCATGATGGCGTCCTCGTCGGCGTCCTCGTCGGCGTCCAGCGCCATCTCATCGTCCCCAGGGTAGTGCGCCAGCTGTTCAGCATGGTTTTGCATGTGCTTATGCCACCAGTTCAACTTCAGATTCGATGATTTCCTGCGGACCCTGGGCTGAGCACCACCATCTTCTTGATGCTGCGGGGTGTCCTCCGCAGAATTGTCGCTACCTGAGCTCTCTCGGAAGTAGAAGTGGGCGACGCCGCCCTCGCGAGCCCGGCTGTTGGGAAAGGCAGCGAGGGCCTCCTCTTCCATCTGCCTCGAGGCTTCCTTGGCAGCGATCTCCAAGAGGTACTCCTTGACACCCTCATCTTCCGACTCCCGTCTCGTCGGTGGCATGTGCCGAACCGACTCGTCGTCCAAAGACTCCCCATTCTTCCTCCTGTGCTTCGACCTGGCGACATAGATGTGGTTCGTGTAAGGTGTAATGTCCGTTTTATCGGCCGGCCTCGTTGCAGGACCCGGGTCTCCCACTCGTCTCGTTCTTCGAGACGACTCGATGAGTTGGGGGTTGAATCGACGCTTGTGTCGCAGCTGTGGCATCGGCGGTGAGGCAGACCGAGGGGATGGCTCTGGGGTCGGTTCCGGTATCGGGCCAGCTCGATGACCGTCATGCATGCTACTCCTCCGGTTGGACTGAAAAGTCGTCTCAATGGGAACGGGTGCGAATCGCCGTTTCGGCGGGTTGGTGCTAGACATGCTGACCACAAATCACACACAACAAAAAATGAATTGGTTTGTGTTTTGTGGCAATGAGCAATACAAAGGGGGCACGCAACGAGACACGCGAGAGGGCGGTGGAGGAGGGGGGCACAAAAGTGGAAGCCAGTGATGGGCAAGGATGGGAATTGCGGGATGGAGATGAGAAGGATGATTGATGACTGTGTTGGGGAAGAAGGGACGGATGGGATGATGGGATGATGGGATGATGGGATGGCCTCAACAAGGCGAGCGAGGGAGCAGGGGTCGCGTCGGCCAGGAGAGGCCGGAGTTGAACGAGTGCGCGATGAGGGAGTGTGGTGTAGTAGGGATTAGTCTGTCTGTACGGAGTAGTCCGTACACGTACACGGACACGGCCACCTCACGATGGTCCATGGTTGTGTATCGAATATTAGAATATTCTGGCAGACTTGACTTCTCGTCAAAGTGGGTGGGGGCAACCGACCAAACCCGACCAGACCACAATGAGACGGGTCAACGGGTCACACCAGAGTCCAGACAGAACCCGGGCCTCGACAACTTGTCCCAGGTTTTGCAAGCTCTCCATTTCAATCCGACATTGAACCTTGTCAACTACATAGATTGGAGATCGCTGATGTCGCAGGTCCATCTGCCTTTGCCGCATGTCTTTGACGATTGCCCTGGCCCCTCGGTCTCTGCGAGCCTGGCAGATCCCACTCATCACTTCAGGGTTTGCAGACCCGGGGGCTTTGTAATAAGATGCGACTTCCATTTCCCGGTCGAGACGGAAGAACAACTCAACCATGTCAATCTGCAATACAGCCCGATTGACTTATTGATGACTCAGTTTGATGACTCAGTCGACTGCCTGACTCGCTTGATTCTAACAGGCCCGACGTGCGCATGCCAGGGGACAATTTGTGACGCCTGTCCGAGCTATAAGCCCCCCCCGCCCCCCTCCTGATATCTCCTTCCCCCTGCCACCCCTGCCACAAGGTTGATGTGTAGCAATTAATATTATGTATAATTTTTTTAGCGCGGCCAATGGCAAGGACACGTTCGGTGTTTGGACACGTTTGTAGTTCGTACTACGGAATCCGTACCCACAATAGAAGACTAGTACGGAGAACAAGACAAAGACTTGGTAGCTTAAATAAACAATCATCATCGTCCTCATCCTCCAAGTTGGTTGACTGGAGCCAGTTATCACCATGAATCAATCGGCCACTCGAGGCCGCAGTCGCCGCACATCCGTCGCCATCACTCTAGTGTGCATGCTGGCTGCCTTCTTTGCATTGAGACGGTTACACCTGTCCAACGTACGGGCTCGGACCCCAAACTTTCTTTCTCTTTCCCTCATCATCCACACCCGGGCAACGAAAGCATTCCCGACAGTTGACTTCGTACTGACGCAGAGGCGTACAGATTGAGCGCGCATCCGAGAATGGAGGACACAACTCCAACTACCAGCCGCCGACCAATCCACCTGGCTTTCAGTCCCGATATGGCAAACAACGTGTTCACTTGCTCATTCCAGCGAATCATGCCAACGCTCGAATGTGCCGAACCATGATGAGTGCTCTCGTGAACGACTACCCCTCTCCAACAATCATCAACTGGGAGCGGAATGTGGGTGATCCCTCCATGAATGGCTATGACATTACGACGGGGAAGAATTGGGGCATGCTGAAATATTTGCGAAATCTGCCGCCCCAGGCAGACCAAGATTTGGTCATCATGGTGGACGCATTCGACAGCATCTTCCAGCTGCCTTTGGAAATCGCATTGCAGCGGTACGAAGCCGTAAACAACCAGGCCCGGGCTCGGCTGGTCCAGCAACACGGGGAAGAACAAGTTCTTAAACTCGGCCTCAACCAGACCGTCGTCATGGGCGCCGAGAAGTACTGCTGGCCACTGGACCACAAGCACCCGGCGTGCTGGGCAGTGCCCCCGTCGCTCATCCCGGAAAACGCCTATGGGGAGGGGACAGACAAGTCGACGAAGAAGAACCGCCCCCGCTGGCTCAACTCGGGTACCGTCATGGGACCCGTGGGGGATCTGCGCGAGCTATACGAGTGGGCTCACGTCCTTTGGATGGCATATGATACCGAAGGCGGCGACCAGGACTACTTCAGCAACATCTACGGTCGACAGGAGCTCTCGCGGCAGAAGCAACGGGGCAGTAAAGAGTGGACGTTCGGTTTCGGCGAGCACTTCCCAGAACAGAAGCTCATCTGGCCCCATCTCGAGACGCGGCATACCGACCACCACCTCGGTCTCGATCTAGCCAGCACCCTCTTCCAGCCGCTCAACGCGGCCGTCGGTGACGTATCCCCGGTGGCGCACGGAGATGTGGTGGCCGTGGAGACCAAGGACCGCGAGCACGGAACCGCGGGTGTGTATCATGGCCCGTTCCCCTTCCCCGACGACCTGCTCAGAGCGCCGATGCCGAACGGAGCACTTGGCGATGGCGCCACCAAAACTACCTGGCGGGACGTGGAGCTCTTTACCAACTTCCATGCGCGCTCCGTCCCCGCCATCCTGCACTACAACGGCAACATCAAGCCTGAGCTGGACATGGCGTGGCCGTTGCAGTGGTGGACTGGGCGCGGCCGCGCAATCTTGCGCAGCAGGATGGGGGATGCCGGGCTTGAGATTGCTACCGATGCAAACAAGACGGTGCAATGGGCGGACATCTGCGGGGAGTTCGAGGATAAGTTGATGTAGCTCTGCTGGGCTGAGCTGAGCTTCTTCCCATCATTGGCCTTCATATGTTTACATGGTTGCAATGGTGATGCCCGGTATGAAGACATTGGCAATTGTGGGCTTGGGATAGATATGAGAACACTACATGTTCATCAATTGCTTCCCCCAGCTACCGTGACATGATTTCTTTTTCTGGCAGCTCATTATCAGCCCGCGGGCGTCTCATTTATCGTGCGAATCAATTTTGGAATATCACATAATCCCACGGCGGTCATCTGGTGCATGCAAGGATGGGCATGATTGCACACGTGACACTGCCTTTGTTACGACACGAAATGTATGATAATAATGAGTGTAAATATTGTTGTCAAATTCAACTAACTAGAGGTCAAAGCTATCATCTAACATAGGGCTGATAGGTCACATGCTAGCCACATCCAAGACGACAGGCCACATCCTCGGCAACAGACCACTTCACAGCACAATACGCCCCCTGAAAAACATTTCACAAATTTACATGACAGGGGATATTAAGCGGATCAGATGTTAGCTAGGAAGTAAAGGAGATAGAGGCTAGGATTAATAGGTACCTTACATTACGAATAATTTATAAAGAAAATAATATATCTTTTAGTAGCGCTTTATACCCTATGTTACATGTATTCTCCTCATAGCTTGCTAATAATAGTAATACTTACACTTCGGTCGGGATGGTGATAAACAGAGGGATCTAATAGAGGTGCATAAATGTTTCAAACTCTAACTTTTTACCTTTATGTGAGTGGTCTTCGCTATATACCTCGCCTTACGCTCACGTGGCTAGCTTGTAGCTAGGTGATGGCTCTTAGTTCCCTAAAGAGTCTGAAGATCCTCCGTCCCTCTCTGCCGTTTCTGCCTCCATCTAGCATACTTAGCATATGCTGCTTATATGCTAAAATTTACCTATAGCCCCTATAGCTCCTTGACTTGCTTGACTGACTGACTGACTGAATAATTAACTAAAGTGTGAATTCGCACTGATACACTGTGGTCTTTAGCATACATGTTACCTAACTAGGATTTAATAGAGGCTCTACCTGGATACGAGACGAAATTTGTTGGAGCCGAAATTACTGTGTGCCCCTCAATTGATTGCAACGGACCGGACGCCAATCCGGAGAGAAATGCTCCATGATCCAAGACCAAGTCCCAACTTGACCGCTGGACGAACTATTGAAGTGAGGGCGTGGTGTGCAAGCAACTGAGCCAAACCAACCACTGACATTACAGTTGACAGTTGACAGGGATACCGAGCCGAACGACCCGTCTAATTTCGAGCGAGGCTGGTAGGGAGGGAGGGAGCCGTGCATCGAGTCCTTCCAACCTTCTATTTCCGGAGTGTCTGTTGTATTAACTCGTGTGTGTGTGTGTGAGTGTGTGCGTGCCTGCGGAACGGAAGCGAGACTCGGACCGTGTCAGTGGGTGAGTCACTTGTCACTTGAGATGAAAGAGAGGCCTGCCTGCCTGTCCCGGATCTCGGCGTGCACTCTTTTTACCCCTCTTTTTGCGTTATGTACTCCGTAGACTGACTTGCGATGACAGTTATTCCCTCAGATAAGGCAGGTGCGCTAGAATCGCAAATGTGTCTCGTCTCGTATGTAGATACGGAGTACTCCGTACATATGTACATTTACAATGGCCCGTGGTCGTTGTCGATTTGTCTCCCGCACCACGCAACGGGCCAGATCGCAGGAACTAGTATGTAGCTAGCAACAAGACAAGCAAGGATGAGAGAGATTCCCCTAATAATTAGTAAAGCCAAGAATAGAAACTACCCACCACTGCCAGTCAATGCAGACGACGATGACAGCGGAGCACTCGGTCACCGGTTTGGGTGATTGGGTGTTTGGGGGCAGAAATCGATGCGTCCGTGCCTCCTTCCTCCATTGTTGAAAAAAGCCCACCATCATGCCCAGCGGAGCATCCGTCCACACTGGGGGCCGTTTCTGGGCTTGGGCTTGGGCTTGGGCTTGCCGACGACCGACGCTTGTTGATTCGCCAACTTTTGCACTCTCAGCCACTGAGATAATAAAAGGACGAATTAAAAAAAAAACCATTCAACAACAAGTCGAGAGACGAGACAAACCTTGTCTAATAACATGCATGCCACGCCACACCTTTTTATCAACTCGCCCAGTGCTGTCTTGCTCCTCCTTCTGCCGGCTTGATCAACCGGGGGAGAACTGCCGTTAATTGGCCTCCGACTGAATTTTCTTTCCACCCCGAATATTAGATGCTCTCCTCGGGCCGAGTCAGACAAGTTGCTTCGTTCGAGACCTTTTTTACCTTCTCCATTCGTTCCCGCCCCTAATCCGTACCATATCACCTTCTAAAAATACCGCGCCATTGCTCGACCTTTTTTGCTTGTCTTGGTTTTTTATTCGTAATTTCTCAAAACTGTAGCATCGTCCTTGCTTCCTCCTCCGCTGCACTAGCTAGCACTAGCTAGTAGGCGAGTAATGGTTGCCATCTCGACCCAGTTCTCGGTTGGTGCAAGCGCTTGTTGTCTCGAAGGTCTCGGCCATCACGAGGACAAGCTGAGATAACACGATAAGTGGAAACCTCAAAGACACAACAGAGACACAACATCTAAATTTACATCACGTCCTTCCCTTCCGCAGCAGAGCGCATCTCATCGCCATGGCTGCCGAAGAATCAGCCATTCCTGGCCGGGCGGCCAACCATGAAGACACGTCTTTATTCCAGATTTCACCTCCGGCAGCCAGCGACCCCTTTGCCACCACGTCGCCTGCCCCTATCCGCGCCGACGGCATTGCTGATGTTGTTGTTGTTGCTGATTCAGACCCGGGTGCATGTCGGGAACGGGACATGGAAACAAAACGACAAAGGAATCCCCATCCCACCATCACCGACTTCATCAGTTCTGGCTCCGCGCTCCACAGCCCTGACGCGCGTGCCAGACACCAGCAACACGAGGCCCCGGTCGTGGCCGACGCCCAGATCCCTGTCGGCCAAATGACAAAGTCAACGCCGATCCCCGATCACGACACTGGGTTCAGCTCTCTCCTGAGCGACGAGGCACGTCCACTTCGCACCGCAAGCGTTCGAGCAGACACGACGATTGTCCAGCCCATACCCAAGCCCTTACCCATAGCCCATCCGTCGGCCTCGAGCCACACCACCCCCGACAAGTTGATCCGATCCAGCTCTGCTGCTGGCAATATTGCACAACTCGAGGCCACGGCTGAGAGATTGTCAATGACGAGCTCCATAGACGATGCGATTCGGGACCTGCACGGCGAACTGAAGCGGAGCGACAGCAGACGGTCGGCGAGACTGGCCTTGGCCACAATGGCTTCCGTCGACGAGAACGTTACATCACCTCCAGGTCATCTCGGCCGACACATCTCGACGGGAGCCTCCATCGTATCAACGAACAACGCCGCTCGACAAGGCGGATACTCACCCGCTGGCTTCGTCATGTCGCCGAACACATCGCTGACGAGTCGTCTGCGATCCGGCTCCGCAAACTCAGCCGGCCGAACCGACGCCACTCTAGATTCCATTCTTTCTAGGCACGGCCCTGGCAACTCCTCTGTGAGGAGTGTTCGATCCAGCAAGCTGTCTCTGGCCGAGATATCGGAATCGGACCCTGTCTCGCTGACACGGGAAGCCTTCGACGAAGCCGACGCTGCACCCCCACTCGAGGAGCAGAGCGCAGGAGACCTGCAGCTGGCACAAGGCACAACAATCCTTGGTCTTCCGAACGCCGACGATGCCTTCCATCAGATGTTGGACCACCATCTGAGCCCAACGTCCTCCACTCACTACTCGACAGCCCCCGTGCGATCCACGCAGGAACAACAGAAGACGTCCTGCCACGAGCCATCGCAACGGCCAGAAAGCATTCATTCCAACAACACCTCTGAACAAGCCCGCGACGCATTCGTCGACTTTGATGGCGTCCATTGGGAATCTCAAGATGAGGACGAAATTTCATATGTGCCAGAGGAACTCAACTCCGATCTGCCGACACCGCGACCAGTACCAATGTCCGTGGCCCGACCAACATCCTATATTGACCCGTCAACTGGCACAAAGATGCTATACTATCCGGCACGTGTCCCCGCCATGCTGAATCTGCCACCCAAACTGTCATCAAAGCCCAAGGCCGCCGTCCGAGACCAGAGGCGATCACAAGTGCTCGGCGCCATGATGGATGCCAATACACCAGACTTGTCCACGTCACCCCAACGCAAACGCCAGTCCGCGCTCGCCAATTCTGGTCTGGCCCCATCACCGGATGCCCCAGTTCGCGATTCATGGTTACCCGACCCCGTGGCAAATCACCGAAATTCGTTTGCAGCTCTTTCTTCGTTTGGCGCGTTGGCTGAGGCCGAGCCGAGTCCTGATCTCGTGCATCACGAGCAAGCACCAGTGGCTGAGCAGGAACCTGGTGCCCACGGAGATGCTGCTGCGCCAGATCACTTGCGACGTCCCAAGCGATTGTCCAAAGCGCCTTTGAACAATCGAAAATCAATGGCGTCCGTGCTCGGTAATTTAACGCCACAACTTCGAGCGAGTGCCTTCTTCGGTCTCCCCTCAGCGGCACCCGAAGTCGAGATCAAAGACGGTTCTGCCATGGCTACCCTGGACAGCATTCTCGACGCCTCTGCAAACGCGCCAGTCAATGCCTTCACGGATCACGTATTTGGTGGCAAGTTGGGGAGTGAGATCTATGGCAAGCCAAAGAAGCAGCAGCACAGAACCCAGCCTTCCGTCGCAACCGCACAGGCTCTCATCGCGGAACCTCGGGGACCTAAAAAGAGGTCTTCCATGATGTGGCTGGGCAAACGCACAAGTAGCCTTGAAGGTCAGGAACGCAAGCGGCCGCATAGTAGTATTGCGATCACATCCACCAAGGCTGACGATGCCCTTTTCCCTGGTGACGGTCGACACACCTCCGAAAGCGTGAACAGCGCAGACAAGGTGGTGCAGGTCGGCGCCGAGGATGAAGAAATGGACGACGGAGAGGAAGAGGGAGACGATGGCGGAGACGAGATCCCAGACGACGCCTACCAAGGACCGCCCACCACCCTCCTCGCTGAGCTTCAGCTGCGGAAACAAGAGCAGAAGCAACGCGTTAGGAACCTGGGCAAGGGGCTTCCCAACGGCAACTATGCCACGCTCTTGGAAATGGACACAGTCGCCGAGGCCCAGAAGAAGAATCGCCAGAACAAGCGTGTCAACTTGGCTTGGGAAGACGGCAACGCGCATCTTGATCAAGACGGATCAGACGATGAGAATGTACCCCTGGCCATCATTGCAGCAATGCAACGCGGAGCCAAGAACTGGGCTGACCTCGAGCGACCACTGGGTCTCATGGAAAGACGAGAGATCGAGGATAATGAGCCGCTCAGCCGTCGCCGCGCCCGATTACAGGGACTGGAAATGCCGTCCCCTCAGGCCCCCTTGCTCAACCACCGCCAAAGCATCATGTCCTTCTCGGCCGCGCGTGGTCTGGAGGCCCAACATCCCCACACTGAAATCGTGACACCCAGCCCGGAACTTCGGGGCCCAGAGGTCGAAGAGATTGCAGAAGAGACGCTGGGCAACAGGCGCCGCAGACTGGCAACTAAAGATGGAGAGCTGCCCAAGACCCGCCCAGTCAGTGTCGCCTTCTCGGCCGAATTGCTGAGCCAGTTCGGCGACGCCGAGGAACCAAAGTCCAAGTCAAAGGACGACAAGAAGGGAGAAAAGAAGGACACTGTCCTCAACGCGGCCGGCGAGGAAGAAACCCTGGGCCAGCGTCGAAGGCGGCTCCAAGCGGAGCGCGAAGCTCGGGATCGAGAAATCGGCTTTGGTAATTCGGCTGGAGACCAGTCGCAGTCGCAGCAGGGTCAAGATCATCGTCGACGGCTTAGTCTCGCAAACATATTGTCCGCTCACCCTAAGCGAGAAACGGACACGCGCACGCACGAAGAGAGACTGCGTCAGGATTCCGAGCGGCGAGCTGCCCAAGACCGCGAGAGCAAGATGACAGCACTGAGGATGCAGATGCCCACGGCACTGCCCCAGATCAACATTGAACGATCCGGCGGCTTCCTGGGCGGAGCTTTCAATGACGGCACAGGTGGCTATGGGCCCAAAGCAGCCTTGTCGAGTCCTGCCGTCAACACGCACGGACTCTCGCCCGGCAATCAAACGAGCATCCTGTCTGGCTACGGAGTGCCGAATTTTGGCTCTCCGACCATGGGCCAGCAGGCATACGGTGCCATGAGCGGCGGATACGGAGCTCCGAATCCCTATGGTCCCTACAACGGAATGAGCTCCATGAGCATGTACGATGGACGTCCCGCCAGTCAGATGTATGGCAGTGGTGGAGGCATGATGCCGGGACAGACGCCTACCAAATCGATGGACCGCGTAGAGCAATGGCGATATGGAGTTCGGCCATGAGCAAAGGCACGGCAACGATACGACACATTCCTCCGCCGAAGGACTTGATTTCTAGACAGCGCACACTATATTGTGGCCTTGTTGCTCTTTGATCCAGTATCATCCACACTACCACGGATGTGTTTTTTTCATTATCAACGGCATATATTCAGTAAAGCCGGAGACGGCCAGAGGTAGTGGTGGTTGGGGGGGGGGGGGGTTGTCGGCGAAGGCAATGAATATATTCTGCTACGGTTGGAACGGAGAAGAAAACCATGCACAAGAAGATTAGTCACCACCCATCATTCTGTGTTGCAATGTTGTTCAACGAGACAAGTGTGGGTGTGGATACATCTAATGCATAGTATTCGGCATATTTGGCGCGGCGCAAAGAATTTCTTGTTTTTCTTCATTGACGCTCTTGGGGGGGGGGTTCCGGCCTTCTCCGGAACCTATCTTGTGATAATATACAAGAACTTGTAAAAGCGAGCGAATATGGGGACTCATTATGAGGACTAACGGGGACATATAGAGTATTGAATAGAGTACATGCGTTATACATGTACGGAGTAGTACATTTATCAAATGAGTTGCTTCAATTTTCTAATGTAGACGACGGGTCGTGTGCAGGTTGGGTGTTTTTCAAAGGGCGAGAGACTTTACACCCAGGAGGTGAAGGTATGAAGATGAGGGGGGAAAACCCCTATTACTCAACTCATGGCACTCGGCTGCCGCGTTCCGTCCTCACCCCTAGAATTGCGAGCGTCGCCTTCGAAAGCTGTTCTTCCGGCTTTGGAGGATGCCATCTGTGGCGAAGGAGGCGGCTGCAGGGGGAGTGGTCAGGGTTCGCATGGGACTTCTTTTTGGACCATGACGAACAATGCGGAAACGGGCACAGGCGCAGAGGGGTTGGTGTTTCCGCAAGACATTGATTGCTGCACAAGTTTGCTCTTGATGCGACTCGGACAATGTTTTTGGGAAGGAAAGTCGGGGGGGGGGTTTCAATTGCCCATGGTGTGTGGTCTCAGGAGAATCTTGAAAGAATGTCTCCCAGATCGTACCAGTGCATGTCGGACTGACCGTGCTTCGCGCCCCAGACTAAGCTTAGCATGGTCCAGATTCTCGTGCGAAACACTGACGAGTAGCTACCTATGGACGTGAATCTGGACACGTTTTGCACTCGCGCCGATGGATCGCTGACTTCGAAATTGGCCACGATGAGCGGCAGGTCCAGACAGAAGGGGACCTTGCCAGTGGCATTGAGGGCGAGGTACATGGCATCGAGGATGCTGGACGACAAGGCGCGTGCCGTGGCGTCTTGAGTTCCGTAGGGGTATCGTAGACGGTGGATGATCAGAAGAGCAGCGGTTTGCATGACTTGAGCTTGACACATCATGTGAGCGGCCTCGATGGTGGTGAAACCGTGGCAGAAGTCGGGAGGCACGTTTGGTTGCCACGAGCGAACCCTGCGCTCCAAGATTGCTAGGGGCTTGGCCCAATTCATCTCTGCCCGTGGCTGCTGCAAGAGCTCCTTCTTGTTGCCTGCCTCCAAGCTTTTCGATGACCGACGGCTCGCACCCATTGCATGGTTCAAGACGGCGAGATCGTGTAGGTATGGCAACAAGCTGGTACACAACCCCACGCAGCCGTCAATGCGTGTCGTGGCTGCGGGATGGTCCATTCGCACGGTGGGCAATCTCGTCTTGAACAGGCACTCGGCCGTCTCGGTCAAGACAAGACTCGTCATGAAGGAGAGGTACGTCGTCTCCCCGGAAAAGCCGCCGTGCGATGAGAAATGCGGCTTGATGAGGCTGAGCGTCTGGTTACATATCTCAAGGAGCTCGCCGCCGCCGATCTTGAACACAAAGTGAAGCATCTGCCAGCCCAGAATGAGGCAAGACGACGCACTGTCGGCTTGGCTGGGATCCGTGGCCGTGGCGGAGAGCGAGCGCAATGTGACCAGGGCCGAGGCGGCGTGTCGGTAGCTGTTGTTGACTTGAACCTCGTCTCCTCCCATGGACAGTGCGAAGGCGAGATAGCCATCTAGCACCGTTTGGTGTGATGAGAGCAGGTGGAAGACGAGCTTTTGTCGGTGGCTTTCGCGGAAGCTGGGACCCAGAACGAACAAATGGATAAAGTCGTCTTGATGAACGGCTCGATCTAGCAGCGCCAGCTCGTGTTTGGACAAGTGACCAAAGGCCGATAGGGTCGTTTTCCGTATTGACGGAAGAAGCCGGCTGCCGGCTGTGTCGTCGACGGAGGAGGACGAGGTGGCTGTGGATGGTAAAGATTCGACAGGGCTCGGGGGAAGGCTGGCGTCGGATTCGCTCGTGGCGATGCTTTCGGGATCGGGATCGGGATATTGCTTCAGCTTCACTCGAATCCGCCTGGTGCGGAATGGCATGCATGGCGCGGGCGGACGTCCGGGTCGCTTCACAGGCCTCCGGTTCTCACATGCGTGGCCGACTCGGACGCACCGCTCGCATTGAGGGACCCCGGGATTCCATTTACAGCGCTCTTTGAGAGAGTGGCATCGATCACAAGATCGGGGGACCTGGGATTCGTGCGACCGTGGCAAGGTCATTCCCTGCCCTGTTGCGACCCTGCTGCGGTGAAGGCGAGGGCAAGGGCGAGGGCGAGGGCGAGGGCGAGGGGTAGGGATGGCAGCAGCAAAGGGATATGAAATGATGCCGAGACTGTCAAAGGTGCATGATGACTTATCGATCATGCCATCGATCCATCAAATTTCTCGGTCGTTGTCAAGGAAAACGAAAATACTAATCGAGACGAAACAAAAAACTGCAGGTCTGAGACTCTGCAGAGCCGGACCTTGCCACGGCCCCCGCTCCTGACTCAGATGGTGTCCAAATCAGGTTCACGACAGCCGATTGACCAATGGGAAAGTTATCCACGACTTGGAGTGCGTCAACACGCAGCAAGGTCCTTTTCTGCTCCGTATGTAGGTCCTTCTCTACATAATTATTAATATCAGGTGTTTTTTCTGGGTAGAAGCACGCGTTCTGTCGTAGAACATGTCATTCTGTCTACTCCGTACAGAGAGAGTATTCATTAGGCCTACTAGTTACTACCCGACTACTCCGTATTGCGAGAAAAAGAAAAAACGAAAAAAAGAAAGAAAAAACCCACTACTATGTGTTTAGTTACTCTATTACGGCTGGAACCACCATTCAGTCTGCGCGCTAAAACTGTCCAACAATCAATAATCAATCAATGGGAACACAGACGTTTTCCAGCCGTTTCTTTTGTGCAGGACAGTCCAAACAGCTTGAACCCTGAAGAGGAAATGTTCGTTGCCGTGACACGTGTTTCAGAATTGTGCTTGTCAAACCGTGGTGACTTGAGGTTCTACCAATCGATAACTTGTTTTCCTGCCTGACTTGTTGACATGGCACATGGCGTCCGACTTGGCTCCTGAGTCCTGACTGGCCAGCCCCTTTTTTCCATTCCGTCTTGCGCACGCACTTCTGGCAACTCACCTACGGCGCCAGAGAATTAATTGTATGTCATGTGGCTAGCGCGAGACGGACAGGGTAGACTCGAATTGCTTTTTTTCTCCTTCATATCCATGGTGGTGGTCCAAGCTGGGGATGGAAGGCGCACATGCACGGAGGGCAGATGAACTTGGACTGGCTAATGAGTTGATGGTACCATGATGCTGCGTCAACTAGTCTAATGGCGCCAAGAAGAGGTGTGGGTGTGGTAAGAGTGGTGGACACGAAGGATTATTACATTATTACAATTTTACCTGTGTTTCAAATTTGCCGCACAAGATTGCACCCAAACGCAGGCTTTCCTCGAAGCATCATGGCTGACCATGGCTGACCATGGTTGACCGTTGACCATGATGAAGCATTGTTGAGCATGACTGAGTGACAATCCAACCAACCCAACCCAACCCATTCGCGCGCCTCGAAAAGCCCCGACGGGCCCGACGGGGCTGACGGGGTGGGCAAGCAATTCCAAATGCGATGTGATGCGCGATACTATTAAACCCAGCGGCCCCTGTGCTGTTGTTGACTTATCGCTGCTCTTCTTGTTCCCGTGAATTGTGGTTTTTTATAACAAGTTACCATCGTGTCGACTTGTCTCCGATATCCGGCCGCCCCAGTCAACGCCAGAGACAGCGGCTGCCTCATTGGGCATGTTTCTGGATATTGATGGAGGACCCTGGCATAAGACAGACAATACTTATTAGGAGTCGCCTAATACGCAGATCTCCTCCGTACGAGGCCAACAAAATAACAAAATCTCCCGTGCCCAGGCCGCTGCCTGCCTGGCCTACTCCGAACTCGGTGCACCGCGATGCTATCAACTCCGCCATCCCCATCATCTCATCTTGATCATTCCAAGACAATATATTTCAGCCACAGCCCTTTCTTGTCGTCCCTTGCCTCGCTCGCCATCACGTCGTCAGCAGGCTCGCACGCCGATTTCTCTCGGCTCACACCCTCATCGTTGAGGAAGCCTCGAGCCTTGTCCACTGTTGCAGAGGCGCCGACGCCAGAGGCCACAACACCAGAACCACCAGAACCACCAGAACCACCAGAACCACCAGAACCACCGGAACTTGTTGGGTCTCAATCTCCCCATTCCCAGTCTCGGCCTGTGCCTGTGCCTGTGCCTGTGCCTGTGCCACCTCGAGTGTCTAGCGCTTCGACCAAGCCGACCAAGCCTGGGCCAGGGACTACTAGCAGCACATCCACTGCCGCTAGTAGTAGCGCTAACGCCGCAGGAGCCGCAGGAGCCACAGGAGCCACAGGGACTACGGGAGCCACTGATGGAATCCACGGCCAACTCCAGCGTCACGGCGGCCAATCACATCTGCACTCCCCGTCCTCCCCGTCCTCCCCATCCTCCCAGACACAGTCTCGACGAGGAGGAGGAGCCTTCACACAGGACTTCTTATCCAACAAGTTGAACACGGCTGCATGTGCCACTGCGACTACTGCGACTACTGCGACTACTGCGACTACTGCGACTACTGCTGCTACTGCTGCTCCGCATCCGCCTGTCCCCGCGTCTTCCTCGGCGCCTGCATCATTCCGTCGCCACCTTTGTCTTGCCGCCAATGACTCTCTCCTAGACAAACCCACTGCTTCTTCCGTGGATGCCAACATGGCTGATAATCACACGGCTCGCACCCCCCCACGGGACTCCCATGAGATCTCCTTGTCCTCGCGAGACATCACACGAGATTCTCTCGTCGTGAATATGCTCCTGTCTCTGGATCAATTTTCGTTTGGTCAACCGCCCACGGAATTTTACTCTGGGAGCAACAGAGGTCCAGGAGCCGCCACTACCGCCGCCACTACCGCCGCCACCGTCGCCGGTCACGACGACGACGACGACGACGACGACGACGGCGGCGGCTATTCATCGAGGCCGTATACCAACAGCACCAACCACTCGACGACGAGCTCTCGTGGACGCTACGATTCCGGTAGACAACGCCATCCGCACCGGTTGTCCTACAGCTCTGACTTGGACGTTGGCGTTTTCGATGACTTTAGAAAGAGGCAGTCCACCGCTTGCCCCCCTTCGCGTGGACGTCGAAGCAATAGCGGCTCGAGCAATCTGCAGACCACGCAGTTTCCGCGCCTGAACAACATGCGAGAAATGTCTTACCGGAATCAGGCTAACGCCAGATCGCCGCCTCGAAGCAGTCATGCCCGCGGTGGCATGCACAGCAACAAAAGTAGCAGCAGCGTGAGCATTGACATGACTTATGCTAATGGCTCAATCAACCAACGTTTGTCACAAAGAGCTGGACGATCTGCTAGTTTCGATCACGGGCCTCAGCAACCTTCATTGGCCTCTCCCTTTCGTATCGATTTTCCCGAATCCTTTGTCGTCGACGACGACGACGACGACTACGACGACTACGATGCTGCTCCGACGCCCAACGTACCTGGCGGGCCGCGTCGCGAAGCCTCAGGTCTGCGTGTCGGCCATCCTCCCCCGCCACCGCTGCCAGTCGATCCCCGCACATCCGAGCGCAGGTTAAGTACAGGCCGGTCTCTAAAAAGCTCGGCAGGAAAGAGCACAAAGGGCGTTGTCGCACAGTCTGCCTGGGCAATGGCGTCCGACGAGCTGGATTCCGCACCCGCTCCGAGCGTTGGTTATGGCAAATCCAAGAATCCAGAATCTTCAGCCAATGCTGCCTCCCAAGTGAAGGAGCGGCCTGGCTTTTTCAGACGTGTCTTTGGCTCGTCCAAGGCGAGCGCCCCTGCCAACAGTAACATCGATATACCCCCGGCGAGCACCCCTCGGCACCCATCTTCTCCTAACCCCACGACAAATGTTCAACATCAACCACCCGCTACCCCTTCCAGGCCAACCACTGTCGCTCCCTCGCGGGACACGTCGTCACACTCGTGCCACCACTCTAAATTGCAAAAGAAGTCGTCGTCCTTTTTTCGCCGCCGCAAGAAGTCTGTTGCCGACGAGGCGCCTTCTTTACCCAGCGCCGATCAAGTGCCCCCAGTGCCTCTTCTACGCTCTGTGGCCAACGTCCAACAAGCCAAGCATGAGACTCCTGCAGCAGCAGCAGCACACAATTCAGCCAGCCCTACGAGTAGCTTACGCCAAGTCATGAACCCATACCTCCGTGAGAGTGCTACAGGACTCGGCCTCACTGGCGTGGCTGTTTCGACGCCGTTGGCAGACATCACCAACACCCCAAGTGCCAAATCACTGGACACCCATGTCGAGGCGAGAAATGAAGAGTTCAAGCGAGACTTCTCTCGTGATTACCAACCTAGCCCCAAAGCGCGAATCCGGAGGGTGAAGCCCGAAGCCGACACTGAGCAGCTCGGAAGCACACCACCTCGAGCATCGAAACAAACCCAAAAGAAGCTTCGAAATAGCAACTCGTTTCTGGACCTCGACGCGGGTAGTGATAACGATGATGCAGGTCATGGAATTCGCAAGAAAAGCAGCAAACAGTCAGGATTGGCCTCTTCGTCAGCGAGCAGAGTCAAGAATGACGCGGAGGACCGCGACGCTACCATTCGAGGCAAACAGAATCCTCTGCTGGATTTGGTAGAAGGGAGTCCACCAAGTGTACAGCCGACTCTAGGCGCTCCTGTCGATGGCGGTCGGTCAACAAGTTTTGCGTCGGGATCTACTGGAACCGGCTACAAGACAGCCCCGAGTATAGCACCCAGTTTGCTCGTCGAGGACACGGGGGATTCGAGCCCCAAGTTGTTGGGCACTCTCGAGGCGATCAAGTCTTGTAAGCCTCTGGATGAGCCCGACTTTGTCATTGGTGAGCCGACGGAAGATGATCGCCAGAAGGCACAGAGAATATACGATGGCGGAGAGGAATTCATTCAAAAAGACAAAGCTGCGGCTTGGATGGGGGAACAAGGGCCGATTCGTCAGCGCACGCTTCAGGCCTACATGGAACTGTATAACTTTACAGACCAGAGTATTCTAACCTCGCTACGACAAGTATGCGGGCGGTTGGTTCTGAGAGCGGAAACGCAACAGGTGGACCGCATCTTGGTTGCCTTCTCGAAGAGGTGGTGCGATTGCAACGCGCAGCATGGATTCAAGGCGACAGGTATTTGGTGTCGAACCTGCGATGAGACAAGACTGCTCGCTAACAATATCTTTTAGATGTCATTCACACGATTTGCTACTCCATCATGCTACTCAATACCGATCTTCATGTTGCGGACATTGAGCAGAAAATGACACGGAGTCAGTTCATCAAGAACACGATGACAACCATCACGCAGGCCGTGGCCGAGTCGGCGCCAGGTGCTTTCGTGCGGCCAAGCATTCTTCCCGATAAGAACCCAATGCTGAGTGCAGACCCGGGTCGGCACGCAACCGAAAACAGCAGCCGCTCCCATCGCAACTCGTTCCGGCCCTCACCTCGATCAGACACGAACTCGAGTGATTATGATGCTTGTGGTCCCCTCGTGAAATCGTCGTTTCACGGCCCCATGAGGGCTTGGCAGGAGCAAGTAGAAATTGTACTGAAATCCATCTACGCCTCGATTCGAGAAGAGCGGTTGCCGCTATTCGGAGCTGAAAACGAGCGGCCCATCAACCCGGCGCCCTCACAGGGCAGCCTGTCCGTTCTTGGCATGCTGAAGAGGAGCCCGAGTATCTTGAGCAAAGCACCTTCGGAGACTCAGCTGTCCTCTCGAGGTCGTGTTGTCGAGAATGGTGGCCGGACGAGCGCTTCTCGATGGACTTCAAAGAGCAGGTCTCGCCCCGGCCTCGGCCGCACAGGAATGTCGTCCAGTCGCACGAGTTTTGATGACGGCAACTCCATGTGGAGCCCAGCCATGTCGTCTGCCACATGGAGCAAGCACTCGTTGGGCAGAACCCAGGGGTCCATGTCGCAAGACTCGTTTGCTTCCTCAATGCCTCGTGGTGATTATCAACAATCGATTGGATTTGCTAATGCCTTGAGCCAAGCCATCATCCGTGACGAGGATGCCAACGGACCAGAAAACGCACCTTCAATCCTGAGTGCCGACGCATCGTCGACACAATTTCTTGAGGATGAATCGCTGGAGCTCGCCGGTCCCCCTTGGATCAAGGAAGGCATGGTCATGCACAAACATCACTTGGACGGATACGGAAAGCGAGCCAAGGATCGTCACTGGACGGAAGTATTCGCAGTTGTCCAGAAAGGTCATATCAGCATGTTCTCGTTCAATGCGAGCAAGTCGATGCGCCAAAAGAGCAGGTCAAGAAATGGAGGTCGGCCAATGGGGCCAGTGGGAGGCGGCAACTGGCAGGACAATGCTGTCAACCTTGGAACCTTTAATCTTCGCCTAACATTGGCCTCAGCCTTGCCACCTCCCGGTTATTCCAGGTCCCGCCCGCACGTCTGGGCTCTCAGCTTGCCAACCGGTGCGGTTCACCTCTTCCAAGTCGGTACCCCTGAGATCATTCGGGAGTTTGTCCATACAGCCAACTATTGGAGCGCTCGTCTCAGCACCCACCCGCTCGTCGGTGGTATAAGCAACATCGAGTACGGCTGGAGCGACGCAATCGTGAACAACGCACTGGTTAGCGCCATCAACGAATCTGCGACTTCTCTCACAAGCGGTGGGCGAAACTCGCGGCCTGGAAGCAGCGCAGCGCATGCTCGAAAATCCAGTGCCGCCAGCGGTAGCTTCCGTGGCTCGAGCTTTGACCATGTATCAGGTGCATTCACCAACAATGGCGGACGCGGGAAGCTTCCTGGAGACCGGATTCACATTGCCGAATGGGCGCCGCCAACACAGAGCATGCGACCCAGCAACGCGACCGAGACGGAACAATTGCAGGTGCTCATTACATATGTCAAGAGCATCGAGGTGGAGCTTCAGTCTCACAACCAACTCCGCAGTCCCATGCTACTGGCTTTTACACCTAGGGGGCAAAACGCCGCCAAAGCAATGGCCAACTGGGAGCGTAAGAGCGCTTACCTGCTTCGGGAGATTGTCAAATTCCGAACCTACGTGGACTGTTTGCAGCAAGCTGAGGCGAGGAAGCGAGAAATTTACGCGGAAAGGGATTTAGCGCAAAAAGCCGCCAGGGGTGAACTGAGCGACGGGGACATGGAAATGACGGACGATGAGGATGCGGACGAAACTTTGCGGCCTTGACAGTTGTCTCTGGCCAAGCTGTCTTCTCTTGTTGGGGTGAATTTTTTTTACTTTTTTCTATTCTCCTTCCAGAGCTTGTGATTATTATCTGCCCTCTGCTTTCCTTTTGTCATGTTAGTTGATCACGATACCCATTACTCATGATATCGGAGCTTCGCAAGACCCGGAACCGACGGACGCATTGGCGAGACTCGGCGGTATATGTGCATTGTTTTTGTGCGGATAGACTCCTTTGACAGCGCGCGGATATTATCAGCTCGATGGGATAGGTTTTCAAAACGGATCATGAGTCAAGAATATAATGTGCTTCACGGACTATACTGGAATTGGGCATGTCAAGTAGTATTCACCATAGTATCTAGATTATGACCGGTTTTGAGCTGAAGACTTGTTGTAGATGCAAGAATGCTCAATGGTCAGTCAGGTGAATACATGTACGAAACTGCCATCAGATCCTCCTCACATGAAATTAATTGCGGAACTACAAACTCGAAGCAAGACCTTTGAGAACAAAAACCCAAGAATATTAACATTCTCCATCCCTCCCCATCATCATCATCATCATCATTCCAAATACCTCCATGGCCTCGAACGAGCTCAGATCACCAAAACAAGAGCCAAGCCAGCCCCAAGACACCACCGATGACTCTCGATGACCGCATCGCCAGTGCACCATTCTCATCGCCCGCCTTTGGCTCTCCCGTCTGGGTCGTCGTGGCATCGCCACTCTCCACGGGACTCGGGGTCTGCAGCTCCGCCCCTGGGCGGCTCTTGCACCCTGCTATCCTGACGTTCTGCCACCCTACCGTCCTCTCGTCGTACTGATACTCTACGTACTTTTCCGTGTCGTTGCAGAAGCCCATGTAGTCCTGGACGTCGATCTTGGTGAACAGGGCCTTGTACGGAGCGGCCTCCCAGTCCGGCACGCCACCCGCCCAAGCGATTGTCCCGTGGTCGCTCTCGTTGCTGACGGACCACACGCCCAGCTTGACTTGCATGGGCGTCTGGGGCCATTTGTCGGCCGGGATCTCGCCGACGTACCATATCTTGCGGATGGTGTCGTTGACGGAGAAGCTGAGGAACTGGTCCGTCCACTCGACGGCGTAGGTTTGCAGCGCGTCAAACGAGGATGTGGAGAGGGCGTATGTGTCATTGTAGGTGTTGAAGAGGGCTTGTCCATCGTAGAAGTAGTTCGATTGGGCTTGGTTGTCGTATGCCCCGAGCAGTTCCTGACGGCTTCTCAGCTTTTTCTTTTCGTCGTCAATTGGTCTCTATCCTCCCGGCAACAGGGCTGACTCACCCAGTCTATCTCATTGCCCGAATCCGACTTGAGCACCATGGCTGTGATGAGCCCTGGGCCCCTGGCTGCCTGCATGGTGACGGAGACTTTCCCGAACAAGAGGTACTTGTTGCTCACGAGGGTGGGGGCGTCGCCCGTCTTGAACATGCCCATTGCGAGGCCTTTGCCGTCGCCGCCAAAGTCTAGGCGTTTCTTGTCGTCGGCAGTGCCGTTGTCCACGCTCCAGAAGTCGAGGAAGTGCTGGTCGTCCCAGCTCGAGGAGGAGAAGTCGAAGGAGGTTTGGCTGGCAAAGGCCGGGTCTGGAGGGCAGTCTGCTTGGGGGAGAGGAAGAAAGGGTTAGTGGGGATGCCGTACTCTCTCGGGGGATGAGAAGATGATGATCAGGTGGTTTGAGGACGGGGGATGTGGGAAGTAAAGAGGGTGGTTGTGGTGGAAGACCATTACGCATATCTTTTCGGAGGGGATCACAGCTCGCGAGGTCTTTGAGGCTGGCCAGCGTGGGGGAGAGCCATAGCAGGCATGGTAGAAGTCGGTGCATCATGGAGGGATTCCGAGACACCGCAGAGGATCATGGATTAAAAAAGAGGAGAGAGGTTTCTGAAATTATGGATATGAGTTCCAAAGATGGACTATGAGAATGTGCTTGGTGGACGGGACAAAACGGTGCAAAAGGTGTATTATAAGATTATGAGGGTCCTGATATGTGTGCTCAACGACGCTGCCTCTTCGTTGGCAGAAGAGACTGGCCGCCAGTGAATTGAATAGATGACGACGGATGGGCAGGCCCAAGAGTAGGACCATGGATGCGCTGTACCTCGGATGGCGACATGTCTGCGTGGAAGGATATCAGAGAATGGCTTCATGTTGGTGAGTCAGTCGTCGGAACGGTTGTGGTGAGATCCCCGGTAGCGCAGGCTCATGAAGATGATGTGTCTGGACGTCGAGAAAAGACGGGAGCGATCCAATCAGCGGCAGAGACACGCTTTCCAGTCCATCTCATCGCGGTTACGCACGCAACCCGTCTCGACGGTTTCTCTCTTGTCCCCCTTGATGAAACAGCAAACATGTGGTCGTGGGGGGTTCACACGTAAGATTGGTTTGTGCCCGAGGACGCTGGTGCTTGAAACTGATGGAATAGATTAAAGGACGGAGATATCAGACGATTTGGCTGCTGGCGGGATTTGGTCACATTTTCCGAGATTGAAGTGTCTGGTATAAATCATATGAGCAGTCTGTTTGCCATTTTCCCCAGCCCAACATGTTCTTGAAATTTGTACTACGAGGATGTTTTAGAAGAAGAAGAATAAGAAGGAATATATACGCAACTAATCCTTGCGGACGTGCCCCTGGCACTCAGCACGTATCCAGCATGCTAGACAGAGCACCCTTCTCGTCACTTGTGATGGTGAGGTCATAGTGGCTCTTCACCTGGATCCAGCTCTTGGAGTAGGTGCACCAGAAAGACTCGAGGGGCGGCATCCAGTCGTCGGGGCTCCTGTCGCTCTTGGAACGGTTGGAGGTGGCAGAGACGGCCCAGAGCTGAGGACGGGTGATGTCGTTGGCGAAGGCCTTGCGCTTGTCGGCAGTCCAGCTGGATGCGCCGGACTAGAAGGGGGTAGAAGGTAGAGAGAGGAGATTAGACATGTTACAACCTGCAAGGGGACACGAGGCGAGGCGAGGCCAGGCGTAGAGTAGACTCACAATCCAGGCATTCTTGAGCGGAACCGTGTGGTCGATATCCAGCTCACTGGCCTCGTCAAAGCCGTCACCATCATACGGAGACACCCAGTGACCAGACTGGGCGACACAGGCGCTGTTGGTGTCGACGTTGGTGCCGTCTCGCTTGATGACAAACTCGCTAGCGGCACAGTCAGTCAATCAGTCAGTCAGGCAGGCAGGGGAACACAAGCCTCGTCCTCGTCCTCGTCCTCATCTTACCGAGTATTGCAAGTGCCCTCAATCGTCGCCCAAGTGGGAAACTTGGAGCGAGAGTATCCGTCACCGCTGCCCGACTCGGCAACCTCGAGGCCGTTGAGCAGAGACCGAGCAGTAGATGTGCTGGGAACACCCGGCTAGGAACACGACTTTGCCATGAGAAAAAGAAAAGGACAAACTCAAGGTTGTACGATGGTATGGGAAATGACTCCGTCGGAGAGCGGGGCTGGAGGGGTTCACTCACGGCCACGGGAATAGGCACGGGAATAGGCACGGCCAGGACGCCCGCCGCGGCGGTCAACAGAAGAGCAGCAGAGACCTTCATCATGTCAGGAGGGCGAGGTGAGGTAATATGGACTGCGACCTTAGTCCGGAAGGGAATATCTTGGGAGAAGAGGGTGCGACATCACGGCTTGTTTGTTTATTTTATACCTCGTCTTGCTCGCTCGCGCCCGCACTACGCTCACTGCGCCAAGCAAGACACAGGTTCAAAGAGGAAGGCCACATCCACGGACCACGAGGCACACGGTGAACCTGCCCGCCCGCCCGCCTGCCTGCCTGCCTGCCTCTTGGGGAAACAGAAGAAATGCGTCGTGGTAATACCGTGGTGATCAACTGGTCAGGGACGCGGAAAAGTAGGAGTGGTAAAGTGGGGACAGACATGGACGAACCCCGGCTTACTATTTGTCCGTGGCTTTACACCTTGCACTGTCAGCCGCATACAAGTCGAGTCGAGCAAAAGGACCGGCCTCAAAGACAACACACAGTCGGGTCCGGCCGGATCAGACAGGTGGTGTGCCTGGCCAGCGAGACTTTTCACCGATGGTGAGCTCCGATGCTTCTTCTTCCGGATCATCGCCGAGTCCGAGGAAACGAAGACACGCGTGGACCGCTGGCACATCCATTCGCTTGAATCACGAATCACTAATCCAGACCTCAAGGCAAGCCCTGTGAAATGTTGAGTTGAGACGGCATACTACGTTCCTCCTGTATACAGACAACATACAGACTACAGACTATAGGGTACAGGCTACAGGCTACACCGACGACGACTTCGAAATCCGCCGTGTTCCATCAACAGTCAAGTCTGCCCCGTCTACGTGCTATGCCAAGATGAACGGGGAGATATCACATCGTCCCATCCTGGGCGTCAATGCAGTATGACAATATGAGGCAAGTCTGCGCTGTTTTTGGTCCCTGCCGCATCTACCATCTTCTTTGCAAGGGCCAACTTCCGACACTGGACCTGGACCTGGACCTGGATCTGGGGAACAAGACATTGTTGCTTCATTTGGGACCGGGACTAGACTACGAACTACAGAATGTGGAATGCGGAATGCAGACTTGCCAGTGAGCTTTTTCACTCGCTAGATTTTCATCGGACCAGACCTTCAACTTGGGCTTGCTTTCCGCTGGCCACATTTGCAATTGACCATCATCTTCACGCATGGAACATTCACGCAAGAGGAGACACCAATTGAAAAGATTTTGTGTGTGTGTGTGTGTGTTTTTGTGTGTATTTTGTTTTTGTTTTTGTTTTTGTTGCAATACCCGCTCTTCGCTTTGATACCAATCCCAACCCCGAATCCAACTTTGACAAAAAAACCAACGCTGTGTGATGATGATGTTGTCGCTTTTGATGCAAATGCCGCCCGCTTTCATAAACCCATAATCATGTTCCCGTGCCCTAATACCCTCATACCCTCATACCCTCGTGTGCTTCGTCAAAATTCCCCATTTCAAAAACCAACGCTGTGTGATAATGATGTTGTTGCCTTCGATGCAAATGCCGCCCGCCTGTCATAAACCCATAACCATGTTTCCGTGCTCTAATACCCTCACACCCTCGTACCCTCGTGTGCTTCGTCAAAATCCTCCATTTCCATTCAGTTCCTCTGCAGTCCTTTCACTTTCCAACGTCTTCTCATTCAATGCGTCCTCCTCCCTCGACTCTTGCTTGGCCAGTTGCCTGCTTGCCTTTTCCAACTCGTTCTCCAACGCCTCTCGCAAGTCGGCCCAGTCGTCCTTTATGGGTGCCATGATGTTGAGCATTTCCAGCGGGTTCTTGTGGTATGCGTTGTGTTGAAAAATGTTTGCCCCTCTCCTTACCAATGACGAGATGTCCTTGCTTGCCTCCAGCGCCGAGTAGTCCTCCAGGTTGCTGTACACTCGAACCGTAAGGTGCACCAAGTTCTCCAAGTGGTCGTCGGCAGCCGTGACGAATCCGCTGGCAAGTTCGTATCCCAGAATCTTTCTCCAGCTCCATTTCATGGCGGCGTTGAATGCGACCCGAACCAGAAAGTAGTACGTCGGCGAGGGCAAGGGGCTGCGTCGGAGAATGTTGTAGAGATGAGGCGTTTCCGACTCGAATGCTAGTTTGTAGGCCCGTTCTATGGCTGGCATCGAGATGTCCGCCGTGTGCTGCCAGATGTTGTACTGCCTCTTGGTGTGAAGTCGCGGGATTTGGCACCACGCGAGGAAGAATAGGTCCGCCTCATGTGCCTGGATGGTCGCCCCGTTCTTCCACAAGAAATTGTATAACCATGCCGGCCGTGCGTCTCGGTTGTGCAAAACGACGTTCAAGTATGAAAGGTTCCCGGGCAGGGTCTGTGAAAGGTCAGCACCTCTCTTGACCAATTCTTTAAGGAGCCTTTTCAGTGTCTCGGATGCGGCGGGGGATCTCTCCATGGCGAAGATGGCGGCGCAGAGTTCTCGCATGGGGGTCGACCCGACCGTGTTGGATGCATTGACGTCGGCGCCTGAGTCCAAGAAGAAATGGATCAAATGTCTCATGTCTGGGCCGCTGATAGCGTTGTCCCGGTAGTATCGGATGGCAGGCACCAGCACGGAGTCTCCCACTGGATTGACGTTGGCACCACGCTCGACGAGTTGCTTCAGGCAGGTGATGTGCTGTTGTCGGGCCGGGCCGTTCGATGCGATCCAGTGGAGTCGTAGGACGCCCTCGACCAGAGGTGTGTGGTTGCCCAGGTTTCTTTCCTCGATGATGGCCCCGGCCTCCAGTGCAGCTTCCATGCCTTTGATGTTGCCGCTCCTCATGGCGACGTGGAGTGGAGTGTGCAGGTCCTCGGTACAGCGTTCGTTGATGTGATTTCCGAACACGTTGAAAAGAGGCTTCCACATTTCGAAGTCAGTGCTATTGTTGGCCGCCGCGAAGTGCAGAATCGAAATTGTTCGTCTGGTGAGCATGTTGCGGGTGGAATGTGTGGCATCGCCAGGAGCTCCCCGCTGGATGAGAAGCCGAGCCATGCGCACGTTGTTCTGTAGGAAAGCCACGAAGAGGGGAAGCCAAAGTCCGTATCCAGCGACGCCCGGATAGAAGCCCGCGAACCTTCCAAGTTGTCTTATCAGCAAGGCCGGGTTCATCACGTTGAGGGCCCAGTCTTTGCCCGAGCACGGAATTTCCAAGTTCGCTCCCATGTCCAGCAGCCAGTTGACGAGAACCCGGTTTCCGAAGGCCACGGCGTAATGTATGGCGGTCGCTGTTTCGTAATGAATCGAGTTGTCGTTGTTCTGTTTTGGGAAGTCTTTGTGGATTGCGTTGACCTGGCCTCCATGCATAACGGATCTCGTCATGGTGGCGATGGCGAACTGGTTTCCTCGTTTGGTCCTGGTGCAGGCAGCCCATTTGATCGCGTAAGAATTTCCTTCCTTGGCGTCCCGTGTGTAAAGTTCCGGGTTCGTGAGTTTCCACCAGTCCTTGGAGCACTGGCCCAGACGACCGAGTTCTTCGAGTGAAAGGTACGACGTGATATGGCATTTGAGCTCCGTTGGTACGATGGCCAGGTAGTCTTTCGGCCGGTAGAGTTGCTTTTTCCAGCCCGAGAGGAACGTGTGGTTGGAGGAGAAACTCATTTTGGCTAGAAGTGACCGTGTTCGATTTCTTGTCGGTGTACGTGCGTGTATGGTAAAAAGAGAATCGTGGTTGTTTTGCAAAGTGAAAGTGAGCCGCGTCGTGTGAGGGGCCTCTTAAAGGCGTGAATCTCGATGTTTACGCGACGGCGGAGAGGTGTCCTCTGCCCATGTTAGGTATTTCAAAAATCATTATGAACAAATACGAGCTCATTACAGTTGATAGTCTGTATTGAAAGCCTTGAAAAGATTTGGTTTGCTTGTTAGCAGTGAGCGTGAGAAAATTGCAGAATAGCGTTGCGTGAAGAGTGCTTTGATTTCGTGAGTGTGTAGGAGGGAAAAAGAGAAGAGGACAGGAGAGGGGGGAGGATCTGCTTTTATACCCAAGAAATTTAAAGTTCAAGGCTTTCAGATCTTAGCTCAAAGAGAGTTAGGCTTTTTGTGGCTGAGAGAGGTGGGATCGCGAGGGAAGTTGCTTGACGTTGACACGAGGAGGACCTCGACGGCGAACGAGGCCGTTCTTTTTTGTTCTCGCTCATTTCTTCCCGAATGCATGATTTCAGCAACACTATGAGATTCCAACAGAGTCAGCCTTAAGCAGAGAATCTTGTGAAATATATGTACCTTGGTCATGCGTCTCTCACTCTCACAAGACGTCGTCGTCGATTCATCGAGCGGACCACCTGCACCGTGACACCGTGCTAAGCTTATCTGGGGGAGTCGGAAAGATGACAGCCCGATTTGGCAACAAGTACCGCGCTCTTGTCGTTTTTGAATGAAGAATTAAGTTTCTGCAACTCACATGTTCACCGGCACACGGACACTTCTTATCTACCTTCCTTTCCTTTCGCTTAACAAAACCTTCTTTTTTTTGAGCTTTTTTAAAGCTTTCTTGTTGCTTTGTTTCAGACTGTTCCTTCTGTTTCTGAATTGGGTGAGTCAGGTAGGATACAACCTATTTCGCCTGGTAGCTGTTTCACGAGCCGCACGATTCCCCCTCGGACAGCGACTTCTTCGTGGGTTGCCGCTTCAGCGCGCTTGTTAAACGCCGAGCGCTTTGAACTTCAACGAGCCTTTCCAGTGACACCCGACGTAAGTCAAACCAGACGCTTGAAAGTCTTGAAAGTTGTACCATTACTAGCCTCTACATGCACACATTTGCCCACTGCACTGTGCGCGGGTGGCCCGATTCACCGAGTCGAACCACCCACAGTCGTGCTTGAGAGTAAGCTCAACAGCTCTGTTCTGTGTGCATTCCTCACATGTATCGATCGCTTCGTTGTCATGCATGACCAGTTCGTCCTTATTTGGGTTTCTGCCTCCATTATCGTACGATTTATTTGACTGGGCCATGTGACTGTCAGATTTCCGTGATTTTAATCCTCCTTGTTATGCCATCACATCCTTGACCTCTCGTACTCGTAGCGGTAGGAATTCTTCTGCAGCATTGCTTTTGGTTTTCGCCTGGCCTATGTAGAGCTGGCCTTGCCATCATGATATGGTCAATCCGAGATGTCGTTGATTTTGGCACCTGTTGAACAGGTGGGTAGCTTCGACGTTGACAATTAATTCCTATTGGTGGATGAAATGGCTGGCAGTGCTACAAGTGTGCACCTGGATTGATCGAGTGCCAAGACTTTTTCAAGACTCGGCGCTCAGCGCTAGTTTCAGAGGGGAAGCGGGCGAAGTGTGAAGCAAAGTGTGAAGCTCCTTGCCACGTAATAACACAACGCCCTTTTGGCCTTTTGGCATTCTCACGACCGACCACACACGTGCGAATAGAAGCAGTCACGCCTCTCAGCCCACATTGGCGCGAAGCGCTGAATCACTGAATCGCTAGACACGACACTGATCACCATGCCCGGGAGCTTCCCCGACTTCTGATTCCTTGATGCTGGTGCTGCCTCAATATCTCGACTGCCGCCATTTGGCATCACTGGCGTACAGCACACGGCCGCGAACGAAGTTCTTGCAATCAACTTGAGTCACTTTTATTTGGGTTGGCTGGGTCTTTCTAGTAGATCCTGCTTTCAGCTATTGAGTCCTGCGTTCGAGTCGCCAAACTCGACTGGTTCCAGGATCATCCTCGCCCGACGTCATTGCGACCATCGCGACCATCACACCAACTCCAGCTCTACGGAGATACCAGAACAGCGCATCCTCACCCAACACATACCTTGAAATGACAAGCTATTACGACCCGAGGTCTCAGGACCAAGTCGAAAGCCCGTATGCGACATTGCCGGGCACGTCGCCAACTGGCTTTGTTCAACACAACATGACAGCCATGAAGTCAAACTTGGCTCCCGGCAGGGAGGTTGCTGGTAAGCCCTGCCATCCCTAGACTTAGTATACGGTACTCTAACTCGCTCTCGATTCAGGCTGCAGTCCTAGCCGGTGGATTCACGAGTTATTGAACAACAACTTTACCGTTTGCGACTTGTTCGAAAGAGCACGCCATGCACGGTTTGACAGCACGTATACCTGGCATCACCCACACAAACTAGTGATGAATGGAAACCAAAGCTTCTCAACAAGCTCTTCGCGGGTATTATCCTCGATCTGTCTAGACTGTCACTTTCACTTCGTCTTCAAGATGACCTGGGATGCCGCCCACAGCGACTCTATATGCCACCCAAATCAATCATCATGGCCGCTACGAGATAACCAGTTCCCGTGGCATCATCTAGTCTGGGTCGGATCAGGGTCGGATCCCGAGATTGCACAAGACAACAACAAATACTATCCCCTTCTGGCTCGAGAACATTTCGTCTGTTCGGCCCCGCCTTGTACCTTTCAGCTCACACTTGAAGTGTCAGAACCTCGGGTGCCCCAGTCGTGGATCGAACTGCTGTTGGATCGCGAAACTATATGCGAACAACTGAGGGTTGCTAAAGAGCAGGACCCAAGTCGATATGAGGGCGTCACAGACGACTGGGCATACCAGGCCACACTGAACCTCAACACATACCTCAAGAACTTGTTAGAGTGTTCTCCCGAGGATGCCAGAAGCATATCAAAGAGGAATAAACGCTTTGCCGTTCTATTTGGGCCCCGTTGTTTTGGCATGTTTCGACAGCTTGAATTTACCGAAAAGACCGACATCATAGACGGAGTCGACGAAGGATCATTCACTCCGTCTCCCCCGCCACCCGCGGGAGGACCCTCGGGAGCCACTGAGATTGGCACATACCGATCTTACCTGGAGGATGTCAGGTCCGAGGTTCAGTGCCTCATTCACAAGGCGGCTCAGGCAGCCGAACGACCTAACATTATCACGCCCGTGCTCCACGCGGATCTGGGATGTCAGGAAGTACCCAATGTTTCCTCGAACGCCCTGGTCGATGTGGAGAGGTACAAAACTCTTGGCGTGCTTCCAAACCAATCCAGAGAAGCGGTAGTCAATGCTTACAAACGCCAGTGGGAACTGTTACCAAATCGTAGAAGGGCTCTGGTGGACAGTATCATGGGCATCGCAAATGATACAGGCGACGAACTCCTCTCCGACTATGCCATTACCCAATCCTCGGTGTTTGACAATCAAACGCATAGGCCTGGAAACAGCGATGACGACGGTCTGGTACCGCAAGCACTCGATTTCCTTGGTCTACAACCCCCCAACAACTACAGCGCAGAACTATTAATCCAGGCCTTCAGACGGAAACTTGCACAGAGTCCCGCAGATGCAACCACTGCGAGATCAATGCTCCTCGTCATCGCGCAAAATTCCAACGATGATATGTATCAAGCCCAGCTGCTAATGGAGGCCGATGCGAAGATGTCCTTGGACACGAGCAGAGCGGTCCTCGAAGTCAGCAACGCCGATGGTCCGTGGCAAGCAGTCTTCGAGGCTGCCAAAAAGAAGGTAATAATACAACCCCCAAGCTCCTGTGCTTCCTCCCTCAAAACGGTCTGCCTATCGCTCCCAGTTACGCGACTTGACACTTACAATAAGCCTAGCTCGAAGCGAGCAAGAGCAAGGACGAGACCCAGGTCTACCTCGACGCCCTGGAAGCTATCGCGGATCACACATACTCTCCGGGTCTCAAGCAAGCTGCGTTGGAACTTCGACAAGAAAATGGCATGTTTGGATTCAAGAAGACTTCCGGTGACGACAGCAAACCGGTGAATTTCGCATTGCCAGTCGGTTTACACAACATCGGAAATACATGCTACTTGAATAGTTTATTACAATACCTATTTACCGTCAAGCCCATAAGGGACATTGTTTTCAATTACGACCACGTCAAACTGCCGCTGACCGATGAAAGTATCACGTCGCGGCTGCTAGGAGGAAACAAAATGCAGATGGATCGCGGAGAGGCAGTTGTAGCCCAAGCCTGTAAGTTGCAGTGGGAATTACGAGATGGTGTGCTTCAGCGAGCTGATCAAATCGTTAGTTGCCAAAGAACTGTCGGAACTTTTCGAGAACCTCATGGCCTCGAGACAAGCCGCAACGAAGCCATCGCAACGCTTGGCGAACGCCGTGCTCTTGTCGACGCACACTCTGCTACACAACAACCCCAAACCTTCGTCGGCAGAGCCATCCACAGGGGGGTCCGATCCGCCTCCTCTCCCAGTGCGCCCTTCCCCAGCGCCACCTTCCAAACCCATCGAAGACATTGAAATGACGAATGTTGCGGTGACTTCTGTACACGAGGCTGCGGAGACGGCTAGCATTTCTAGCTCCAGGACCCTGGTGGATCAAGAGGACGCACAACCAGATCGCCCACATGAGAGGGTAGACAAGGCCGCGACCACCATTCAAGCCAACGGTGGTGCAGAGGCCCAAGACGTGGACATGGTCGACGCAGCTGCCGAGTCCGAAACCGTCGATCAGAAAGTTCTCAACGCTCTCGAGCATCAGAAGAGATCGTCTGGCACGGATCAACAGGACGTGGAAGAAGTCATGGGTAGCATCATCAATCGTCTTCAGGCCGCCATTCAACCGACAATTATTGATGAAAAGACCGGTATTCAACTTGAAAAGATTATGGAGACATTTTTCGTGACGACGGTGAATTATACTAAAAAGTTCGATGAGAAGAAGTATCAGTCGGAAATCAGTTTCGACCGTGCCATCACAGCTTTTCCTGCCCCAGATGGACCATGCTCGCTGTACGATGCTCTGGGTCGCAACTTTGATCAGCAAATACTGGAAGAGAGCAAATTGTCCAGATACACTGCAATAAAGACATTGCCTCCCGTGTTGCACATTCTTGTCCAGCGGTCACAATCGATGGGGAGCAAAAACGGAAACGCTGTGGTCATTCCCGAAACGTTGTATCTAGACAGATACATGGATGCTCCGCATGATTCACCAGTCTTCCGACGCCGTGTGGAGGCCTGGGCTCTCTCGGATCGCATATCTGATGTCAAGGCGCAAATCGCCAAGGTCGACAATAATCCAAACTACATCTCATATCTAGAGAAGTATTCAAACGGGGTGGTGGACGAGGAGGCCACCAATGGAGACGCAAATGGCACGACGATTGTCAACGGCGAGGCTGCAGAGATGGTTTCTGCACCTGAAGAGAACTGGGACTTTGACGGTCCCGTCGATGATGACTTCCTTGTCATCAATGCAGCCACCAACACCGACTCGCAACCACAAATGCATATTGAGCCCAAACCTTTGAGGATCCGTGAGACCGACACAACCATTCGGCAAATGATGGAAAACGAGCTACAGCAAAGGGGGCAGGCACTCAAAGAGCACCAAGAGAGCCTGACGGGAACGCCATATCGCCTGCATGCAGTTATTTGTCATCGCGGCCAGCTCATGTCGGGTCATTACTGGGTCTGGATTCATGACTTCGAAGACAACGTTTGGAGATGGTACAATGATGCCGATGTCAAGGAAAACAAGGACACAAGAGAGGTCCTGGAGACGCTCAGCACAAGCGGCGAGCCCTATTTCCTATGCTATGTGCGAGACGAAGACAAGATGGACTTTGTCAATGTCCCTAAACGACAACCTGCGACGCCTTCTTCAGAGGCACAGAACACACGGGCGTCAGGAATGGTAACCGACAGAGATGGGGACGTGGACGCCGTGGCGGAAGCTGCGGCCCAGGAAGCTGATGGAGCGATGACGTCGACGACGACGACGACGACGACGATGACAACTACTGCTACTGCTACTACTATTACACCCATTGCCGAATCAGGTGCCGAAAAGTCAGAAGTCGGTGGATAAACTCCCCACGGGTTGGTTGCTTGCACATTCATAGATTGGGAAACTGGGTTAGTCAGAGCAGACCAAGCACTTGCGGCCTTATGAATCTTGGCAACATTGGCATTTCTTGCAGCGTTTTTAGTACATGACAGAGTTCGCTCGAGACGTGACGCTTTTTGGTCCGAGAACACTTGGGCACCGCGCAGCCCGTCCACGTATGTACTAGCTATTCTCAACGAGTAATAGCATTATTACGACCATGAGTCCAAGATGAAAGAAAATGGTATCCCATTATTTAGCTATTACTCTAGATACCCAAAATAAAGCAAAAAGGCTACATGTACTTTTTTTTTCAGTGTAGGTTGCTCCAACAGCAAGCACATTGTATAGCATGCGGTTTCGTCCCTAAGAAATTCACCGACCCTTGAACACAGGTTTCCTCTTCTCCTGGAACGCCCTGAGAGCCTCGTCCCGGTCCTCCGTAGCCACCACCCGCTCATACATGTCGTTCTCCTTGTCCTGTCTCGCCCACGCCACGGCCTGCAAGGCCGCGCGGATAGCCACGGGGCCGCCTTCACAAATCTCCTGCGCCAGACGAACAGCTTCCGCCAGAGCCGACTTCCTCGCCACCTCGAGAAGGTCGGCGTCGCGCTGGCCCCCACCCCCCTGAGATACCACCTCGACCAGACGGTCAACCAGGCCGAGGAAGTACGCCTCCGGGGCAGCGACACGACGGCCCGTGAGGATCAGGTCTCGCGCGCGGGCGAGGCCAATGATGGCGGGCAGGCGGGCGGTGCCTCCCGCGCCGGGGATGATGCCCAGGCGGGTCTCGGGCAGACCGACGGTCGCGTTGGAGGACAGGACGCGGAAATGCGTCGAGAGGGCGAGTTCGAGGCCGCCGCCGAGAGCGAGGGAGGAGATGGCCGATATGGTGGGGATCTGGAGCTCCGAGAGGGCCGTCAAGGTCCCGCGGAGGTCCGTCAGGAACTCGGCCGTTCTGGAGGATGATTTGAAGAATTTCTCATTTCCACATCAGCCCGCGCCCGCCGTGTGGGTGGAACAAAATCGACGAACTCGTGCAAGGGGGCCCTCGGAACAAGCGAAGCGGGAGGGAGGTAGAATAAGACTCACTCGGCTTGCGTGAATCCCCTTCGCTCCTTCAAATCTGCTCCCGCGCAGAAACAGGCGTCTACCGCGCTGGCGAGGACCAGGGCCCTCGTGGGACCGAGATGGGCGGGCGCGCCGGGCGAGTTCAGGCCCGTCTCTCGGCCATCGGGGCTGTACTGTCCCTGGACGTCGTCTACCTGGGCGCGGAGGGCGGCCAGGAGATCCTTGGAGATGGCGTTGCGGGCTTTCGGCCGGTTGAGCTCGAGGACGCGGATGTGGCCGGTTGATTGGGCGGGGAGGTTGGTGACGCGGATGAGGGGTTCGATCTGCGTCGAGTAGAGGCGGTGGGTGAGGAAGGGGGCGAGACGCAGGCGGGGAGGCATCGTGGTTGAGTTGGTTTGGTGATTTGGTGGTTGAGTTGGTCCTGGTGGGTTGGTGGTTTGGTGTTTTGGTAAACCGGGTTCAACCGTCCAATGGGGCGCCACGTACGTCGATGGTTGGTTGGCTGGACCGAGGTGCGTCTAGTCTAGGGTATGTTTAATATATTTAATTCATGATTTCACCACCCCGTCACACCGCATGAGGTAATGTTCCCATCCAACTTGCAAGGATACTCATTCGCCTGCGGATCAAACGCTTCGTCTGCATCTCAAATACAGGACGAGGACGGGCCGAGGCGGGGAATGGCTCAACGGGAGCTGCAACGGGCATCCGAGCCATGACGGCCGTTTCATCTCTTGTCACCACCACCACCCCCTCCTCCTCACCATCATCCTCCTCCTCACCATCATCCTCCTCCTCCTCGTCGTCGTCATCATCGACGCTCTCTACGCATGCGGCAGCCGCCACGGACATCCCCCGGCCGGTGCAGGTCCTCACGCACCCCAGCGCCGACGGCTTCTCCGTCTTCTTCCCCTTCCACGACCTGGCTGCCCTCGATGCCGGCCGGCAGGACATCGTCTCCTTCAAGCAGCTCATCCGGAACGGCACCCGGGGCCAGGACACGCTGCTTCTGTTCACAGACGGCTGCCGCGTCGGCGGCACTACGGACTGCTCCCGCGCCTGCCGTGACCAATCCCTCCTGTTCGGCTCCCTCGAGACCTTTTACAACTGCATTGCCCTGTCGTCCATCTCGTACTGGACGCGCGAGACGAGCAGGTTCTACATCTCTGACGAGGCGGAGCGCAATGCCAGCAGCATCATGGGGTCGGGCTCCCTCGCCGCCTTTGATGGCAAACCAGTCTTGAGCGCGTTTGTGACGTGTGCGCAGGGTGCGTGTGGCGCCGATGGCTTGCACAAACCGTGCAACGACTCCGTCAAGGGGTTGAATCCTGATGTGAATGCAACCCTCATTTTTGCCGCCATGGACGACTTCTGTCCCGACCTGGAGGCTGAGATTAATCCAGATATATTTGGGCCAGGTGTAAGTCCCCGTCCGGCTCTGCGACAAGAGAGGTCAATCAATCCGTTGAATGTACTCCTTCATACTCCTTCAGTTGCATTCCTATCTTGTTCTACCCATATAGAGTCACATTGATGCTTGAACCACCGCCGCCAGTAGTCCATGCCCAGCTAAAACCCAAGCCTATGCCAGGTCCTCATCTCCTACGTCCTCCAGGTATCCTTCTCCGGCATCATCTACCTCTTCCTCAAGGCCTTCACCCCCTGGGTGCGCCACTCGGAGGAGAAGAACGAAAGGGCGCAGCAAATGCAACGCACATCTTCCCTCGGCCTCACCCGCCGCCTCACGCGCATCGAATCCATCATCTGGCGCGACTCGTCCGCCCTGTCGCGCACGAGCATCGCCATCGCCACCACCCTCGTCGAGTTCCAGGAAGCCCAGTGCTGGTTCGTCTTCGCCATCCAGATTGCCTCCATCCTCGCCATCGTCGTCAACTCCCAGGAGGGCACCTTTTGGGGCGAGATCATTGTCAGTGCCGCGGTGGCCTTTCACGTGAGCCAGAACGGGATCCTGCCCATGTTCCTGATCCAAATTTGTCTTCACCACGAGGGCATACGCAACTGGCATACGTTTCTGGGCTTCTTTGTCGAGTATCTGCTTGCCATTGTGGCCACGACGCAAAAGGTCTACTTCAAGGACGCCTTCAGCCTGTTCAAGCAGGAGAGCAAGATCGAGGCATGTGGCGGGAACCCTAGCCCCCGGAGCTATTGTGCGTCGACCCAGGGCGTCGAGGGCCTGCGGTTGAGTTTTTTCCCGCATCCGCTGCTGTACAAGTTGGTGTTTCTGGTGCTGAATACCGTGGCCATTCTGGCGCTCGTCTTCGACCAGCTGGGCTGGACGCTGAGGACGCACCGCCTCACCAAGCATCTAAGCATTCGCGGGTACAGGTTAGGCAGGGCCCCGAGCAGCGAGCGACTGAGGCTGGCGTGGATTCGGCTGAAGCAGTGGGTTTGGCGTATTCTAGAAATCACATACCTGGTCGTTAATGTCCTCTACTTGGTATCGTTGGTGCGCGTCATCAGCGCAGACAGCTTCCAGGCGAACAAGTGGTCCTATGGGCAAATCATTGCCATGACAGTCTGGGGACCCGTCATCGTCAAGTTGTTCGACTTGGCGCTATGTAAGGAGTTGCCTCCCCCCCCTCCCTTCTTCTTTTTTCCCTTGGTCTCTGTTGCTCATCATAGTTCAATGAAATGCAGCCGGTCCTCCAAAGAATGGGCAGAGACTGAACTCTGGCCCTCCACGCCTCCGAATCGACAATGTTATTAACCGGCGCCACGGCACATCGGCAGACGAAGAGCTCGAAGCAGAAGAGGCCACTGTCAGAACAAGCAGGGAGAGACGAATGCCTGTGCCTCCCGAGCTGGATCTTCGTCAGAGATTCACTTTCCCAACTGTGACCGATTTGTATGGGCGCGGTGTAGGTTAGGCGCCTAACCTATACCCGCCCGCACCTGTCATGGCCAGAGTATTGTTTGTAGTTAGTGTAGTGTGTTTTATAGTTTTTACATTTAATTTTATAGCTAGCTTGTAATTAAATAGATTATCCTATAAATTACGTAATCCTATAGGGATAAATCATAAGAAAAATACTATATATTAAAGTGGGTTTAAAAGTGGGCCCCTTGCCTGTAAATTAGAAAAACTACATTTATAGTGTATTCTTAGTGCTAAAATGTAGTAAAATGTAGTTTTTCTAATTTATAAGCGAGGGGTCCACTTTAAGACTCACTTTTATATATAACTACATTGTAGTTTTTTAGTTATCTATCTAAAAAAAGAAGTTTTATATCTCTATATATTTTCTAAGATTAGATATATATTATTTGTTAAATAAAAAATACACTACAAATCAATTGTAGTGCAATACTCTGGTCATGGCACACAACATCACCACAGGTTAAAACGCTGCAAATAAAATATATTAACTAAGAACAGTAAAAATAAAGAGAAAGGAAAGAAAATAACATAATTTACGGCAATTCGCAAAGAATAAATACCCCTCCCTATCTTTACTATAATAGTCCTTATAAATCTAAATTAATTCCCTTTGTAATTTATTATATATATATAAGTGTGCGTAATATAAAAGAGTTTATATACGCTATAAATTAATTATATGCGCGCGCTATTACGTGCTATAAATCTATAGTTACATGTAATTATAACATTACTCCCCCCTTTAAGCTAGTGGTTATATTCTTATAACTAGTTTTACTTTCTCCCCTAGTATTTCCTCCTATAATTCCTATAGTATTTATCCCTTTATTTTCCCCTGCCTCTTATTAATTAGCTTATATATTATTAAGTTATTAGATAATTTATTAGGTAGCAATCCCTCCTCTTTCTCTTACTATTTAATCTAGTTTTCTAGATTTATTAGTAAGCCCTATGCCTTTAGGTTCTCCTTATAAAATATCTTAATCTTATAATACTATTGCTTTAATTTCCCTATATTATACTAAGCTAAATCTTTATCTACCCCCTTCTATATTACCCTATATTAAAGTTAGCTAAGTGCTACTTATAAGGTAATAACATTATTCACTTAGTATTAGATCTCCCTATTCACTAGGTCTGCCTCTAGTAGTGTATTATATTATCCTAGTAATAGGTCTATTATTACTTTCTAAAGCTTTAATATATAGAATTATTAGTGCACTTTAATAGCTATAGGTAAGTTAACTTTAAAGGTTATCTTATTCTTACTTAGAATTTCATATAGTCTTACCTAGGGGTTATCTAGCTTCTTGCTTAGCTAGCTTAATGTCTATCCCCTCTAGTTAATATAGATAAAGTTACCTATGTTAAAGTTAATCTCCTTTCTTTTTCTATTTACACTCTTTACTTAGCGTTATTAAGCTCTCTTTATATTCCCTTTTATAACTTCCTAGGCCCTATAAATTTATTTAGCATACTCCTATGCTTTCTTATAGGTAAGTTTACTAGATAATAAGAGAAATTCCATTAAGTAATTATTCTAATTATAGCTTATATAAGGTTTATGTCTATTTTCTATTATAAAGGGTAATAGGCCTATTAATTCCTAAGGTAAGCATGCCTATACTATATCCACAAAGGGAAGAAGTTTTAACTAGTTATTTTATATATAGTTTACTAGTGGTCTTAGTTACTATATAATATATTAATTCGCGTTCTCTGTCTATTTATTAGTTTATAAGTGTCATGGTCTAGCCCATAGGGCTAATCGCGGGTGCCTGCGCCACCATGTGAGTTTGACCCCAATTCCATTGCGCTATAGGTAACAAAAGAATACGCATTGTACAAGTCTCTGTAACTTGTGCAATTAACACCTATATTGCTAGGTCTAGGCAAAGCCTAGATTATCACATAGGCCCTTTCCCTAGGTGATCTTCTTCCTATTAACCCCTTAACCCCTTATAAGCTAGTAATACCACGCATCCCCTAGGGACCCTCTTTTCTATCCCTGTAAGCCTCGGAAGAACCCTGTTATGGCTGCCCTATAGTGCACCTTTTTGTACACGCAGCCAGTTTGAACCTATGACCTTAGGTGACTTGTACAAATGTCATAGTCTAGCCTATAGGGCTAATCGCGGGTGCCTGCGCCACTATGTGGGTTTGACCCCAATTCCATTGCGCCATAGGCAACAAAAGAATACGCATTGTACAAGTCTCTGTAACTTGTGCAATTGACACCTATATTGCTAGGTCTAGGCAAAGCCTAGATCATTACAATAAGTGCCTTACTATAGATAGCTATACCTTAATTCCTAGTATTTTACATAACTTATCCTAGAATTCTAACACAAATTACAGTCCTCTGTCTAATATAATAGACTTAGGTGTGCTTATATAGCACCACATGTTATAGAAGAATAGTTATACTATCTCTAGAGCATTAATTTTCTTGCTATAAGCTATTATATATAATCTCTTAGATAGGCAGTCTACTACTATAAACACATAGTTAAACCCATGCCTATCTTTTAGGAATATTATAAAATCTATTATAAAGTGCTAATATAGTTATTCTAGTATTAGTAATAGCTATAATAGCCTAGGAACCTTATTATAAGGAACCTACGCTTAGTAGTAAGTGTAATAATTAGCAACGTACTTTACTATATTCTCTTATATCTAGGGCTACTAGTATTACTATTATAATATCTTTAATGTCTTATTTTTCCCTAGGTATGCTATAGCTTTCTATAGGTAAACCTCCGCAATAATCTAGGCTTATAGGTTTAATTTGTCTAGTACTACTAGCTTTCCCCTATAAAGTAACTATCCTTTATATTCTTCCTAGCTTTCTTATCTTACTTTCTTTTAAAATTCCTCTAGAGGTCCCTCCTTCTCTAAGTTTTTCTTTAATATCTCTCTTACTAGTAAGAAGCCCTAGGGCTAATACTCTAATTTACCTCTAACCTATAAGTTCGTTACCTATAGGGGCTATGCAAATTTTATAGGTTTAATTAGCACCCTTTCCTAGTAAGCGCGCTATATTTCCTTTTATATTTATAGCTTCTCTAACTTCCTTAATAGCGTATTTATAGCGGTGTTTAGCTTGCCTAGTTAGAACTTAATAATAAAATTATACTATAATAGCTTCTTTACTTATTACGCCTGCTACGCGTTTAGCTACTTCTTAGTGGAAAAGCATTTAAGTCTATAGTAGTCTATAAAGACCTTTATAGGTATCTTAGACTATAGCCTAGCTAGCTTTAGCCTCTATTTCTTAAAACACTTTATAATTACTAGTAGCTTCTTATCTAGTATTCTATAGTTCCCCTTTACTAGAGATATTATCTAGGAGTAAAAGGCTATAAAGTGCCACTCTTTATTCTTTACCTTCTATAATAAGACCCCTAAGATAACTCTATCTAATATATTTATCTCTATCTTAGTTTCCCTTTCTAGGTAATAGTGCTATAGCATAGGGGCTATAACTATTACTTCTTTTAGCTTTTAAAAAGCCTCTTCACATTTAGGGGTCTATTCCTATAAGGCATTATAGTATATAAGGTTATGTAGTAGCCTCGCAATTTAACTATGTCCTTTAATAAATTTCTAATAGAAGCTGTAAAACCCTAAGAAAAACCTAATGTCTTTTACCCTTTTTAGTTAGGCCTAGTTAGTTACTGCCTTTAGCTTCTTTAGGTTAGTGTAAATGCCCTCTATAGAGATAATAAACCTAAGGAACTTAGTTTTTATTACGCTAAATTTACACTTCTTAATATTCACTTATAATCCTACTTTCTATAGCTAGATTAGCACCTTACGCACATGCTATAAATGTTTCTTTAGGTTTACTAAGAAAATAAGAATGTTATCTATGTATGCCATGCATATAATATTTAATAAGTCCCTAAGTACATTATTTATAAATTACTAGTAAGACGCTAGCCCTCTGCTTAGCCTAAATGGCATTATATTATATTAGTATGCGCTATATTTAGTTTAGAATGCCATTAGTTCTTTGTAGCCCTTAGCTACTCTTAGCCTATTAAAGGCCTATTAAATATTAAGTTTAGTGAATATTTTCGCTACCTCTAGCATTACTAGTGTTTCCTATATTAATAGTAACTTAGTAAGGGATACTTATCCCTTTATAATATTTAGTTAAGCCTTTAGTAGTCCACGTAAAACTATAGGGTTTTATTAGCCTTTTTTATAAAGAGTATAGGAGCTATAAATCTTACCTTACTAGGCATAATAAACTTCTTTTCTAGGTTCTTAATTAGGTAGTCCCTTATAGCCTTTAGCTCTTTTAGCATTTAACTATATAAAGAGAAGAAGTATAAGTCTTCCTTAGTATGCCTCTCCTTTAATTAAATCTTATAGTTAAACCTAGGTTAGTATAGTAGTAAAGTGTTTAATTACTTCTTTAAGAACACATTAGCTAGGTCCTAGTATATCTTAGGGAGTTTTACTCTTACTAGCCTCTAGATCTCTTCTTTATTATCCTTAAGCCTTTTTATATCCTTATTATTATCTTTAGGCTCTAGGTTCTTAATCTTATTAATTTAGGCTACTAGCTCTCTAACTATAATTATTTTACTTTTACTAGTTTTTTTCTTAGCTACTTATATAAATAGGTAAGCGCTTACTATTACTAGTAGGATAAGTAGTAATGTCTTTTTCTTTAGAGGTTACTAGTCTTCTAGAGGGTCTATAAAAGTTACCTTTTTCTTAGGTCTTTGTAGGATTATCTTAGCTTAGCTCTATTGCCTATTACTCATTTTTTTCTTATCTTTTTTAATAAGCGCGTTCTATTATAGGGCATCCTTCTAGTGTTCTAAATTAATAGGTCTTACTTCTAGAAGCTTTTGCAAAGTCTAGGAGATTAATTAGGGTATCTTTAATTCTCTTAGTGAAGGGTATTCTTAGGGCTAGATAATTCTCCTTTAGCTAGGGTTAAGCATTACCCCCTATACTTCTATCTATTTTAGGCTAAGAATTAAATCTCTCTTGCCTAGGTTAAGCTAAAGCATTAGGTAATTCCTCTCTCTTTTATTTTCTATAATTAAATTAGGTTACTATAGTCTTAACACTATATAACTAGGTTACCTATTAAAGCCTATAATTAGCATCTTTTCCTATAGTTCTTCTAAAGGTGCTTATAGTTAATATTATAGTACTTTTGCGATTTTCTTATTTATAAAGGCATATTTACCTACTCCTATGTTTACTAGAGCGTTTAATTTTAGTCTATATCTATTAAATTTTACTATAACTACTACCTAAAATTAGGGTTCTTCTAGTAGCTTGCTAAGGTTAATTAATACTACTATAGGCTTACACTCTAGTTTTCACTGCCCTAGGGGGAAGTCTCTTTTCCCTGGACTCTAGGCCTTTTTATTTTCTAATTCCTTTACTTTTATTACCTAGTCCTTAGGGTTAATTTTATTAATCTTTGCCTTTAGGGGGTAATTATATACTAAATGCCCTTTTTACTTATACTTATAGTAAAGTCCTTTCTTATAAGCTTTTTATAAGAAAGGAGGGAGAGGTCTAAAGTTCTAGTAGCTAGTGTTCCCTCTTGCCTCCTTAGGTTTAGTCTTTCCTTACGCTCTAGGTTTTATAGTAGTATCTCTCTTACGCTTAATAGCCCTATTCCTATTGCTACCCCTATTACTAGGTTTTTTTCTAGTGAGTATAAACAGTCTCTAGCTAGTGATTATATTAAACTCCGTGGCTACCTTTACAAATCTAGCTAGGTCCTATTTCACGTTTATATACGCAAAAGCAAGCCTTATTTGCTAGGCATAGGGTAGCTTTTTAAAGAATTTCTCCTTAAGAGTAATGCTATTAATCTCTTTAATATAAGCTAATTTAAAGAAAGAGGTCTTAAACTTATAGAACCTAGCTACTATTATCTAAAGGTTATAAAACTTGTAGCATACTATACCTTAGCGATTTAGGTTAAGGAAGATTAAGTCTAAGTGCTTAATAGTCTCTTCCTTAGAAAATAAAGTGCAGTCCCTAGTAGCATTATAAGTTATATCTAGGTATTATTAGGCTTTTCCCTTAGTATAAGAGTAAATATAGGCTACTTATGCCTCTTTATTTAAGAAGTAGTTTACATTATAGGTAAGCTTATTATAGATTACTCCCTTCTAAGATTTATAGGTAAGGTCCTTCCTATTATCTAGGGCGTCTAGGTCTAGCATCTTTACTAAGCAATAAGGTCTCCCCTCTATCTCTAGGCGTTTACTCTTATAAGCTAGGGCGTTAAGGAGGCAATAGACTAAGCGCTAGTTATTATAAGTAACTTTCTCCTAGTCTCTAATTACTTTATCTTACTTATTACAAAGGGTGTTATAGTCTAAGCATTTAGTGCCTCTAGATTAGGGGTTCTCCCTATTAGCTTTATTTAGCGCTTATTAATTGTGAGGCCCCACTCACAACATTGTGAGGCCCCACACTCACAACACAGGTACACTAGCGCACCTCGCAGACAGGCCACGCCCTAGGGCTAAGCCCACGTGACGCTAGCAAGCCACTAGCTATAAGCTAGTGACTCGTATGTATAATACACTTAGACCTAGTAAGCTTTAGTTAATATACTAGAGCCCCTATACCTCTTACCTAGCTATTATTATTCTTATAATTCTAAAGCTTCTTTTACTAGCTACCTAAGAGTAATATAGGGAGGAAAACTACCTAATCTGCTAGAGTAATATTAGATAATAACCTAACCCTAATAGATAAGAGTTATACCTAATTAAATAAGGGTAATACTATAGGTATAGACACGCTATATACTACTAAAACTACGCTTATAATAAGACCCCTTACCCCTTATACTAAAGCTATAGTAACACTAGAGCGAATTGCTTAGTTAGAAAAACTCTAAAAACTATAAGAGTAAGAATAAGAGCTTATTAACCTTATTAGGCATAGTTTAGAAGAAGCGTAAGGGAAAACCTAGTAAAGAGCTAGTACCTTATTAAGTAATAGTAGCTAAGAAGTTAGAGTTAAGAATATTACTAAGCTCTAATACCCTATAAACCTATAGAGGCATAAGATATAGATAAATAACCTAAACTATACCTTTAATAGGGTAAAGAAGAAATACTAATATAACTACTAAAAGATCCTCTTTACACTTAACTATATGCACACTAACTATAGGGTAAGATAGGATAGATACCTTAATAAATAATAGGCTAATAGCTAGGATAATCTTAAGGATAACTAGGATATATTCTAGACCTAGATGCTCACGCTACTTAGGGACTCTATAAACCGCAATGCTTAAATGGCTATATAGCTTAAGAACACGAAGTAACGTAAGGGCTAGAGCCCTATTAAATTTAGTATCTTCCTAGATTTACTAGAGATATACCTAGAAAGAGCCCTAGAAAAGTCCTATGCCCTTATATTCTTTATAAAATTACTCCCTAAGCTATAGGACTACATTAACTTACACACCTCTATTACTAGGAAAACACAAGAGAAGGTTATATAACTTGCCTAGTAATTTTAGGAGGCTATGCTAAAGAGCAAGCAAAAACCTAAGTATTTAGAAAATAAAGGCCTATATAAGAATCCCTAATATTATAGAAATAACTTACCCTAGGGTTATAGGCCTTATAGGAACTATAGGAATAAGGACTAGGAAAGGGGCCTAGCTACTTACCTAAATAATAGTGAAGTTAGGGATAAAAGATAATATTATAACTATAATAGCCTAGACTACCTTATAAATAGGTGTGGTAAGCTAAGGAAAAAGCCCTAAGATAGCTAGGGAAACTTCCTAAGGCAAAAGTAAAGGCCCTTACCTTTACCTTAAACACTAAGGTACTAATTAGGCGTTAATTTCACACACTAGCTACTATTTATAGGTATAAAGACATTAAAACAGCAGCGGATTTAGATAGCTACACTAAGCTTAACCTTATTAGCGTTAATTTTATAAAGGATTATAAGCTTAATAAGGCTAAGGCTATAGTACCTATCCTCTAGGTAGTAGGGGCCCTTATAGTCCCTTAATATAGTGTCTATAAGGTGCCTATTATAATTAAAGACTTAAGAGGGGAAGGGAAGTACCTTAAGCTACTATATATAGCTATAGATAAAGACCTAAGAGTAAGGGGAAGTCCTATCTTAATTAGAATATATACACTTACTAAAGAATATATATATCTTTATTTATACTTATAAGAGTAGTGGTTTAAGAAAAAGAAAATAGCCTTTTTACTTATAACTCCCTATAAGTTTATAAAGGTAATATATAATAAGACTATTATATATGCTATTATAGGAGTTATAGAAGATAAGTTTATTACCCTTAGAGATAAGGAGGAGGTAAAAGCATATAGAACTATTAAAGATATCCCTAAGGAACTATATAAGTTTAAAGACATGTTTATAGCGGATAAGGTAGGTAGTCTGCTATTAAGAAAGGAGACTAATTACATAATTAACCTAATACCTAGGGCTACACCCCTGTACAAGCTAATTTACCCCCTCTCTTAAAGCAAGCTAAAGGAGCTCTATAAATATATTAACAAAAACCTATAGAAAGGCTAGATAAGACTCTCTAAGAGCCCTATAGGCATGCCTATCCTATTTATACTAAAGAAGGATAGAACGCTTTAACTATATATAGATTATTAAGGACTTAATAAAGTAATATAAAAGAATCACTACGCTCTCCCCCTAATTTTAGAGATCCTAGACTAGTGCTAAGGAGCCTACTACTTCTTAAAGATTAATATTAAGGATACTTACTATTAAATCTATATTAAAGAGGGTAATAAGCAGAGTATTGTTTGTAGTGTAGTTAGTGTAGTTTTTAGGAAAAATTTGTATTTATAGTGTAGTTTTTTTTTTCTTGTAGTTAATGTATTGTAGTTTTTTTTTTTATAGTTAGTGTAGTGTAGTTTTTTTTTTTTTGTAGTGTAGTGTATTGTAGTTTTTTTTTACTTGTATTGTAGTGTAGTTAGTGTAGTTACTAACTACACTAACTACAAAAACTACAATGTAGTGTTAGTAAAAAAAAAAGTGGGCCTTTTTATTATATAATGTTATTATAAGGATTAAAAGAAAGCTAGTTATATAGAAGCTTTTATTATTACCTATTTTACTTAATTAGTTATAGAATTTATAATATTTACTTTTTTTTAAGAATTTTACTATAACTAGGGTTATTTATAATATTATACCTTTTTAATAATACTATTATACTTATTACTTTATTTTACTAATATAACTTTAAGAAAAACCTTCTAATTATTTTATTTACTATTATTATTAATTATTTTATATTTTTATTATTAATTTAATTAAAAAATACCCTAAACTAATATAATTAAATTAAATTAGAAATCTAAATAAATATATAAAAGTTAATAGAATATATACTTAGTACTTTAATATTATTATTAATATAATAAGAACTTAAAAAAAGCTTAAACTATTTATTTACTATTTAAACTAATTAAATATTACTTTAAGCTTTATAATTCTAAAGCTTTAAGAAGTTATATATAGTAACTTTATATATCTTATTATAATAATACATAAAGAAAGAATATAATAGACTAATATTTATAATTTATTAATAGATAACTAATAGTATTATTTTAATTACCCTATATAGCTTAAATAAGCTATAAAAAATAAGTTTAACTTGTTTTTAAAAATAATACTAGGACTTAGTTTTATATAATATATTATACTTATTATAAAAGCTTTAATAACTTTTATAACCTTAATTACTATTATTACTATAATTACTATTATTTTACATTTATTATTATTTTAAAAAAACACAAAAGAGAAAACATTTTTATAATATTAATATTTTTAAAAACCTTAAAATACTAAGTTATTAAAAACTATAGCTTTTACTATAGTAATTTACTTATAATTACTAGTATTTATATTTAAGTTATTTATTTATTATTTATTTATTATTAAACTTTAACACTAATAATATTATAAGTAATCTTAGTAATCTTAGTAATCTTAGTAATACTAGTAATATTAGTAATATTAGTATTATAAGCTATTATAAGCTATTATAAGCTATTATAAGCTATTATAAGCTATTATAAGCTATAATAAGATATAATAAGCTATTATAAGCTATAATAAGATATAATAAGCTACTTATATTAAGTTTACTAGTAGTTTTTTTTATAGTTTTTTTAAAATAAGTAATAATAATAATTTATAGAAATATAAAATAATTTATAGAAATAGTAAATAATATAATAAGAAGGTTTTTCTTTAAGTTATATTAGGGAAATAAAGTATTAAGTTAAATAGTATTATTAAAAAAGTATAATATTATATATAACCTTACTTAGTTATAATAAAATTATAAAAATAATATAATATTATAAATTCTATAACTAATTTAATAAAATAGGTAATAATAAAAGCTTTTATATAACTAGCTTTCTTTTAACCTTATAAAGACTAATAACTAATAAAAAGTCTAATACTATATTTGTAGTGTTTGTAGTTAGTGTAGTTTATAGTGTAGTGTAGTTTATAGTGTAGTGTAGTTTATAGTGTAGTTACTACACTACACTACAAATACTACACTACACTACACGTTTTAGTGCAATACTCTGGTAATAAGTAAAAGACCGCGTTTTGTACCTATTATAAACACTATAAATATCTTATAATGCCCTTTAGGCTAACTAATACCCTAGCTACTTTTTAGAGCTATATCTATAAAGCGCTACATAGGCTAGTAAACACTATTTATGTGGTATATTTAGATAATATCCTTATTTTCTTAAAAACGTAAGAGAAGCACACTATATATATTAAGGAAGTCCTAGAATATATAAGGTTAGTAAAGCTATATGTAAAACCCTTAAAGTGTTTATTCTACTAGGAATTAGTAAAATTCCTAGGATTTATCCTATTAGTTAACGGCATTTTAATAGATATATGTAGAGTTAATATAATCTAGGACTAAAAAGAGCCTATAAGCTTTAAAGATATATAGTCCTTCCTAGGATTCTATAACTTTTACTAAAGGTTTATTTACTAATACTCTAGGATTACAGCACCCTTATATACGCTAATAAAAGGCAGTTAAAATAGTATTTAGACTAGGAAGTTTATATTTAGGGAAAGGGAATAGCTAGCATTTAACTAGCTAAAGGATGCCTTTTAACGGGCGCCTTTTCTCTGTTATTATAACCTAAGTTAGCTAGTGCGTATTAAGATAAATACTTTAGTCTTTATAATAGTAAGAATCTTATCTTAATAGGATAATAAGGGCTAATAGTATTCTATAGCATTTTAGTTAAGGAAGTTTATAAACGCTAAACGTAATTACAGCATAGTAAATTAGGAGCTACTTGCTATAGTAAAGTTATTTAAACACTAGTAACACTATATTAAAGGTATAGTAACCCTAGTGGAGGTCCTATTAGATTACTATAACTTATAGACTTTTATAAGGTAATAAAAGCTAAATAGGAGGTAAGCTAGATAGTGTATATTCCTTTACCCCTTTTACTTTATAATTAGGCATAGACCTAGGAAAAGTAACCTAGTAAATACACTATTAAGATAGTCTAATTATAAAGGCAAACCCCTAATAAATAGGGCACTTTTACTAGAACTTTAGAAGAAGATAGTAGCTACTAAAGAACTAGTAAAAGAAGAGATACTAATATATAAGAGAAGATATAGTAAGATGCCTTTAGGGGAGGAAAATACCCTAGTCTTAATATATTAAAGAAGATATAATAAGATACCTTTAGGGGAGGAAAATACCCTAGTCTTAGTAAAGAGGCTTAGTAAGATACCTTTAGGGGAGGAAAATGCCCTAGCTACTATAGAGAGAGCTCTAGAGGCTAGAGTAGCCTAGTTAAGAGGCTAGTTAGCTACTGTAAATCTAGTAAAAGATTAGCTAAATAAGGGTGATTTCTAGGAGAAGGTAGCGTGTGTCTAAGACATTAGCGTAGTATAAGAGATATAGGAGACTATTACGCCACTAAATCCCTACTAATCTAAGCTAAATAAACTATTAGTATAATTACTATAGAAAGTATAGGATTAAGATCTAGATCTATAGAGGTAAAATAGTAAGATTAATAATTCCCTAGTAAGAGATAAGGGAAAAGCTAGTCTATAGTTACGTAGTATAAGGGGTCTCCTAATATACTAAGATAAGGTAGTTATTCCCTAGGAGCCTATCTTATAATAGGAGCTTCTATAGCTACACTATAATAATTTACTAGTAGGTTACTTTAGGACTAAACACACTCTTAAGCTATTAAAGCATTACTTTTAGTAGCTAGGCATAAGCAAGTTAGTATCTAACTATATTACAAGCTATAGGGTTTGCTAGCAGGTGGTGGCTAGAAGGCATTGCCTATATAGAAGCCTTAAATCCTTGCTAATACTATAGTAACTATAGGTAAAAATCTTAATAGATTTTATTATAGGATTGCTTACTGCCTAAGTAAGTAAATAAGAAACTAATATAATCCTAGTAATTATAGACTAATTTACTAAGTACTTTGTCTTCTTACTTATAACTACTATAATTAATATAGTAAAACTAGCAAAGCTTTTCTATAGGGATATTAAACTATAATTTAGGGCACTAGAGGGCATTATATCTAATAGGGGATTAGTTTTTATAAGCTAATTCTAGTTAGACTTATACTACCTATTATACATAAAGCAAAGGCTTTTTATAGCTTTTTACCCCTAAACTAATAGGTAAATAAAGAGAATAAACTAGGTACTTAAGCATTATCTCTAATACTTTATAGCTAAGAACTAATAGATATAGCCTAAGCTACTCCTAATAGCCTAATTTACCTATAATAATATAGTAAATAAAACTATAGGCTACTTCTTTAACTACTCCCTTATAGGCTATTTACCTAAGTTTTGCCTAGCTTTTAGGGATAAGACTAAAGAAAGGGAGGTGCTAGAAGCCTATATATATATTATAAAGCTATATAAAGTTAAAGAGTAACTAAAGTAAAACTAGGTAAAAGCCACTAAGACCTAAGTAAAGTACTATAACTAGTATTACTAGCTATTAACGCTAAAAAGAGGTAACCTAGTACTACTATTAGTAAAGAATATTAGGCTTAAGGACGCAAAACAGAAGCTAACCCCTAGATTTATTAGACTATTTTAAGTACTTAATACTATAGGAAAATAAGCATATAGACTTACATTACCTAAAAAATATAGTTAACTATATAATATATTCTATATTAGCCTATTAGAGCTTTAGAATTACTATAAAGACACTAGAGATAAGGAAATGCTAATACTAGACTTAGAGAATAAGAATAATAAGTATAAAGTTAAGGAGGTTAAGAACTATAGGAAGAACTAAGAAGGTAATAAATACCTAGTAAAATAGAAGGGTTAGCTAAGCAAATATAACTAATAGGTCCTAGTAGAAGATATAGGGGGCGCTTAATGCGCGATTTAGACTTTTTATAGAAGTAAGTCTAGTAAGAAAAGTAATAAGATATAAGTAAGTTATAGGCAAGAAGATATAATATTCTTATAGAAAAGGCCTAGCCTTATTAGCTACTATTACACTCTAATTAATAGTCTAGGAATTACTACTAAAAAATAAAAGAAAAGGGCCCTAAAGGTTAGGTAATACTAGGGGAAAACTCTCTATTATAGCGCCGTTATAGCTTAACACCTTATCACCCTAGATAGCATATTCTGCGCTATTCTTATCTGTATTAATTGCCTCCTTTACGGCGTAAAAAAGGCAGTGAATTACTATTACCTAGGCTATATAGCCTAGGTTAGCTAGCTAAAGCTAAAGAACTATACATACCTCCTAGATAGCTATAGCCTTATAATAGTTTTCCTATAGAAAAGTTAGTAAAAGCTTACTAAAAGCGTAGTAAAAACTAAGGGAACTTATAATACTAGGGGTAGGAGTAGTAGAAAACATAGTAACCTAGAGTTACTACTAAGAAATAACGTATTACTAGTATATAATAAACATAGCTTATATAAAAATATAAGCAAAGACTAGGCAAAGAGGTAAGGAATTACTAACCTAGTAGCCCTTAGTAGCGCTAGTTAAACTAAACATAATGTAATAAGTAGTGTTAGCATAGTTAAAGCCTATAATAAGGCTAATATAACACTTAGTAAGTTAGTGGTAAGTTACCTCTAAAAACATAGGGATAGGCTTATTAAACTCTCTATCTTCTATAGTGTCTAGAAGTAACTAGACTTAAACTAGAATTATTAATAAATTAGAAAAATTACCCTCTATAGTAAGCATAGCCTATAATAAAAAGTTAGTAATAAGGAGTGAAAAAGCAAGTAATAAGGGGATAAATTATAGTCTTATAGGTATTATCTCTCTTCTTACACTAGATATAGCGCTTAGAGGCATAGGCCTTAGCTAGGTTAGATAATAAAGCCTAGGGGAAAAGACACTTAATCTTAGGTATCTTAGGCTTAATAGGAGGGTGTTTCTTAAACTTAGTATATCCTATGTGTAAATAGTGTATATAGGAGCACTTCTTTAAGTAAATAGTTATTATTTTAATAGTAAGATAGTAGTAACTAATAAGGGAAAAGTAGTAATATATAAAGGTTATAATATTTTATAAAGAATAGACTATAGTTACGTAAGGATAAAATAGGTAAAGCAATGGAGAGTTATAGGCGTATTTATAGTTAAGCGCTATATGTTATTTATTATTATTTTAATGTGGCTACTACTTAGTAAATAGCTATAAAATAGCTAGTAAAAGCTGTTTAGTAGCCTAGCTATAAGTAGGGGGGTAATTATAAGGCCCCACTTATAATATTATAAGGCCCCACACTTATAACACAGGTACACTAGCGCACCTTGTAAATAGGCCACGCCCTAGGGCTAAGCCCACGTAACGCTAGCAAGCCACTAGCTATAAGCCAGCGACTCGCATGCACAACACACTTAGACCTAGCAAGCTTCAGTCAATATACCAGAGCCCCCATACCTCTTGCCTAGCTATCATTGTTCTCACAGAAGTTTATATTTAGGGAAAGGGAATAGCTAGCGTTTAACTAGCTAAAGGATGCCTTTTAACAGGCGCCTCTCCTCTGTTATTATAACCTAAGTTAGCTAGTGCGTATTAAGATAGATGCTTTAGTCTTTATAATAGTAAGAATCTTATTTTAATAGGATAATAAGGGCTAATAGTATCCTATAGCATTTTAGTTAAGGAAGTTTACAAACGCTAAACGTAATTACAGCATAGCGGATTAGGAGCTACTTACTATAGTAAAGTTATTTAAACACTAGTAATACTACATTAAAGGCATAATAACCCTAGTGAAGGTCCTATTAGATTACTATAACTTATAGACTTTTATAAGGTAGTAGAAGCTAAATAGGAGGTAGGCTAGATAGTGTATATTCCTCTGCCCCTTTTACTTTATAATTAGATATAGACCTAGGAAGAGTAACCTAGTGAATATACTATTAAGATAGTTTAATTATAAAGGCAAACCCCTAATAAATAGGGCACTTTTACTAGAACTTTAGAAGAAAATAGTAGCTACTAAAGAACTAGTAAAAGAAAAGATACTAATATATAAGAGAAGATATAGTAAGATGCCTTTAGGGGAGGAAAATACCCTAGTCTTAATATATTAAAGAAGACATAATAAGATGCCTTTAGGGGAGGAAAATGCCTTAGTCTTAGTAAAGAGGCTTAGTAAGATGCCTTTAGGGGAGGAAAATGCCCTAGCTACTATAGAGAGAGCTCTAGAGGCTAGAGTAGCCTAGTTAAGAGGCTAGTTAGCCACTATAAATCTAGTGAAAGATTAGCTAAATAAGGGTGATTTCTAGGAGAAGGTAGCGTGTATCTAAGATATTAGTGTAGTATAAGAGATATAGGAGACTATTACGCTACTAAATCCTTACTAATCTAGGCTAAATAAACTATTAGTGTAATTACTATAAAAGGCATAGGATTAAGATCTAGATTTATAGAGGTAAAATAGTAAGATTAATAATTCCCTAGTAAGAGGCAAGGGAAAAGCTAGTCTATAGTTACGTAGTATAAGGGGTCTCCTAATATACTAAGATAGGGTAGTTATTCCCTAGGAGCCTATCTTATAATAGGAGCTTCTATAGCTACACTATAATAATTTACTAGTAGGTTACTTTAGGACTAAACATACTCTTAAGCTATTAAAGTATTACTTCTAGTAGCTAGGCATAAGCAAGTTAGTACCTAACTATATTATAAGCTACAGGGTTTACTAGTAAGTAGTAGCTAGAAGGCATTACCTATATAAAAGCCTTAAATCCCTACTAATACTGCGGTAACTATAGGCAGAAATCTTAATAGATTTTATTATAGGATTACCTACTGCCTAAGTAAGCAAATAAGAAACTAACGCAATCCTAGTAATTATAGACTAATTTACTAAGTACTTTGTTTTCTTACCTATAACTATTATAATTAACGTAGTAAAACTAGTAGAGCTTTTCTATAGGGAGATTAAACTATAATTTAGGGCACTAGAGGGCATTATATCTAATAGGGGATTGGTTTTTATAAGCTAATTCTAGTTAGACCTATGCTACCTATTATACGTAAAGTAAAGGCTTTCTATAGCTTTTTACCCCTAAACTAATAGGTAAATAGAGAGAATAACCTAGGTACTTAAGCATTACCTTTAATGCTTTATAGCTAAGAACTAATAGATATAGCCTAAGCTACTCCTAATAGCCTAATTTACCTATAATAATATAGTAAATAGAACTATAGGCTACTCCCCTAACTACTCCCTTATAGGCTATTTACCTAAGTTTTACCTAGCTCTTAGGGATAAGACTAAAGAAGGGGAAGTACTAAAAGCCTACGCATATATTATAAAGCTATATAAAGTTAGAGAGTAACTAAAGTAAAACTAGGTAAAAGCTACTAAGACTTAAGTAAAGTACTATAACTAGTGTTACTAGCTATTAATACTAAAAAGAGGTAACCTAGTATTACTATTAGTAAAGAATATTAGGCTTAAGGATACAAAATAAAAGCTAATCCCTAGATTTATTAGACTATTTTAAGTACTTAATACTATAGGAAAATAAGTATATAGACTTACATTACCTAAAAAATATAGTTAACTATATAATATATTCTATATTAGCCTATTAGAGCTATAGAATTACTATAAAAACACTAGAGACAAGGAAATGCTAATACTAGACTTAGAGAATAAGAATAATAAGTATAAAGTTAAGGAGATTAAGGACTATAGGAAGAACTAAGAAGGTAATAAATACCTAGTAAAATAGAAGGGTTAGCTAAGCAAATATAACTAATAAGTCTTAGTAAAAGATATAGGGGGCGCTTAATACGTAATTTAGACTTTTTATAGAAGTAAGTCTAGTAAGAAAAGTGGTAAGATATAAGTAAGTTATAGGTAAGAAGACATAATATTCTTATAGAAAAGGCCTAGCCTTATTAGCTACTATTACACTCTAATTAATAGTCTAGGAATTACTACTAAAAAATAAAAGAAAAGGGCCCTAAAGGTTAGGTAATACTAGGGGAAAACTCTCTATTATAGCGCTATTATAGCTTAATACCTTATTACCCTAGATAGCATATTCTACGCTATTCTTATTCGCATTAATTGCCTTCTCTATAGCGTAAAAAAGGTAGTAAATTACTATTACCTAGGCTATATAGCCTAGGTTAGCTAGCTAAAGCTAAAGAACTATACGCGCCTCCTAGATAGCTATAGCCTTATAATAGTCTTCCTATAGAAAAGTTAGTAAAAGCTTACTAAAAGCATAGTAAAAACTAAGGGAACTTATAATACTAGGGGTAAGAGTAGTAAAAAACATAGTAACCTAGAGTTATTACTAAGAAATAATATATTACTAGTATATAATAGATATAGCCTATATAAAAACATAAGTAAAGACTAGGCAAAGAGGTAAGGAATTACTAACTTAGTAGCCCTTAGTAATACTAGTTAAACTAAACGTAATATAATAGGTAGTGTTAGTATAGTTAAAGCCTATAATAAGGCTAATATAATACTTAGTAAGTTAGTAGTAAGTTACCTCTAAAAACATAGGGATAGGCTTATTAGACTCTTTATCTTCTATAGTGTTTAGAAGTAACTAGACCTAAACTAAAATCATTAATAAATTAGAAAAATCACTCTCTATAGTAAGCATAGCTTATAATAAAAAGTTAGTAATAAGGAGTAAAAAAGTAAGTAATAGAGAAATAAATTATAGTCTTATAAGTATTACCTCTTTTCTTACACTAGATATAGCGCTTAAAGGCATAGGCCTTAGCTAGGTTAGATAATAAAGCCTAAGGGAAAAGACACTTAATCTTAGGTATCTTAGGCTTAATAGGAGGGTATTTCTTAAACTTAGCGTATCCTATATATAAATAGTGTATATAGGAGCACTTCTTTAAGTAAATAGTTATTATTTTAATAGTAAGATAGTAATAACTAATAAGGGAAAAGTAGTAGTATATAAAGGTTATAATATTTTATAAAGAATAAACTATAGTTACACAAGAATAAAATAAGTAAAGTAATAGAGAGTTATAGGCGTATTTATAGTTAAGCGCTATATATTATTTATTATTATTTTAATGTAGCTACTACTTAGCAAATAGCTATAAAATAGCTAGCGAAAGCTATTTAGGAGCCTAGCTATAAGTGAGGGGGTAATTATAAGGCCCTACTTATAACATTATAAGGCCCTACTTATAACATTATAAGGCCCTACTTATAACATTATAAGGCCCTACACTTATAACATAGGTACACTAGCGTACCTCGTAGACAGGCCACGCCCTAGGGCTAAGCCCACGTAACACTAGCAAGCCACTAGCTATAAGCCAGCGACTCGCACGCATAACACACTTAGACCTAGCAAGCTTTAGTCAATATACCAGAGCCCCCATACCTCTTGCCTAGCTATCATTGTTCTCACATTAATACTCTTAGCTTTTATTATAGGAGGTCTTTAGTAACTTAATATATATATTTAGGTTCTTAACTATATTAACTAAGTTACTAATAATCCCTATAAGAACTTTGTTACGACATGAAATGTAAGGCTTGTTACGTGGCGGAGCTAAATGCAGGCGCATATAAGACCAGATTCGGACTCTAGATAGAAAGAATTAACCTTCTTTAGACATCTTACCTTACACCCAGAGTATTGCACTAAAACGTGTAGTGTAGTGTAGTATTTGTAGTGTAGTGTAATAACTACACTATAAACTACACTATACTATAAACTATACTAACTATAAGGAAAAAAAAACTACACTACACTAACTATAAAAAAAAAAAACTATGAAACATTACACTATAAATTTTTTTTCCTAAACTACACTAACTACAAACACTATAAATGTAGTATTAGACTTTTTATTAGTTATTAGTATTTATAAGGTTAAAAGAAAGCTAGTTATATAAAAGCTTTTATTATTACTTATTTTATTAAATTAGTTATAGAATTTATAATATTATTTTATTTTAATAATTTTATTATAACTAAGTAAGGTTATATATAATATTATACTTTTTTAATAATACTATTTAACTTAATACTTTATTTCCCTAATATAACTTAAAGAAAAACCTTCTTATTATATTATTTACTATTTCTATAAATTATTTTATCTTTTTATAAATTATTATTATTACTTATTTTAAAAAAACTATAAAAAGAACTACTAGTAAACTTAATATAAGTAGCTTATTATATCTTATTATAGCTTATAATAGCTTATAATAGCTTATAATACTAATATTACTAATATTACTAGTATTACTAAGATTACTAAGATTACTAAGATTACTAAGATTACTTATAATATTATTAGTGTTAAAGTTTAATAAAAAATAAATAATAAATAAATAACTTAAATATAAATACTAGTAATTATAAGTAAATTACTATAGTAAAAGCTATAGTTTTTAATAACTTAGTATTTTAAGGTTTTTAAAAATATTAATATTATAAAAATGTTTTCTCTTTTATATTTTTTTAAAATAATAATAAAAGTAAAATAATAGTAATAATAGTAATTAAGGTTATTAAAGTTATTAAAGCTCTTATAATAAGTATAATATATTATATAAAAGTAAGTCTTAGTTTTATTTTAAAAAATAAGTTAAACTTATTTTTTATAGCTTAATTAAGCTATATAGGGTAATTAAAATAATACTATTAATTATTTATTAATAGATTATAAATATTAGTTTATTATATTCTTTATTTATATATTATAGTAATAAGATATATAAAGTTACTATATATAACTTCTTAAGGCTTTAGAATTATAAAGCTAAAAGTAATATTTAATTAGTTTAAATCTTAAATAAATAGTTTAAGCTTTTTTTAAGTTCTTATTATATTAAGAATAAGATTTAAGTACTAAGTATATATTCTATTAACTTCTAGTAATTTATCTAGATTTCTTAATTAATTTTATTCTGTTAGTTTAGGGTATTTTTTATTTAAAATAATAATAATAACATTTTAAAATATAAAATAATTAATAGTAATAGTAAATAAAATAATAAGAAGGTTTTTCTTTAAGTTATATTAGTAAAATAAAGTATTAGGTATAATAGTATTATTAAAAAGTTATAATATTATAAATTACCCTAGTTATAGTAAAATCCTTAAAAAAAGGTAAATTTTATAAATTATATAACTAATTAAGTAAAATAGGTAATAATAAAAGCTTCTATATAACTAGCCTTCTTTTAATCCTTATAATAACCCTATATAATAAAAAAGCCCACTTTTTTTTTTACTAATATTACATTTCTAGTTTTTATAGTTAGTGTAGTTAGTAACTACACTAACTACATTACACTATAAGCAAAAAAAAACTATAATACACTACACTACAAAAAAAAAAAAAACTACACTACACTAACTATAAAAAAAAAACTATAATATATTAACTATAGGAAAAAAAAACTACACTATAAATACAAATTTTTCCTAAAAACTACACTTGCAGCGTGGAGGCAAGCCTCCCACTGCAGCTAGGCATTTCCCGTACGCCGTGAAGCCTGAGCGACTGGTTTCGGGGAAGTTAACGCCTACTATAACCCCCTGCTAACGAGGCCACTGCCTATAAGTCTATCTAAAAGGCTATATAGTAAACATCTGTAAGATAAGGTATAGAGAGGGCAGTACTTACTAAACTGCATTGCCTTACGGTGCCGCTGCTTAACTATCTAGGCTTTTACCCCTCTCTTATATACTTACTAACTATATTAGCGGACCTAGACCACTAGCAGGGGCTTAAGGGCTACTTTTTATTTTCCGTAAAATTTATTTATATAGGAAAAGTAAAAAATTAACTTATAGCTATATAACGCAAATGCTTACGTGCACTAACTTATAATTAACTGCTTACGCGTGCCTACAATAGCGCACGCGCGCATGCCTATAGCGCCTACACAAGCAACGACAGCGCCTGCATAAGCAGCAATAGCGCACCCACACGTAGCTACAGCGCCTGCACGAGCAACAACAGCGCACCCGCAGGCATTGATAGCGCCCGCCCGCATTAATAGCGCCCGCCCGCATGGCTGCAGCGCCTGCACGAGCAACGACAGCGCCTGCACGAGCAACGACAGCGCCTGCACGAGCAACGACAGCGCCTGCACGAGCAACGACAGGGCACCCGCGCGCATTGGTGGCGCCCGCACGCACGGCAACGGCGTGCGCGACCGGGTATAGGTTAGGCGCCTAACCTACACCGTGCCTATATAAATCGGTTATAGTTAGGAAAGTGTCCTTGAGTTAGATGAAGTGGGCGAGCGGAAGACAGGGGAGTGGCAAACGGGTGCGGGCGGGTATAGGTTAGGCGCCTAACCTACACCGCGCCTATACAAATTAGTCACAGTTAGGAAAGTGTCCTTAAGTTAGATAGAGTGGGCGAGCGGAAGACAGGGGAGTGGCGAATGGGTGCGGGCAGGTATAGGTTAGGCGCCTAACCTACACCGCGCCCATATAAATTGGTCATAGTTAGGAAAGTGTCCTCAAGTTAGATAGAGTGGGCGGGTGGAAGATAGGGGAGTGGCGAACAGGTGCGGGCGGGTATAGGTTAGGCGCCTAACCTACACCGCAGCACGATAACTATACTGTAAGGGTTTCGCTCCCTAGCCTAGCTAGTTAGCCTACTATTACTCATAGTAATTCTTGTGTCTACGCTTAAGGCAGTAGGCTTACTAATAACTTTTTCTATTTTACTTACCCTAGTGCCTATAGTAAAGCCTCCCCCCCTAGAGGATAACCTAGTAATATCCCCTTAAAAGTTTACTAACTATTATAGTAAACTATAGTTACTAGTAATAGCTTATAGGCTACTTTTTACCTTCTATAAAATTCACTTATATAGGAAAATCTTAAAAATTAACTTATAGCTATATAATATAAATGCCTATATACACTAACTTTTAATTAACTACTTACGCGCGCCTATATAAGTAATAATAACATACCTATATGTATTAATAGCGCCTACCTATATAGCTATAGCGCCTATATAAATAATAATAGGGCACCTATATATAGCTATAGCGCTAGTATAAGTAATAATAGTGCACTTATATATATTAATAGCGCTTACCTATATACCTATAGCGCTAGTATAGGTAATAATAGCATGCCCACGCGTATTAATAGCGCTTACTTACATACCTATAGTGCTTACACTAATAGCAAATGTAAGTAAGTATAGGTTAGGCACCTAACCTACACTACATAAAAAAAAAACACTATAGCGCACGTATATATAAGGATAGTATACCTATATATAATAGCATTACTTATATGCACACTTATAGTGCTTATATAAAGGATAATAGTGCCTATATAGAGAATAATAATGCTTATATAGAGAATAATATTACCTATATAAAGAATAATATTACTTATATAGAGAATACTAGTGCTTACATAGAGAATAATAATATTACCTACACACCTATAGCGTGCGTAAGCAGGTATAGGTTAGGCGCCTAACCTACACTGCCTACATATAAGCGCGCCTATACATAATAATATTGTATGTACACATAAGGACAGCGCCTATATAAAGGAACTATTGCTTACATAGAGAACAATAGTGCTTGCATAGAGAATAATAGTGCTTACATAGAGGATAATAGCGCCCACACAGAGGAACTATTACTTGTATAGAGGACGACAGCGCTTGCATAGAGGACGACGGCGCCTGCACCTATAGCGTGCGCGGGTAGGTATAGGTTAGGCGCCTAACCTACACTACTTGTATATAAGCGTGCTTATATATAATAATATTACCTATATAGAGAAACTATTACCTATATAGAGAATAATAGCGCCTATATAGAGGATAATAGCGCCTATACCTATAGCATATGTAGGCAGGTATAGGTTAGGTGCCTAACCTACACTGCCTATATATAAGCGCGCCTATATATAAGCGCGCCTATATATAATAATATTGCTTATATAGAGGATAATAGCGCTTATATAGAGAATAATAGCGCTTATATAAAGGATAATAGTGCCTATATAGAGAATAATAGCGCTTGCATAGAGAATAACAGTGCTCGCACAGAAAATAATAGCGCTTATATAAAGGAACTATTACCTATATAAAGGATAATAGCGCCTACATAGAGAATAATAGCGCTTATATAGAGGATAATAGTGCCTATACCTATAGTGTGCGTGGGTAAGTATAGGTTAGGCGCCTAACCTACATTACCTATATATAAGCGTGCTTATATATAATAATATTACTTATATAAAGGAACTATTACTTATATAAAGAATAATAGTGCTTACATAGAGAATAATAGCGCTTACACCTATAGTATACGTAGGCAGGTATAGGTTAGGCGCCTAACTTACACTGCCCGTATATAAGCGTGCCTATATATAATAATATTGCCTATATAGAGAATAATAGCGTATTAGCTAGTAACTCTTCCCCCCTTACTAGCCCTAGTCTTATAAAGACCCTAGCGCTAGGGGAAATTAAGGTAAAGGATAGCTTACTCTTAGTAAATTATAATAATAAGGCTACTTTACTACTTATAGGACTATTTTATATAGCTAAGTTATTTACAAAGGATTTAACCTTACTTATATTAAAATTATAATACGCGAAATACTATGACACGCTTCTTACGCTATAGAGAGATTGCTTACTAAGACGCTAAGCTAGAGCCTATTTTTATCTATCTATATATATAGGCGGTATTACTATGTTCTAGTATGGATTCTAACTTAGAGGCATTTAGCTATTATCTAGCAAATAGTAGCTTCGTGGCACTGCCTAGTTAAATAGCTGTAAAAACTAATTATCTAAATTAGCGGTTTCTCTTATACTAAGCTAAATTACCATTATAGCAAGGTTATTAGTAAGGTAAAACTAACCTATCTTATAATAGTCTAAACCTAGCTTACGTTCCCTATTTAAATAACTATATAGGATAACTTATCCCCTAACTATGTGATTTTACTAGGCTTATAATAGGTATTTCCTCTTACACTTAATTGCCCGCTAAATAATCTAGACTATAGGTCCTTTACATTTAGTATAGTTTCCTATAAGTCTAGCATATCCCTTAAGCAGTCTCCTAAGGAAACTACCTATACCTTACTACGCTCTATAAGGGTCTTAAAAGATTACTTAAGTAAGACTCCCCCTAGGATTAGCATAGCTACTAGGCCTTAGCCTCCCCTAATCTAGGTTATATTACTATATAGTGCCTATAGTTTTATACTATATTAACTAGCTAGTATAATCTTAGAACCTATTTAAGACCTAACTATCCTTACTAACTAAACTCTAGTAAGTAAATAATCTAATACTTACTAAATTTTACTTTAGTATAATAGGAAAAGCTAATATTAAAGGATTAAAAAGTAATATTACTATAAACACTTAGCCACTATAAGCTAGTTTTATAATACTATACCTAGTAAGAAGCCTTACTAGGCATATACCACTTCTTAGTAAGCACTGCTAGTAAGTGGTATTACCCTCTTAGGTAAGTGTAGCCTATACCTTAGGCTATGCTAGGATTAAGGAAAACCCTATAGAAAAGATCCTAGCGTAACCTATACCTTAGTAAGCGTTAAACTAGCTAGTATCCCTAGCGTTTAGGGTAGCTAGCTTAGCTACAGATTATCTCTATTACCTAGATTTTTACTATGCCCTAATTATTAGAACTAGTGGGTTATTAACCCGCTAGGTAGTACTAAGTGCCTAGTAAGAGTTCCCTATATTTAGGTATATTGCCCCCTATCTCCCTAAGTGCTATAAAGAGGAGGAGGGACTAGACTATAGCTAATTAGACTAGGCCTAGGACTATAGAAGAGCGTTATAATTACTACTATAGCACTCCTTATCTTATATATTATAGCGCACTTTAATCCCTATAGTAACTTTTCTAGTACCTCTAGCCTTAAATATTAAGGGACTAAAGGATTAATAGGCTACACTTTTATAGTTTATATTCACACTAAAAATCAAAATTAAGGGGACTTTTACCCTTTTGTTTTACTAGAGATTTCTATTCTTTATAAGCCCCCCTTAGGACACCTATGTTATAGTTTAATAAATATACTACCCTAGCTAAACTCCTTACCTAATAATATCTTTAACCTAGGTTAGCTTATAAAGGACCTTAAAACTAGAAGTTAGATAAAAATCTAGCCTTACTTTATTAAATAAGTAAAAAAATAATAGGAGTAATAGTATTTTACTAGTACTAAAGCTCCTACTTATTTTACACCTCCTATATCTTTTTATAATATTAAACTAGAGTTAAGCTTAATAGGGTCTTCTTTCCTTACTAATTTTACTAAGCTTATTCCCTTAGCTATGGTTTTACTAGATAGTAAATAAGGATAATAGGAATCTTATTAATCTATTTATACGTGTTACTAATTAGATAATAAGGCATTTAGCTACCTTAAGAGAGTTATAGTTACTTTTACTATTTACCTATACTTAGTTAAATTACTTTACTTTAACATTTAGAGCACTAGGTAGAAATCACATTATATTAACACCACTTTCTAGCCATTATAATACTATATTTTAATTAGATAGTTAGATTCCCCTTATCCATACTAGTTCTAAGTTAGTTATTAATTGTGCGCTAGATAGCTAAGGCCTGCTAAGGGCATTAGCACCTAGATACTAGCTACTGCTAGCTAGTCTTCTAGCTAGTAGCTGCCTACTCCTAGGGCGTTCTCCTAAGGCCTAATGCACCTAACCCTTAGAGCTAATTCTTTTCCTAAAGTTATAGATTTATTTTGCTAACTTCCCTTATTTATATTATTCTATTAACTAAAGGCTATTTACCTTAGAGACTTACTATAGTTATAAGTATAACCTAGTATAAGAATTATTCCTTCCTATAGATTTTTAAGGGATATTAGGAGCGCACTAAACCTAGTAAAGGTACTAGGCTTTTCTAGCTATTAAACTCTATCTCTAGATAAACTAATTTTAAAGTAAAAGACTATTAAGAAAAAAAGAGAACTTTACTTAGGGCCCTTACTATTATCTCTATATTTAGTTATATTACTATATAAAACCTATATCTAGGTACTAGAATATTAACTAGCTTCCCTTTTACTAGATAGCATATAAGTATACCTTTAAAATAGAACTTCCCTATAGCTTAGGATTAACTTACCTATATTTAACTACTATTTATATAAAACCTTTCCTTACTTTAGTCCTTTAAGTTCTTATTAAAGTATTTATTACTATTACTAAGATTTACACTAGGGGCTATTTAACCTAGGCTTATGCCCTAGGCTTTATTACTAACCCTTATATTTGCCTACTCCTTAGGGCTTTATTTTTACCCTAAGGGTAAGGTATAAGTAAGATACTTAAGCGCTATCTATTTTTAGGGCTAGTATATTTAGTAAGTAAGTTATTATATAGTCCTTAGTAAATTCTAACTTCTATAGCCACTATCTTACTATTAAGATATACTAATACCTTTTGTAGTGTTTAATAAGCATTTACTCTAGTACCTTAACCTTATGTTTAGTTTATCCTATATTACTAGTTTTGCTTACTAAAAATAGCCTACTAGTGTTAATATATTTAAATGCCTATATTTAACTAAGTAATAAGGGCTTCTTATATATTTAAAGTTTAAGAATAAATAAAGGTAGTATATAGCCCCTAAGTCCCTAATTATTTACTTTACCTTATAAAACTAAGATTAATATTACTATCCTAAGGGAAACTTTAGCAAAAACTAGCTACTAGAAGGTTTAATTAGTCTTTTGCCCCTATACTTATATTTAATAATTAATTTATATATTAGAATTACTATAAGCCTTTACTAGAGTTTTCTCTAGCTTTACCCTATATAAGTATAGTTTACTTTCTTTTAAGTCTAGCCCTATATACTCTTACTTAAATCTATCTAAGAACATTAGGATTAGTTAATAATACGCTAAAGCTCTTACTTATATTTACTTTTATTACATATAGGGGTTTTATACCTAAATACTTATATATAAGGATAACTCCTTAGTTTGTGTTTTAAGATAAGTTACTAATAACTATTATACTAGTATCCTTATAAATACGCAGACCTTAGTCTGCCCTAGGGTATTATATAGAGAGCTATAATACTCCTAGAGAAGCTATATTCCTAGAGCCTTTCTCCCCTAGGGCAAACTAATGCTAGCCTAAGCCTAGTAAAGTACACTAGTAAGAACACTAGATAATTTACTAGGCCTAAGTCTAGTTATAAGCGCTTCCCTTTTAATAATTTTATATACTATTTAACTCTCTTTTTAAAGTGCTTTTTATCTTTTAATTACTTTACTTATATACTATTAGTCTCTAGCTAATATTTAGCTTTAGAAGACATATACCTCCTATTTAAAGTAGTATTCCTAAATTACTTAACTTATTAAAGGAGCTTTATAAAGGCTTAGTATTTAACTAGATAGGGCTCTTACTCTTTATAGTATTCTATTTTAGGGAACTTAGAAGGTACCTTACTAAAAGCATTCTCTATAAATTATAACTTAAGCCCTAGGGGGCTAGATTTTAAATTTAAGCTATTATTACTTTACTTACTATTACTAGGGTAATCCCTATTAGTTTCTTTTTCTTTACTTATTAATATACTTAAGTTTAGTAAGTAATCTTACCTAATTTAAGGTTAACTCTTAGAGAAAGTTAGGTATTTTATAGTAGTAGCTATACTACACTCCTAGTTATAAGGTAGTGTGTTACTATATAAAGAAGGCTATAATAAGACTGCTAATTTATTTTAAGGGTAGCTACTACTATAAGGTAAGTAAGCTAGTCCTTAATAGTAAGTGTGTAGTAAGCTTAAGGGTTAAAATAACACTTAAATAGGTATACTTACTAGAATACTAGTAGGTATAATATATATTTAAAGATTTAATAATTTACTAAATTTTACAATTTATATTACTTATTATATTTTATTATGTTCTTTATTAATACTAGAACTAAGAGATCTATTATTAAAAGTTTTAATTTATTTAATATTAAATTCACTTAGATATACGTAAGAAAAATACAGAAGGGTTTAGGTTCTCTAGTAGGCGCCTAGCCCTAGTGCCCCTATAAGGGGGCATTTATAGCTATGCTTACTAAGGTAATAGTAAAGGTAAGGTTTATAGGGGTTTAAGAGTGTAAACTTAGTAATAATCCCTCTACTAGTTTACTAATAAAGACCTTATTATAACTTTTACTTCCTCTAAATAACTAAGTTTAAAGAGCTTTCTAGCCCTAAGTAGTAGTTACCTACCTCTCTAGGCTAGTCTAGACACCTTACTAAGCTATTTAATTAGTAGTAGCAATAGGCAGTGTATATAAAGGGCAGGGATATAATTAATATAAGCTAATAACTTATACTTACTAGGGATTTCTTATTAAAGAGTAATAATTATAATGCTTTATCCCTAGTATAATAAAGTTTAATAAGATTACCTAGGCCTTCTAGCTAAGGGAGTACTCACTAGCTCCGTTAGTATAGCGCGTGTGTAGCCTAGAATATCTAAGGGTATTATAGCATTCCCTAGTGGCTTATAAGCGCTTGCCTAGGGGAGGCCTAGGGGGATAATTACCTATAAGCTAGTAAGACTAGTGCCCTAATCTCTTAGGGCGCCTTAATATACTTTGCCTTATTAGGGCTCTATATAAAGGCATAGTTTTTTTCCTATAGGATTAGCATATACCTTAAGCTAGCTTAGAGGCTTAGCCTACCCCTTAGCGCGTATTACAACGGCCTAGCGTTACCTAGGCTTACTATAAGATTAGCCTATTAGGCGTTCCCTATACTAGGTAGTATTACCTAAAATAAGCAGCGGAGGCTACTCCCTTACCTAATAAAGAGAGACTTCCCCTATAAGAGTAAAGTAACTAGACTAGTAGTTATTTTTTTTCTAGAGGCCTACTATTATAAGCCTATATAAGTTAACCTATTATTGCCTTAAACTTCTATTAGCTTAAGCTAATAGTCTCTCTAAGAAGCTAGCGTACTACTAAAGTAATATAGGCTATTTAGTAAGTTAAGGTCTTATTTGTTATTATAATTAAGCAGATAAATCACTTTACTAACTAAGAATAGCTATACACTACTACCTATAAAATTAAGAAAGAGCTCTTAATCTATTAATCCTTATTATATCTAGACCTAGTGAGTTTCCTTATATTAAGTTAAATTAAGCTATAGGCTCTACCCCTAGTAGTGCCCTTCTATTAATTTCTTTAAGTTTTAGCCTTATAACTATACTCCCCCTAGAGCCTAAGCACTTTAATTTCTTATAAGGTACTAAATAAGTTAAAAAATAATATTATCTAATCCCTAGTTAGCATAGTTTATAGTTAAGACTATAATAGTATTTAATTATCTTTAATCCCCTAACTTTCATTTCTAATTAATAAAAATATCCTTAGTAAATGCTTTTGTAGTAATTAGTCTTTAATAAATCTAAGAATTTCACCTCTAATAATTAAATACTAATACCCCTAACTATCCCTATTAATTATTATAGTAGTCCTAGAAACTAATAAAATAGAATTACGTATCCTATTTTATTATTCTATGCTAATATATTTAAGCATAGGCCTGCCTAGAGCACTCTAATTTTTTTAAAGTAAAAGTCCTATTTCCCTGCCATGCCTAGTGAAAGGCATAGGGTTTTATAGAGGGAAAGGCCTAGCTAGACTAGTACACGCGGTAAGGTAGACTAGCTAGCTAGGCCTAAGGTTTAACTACGAGCTTTTTAACCATAATAACTTTAATATACGCTATTAGAGCTAGAATTACCGCGGCTACTAGCACTAGACTTACCCTCTAATTATTCCTTATTAAGGGATTTAAATTATACTTATTTTAATTATAAGACCTAAAAGAGCCCTATATTAGTATTTATTATCATTACCTCCCTAAATTAGGATTAGGTAATTTGCATACCTGCTGCCTTCCTTAGATATAGTAGCTGTTTCTTAGGCTCCTTCTTTAGGGTTAAGCCCTAACCCTCTATTACCTATTATAACTATGTTTAGCTACTACCTAAATATTAAAAGTTAATAGGGAAGAAATTTAAATAAACTATTACTAGTATAAGGCTATGTGATTTAAGAAGTTATTATAAATTACTAAAAAGCCTAGGGGGTATTAGTTTTTAATCTAATAAATATATCCCTTCTAAAGTTAGGATTTTTAGTATATATTAGCTTTAGAATTACTATAGTTATCTAAGTAATAAGGTACTATTAAATAAATAATAACTTATATAATAAGCTATTTATAGTTTTACTATATAATTACTTATACTTAGATATATATAGCTTAATCTTTAAGATAAGTATATAACTACTAGTAAAATTAACTAGGTAACTATTATTTATTAGGGGTAGCTTGCTTATGCCTAAGGGTAGTACTAGAGAGATTTAGTTTTCTAGTAATTACTTACTATAAGATAAGTAAGCTATAAGTAGCCTTAGCTAGCTTTAGGCTAGTAAGACTACTTATAGTATTTTACTTTCTCTCTTTAAGTTCCTTAGGGCTTTATTTATATATATATCCTACGCTTACTATAGGCTATATAGTCTAGGTGCCCTAGGAGAAGGACTTAGCGTGTAGTATTAGCTATTCTAGTGTTAGCTACCTATAGTTATTACCTATTGCTTTAAATTATAGTATAATAGCTAGAGGCTAATTACCTATAAAACCTATTTAGATAGTAGCGTAAAGGTAAGCCTCCTACTATAGCTAGGTATTTCCTATATGCTATAAAGCCTAAGTAACTAGTTTTAGGGAAGTTAATGCTTACTATAACCCCTTACTAATAAGACTATAGCCTATAAGTATATTTAAAAGGCTATATAGTAAATATCTATAAGATAAGGTATAGAGAGGGTAGTACTTACTAAATTATATTACCTTATAGCGCTATTACTTAGCTATCTAGGCTTTTGCCCCCCTTTTATATACTTACTAACTATATTAGTAAACCTAGACTACTAGTAAGGGCTTAAGGGCTACTTTTTATTTTCTATAAAATTTATTTATATAGGAAAAGTAAAAAATTAACTTATAGCTATATAATATAAACACTTATATACACTAACTTTTAATTAACTACCTATATATACCTATAATAGCATACGCGCACACGCTTACAGCGCTTATATAAGTAATAATAGCGCACCTACATGTATTAATAGCGCCCGCCTATACACCTATAGCGCTAGCATAGGTAATAATAGCGCGCCCGCGTGTATTAGTAGCGCTTGCACGCATAGCAATAGCGTGCGTAACTAGGTATAGGTTAGGCGCCTAACCTATACCACGCCTATATAAATTAGTTATAGTTAGGAAAGTGTCCTTAAGTTAGATAAAGTAAGTAAGTAAAAGATAGGGAAGTGGTAAATAAGTATAGGTAAGTATAGGTTAGGCACCTAACTTACACCGTGCCTATATAAATTAGTTATAATTAGGAAAGTGTTCTTAAGTTAAATAGAGTAAGTAAGTAAAAGATAAGGGAGTAGCAAATAAGTACAAGTAAGTATAGGTTAGGCGCCTAACCTATACCGCGCCTATATAAATTAGTTATAGTTAGGAAAGTGTCCTTAAGTTAGATAGAGTAAGTAGGTGAAAGATAGGGGAGTGGCAAACAGGTGCGGGCAGGTATAGGTTAGGCGCCTAACCTACACCGCGCAGAAAAAACACGAGGTATAGGTTAGGCGCCTAACCTACACCGCGCAGAAAAAACACCTAGTATAGGTTAGGCGCCTAACCTACACCGTAGCATAATAACTATACTATAAGGGTTTCGCTCCCTAGCCTAGCTAGTTAGCTTACTATTACTTATAGTAATTCTTATATTTACACTTAGGGTAGTAGGCTTACTAATAACTTTTTCTATTTTACTTACCCTAGTGCCTATAGTAAAGCCTCCCCCCCTAGAGGATAACCTAGTAATATCCCCTTAAAAGTCTACTAACTATTATAGTAAACTATAGTTACTAGTAATAGCTTATAGGCTACTTTTTACCTTCTATAAAATTTACTTATATAGGAAAATCTTAAAAATTAACTTATAGCTATATAATATAAACACCTATATACACTAACTTTTAATTAACTACCTATATATACCTATATAAGTAATAATAGCACACTTATATATATTAATAGCGCTTGCTTATATAGCTATAGTACCTATATAAATAATAATAAAGCACCTATATATAGCTATAGCGCTAGCATAGGTAATAATAGCACACTTACACGTATTAATAGTGCTTGCTTATATACCTATAGCGCTAGTATAAGTAATAATAGCATGCTTACGCATATTAATAGCGCTTACTTATATACCTATAGTACCTATACTAATAGCAAATATAAGTAAGTATAGGTTAGGTACCTAACCTATACTATATAAAAAAAAAACACTATAGTGCGCGCACATATAAGGATAGTATACTTATATATAATAGCATTGCTTACATATATACCTATAGCGCTTATATAGAGGATAATAGCGCTTATATAGAGAATAATAGTGCTTATATAAAGAATAATATTACCTATATAAAGAATAATATTACTTATATAAAGAACACTAGTGCCTATATAAAGGATAATAACATTACCTACACACCTATAGTATGCGCAGGCAGGTATAGGTTAGGCGCCTAACCTACACTGCCTATATATAAGCGCGCCTATATATAATAATATCGCACGCACGTATAAGGACAGCGCCCATATAAAGGAACTATTGCCTATATAGAGGATAATAGCGCTCGCACAGAGAACAATAGCGCTTACATAGAGGATAACAGCGCTTACACAGAGGAACTATCGCCCGCATAGAGGACAACAGCGCCCGCATAGAGAATAATAGCGCCCGCATAGAGGATAACAGCGCCCGCACCTATAGCGTGCGCGAGTAGGTATAGGTTAGGCGCCTAACCTATACTGCCTATATATAAGCGCGCCTGTATATAATAACATTACCTACATAGAGGAACTATTACCTACATAGAGAATAATAGCGCCTACATAGAGGATAATAGCGCCTATACCTATAGCGTGCGTAGGTAGGTATAGGTTAGGCGCCTAACCTACACTGCCTGCATATAAGCGCGCTTATATATAATAACATTACCTATATAGAGGATAATAGCGCTTATATAGAGAATAATAGTGCCTATATAAAGAATAATAGTGCCTATATAGAGAATAATAGCGCCCGCATAGAGAATAATAGCGCTTACACAGAGGATAATAATGCTTATATAGAGAAACCATTGCCTACATAGAGAATAATAATGCCTATATAGAGAATAATAGTGCCTACATAGAGGACAATAGCACCCATACCTATAGCGTGCGTAGGCAGGTATAGGTTAGGCGCCTAACCTACACTGCCTGTATATAAGCGCGCTTGTATATAATAACATTACCTATATAGAGGAACTATTGCCCGCATAAAGAATAATAGCGCCCGCATAGAGAATAATAGCGCTTATACCTATAGCGTGCGCAGGCAGGTATAGGTTAGGCACCTAACCTACACTGCCCGCATATAAGCGCGCCTATATATAATAATATTGCTTATATAGAGAATAATAGCGCTTATATAAAGAATAATAGCGCTTATATAAAGGATAATAACGCCTATATAGAGAATAATAGCGCCCACATAGAGAATAACAGTACCTATATAAAGGATAATAGTACCTATATAAAGGAACTATTACCTATATAGAGGATAATAGTGCTTACATAAAGAATAATAACACCTACATAGAGAATAATAGCGCCTATATAGAGGATAATAGCGCTTACATAGAGAAACCATTGCTTATATAAAGAATAACAGCGTATTAGCTAGTAACTCTTCCCCCCTTACTAGCCTTAGTCTTATAAAGACTTTAGTGCTAGGGGAAATTAAGGTAAAGAATAGCTTACCCTTAGTAAATTATAATAATAAGGCTACTTTACTACTTATAGGACTGTTTTATATAGCTAAGTTATCTATAAAGGATTTAACCTTACTTATATTAAAATTATAATATGCAAAATACTATAACGCGCTTCTTACTCTACAGAGAGATTACTTACTAAGACACTAAGCTAGAGCCTATTCTTATCTATCTATATATATAGGCAGTATTACCGCATTCTAGTATAGATTCTAACTTAAAGGCGTTTAGCTATTATCTAGTAGATAGTAGCTTCGTGGCACTACTTAGTTAGATAGCCGCAAAAACTAATTATCTAAATTAGTGGTTTCTCTTATACTAAGCTAAATTACTATTATAGTAAGGTTATTAGTAAGGTAAAACTAACCTATCTTATAACAGTCTAAACCTAGCTTACGTTCCCTATTTAAATAACCACATAGGATAACTTATCCCCTAACTATATAATTTTACTAGGCTTATAATAGGCATTTTCTCCTATACTTAATTGCCCTCTAAATAATCTAGACTATAGGTCCTTCGCATTTAGTATGGTTTCCTATAGGTCTAGCATATCCCTTAAGCAGTCTCCTAAGGAGACTACCTATACCTTATTACACTCTATAAGGGTCTTAAAAGATTACTTAAGTAAGACTTCCCCTAGGATTAGTATAGCTACTAGGCCTTAGCCTCCCTTAATCTAGGTTATATTACTATATAGTGCCTATAGTTCTATACTATATTAACTAGCTAGTATAATCTTAGAACCTATCTAAGACCTAACTATCCTTACTAACTAAACTCTAGTAAGTAAATAATCTAATACTTACTAAATTTTACTTTAGTATAATAGGAAAAGCTAATATTAAAGAATTAAAAAGTAATATTACTATAAATACTTAGCTACTATAAGCTAGTTTTATAATACTATACCTAGTAAAAAGCCTTACTAAGCATATACTACTTCTTAGTAAGCACTACTAGTAAGTAGCATTACTCTCTTAGGTAAGTATAGCCTATACCTTAGGCTACGCTAGGATTAAGAAAGACCCTATAGAAAAGATCCTAGCATAACCTACACCTTAGTAAGCGTTAAACTAGCTAGTATCCCTAGTATTTAGGGTAGCTAGCTTAGCTACAAATTATCTCTATTACCTAGATTTTTACTATGCCCTAATTATTAAAACTAGTGGGTTATTAACCCACTAGGTAGTACTAAGTGCCTAGCAAGAGTTCTCTATATCTAAGTGTATTACCCTCTATCTCCCTAAGTGCTATAGAGGGGAGGAGGGACTAGACCGTGGCTAATTAGACTAGGCCTAGGACTATAGAAAAGCACTATAATTACTACTATAGCACTCCCTATCTTGTATATTATAGCGCACTTTAATCCCTATAGTAACTTTTCTAGTACCTCTAGCCTTAAATATTAAGGGACTAAAGGATTAATAGGCTATACTTTTATAGTTTATATTTACACTAAAAATTAAAATTAAGGGGACTTTTACCCTTTTATTTTACTAGAGATTTCTATTCTCTATAAGCCCCCCTTAGGATACCTGCGTTATGGTTTAATAGATATACTACCTTAGCTAAACTCCCTACCTAATAATATCTTTAACCTAGGTTAGCCTATAAAGGACCTTAAAACTAGAAGTTAGATAAAAATCTAGCCTTACTTTATTAAATAAGTAAAAAAATAATAGAAGTAGTAGTATTTTACTAGTGCTAAAGCTCTTACTTATTTTACACCTTCTATATCTTTTTATAATATTAAACTAGAGTTAAGCTTAATAGGGTTTTCTTTCCTTACTAATTTTACTAAGCCTATTCCCTTAGCTATGGTTTTACTAGATAGTAAATAGGGATAGTAGGAATCTTATTAATCTATTTATATGCATTACTAATTAGATAATAAGGCATTTAGCTACCTTAAGAGAGTTATAGTTACTCTTACTATTTACCTATACTTAGTTAAATTACTTTACTTTAATATTTAAAGCACTAGATAAAAATCATATTATATTAACACTACTTTCTAGCTATTGTAATGCTATGTTTTAATTAGATAGTTAGATTCCCCTTATCTATACTAGTTCTAAGTTAGTTATTAATTATACGCTAGATAGCTAAGGCCTGCTAAGGGCATTAGCACCTAGATACTAGCTACCGCTAGCTAGTCTCCTAGCTAGTAGCTGCCTACTCCTAGGGTATCCTTCTAAGGCCTAATATACCTAATCCTTAGAGCTAATCCTTTTCCTAAAGTTATAGATTTATTTTACTAACTTCCCTTATTTATATTATTTTATTAACTAGAGGCTATTTACCTTAGAGACTTACTATAGTTATAAGTATAACCTAGTATAAGAATTATTCCTTCCTATAGATTTTTAAGGGATATTAGGAGCGCACTAAACCTAGTAAAGGTACTAGGCTTTTCTAGCTATTAAACTTTATCTCTAGATAAACTAATTTTAGAGTAAGAGACTATTAAGAAAAAAAGAGAACTTTACTTAAGGCCCTTACTATTATCTCTATATTTAGTTATATTACTATGTAAAACCTATATCTAGGTACTAGAATATTAACTAGCTCCCCTTTTACTAAATAGTATATAAGTATACCTTTAAAATAGAACTTCCCTATAGCTTAGGATTAACTTACCTATATTTAACTACTATTTATATAAAACCTTTTCTTACTTTAGTTCTTTAAGTTCTTATTAAAGTATTTACTACTACTACTAAGATCTATACTAGGGGCTATTTAACCTAGGCTTATGCCCTAGGCTTTATTACTAATCCCTATATTTACTTACTTCTTAGGGCTTTATTTCTACCCTAAGGGCAAGGTATAGGTAAGATACTTAAGCACTATTTATTTTTAAGGCTAGTATATTTAGTAAGTAAGTTATTATATAGTCCTTAGCAAATTCTAACTTCTATAGCTACTATCTTACTATTAAGATATACTAACACCTTTTATAGTATCTAATAAGCGTTTACTCTAGCACCTTAACCTTACGTTTAGTTTATCCTATATTACTAGTTTTACTTACTAAAAATAGCTTACTAGTGTTAATATATTTAAATACCTATATTTAACTAAGTAATAAGGGCTTCTTATATATTTAAAGTTTAAGAATAAATAAAGGTAATATATAGCCCCTAAGTCCCTAATTATTTACTTTACCTTATAAAACTAAGATTAATACTACTATCCTAAGGGAAACTTTAGTAAAAACTAGCTACTAGAAGGTTTAATTAGTCTTTTACCCCTATATTTATATTTAATAATTAATTTATATATTAGAACCACTATAAGCCTTTACTAGAGTTTCCTCTAGCTTTACCCTATATAAGTATAGTTTACTTTCTTTTAGGTCTAGCCTTATATACTCTTACTTAAATCTATCTAAGAACATTAGGATTAGTTAATAATATACTAAAGCTCTTACCTATGTTTACTTTTATTATATATAGGGGTTTTATACCTAAATACTTACATATAAGGATAACTCCTTAGTCTATGTTTTAAGATAGGTTACTAATAACTATTACACTAGTATCCTTATAAATACGCAGACCTTAGTCCGCCCTAGGGTATTATATAGAGGGCTATAACACTCCTAGAGAAGCTATATTCCTAGAGCCTTTCTCCCCTAAGGTAAACTAATACTAGCCTAAGCCTAGTAAAGTGCACTAGTAAGAACACTAGATAATTTACTAGGCCTAAGTCTAGTTATAAGCGCTTCCCTTTTAATAATTTTATATACTATTTAACCCTCTTTTTAAAGTGCTTTTTATTTTTTAATTACTTTACTTATATACTATTAGTCTCTAGCTAATATTTAGCTTTAAAAGATATATACCTCCTATTTAGAGTAGTATTCCTAAACTACCTAACTTATTAAAGGAGCTTTATAGAGGCTTAGTATTTAACTAAATAAGGCTCTTATTCTTTATAGCATTCTATTCTAGGGAACTTAAAAGGTGCCTTACTAAAAGCATTCTCTATAAATTATAACTTAGGCCCTAGGAGGCTAGATTTTAAATTTAAGCTATTATTACTTTACTTACTATTACTAGGGTAATCCTTATTAGTTTCTTTTCCTTTGCTTATTAATATACTTAAGTTTAGTAAGTAATCTTACCTAATTTAAGGTTAACTCTTAGAGAAAGTTAGGTATTTTATAGTAGTAGCTATATTACACTTCTAGTTATAAGGTAGTGTGTTACTATATAAAGAAGGCTATAATAAGACTACTAATTTATTTTAGGGGTAGCTACTACTATAAGGTAAGTAAGTTAGTCCCTAATAGTAAGCGTATAGTAAGCTTAAGGGTTAAAATAATACTTAAATAAGTATACTTACTAGAATACTAGTAAGTATAATATATATTTAAAGATTTAATAATTTACTAAATTTTATAATTTATATTACTTATTATATTTTACTATATTCTTTATTAATACTAGAACTAAGAGATCTATTATTAAAAGTTTTAATTTATTTAATATTAAATTTACTTAGATATATATAAGAAAAATACAAAAGGGTTTAGGTTCTCTAGTGGGCGCCTAGCCCTAGTGCCCTTATAAGGGGGCGTCTGTGGCTATGCTTACTAAGGTAATAGTAAAGGTAAGGTTTATAGGGGTTTAGGAGTGTAAACTTAGTAATAATCCCTTTACTAGTTTACTAATAAAGACCTTATTATAACTTTTACTTCCTCTAAATAACTAAGTTTAAAGAGCTTTCTAGCCCTAAGTAGTAGTTACCTACCTCTTTAGGCTAGTCTAGATACCTTACTAAGCTATTTAATTAGTAGTAGCAATAGGCAGTGTATATAAAGGGCAGGGATGTAATTAATATAAGCTAATAACTTACGCTTACTAGGGATTCCTTATTAAAGAGTAATAATTATAATGCTTTATCCCTAGTATAACAGAGTTTAATAAGATTACCTAGGCCTTCTAGCTAAGGGAGTACTCGCTAGCTTTATTAGTGTAGCGTATGTGTAGCCTAGAATATCTAAGGGTATTATAGCATTCCCTAGTAGCCTATAAGCGCTTACCTAGGGGAGGCCTAGGGGGATAATTACTTATAAGCTAGTAAGACTAGTGCCTTAATCTCTTAGGGCGCCCTAATATACTTTGCCTTATTAAGGCTTTATATAAAGGTATAGTTTTTTTCCTATAGGATTAGCATATACCTTAAGCTAGCCTAGAGGCTTAGCCTACCCCTTAGCGCGCGTTACAATAGCCTAGCATTACCTAGGCTTGCTATAGGATTAGCCTATTAGGCATTCCCTATACTAGGTGGTGTTACCTAAAATAAGCAGTAAAGGCTACTCCCTTACCTAATAAAGGGGGACTTCCCCTATAAGAGTAAAGTAACTAAACTAGTAGTTATCTTTTTTTTAAAGGCTTACTATTATAGGCCTATATAAGTTAACCTATTATTACCTTAAACTTTTATTAGCTTAAGCTAATAGTCCCTCTAAGAAGCTAGCATACTGCTAAAGTAATATAGGCTATTTAGTAGGTTAAGGTCTTATTTATTATTATAATTAAGTAGATAAATCACTTTACTAACTAAGAATAGCTATGCATTACTACCTATAAAATTAAGAAAGAGCTCTTAATCTATTAATCCTTATTATATCTAGACCTAGTGAGTTTCCCTATGTTAAGTTAAATTAAGCTATAGGCTTTACCCCTAGTAATACCCTTCTATTAATTTCTTTAAGTTTTAGCCTTATAACTATACTCCCCCTAGAGCCTAAGCACTTTAATTTCTTATAAGGTGCTAAATAAGTTAAAAAATAATATTATCTAATCCCTAGTTAGTATAGTTTATAGTTAAGACTATAATAGTATTTAATTATCTTTAATCCCCTAACTTTTATTCCTAATTAATAAAAATATCCTTAGTAAATACTTTTATAGTAGTTAGTCTTTAATAAATCTAAGAATTTTACCTCTAATAATTAAATACTAATGCCCTTAACTATCCCTATTAATTATTATAGTAGTCCTAGAAACCAATAAAATAGAACTATGTGTCCTATTTTATTATTCTATACTAATATATTTAAGCATAGGCTTACCTAGAGCACTCTAATTTTTTTAAAGTAAAAGTCCTATTTCCCTGCTATGCCTAGTAAAGGGCATAGGGTTTCACAGAGGGAAAGGCCTAGCTAGACTAGTATACGCGGTAAGGCGGACTAGCTAGCTAGGCCTAAGGTTTAACTATAAGCTTTTTAACCATAATAACTTTAATATACGCTATTAGAGCTAGAATTACCGCGGCTACTAGCACTAGACTTGCCCTCTAATTGTTCCTTATTAAGGGATTTAAATTATACTTATTCTAATTATAAGACCTAAAAGAGCCTTATATTAGTATTTATTGTCACTACCTCCCTAAATTAGGATTAGGTAATTTGCGTGCCTACTACCTTCCTTAGATATAGTAGCTATTTCTTAGGCTTCTTTTCTAGGGTTAAGCCCTAACCCTTTATTACCTATTATAACTATGTTTAGCTACTACCTAAATATTAAAAGTTAATAGGGAAGAAATTTAAATAAACTATTACTAGTATAAGGCTATGTGATTTAAGAAGTTATTATAAATTACTAGAGAGCCTAGGGGGCATTGGTTTTTAATCTAATAAATATATCCCTTCTAAAGTTAGGATTTTTAGTATATATTAGCTTTAGAATTACTATAGTTATTTAAGTAATAAGGTACTATTAAATAAATAATAACTTATATAATAAGCTATTTATAGTTTTACTATATAATTACTTATACTTAGATATATATAGCTTAATCTTTAAGATAAGTATATAACTACTAGTAAAATTAACTAGGTAACTATTATTTACTAGGGATAGCCTACCTATACCTAAGGGTAGTGCTAAAGAGATTTAGTTTTCTAGTAATTACTTACTATAAGATAGGTAAGCTATAAGTAGCCTTAGCTAGCTTTAGGCTAGTAAGACTACCTATAGTATTTTGCTTTCTCTCTTTAAGTTCCCTAGGGCTTTATTTATATATATATCCTATGCTTACTATAGGCTATATAGTTTAGGTGCCCTAGGAGAAGGACTTAGTGCGTAGCATTAGCTATTTTAGTATTAGCTACTTATAGTTATTACTTATTACTTTAAATTATAGTATAATAGCTAGAGGCTAATTACCTATAGAACCTATCTAAATAGTAGTGTGGAGGTAAGCCTTCTACTATAGCTAGGCATTTCCTATATACTATAAAGCCTAAGTAACTAGTTTTAGGGAAGTTAATGCTTACTATAACCCCCTACTAATAAGACTATAGCCTATAAGTATATTTAAAAGGCTATATAGTAAATATCTATAAGATAAGGTATAGAGAGGGTAGTACTTACTAAACTATATTGCCTTATAGTATTACTACTTAGCTATCTAGGCTTTTACCTTCTTCTTATATACTTACTAATTATATTAGTAAACCTAGACTACTAGTAAGGGCTTAAGGGTTACTTTTTATTTTCTATAAAATTTATTTATATAGGAAAAGTAAAAAATTAACTTATAGCTATATAATATAAATACCTATATGCACTAACTTTTAATTAACTACTTACACGCGCCTATAATAGCGTATGCATATACGCTTATAGCGCCTATATAAGTAATAATAGCATACCTGCATATATTAATAGCGCTTGCCTATATACCCATAGCGCTAGCATAGGTAATAACAGCATGCTTACGCGTATTAGTGGCGCTCGCATGCATAGTAACAGCGTGCGTAACTAGGTATAGGTTAGGCGCCTAACCTATACTACGCCTATATAAATTAGTTATAGTTAGGAAAGTGTCCTTAAGTTAGATAAAGTAAGTAAGTAAAAGATAAGGGAGTGGTAAATAAGTATAGGTAAGTATAGGTTAGGTGCCTAACTTATACCGCGCCTATATAAATTAGTTATAGTTAGGAAAGTGTCCTTAAGTTAAATAAAGTAAGCAGGTAAAAGATAGGGAAGTGGTAAATAGGTGCGGGCAGGTATAGGTTAGGCACCTAACCTACACTATGCCTATATAAATTAGTTATAGTTAGGAAAGTGTCCTTAAGTTAGATAAAGTGGGCGGGTGGAAGATAGGGGAGTGGCGAACAGGTGCGGGCGGGTATAGGTTAGGCGCCTAACCTACACCACGCCTATACAAATCGGTTATAGTTAGGAAAGTGTCCTTAAGTTAGATAGAGTAGGCAGGTGGAAGATAGGGGAGTGGCGAACAGGTGCGGGCGGGTATAGGTTAGGCGCCTAACCTACACCGCGCAGAAAAAACACCTAGTATAGGTTAGGCGCCTAACCTACACCATAGCATAATAACTATACTATAAGGGTTTCGCTCCCTAGCCTAGCTAGTTAGCTTACTACTACTTATAGTAATTCTTATATTTACGCTTAGGGTAGCGGGCTTACTAATAACTTTTTTTATTTTACCTACCCTAGTGCCTATAGTAAAGCCTCCCCCCCTAGAGAATAACCTAGTAATATCCCCTTAAAAGTTTACTAACTATTATAGCAAACTATAGTTACTAGTAATAGCTTATAGGTTACTTTTCACCTTCTATAAAATTTACTTATATAGGAAAATCTTAAAAATTAACTTATAGCTATATAATATAAACGCCTATATGCACTAACTTTTAATTAACCACTTACACGCGCCTATATAAGCAATAATAGCGTACCTATATATATTAATAGCGCTTACTTATATAGCTATAGTGCCTATATAAATAATAATAAGGCACTTATATATAGCTATAGCGCTAGCATAGGCAATAATAGCGTACCTACACGTATTAATAGCGCTTGCTTATATACCCACAGCGCTAGCATAGGTAATAATAGTATGCTTACGCGTATTAATAGCGCTTACCTATATACCTATAGCGCCTGCACTAATAGTAAACATAAGTAGGTATAGGTTAGGCGCCTAACCTATACTATATAAAAAAAAACACTATAGTGTGCGTATATATAAGGATAGTATACCTATATATAATAGCATTGCCTGTATGCATACCTATAGCACCTATATAGAGGATAATAGCGCCTACACAGAGAATAATAGCGCTTACACAAAGAATAACATTACTTACATAGAGAATAATATTACTTATATAGAGAATACTAGCACCTACACAGAGGATAATAACATTACCTGCACACCCACAGCGTGTGTAGGTAAGTATAGGTTAGGCGCCTAACCTACACTGCCCACATATAAGCGCGCCTATATATAATAACATCACACGCACGTATAAGGACAGCGCCCGCATAAAGGAACCATTGCCTGCATAGAGGATAATAGCGCCTGCATAGAGAATAACAGCGCCCGCACAGAGGATAACAGCGCCCGCACAGAGAAACCATCGCCCGCACAGAGGACAACAGCACCTGCACAAAGGACAACGGCGCCTGTACCTATAGCGTACGCAGGTAGGTATAGGTTAGGCGCCTAACCTACACTGCCTGCACATAAGCGTGCCTACACATAATAATATTACCTACACAAAGGAACTATTGCCTGCATAGAGAACAACAGCGCCCGCATAGAGGATAACAGCGCCCGCACCTATAGCGTGCGCAGGCAGGTATAGGTTAGGCGCCTAACCTACACTGCCCGCACATGAGCGCGCTCGCACATGATAATATCGCCCGCACAGAGGACAATAGCGCCCGCATAGAGAACAACAGCGCCCGCATAGAGGACAACAGTGCCCGCACAGAGAACAATAGCGCCCGCACAGAGAATAACAGCGCCCGCACAGAGGATGACAGCGCCTGCACAGAGGAACTATTGCCCGCACAGAGGACGACAGCGCCCGCATAGAGAACAACAGCGCCCGCACAGAGAACAATAGCGCCCGCATAGAGGATAACAGCGCCTACACAGAGGAACCATCGCCTGCACAGAGGACGACAGCGCCCGCACAGAGAACAACAGCGCCCGCACAGAGAATAACAGCGCCCGCACAGAGGACGACAGCGCCCGCATAGAGAACAACAGCGCCTGCACAGAGAATAACAGCGCCCGCACAGAGGGCGACAGCGCCCGCACAGAGAACAACAGCGCCCGCACAGAGAATAACAGCGCCCGCACAGAGGACGACAGCGCCCGCATAGAGAACAACAGCGCCTGCACAGAGAACAACAGCGCCCGCACAGAGGACAACAGCGCCCGCACAGAGGAACCATCGCCCGCATAGAGGATGACAGCGCCCGCACAGAGAATAACAGCGCCCGCACAGAGAATAACAGCGCCCGCACAGAGAATAACAGCGCCCGCACAGAGGACGACAGCGCCCGCACAGAGGAACCATCGCCCGCACAGAGGATGACAGCGCCCGCACAGAGGACAACAGCGCCCGCACAGAGGAACCATCGCCCGCATAGAGGATGACAGCGCCCGCACAGAGAATAACAGCGCCCGCACAGAGGACGACAGCGCCCGCACAGAGGAACCATCGCCCGCACAGAGGACGACAGCGCCCGCACAGAGAATAATAGCGCCCGCACAGAGAATAACAGCGCCCGCACAGAGGACAACAGCGCCCGCACAGAGGAACTATCGCCCGCATAGAGGATGACAGCGCCCGCACAGAGAACAACAGCGCCCGCATAGAGAACAACAGCGCCCGCACAGAGGACGACAGCGCCCGCACAGAGGAACCATCGCCCGCATAGAGGACAACAGCGCCCGCACAGAGAACAACAGCGCCCGCACAGAGGACGACAGCGCCCGCACCCATAGCGTGCGCGGGCAGGTATAGGTTAGGCGCCTAACCTACACTGCCCGCACATGAGCGCGCCCGCACATGACAACATCGCCCGCACAGAGGAACCATCGCCCGCACGCTATGGTGCGCGGGAGTCTATTAGTAGTGAATCTAGCGAAGATTACTAGTCTTAGATTAGTAATCTTTAAGATTTTAGATTAAAAAGTAGTAATTTAGCTTATATTAATATATTAAGTTATTACTAATTAACTACTACTATTTCTATTGCTTTTACTCTTAGTCTTTAACTATTATTACTATTATTACTATTATTACTATTATTACTATTATTACTATTATTACTATTATTACTATTATTACTATTATTACTATTATTACTATTATTACTATTATTACTATTATTACTATTATTACTATTATTACTATTATTACTATTATTACTATTATTACTATTATTACTATTATTACTATTATTACTATTATTACTATTATTACTATTATTACTATTATTACTATTATTACTATTATTTTACTTTTATTATTATTTTAAAAAAACATAAAAGAGAAAACATTTTTATAATATTAATATTTTTAAAAACCTTAAAATACTAAGTTATTAAAAACTATAGCTTTTACTATAGTAATTTACTTATAATTACTAGTATTTATATTTAAGTTATTTATTCATTATTTATTTTTTATTAAACTTTAACACTAATAATATTATAAGTAATCTTAGTAATCTTAGTATTATAAGCTATTATAAGCTATTATAAGCTATTATAAGCTATAATAAGATATAATAAGCTACTTATATTAAGTTTACTAGTAGTTCTTTTTATAATTTTTTTAAAATAAGTAATAATAATAATTTATAGAAATATAAAATCATTTATAGAAATAGTAAATAATATAATAAGAAGGTTTTTCTTTAAGTTGTATTAGGGAAATAAAGTATTAAGTTAAATAGTATTATAAAAAAAGTATAATATTATATATAACCTTACTTAGTTATAATAAAATTATAAAAATAATATAATATTATAAATTCTATAACTAATTTAATAAAATAGGTAATAATAAAAGCTTTTATATAACTAGCTTTCTTTTAACCTTATAAATACTAATAACTAATAAAAAGTCTAATACTACATTTATAGTATTTATAGTTAGTGTAGTTTATAGTATAGTGTAGTTTGTAGTGTAGTTACTACACTACACTACAAATACTACACTACACGTTTTAGTGCAATACTCTAATTATAGTATATAACATTACTATAGGTTAAAACACTACAAATAAAATATATTAACTAAGAATAGTAAAGATAAAGAGAAAGGAAAGAAAACAATATAATTTATAGTAATTTATAAAGAATAAATACCTCTCCCTATCTTTACTATAATAGTCCTTATAAATCTAAATTAATTCCCTTTATAATTTATTATATGTATATAAGTGTGCGTAATATAAAAGAGTTTGCGTGCACTATAAATCAATTATATACGCGCGCTATTACATGCTATAAATCTATAGTTATATGTAATTATAATAGCACTTATTTACCACTCCCTTATCTTTTACTTACTTACTTTATTTAACTTAAGAATACTTTCCTAACTATAACTAATTTATATAGGCATAGTATAAGTTAGGCGCCTAACCTATACCTGCCCGCACCTATTTACTACTCCCCTATCTTTTACTTACTTACTTTATCTAACTTAAGGACACTTTCCTAACTATAACTGATTTATATAGGCATAGTGTAGGTTAGGCGCCTAACCTATACCCGCCCGCACCCGTTCGCCACTCCCCCATCTTCCGCCCGCACCCGTTCGCCACTCCCCCATCTTCCGCCCGCCCACTCTATCTAACTCGAGGACAGGCACGTGCGGAGTGAGGAGACGGACTTGGAGGAGGGTGTCAGCGATGGTGTTGGCGAAGATGTCAAAATAGCCGGAGAGTGACCATGACGACTTGCGCGAAGCATGGTTTTGATCTTATTGTGTCAACGTGACATGACGACGCCTCTGATGACTTTACCGCGCCCTCTTTTGCCCATTCTCTTTTTTATTAGATATAGAAGTCATGACGCAGCCCAGCCCGCCCAGCGCGGACTAATGATGAAATTTTGAAGCCACAAAGATCGACCTGCAGAGTACAGAATTCAAATATGGCAATTGATATTCAGATTGTGAAGACGCGACGCCATGAAAATGTTCCAATGCAGATGCAGACGACAACGTGCGCTACATTCGTGCCATCATCTATCCAGACCTATTCGGATGTGACGAAGGCGCCCCATCGAATTTGGCCGGCTGGAATTCAAACGACAGGTTCTCCCTCTCGCGTAAGAAGCTATCCACCCTCTCGTCCTTGCTTCTCCCCGATGCAGCCACTGTACTCTCGCGCATTTTCTGTCCGATAGCCCAGTCCTTTTGTTGCACAAGGTCGACGTATTGCTCGCCTACTGCTTCGGCACGGTTCATCTGCGCCAGCGCACCAATCATACACATGCATACCACGAGCGTGGCAAACATGCCGTTGCTCATGTACATTAGCTCGCTGGACTTGTTGTTGTTGTTGTTACCATCCCTCTCGTTCCGCCAGCGCTCCCAGTCTTCCCACGTTGCGTTGCGAGAGGCATTTCCGGGCCGATGTCTCCAAGCCCTGTCGGCTCCGCGGACATCATGCGGACGGAGGTCGTCGGTCCAGCCGATGCCGTGGTGGTCGTATAGACGGCGCTTCTGGGGGTCGCTCAGTAGATCGTTCGCGGCAACAATGAGACGGTATCGCTCGAGACGAGTTGCGTTCGAGAGCTGCTGGATCGCGGGGAAGGAAGAGGCCGGTCGATCGTGGGTATCTGGGTGGTACAGCTTGACTAGTTGGTAGAAGCGGCGTTTGGTGTACGGTGCCCCTCGCTTTGTATCCAAGATCTCGTAAGGAGTCGGGGAGGTTGCTCGCGGCCACGGCGGGACCTGATCTGATGGCTCTGCCCTTGGTGGTTGCGTCGCGTAGCATCTTGTCCTGCCTCTGGCGGGGTGGGAGATCCTTGATGACGAGAAGCGTTTGACGAAGCGGGGGGTCGCTGCTGTGGAGCAGATGGAGTTTTGAACGGCATGTTTACAGAGATGTGATGACATGATATTTCGTTTCGTTTCGTATCGTGTCGTATCGATAAGACCTCCGGCATACATAGGGCGCGGACCGAGGGTGTGAACAGTGAACAGGTCGTCTACGATGTTGACGTGAAGCGCAAAGTGATGATGTGGCAAAATGGTGAAAAAGTCGCCGTCATCTTGTGGAAAGCGGGGACGCTTTCATTTTGCCTTGTCGAGGAAAGCAACCCCACTCAACAACAGCCAGCACTTCAGCCAGACAGACACTTCCGGCCACTTCATCCCGGTCAATTCATTCGGATCGCGGACAAGCAAATATGGAGGATGAAAGAGGGCAGCCAAGTGTTTTACGCGGGTTGACATGAAATAAAAGGACCTCATGAACAGTGTCTATGCTGTCACCGACAAGTGGCCACGCCGCCAACGGCCACCACGATCCCGTCACTCACACCGGTCCAACGCATAAACAAACCGCACCAGTCAAAGCCGTCTCCGCTCTCTCGCCGCCGGCATCATGGAGTTTCGTGCGGGCAACACCTGAGCCATTGTCCATTGCTCCTACGGCGCCTTTTGGCTGGCCCTTGTTATGTTCCTCCTCGTTCCATCGCTCAGTATCAAGGAGGTCTATGCGGGTGTGCATTTGGCTTAATAGAGAATGACAGGCAAATTCTTATATGGGAATGCGTCAAATTGACAACTTGGTGTCCATTAAGTCTCGACATTAAAGCAGTGTTTGCATCGTCGTTTGTCAAGGGACAATGACAATGTATAATATTTGTTATATTCCCACACGCTATATGGATGAATGCATTACACTTTCACCGTGCAAACACAAAACTCCATCGAGAACAGCACTTGTATCTCGAAAAGATCAGATTGTCCCGCATGAATATTCTACAGCTTATTCTTCAAGTTCTCCGCCGCACCCTTCGCCTTGCCTTGTGCCGCGGCCGCAGCACCCTTGGCCTGACCCTTCAGCACCTCGGCTTCGCCCTGCACTTGACCTTTCAACTCATCGACCTTGCCCTTGTTGCCTTTCGTGACGGTCTCGGCACCCTCTTTGACTTTGTTTCCGGCAGAAGCTGTGAAAAGCACGTTTAGTACACGTCATCTAAGACTATCTCGTCCAATTCGAGACAGTGAGTCGAGACATACCAGCAGCTTCGAGTCCGGGAAGAACAACATTATCAGTGACAGCTCGATCGACCGTCTTCAGTCCGTCCTTGACGCTCTCCACGGGATTTTTCCTCAACGCGGGTGACGTGCTAAATGCTCGGGGAGCCTGGACCGCAATGCTTCTGCACATGGGCAGGACAGCTCGCACGGTACGTTCTGTGAGGAAAGACATTGTGTTGTGATGTAAAAGTTCTGATGTGCGGTTGGACGTATTCGCGGAGATGTTAATAATTTGATGAAATTGGGTTGATGCAAAGACCGAAAGGTGGAATATGTACGGATGTTTATTCTTATAAGGAATCCGGAGTTGTGGGACCCTGCTTATTTGGATGACGCTGTTTTGGAAGCGGGCTGGTAGTACATAGGTGCATGCATGATGTCATGACAACGACGTCAGACGTGGTTGTTGTACGGAGCAGATCGCGGGGCAAATGCTCCTATTCGCTGGGAGGCAGGGAAGGGCGCGGAGAGTGCGGTTCGCAGATTGCAGAGGCGCGGAATGTCGCACGTTGGCTTAGCCGTGCTGGTGCAGTTACGATTGTTGTTCCTGAAAGAGTGACTGCTCCTTGTAGACTTGAACAAGTGTAGAACCAAGAGTCCTGGTATTGAAACATCGTGTTATCGCCTCGATCATTCCTGGTATTCAACGGCCATCACGACTGTTCGTCTTTATCTCTACCGATTTCCCCTTTCCATCATGTCAAAGTAAAACGCAGTTGCTTGTGCTAAATGTTCCTTGCTTCTATTCATTACCATGATTCACTCCTTGTCCAAACGCACTGCGGGGCTGTTCCGCACGAAGTTCAGATCAACTTTGTGACCCAGCAACTCGCGAATGTTGGAAATGCCGTACTTGATCATCGTGGGTCGTTCAAGTGATAGACCCCAGCCAAAGACTCGCATATCCTTGCTGCATGGACAGTCAGCCTCGAGTGTTGAACGAAGAAATGGTATTTCCATAACTTACGGAAGGCCCATGGATTCCAACATTTCGGCTCGGAACATGCCACTGTTACCAATTTCAACCAGTTTTCCAAGTCCCTTGTCTATCGTGGGTTAGCAATGTTTTCTTCCCTTCATATATCAATCGACCGCAGAAAAAGGCACTCACGATAAGAGAAAATCTCCATGCTAGGCTCAGTGTCTGTTGCCGAACTCAGTTAATATCATTAATGCAGAGCATGTCGGAACATCATCAAGAGCACTCACAAGGGTTGTAGGCACATTTGTATTTGAGATCCGTGATGCCCATCTTGCCGAAGAAAATGTCCATAAACTGTCAAAATTTAGTCACTTCGTTCCCGTAGGTTCGGCTGGCAGTGTATATCAGGTATCTCACCTCCATTAGCCCACCCAGGGTCAGGTCATAATCAGCAATGACACCCTCAACCTGGTGGAACTCAGCCAAGTGAGTGGCGTCCACAGTCTCGTTACGGAACACGCGATCGATTGAGAAGTAGCGGGCTGGAGGCGGGCGGCCATCGGGACCCTTTTGTTGCGCCAATTTGTACAGCATGTTGGCACTAATGGATGTAGTGTGCGTTCGAAGCACGAGTTTTCGGGTCTCTTCTCCAGACCAAGGGTATCGGTAACCTATCGAGCCGTATTTTCCGTTCTATGCCCCAGAATTAAAACCTTTGCCATGCCAACGTTGGTGCTCTTTGTTTGTATACGTACCTGGTGCACCTCTTTGACGTTATCCCAGTAAGCCTTGTAGTCACCTTTGTCATTGGGATCTTCAGCTCTGGGCATATCCGCCACCTTGGGGTCCGAGACGTAGAACTACAAGTAGCATTAGCCTCCTGCGCCGACCGTCACGGCTTTCCAATATCTATATTCAAATACTTACGGTGTCCTGCATGTCACGGGCAGGATGCTGTTGCGGAACAAAAAGGGTGTCGAAGTTCCAGAAGCCAGATTCGACAAACCTAACACCCATCACATTAGCAACGGACTGAGACGCCCGGAACCACATCAGGTAAACCTACTTGTCTGTAGGCATCTCCTGGAACCCCATTTCGAAAAAAATCTGTCTCAACTCAGATCGGACCTTGCTCAGAGGGTGCAAAGCTCCAGACTGCTGATCAGCACCCAAAGCCTTGAAGTTGTATCCTTTGAAAGTGGCAGTCTTCCATGAACCGCTGGCAATCATGTCGGCGGTCAAATCGGTAGCAACCTCGGGGATTTTGAGGGCGAATTTGTCGGCCTTTTCGAATTTGAAACTAACTATCTTCTGTGTTCGGACAAGCTTGCGCTTCTTCAATTCGGCCAGCATCTTGGCATCAGGGTACGTCCGCGTTGACCGAATGGTCTGCATCTGGTCCTTGGTAGTGTCTTGAATGGAATCTTTCTGGCAATGGGTTTCCACATTAGCCGCCATATTTCTGGATCACGCAAGAATGTCCTTGCGTGTAAATTTTACTCACGGCCGCTTTAAATTTTCCGTCTGCGATATCGGCCACGTTAGCCTCAACATTGAGCAGGCCATATTTCACTAGAACACCAGAACCCAAGAACAAAAAGACCCAGAAAACTCACCTGACGTTTTTGAGATCCATTTCTCTCTGAAGGCCCTACCTTGGCCAATCTTGACGACATTCTTGTCACCGATGGCCGTCTCGAGCTCTTGAATGGTCAAGCCTTCCACAGCGGTGCGCAGGGCCTCAAAAACGCGGGCTTCGTGACTTCCATTGGCGGCAATTTGCTCGCCTTCGGGTTCTAAAAGAGCTTCTTCTCGGTCAATCGTCTCGTACTTGACCATGTCGCGCGAGGCAAGTCTGTCGAGAGCACCCTTGACCTCGGTAGAGGGTGTCGCGGGGAAGGCTTCGGAGGAGAGGAGGGGTGATTGCTTGTCCAGCGCATGGAGGATCTGGTGGGCAAGATCCCCCGCAGGGCTGCTAGTCTGTACCGCCATGATGGGATGAATCCGTGGCCGTGTGTGGGCAAGAGACTGTGCGACGCCGACAGCGGGAAACTATCGTTGATGATGGCCCCTTGATATGGTGGTGGATTGGGATCTCTTGAGTCACAAATTATTATGTCCCGCCAGTCCCCTCAGAATTTCCTTGAACCTGTGCCCCGCCAGCCACCCAAGTAGCCAACGTAGAACTCCAAGTGGGGCTGCCGAAACTGCCATCGAACGCCTGATCAATCCATTGACATCGAATACAAACCACAGATACCTATAAAGAATCAATGTGCTAACAAAATGTCTAACTGCAGAAAACTACAAGGAACGTGATAAATGACCATCCCTCTACCGACGTCTTGAGCTACAGGGTAGGCAAGGTCAAAGTTTTACTTGCTTTCGCACATGACCCGTATCTAACACGAAACAATACGGAATATATAACAAGCTACGTAAAGCCAAAAACAGAATGCGCCAAAGAGAGAGCAAATATGCAAAGTAATAAGCACATGTTCCCTGCTCAATCGATAATCCACAACAGCTACTCGCAAAAAGGAACACAAGCGATATCTGAACCTCAAAGACAGCCCACTGTCACGGGCCTTGTACACAAGGAAATTGAAACTGCTCAAAAAATCAAGCACGTAACATTATGACGCTCTGGACAAACAGGGAATCGAACCCTGGACCACTCCCAAACAACTTAGTTAGTTTAAACCATGCTAAGGGAGTATTATACCACTAAACCATTCGCCCAATTAGATTAGCGTTGCACGAAGCTAATCGCTTGAAAAACGTGATTCTTGTCACGAACAAGAACAAAAAAGTATGAAGGGCAAGCAAAACACAACACATCGCACGCACTAGAATCGATACCAACACAATGGACGAACAGGGAATCGAACCCTGGACCACTCCCAGATGCGAAAGTCATGCTAAGGGAGTATTATACCACTAAACCATTCGCCCCAAGCGATGCGTTGGAACCGGGCTTGTTATTTGTAAAAATAATGGGATTACAAAATTGGCGTATGGAGGTGTGGATCGGTTCAGCCAGTCGGCTTCGCCTTGCTGCTTAAAGGGAGGGCCAGCTTGTGATGTGATCTATGCGCTTTGAATGTGACGTTATATGCGTGAATCCACTATGCTAAGCACAGCTCTAATTCGTTTAAATTGCTAATAATGGTTTAATGGCTTTATCAAACCATTATCTAGCATCTCTACCGCTCACATTGTATGGGAGAGGTCAGAGATCGAGACCTTCACGCCACCACCCCTAGCTACTAGCTTCTTAGCAGCGACTACGAATCCTAACCTTCACTCTGTTTACAAACCCAGGCATAAGTCATGACATAGACGTGGGTACTGTTAATTGACGCGTTGCTTTCCAGATAATTAGTCCTCCAGAGAGAGCGATAAGATACCCCTCGGTGTTGGATATCGCAACCTCACATCGTAGGCATCACTTTTCCTGTGTTGCTGCAGCCTCCCGTATCGCGTTTGTTACCGTGATCCGTGCTGTGCATCGTTTGTTAACCAACCCTTCCATTGATCAGGTTCTTTGTTCCTCGTTGATAGATTTTTAAGCTTATATAGAGCTTCTCTGTGCTTCTGATAGATTTCCTAGATAGTCAATTATCATCTTATTCTTCCATTCTTTGCATCATTCCATACCTGTGATGGTTTACAGGATCTACCGAGAGAGGATTGGATCAATCCTGTACACCGCGATAATGGTCAGGCCAGATGTGGCCTTTGCGGCGGCGAAGTTGTCACAACTCCTCACAAGCCTAGGACCAGAGAGATCGCAAATGACGCTTCGTTCGCCGATGACGCCGAAACGCGCAAATCACCAAAGGGATATCTTATCACTCTCTTTAGGGGACCGGACCAATTATCTGGAAAGCAACGCGCCAATCAACAGTGACCACGTCTATGTACAACTGAAGCTGAATTTCTTGCGTACAAATAAAACGTCGTGTGCTTCCTTTTTATAGGGAGAGCTGGATGAGCCCAAGTCATGTGCGCCATGTGCATTTCTCGCGTGTCTTGTTCAGCAAGTCTCAGCAAGTCCGATATTGTTGGAGTTGCTTGAAAATAAAAAGAACGTCTCCACAGCAAAAAACAGCTTGACTTTACACGGAGATGACATTTCATGGCTCAGTTGGGGGTACGATCTACCCGGCACAACTTCAAATCAGACGTTGAAGAATAAGAGAAAGAAGAAACTCCAAATAGGTTCCCACCAACGTCAAAACTTTCATTTCATTGCCCCAGCCACCACAGCCATAGCACCACAGTATAAACCCAAATACACGATCCAGTCCCGTTTGTGCCGTTCGGCCCCTGAGAACAGGCCTGATTGATCGACCATGATGCTGACACTGAGTGCAACGAGAAGAACGATCGCCATACGCCCTATGAGACTAGGTATAACTGAAAAGATTGTGATAGGCACAATTACGATGCACGTACCAGACAGGGCAAGTCGCACGAACAGCGCGTCGTCTGGCTTTGCTGTTGTATCTTGGTCGAGCCGTGTAGATGGCGAGATGCCATTGTCCTTGAAGAAGCTGTCAGACTGTTGATCTTCAGCTGTCTTGGGCATTGGTGTTGGCCCGTCCGCCGCTCTGTTGAAGTCATCTACGGGTTGGCTTGGTGTGTTCAAGGAGATCAGGTCGTTTGAAGCGTCAAGGAACCTCGTTTCATCGTCCACAATCAGCTTGCTAGTGGTGAGGTAGGTTTTGTACATGTCGACATCTCGCCATGTTGGTGCCGGAATGACTTGTACTTTGCAAAACGATGCGAGAACCTGGTCTATGACAGTGTTAGCTGCGAGATCCAACACAATGGCTTTGGTCGTCGAATCAAGGGATCAGAATCTTACTGTACTGGCTCAGTTTGTAGCCGATGAGACCGAGTATCTCAGTCTTTTGGTCTGCCAAGCTGCCATTGATCCATCGATCTTGACGCCGGGACGCGGGTATGACCCCACCTGCGTAGCTTCTCTTGACCGTGTCTTTGGCTTCCAACACGATGAGCTGACGTTCTAGATCAGCAATCTCATCCTGCATGTACAATAGCAGACGGTGGTTTAGAGCATCAAACCGGCGATAGATGGGCGTGATGGGCTGGCCACAGGAATCGCCAGACAACTTCGTCGCCAGGAGATGGTAGCCGCTAGGTGCCATATTGTCCAGACGATTAACGAACTCGGGATAGACTGCTCCTGTGAAGACGTCTGCGCGATCATCACTATTTGATACACTGATATTGGAGGATGGTGCAGCCGGGCCATGATGTTCCCAAGGTTGATTGAACCCCCTCCTGTGTGATACTTCTGAGCCATGATCCTCGTCAACATTCAGAGTTTTTTCACCAAACCGAAAAGGAGGTTGTTGAGCGGCCCATCCGATCTGTTGCCTCCTGTCGTCCCCTTGGTAGCTGGGATAGACGTAGGGCTGTCCCCCATGAGTCGGTATGCGATCGTGTCCTTGCCAGAGTTGTCCCTCTGAAACTACCCTACGGGACGTAGGACTGCTTGCTCGCGACGTTGACATTGGATACTTGACAGGTCCGTGTGAAACCAGGTAGTCCATGACACTCGGCCGACGTCTCGATGTATTCTGCTGGGCAGTTTGTTGAAAAGACATATCTGAGGAGTCGACCGGCCGTCGACGTGACTCATCTCTGTGGTCTTGCAGGTACGTCTCTGATTTGACAGCTTTGATGATCTTGTCTTGTACGCCTGGGCTGAGTGAAGCCTCAATAACAGGAGGTGTGGTAACACAGAAAGACGATGGTGGGGTGTAGTCGGGATGATCGTGGGAATCGTCTTCTTCCCAATCTTCTACTGCAGCTGTAATGAGGGATCTGCCGGGAAAATGAGGTGATGGGCGAGGTGATACGATTTTTGAGGGAGGTGATGGTGTCTGAACTAAGACACCACAGCACTTGCCATTATGGGCAGATTCCGGAGGACCGTCTGCTTCGGTTTCATTTTGCTGTGTCGAGGGGGCTTCCACTTCATTTTCTGGTGTAAGAGAAGCCCCTTCGCCATTCTCGACAAGCTGGATGTTGGGAAAAGGGATCGACTCGTCTGCGGTCTTGCTATCATCATTTTCTGCACTCATTCTATCAAACTGGTGGATAAATTGTTGCCTCGTTCCAAGTTTTTGTCGTGTAGGAGTGGGGAGACCGGTGTGGTTGGGAAGGGGGGAGGAGAGGCTGGAAAAACGACGATGACGACTGTAGCAATCATTTCAAGTAGCTGAAATAGTAGTCTGGGTGAGCCCTTCAACAGACTGAGCGACAGAGTCAGTGGTAGAACTACCTATGAGCCATATATTGGACAAGGACCCTTGTGTCTACACCACGGGCAATCCTGCAAGTTGATTCGATGACGCACCGGTTGGAACTGCATGCCCTCTGAGAGATACGGGGTACATGAGCATGGATATAGACCACATCGTACGGACGTAGAATGAACAAATCTCTACTCGTTGAGATTCGCTCGCTGCACGTATAGGGGCTGCAGGCGCCCATTGCGCGGGCGAACGACGCTATGTGACGGCCACGAAGTGACGCATAGTGAGGCAATGACACGTGTTGACGGATAAGAGATGCATCGACATGTCCCATGCACGCAGCCGCAGACGCAGACGCAGACGCATGCTCTTTGTCTTGGTACAAATGGTCCGCTTGGTGTGCTTGCTGTTCGTCAAGAGCCCAAGGATCTTCTTCTCCAAGTCATGGCATCATCCTTGGGCTTTCTGGTCAATGGACAATCAGACAACCCGACGAAGCCGGGGCCTGTTCCCTCTGATGCATGATATGACACAAGACTATAGTCCCATCTGGACATACCCAACGATGCCCGACGCGCGCTATTTCCCTCAAATGCTCACAAATGATGGTAGTTGTCGGAGGAGATTACCGCTTAGCCACCTTTCGTGGTTCGAGTGGTAGGGTGTCAGACGAGTTCGTTGGCCAAGCTGCCAAGCTGCGTAGCTCATGCATGATGTTAGGATCAAAGTCGGGGGTGGGTTTGACGCAAAGCCATCATCATAGCTGTCGCGCAAGACGATAGAAAATGGAAAGAAGGGATTGCAATTCAGAGACGAGAGGAGAAGCAGTGCGACTGGGGTGAGTGCGGTTGGGCGGTTGGGTGCGGTTGTTGACTTGTCCGGCAGGTGGTGGTCATTGGTCTGGGCATTGGTCTGGGCCCCGCAACAGCTTCGCTTGCTTCCGTCCGAGTCGCAAGAAAAAGTGCACATCGAAAAGAGCTACGTTATCAACCAGTTTCGTCATTCGTCATTCGTCATTTGCCATTCGTCACTTTTCCATTTTTTCTACCGACGCGACGCGACGCGACTTGCGTCGAAGCCGAAGCACCAGCAGTCTCTGTATTAGCTGCATTGCTGCATCCCGTTCAGACCCCCTGGCCACTCAAGGAGGCTGCTTCATGCAGGAGAGATCCCGCCGATGCATGTACTGGCATTTTCGAACAACAACGAGCTTCCTCGACCATTGCCCAGCAGCGGGCCTGGTTCGAACCGACACATGAACGGAAGACGTCTCATTCTATTCAAATGAAGCGATGAGTCGAGTTCGAATTGCAGACGTAGGAAGATACGTCTTGGAGGGGAGGCTTCCCCAAAGAGGCTGCTTGGCCGCTTGCCATGGTCTTGGGCGCAATAGTGTAACTCTGCGATCGCTTAGTCGGCTACGTGCACTGCTTCATGTTCCATCTGCAGCGCCAACTGCTGAGCCAAAAGTCCCAAAGGTCCCTTTGCGGAAACAACTTAAGGAAGAGGCGAAATTGGCCAAGAAACAGGGAAGGAAGAAGTCAAAAGGCGACTTACAGACCGTGGACGGATGGGAGTTGACCGTCGGCATTGAGATACACGCGCAGCTCAATACAAGCCGCAAGCTCTTCTCCCCTGCGACCACGTCATTCAACGACGAACCGAACAGTCATGTGGCATTATTCGACGTTTCAATGCCAGGCAGCCAACCGCTCTTTCAAAGGGAGGCTCTGATACCGGCTCTTCGGGCTGCGCTGGCCCTCAACTGCGAAATTCAACCCGTGAGCCGCTTTGACAGAAAGCATTACTTCTGGTGGGATCAGCCTTCGGGATATCAAATCACGCAGTATTACGAGCCTTTTGCTAAAAACGGGCACATGACGTTGCTGGCTCGAGATGGCATTGCCGCCGAGGATGGCGAAGGCGTCACGGTGGGCATCAAACAGGTGCAGCTGGAGCAAGATACAGCGAAAACCATAGCCCAGACCAGCAATGTGCATTGGCTAGATTTCAACCGGGTCGGGGTGCCTCTTATTGAAATCATTACAGAGCCTGACATGCACCACCCGCGCACCGCCGCCGCCTTTGTGCGCAAGATTCAGCTACTCCTCGATACTGTTGATACGTGCGTTTCGGGAATGGAAGCTGGTGGTCTCAGAGCAGACGTGAATGTATCTGTGCGGAAAACGGACGATCCTTCTCAAGCTCTGGGCACGAGGACCGAGATAAAAAATCTCAGCACCATCAAGGCTGTCGAGGATGCTATTATTGCCGAAAGAGACCGTCAAATCCGAGAATTGGAAGCCGGCGGTCTGATCGCTGGCGAGACGCGAGGATGGTCTCTGGCAACGAAAGAAACGCGCCGGCTGCGAGGCAAAGAAGGCGAGGTTGACTACCGATATATGCCTGATCCTGATGTTGCACCAATCGTCATTGGAAACGATCTGGTCGAGCATCTTCAAAATTCGTTGGCAATTTTACCAGATACCGAGCTCGACACATTAATCGACGAGCACGGACTGACTCCAAAAGACGCCCTGTCGCTCATCATTTCGGACAGCGGAGCCCGCGTTCAGTACTACTATCGAGTCCTGGACACGGTATGCGACAGTCATCAAGCCGAGTACTCGGGACAGAAAGATACAAGGCTACCCAATTTCAAGAGTTATGCCACTCTGACAGCCAACTGGATCATTCATGAGCTTGGTCGCCTGACAACATACAAAGCAGGACCCTTGGCCGCAGCAGACCTGTCCTTCACTGACGAGGGGGAATGCGCACAGGTGCCTGCCTCCGAACTATCTCAACTCTTGTACTACTTAAGCCGCAAGCGGATCACGGGCAAGGTCGCCAAGGAGCTTCTCTTGTCAATTTATCTAGGTGAACTGCAGGGTGGTGTTGCTGAGACCATCGAAGCGAATGAGTTGTGGTTTCATGAGATTTCAGAAGATGAGTACCGTCAGCTTGCCGAGGAAGCCGTGGCCGGCGAAGACAAAGTGTTGCAAGAGTTTGTGGATTACAAAAAGTTTCCGCAGGGGAAGTTGATGTATCTCGTTGGGAAAATGATGAGATTAGGGCCAGCGGAGCGCATTGATCCTGTAGCAGCTGAAGCCATCATGAGAGAGCGTGTCAAGGAGATACGTAATTAATAAGCAGCCTCCGGCAAGGGACATTGCCTGTATCATACGGCGCTGTCGAATAATTCGAGGACTTCTATGTTGGCATTTCGATTCATGGCATGTTTGCCGTAGCAAGTGTTTCAACACCAAAATGTGGCGAGTGTATCTTCGTTCGAACCCGAGATGCTCGTGCCTGCTCTATTGTTGCTTTGCCCGAGTAAGCTTCCCTCTCCACGATGGCAGAGAACTACATGATGGCAACACAGGACTAGTACAAACTCCCCACGATATATCATATCAAGAATACAAAAACAATCTCTGCAGTTGTGTTTACTCTAATCACTATTCGGAAGCGTCAGAGATCCTCCAATCCGCAACTTATGCGATGATCATTCTGACCTCGTTGATTTGCTCGGCCAAACTCTCCTCATCGGCACGAGTACCGCAAGCCTGTTGAGAGAAAGTCCAGAATAGTGTCGCGTGCAAATCTTTCTTAACCCATCCAAACCCTTTTTCAAAATGTTATCTTCAGAAGCAAACGAGCCTTCCGTGGTAGTCTGGAACAATGAGCTCAGTCAGCTCATCGTTCACAGAAAAGTCATGCGTCTCATTACAGGCGAAATACAACAAGCTGGAAGCAAGGAGCGAAGAACTAGACCTCCGGCTATCGAGTCCAGACTCTTCAACCTCGATTCGACCACCCGGCCCATGACCAGCACTAGGGCTAGGACTCTCTTTATCTGGCTGGCGGGCAGTTGCAAAACAGGAGCTTCGGTTATGAGCCGGTTAGGTACGTTGGTTGGCTTTAATGCAGCGTACAAGACAAGCTAAGCAGATACAGCATGCTGCTATCAAGCCCAAGTGTCCGTCTCCTCCACCGGTCGCGCAGGTTAATACCAACCAGGGAGTCCAATCCAAGCTGAGCAGCAGACGTTGCCAAGGGCGACTTTGCAACCTATGATCAATCGGTGGAAAGTCGTCTGTTGTTTGTCAACATGGTCGGCGTGTCACCCAAGCGAGGTTTTGGCATGTTCAATACAACTTGCCACGCGTCCCAGTAGCTTTAATTGATCATCACATACTCGTGCAGAGCCCATATATAGCGTTCTAGAGTTGGCCGCGTGGTCTTTCAATAATTGGCACTGCCGCCGGACTGATTCGTGACCTATCATTCATGATCCTTGGTTGCTTATCCCTCTAAAGTTAGAAGCTGGATGCACTTTCCATACTTTCTATAAAAACAAACACTTTAAAAGATCCTTACTAAAAGAAAATCGAGAAAAGATCTAAAAAAAGAAAGTTGAAACATACAACAGCCGGTGTTCGCTGGTCACCGACCCAACTATTAATCTGCCGGTTGGTAGCTTATCTATGGGAGAGCGGACGGGATCCCGAGCTTTCTACCACCTGTGGTCGTATGTTCTAGGAGAGGTGACTGAATAGCTTATATACTTTCATTCTTGTCCAGTCAAAGAAACGGTCTGATTGGTCAAAATGCCAGCTTTTCAAATTAATTTTCGGCAGGAAGGGAGGGAGAAGGAGGGGTGGGTTGTTTTTGCTAACGTTTGTTTCTACATAATAGATGCTAGGTATCAATGCAGCGCGTTGTCGAAGAATCTCTCTGCTTCCGTTTGCCAATTAATCCGATCGCGGATCGAGTGTCGAAGCTCCGTAGTCGCTATTGTCGACGGTTTCCGACAAGCTGTTGTGTTTTGTTCACAGCAAAGTCACGTGCCCCAATTTGATCTACCGGCCTCGCTACTCGCACCAAGCCGCGCAACACTCATCGGCTCTTATCCACCCAGCACTTTTACTTCACCGTGAACCTTCGTTTTGCTCCTTGTCCACCCACGTTATGGCAACTTGGGCAGACATCGTGGCATTGATCAACATTGGACAGAACTCCGAGGGCTGAGCGAGGCCGCCTCAGCGGTCGCATGGGCTTCAGTGCTAGAAGGGAGTGATTTTCGTTGCCGGTGATGATTCTCCCACCAACTCCTCTTACGCGGACGGTACCCGAGAGTCGGTTTAATACTCTTCAAAAACGGACGCCCTGGATGCCATTTCTGGAGGCATACACAGCTCAATTTCTCGACGACTCGAAGCGCCAGGCAAGAGCTTGACAGGAATTTGACTCGAGGGAGTTTTGAACTTGCGCGAACTTGAGCTATTATAGTGTAGCTGCACTAGTAGAGGTTTACCTCTGTCTGGAATACCTGCGCGAACCTGCGCGAATCTGATAAGGCTATTATCGGACTTTGTGATGGGCATCTTACTTTTACGCACGTTACACGTGAACTTACGCGTTACACATGTGTAAAGAGCCTCCGTCCCGAAGTGAAGAATGAAGTGCAGAATCTTGTTTAATAATGCGGCTAGGGCTTGTTTTAGTTGGCGATGGCGTGAATAGTACAGCGGTACGATGAATTAGGTGTCGACTACAATACTCCTACTTTCAAGACCCTTCGACTGAGAGCAGATCATGGTTGTTTCAGCGACTTGCGAGACCACTTTAAAACAACAAGACAGGCCCATTGTCCGTCAAGCAAATATTTGCTCGACAATGAAATGAGACATTGCCCGACAATGCCATGCGGCCGCCCGCGCATCGACAACCAACCCATCTCGTCACTCGCCACGAGCTGAGCTGAGCATCACCTCACTTTGCAATGGGTGAATGGGCAATCATCATCTCACCTCGCGTGTCTCGCGTGACAAACAGAAAGCGTCGATTGTATTGGGCACCAGCCGCCCTGCCACCCACCTGGCAGCTGTCAACCACGGCGCCAGCAAACAAACGCAGCTGCTCGCCCGCGAACCCCTTGCCCAACCCGCGTCCGTCATTCTTCGCGGATTCACTATTCCTCGGCGTTTCATATAAAATCTTTCGTGCATTCTATACGAAGAACTTTGGTTTTTTTTCTTTCTTTTTTTCCTCTCCTAAAAAGAAAACATCTTCAACACACTTCTCCCTTTCACCATCCACCCCCACCATCCCAGACCATCACCACGAGCACACACATCCAAGGTACGTCGGAGACAATTCCCTTTGGAATCGCTAGAAATGAACGCCCTTATTGCCTTTTCAAGTTCCAGTCCCTCAGTCCATGTCTACACCTTCCTGGTATCGAATTCTTGTCGTGGTTCCAAGGTGGAGTTCCGACTGGCTTCCTCCCTATTTTATGCCATTCCAGGCATTTTGCCTCCCTCGAAGGGGCTCACGCTCAACCCCTTCCTGATTTTTCATATTAAAGTCATGGACCGAACCCGCCCTGTTCAACCAACCTCCTTCACCATCAGAAACACTCATCTCTTCAAGACTTGACTTCCCTCCTTGATTCGCCTCAGCAACACGCACACGCACACGCACACGCACACTTTTCCACTTACACAGGATACAGGTCTATCTTTGCCCTTTTTTTTTTTTCTTTTTCCCTCGACTCACCACGGTTCATCTCGAAAAACACCCAACTTTCTTTTTCTTAGACAATCTCTTCGATAAAATGTCTGCCTCCAAGATGACTGTTTTTACGGGTGCCGTTGCCCTCTTGGGCGCCTTTGCTACGGGTGGCTTGGCCCAGTCTATGTGTAAGTTGTTGCTTGCCCCTTTCCAATCCCCGGGTTTCGTCAAGACGCAAGATGAAGAAGTGACACTAAACGGTTCGGACACTAGCCAACACCCAGTCTACCGAGACTCTTCAGCCCTCGCCCGTGGGTACCACCACCTCGAATGGTAAGTCAAGCGCCGTGGTGGGATGAAAAGACGACGAATTCTCTCTTGTCTCATACATGTGACTAATGCGCCCAACTCAGGTGCTCTGCTCGTTTCCATGAACTACTGCACCGTCGTCATGAACACCCAGTGCCAGATGTCCGTCATGACATCTGCCGCTCCCCCTCCCTCGCAAGCATCCGCATCTTCTGCCGCTCCCGTCGAGGCAACCAACCCTGCCATCGAGTCTGTTCCCATCCCTACTCCATTCTCGGTCCCTACTTCCGGCATGGCCCCCAGCACCGAGGCGCCCTCGCCCACGGACGCTTCCTCCAGCTATGGCACTGAAGTCACTGAGCCTGCCACCACTGCCACGCAGTTGTCTCCCACTGGTGCTCCCGCGATGCCGACTACTGCTCTCACCGCCGCCGCCGCCGCTGGTATCAAGGCCTTCCCCGGAGCCGCCTGGGGAGCCGCCATCCTGGCTGTCGCTGTTCTCTTTTAAAGGGGAGAGAGAACCTTTCCCCCTTCTTTGATTCTTGCTTTTCCAGCTCGTTGCTTTCACCATCCCCCGAGGCTGGCGACTTGGTTGGACTAAGTCAACGACTTGAGCTGAGCATATGTAATTGGTTTCTTTTTTTTTTTTTTTTTCATCGTTCAGGCATTTTTTGCGGCTCATGATGACGCAAGGGAATATACCAAGGTTTTGCATTTGACATTTGGAATTTGGCAGCTGTCGACATGGCGCGACATGAATAATAATAAAAAGCACTTGTAGCTACACTAGATAGATGCTTGTATACGCATCTGAAAACAATCAATTGTTTATTCACACTACTACTCCATCCCCTTGATATTTGTCTACATGTCCTTGCGCATCCTAAAAATAAAACTTGAATAGTCAACATTTGGTGTCATTGTCGAACTTTACTCCTACTAACTCCCTGACAATAGGCACACACACACACACACAAAGCCAACGTGAGTGTACACCATCCACCATTATTTAAAGCAGACGTAAATCGAAAAGAACAACAACAAAGACGACACTGGCTTTATCGCACATAATATACTCGACTAGTTGTTCGTCTGCCCGCCCGCCCGTCAAGGCTGCTGTTGTACGGAAGCACATTATTATACATATGCTGTGTGCTGCTCTCCGGGACAAACTGGACACCCTTCTCCCACTTTGTCTCGTAGTAACCTGGCTCGCATCACTTTTATCCCAACCGAGTATCGTGTGTTTCCGCCCGATTCCCCACCAAGCTCGACATCTACCTTTCTGCCCTTGTCAATGAGCTCCATCAGATGACTCACATGAAAGGCATGGCCGCAGGCAAATCCGAGAACTGTTTCCGTTTCGTACTCAGTCAACGTCTCGTGGCAGGCTGCACAACTCCCAGGCTGAGAGGTCCCATGGCCGTGTTGCAGGCCATCGATGACAGAAGTCTCGGCCTCGACACCTCCCTTTTCGTTGCTCGCCTGCTCTTTGTGTACCGCCGTCGGAAATCTATCGCTTCCTGGCTGTACCACCTGAAATTTGATCCCCCTTTGTTGGCCCGCCCTTAAATCGTTCTGTGCTGCAGCGAGCTCGCTTCTCAAAACCTTGGCCACTCCCGAGCTGATGCTATGTTGCAGCTCATGCTCCTTCATCATATGCGCAAGCCCCTCTCTGAGGCCCTGGATTTCGAGCCCTTCGGGGATTCTTCTCACGAGGGTAATGGGATTGATTGCGGTGCCCACTTGCTCTAGCATTGCCCGAATAAAATTTGGCTTGTCCATGCTGTAGTCGAGGAGATTGTTCCAGAGGTCTGGATCGTCCTGCTCTTTGGCGAACTCGATTGCCTTCTGCACGTTTTTCAGCCGGTCGATGATGAGATACAGAGCTCGCTTCACTTGGCCGGTTTTGGAGTACAGAAACACCAGTTCGTCGTAGTACGAATGAGCCTCGCACTCTTGCACAGCCTAGTAGTCGTTAGCATGACAAGGTAATTTTTCGAAATACATGGCATTGATAGATTGCATAGATTTGCATTACCTTCTCGAATGTATACGATGTTGACGACTTGAGAAATTCCATCAGAGTACGTTGATCGTGCATTGCAAATAAATGCACGGCCAAGTCAGCGTAGTCGTCCACCAGAGACTGACTGTCCAGGACCAATCGGTCCATATTCTCCGTGGAGTGTTCTCGAATACCTTGGCCCTTCCACAACCCCTTGAGATAGAAGTACAAGTACAAGTTAAGCTTCTTGGCCTTGAGCTGCTCCACAACAACATCAGTGCGGACAAGGCCGTGCTGTGCCTCGTCTACTAGCAGAGTAATAGCCTCAGAAGTTGCCTCCGCCAGGTCAGCTTCATTAACAGGCTGGGATTTAGTGGACGGCACTCTGAGGCTGATAAATCCTGGGATGTCGTCTACGACGGCCTCAGCAAGATGCCGCTCTCGAATGAGTCGAAATGCCGAATCAGCGTCATGGAGTTTTATGTAAGACTTCAGAGCATCTCGGTAGCGTCCACCAGCCTCGTAAAGTTGAGCCAAACTCTGCATCACAATCGACCAATCTCTACCTTTCTTACCATCTTCGACACTGTCTTCTTGAACATCCCTGAACCTGAGTTGATTCTCCAACGCTGTTGTGATGGTGCTCACGTCAAATAACTCGGCAGGCCATCTATCAAGCAACTCCCTGAAGCGAGGCTTGTCGTTCTGGGCATAGTGCCCCAGCACCACCTCGTATATCGTCGTCGGAAGACGGGGATGCAAGGGCTTCGACGGAATATGGGGTGTAATCTCATCAAAGTGTTTGGCTCCCGCGAATGTCCACACCCACTTTTCCCATCGATCAGGAGTGCACAGTACCTTCCCGCACACCTCTCCAGCCGATTCCCAATTGTCGTCTTCAATAAGCTGCTGAATCCACAGCTCGCCGATGCGCCTCTTCTCTTTCGCAGCATATGAGTACACGTTCTCTTGGGTGGAGTCCGCGATGGAATCGCCGTCGAAAAAGTTATCGGGGATGGCTGGCCGTTTCGGCGCCACCGGGAGCGTTACATCTGAATCCTTTTCAGGCGCAGCCGATATTATGTCAGGGTTCTCATCCAAAAGCTCCCACGCTTGTTGGTACTGTTCGTGTTCAACAAGCCATGCCAAGTGGTCGGCCAAATCTCTCTTCGTCCCGAGGATACAATCATAAGGGCTGTGGATGAATATTTTGATGCCGGGCTTAGTCAAGCTTGGATGAATAGCTACCGGACCGGAGTGCTTGCCCTGCCCATGTCGTATTGTCCCAGCAGTGCTTGCCGTCCGTGACACCGATGCAGCATCCTCCCCGCTGTCTCTGCTCCTGATGCTGGCACCGGAGCTAAAAAGAGACTTCGGGTTGAAAGCGACATTCCACATATCATTCCCTAGTCCCGCGAGAGTCTCTAACGCGCCTCTGGAAGCCACGGCAGTTGCCGCTGAATGTGCTGGAAGTACACCGAGGTGGTAGTCAGCTGCACCCAACCGCTCGAAGCGACTGACTCCAAGTCGATCCTTATCAACCTCTATTTGTGAGTCAAGGTCAATAAGCCTCAGTTCCGGGGGTTGATTGTTCTGCCGTCGGCGTATTCTGCCAGCGGGCTCGCTTCCAGCTGATCCCGAAGAAAGTCTTGATTTGTGCCCACGAGCTGGCGTTTGTTCTGGTTCTTCGTTCTCGTCATCTTCTGCTGGGCAAAATGCCAGGACTAACAAAGTTCTCTGGGTATATAATGAGAGTCCCGCAATAATGCAGTCCATTCGCAGACTTTGATTCCGGTCAGCGATTCATTACCCGCATCAGTTGAAAGCAGGAAAACAACTTACATCTTGGCTACTTCTGCTCGACCAAAAGGCTTTTCATGACCATGTCCTCCAACGCCGGAAGCGCCGTGGTGTACGTGGATAATCCAAATCGTGCCTCCCCAACCAACGATGAGCCTCTCCATGGTCTTCTTGGAGCCGCCAGCTAGTTGCGACTCATCATTCTCGATGGCCTTCTCATCAATCCACTCCACGCGACCCTTCCAAACACTCGCCATCGTCTCCCACTCCTCAGTATGTGGTCTGTCGCAATGTCCGATCCGCTGCCATGCGCCTTCGGAATTGGCGTTATCAAGATGAAGCTTGGAACGCATGAACTTGATGCCGTATTCATTCAGCCAGGCTACATATTTTCCAGAGAGAGACCATTTGATACTGCTAATGGTGCCTTCACCCGAGTGAAGGATGGTGTCTTTACCACTACTGTTTCCAAGGCCCATGCTTCCTAACCACCCAGACGCAGCGGCAACAGCGGTCCCAGTGGTCGTAGAAGTACTCCTGCCCTGACCACCGCCCACTGTGAGGATCAATTGGCCGGCCAAGCCACCCGAGAGGTAAGTACGGTCAGATTTGAACTCTGGCGATAGGGACACAGCCTGCACTGGACGGGCAAAGTTTCGAAGATGGACGTCCTTGGCATCTAGAAGCGACTGTACGCAAACGTTGCCGTCCATTGAAGAAGTGGCGATGTAGATGTCATTGGAGGGAGTTCGGGGTAATTGTGTTGGTTCCTTGGGTCGTCTGGAAGTTCCTGCTGGGGATGCATCTGGCCGGGTGTTCTGTTGGGTCTGAGATTTCTGTAGTTGTTTTGTCGGTTCCAATCGCTCGTTGGACAGCGGGGGAGGGTGCGGCGATATCGATATGTTCGTCACAGACGCTGAGTGTGCATGGTAAACTCGTAGCGGCAGAAGAGTTGGTAGTTGAACTACGTGCTGGCAGCGGTGTTAACTCATTAAATCATCTCAAAGGACGTGATGTAGGGCTGCACACGTACAATATTGCCGTTGTGAGTTCCAATGATCTGTTCAAGAGTTAGCACAGCTAGACCAAGCAATACTGCAATAGCTGAATGCATTGCGAACCATTTTATTCCCTCCAACTATGAATGTGCTCGTCGCATCGCCATTCCTGTATAGCCCACTCATATTCTGTGTCAGACGCGCATATTTGAGCCGTGGTTCCTCGTCTTCATCTTCATCGTCGTCTTCGTCTTCGTCTTCGTCTTCGTCTTCGTCTTCGTCCTCCTCTTCGTCCTCCTCTTCCTCTTCCTCTTCCTCTTCCTCTTCCTCTTCCTCTCCGTCTCCCTCTCCGTCTCCCTCTTCGTCCTCGCCATCCTGTACATTCTGCGTCGCCTGTGGCGTTTCGTCAATTGGCTCCATCACTGAGTCAAACCCGACAGTGTCAGGATCATTGGCTATGGAATTATTTGTGCCGCCAATCGGGTTGTCTTTGACATTGCCGCTCGGAGCTGGCTTCGGCTTCGAATGTTGTCTATCGTCATCCGCACTGTGGTCGGACTGGTCTGTCATTGTGCCGACGACCTGGGTGACATCATGCGTCTTTTGCCGACTTGCGAAAAACACCGGTCGGCGAGCTGGATCCGGTGGGCAGTGTCGCAGAATGAGGCGACAATGCCAAAGGCTTCCCAGTTGTGTTGAAGGGAACGCGTGTCGAGGCGTTGATGATTCTAGCTTCCAGTAATCACCAGACGACGTCACGGGCTCATCAACGCCCCTGCCGCATTGGATAGGTACACCCCACTGTACGTCGCCTACAAGTGGGTGGATGTGATGTGGTGGAGGTGGTGGAGGTGCGTGCCCATGTACGGATTAATTTGTCCACACGCGATTCCGTCGTCAATTCAGCCTTGTCTCATCAAAAGGCAACATGGCTTCGGTAAGGTCCCTCGGGCTGCATCATCCGTCAGGGCTGCGCCATGCCATCGAAGAGCAGGTGCTGCCTCCCAATGCTCCCCCGAGCTCCTACACTTGGGACATCACTACGGATGAAAAAGAAGCTTTGGCAGAAGACGAGCTGTTAACCACCCGAGACTGCGTCATCTGGTGTCGTGGAGGCATCTTCCGGAAAACTTTCAAGTTTACACTCGAGAAGGAGACAATCACCCAGGCCCTTTTGGCCAACTTTCCAACTTCTCAGGATGAAGCACGGCATGTGCGCAGCGAGCGCAGTGGCTCCCATTCGAGGCATTTCACCACGCCCAAGCTGGAGAAAGCTTTAGTTGTGTTTCTCAAGACTCAGGCACACATCTTCTTCCTTTCCGGCGCCAGTCATATTGTTCATATGCCATTTGAGGTCGAATCTGCCTGCGCGGGGCCGTTGGGAGTCATCATTCAAAGGAAGCAAAAAGCAGAGAGCGTGGCACCGATATCTTTAAAGTTCCCACGAGTTCCGCCCAACTCCTTCATGTCTTCTCAGCTCACTGCACTGAATAGCTCACAACAGACTGCTTTTTCCGTCGAGGGCCTAGGTAAGCCAAAACCGCTGTATCTCGGACCTGGCTTGACCTTGGAAAGTATGTGGGATGCGCCATTGGAACAGCAGCAGTCACATTGGCCACGACTCGTGGCCCTGACAGATCCCTTGTCCGATATTGGACTCATCGTCGGTGACCGAGGACTTGAAAGTCGCCGTCAGATTCGCAAGGCCAAGTCTGAAAAGCTGCCATTTATCGATCCTGCAGAAGAGATCCTCCATGTAGAACAAATTGATTTACCGGCAACGGGCACCATGACCCCAGACGAACCGTTGATCTTAGCCATCACCATCAACAGAGAATGTGGATCGTACACAGTATGGAGCTTGAAATATCTGAAGCACGAAGATCCATTCATCGGTCATCAGAAAAAAGTGAACAACAAGGCGAATAGGCGCAGGAGTTCCATGCCTCCCCCAGGCTTCACCAGCGGAACCTCGACGCCTGCACCGCAAAACCCTCGGGAAAGTTTTGGGGTTCCTTTACCTGGTAAACGCCAACGCAAAAGCGAGAAAATTGAAAAGCCCTTGGATTTGGTATCTTCACTAGAGCAACAGGACAAAGAAGGGGCTGGTGTTACACGCCGAAGCTCTCGCCGCTTGAGTTCAATGCTGGCTCGAGCAGACTTATCCGCGTCCCACGATAGAAATTTGTTTGCGGATCAGCCTCATATCTCTACGACGGGAGTTTTCAAACGAAACGAGTCACATGGTAGTTACCATGGTCGCTCCAGCTCCAGTTTTCATCAACAAATCCATCCGAGTCTGGGCAGCTTGCTCGAAGCTCCTATCGATGTAGGCATAGATGAGGGGCTGCATAAAATGGGACTCGATGATCATGATTTTGATGGATTACAACATGAGATCAAATTTACCAGAATCCAGACAATCGCCCTGGACAGTTCCAATGTTCGGTACTCTACATCTTCCCTTCCCGCTCGGGGTCAAACCAAGGTCTTCATTCTCACTGCGCCTCGTTTTGCGTTGGATGAGCATCACCGAGTTCAATTGCTCATCGGGATACAAGAACCGCTAGAGAAGCGTCTGCAGATGATGACACTGTTCGTGAAAGCACAGGTCAGATCTGACTTGGTCGCCACTGCGCCTGGGAAGCGAGAAACCGGACACTCGTTTGTCTCTGTGTTACCGGGGCAGCAGTGGAAGGTTCAAAGCGTTGTGGACTCGTCGAAACTAGTTGATGGAGATCTGTCTGCCATCTTGGTTTTATCAGATTCCAAGGATGGACAGCATGAACTTAGCGCCCAAGCTCCCTGGATCGAACTCACCAAGATTTCTCTTTCCACATTGTTCGTTGAAGACACAAGGAGCATACAATATAGAGGCAGAGTCGCCGACCGAGATGTGAAGCACAGGAAATCAGAGGTCATGGATCTCACTCATGGCGGCATTATTGGCATTCGTCATCCACGAAGACGCGGAATGATTGATGTCATTGACAAGCACGATCGTCTGCACAAGTTACAGATTCGCCTTCAACCGACGTGCCCTCAAGTCAGTAAAGTCTTGGATATCTGTAAAAGCATTCTTCCTGAAGCTCTCGGATGTCGTCTTCATGCAGGTTGGCTGCATATCATGCAATGGCTTCAGGGTAAAAATGATACCAATCCTGATGGTGAATGGTCCGCGGTTACTGTTCTACTTTTGGCTTCCTATCTCAATCTAGGGCGTAATGAGAGTGCCCCCTTGAGTTCGACGCAATTACCAATTCGTAAGCGCAGACCAGCCTCGGGATCTTTCGGTGCAATTCGACGATCGGAGGACTGGAGAGCGCTGGAACTAGGGGAAGCAGCAAATTCACTGGGTTGTCCAACCTGGATGATGAACAGAGGATGGCAATGGGCCCTGGATGAAGATCACGATGACTTCTCGTCTTCGCAGAGCGACCCTCTCATTACCCCAAACTTTCTTACCAGGCACATTGCTTTAGCAAAGGAGTACATCAATTCTGTTTCGGGAGACGCCATCATGGGCTTGCATGGTTACATGCCTACATCTCTCGCTAGATCGTCTGAAACCCGACGCAAGACAGCTGTTGACATTTTCATGGCTTTACATCTCCTCCTGGATGAAGAAAAATTGGACATAACGACACCTGAATATTTTTCTCCTGGCAGAACCGATCTCAGAGTATTACTTTGTCAGATCGCGCGGTGGCTCAAGTGGTACAGCTTCTCATCGATTTACGAATTAGGCATTCAAGAAGATGTTGATCCCCGCCACGACTCAGGTAACTGCCACACCTCGGTTAGACATTGCAACGTCCAAGGGGCAACTAACTTCCTCATTAGAGCTCAACTTGAATCCACCGATTCCGCAACCCCCAGTCCGCCCAGACGTCCTAGAGTGGATTCAATGTCGTCTTTCCGGTGTACGTGGAAAGCCTTGTCTCACTCCCGCCGACATTTATCACGCGAGCTCTCGTGTGTCTGAGACCGACAAGCTTCAGGACAAGAGGTGGGACTCCATCACGACTCGGACGCTCATGTTCAAACGATTCTTCAAGGTTATCAAACCCAAGTCCACGGCAGTCGAGATGGTGGAAGCAATGCGAGACTGCGGTTTTACCAGCTTCGTGCTTGAGACTCTTCCAGAGGCGGTGTTAGTGCCGCTTCAGGATGCTATCTCACTTTGCCAGCCGCATCCACCATCTGGGTGGTCTAATGAATTATTGGATCTGGTTAAGCGAAGCGATATCAGTCTGATCGTCAACCCAAACAGGAAGCCTCGTCATGCTCTAGCTAATATTTTGGCGCCCACTCACATGGCCACTGGAGACTTTAAGCTCCTTTGTCAGAGCGTGGAAGAGGCTAACAACATTGGGCATGACGAGGGCGAAGGCACAGAGCGCCAGGCTGTAATACGAGCCCTCTTCAAAGATGATCGTCGCTTGAACGAAGCACAGGACTTGCTATCGACTCACAAGGCGCGGGTCGTTCGGTTGAATCCTGACTCGGCTTGCCCAGAGAGCGAGTATCTAGAAAAGCAAAAGGAGTTGGTATCGAGAATAGCTAATGGGACATTGGCGATTCCAGCGGGACGTGCGCTACTGTACTACGGTTTGCGCTTCCCTCTCATTACGCAAAAGTTCCACATCGGAGGATTCAACTTGAACTGCATAGTGAAGCCGACGAATGTGACGGTTGGAGTTGACAAGGCTCTCTTCACCGAGGAAAAAGTTTGCTGGGGATTCTTCCATCAAGGAGTTGCTGCTGGCTTAGCCATATCGCCACAGGCGAAGGGAATCGACACCTCTTGGATTTTATACAACAAACCAGCACAAGAGCTCAGCAATCGACACGCCGGTTTCTTGCTAGCGTTGGGCCTCAACGGACACCTCAAGGGTGTGGCCAAATGGGTGGCATTCAAATATCTTACCCCTAAACACACAATGACCTCCATCGGGCTTCTTTTGGGCTTGGCGGCGTCTTATATGGGCACTATGGATTCTCTAATCACGCGATTGCTTTCTGTTCATGCGACCCGTATGCTTCCACGTGGTGCCGCCGAATTAAACCTTTCGCCGCTGACCCAAACGTCTGGCATTATGGGCATTGGTCTCCTCTATTGCAACAGTCAACACAGGCGCATGAGTGAGATCATGCTCTCCGAAATCGAGCACATTGATGAAGAAGACGAAGAGGAGCCTCTCAGGAGTGAGTGCTACCGCCTTGCTGCCGGTTTCGCCCTCGGATTCGTAAACTTGGGTAAAGGAGGTGATTTGAAGGGGCTCCATGACATGAGGCTCACGGAAAAACTGATTGCGCATGCTACGGCTACCAAAAATGTTGAGATTGTCCACATTCTTGACAGAGCTTCGGCGGGTGCGGTCATGGCTATTGCCCTGATATTCATGAAGTCTGAGGATCAAATAGTGGCCCGAAAAGTCGACGTGCCTGACTCGGTTCTCCAATTTGATTATGTCCGCCCAGACATTCTACTTCTTCGTACCGTGACCAAAAACTTGATTCTGTGGTCGAAGATCGAGCCTAGTTTCTCCTGGATTAAAGGTAGTCTTCCGGGCCCGTACCGGCCTCGACACAGGCTGCAAAACATCTTCAAGCTGCGCTCGACAGACCTTCCGTTCTATAGCATCCTCACTGGAATTTGCTTTTCCATAGCTTTACGATTTTCCGGCAGTGCTTCCATCAAGGTCCGAGATCTTCTCTTACACTATTTAGATCAATTCATGCGCATTTCAAGCATCGAGGCCGCGTCGGGAGGTCATACGGACGCGGCGCCCTGCTACGATGAAGAGCTGGCGAGGTCAAACGCCAGAATGTGTCAGGATATACTGGCGCTGTCCTGCTCAATTGTCATGGCTGGCACAGGAGACATTCCCGTTTTAAGACGTCTCCGTTCTCTTCACGGTCGTGACAACCCTGACATTCCTTATGGATCACATCTTGCGGCTCACCTGGCCATTGGATCTTTGTTCCTAGGCTGCGGGACTGTGACCTTTGGTACCAGTGACATGGCAATCGCAGCTTTGCTAGTTGCCTTTTATCCCATCTTTCCGACCAGTGTCATGGACAACCGATCACATTTACAAGCATTGCGCCATTTCTGGGTTTTGGCGACTGAACAGCGCTGCTTGGTCGCAAAGGATGTCTTGACGGGACAACCTGTGTCTGTATCAGTGCAGATCAAGATGAAGCAAGACTCTTCCTCGGAGCACATCCTGCACCGCAGTACTCCTTGTCTCCTGCCCCCTCTGGGCCAAATATCCAGCCTGTCAACATCATGTGGTCCGCAATTCTGGGACGTGGAACTAGACTTCTCCAATATTGAGCTACAGAAAGCCTTTGCCCAAACGCAGAGCATATATCTGCGTCGGCGCCCACCTCGCGAAGGTGCCTTTACGTCGACGCTTCGGACCTTGGGCAGCGATGGTGAAGCAGGCAACCCATTAGAATGGATCTTCCAGCTAGACCACCTCGGAGGAGTCAGCTACGCAGAAAAGGCAGCCCTCCTGGAAAGTAATGAAAATGAGCAAGAAGTGGGGTCTGCGGTAGATGTGAGAATGGAAATGGAGCGAGGAATAATGGAAGGTGGCGACCGGGAACGTCTCGAGGGTGCCAAGCTCCTCTTCGAATGGGGTGCCGCGCGAGAGAGGCTGCTTGAACACGGAACAGCCAGCGTCCACGACAGCCAGGCTACCATCAAGGCCGGGGATAGGCACCTGGATGAATCAACAAGCGAAAACGTCCAAGTACATGGCTCAAGTGACGATGCGTGGTGGATGAGAGGTAGTGCCATCGAGGCTCTCAAGAGCCAAGTGTGGCTGGCAGCACGAGAAGCAGAGCAGTAGGACTGTGCGAACCGGGAGCAGCCACGCTTTATCGAGACGAAAGCCCGAAAGAGATACACGTTGGTCAGGAAGGCTGGCGAAGTTGCTCGATGGAAGAGGAGTGTATTATAATAAATGAAGTCATGACTTATGAGGCGTGTAGACCAAAAAGATACAAGGCACATTTATCATACTTTCTCCTATCTTGCGTACCTAATGGTAAAAATGCATATAGTTTTAGAGTTAATTCTCTGGACGAGCTTTTACCTCTTTTATAAGATGTGATTATCCTCTTACAAGACTCGGAAAGCTACCAGTGCTCACTTACTTTCACTTGACTGCTTCAGTTTTATCATGATTTCAATCGAGCGTCATGACGCAAGTCAATAGCTGTGGTGTTATCGTAGAATTAGTCGGTTCCCCCTCCACTCTCCCCTTTCCCTCCTCCAGCTGTGTATATCCAACACCTGATGTGTGCATTACGTAACTGCATCAAGCGTTCCGATGATCATCGATGACGAGACAAGCATCGATTGAATCTTGCTGGATAAGAAGAATACGCCGCGGGAGGGTTCAGAAGAGTAGAAATCATCACGTCACATCACTGCATTCCCACATTTCATCACGACCCCAATTAACACATCAAAAGTTTCAATTTCCATCTCCGACGATACAAATCCACATGGAATTCACATCAATGGAGTGTGCGCTTCCGCTTCCACCATATTTCATTGGTGCCCTTCCTCCGCCGAACGGCCGCAGAACCCATCCCTCCAGAGTATTCCGAAATAGTTGAAAACAAAAATAAGCAAGTATATAAAACGCCATGCAATGCAAACCGCATCACCATGGGAGGCAGACACCAGAGCAAACATGGTTAAAAACATGGTTTGTTTTCAATCTCATCCTCTTCTACCTTTTCCTTCTTCTTTTTTTTCGATTTTGGTTTTGGTTGATCACTCCATCATTGCCTCCTTGACATATCAATGGTCATATTTTGACTTTGATGGGCCCTCATGGTACGTATCCGGGGGAAGGGGGGATTATCTCCCCTTTGTAACCACTTGTGGGATGGTTAGTGGCGGTGAAGATCCCATTCAATGAGAATGATGATTCAGCGGCTTGCGTTTCCTTGTCTCAGGAAAATTGTGAGGTGGAAAATAATATGTCAAGGTTGTGAGGGAATGAGTTGAGGTTTGGCCGTCCCCGTAGCTGATGGGGGTTGAGAAGAGAAAAGAAATCCCCATCACGGCTATTTACTTGGACACAGCAGCGTTGAGAACCTGTGTTCTGAAGAACCCACCCTTTGTCTTCTCAATGACCTGCTGGTAGACATTGTTGGGAGGGTGGTTCATGATGACGGTGCCGTTTTGGCTGTCAATCTTTGCGTCGAGTCTAGTTTCGCGAATGAGGTTGACAATCCATTTCTCGCCCTCGTCAGGGTTGAGGCCGAGCTTGGCACTGAGGTCGCGGATATTCATGCGGCTGAAGATCTTGCAGTAGCTCTCGCAGATCAGGTGGCGAGCGGCGTTGACGAAGGTGTCGGCAGAGGAGGCGAGGAAGAAATCGCTGCTGCAGACCTCCTCGGCAAGGCGGAGGGCCTCACGGGCGGCGTTGAAGTCGTGGGCTATGTAGAGGGCGTTGACGAACTGGGTGATGGGATCGGCGTACTCGTAGGCTTCCTGGCGGACGTAGCGCACAATGTCCTTGAGCTGCTTCTGTTGGGTGGAGCTGTTTCGTGCGCGGGTGCGGCCTGTGATGACGGCAGCAATAAGGTATCGCAGAACCCAGGGACACGAGGTCTGGATAGTGTTGATGTAGGCGGCGGAGAAAAACATGTCCAGTATGGGCTCACGCGCGCCCTCCCAGTTGAAGAGGGGGAAAAGAGACCAGTGAATCAACATGGTTCGGTGGTCAAGTTGGGCTCTTGGGTTGTTGAAGAGCCTGGTGTCGATGCTCTCCTTGACGTTCTTCAGCTCGTCCACAGCGGACTCCCAGTTTGCGGAGAGGATTTCCGACGCCAACTTACCCCAGGTAGAGGCTGATACCTTGTCGTTGTCGGTGGACAGAACTCGGAACTGATAAAGCATATCGGCGGCAGGACCATACTGGCCGCATCGGAACTGAAACTGTCCAAAGTCGTAGAGCGCATTGACCATTTCCATCGTGACCTAACAACGTAAAGAAGTCTTATTAGCACGCACATGCTGAATCCCACCATATTACCAGGGTTCCCTCATGCTTGTCGAGAACAGCCCCTCTCCACGTCCGTCTGACTACGACTCCAACTTCCACTTACTCCGTGCTGATTCTTCAAAAACTCCAAGTTGGCAACCTTGTCGCTTCGAAGACCGTTGACGACCTCATCTTGCGTCAAAAGATCGGCAATCTTGGCAGTAGCCTGTTCGTATTTCTCCAGTTGTGCCAAAACTTCCTGTCTCTTCTTGATATACTCGGCCGGGGGGTCATCCACGCCGTGCAGCTCGCAGTACAAAGTCGCAACATAGTCGGTCATATTGGTGTCCTCCAACAGCTTTATCTTTCCAGACAAGACCTTTCTGGCCATGTCGCTATCATCCTTCTCCTCAGCCTTGTCGCCTTCGAACTGGATGAGCGGAAACAGCAAGTGACGGCTCAGATGGGGCGCCACCTGGGCCAAGATCGATGAGCCGTCGGCCGAAACGGCGTTGAGAAGATCCTCCATGATGAAATATAAAGGGAAGGCGTATTTTTATAACGAAAAGAAAAAGCTTGCGGGACCTATTTCGAAGTCCGTGATTTCGTTCGAGCTTCCCAGGCGGTGTGGGGGGCGGGGGTTTGAGGAGGAAAAGGCGAATCCAGTTCGTTCGTCGCAAAAAAATGAGGGTGGTAAGACGCAACTCGCCCACACGTAAATGCAAATACAAATGGAGGGGCAGATTTTTGGTGAATTTCGCCAATGCACAAAGTGGTGTGGGGGGCTTTATCGACACGCGCCGGAAATTTGCCGAGTCAAGTATGTACACACAGGTCATGTGATCACGATTTCCGGGCGATCCAATTCTGAAGGTTGCTTTGGGATGGAGCTGGTGACCAGAGTGAGTCCTTATGTGTACATTTTCTGATTACCAAAGCCAATTGTGTAGTGATCAGCCCAGTTCACGTGGCCGCCACTTTGTACTTCAACATCAGAAAATCTTCGGTCTCCTACGGTCCGTTATCTCTCCAAGTCATTTGGTATCGCATCTAGATTACTCAGGTTCTGCATTTGCCAAGCATTTAGCTAATGGACACCTGTGTCTCGCAGTCATTTTCGACACCACAATGAGTCGACACATTCCCCGGGTCGTATACCAAGGCCAAAGATACCTCTCAAGCTCGAATCTTTCACATGCCACAAAGAAATTGCCAATCTTCCAGCTTTCTTTTCTAGCATCATCTCGATGCCTCTCTACTGCAACCACAAAAGCTACTCGCAGTTACACACCAATCAGCCGGGTTCCAACTCCGCCCCCAACCAAGACGACGGATGAACTGGCTAGTGGTCCTTATATTGTCCGTCGTACCCCATCGGCTCAGCTACCAGTCTACAAGCAACTAAAGTCAGGTGGAAACCGTGTTGTGGTCCTGATAAAGAAAGTCGATGGTGATCGGAAGAAACTCTTGGAGGACATGGTCGAGTCACTTGGGGTCAGTCAGGACGAGATTAGAATCAATCCTACGACACAGAACTTGGAACTGAAGGTTCGTTATGTCTGATGCTCTCCCTGGGTCTCTGATGCATGAACTGAAGAAGTCTTACAGGGTGATTACTACGAAAAGGCGAAGTCTTGGTTGCTGGCACGTGGATTTTAAGGACAATTGGAATAGCGAAAGGGGAATCGTCAGAATCAGCGAAGCTGCGATCAGCTTCCTATGTAATATTAGTGTATGTTGCAACACCTCAGTCGGACGGTCAAGCAAAATTGTAAAATACTGCCTATATGGGCTAGATCATTTTTGAATGGTTTTGTGGTGTTGATTTGTACCTCACGCCCACAACTATATACACTTTTCCAATAGAATATACCCTAATCAGGTCCCTTCCAGATCACTGTTCGCATCTCCATGCAAATCTAGCTATGCGCCATCGTCTGATAACACCGTAAAAGAGGTAACAAGAAGCAAAGTCAAGAAAAACCAAAGACAACCACATAATAGTAAAGAGTAGAAGAGGAAGAATACAGCATGTGCATGCACATTCAATCGTTATTTGTTTTCATCGCTGAGCGGCCCTATCCAGAAAAAGAAAGCCACCTTGACCGACACAACATAGCAACAATCCTGGCGAGCGCGTTGCCCACCAAGGCCAGTTGCGTTCATTATCATCCGTCCAAATTCAGTACAGCCGTTAATTGTGGTAACAACCCATCCTTGGTCCACTCCGGTGACTGCATCATCAAGGCGTCCATTAGAACTTGAGGTGGCGGGAGCAATTCTGCGATACCTTTAGCGCCGGCGGCGGACGCATCTCGTGCCTTTTCAGCGAGGCGCCGCAAGAGTGAGGCAGCAACAACAACGATGTAAACGAGTTCGGGGTCCTTTCTCGCCGCTGCGCGGCTGCCGCCTCTGGCTGGGGGTGGTGGCTTCTCATACAGGACACTCAGATCTTGGATAAGTTTGATGAGATTTTGCGACAGACCATTGCCTGATGCCAAGAGGGATCTGGCGATGTTCGATTCGGATGCGGGCACAAGAGACACGATAATTTCCGCAGCCAAGAGACCCTGCATCAAAAAAGGCTTCCGGGTTTCGAACAGAGGGGGAAACTGCGCTGGTCGAAATTGTTCTTTTGCCTTGTCGGGTATGGGTGAGATGGCCAAAGCGAATGCTCTGGCAAGAAGTTCATTGCCGAGAGGCGATGATGAATCGATTGTGAAAAGAGTTTTGTAGAAGCTTCGGTTCGGTTCGTCGCGGGCTAGCAACTTGGCTAAAGCGTCCACCGCATGAGGAAGGTATGAATGAATACTAGGGTCATAAGGTGTAAAGTTGAGCGTCTCGTTGATTACTGATGGGCCGGGTGCGGGGGCAAACGCTAGAAGGAATTGTAAGAGATTGACAGCTTGCTCTCTACCGGGAACCTCTAAAGATCCTGCAATATTAGACAGAAGCACCACAATATCCTTCATAAAATCAAGAGTGTTGCTGTGCGTCCGCAGAAGCATTGTTCTTGTGCCAAGATATCGAATAATGGAACAAAGCAGCTTGATTACCGACTCGTCACAGAGAACAAGGTGGTTGTCGTTTTGTTCCCCTGGGAATGATACGTTTCGCAATATTGTTGTGATGCAAGTAAGACGTTCCACAGCTCGATCGAGCTCGTAATCGTTGCTGCCAAAAGGTGGTATGTTCTTGACTGCCCATCGCTCTATCCTGCAAGCTCGAACGATGTCCTCATATGCCGTCAGCTGAACTTCATCAGCAACTTCTACTGTATGTTCAACGAGGAGATCTAGTTGTGTTTCGGCGCAGTCTACCAAGGCTTCAACCAAATCATCGCAGGCTCTGAGATGCAAAAAATGGGCTTGATTTGGCGATGACGAAATCGTGGCCAATGTATCAAGTGCCACGCGCACTTCACCGTGGATACCACATTGAAGACTTCGAGTCAATGCAGAAATATCGACGTTGCCTAGCTCGTTTACTGACGGGGCAATTGGTTCCCACCTCTCGAGTTCAGCGCCGAGAAGATTGGCGGCATGGAGGTCGACTCCGCCATAAGTTGATAGCTCGCGAGCACAGGGGCTGTAGTCCTCGGGTTTCGGGGGCATTTGAGGCATGTGTTGCTCAGCAGCAACATGAGCCATGGGAGTTTGCTGCCGTCCGTCAACAGAGACGCTGCCAGATCGGTGATGCACTGGGGATTGTAAAGAAAAGTCATTGGGTGCAGAGGGGTCGACACTCCTCGAAATGCTGTTCCTGTGACCTGGAGCTGCATTGGCAGTAGATGGTTGTTGCTGTGGCTGTTGATTTTGTTGGTGAAGCTGCTGCTGCTGCTGTTGGAATTGTTGTTGCTGCTGTTGCTGCTGCTGCGCCTGAGGCTGCTGGTGAGAGATTTGCTGCTGCGGTTGTTGTGGATGAGGTTGGGTGGGCTGAGGCGTAGAGAATCCGTTGATGGGGATTTGATTTCCCTTGGCCGGCGTTTGCTGTGGCATGTGAGGTTGTTGCCCGTGCTGCTGCATCTGACCTTGACCCATGTGTTGTCCGGGTTGCATCTGCTTCTGAGGCGCTCCAGGGCCACCCATTCCCGCATTCTGTTGCATCATTCTATGTTTCTGTTGAGCGATCCAAACTTCCTCAAACTTGACAAGGTTTCGCTCATATACTTGTTTTAGCGTCGGTGCCACGCTAGGTATTTGAGCGGGCAAGCCCAATACCTGGGCAATATGCGCCCAACCATTGGCGGCAGCAACAGACTTATACCCGCCTTTAGATTGAACGACTTGGAATAGCATGACTAGATTGATGGGCCTATCCCCGATAATCGGATTGGGATCCAAAGGTAGTCCCTTGGCGTTCATGAGTGCTGTCAAGTTTTTCATGAACTGCTCAGGATTGATAGTACCCATTGGGCGAGGCTGCTGTCGCATGGCGCCTGGAGGCATCTGACCATTTGGCATACCGGGCATCTGCTGTTTTGGCATCATGCCACGGCCCATATTTTGCGCTTGCATTTGTGCTTGCATCTGCATATTGCCCTGCAACTGTTGCTGGAGGCGCATTTGATAAGCTGCCATCTTCTGCTGGTCAGCCATGCCTTGTGGTCTTTGGCCCGGCTGTTGCCCAGGTGTTTGCTGCCCCTGCTGTTGCATCTGTTGTTGCATCTGCTGGTACATGTTCGGGGGCATCTGACCCATGTGCTGCGGCATTTGGCCCATTTGTTGTGGCATCATTTGACCACCTCCACCGCCAGCCATTGCATTTGGGTTGGGAGACGGTCGAGGATTGGAAGGCGACTGCGCATAGTTTGGGTTGTATCCAGGCGGCATATTTTGCATGAATTGACTCGGTTGGGGAGTGCCATGCTCTGACGGAATTGGAGAGGTCTGCGAACCGCCAAACTGTTGAGGACCAGGTGAGAAGGGATGTGGCGATGCGGTAGCTACTCTTTGAGGCACATTTCCCGGTCGCAACTGATTGCCCATGATGGGCGATGGACTGGCGTTGGCAGACCCGTTCGCCTGAAGATGGGGGAACTGGCCAGTGTTCTGTTGAGGCATAGTACCGCCACCACCTGGTTGGAAGCCCGCGAAGTTTTGTTGTTGCGGCGTTTCGGAACGCGACGGCGGTTGCATGTTTGGGTTCTGCCCAGGCGATCCAGTAACACTATCTTCTCGTGGACGGGGACGTTTTGATGGGATCACAGAGTTGGTTTGATAGACGGGATTCTGGTTGTGGTTCAAATTCGAGTTCGGGTTCGGGTTCGGGTTCTGATTTTGATTTTGATTTTGATTCTGGTATGTCGGCGAACCATGGCGCATCGGGCCATTCTGCATTCCAGCCATCTGTTGCTGGTTAGGAAATAGACCCGGGTTGAACTGACCCGGGTTGTTCATAAAGGCGGAAGGATCCATCATTACACCGACAGCGTTGGGATCGTTCATGTGAGGGAATCCGTTTCCATTATGGTTGGGGACGGCGTCGTTCATCCAGGCGCTCATGGCGATGGCCCCAACAGGCTGTGCGCAACGACGTCAGCGATCAATAATTATACGGTCATAAACCCATTGAAGGGCGCAGGGACGGATGACGATGGGGCCGTGTCACGACCACGGCATGTGGTGATGAATAGGTCGAGTCGCGTCGCGGGTTGGTGGAGGATTGTGTGTGGTGTGCGGTGCGTGTGTGGTGTCGGGTGGGAAATGAGCAGCAGGCAGGACGGGGGTGGGTTCCCAAAGGCAGCGAGCCAAAAGGCCAGAAGAACAGGCGGAGACCAGCGCCGGGGCCGAGAGTACCGCCACTTCCAGAGCAGGTTCTGAGTACCAGCAGCAGCCAAGGGCAGTCTCTTTTAGCAAAATAGCACTTGCGGGCGCCAAAAAGACCGAACTATGCAATAATACAATCTGGTGCTGCGAGGGCGCGAGGGTAGGGATGAAGTGCTGATTGGGCGATTTTGGGGGGGGGGGGCGGCAAAAACGAAGAGAGCAAGCAAAGTGAAGCGAAGCGGAGTACTCCGTAACAGCGAGACCATGACCAGACCAGACGCCTGTCTGACCAAGAGCGGGCGAGGCAAGAGACAGTAGGGCGGGTAAATTGCTCAGGTGGTATAAGCGGGGCCCTGGGGCCCTGAGAGAAGCCAAGGGATAGGGAGGCTGAAAGCGCCAAAGGCCTGAACCAACGTGCCAGACTTACCTGGGATGCTTGATCCGCGTCACCCAGCCAAAGTAGGCGCACACCAACGAACCCAGACAAGGGCGAATGCCTACGACAATCGCCAGACTGCAGGGCTCGCGACGTTGCGCAGCAAGGTGAGCAACTTCAAATGTAAAGTGAAACGGGCTAGAACCGGTGTAGAGAGGGCAGCAACAGCGCCGTCGGTTCGCGGTGACCGTGATCCAGTCGCGGTAATAGGCAAAGGCGGAGAGAGAATTTTTCGTGTCGGCCGGCAGCTCCAGAGCCTTCAGGCCACTTCACAGCTGCCGCGCAGCAAGCCGAAACGGATCCAGTAGCCCGTCCGAACGGAGAAGATGGGGGTCACGAGACCAAAGACAGGATTCAGGCAACCTGTCTCTGGGTTCGTCACGTCGCCAGGCAAGGCCAGGGGTTACTTGCGGCGAGAGCGGTGTGTGCAAAAGCGGCCTCAGCGAGATGACAGGTGTGAGTGGGCAAATCCAGGCTAGGGCCAGGCTTGCAAAGACTCCAGTAGAGAATAGAGCAGTCCGTCTGGTAATTAGCACCGCACAGATGCCACATCAAAAACGAAGACCAAGTCGCACGCGTGCCAGCTTTACCGTGTTGATTTTGCTTGGCTTGCTGGTCTCAGATCTTACTTAGGGAGATGCCGTTGTGAGAGTCCCTCTCTATGCCGTTTCAGGTTTAGCGTACGACAGACCACGAAGCCTGCATTCGCACAGAGCGAATCAGAGGACAAATCCAGAGAGTAGTGGTCGACCGTGGGTCGCCTGTTAACCGCTGCAGACCTCAGGTATTTGTTAACAGATTGGTCCGTTGTTCGTCTCCATCGTGGTCTTGAAAGGCTTTGTTCCGCTCAGAATGATGCTTCATGTTATATGCCTGTGCATGGCTCGAACGATCAGACACAATGTTGTCCTCGAGATCACACAGCGCAGAATTGGTCCAAGTATAATTCCAGGAGTCGTTCAGACGTCTTGGTCCTCTCTGGCTTGAACCACAGCCACAATGCTGAGTCAGGCAGGCAAGCATGACGGGGGCGAAGTTTGTGCTCGTGGCGATTGCCTTCCCTCTCAGAGCAGCTTGATAACCTACTACCTAGGTAGGTAGCCAGACTCAAGCATGTCGGAATGATGACACTACAACGGACTGTAGGAGGTGTATGGAAACCTTGGCAGGCACCTTCCGAAATCTTTCATGGCATATCGCTAGTCCATCGTTTGCTGTCGAGGTTCAAAGTCTTCGGTCCTGAAAATGTCCACCCAGTCTCTTTTGGTATTTTCAGAGCCATGTCAGTCGCTGCGTCCATGGTGGGCAGGCTGATCGTGATGGAGCGAGAGCAAGGTCGAGCAAAACAGGCCGACGCAAACGAACCACTGCTGTGATTGCTGTTCCATCTGGCTGGAGCAATGTCGAGATTAGCATCATCGTCGCCGTTTGAGGGAAGAAAAGGTAGTGAGTGAGCCTGGCAAGGACAACGAAAAAGTCCATGGCCATGTCCTGCCATCCATGAAGAATGACAGAGCCAGAGCTAAATAGGGCTGACGGTGCCACACACTTTGGCACGGCCGAATTCGCATAAACAACGCAGCCGCAATTGAACTGGGCTAGTATTATGCAGCCCTCGAATCTTATTAGTCGGCGACAAAGTCCAGTCCTCGACGCCAACCATTAAACTCCTGCAGTGCAAATCGATGGCCCAAGCCTTCGGAGAGAGCTTCTCGTGGCTTGTAAAATGGTGACAAGGTTGCAGATGGCGTGGGCCTATGGACCCACCAACAAAGGCGCGAGGCACCGTGTAGGGACGCGATGCACCAGCTGGCAGGCGAGCTTGCTTCCCTGCAAGCACTGCAAGCACTGCAAGCAGATCGATGTGGCAACGTGACCGCGTGCAAATTTGACGGTGTCGGCGAGTGCGAGGATACCATTGATCAGAGCTGCATTGCCCCTGAAGTGACGAAGAAGATGACTTTCTGAAAGTTAGACTTGTGTGAATTGTCCGAACATGGAAGCCAAATGAATGAATCGCTGTTTCCTGCCGGGGGGTGTGCCTTGGTCTGTCAGTCAGCGGGTGAGTGGTATGGAGACCTGGGGTTGGTGCTGGCGCCGTTGATAGCGCTCAAGAGCTCCTCACAGGGGTCAATGATATGCCAGATCAGTGGAGATCACCCCTGTCGCACCTAGCTAAGGCGCGTGGCCCAAAGCCGAGCCTTCTGCCCGTCCGTCTCTGCCATGCCTTTTGGGCCACGTCAACAAAATCTGCCCATTTCTTATCTCGTTTTCGCAGGTAGGCGACTCGAATGCTCCTTCTCATCCAGAGAATATCTTCTCCATTGTCTTGGTGGCCGGCGTCGAGTTTCAAACAGGTCGTGCTTTCAGCCCTCCAACATGACTGAGCTGATTCGATCCAGTGGGGTGGGTGTAAGTGCCATCAGCAGGCTTTCCGCAACAAATATTCTGGCCGTGTGAACAGCGAGGCGAGCTGGAGAGTGCGACTGCAATAGAATGATGGAGTACTCGTGGAAACGAAAGAGTAAGTGAACTGGTTTTTTTGGCATGAAAGAAAGAAGTGGCTGCTTGGAAGGAACGGTGAAGGGGGGAAAGGTTTACTTATGTGAGTGACCTCAGTCCCAGCAGCCTGGCCCTTCGGACCATCCGAGCAATGAACGTGCCAAGCGGCTGGCTATCACGCCTAGGTTTTCGTGTTTGTTTTTCTTTTCTTTTTTAGTTACAGAACTCGTCCCCAGCTTGGCCATCGTTGAAGAGGAAAGACGAAGGGTGTCGGTCGCTATTACACCACACCTCATTGTGTCCACCTGGATTCGCTCTTCATGCGCCCTAAACGAGAAGAAACGAACCCACATTGCGCCGCATTGCGCCAGAATCTTGGATGGAACCCATCTTGGCTCTGTTGGGGTGGAGGATGCCTTGGGTAATTAAAAGTGGTGTTTGATAAACTACGGAGTATATACCTGGTAGCTAAATAACTAAGGAATAAGTATTATTATACCCCTAAACTTGTGTATTACTTTAGCTCCCCATAAGTTACTAAAGGCAATGTTGTGATTGCACGGTTTTGAAACCTTTTTTTGCCAACAAGTTGGTCATGCCAGCCGTCGTGGTGTATGTAGATCCATGTGTCTCAGCGCCCGAACCACCCTTGTCCCACGGCTCTTCCTCCGTGCTCGTCTGCTGCCTGCCTGCATGAGATGTTGGTTCCGTGATTGCCTCTCATATCCATCGTGGCCTTTCCCATCCTTCCTCAACGGATTTCAACCTCGTACGCCTGCGTCTTGTCTTTACGGTGGTTAAAAAAAAAGGACTATGTATTATACTTTGCGTTCGGCATTTCACACCATCTGTTGCCGAGATTATTGGCTAATCAGATTTCGTAGGAGTGGATATGCCCATCAATCATGACTCCGTTGCCATTGACACCCCTGCGCGTGTCATCGAGCTGGCAGGCAGGCTGGGTCTGCCTTGATGGCAGCACGGCATGATGCAAGACTCTTGGGCAATAATAAGAAGGCTTGTGACCAGTCACCTATACTTGCGAGCAAACCTAGATTGTTCGGGGTGGGATTTCTCACCGTTTGTAGCCGATCTGTGTTCACACTCATACTTGAATGTCTTCGAAAGTCAGCGTAAGCATATTGGTCGACCGTCCCCGCATACTAGGGGTGGGGGGTCTTTTCATTTTTCGTGCCCTAATATTTATCAAGGTTGTTGCCTAATAACCAGCCTACCCGGTACGCATGACCACATGCAGACGTCGTGACATCTGAAATGGGCTGATACATGATCGGAAACCACTATATTGCATGTGACCGCAACTTTTGGTACCCCTTGACTATACGGAGTAAAAAGGACACAATCCAACGCCCATATATGCAGCTACTTAAAGCAGAACATATCATCATGATACAGCCAGCTTTCCCTTGATATGCTTCAGAACTTCTCGAATACCATCGTCAAGATCGTCCAATGCCAAGTAAGCATCTATCCACGCCGCCGTTTTTCGGCTCAGTTCCGCCATGTTCGTAGTCGAGTCCAATTTGTCCCCCAGGCGTGACATTACCTCGCGCAAGCCTCGTGCGAATTCAGCAGTGTTGGGGTTCACACCGAGAATAGGCTGTCGAATATAGCAATTGCAAGTTGAAGGATGCTCGGGGAATTCCTCATTGAGAGCATCTAGCACATGCTGCGAGACCTTGGGCTCAACAGACAATGTCTGGAAGGAGGCAAACATGAAGAAGAACGTCTCGGCTACCTCGGGAGAGTAAAATATCTGTTTCCTTGAGATATTGAAAATCGCCATGGGTATAGCGCCGTCCATGGCAGGGTTAGATTTGAGCTCCTTAGATGCACGCTTATCGATGACTTTGGCTTGTGCTTTTGATGGCTCTGGCAACATGTTGCCATCGTCGTCTTCCCCATCGTCGTCGCTACCCACGATGCGGAGCTCGTCTTCGTCGTCAACACGATCGGGTCGGAGAGCATCCATCCCCTTGGTTTCCTTGCGCTTGTCCACCTTGACCAACCACTCCATCTCGGACTTGGCATATTCGACCCAGAGTCTGCAGTCCTTGTTGCAGAATCGGCATCCACGCATGAAAAAGCCTCTCGCGGACGCCATGTCGCCGTTCCTAGCGGATCGTCGCCCGGCCATGATCCAGAGATCTGCATCCTGGGGTATCATGCGGAGAGCACCTGTCATTGTCTTCCGCCAACGCTTGGCGGCCTTGACGCTCGCCGTGTAGGAGAGATACTCCCGCCACAGCTCGCTGCTCCCCGGATGTCTGTTGACAGCTCGTTCGTAGATGGACAGCACACGGGCCTGTCCTGCGTGAGCTGAATTGAGATGATGAATCTTGAGCCGCTTGCAACGTTTGTTGCGGAGGGTCTCCAGAGATTGTTCCCATTTTGCGTACGTTGACCATTCGGACGGCAAGTTGCCTGGGGACAAAACTCTGTGTTCGTGCTCATTGCGTTTCTGGACGATTGTTCGAATTTCATCCTGCGAGAGCGAGAACAAGTTAGGTTTCGGTGATCGAAGCGCAGAGACTGTGGCTGTTATAAATGACAGACATACTTTGGAAAACACTTCCTTTTCTTCCCATTCGCGCAGTTGGGGAACAGAGCGTTCGAGATAGAATCTCGCCTTTTCCGCAACGCCGGCCATCACGGGCTGCTAAGAATGTCTGGGACGATTCCCAAAAAAAAAAAAAACCAGTGCTTTGCACTGTATTTGGAAAAGACAATCGGCAAAGCGTTGTTGGGTTGAGGAATACGAGGCGCGGACAAGCGTACTTTTTAAGGCTACGGAAGATCTGAAATTTTAGCGGGGCTGTTACCACCGACTCTCAGCCTCGCTTGCACCCAACAGGGATTATCTGGAGGGCGAGACGACTCCGTAATATGTACATACCTGAGTTCCAAATCACCAGAGCTTCCGAGGCCCTCTCCTGCCCCCCTCAATCCTCACTAGTTTCTTGTTCGATTTCTTGTCCTTTAGGCCCTCTTCCACGTCCGGTTCCCCCGGATGGTGTTTTGAGCATTTTGAAATTTTATTTTCTTCCTTCCTTCATTCATTCATTCACGCTTTTCTTGCCATTGCTGTCGCCATGTCCAAGTATAAGGACAAGGACGGCGGCGTTGTCCTCAGCTTCGGGGGGCAATGGGTCAGCTGGGCGCACACCATCACCGCGTACAGTAGGTCATCTTTCTGCTTGTGAATTTCGCGGAGCCTCGAGAACATGCTCTGCGTTTGAGCGCAGGATCAATTGAAAGAATCGTGACTCTAATTGATGATGTAGCCGCTTTTCTCAGCGCATTGATTATCGGCGTCAGCTTGCACTACCACAAGATTGTCGAGAACGAATTCTATGGATATCCTCAGGAATGGTTTCCATCCGTGTCCGCAACAATAGGCGATCGATACCCCGAGCGATCGTTCTTCATGTTATTTATTGCCATCACATCTGGTACACACCACTCTACTTTCTGTTCATTGTTGTGCTATGCTCGTACTGACCAAACGCCGAAGGACCTCGATTTGCGCTCGTTGGCTTGTTCTATCTCCTCAGTCGAAAGCCAGGCACCAAGCTCCCTGGCTTCATTGCTTCAATGGGCCTTCTAAGAACTCTCACATGCGGCGGCTGGACATATATCACATCGACCGACGATCATGATTGGCACGACATTCTCATGATCTCCTACATTGTCTGCACTCTTCCCTGGACGCTGGGGTGCATTGCTCTGAGTCCCCCGAATCCCCAAGCCATCAAGTACCGAAAGTATCTCGGTAGTGCTTTCTTTGGTACTTTGGTGCCTTTGATTTACTTCTTCATCCAGCACAAGGTGCATCGCGTCGCCGGAGGTTTGTACTACCCCCTTCAGGGCACAGAATCGGGCTATCGTTGCTAACACAATACCCAGCGTACACTATCTATGCTTTCTTTGAGTGGGCATTGATCCTCTTTGATGTTGGTTTTGATGCCGTCACAGCCTTGGATTTCAAGACATTCGAAGTTCTTGTTAGGGACGTCAGGGGCCTGAGCAAGGGGTACGTGCAATGGCTTCCGACATAGTGCTGGCTTCTTGTTCAGTCCAATCTAATAAACTTGATTTTGAATCATGCTCTAAGTCTTGTCGCAGTGAAAACCATTCACCCGTCTCATCCGCAGTCATGGAGAAGGAGTAAGTTGAGCTTCTTACTCTGCGTTACTTCGATAGACTAATGGCATACTTCAAAAGCAAAGACACGATTTCTGGAGGTCTTCATTCCGTGCGGTTTACCTGGTCTGAGGCTTTGGACACTGCAGCTGATGTTTATCATGGAGTGAGTGATTCTGATATTGTGCATTGGAACAACATCTAACGCCTTGCTAGTTCGTATTCTGGTCCATGTTAACTAGCTTGGGTCTTGTTGTCTGGTGTACGTACTCTCTTCATCCCGCTTGAGCTATTGAGCAATGCTTACTCAGAGAAGATTTCCCTCTCTGGCATATGGGAATTTCCGGCTATGAGGCATTCGTTTTGGTGTCCATCTCGCCCCTACTTCTCGTTGGGCCTCTCCGCTCCGTCGTCGTCAACAACCAGCGCATCGTTCACCTCCTATCTCTCTCTGGAGTTGCAGCTTACTTGGTTTTGGACCCTGCTCGCCGTCTTTTCACAGTTGGATTTGGTGTTGCCATGTCAACCTTGGGCTGGGTCGCCACTCTCCATGCTGAGTCGATCCATGAGACGAGGTTTGAGTCTAAGCTTCTTGGCTTGCTCGTTGGTCTCATACTGTCCTCAACTGCCAAGTTCGCCTGGCAGACCAACAATCCCATTTGGCCTGTTATGCACGAAGCCAACGGTGGATGGAACCTCACTGGCCTGGTTCTTGGCATTGTTGCCGCACTGCGCTTCACCCGCAAGGCTCCATTGGCAAGCGGTGCATCTGATGTCACGCATAAAGGCTCAACTGTTTTGGCAGCCTGTGGTATCGGGGGCGTTTTCTTTGGCATGCATTCTCTGCTCTCTGATACTAGCACCATGATCCTCTGGGTCTGGGAGGGGTTTCCTATTCGTGGCCCGTACTTCTCCACGCATGGTTGGTGCACTTTGGCTGCCATGTCTGCCGGTGTATTTTTTGGCATCTATAAACCGTCTCTTGCTGGAGGATGGGCGTCATACGGTGTGGGCGCGGCTGGAGCCATGGTGTTGACATTTTACAGTCACTGGTTTGGATACTGCGGTGCTCTTATTATTGCAGCCTACTTGATGGCTGTCGCGGTTCCTCTCCTGACCAATGCCTCCAAGAAGAGACCTGCAATTACCTTTGGCCTGGGATTCTTCATTTATGTGTTCTTGGTCCTTTTCCACGTCTGGGTTGTGGCCTACGCCTTTGTACCTGGCGGCCCCCTTGTTCGTGAGCACACAGATTGGATCATGTACACCATGACGGGATTGATCGGCGCTGGTGTCTACGACTATAACTCATCGAAGCCGCGCAAACAACAGGCTCGCCGACCCTCAGCGTCTCAGCATAAGAAGTACTTCAGCTTCGCCACCATCTTCGTCAACATTCTATTCTTGTGCTCTGCTTTTATGCGGTTCCCTACAAACGATTACAAGCCGTATCACGCCAAGGATCGCGTTCTCACCGCCGGTATCTGGACCATTCACTTTTCGCTGGATAATGACATGTGGTCTTCCGAGTACCGCATGCGAGACCTCATCAAGGAGATGGAACTCGATGTTGTTGGTCTTCTGGAGTCGGACCTTCAGCGTATCATCATGGGCAACCGTGATACAACGCAGTTCTTGGCCGAGGACCTCGGAATGTACGTCGACTTCGGCCCTGGTCCCAACAAGCATACTTGGGGTGCAGCTCTGCTTTCCAAATTTCCTATTGTCGAGTCCAGGCACCACCTCCTGCCCAGTCCCGTCGGTGAATTAGCACCTGCCATTCATGCTACACTAGATGTCTACGGCGAACTGGTAGACGTGTTTGTCTTCCACTCTGGGCAAGAAGAGGATCCCGAAGATCGTCGCCTGCAGTCCGAATATCTTGCTGAGCTGATGGGATCTACGCCACGACCTGCCATCCTCCTCAGTTACCTCGTCACGAAGCCCCTTGAAGGTAACTACAACACATATGTCAGCCAAAAATCCGGCATGCACGACGTCGATCCAACTGACTGGGACCGATGGTGTGAATACATCCTGTTCAAGAAGCTCAAACGTGTCGGCTACGCTCGTGTGAGCCGAAGCACCATTACCGACACCGAATTACAGGTGGCCAAGTTCGTCATTCCCACCTCCTCTGACGAAGCCCACCAGCTGGACTCGGTGTCTGCCGAAGAACGTAATCGCCGCGTGCAAGAGCATGAAGTTCCCGAGGGATGGCGATTCCCAGCCATGTTCAGGGGCCATGGCGTAAGAGATCACAGATATCATGTCTTTGACGAGCCTAGATATTTTAATTAGAAGAGGCGATGGGCTCCCATGACATGATAAGGACAGGGAAAGAAAGTGAAACATGTACCAATAGGTCTGGATCCCAGGAGAGAATCTAGGATGTAAGGGAGTTCATAAATGTGCAGCTATGGAAAATTGTTTGATAATAAATGACATACAACACCTTGGATTTTGATGGGAGTTATTGTGGTTTCTCCGGATGTCTCACTCCAAACCGTGAGACTTCCAAGGATGGAGCATATGTGGGAATGCATGAATTGGTACTGCTGAACAGAGGTTTCACGCGCTGATTTCTGGGCAAATGGCCGACTACAGCTGCCTGCCAGAATAATTCACCTCCCCAAAAGACGCCAAGGCGAGTAACGTCATGCTGAACGAACATTACCCTCTGATTCTACGGGGCGCCGAACACGAACGAGTTCCTGGTCCTGGTGTGAGGTGGGGATGACGGAGAGGTGGAGTGTCTTGTCTCGGGAGACCCATAAATCCCCGGGCCCTCCTCGCGCGGAAGGCATGCGGAATTGCTTCCAACGCCGGCTTAAGTCGAGGTCACGCGGCGAGGGCCGAGACTTTGGCTTCTTTTCAGCCCATAGCCCGGATAGCAAAGCCCCGACCCTAGCCGCTAGCGACCTCGCCCAAAGATGCTCGCCCAAAGATCAGAGAGATTCAAAGATTCCCCCAAGATGCGCCCGAGATGCGCCCCAACCCCCCCGTAGCCACCAATCTTTAGCGTGTTAATCGATAAGCGTCACCCCCTCCATATGTGCCGTGGAAAGCCGCATGCATCTCCAATCGGCGACACCCTACACAGCACTTTGAGGGCACCTCGTGCTCTTTTACAATCCATCACGCTTCTTCTTCTTCTTCTTCTTCTTCTTCTTCTTCTTCCTCATTTCCGCATTTCCACCTTTCCTCTTGACTGCTTAATACTAGGGCAACATGGGGCTTGATTTGGGACATTTATGGATCTATCTGGGGCTGTTGGTCGGAGCTGGTGCGCTCTGCGTAAGTTGTTTCCGTTGATAACTCGTACATGATCATAGCATGCAAGCGCGCGCGAGAGAGAAGATGATTTTACTAACACGATTCGGACCACCGTCTAGACCCTCGGCCTCATTGTATACAGAGTCTTCTTTCATCCTCTGGCGAAATACCCCGGCCCTTTCCTGGCCAAGATCACAGATGGCTTCCAGCTCTACCACGCATACAAGGGCGACCGCCATCTGGAATTCTGGCGCATGCATCAGAGATATGGTAGGAATGCGCATTCCCACGGCTTGCTGCAGACGCGATCAAATAGTTGCTAATTCTCACCGTCTGTAGGCAAGGTTGTTCGCTTTGGCCCCAACTCTCTCTCCTTCAATTCCACCCAGTCTCTCAAGGACATTTATGGTTTCCGCTCCAACGTCCGCAAGGCCGAGTTCTACGATGCCTTTGTCCATCCCGCCGCCAACACGCACAACACTCGCGACAAGGATGTCCACGCTCGCAAGCGTCGTGTCTTGTCGCACGCCTTTTCCGAGAGCGCCATGAAGGAGATGCAGCGCTACATCCTGGGCAACGTCCGCACCTTCTGCGAGCAGATTGGCCTCAACGATGGCGACGTTGATGCCAAGGGATGGACCAGTCCTCGCAATATGAGCGACTGGTGCAACTATCTTGCCATGGATATTCTCGGGGATCTCAGCTTCGGAAAGGCGTTCCACATGCTCGAGAAGCCCGACAATCGATTTGCCCTGGAGCTCGTCGAGGCGGCTACGACTCGACATCTCATCTGCGGCACTATGCCCATCGTCGACAAGCTCAAGATTGACAAGTTCCTGTTCCCCAAGCTGGCTGCCGGCCGCGCGCGATACATGGCCTACAGCAAAGGCCAGCTCACCGAGCGCACCAAGCTGGGCGAGGAGACTGATCGTCGCGACTTCTTCTACTACCTGCTCAAGGCTCGCGATCCCGAGACCGGCCAGGGCTTCAGCACCCCTGAGCTCTGGGGCGAGTCCAACTTACTCATCATCGCTGGTGCCGATACCACGTCCACTGCCATGGCTTCCACTCTGTTCTACCTCGTCCGCAACCCTCACGCCCTGAAGCGCGTCACCGAGGAGATCCGCAGCAAGTTCAACGATGTCGAAGAGATTGTCCACGGGCCCCTACTGGGATCATGCACCTACTTGCGCGCCTGCATCGACGAAGCCATGCGTCTCTCCCCCTCTGTCGGAGGCATTCTGCCCCGTGAGATCCTCGCCGGCGGCATGACCATTGATGGCCACACCCTTCCTCAAGGCATCGTTGTCGGTACTCCCCATTATACCATCCACCACAATGAGAACTACTACCCCGTTCCCTATGGCTACGCTCCCGAGCGATGGCTGCGAGGTGAAGTCAACCCCTTGAACGGCAAGACCATGACCGACGACGATGTCACCTTGGCTCAAAGCGCCTTCTGCCCCTTCTCCGTCGGACCGCGTGGCTGCATCGGCAAGGGCCTTGCTTACGCCGAAATGACCACTACTCTTGCCCGCACTATCTACCTTTATGATCTGCGGAGAGCCGTCGGCGTCGTCGATCCCGGTGAGGGACGCGCAGACCTCGAATGGGGCCGTCATCGCGAGACTGAGTTCCAGCTGATCGATACCTTTACCAGCGCCAAGAAGGGACCCATGGTTGAGTTCAGGAGAGCAGAGAAGGCTTGAGTGCCTTGAGCGAAATGACGTGTTGTGATGGGGGAAAGAAGATGAAAACAGGGTATAGGACCCTCACGCGTATTTGACGAGGTCACGGCTCGGAAACCAGCAGGGCGTAATTGTTTAATGCGGCATCATGTAGTGCGTTTTGTTATGCCTTTTTTTTTTTTTTTGGTTCAACTGCTTGCCGGGTGTTTGGGCTAGTTATGATCAACTCGAAAACCTCATGACATTAAAAAAGGGAGAAAAAACCCATAATAAAAGTTGCAGGAAATTTGGTGCATGCTGTGTCTGGTGCGGATAAGTCTTCCGCCTTCTTTCACCAATAAACCAATAATCAAGCACGTTGCACGTATTAGCTCATGTGCCGGCTCCACTCCACCCCGAGGCTGCAAGGCTGGTAACATCAGGCAGGATGGCCTTTCTCTTTCTCTTTCGCGTCCTAGCCCTCGACCATTATTCAATTTTTTTTTTACCGACACACACGCGCAATCGAGTCAATAATCATCACAAAATAAACAGCGTTGGACGCGTTTGATTACCTAATCTGACCAATTCCTGTCGACATGAAGTTATAGGCAAAGGCGGAAACGTTGACTCGGACCCCTCCAGCATGCCCCTTTGCAAATTCTACCAGCAGGGTTATTGCAAGTTTGGCAGTACGTTGAACCGTGATCGGGAGTTTGTTACGCCCAGAAACTCGGTCAAATCGCTCTTTTCTTTTCTCGTGGCTCTCTGCGAGTGAAATACATCACAGGAGTGGAATTGACCAGTAGTTGACAAGCTGTTCAGGTAGTTGCCGATTTGAACATCATGGAACAGGGAACACTCGAACTCAACCTCAGAATCGATTTGGCGCACTAGCCTCGGGCGCTGGAGGTGGCGGAAATGGTGGACTGCAGGACGCGCTCGGTAGGCGATGCCTCCCAGACATGCTACGGGAACACGGATGATGAGCGTTGCTAATGATGGTGTAGCCAGATACAGCGTAACCACAGAGACGATTGAGAAGGACCTCACGACTGAAGCACCGCAATGGATTCTCTCCGCCTACGCCCCTGGGCGGAATGCCCCGGAGCAGCTGTTTGGAGGATATCCCCGAGAACAGAGCTTTGAAGAGATGCGATTGTATTATCTGACGGCCAAGGCTTCAGGGAATGAGCAGCAGGCTGTGAGTTTGTTCTAGATCCTGAAGAGCGAGAGCCTGGTTGAGGCATAATACTAACGATGAGTACAGCTCAATCAAGCACAGGAACTCTATCAGAACGCCCAACAGCAAATGCAGACCGCTTTGGGCAGCACGCAAGACGCGGCCCGGTTCATCGTCGAAGCCGAGAACAAACACCCGAACAGACTGGATGTATGTCGTGAAGGAACACAAGGCGCTCCGTTTGGCGAATTTTCGGTCGGAAAGAGACCCGTCTCGATTGCTCAGCCGGGTCAAGCAGCAAATCCTTTCAGTTCAGGATCTGGTGGTACGACGACAACAAATCCCTTTGGAGGAGCTGCAACGCAGCCGACCCCGAGTGCCTTTGGACAACCAGCTGCGCTGGGACAACGGCCAAATCCTTTCGGTACACCCGCTTTTGGCCAACCGGCGCAGCCAAGTTCGGGCTTTGGCCAGCCCTCACAACCATCATCTACCTTTGGACAGCCTTCGGCGCAACCACAAGCATCGCCATTTGGTCAACCGTCACAGTCTGCAGCATCGGCTCTCGGAAAGGGTGCCCAGACAACATCGGCCTTTGGGCAACCGTCATCACTCGGAGCCAGACCAAGTCCATCTGGGGCATCGGCTTTTGGACACACTGCGCAGCCCCCTGCCTCAACAGGTGGGAGTGCCTTTGGGCAAGTTGAACAATTGGGAGGCCCGAAGCCCAACCCTTTCGCCCCAGGCGGTGCTGCTGCTGGCAACGCCTCGAGTCCCTTTGGAGTTGTGAATAGCAGCAATGCAACGGCACCAGCGGCCAACCCGGCGGCCAATCCGGCGGCCAATCCATTCGCCAGCGCAGGCCCAGCTCCTATTAATGCCACGGCGAATCCCTTTGGCTCAAATCCCTTGACCCAAAACAGCAGTGCCAGCAAACCAGGTCTCTTTGTTCAACAGCAGACACAGAATGCAAGTCCCTTTGGGCAGACGAGTAGCCAGCCCGCTAAACCCAACCCCTTTGCCGCGGGAAACACTTCCGAGCCACAGCAGTCAAGCAACCCATTTTCACAAAATACGCAAAATCAGACCAATGGTGCATTTGGCCCAAACAACACGCCAGCTCCTCAACAGCAGAACCCCTTTGCCTCTGGGGGCCAGACCCAGCATGCTCCCGCTCCGTCTGCTGCAGGCGCTGGCGCTGGCGCTGGCGCAGGAGCCACAGCTCAAGGGGGAAGTAGCCCATATCCCCCAGGAAGCAAAAAACAACACCCTGCCATTGAAACCTACGCTACGAAGAATACGAATGGCGCTCTTGAGTCGTTCAAAGGCAAACCTGTCACCTACAAAGGCAACCTGCCCGGCGTCCTTGAGTCCGACGGTACCTGGATACGGATCTGGTTTCCAGCAGGAGCCCCTGGCTACTGTAAGGATACAGAACTGCCGTATGACCAATACGACGAACGATCCAAGAGTCAATGGGCTGCTTTTGCCCAGACAGGAACTTTTGCCGACGGGGTTATGCCCGAATTGCCACCTCCGCGGGAGTGTACACGGTGGGATTTTTGAAACAGAGGTAACGAAGAACGAAGATTAGTAGGGCGGGGCTTTCAACATTTGGACAGGGACAAGGAGCATTTCATGGCGTTTGCAGGATTCACATTCATAGAATGGGCTGGTCGCTTCAGGAATATTAAGACGTAGAAGGCATGAGGCTGGGTTTATTTGAGACGCCAGCACGTTGATGTGAACAAAAGGTACCTATACTTTGGGGGGCACATTTATCCAGTAGACCTACCTTGATGTGTATTTCAAGTTCAAAATGAGACATCACTTTCCGAGTACCAATCCCGTCACGTTCTTGAAGACATAACCAAGGCGATAAGTAGAAGACATTCCACTTTGCACCGCTCAGTTGTATTTGAACTGTCTGAGCTGGTTATTTCCCCGAAACCCCGCGCAACGGGGCTTACTTTCCGTTGCGCCCTCCCGTAGCCTGCACATGCTTAAGCAGCAATGGTGACCTCAACCTCGACACCGGCATCGATGTTGACAATGATCTGCTTGACGACCTCGGTGGGGGCGTGAAGGCTACACCGAATTGTTAGCAAATACTTGTCCGCGACTTGCTGCCCCGTTTGCAAAAGGGCGTGGGGGCGCGTATCTTCAAAGGAGGAGAGAAAACATACTCGATGAGACGCTTGTGGATGCGCATCTCGTAGCAGTCCCAGGTCTTGGAACCCTCACCGCAAGGAGTCTTACGGGTGGTGATCTTGAGGGTCTGGGTAGGCAGACGGACGGGGCCCTTGACGCGCAGGTCCTTGCTCTTGGAGCGCTCGATGATCTCGGTGCAGACCTTCTCGAGGACGGTGACCTTGCGGGAGGAGAGGGTGATGCGGATCTTGTGGGCCTTCTGCTGGGAGGGAGACGAAACGTCAGTTAGTTGGGTGTCAATTTTGTAAACACTTTGTGAGGAAGTCTCGGCGCCCATTACCAGAGCAACAGATCTCGCGACCCTTTGGAAACACAGTACAGTCGCAATGGTCGGTCGAGCGTCTGCGCATCGTCATGGTAATGGACTGGGGACAATTTCGGGGGAGGGGGGGAAACGTACGGCGACCTCGCCATGATCCTTGTCAGCCTTGTTGTAAGACATGTTTACTGATGTCTTGGAGGTAGAGAAAAGAAAATGTCCTTCACGACTCGAACGCGGGGAAACTACGACGTTTCGGCAAAGTGATGAAGGCTTGAAGATGGAGGTTGTCGAGATTCAAGGTTGGAAATATCCGCCGCTCGCGAACATTTTGGTGGGGGTGGAGGTTTTTGGGATTTTCGATGGAGTAGGGCTTTGTGTGGGCACTAGGCCCAATCGGGGGGGAGTTGGGATCTGATTGGTTGAGAGGGGGACTATGGGCAGGTACAATACGTATTTTTTAGCAGCTGCCCAGCTGGTTGTAAGCAAAGTTGGGGACGATGATTCATCCGGCGATGAAGGAGCGACATGACATAATCATACATTGATCGTCCAACAGGGCTGCAGACATGGACGAAACTCCGTGATCAAAATCTTCAGCAGTTGCATTCCCCGTCAAACTTTGACCTCTCTCATAGGAAACGTGTTTCTCAGCGTGGGGCTCCAATAGAAGCGTGACAGGCATGTCGACGCTCCCGCCTTTGGCACCCTTTCCAAAAGCCTCATGGCAGACGCATTTGAGCTCGGTGGAATGGACCGCACTCGTGGAAGCGTGGCAAGTCTTGTGCCAGGCATACTTGGATCTTTCAGATGAACAGTTCTCGAAAGCAGCAGGGAATCATCCTTCCCTTGTCACATTCACGTCGACATTCGTGCACGAGACGGCACAATCTGGATCGCCGATACCAGGCTCTGCGTCTCTCTTGCGGCCCGCCTTCCACCTCACGTCACGACTTTTGAGATTACTGAGCCCGCCGGGGCTGCTGGACTATGAGTTCCTAGCAGATTTTGCAAGGATATATCCGAAGTCGCGATCGGCCACGCTCATTGCCGACCTCTTCCGCAAAAATGCTTCGGGCACGGTGATCGAGGCTTCTTTGACGTCTCTTAAGAAGCTTCTAACATCTCAGCTTGATTTGGGCATCAAGGGCGATATGAGGCTGGTCGAATCGAGACTCGTCACTCTTAATCCCCTCTTACACGTCTCTCCTCATGCGTGTACTCTGCTGCTAGCAGGGTCTGACTTTTTCGATGGCCTGATCGCTTGCTTCAAGGTCATGAATCCGCCGCTGCGGAATGCCATTATCACTACCATGTACTTGTGTATCACTGGACTTGTCGAATCTGAGCCCCCCAAATGGTCAATGCTCAACGATCAGTTGTTTGCTTTGAACTCGGCAGCAGACGCTCACAAGCTAGGGCCGTTGAACGTCAACGACTCACTTGTCCCGGAGCTTGTGACATCTACGCCTCTACTGAGGTTGCTCTTGCGGAAGGCTGAGGCGCAAAACGTGGCAACGACAAGTCTGAAGAAGAGAATCACCGCCTTGGAGTCTTTCAAAAAGGGACCAATGGCGAGACCGAAACGTCTTGCGCTGAGAAAGGTTGATAAGGGCAAAGGCAAAGTCGCACACGATGCCACGCACACGGAAATGAACATCCATCGCATGAGTCAGATTACGCAGGTGCAAGATTTGTTTCCAGACCTGGGAGCTGGATTTGTTTCCAAGTGCTTGGACGAGTATGGGGATGACGTTGAGCAGGTGGTGGCCAACTTGCTCGCAGAATCCTTGCCAGCACACTTGGCCACTGCGGAAAAGGCCGAGCCATTGTACGTTTTTTTCTTTTTTTTTCCTCTTAAAAAAAGAAGAAGAAAAACCCTTGCTGCTGCAATTTCCTATCCTTTAAAATATACTCAATCACATGATAAGTTCGACATTCATGCTAACACAGTCACAGATCATCCCAAATGGACACTTCTTGTCAAAAAGATCTCGCACCTCGATCAACGCCACCGCCGCCATCACCTCCGCAGATACCATCAAGACGGAATGTGTTTGATGGCGACGATTTTGATCTTCTCAATGTCGATGCAACCAAAATCTCATTTGGAAAGAAACCGGAAAAGAACGCCGATGAGCTCCTTCAAGATAAATCCACAGCACCAAACAAAGCAGCCATTCTGTCTGCTCTCGCAGCATTCGACTCCGACGACGATGAGCGAGATGACACCTACGACGCAGCAGACGTTGGTGGCGCGGTAGACACGATGAACCAAGAAGCCGACGGTATCAGCGACGGAAACGAAGAAGTCCTCTTCCGCGCCTACCAGATGCAAGAGAAGCTATTTGACCGAGACGCCGCCACTAGACGAAACAACGCGCGTGCCAAGTTAAGAGATGACACAGGCATGACGGACGAAGCCATTGAGGGATGGGCAGTCATGCTGGCCAGAACCCCTCAGCAGAAGAAGAGATTGGAGGCCAAGTACGCATTTGCAGGGCAGCAGGCATCGTGGAGGGCTAGCCCGGCAGAGTCAGGCACCGAGGACGGTGGCGAATTCGATGGCGGATCTGGCAGGGGTGGCAGAGGAGGCAGAGGAGGCAGAGGGGGACGATTCGGTGGTGGTGGCCGTGGTGGCAGAGGGCGTGGCCGTGGTGGCAATGTTGCCGGCCCAACTGGCGCGAAGGAGACCGAATCGGCGAGAAGGAACAAAGAGGCACACAAGGGCTCTCGAGCAAATCACAACAGACGGGATGCTCGGGCGAAAAAGATGGCTCGCGGCGGCCTCGCGGGATGAACCGAAACGCTCTCCCTTTCGATCCTCTTCCGCTTCGGCTGATTTGCCAACGTACGTACCCTGGGGAAAATATCCGACCTGCTCCCAACTGCCAAGCATATCGATCTCCGCTCGGAGGCTTCGTCCATGGTAGAAGCAGCGGCTTGGAGGAGTTGATCGCGAGGCTCTGGTCTATCCGGCCCTGGTTGTGCCTCGTCACCGTTGATAACAAGCTGCTGGGGAAACGGACTCGTGACCTGTGCCAGCGAAGGCGAAGCAGCTGTGACATTGGATAGAGGAGATGCCGCCATCATGAAGGAGGATCCGTCGCAGCATCGTCGACAGGACGGGTGGTATACTGCGTACCTGCCTGTCTCGTCGCGCATCTGCGGCAGCTTCAGCCGGCCGAGTCTGCAATCCGCAACTTCTCCTGGGTTGTCGTCCAGGTCGGCCTCCAGGATATCGGCCGCAAGCGTGTACTTTTCCATGACACGACAGGCGCGGATGGATGATCAAACCACATCTTGTCACTTTACGCACAACGGGCGCGACAGTCAAGATGCACGGTTATTAAACACTTTTGAACCAAGAACGCAATCATGTATGTACTACCGTGATTAAAAGTACAAAGACAAGTTCAGTGCCCGAAACGCCATTGCCTCTTGCCAACAATGCCTTTCCAGACCCCCCCCCCCCTCTCAAACGCCATGCATCATGCATCATGCCCTCGTCCATGCATGATATGATATGATATAATACCGAGTAGTAGAAGCCCATGAAAGCACCCTCTCACATGTCTGCGAATAAGCCCTCCACCACATCACCCAGCATCCTCAGCCCGTAGTACTTGGCCACCTTTCTCATGACGGTCAATTTGCGCACGATCCCCTCCCTGGACGCAATCTCCTTCCACTCGCCACTGCACGTGCAATGCTCCATGAGGTCGTTTACACGCAGGGCGCCGCACCGAGCACACTTGAGATCCTGCGTGGCCCATTCCACGACCCAGGACTCAACCATGCAAAGCAGCCTTTCTTCGATGCCGACGCGATCGTACTCGGTACCGCAGAAGCTGCATTGCCATGCTCGGCCGTCGTTGCCCTGGAGGTCTTCGTCTCGGCAGAGATCCAGGTCCCGTGCCATTGTGCAGCTATCACACGAGAGCTGCGCCAGCTTCAGGCTCTCCGAGGGGTTTACAAAAGTCCCTTCCTTGGAGAACTCGCGCACGTCGAATAGCGCGAGTAGTTCCTTGCGCAGGAGGCGGGCTTCGAGGGTGATGTTCTTGTCCAAGGAAAGCACTTGCATGAGTGACTTGACCAGCTCGAGGACGGGACTGCGCGGGGCGAGGTGAGAGCCCGGGGGATTGGGGAAGCCGTAGTCCTCTGCGAGCTCGGGATGCATCAGCTCGCGCTTCTGCTGGGCGATGAGACGGGAAATGGCCTTCTTGAGCGGCTTCCCGTACGATTTCCCGAGGATGACTTGTCCCTCTTGATTTTCCGTCTCGCGGTACGGCAGCTGCGTGAGCCGAATCGTGGAGGAGTCGGCGTCATGGCTCACGGGACGCTTGAGCGCGTGCATCAGCTGGATGAATGCAATGACCCATTCTTGGAAGCTGGGCTGCAGCCGGGCGGGCAGAAACGTAGCCATCTGCCAGTGCATAATCGTCTCCAGGTTCTGCTCATCCGCTTCAGTCACCTCCTGGCATGCCTTGCCTCCATAGTTGAACTCGTCGTACCACACCAGATAATCCCAGTACTCCTTGATCTCGAGATCGATAAAGTGGAACAGGGGCTTGCTCTTGATGGACTTGATGATGTACTGGCTGTAGGCAAAGGCGTTGCCCACTTCGGCCTTGGTCGTCTGCAGAATCAATCGGTTCGGGTTGGCGAAGACGACTTGTGAGCCAACCCGGCGGAAATCTGCCATGAGCTGCTGGGAGGCTTTCCGAGACATCATCTGCACGTAGTGGTGCAAAGCGCGGTCGTACATGAATGAATCTGGATTCTCTACCCAGCGCACCAGGTGCTGTACCAACACATCAGCCATCGTGCTGCCCTTGCAAGCCTCCGCCCACCAGGCTTTGACCATCTCGCGTAGCACGAGAACACCCGCATTGGCAAAGGCATTGTCCGGTGCTAGAGTCTCGGATCCGTCTGCCGCCGCCGTGGGGTTGAACGAAACTGAGTCTGCGCCTTCCAGCTCGTTGATGAGTGAAGAGGTCAAGATGGTGTTGATTGCCAGATTCCGCACGTCCATGTCAATGCACACCGAGGCAAACGTCCCCGGGTTGTTCACGTTGGGCATCTTGACCGTGTCCAGAGGGCCAACAACATCATCCTTCTCATACCCGGCGTGGTCCGGACGTGGTCCCGCAGACCACCACAGAACGACTCCATTGGCCTGCAGTCGGCGAGCATACGCAATGTCGATGAGGAATCGAGGATCTTCCCGCTCCAGATTGCATAGTGGAACATCACCGTATCTCGCCAGAGCTGTCAAATGCAGGATCCACGACCCCAGCCCAAGGTAATGCCCGAGAAGTCGACGCGCTACCACGGCTTGCCATCCCAGCGGTGGGAGGGAGCTATCGGCCGGGTCGTACTTGAGTGGCAAGACGGGAAACTCTCCCAGGACGGGTACGTCATGAACCAGTGAGTTGCGCTGTGATGATTGAATCACCATCATTTGTGGTCGGGGTTCGTCCTTGCGCATCTTTTTGACAACATCACTGATTTCCAGGTGTGCTTTGCGACGAGTCGACACTTGGGTGATTTTGAAGCCAATCTTCTCTTGGTAGGTGAAACAGTCTTGCCAGTTCGTGCCTGCTGCCTCCTCTGCTCGTTTGGCCAGCATCTCCGAGTACATTCTCGTCACATTGGGCAGGTCTTGACCACTGTCCTTGTTCTTCTGCAGGATGACCATGTTCCCCTGATTAGATGTGGTAGAGAAGATGCCGAAAATTTGGCGATCTCCCGCTGTGATGTGGGAAATGTAAATATATGCTAGGCGACAAGACTCGAGGTAAGTGCGCGTCTTGGCAGGCCGTTTCAGCCCAAAAAGATCGAAGCCCTGTTCCAATCCTTTACCAAGCACAGCGTCTTGCTGCTCATCGATTGCGCACTGGTTGCCCAGCCGGAGGACTGCCCTGATATTCAGTAGCACCTGCTTTTCGTAGACGCCTTCAACGCTCGGGTGGTTGAACAGCAGAGAAAACTTGGCGGCCTCGTTGAAATAGATGTCCTCGGCCACGGTGAGTTTGAAGAGGTGGGTTGACGGGTGCCCGTTGGGAAGTGTGCAGTTGACTTGCTCTACTTCGCAACCAGCGACATCAACATCAGGCAGCTCGCTACCTTTGAGGTTGAGGAAAACTTGTCGAGGAACATTGACCTTGAGAGTATGGATCTTGGCGTCTATGAGGACGTGCGCTGTGACCACGCCAGGGGTATCAGTAGCTTGAAGGTGAAGCAACTGCCAAGTGTTCATGAAAGTGAGGTGTGCCTGTTTCATGAAGGTGTGCTGGATGTTGCTTCCTGTGAGACCTTTTCGGTCACCAAACAGCTGTCGTCTACGAACTCGGGCCTGCTTTTGCAGCTTCCATTTCTGCTTTTGGTACTTGAGGAAGGCGGGATAATCCTCTGATGCGCTGGTCATGACCTTGGGTAACGCTGCCATGGGGTCCGTATTCTCGGCTGGCTCTGGAGATTTCCGTTTTTGCGTGCCTAGAGTTGTCGGTGTTGGTTGCGACGAGGCAATGGCAGCATTGACTGGCTTCGGCTTGAGTAGTTTACTGCCAAAGTCTTCCATGTCGTCCGTTCGTGGGCCACTGAGATTGGTAATGTCTCCTAGAGGCTCTTTGCCAAACAAGTCTGTGAGTTTTTTCTGCTTCATCTTGTCCTCTTTGGTGTTGATTCGCCTTTGAAGCCAGTCAGGATGGGGTACTCGAGGAACAGGGTTGCGGACTTTTTGTAGCGCAGCTGGAATGGTAATGAGCTTCTGGATTACTGATCCCAAACGCTCGATGTAGTAATTCCAATCTAGTAGAGCTCGGGGATCAGTATCAAGCGGTTCCTCCTTGAGCCACTTTTTGAGATATGCTCGCTTGATCGGCTCGTCAGCAGAGAAAATGGCCACGGGAATAGCTCGCTCGGTCACTGGAGCGTTTCTGGGTCTGGAGCAAATAATGAACTTGCAGTTCAAACCTTTATCCTTGACCATTTGCTCGCCCAGGAAGTCGGCAAGACGCTTGGCAGTAGTGATGCTGGTTGATTTTTGGGCACCATACTCTTCCAATGTCTTGGACATGTTTCTGTTCTCTGAAATAAGCTCCATCAGCTCCTCGTCAGCCAGAGTGGTTCCCTTGCCATGTAGGACATCGAGCCATCGGTTAGCCACCTTGGCAACGGCGCCATAACATTGCGCCAGGTCTTCTCCCTCGAGAAAGAATTTGAAAATTTGTTGTTGGAAGATCTTGATAAGTTTCAGCTCACCACGTCTTTTGACCTCGAAACCTTTGAGCTCGGCAAGACTGCCATCGTCATTGAACACAGCATATCTCTTCTTCAAGTTTTTGTCTTCCTCCTTTGAGGTCGGTAGCACCATCGCCTTGTATGGCCCATCGACTTCGAAGAAGATGGAATTGTCGCTGTGCGTCTCGTATTTGAACGTTTTCTTATCCACCAGTGTCTGGTACTGGTGGTTGGTGAATTTGTCGTGAACCAAGTGATTCAACATGACGCAAGGATACGAAATCGACAGCTTTTTGCCGTTTTTCAGCTTGAAGGAGAAATTCTCGGGGAATGTGGCCGGCAACATGCACCAGATACCATCTGTATCCAATTCTAAAGGCCTTCCCAGTCGTTCTACAAGCTGACGCGCCAACTGGATAATGGTGGCACCAGTCAAGCAAGTCACGCCGGCCATTTCCATGGAATACCAACGGGAACCCTTTCTCATGACGTAACCATAAAACGAGTTCAGAATGACCTTGTGCGCAAGCTGTAGAGAGTCAAACACAATGGTCATCTTCTTGGCAGCCTCGACTTCGTTCGCCGCGGCACCAGATGACTTGAGGGCCTCAGCTTTGCCCTTCCAAACTTTAGCCTTGCCTTTGTAATCGTATCTTCGATCACGAAAATCTCGGACAGTGTCGATGTAGAAAGGATTCTCTCGCTGACAGATGATAGCTTCCCGCACAATCGTGGTGGAATCGTGAATCTTGTGGTACACTTTCTGCGAGTACAGTTGAAGGCGCTTGCGCACCAGAGCGGCCTGCTCATCTGCGCCAAGTTCGGCGAATGTGCGCTGTGGCGCCCAAGCAGTTTTCCCAGGGAATTTCTCATTCTCCAAGGCATGTCGAATCATGTTGTACTCGTCTCTCTTCGCGGGGAGATACTCTCCTCTCCAAGCCCAGGGCATCCTGCGATCACAAGTCTTGCCTGGGCGGTTGAAGTCGCATGCAGCGCAGTCTGATTCAGAAATCATGGAATCAGGCTGCAGTCGGTTTGTTGTCATGATGTTGGGATACATGGAAGCAACATCCAAGTGATATATGAGTGGTCGTTCATGTCGATTTGGCGTCTCCTTCAATTTCAGTAGCCGGGCTATGATTTGTTCCTTGACTTCATCGTAGTTTCCCACGTCATCCATTGATTTCTTCTCTTCAACGGTGATGACAAACCTCAGGGCCGCATCGAGATCGCGTAGAAGCTCATCGATAGCTCCCGCGTCGACGGCAAAATCAACGGGAATATCAGCTCGGAAGACACCAGCCTCGATACTTTCAACGTGACCGCCAACGTATGTTTCTGAATCCAACAGGTGACCGTCCCAAAACGCTTCCTTGGGAGCCTGATGCTTGTTTGGTAAAATGATTTCTCTCTGATAGGCCTGGACCATGAGCAACATCTCACAAAGAGTACCAGTACCTTTTCGCAAAGTATCGTCGCCACTCAGTGGTAAAATCGTACATAATGAAAACACGAAAGGATGAACGTATTTCATGTAAAGGTAGTACGTGGCGACGGCATCGGAGACGGAGTACTCGGCAAGCGTTTGTGGCCGTTCGATGGCGTAGGGCGTCATCAGTTCCGGGTCGAGCTCGTCTGGATCGTAACCTAGCTTGGCCACAGTGACTGCTTTGAGACCACGTGAGCCTTGAGGCAAGTAGGAGTCACGGTTGACCCAGTGGAAGCAGTCCATGTGTACACCGTAGTTGCATTTGTACAAATCTTCGTTGTCCTTCTTCCAACCAATCTCTTGGTACATGTCAATGCCGTTCACACTAGCTCTCGCTTCAACAAACGGCCAATCGAAAAAGTCACCGTTGTATGTTGCGATGACGGTAGGCCTAGCTTCCTTGATATGCAAAAAGAAACGCTCGATAACAGCCTTCTCATTCGGCTCATTAAAAATCATGAACGGACCGGGATATTCTGGTTTCGGCGTGTACTCAAAATCACCGATATCTTCGGCAATGATTTCTCGGTTCGTGATTAAGAAACCCTGCCCGTCAATCATGTAAGAAATCATCATTACTTGATCCACTGCCGCATCAGGGAATTTCAGGGGAAGTTTTGTAGTTTCAATATCAAAAGCCAAAACAACGGGATCTGCGGGTAAAGATCGATCCTTGTTGGGTAATATTTTCGTAAAGCCATGTTTGACTTCAACATAGTACCACAATCCAACTCGGATGTCTAATTCATGGTTGTTAGCAGATCAATGACATCGCACTGATACTTAACATCACCATACCTAAATCTATCATTACTCTCACGTGGTATGGTACATCGTATTCGCGAATATCAACAATGTAGTCGCTTGCCTCGGAAAATGAGGCATTGTTTCGTTCATCATCTCGTAAATCATCATCGAACAGATCAAAGTTGCCATTAGCACTGCGAGATACAGTTAGTGTGGGAGTTTCACAAAAGTCCATGGATCTCGCCGAGTAAAAGCTTACGTAGCAACTTCGGCATATGCATCCATGGCATTCATGTTCTTCTTGTTCTTTTCTGCCAAAGGCATGATATCTCTTCTGGCAGCCATGAGATTGTTGACGTTGGCAAACCTCAATTCCAGAAATGTCCGCCGGTATCCCAGCAGGTGGTTTGGCATACTCAAGTCATCCTTCTCTATTTTGCGTACGGACTTGACAGCGCCATCCCCCGGTACTCGTTTGGCCCATTCCTCAACCTCTGATTCGTGTCCCTTCTTGACAGCGATCAAGAAGTACGGGTCATATTCGACAGTTGCCTTGAAGGTTGAGCCGTCTTGCTCGATAAAATAACAGTCGAGAGCAGAACGACCGTGGGGTATCCTGTCATCCTCGATGGAGGTGGGCTGGACGCTGACCACCCAGCCTTCCCTTCTCTTCCCGCTATCATATCTCGCGAAGCCAAAATTTTCGTCAATCGTCTGGGCAAGCCGTGTACGTTCCCATTTCTCGTCTGCAGAGGTTCCTTCCGCTCTGGATGTGGCCGCGAATGTACGTGACCGTGGGCCATGATATGCGGACTTCCCGCCGCGGCGAAAGCCCTTCTGAGGTTTCCGCAAGCTTGTGTTTGGCATGGTTGGCCGACTGAGTTGAAGGCTCGATTGATGGGTTATTGACGGCGTCAAGCTTGATGGACAGAAGTGGGCGTCATGGAAGACTGCGCTCGGCGCTTTGAATCACCAGGCCGTCGTATTGTTGAATCTTGTTCGCATATAGGTAGGAAAAAAGCCAGGTGGGATGGATAAGCTTAATATCGACGACGGCTCAAACAAGGGCAATTGGATTGCAGTGATGCGCTAAAAAGGAGACGCGCCGCAGCGCGTTCCTGCGCGACACGGCCGGTCGACAGGTTTAATGGGATTTCAGATTTCAGCCACTCAGCCAAGCCACACCAGCCGCACCAGCCACACTAGACCCTCAATCTGACGGGGACCTCGATGATGATGATACCGCCATCGGGATTCAGATCGCCAACACCGTGGCAGCCATATTCGCCTCTTCAACACCTGGGGCGGGTCGATTGCACCCCAGATAGCTCATCAGCGTTTTTGCATGACATCGAACCGCCCTCCAAGGTAGCCAGAAATGGCGCCCAACATCGAAGATACGCAGCAGACCCAGAACCAGAAGACCCTGCACGTCTGGTCCAAACCTATAGAAGAGTCCAGCGACGAGGTCCGATCGACCGCGACAAACCCCAACGGCAGACCAACCGTATCCGAGGCCGTTGGCATGATCAAAACGGACGATTTCGTCAATGTTCACAATACGCCGTGCGCGAGGCAGGGGTTTTTAACAGGTATCGCAGCAGGTGCTGGCGTGGGTGGACTGAAGTTCGTCCTTAGAGGTACGCATCGCAAAAAAACCCGCTACCTTTCATTTCGGTGAACCGCATAATGCGTGAATTGAGCTGACAGTCGTTGGATCGCGCAGGCAATGCCGTCAAGGCAGCAAACTGGGCCGTGGGAATGTTCATCCTAGGAAGCACACTATCTTACGAGTACTGCCAATACCTCCGACGAGCCGAGCGGATTCAAATGAAAAGACACATCGAAGTCGTTACTGGGAACAAGAGAGAGTTGGCTAGAAAAGCAGCCGAAGAAAAAAAGGAACAGTTGAGGCTGGAAAAGGGGGAGTTGGCGGCGCAAAAGCCATGGTATAAGGTCTGGTGATTGCATTTGTCTGGCCACCTCCGTGTACAATCCATGTAGAATTAATAATCAAATTTCTTTTACCAAGAGTGTTACAACATGATCTTGCTGCTATTTTGCCTTTTTTGAGCTTCGGTAGCTTCGGTGAACTGTATTTTCGTTGAGCCGACATCTCTTGTCTCCGTAAAATACTTATTTTACTAATTATTTTCGGCATTGACTGATTGATTCATATCCCAATGTTCCAACACCTCGGTAGGCCCAGATGCCGCTGATTGATTGCCGTTGGAACTTATTAGCCAAGTAACTCCTATTTGAAACGCCTGCCCGTTGAGTCATGTATTCATCACGCACTTATGTCGTATTGTGCCATTACCTCTCCGCCTTTCTTGATTCCATACGTAAATAATAATAATAATTACAATGCCAAACTCATCGAGTCGTAACGGCCATATGTTGCCTCTCCGGATCGATGAACTGCACTTTTCTCGCTGGCAATTTCTTTTTTGGCCGCGCTGAGAGAGGCTCTTCTCCACTCCGGCGCTGAGTGCGCTTGGTTCGGGCTTCGCCTTCTTCGCGCTTGCGATAATCAGCCATTTGCTGTCGTCTTCTCATGGCTCTTGAATGTGCCAGTTCGGGTGTTGGTCTGAAACCAATTCCATTTACGCCGGTTCCGTCATCGTCCTCGTCCTCAGGATCGTAGACTGTAATCTCATCTTCTTGCCAGGTCAATGCTGCTCTAATGGGATCCACGACGGAATCGTTTTCTTCCAGCGATTCCGTGCCTTGGCCTTCTCTAGCTTCGGCTTCTCCGGCTCCTGTTGGCGGAATTTTCAACCTGAGAGGCGGTGTACCGGCCCTTTTGTGCCGCAGTGACTTGACGTTTGGCTTCTCAGACTCGTCTGGTGATGGAGGCGAACTCAAGGGATTGTCAGCGGCCGCTGCATGCGTCTCGGTGCCTACATGTGGTCTTGAACATGGAGCTGGAGACAGTGACGAACTTGGATCAAGGCCGTGTGGTACGTGTGTTTGCCCGGCATCGATGATGAGCGGTTCTGATTTCTGCCGCTTCCGCGTCGCATCCGTGGTGCCGTTGTCATCGTCTCCCTCGTCATCCAGAACCCCGCCCCCACTACCAAGTGCCAGACCACGAAACCGAAGTGCCACCCTGGATCGGGGACTGCCTCCATCCTCCGAGGATTCGGCTTGCGAGAGATCAAAAGTGAACTTGACGGGGCTGCATAGGGCAGCCTTCCCCCCCCGCTTCCTTTTTGGCGTCGCGGCCGGCGAGGATGATGCCATGGCTGGGAGGTTTTCGTGTGATGAGGGAGGCTTGTTGTGGTTTGGGTGTTAAAAAGGGCAGTTTGAGACGGGAGCTAGTGAAAAGGGACGAGGAGCTTACGCAACGTGACTTTACATTACAAAGCCTTCTTCTCTTCTTGATACCAACTAGCATTTTGGCGCAAATGGGCTTTGCTTTGTTGCCGCGTTTGCCATGCGAGGGCCAAAGAGAATTCAGACAAGACGTTATTTTCCACAGTGACCAACACAGTGCAACACTAGACAGCAGTTGCGGCAACAAACTACATAACTGATGAAGATGCTCACAGTCAGCAATCCATCAACTCGGTCATCATGGAAGACGACCCAGAGCATTCGCGAATCGCCCCCAGCCAGTTCCACACACTTGCCCAACAGAGTTGACACCAACTGGAAGTCAGCATGCAGTAGTCCGTAACTGGTTGTACTCCGTACATGCACCAACACGGCCGAGGACGGATGAGTTGTTTGCTCCACAGACAGACATGGAAGCATTGGCGCCAACTTCCCAGTCAGCTTCCCACATTAGCCCAGCCATCATCTAATAATCATCCGGCTAATACTCCGTATAATACTCCGTGTAATACGCACAATACATCTATGAGCGGGATTTGTTGAGCCATCATCTCTTCCTAGCGCTCTCAATCCTGCCTGCCGTATCCCCCGTTCCGTTCATCATGGCCGACGCACCCTTCTCATTCCTCCCCCTCGGAGCCATCATCCAGTCCATGAAAGTCAAGGACACCAACATTGTCCTTGGATTTCCCACGCAGGAGCACTATGCGAAATACAACTCTGCCTACTTTGGCGAAACCATCGGCCGAGTTGCCAACCGCATCAAGGGCGCCAGGCTGGACAGCGTCAACGGCAAGTCGTATGCCCTCGCCGCCAACGACGGACCCAACACCCTGCACGGTGGCAACGTTGGCTGGGGAAAACGTGTCTGGAAGGGCCCGTCCCCGGTCGGCTTGAGGCAAATCCCCGGAGTCGAGGACCTGCGGGGCGGCGAGAGCGTTGAATTCACTCTGACCAGCGAGGACGGCGACGAGGGTTTCCCCGGCACGGTTGAGGCCAAGGTCGCTTACACGACGGGCACGCAGGCCAACAAGGACGGCAAGGAGGTGCTTGTTCTGGGAATCGAATACGAGGCCAAGCTGGTGGACGGGGCTGACGAAACCCCCATCAATTTGACTAATCACTCGTACTTCAATCTCTCTGGCGGCGCCACAGTGCACGGTACCGTCGTGACGCTATCTTCGAAGCATCGGCTGCCTCTCGATGAACATTCGGTTCCCACGGGACCACCGGTTCCTCACGCCACACTTGACACAACCAAGCCATTCACCCTCACGGCCACGGAGCCCCGAATTGATGACTGCTTCACCAAAGTTACGGATCCTGCCTCTGTGCCGATTGACACCCGCTCACAGCCGTTGACATATGATCTGGCGGCAAGCCATGCAAAGACTGGCATCCATCTGGAAGTCCTGAGCACAGAGCCCTCGTACCAGTTCTACACTGGCGACTTCACCAATGTACCGGCTGTGGATGGCCTGAGTGCCAAGGGCGGGCGAAGTGCCTTTTGCTGCGAGCCTGGGCGATGGGTCAACGCTGTCAACGTCCCTGAATGGAGGAGCATGACAATGCTGAAGAAGGGAGAGACGTTTGGAAGCAGAATTGTGTACAAGGCTTGGTCGGATTAGAAAGGGACCATCTCGTCGAACTGAAATAATGGTGTCCTTGACTTGTTCTCTGTTATAAAGCAACAATACCGTGACTCGCACAAGTGACTCGCACAAGTGACTCGCACAAGACATACACAACTTTTGACCCAGTTTGCGACCAAACCCAACCCCGGATATACAAACAGATCCATCGTTCCCTGTTCTCATGCCAAAAATTACCCGCAAAGAAGCCTGCCAGAAACGCCGGTTATACTATCCCGCAGCCGAAAATCATGTGGTACCAAGCAATTGTAAGCAATTGTATTCTAATCAGATTCGCTGTCATCACCAAGAAATGCGAGATCAGCTTGTGCCCGCCTGCGTCTTGCTGCGAAAGAGGTGGTTTCTTGGTCATCTTCTCCTTCTCCTTCTCCTTCTCCTTCTTTTTCTTTTTCTTCTTCATGGCCACCGATCTCAGCCGCTCCCCCTTCGACGTCGCTGTCCTTGCTGTCCTCCTCGCTGTCCTCGAGCTTGGTTGACTTGTTTTTGCTTCGACTTGCCCTCCGGCCACTATTCATGCCCCATAATGCATTCATTTCTTTTGCCGCGTCTACATCGGCCAGAAGCTCTCTCGTCTCCTTGATCTCACGCGCCTTGGCCTCAGAGAAGCGCCCGTCCATGCCTATGTCGGTCAACATCTTCTTGAGATGCCGAATCTTGGCGCGACTGTCGTCTCCATATTGCTTGAGCTCATTGTGCCATAATTTTCTGACGCCGCACTTGACTAATTGCGACTGCAGCTTCTTGATCTCGGCTTCTTGTGGGTCATCTGTGGATGGTGCAGTTGCCTTCTTCGCTGCGAGTTTTGACGATTTGGAAGATGCGTATTTCGGTTCTTTCTTTTTCCGTTCCGGCTTGGAACCCTCGTCAATGACGTCAGAGTATTCCTCTTCTTCTTGTTGAGCCGGTGTTTGTGACGTGCCAACCTTGATAGATGATGACAGGGCATCATCGTCTTCAGAGCCTTCAGAGCCTTCGGGTGGCGAGTCCATCTTCTTCACGTCTGGTTCCCGGTCCCGGTTCGAACCAGCCTCTTTGGATTTACGACGCGACGCCGTTTTCGTGGTTCGAGCCTTCGTCTCGGTGGCATCGTCTGCTCTTCCTTTAGACTTTGCGCCACCGTTGCGATGCTTCTGTCGTTTGGGGGAAGACGACCCGTCTTCAGAAGCCAGTCTTTTGGTTCCATTCTTGGACCCGGAATCGTCTTTCGGCCCTGGTACCCAGCCGTCCAGTAATTTTTCCTGCAATGTGACTTTAGAGGCTGTTTTGGCGTCACGCACGCATAGCTCACGATTTACACATACGACATATTCTTTGATTAAAGTTTTGCTCTTCTGCTTCCATTCTTCGCTTGTGAAGAAACCCTCGTCCAGGCCCTTTTCTTCTTCTACACGTTTTCGAACTTTGTTTACGGTTGTCGCATCGGGCTCGGAAGTAAAAATCTGGTAGGTGCCGTCGATCAAGGCCGCCTCCAGCTCTTTGGGTGATGGCACCATGTTTGTCTGGAAGCGGATGTGCAGTTGGCCAATGGGTTCCGGGACAACTTGCGATGGGGGGTGGTTATTTCGTGGAGCAGCGTTTTTGACAGGAACCAAATGCTTTGTGATGCGATCGTCGCAAGCACGCGTCGACAACGCGATGGCTCGTCGCAAACCGACGTCAGGAGCCAGGGTGGTTGGCTGATCCGGGTTCCCCCATGCCAATGCTTTTTGCCCAGCCAAGTTGCATGCGCCAGCTGGAAACAAGCCGCTCTACTAGGCTTAGCGTCCTCGTCGCCTTTATTTCCGCTGTACATACGGATTACGGATTATAAACTCCGTACGTTACTTAGAATCTCTTCGTTGCAAGATCCGAAGAGGACGTGAATGGTAATAACACGGAGTAATAGCTAACGTGATAACCCCCTACTGTTCTTCAATCTTTGGCTTTTCAACTTACTGCACGATCAAGAAGGCGGATTGTTAGAGCTAATAGCGTGTGATCCACGAGCCGGTGCAAACTTTACACGGGTGTAAAATGCACATAACAGGACGCGCTAGCCATTTTTATTAGCTAAGATCCATAGAATTTTATAGAATTTTATCTAAATTACATAAACACTATATCCCCCCTTATTTATAATATATCTTTTTAACTAGGGCTGTGTAAATACCTAAAATAAGCTTAGATACTAAGAAAGAAGTAAATTCTACTAATTTTTAGGTATAAACTATATACCTTATATAGTCCCTATATAAAGTTTATACTAGTATAAAGTTTATACCTAGCTATAAGCTATAATAATGTTTCTTAGGGTTAATAACCTCTTATTTAATTAATTTATTATAAATAAAGACACTAATAATAACCTTTAGCTTATAATATTAATTTTATAGTGTTTTTAGAAGCTAGGCTTACTATAAAGAACCCTATATAGGCTATATTACCTCTATTAGTATATTAACTATAATTATAATACTTATAATACCCTTATAAGCCTTAGAGGTGCCTATTTATTACTAATAGTATTATAAGATCTCTATAAATAGATTCTTTAACTATTATTAGAAATTAAATTTATAAATCTCTTTTAGATACTAAAGAAGACCTTCCTTAAGCTCTATAGCTAGCTTTATATTAATACCTTAGTATACTCTTTATAATATTAATTAGTTAAGCAAAAAGTAATGGTTTTCTTATGGATTTATATATATAATAAGCCACAGAGAAATATAGGGTATTAATTTCTACTAGGCTAAGTATTAGTATCTTAAATTATTTATAAGCTTATTAATCTAATAAGGTATTTATATATAATCTTTATTTATTAGCTAAAGCTATAATTAGTCTTGCTATTTATAGAGCTAAATAAGAAGTTCCTTTAATTTAATAGTGCTATTAGTGCTATTAATAGTATATATATTCTAGTATATATTCTATAAAATTAGTAGTAAAGATTCTAGTTAAGGAAGAATAATATCTTATAAAATATACTAGTAGCTATAAGCTTTAAGGAATTATTCCTATATATACTAGTAAGCGCTAAAGGTTTTATTAATAATAGTACCTTATTATAGATAGTGTTTATAAAGTCTTTTATAATCCCTTAAGGCTAATTTTATCTTAGTAACGCGGGATTTAGCATATATTATAGCCTAATAATGCTATTTTTAAGGGTTTAATATTATTTATAAGACTAGAGAGAAGCTTATAAGTATCCTAATAATAAGAAAGAGCTTTTTAACTTCTAGTATATATAATTATAAATAGTTATAGAGCGTGTTTTTAGGTAATATAAGTAAAAGTAAAAGATAATTTACTATAGCGCTACTAAGTATAACTTTCTTATATAAATTAAGATAGTCTATGCTATTATAGGCCTCTTTAACTTTATTAAATTAGGTAAAAAGGAGCCTTATAACTTTAAAGTAAGAGAGATAGAATTATTACCTAGAGATAAGTATAAAGCGCTTAAAATAGCTACTACATAGGTGTCTTTGCTTCTTATAGGCCTTATAGGCTATAAGATTTAGAAAAGGATAGTATAGTAGCTTTAAAGGGTTTAGTAAAGTAGTAATTTAGATAAAAAGATATGCATTTAATGAATTTAATAGTGTTATTAATAGAATTCTAATTAATATAATAATGATATTATAGGTTAAAAAGTGATAAATATGCATAGCCCGCAGACCTTCTTAATAAAAAGCCTTGCTTCTACTAGTAAATAGTATTAACACCGAAATTTAACTTAATTCACGCTTACTTTACCTCTTTTAATAATAATAAGTTCTAAATTAGAGGATTTAGTTAATCTTACTTTAACCATAATCAGAGTATTGCACTACAATTGATTTGTAGTGTATTTTTTATTTAACAAATAATATATATCTAATCTTAGAAAATATGTAGAGATATAAAACTTCTTTTTTTAGATAGATAACTAAAAAACTACAATGTAGTTATATATAAAAGTGGGTCTAAAAGTGGACCCCTCGCCTATAAATTAGAAAAACTACATTTTACTACATTTTAGCACTGGAAATACACTATAAATATAGTTTTTCTAATTTACAGGCGAGGGGCCCACTTTTAGACCCACTTTTATATATCGTATTTTTCTTACGATTTATCTCTATAGGGTTACGTAATTTATAGGATAATCTATTTAATTACAAGCTAGCTATAAAATTAAATGTCAAAACTACAAAACACACTACACTAACTACAAACAATACTCTGACCATAATATAACTCTAATAATTATGCTTATTCTAAACTCTTTACTATATAATTAATAGTTCTTAACTGCCTTCTTAATATTATTAGCCCCTATAGCTCTTTAAGTAATAATATTGTAAGGGCTTAGGCTTTGCCTAAGCATTGTCTGTATAGCAGTTAGAGAGGGGATTAGTAGAAGCAGTTAGGGTGAGGAAAAGGAGGCTTATATAAGTAGCCTAGGGGGTATAAGGGGCACCACTAGGGATAGTCTCTTACCCTTTCTCCTTCCTCCTTAAGTCTCTTAATACTATATTAACGCCTTATTATAGTTACCTAGGGGCTAGTCTATAATAATTAAGAGACTTCCTTTAGTCCTTTATAATAACTACTAAAAGATATAATAGAAATACTAATAGATATATTAATAAATATAATAGATATGCTTTAACTATAAGACTAACCTAGCTAGGGAATAATAACCCCCCTATCTAATACTATAGCACTATTAGTAGCTTAATATGAGAACAATGATAGCTAGGCAAGAGGTATGGGGGCTCTGATATATTGACTAAAGCTTGCTAGGTCTAAATGTGTTATGCGTGCAAGTCGCTGTCTTATAGCTAGCGGCTCGCTAGTGTTACGTGGACCTAGCCCTAGGGCCTCGCTAGCCTGTAAGGCACGCAGGTGTACCTATTATTATAAGTAAGGCCTTATAATTACCCCCTTACTTATAGCTAGGCTCCTAAATAGCTTTTACTAAGTACTCTATAGCTATTTACTAAGTATTAGCTAAATTAAAATAATAATAAATAATAGATAGCGCTTATATATAAATTTATCTATAACTCCTTATTATATTATAAACTTTTTCCTCTAGTAAATATAGTTATCCTTAATTAACCTTATTTATACTTTATTTACCTTAACTCTTTAACTCTTAATTTATATCCTTTTACTATAAAGCTAGATATAATTTACTTCTATATTTACTTATATATATACTATCTTTAGACTAAGTGCCTAGACTTTAAGAAGTACTTACTAATTAAGATCCTTTTACTAGTAATTATATATAGTTTTCCCTATTCTTTAGTTAGTATAGTAGCTAAAGGAAAATAATTAAAATATTATATTTAGTGTAATAAACGTAGTAATATATATAAGATAGTAAGTTACTTAGTATTTTATTATCCTATAGCTATAAATTACTAACTTTTCTATACTAGGCTATACTAACTTTAGCTAGTAACTTCTAGGACCTTTTAGTTATTTATAAATAAGTTTAGGCCCTTATAGACACTACTATTACTACTAAGGATAAGGAGAGTATCCCTATGTTTTTAGATATAACTTACTATAGCTTTACTATATATATCTTAAACTTAGTAATAGGTTTTAACTATACTAATACTATACACTACATTGCCTTTAGGCTAACTAGTGCTATAAAGGTATATTAAGTGTGTTAAGTTACTTATTTTCTACCTATTCCTTACTAACCTTTCTATATAAGCTACCTTTATCTTATACTAAAACTATTTAGTTTTATAGTAATAACTATAAGTTTCCTTAGTAGCTATAGCTCCCTTTCTCTCTTTTCTAGTTTATATATAGCTTTCCCTTATTCTTTTACTTAGTCTTTACTAACTTTTCTATAGGAGAACCCTAAGAATACTATATCTATCTAGGAGATAAGAATAGTCCTTTAGCTCTAGCCCTTTAACCCTAGGTATATAGCCTAGGTTATAGTGATTTACTGCTTTTACTATACTATAGAGGAAGTAATTTAGGGTAATAAGAACTAGGTAAAGTATAGCTTTAATAGCTAGACTATAGTCTCCTATATAGGGGCTATAATAGAGGGTTTTCCTATTATTTTGCCTATGCTTTAGGTGTATTTTCCTTTATTATTTAGTAGTATAACCTAGGCCTTTAGGTAATAGTTTTTATAGTAACTAATAAGGTTAGGCCTTTTCTATAGTATATTTATATTCCTTTATTAGTACCTTAATCCTATATTACTATCTTTATTACTAGACTTACTTAGTAACTAGTAAGGTTAGGTCTTTTCTATAGTATATTTATGTTTTTTTATTAGTGCTTTAATCCTATATTATTACCTTTCTTACTAGACTTACTTTAGTAAAATACTTAAATTATATATTAAGCGCCTTCTATATTATTTACTAGAACCTATTAGTTATATTTACTTAGCTAACCCTTCTATTTTACTAGGTATTTATTACCTTTATAGGTTTTCTTATAGTCCTTAACCTTCTTAACTTTATACTTATTATCTTTATTCTCTAAGTCTAGTATTAGTATTTCCTTATCTCTAGTGTCTTTATAGTAATTCTATAGCTCTAATAGGCTAATATAGAATATATTATATAGCTAACTATATTTTTAAGGTAATGTAAGTCTATATACTTATTTTCCTATAGTATTAAGTACTTAAAATAGTCTAATAAATCTAGGGGTTAGCTTTTATTTTATATCCTTAAGCCTAATATTCTTTACTAATAATAGTACTAGGTTACCTCTTTTTAGTATTAATAGCTAGTAATACTAGTTATAGTACTTTACTTAGGTCTTAGTAGCTTTTACCTAGTTTTACTTTAGTTACTCTTTAACTTTATATAGCTTTATAATATATATATAGGCTTCTAGCACTTCCCTTTCTTTAGTCTTATCTCTAAAAGCTAGGTAAAACTTAAGTAAATAGCCTATAAAGGAGTAATTAAAAAAGTAGCCTATAGTCTTATTTACTATATTATTATAGGTGAATTAGGCTATTAGGAGTAGCTTAGGCTATATCTATTAGCTATTAGCTATAAAGCATTAGAGATAATACTTAAGTACTTAGTTTATTCTCTTTATTTACCTATTAGTTTAGGGGTAAAACACTATAAAAAGCCTTTACTTTATATATAATAAGTAGTATAAGTCTAACTAGAATTAGCTTATAAAGACTAATCCCCTATTAGATATAATGCCCTCTAGTGCCCTAAACCTTAGTTTAATCTCCTTATAGAAAAGCTCTGCTAGTTTAGCTATATTAATTATTATAGTTATAAGTAAGAAGATAGAATACTTAGTAAATTAGTTTATAATTACTAGGATTATATTAGTTTCTTATTTGCTTACTTAGGCAATAGGTAATCCTATAATAAAATCTATTAAGATTTTTACCTATAGTTACTATAGTATTAGTAAGGATTTAAGGTTTCTATATAGGCAATACCTTCTAGCTACTACTTACTAGCAAACCCTATAGCTTATAATATAGTTAGATACTAACTTACTTATACCTAGCTACTAGAAGTAATGCTTTAATAGCTTAAGAGTATATTTAATCCTAAAGTAACTTACTAGTAAATTATTATAGTGTAGCTATAGGAGCTCCTATTATAAGATAAGCTCCTAGGGAATAACTACCTAGTCTTAGTATATTAGAAGACCCCTTATACTATATAACTATAGACTAGCTTTTCCCTTACCTCTTACTAGGGAATTATTAATCTTACTATTTTACCTCTATAAAACTAGATCTTAATCCTATACTTTCTATAGTAATTATACTAATAGTTTATTTAGCCTAGATTAGTAAGGATTTAGTAGTATAATAGTCTTCTATATCTCTTATACTACGCTAATATCTTAGATATATATTACTTTCTCCTAGAAATTACCCTTATTTAGCTAATCTTTTACTAGATTTATAGTAGCTAACTAGCCTCTTAACTAGGCTACTCTAGCCTCTAGAGCTCTCTCTATAGTAACTAGGGTATTTTCCTTCTCTAAAGGTATCTTACTAAGCCTCTTTACTAAGACTAGGGTATTTTCCTCCCTTAAAGGTATCTTACTATATTTTCTTTAATATATTAAGACTAGGGTATTTTCCTCCCCTAAAGGCATCTTACTATATTTTCTCTTATATATTAGTATCTTTTCTTTTACTAGTTCTTTAGTAGCTACTATTTTCTTCTAAAGCTCTAGTAAAAGTGCCCTATTTATTAGGGGTTTACCTTTATAATTAGACTATCTTAATAGTGTATTTACTAGGTTACTCTTCCTAGGTTTATACCTAATTATAAAGTAAAAGGGGCAAAGAAATATATACTATTTAGCTTTTACTACCTTATAAAAGTCTATAAGTTATAGTAATCTAATAGAACCTTTACTAAGGTTACTATGCCTTTAATATAGTATTACTAGTGTTTAAATAACTTTACTATAGTAAGTAGCTCCTAGTTTACTATACTATAATTATATTTAGTATCTATAAACTTCCTTAACTAAAATACTATAGAATACTATTAGCCCTTATTATCCTATTAAGATAAGATTCTTACTATTATAAAGACTAAAGTATTTATCTTAATACACACTAGCTAACTTAGGTTATAATAATAGAGGAGAGGTACCTATTAAAAGGCATCCTTTAGCTAGTTAAATACTAGCTATTCCCTTTCCCTAAATATAAACTTCCTAGTCTAAATACTATTTTAACTACCTTTTATTAGTATATATAAGGGTACTATAATCCTAGAGTATTAGTAAATAAACCTTTAGTAAAAGTTATAAAATCCTAGGAAGGACTATATATCTTTAAAGCTTATAGGCTCCTTCTAGTCTTAGATTATATTAACTTTATATATATTTATTAAAATACTATTAACTAATAGAATAAACCCTAGGAATTTTACTAACTCCTAGTAAAATAAACACTTTAAGGGTTTTATATATAGCTTTACTAACCTTATATATTCTAGGACTTCCTTAATATATATAGTATACTTCTCTTATATTTTTAAGAAGATAAGGATATTATCTAAATACACTATATAAATAGTGTTTACTAGCCTATATAGCACTTTATATATATAGCTCTAAAAAGTAGCTAGGGTGTTAGTTAGCCTAAAGGGTATTATAAGATATTTATAGTGTCTATAATAAGTATAAAACGCAGTCTTTTATTTATTACTCTCTTTAATATAGATTTAATAGTAAGTATTCTTAATATTAATCTTTAAGAAGTAGTAGGCTTCTTAGCACTAGTCTAGGATCTCTAAAATTAGGGGAAGAGTATAGTAATTCTTTTGTGTTACTCTATTAAGTCCCTAATAATCTATATATAGTTAAAGCATTCTATCCTTCTTTAGTATAAATAGAATAGGCATGCCTATAGGGCTCTTAGAGGGTCTTATCTAGCCTTTTTATAAGTTTTTATTAATATATTTGCGAAGCTCCTTTAACTTACTTTAGGAGAGAGGGTAAATTAGTCTATATAGGGGTATAGCCAGAGCATTGCAATACAATACAATACATTACACAATACAATACATCTAAAATTTTACAATACAATACAATACATGTATTATTTGTATTGTTTTGTATTTTTTTTTCTTTTTTTTAGTTTTAAGTTAAATTCCTTTATTATAAGGTATATATAGTTTATTTAATACCTTTTAATAGCTTATAATACTCTATAATAGCTTATAATACCCTATAATAGCTTATAATAGCTTATAATAGCTTATAATAGCTTATAATAGCTTATAATACATTATAAATTATAATACATTATAATAGGTTCTAATAGCTTATATATATATTACTTATATTGCTTATATAACTCAAAATATTATTAGTATTAAAGTTTAATTAAAATTAAATAGTAAATAAATAACTTATATATAAATATAAGTAAGTATAAGGAAATTACTATAAGAAAAGCTATACTTTTTAATTACTTAGTATTTTAAGGTTTTTAAAAATATTAATAAAATAAAATACTTTTCTTTTTTATGTTTTTTTAAAATAATAATAATAGTAATAATAATAGTAATAGTAATAATAATAGTAATAGTAAAAATAATAGTAAAAATAATAGTAAAAATAATAGTAAAAATAATAGTAAAAATACTATAAAATATAGGAAAACATTTATAAATATAAAAAAATTTATTAAGGGAAAACTAGACTAAACTAGGAAAAAACCCTTATAATAACCTACTTAAAGGTCTGAATTAGAATAAATATCATCTTCAGAGGAAGTTTCAATATTAGGTAAATCATTAGATTTACCTAAGTTAGAATCTTCCTTTAAAGAAGATATAGACTCTTTAGAATCAGAGCTATAATAATTATAAAGCTCTAAGTATTGCTTAGTAATAATATTTCCTTCCTTTTCCTAATTCTTTAATAAGATTAATTCCTTTAAAGTAGAATTCTTTAAAGAAGTTTGTCTCTTTATAAGAATATTACCTCTAGTATTAAAAGTGCTTTCTATAGCACTAGAGGTAGCAGGAATAGCTAGGTATTTCCTAGTAATAATACTTAAAATAGGGAAAGATTTAGTATTATCTTCCCACTATTTAAAGATATCCTCCTATAATAATATTAATATATTAATAAGATTATTAATATAAGAAAGGGATTTACTTACCTTATCTTCTTAAATATCTAGCTTAGTATAAGTAAAAATCTTATTTTTTCTATTCTTTTAAATAGACTTTTCCCTCTTATTAGGAAATAAACCTTTATAAAGGTTAGTTTTAGGCTTAGGCCTAGGATTTTCAAAAGTCCTAGGTTAACTAGGCCCTGCAAGATTAACTATAAATTAGGTATTTGCGTGTTAATCTTGCTTGCTAATATTAATATTAGCTTGGTTCTCTTTATAAAGAGGTAAAATCCTAATAACATTATATATTAGTATATTAAAACTATAATTAAGAAAGGATTATTATATAATACTTACAAATTATAATCCTTTTCAAGGTTTTTTATTAACCTTTCTAAGGTTTAATCTCCTAGCTTTAGCTTCTCCTTTATAGTAAGAAGGTTAAGCTAAGGGTCTAATAACATAGCATATAGATAAGGCTAATATAAGAAGTAATTATTTCCTATATCTTTAGGAAAATAATTAGCTAGCTTATTTAAGCTAATATCTATAGATACTATAAAGGCCTTGCCTTAAGGGCTATAAGCTTCCTATTATAAGTTAATATATAAAGGATATAATATAAGAAAGTAATATATATACCTAGCGAAGATAAGCCTTTTAGTCCTCTTTTATATCATTAAGATATTTATATATCCTAATAATGAAAAGTAGGACTAAACCTAAAGTATTATACTTCTGGCTTTAAAGTATAATAGTAGGTTCATAAAAAACCTCTAATATACTACTTAGGGTAGCTAAATCTGCCCATTCTTAGGTAGTTAGTATAGCATCCTTAAGAGCTATAATATTAGACTCCCTATTAAGAAGAATAATAGCTTCTTTAAGCTCTAAAGAAGTATTAATCATCTTATAGGTTAAATTCCACCTAGTTTCATTAGCTAAAGATATAATTAGTATTATAAATAAGATATATATAATAAAGATAACTTACCTAAAGGAATTCTTATAATATTACAATTTTTAGCAATATAGCCTTTATTTTTTGCCTTACGTAAAGATTTTAACCAAGTCTTATATAATCCTTAGTTATTCTTAATAATAATAGCAACCCTTTTAACTTTACTAAGGATTCCTATGAAAATATTAGTAATAATACTAATAATAATGATAATAAATTACTTACTATTTGCTAAGGATTTGAATTCCTTATAATCTTGTCTCTCTTTAATAGAAGAGATATCTTCTATAGAATAATGTAAAAACTCACTATTCTTAAAAGCTTCTAAATCCTCTTTAGAAGACGTTGATTTAATAAAATTCATTATAATATCCTTTGCAATAATGTTTAAAACATATGCTATACATTAGATATCATAAGGTTCTTCTATAATAGTACTTTTATAGTTCTTATTAATATAAGAAGACATAAAAGTATTATTATTAGACCCATTATCTCTAGTAAAACTAGTATTATTTTATTAGTAAAAGGTTATATAATATAAAAGATAATAGCTAACATACCTTGAGATTATCTTTGGCTTAAGCTAATATTCTTGAATCATTTTATTAAAGGATTCATAAATATAAGCTCTAGTGTGAGAATTTGATAGATATTCAAATCCTATAATATAAGATAATTAGTATAATAATTATAACTTACCTTATAGTTATAATAGAATAATAGGATTTACTTACCTAAAAGCTTATATTCAAGTTTAAAGTTTAGGTCTAGCTAACTAGCTATAACACCCAAATAGGACTTAGAATTAATAGAAGTCCAGATATCTAACTAAATAGATATAGATCCTTAATTTTGAAGATTATATTAGATCTTCTAGATAATTTGCTGCTTAGAAATATTATATATAGTATGAATTCTATGTGCAATACTTCTATAACTTAGCAAAGAAGCTAAATTATTATTCCTAAGTTTAAGTTAGCTTATATATATATATATTATAGTATAAGAAAAAATGCATTACTTACCTAGAATAATAATTTAGTAATTCTTTAAAGGAGTTACTATTAATAATAGCAAAAGCAATGTTATTTTCTAGTATAAATCTTATAACTAGATTAATTGCCTTTTCTAATGAAAATTCCTCTAAGGAAATTGTAGAATTTTAAGCCCTTTTAGTAGGAAAAAAGGATGTTAAAGATAATTGGCCTGGCGATTGTGGCTGGATTTCTGGCACTATTATAATATTAGTAATAAGATATAGTTATTAGATAATATAAATAACTTACTTATTATCTTACTAGGTTGTTTTTCTTCTAATTTAGAAGTAGTAATATCCTTATGCTTTAGCTTATAATGGGATATTCCATTAGAAGCTTGGAATCTCTTAGCCTTACTTTTGAAGGTAAAAGTACAATTAGGCTGTGAACAAAAACATATAATTACCCTTTCTTTATTTAAATTAATTTTAGATAACTAAAAATTAAATAAATTATAGGTAAATATATATGATTTTAAAGAGAATTCGTAACTAGCCTGATTTTCTAGGTCTTTTTCATGTAAACCTAGAAGATTACTAGGCTAGCTAGACCTAATAGGCTGAGAAGATTCATTAGAAGGATAAAAAGAGGAATCCATGTTAAATAAGAGGTGTTTTTGCTGTTTTTTGCTGATATTTTGCTGAATTTTGCTGAATTTGTTTTTTTCTTTTTTCCTTTTATTGTGTTTTTTTGTTGTTTGTTTTGTATGATTTTCTGTGTTTTTTTTGGGGGTTTTTTGGGGTTTTTTTGTGAGGTTTTTTTTGGGGGTTTTGGGATTTTTGGGATTTTTGGGGTTTTTGGGGTTTTTGGGGTTTTTGGGGGTTTTTGGGGGTTTTTGGGGGTTTTTTGGGGGTTTTTTGGGGTTTTTATAGCTAAAAGGAGATTTTAAAGAAACTTAAATCAGAAGAATAATAAGGGATAATAGTAAGAATAGTAGGTTAGCTTTTCCTATGTGATTTGGATTTTTTACAATTTTTTATGATTTTTATAAGGGAAAAAGAAAAGAAAAGAAAAGAAAAGAAAAGAGAAAAAAAGAGAAGTAAGGTAATAGTATCACGTAAAAATTTTTGCCCCACTTAAATAACTAATTCACTTGATTTACTATAAATTACTTATATAACAAAGCGCCCCACTTTGGACCCACTTTTTTATTTATATTCTTTATTATAAGAGAATTATATCTTATATATAAATATATAGTAAATTCTTTTTTTTTATATTTAAAATACTATTTTCTTTTATTTAAAAAAAGCTAATTTTATTATATAAAATTATATAAAACTATATAAAATATATATATAGCTAAGACTTTTATAAAGCTTTTTATTATATTTATATAAACTATTAAAAAGTCTAGTTATTAAATTAAAATAAGTATTTTTAATTAAGATAAGTATTAAGAAACTTTTTTATAGACTTTTTACTTATTCTTTTATTTAAAAAACCTATAAAGTTAAAAAAGTATATTATAAATCTAAAAAAAATTCTTTTATACTTAGGAAAGTTTTATTTAAGATAAAATATTTTATTTTATTTTTTAAAAAGTTTACTTATATTAGTATATTTTTCTTTAGATTTAATATCTTATTAATTAAGAATATTAAATAATTTCTTTAGGGTAATTATTATAATAAAAGCTAAAAAAGGTATAGAAATTAGTAGTAAATCTGTAAAAAATAATAGAATAGTAGGAAGACCTTAATAATATAGAAAAAAAATTAAAGTATAAGCCTATATTCTAATATATAATATTTAGCTACCCTAAATATATAATAAGCTTACTTTACTAAATAAGCTAAAACTTTATAAAATTTTAAATAAATTTCTAAATTATTTAGAAAAATAGGAATACTATATTTAAATTACCCTTAAAATCTAATATATTTAGGATATATATACTACCCTTAATATTATATAATACATTATATTGTATTATATTATATTGTATTGTATTGTATTGTATTGTATTGTATTGTATTGTATTATATTGTATTTTTTATATAATAAAATCATTAATAAATCCTATAAAAAAGATATAAAGTTAAAAAAACCTTTTAAATATAGTAAATAAATTAAGGTATAGGATAAGATAAAAATAAACCATAAATAGCTACCCTATATATATAATAAGCTTACTTTACTAAATAAGCTAAAACTTTATAGAATTTTAAATAAATATCTAAATTATTTAAAAAAATAGGAATACTATATTTAGATTACGCTTAAAATCTAATATATTTAAGATATATATACTACCCTTAATATCATATAATATATTATATTGTATTGTATTGTATTATATTGTATTATATTGTATTATATTATATTGTATTTTTTTATATAATAAAAGTAATAGTAAATCTAAGAAAAAAGATATTAAGATAAAAAGACTTTTAAAAAGTATAAAAAAAATTATTCTATAAACTAAACTAAGAATTACTTTATTAAGGTATATAATATCTATAATAAGCTTACTTTTATAAATAAGCTAAAACTTTATAGATTTTTAAATAAATAACTAAATTATATATAAAAATAAGAATACTATAATTAAATTACTTAAAAAATCTACTATATAATGAATTTATATAATACTCCACTTTTTTTTTTCCCTAATAATACATTGTATTGTATGTATTGTATTATATTGTATTGTATTTTTAATACAATACAATACACAATATAATACATAGGGCAATACAATACAATACAATACATCGAAGGGCCAAAAAATACAATACAATACAATACAACAATGCTCTGGGTATAGCCCTAGGTATTAGGTTAATTATATAATTAGTCTCCTTTCTTAATAGTAAACTACTTACCTTATTTACTATAAATATATTTTTAAACTTATATAGTTCCTTAGGGATATCTTTAATAGTTCTATATACTTTTATCTCCTTATTATCTTTAAGGGTAATAAACTTATCTTCTATAACCCCTATAATAGCATATATAATAGCCTTATTATACATTACCTTTGTAAACTTATAGGGAGTTATAAGTAAAAAGGCTATTTTCTTTTTCTTAAACTACTACTCTTATAAGTATAAATAAAGATATATACATTCCTTTATAAGTATATATATTCCTATTAAGATAAGGCTTCCCCTTACTCTTAGGTCTTTATCTATAGCTATATATAGTAGCTTAAAGTCCTTTTCTTTCCCTCTTAAGTCTTTAATTATAATAGGTACCTTATAGATACTATATTAAGGGACTATAAGGGCCCTTACTACCTAGAGAATAAGTGCTATAGCCTTAGCCTAATTAAGCTTATAGTTCCTTGTAAATTTAATACTAATAATATTAAGCTTAGTGTAGCTATCTAGATCCGCCACTATTTTAATATCTTTATGCCTATAAATAGTAACTAGTGTGTGAAATTAATGCCTAGTTAGTACCTTAGTATTTAAGGTAAAGGTAAGGGCCTTTACTTCTACCTTAAAAAGTTTCCCTAGCTATCTTAGGGGTCTTTTCTTAGCTTATTATACCTATTTATAAGGTAGTCTAGGCTATTATAGTTAAAATATTATCTCTTATCCCTAACTTTACTATTATTTAGGTATATAGTTAGGCCCTTTTCCTAGTCTTTATTCCTTTAATCCTTATAAGGCCTATAACCTTAGGGTAAGTTATTTCTATAATATTAGGGATTCTTATATAGTCCTTTATCTCCTAAATGCTTAGGCCTTTGCTTACTCTTTAGCATAGCCTCCTAAAATCACTAGGTAAGTTATATAATCTCTTCTTATATTTTCCTAGTAATAGAAGTATATAAGTTAATATAGTCCTATAGCTTAGGGAGTAGTTTTATAAAGAATATAAGGGCATAGGACTTTTCTAGGGCTTTTTCTAGGTATATCTCTAGTAAATCTAGGAAGATACTAAATTTAATAAGACTCTAGCCCTTATATTACTTTATATTCTTAAGCTATATAGCTATTTAGGCATTATAGTTTATAAAGTCCCTAAGTAATATAAGCATCTAGGTCTAGAATTTATCCTAGTTATCCTTAAGATTATCCTAGCTATTAGCCTATTATTTATTAAGGTATCTATTCTATCTTGCCTTATAGTTAGTGTGTATATAGTTAAGTGTAAAGAGGATCTTTTAGTAATTATATTAGTATTTCTTCTTTACCCTATTAAAGGCATAGTTTAGGTTATTTATCTATATCTTATACCTCTATAGGTTTATAAGGTATTAGAGCTTAGTAATGTTCTTAACTCTAACCTCTTAGCTATTATTACTAAAGAAAGTACTAGCTCTTTACTTACTTTTCCCTTATACTTCCCTTAAGTTACTCTTAATAAGGTTAAGGAGCTCTTATTCTTACTCTTATAGTTTTTAGAGTTTTTCTAACTAAGTAATTTGCTTTAGTGTTACTATAGCTTTAGTATAAGGGGTAAAGAGTCTTATTATAAGTATAGTTTTAGTAGTATATAGCATATCTTTACCTATAGTATTACCCTTATTTAATTAGGTATAACTATTATCTATTAGGGTTAGGTTATTCTCTAATATTACTCTAGTAAATTAGGTAGTTCTCCCCCCTATATTACTCTTAGGTAGCTAGTAAGAGAAGCTTTAGAATTATAAAAATAATAATAGCTAGGTAAGAGGTATAGGGGCTTTAATATATTAACTAAAGCTTACTAGGTCTAAATATATTATACATACGAGTTACTATCTTATAGCTAGTGGCTCGCTAGTGTCACGTGGACCTAGCCCTAGGGCCTCGCTAGCCCGTGGGGCGTGCAGGTGCACCTGTTGTTGTGAGTGGGGCCTCACACTTAATAGGGCCTAGGGAAGCTATTTTCTACGTTCTTTATTTACTTTATAGAGAAGCTCTTATTAGTAAGAGGGGATTATTAGGGGGATAATATAAAGCTAGTAAAGCTTTAATAAGTGCTTAATAAGTATTTAAGAGAAATTAGTATAGGCTAGGGTATTAGCTAGAGTATATAGTATATAGCTATTATATAGTATTATAAGATTATAGTTAATATTAAGGCCCTTACTATAGAGAATAAGTACTAGTCTTAATATAAACTATAGCTAGCTAAACCTATACCTTAAACTAATTATAAGGGTAATACACTAATAACTAGGGTATATATAGTAAGGACCTAATTAGGAAAATAAAATAGGCTAGTTAAGAAGGAAAAAGGTCTAAAGCCTACTATAAATATATAATAAGCTAAATAGGTATTAGAAGTAAAGTTAGCTAAATACTATTAGGAGGGATACTACCTATAATATAAATCTAAGGATTACTATATTTAGGAGTGTACTTTCCTCTTACCCTATTACCTATAGGTTAGCATTAACTTATATAGAGTAAATAAGAAAAGTATGGATAAGGAGGTAAACATTCCCCCTATAGAAAATAAGTAACCCCTAAGTAAAGTCTTATATAGGGGTAAGTAAGCTAATTATATACTATAATATAGGATAACTATTTAAGCTATATAGAGTTAGAGCGGGATATAGTATAATACATAGACTAATTACTATTCTTAATTCCTATACTCTTTAATATATATTATTATATTAATATCTAGATTAATTATAGTTATAATTATTATAGTGCTATAAGTAAGTTAGTAGTAAAATAGTTTAGCCTAGAGCTTATATATTTACTAAAGAGAAAGCATATTTAGACTATAGTAAAAATAGAAAGAAAGGGAAAGAGGGTATAGGAGAATACCTCCTTAATTACTTATATAGTATACACTAGAATAGATATTAATAGCTAGGAGTTATTAGTGTATTTATATATTATCCTAGGCCTTATATAAGATATTATACTTAGGATACTATGGCTAGAATATTATAATATAGTTATTTATGTAGTAAAATAGTAATTAGTTATTAGAGTAATAAAGGGCTTATATATCTCTAAAGCCTTTATATATAGGGTAAAGACTCTAGTATAGGGGATTATTAGGTCCTTATATACTATAGAAGCGCGCTAGGTATACTATAGGAAGAACACTTTTATAATATTTATTACTATAAGCCTTAGGGAGATAATAATAGTGCTATAAATTATAGTGCCTAAGATAAAGCCTAATAGCCTAGATATGTTAATATTACCTAAGGAGTTAGCTAACTTTATAGACCTTTTTAATAAAGCTAGAGCTAATAGCTTACCTCCTTATTAGAGGTTCCTTAATTACTATATATACTTATATAAGAACTAGGATAAGTCTAAACTAATGCTCCCCTAGGGACTACTATATAATATACTAAGGGACTAGCTTCTAGAGGTTAGGCGCTAGATTATAGACTTAATAGATAAGGGTTAGATTTATACTAGCTTATTATTAGCTATAGCTCTAGTTCTCCTTATTAAAAAGGCTAATAAGGGTTAGTGTTTTTATATAAACTACCACGCTCTTAATAAGATAATAGCATAGGATTACTATCCTCTCCTATTAATTAAGGAGATACTTTATTCCTTATCCTAAGTATATTAGTTTATAAAGGTAAATATTTATATAGTATTTTATAAGCTATAGATTACTAAGGGCTAGGAGCACCTTATAGTGTTCTAAACTAGGTTTAGGCTATTTAAGTAGCTAGTTTGCCCCTTTAGCTTAGCTAGCGCACTAGTAATATTCTAATATTATATTAATAAGTCCTTAGGGGATATATTAGGGGATTTTATTATAGCATACTTAGATAATATCTTAGTTTACTTAGGGGGATTAAGGAAAGACTATATAGCTAAGGTCTAGTTAATATTAGGCTACCTAAGGGCTATAGGTTTATACTTAGACCTTAATAAGTCTATGTTTATAGTAAAGGAGGTTTAATACCTAGGATATATTATTATAGCGGGTTATTCTATCTATCTAGACTTAGTAAAGGTTATAGCTATTAGGGAGTAAGTAGCCCTAATAAAACTTTAGGGGGTCTATAGCTTCCTAGGGTTTACTAACTTCTACTAGGACTTTATTAGTAACTTTTTAGAACTAGTGGCACTACTAATATAATTAACTAAGAGAAATGTCCCTTTTTAATAGGGACTTAAAGAGAATAATACCTTTAATAGGTTAAAGGATACCTTTATTATATACCTAGTATTAGTGTTACGATACGAAATGTATGATATAATGAGTGTGAAGGTGATGCTTCATTTAACTAGCTAGAGGTCAGAGCTATCGTCTAATATAGGGGTTCTAGCTCACGTGCTAGCCACATCCAAGGTCTTGTGGCATTAACAGGCCACATCCTAAGGTGACAGGCTAACTGTTAATTCTAGCACGTAACAAATGCGGGCACCACGGATAAAAGAGATAGCTATCCTAGCTATCTAAGATCTAATGAATTTGCAACAAGCTAGGAAACAGGCTCTTGCGAGGGAATTCAGTTAGATAGATTGTCAGGTCTGGCGGTCATCAAATCGGTTGTTAAATCGGTCATCGAATCGGTCATCGAATTCGTCATTAAATTAGTCATCAAATTAGTCATCGAATTAGTCATTAAATCGGTTATTAGGTTAATAACTTAACCTATAGGATCTGTAACTATAGCGGTTAGATTAATAATCATAGAATTGTATATCTAATTCAAAGTGCAAGTCAAAAGGGCGCTCTAAATCATAGTTAATTTAATTATCGGATTAATTAGATTAACTAGGTTAATTAGATTGATTAGGTTAACGGTTAGGCTAATGGTTAGGTTAACGATTAGATTAATAATCCGAATCGCTGTTAGATTCGTACGGATAGTCACATTAATCTAGCTGATAGATCTGATGATTGATAGCTTAGTTAGGCCACGAGCGTTGTAGAGGGTTAGGTAACGAGCTTTGCAGAGGGCGTTGTAAAGGGTCAGGCAACGAGCTTTGCAGAGGGCGTTGCAAAGGGTTAGGCAACGAGCTTTGCAGAGGGCGTTGCAAAGGGTTAGGCAACGAGCTTTGCAGAGGGCGTTGCAAAGGGTTAGGCAACGAACTTTGTAGAGGGTTAGGTAATAAGCGTTGCAAAGGACGAATTCGGTCAGGATGTTAAATTCGGTTAGGCTGTTAAATTAGCTAACGAATTCGCTGACAAATTTGCTAATAGGCTAGCTACCTTTAAAGGTTATTATGCTCTTTAAAGACTTCCTTAATGAGGTCTTTAAGCTATTAAAAGTCATTCTCTTCTATTACTAGCTTCCGTTAAAGGTCCTGTATTTACTACTATTGCCATTAAATTTGCTACTATAATCGCTGCTCTAATTACTGCTACTGCCATAGATATTAGGTCCTTAGGTCCTAAAGGTCTTATTAATGCTATTCTTGCTACCACTGGAATTACTAAACTAGCTGCTATTAAATCTGTTAATATTGCTAACTAGCTAGGCATAGGTTCTTAAGGTACTAAAAGACCTGATTTCTTAAAGGGAAGGTCTTCTAGCAGATGCCACAGGTTTAGCGCTAATAATCTTACTTATAAAGCTACTATAATTACTATTGCTTACACTAATCTAGCTGGTGTAAGGGAAGCATTGTATCTAGCGAGGTTTATTAGATCGGAATTGACAAATTTATCAGATTTAACGGTTAGGTCAAAGGTTAACGAATGGATTAAAGGAAATCAAAGGTCGAAGAATTAAAGGTTAAAGGTTAAAGGTCTTTAAAGATCGAAGGTCTTTAAATTGAAGGTCAAAGGTCAAAGGTTAAAGGTCTTTAAAGGTCAAAGAATTGAAGGTCAAAGGTCTTCGGGTCAATCGAATTCGCACGATTAATTGAACGGATCGAAGGTCAAAGGTCTTCGAAGGTCTTCAAAGGTTAAAGGTCTTTAAATCAAAGGTCGAAAGTCAAAGGTCAAAGGTCTTTGAAGGTCGAAGAATCGAAGGTCTTTAAATCAACGGATCAAAGGTCTTCAAATCAAAGGTCTTCGATGATCGAAGAATCTAATAATGGGAGCGATGCCTAAGGGAGCTATTAGGCCTAGCTAAAGGGATAGCTTAATTAATTAGTTAGATTAACAGTTAGATTAAAGTTAACAGATTAAACGGTTAGATTAAAGGTTAACAGATCTAACAATTAGATTAAAGTTAACAAATTAAAGGTTAACGAATCTAACGAGGTTAGATTAAAAATTAACGAATCTGACGATTAGAACGAAGGTTAATAGTTCTAACGGTTAGATTGAAGGTCAACGAATCTGACGATTAGAACGAAGGTTAACAGTTCTGACGGTTAGATTAAAGGTTAACGAATCTGACAATAGGCGCGATGCCTAGAGACTATTAGGCCTATTGAAAGGGATAGCTTTAACGGGCTTGGTGGATTGGTTAACGAATCTATTAGTTTAGTGGCTTTTATTAGCAGTAAAAGCGCTAGAGGTGCGCAATAATCAGAGAGCAATTACTACCACTTATTACGATACGAAATGTATGATATAATGAGTGTGAAGGTGATGCTTCATTTAACTAGCTAGAGGTTAGAGCTATTGTCTAATATAGGGGTTCTAGGTCACGTGCTAGCCACATCCAAGGTCTTGTGGCATTGACAGGCCACATCCTAAGGTGACAGGCTAACTGTCAATTCTAGCACGTAACAATTAGCATAATAGGACCTAGATCTCCTTATAGTAGTAAAAGCTAATTATTTAGGAATAGCTATTAGAGAATGCCTTTCCTAGTAAGGCTAGGATAGTATTATATACCTAGTTACCTACTACTTCGCTAGCCTTATATCCTTATAAAAGAACTATATAATCTATAATAAGGAATTATTAGCTATTATCTTATACCTTATAGCGTGGTTAGCTAAGCTATAGGGCATTTCTAGTCTATTTATAATCTATATAGACTATAAGAACCTAGAGTACTTTATAACTCCCTAGTTAATATTAGAGTAATAGGCTTAATAAGTAAATATACTTATGCTATTTAATTTTTACCTTTAGTATAAACCTAGTATATAGGTATAGTAGCTTAATGCTTTTTCTTAAAGGGAGTAAGACTAGGAAAGGGTAACCTTTAGAATAGGATATATTCTATAACCTATTACTATTATATAACTCTTACTAATACTAGATAAATAGTAGGATAATAGTAGTATAGTATTACTACTAGCTAGTAAGGTTCTCTTTACTATAAAATACCTTTAGACCTTATAGGACTAGGCTATTATCTCTAACCCTATATATAGTATCTAATTAAGGGCTATCTAGGAAGGGGCCTAGAGGTTTCCTATTAAGGTACTTATAAGCAGAGCTTTGTACTACACTACACTACATACTACACTACATTACATACTACACTACAAGGAGATTTTTTTACTACATGTAGTATTTGTAGTATTTTGTAGTATTTGTAGTATTTTGTTATATTTAGTAATATAATAGCTTATAATAGCTTATAATAGCTTATAATAGCTTATACTAGCTTATAATAGCTTATAATAGCTTATACTAGCTTATACTAGCTAATAATAGCTTATAATAGTAATAATAGTAATAATAGTAATAATAGTAATAATAGTAATAATAGTAATAATAGTAATAATAGTAATAATAGTAATAATAGTAATAATAGTAATAATAGTAATAATAGTAATAATAGTAATAATAGTAATAATAGTAATAATAGTAATAATAGTAATAATAGTAATAATAGTAATAATAGTAATAATAGTAATAATGTTTAAAAAAGTATATTAGGGGAAAACTAGACTAAACTAGGAAAAAACCCCTATTATACACTTATTCTAAGTTAAAATAAATATCTTCTGAAGATTCATTAGAAGAATCTTTAGAGATATTCTTAGAGGAATGTTAAGATTCCTCTAATAGAGAGCTAAAGTAATTATAAAGCTCTGAATATTGCTTAACCATAATATTATCCTCCTTTTGCCAATTCTTTAAAAGAATTAATTCCTTAATAGTAAAATGCTTTAAGGAAGTTCTTCTTTTTGTAATAATATTCCCTCTAGTATTAAAAGCACTTTCAATAGCACTAGAAGTAGCAGGAATAGCTAGATACTTTCTAGCAATTATACTTAAAATAGGGAAAGATTTAAGGTTATCTTCCCACCATTTAAAGATATCTTCCTATAATAATATTAGTAAATTAATAGAATGTTAGGGAAGTCTAGCTTACCTTATCTTCTTTAGCTTCTAGCTTAGTAAAGGTAGAGATTTTGTTTTTTCTAGTTTTTTAAATCAATTTGTCTCTCTCATTCATAAATAAACCTTTATATAGCTTAGAAGCTAGTTTAGGCCTTGGATTATTAAAAGTCTGTAAGGGCTTGGGCTTTGCCTAAGCATATTACGGATAGAAGGAAGGGTAAGGGCAAGTAGGAATAGGTAAGGAGGAGCTTATATAAGAAGCTAAGGGGGTATAAGGGGCACTACTAGGGATAGCCTCTTCTCCTTTCCCTTTTCCTCCTTAAGTCTCTTAATACTATATTAACGCCCTATTATAGTTACTTAGGGGCTAGTCTATAATAATTAAGAGACTTCCTTTAGTCCTTTATAATAACTACTAAAAGACATAATAGAAATACTAATAGATATATTAATAGATATAGTAAACATACTTTAATCACAAGACTAACCTAGCTAGGGGATAATAACCCCCCTATCTAACGCTATAGCACTACTAGTAGCTTAATAGGCCTAATTTAAGATACTTTAACTTATACTTAATAAGCAAATAGCAGAGCTTATACGCCTCTAATAATAAGTAGCTATAAACACTATAGGACCTTTAACCTAACTACCTATTATAGCCTAACCTAGTGCCCTAATAGTTAACCTTACTTTACCTCCTACCTTTAACCTAGTCTTAACTATACCTAAGGTAAAACAAAAACCTATCCCTATAGGTAACCTATATAATAGTAATAAGGCCTTATTTACTATATAGAGGTTCCTAATAGAATATAAGCTATAGGTAAATAAGGACTTTATTAGAACTAATAAGAATAAGTAAATATTTATTTACTAGAACCTATTCTCTAAAGTCTAGTCCTAGGTAGTTACTTTCTTTAAATAAGGTAGTACTTATAATTTTAACCTAGCTAAATTCCTAGAATACCTTAGGTTTATGTTCTCTAATTTATATAGATAGGAAATAGCCCTTATAGAGCTTAACTAGATAGAATAGGGCCTAGGGGAGCTATTTTCTATATTCTTTATTTACTTTATAAAGAAGCTTTTATTAGTAAGAGAGAATTATTAAGGGGATAATATAAAGCTAGTAAAGCTTTAATAAGCGCTTAATAAGTATTTAAGAGAAATTAGTATAGGCTAGGGTATTAGCTAAAGTATATAGTATATAGCTATTATATAGTATTATAAGATTATAGTTAATATTAAGGCCCTTACTATAGAGAATAAGTACTAGTCCTAATATAAACTATAGCTAGCTAAACCTATACCTTAGATTAATTATAAGGGTAATATGCTAATAACTAGGGTACGCGTAGTAAGGACTTAATTAGGAAAATAAAATAAGCTAGTTAAGAAGGAGAAGGGTCTAAAGCCTACTATAAACATATAATAAGCTAAATAAGTATTAGAAGTAAAGTTAGCTAAATACTATTAGGAGAGATATTACCTATAATATAGATCTAAGGACTACTATATTTAGGAGTGTATATTCCTCCTACCTTACTACCTATAGGTTAGTATTAACTTATATAGAGTAAATAAGGAAAGCATAGATAAGGAGGTAAATATTCCCTCTATAGAAAATAAGTAGCCCCTAAGTAAAGTCTTATATAGGGGTAAGTAAGCTAACTATATACTATAATATAGGATAACTATTTAAGCTATATAGAGTTAGAGTAGGATATAGTATAATATATAGACTAACTACTATTTTTAATTCCTATACTCTTTAATATATATTATTATATTAATATCTAGATTAATTATAGTTATAATTATTATAGTGCTATAAGTAAGTTAGTAGTAAAATAGTTTAGCCTAGAGCTTATATATTTACTAAAGAGAAGGCATATCTAGACTATAGTAAAAATAAAAAGGAGGGGAAAAAGGGTATAAAAGAATACCTCCTTAATTACCTATATAGTATACACTAGAATAAATATTAATAGCTAGGAGTTATTAGTGTATTTATATATTATCCTAGGCCTTATATAAGACATTATACTTAGGATACTATAACTAGAATATTATAACATAGTTATTTACGTAGTAAAATAGTAATTAGTTATTAGAGTAGTAAAGGGCTTATATATCTCTAAAGCCTTTATATATAAGGTAAAGACTCTAGTATAGGGGATTATTAGGTCCTTATATACTATAGAAGCGCGCTAGGTACACTATAGGAAGGACACTTTTATAATATTTATTACTATAAGCCTTAGGGAGATAATAATAATACTATAGATTATAGTGCCTAAGATAAAGCCTAATAGCCTAGATATATTAATATTACCTAAGGAGTTAGCTAACTTTATAGACTTTTTTAATAAGGCTAGAGCTAATAGCTTACCCCTTTATTAGGGGTCCCTTAATTACTATATATACTTATGTAAGAATTAGGATAGGTCTAAACTAATGCTCCCTTAGGGACTACTATATAATATACTAAGGGACTAGCTTCTAGAGATTAGGCGCTAGATTATAGACTTAATAAATAAGGGTTAGATTTATACTAGCTTATTATTAGCTATAGCTCTAGTCCTTCTTATTAAAAAGGCTAATAGGGGTTAGCGTTTTTACGTAGACTATTACGCTCTTAATAAGATAATAGTATAGGATTACTATTTTCTCCTATTAATTAAGGAAATACTCTATTCCTTATCCTAGGTATACTAGTTTATAAAGGTAAATATTTATATAGTATTTTATAAGCTATAGATTACTAAGGGCTAGGAGTACCTTATAGCGTTCTAAACTAGGTTTAGGCTATTTAAGTAGCTAGTGTGCCCCTTTAGCCTAGCTAGTGTACTAGTAATATTCTAATGTTATATTAATAAGTCCTTAGGGGATATATTAGGGGATTTTATTATAGTATACTTAGATAATATCTTAGTTTACTTAGGGGGATTAAGGAAAGACTATATAGCTAAGGTCTAGTTAATATTAGGCTACCTAAGGGCTATAGGTTTATACTTAGACCTTAATAAGTCTATATTTATAGTAAAGGAGGTTTAATACCTAGGATATATTATTATAGTAAGTTATTCTATTTATCTAGACCTAGTAAAGGTTATAGCTATTAGGGAGTAAGTAGCCTTAATAAAACTTTAGGGGGTTTATAGCTTCCTAGGGTTTACTAACTTTTACTATAACTTTATTAGTAACTTTTTAGAACTAGTAGCATTACTAATATAATTAACTAAGAGGAATATCCCTTTTTAATAAGGACCTAAAGAGAATAATACCTTTAATAGGCTAAAAAACACCTTTATTACATACCTAGTACTAGTATAATAGGACCTAGATCTCCTTATAGTAGTAAAAGCTAATTATTTAGGAATAGCTATTAGAGAATGCCTTTCCTAGTAAGGCTAGGATAGTATTATATACCTAGTTACTTACTACTTCACTAGCCTTATAACCTTATAAAAGAACTATATAATTTATAATAAGGAATTATTAGCTATTATCTTATACCTTAAGGTATAGTTAGCTAAGCTATAGGGCATTTCTAGTCTATTTATAATCTATATAGACTATAAGAACCTAGAGTACTTTATAACTCCCTAGTTAATATTAGAGTAGTAAGCTTAATAGGTAAATATACTTACGCTATTTAATTTTTACCTTTAGTATAGACCTAGTATATAAGTGTAGTAGCCTAATACTCTTTCTTAAAGGGAGTAAGACTAGGAAAGGGTAACCTCTAAAATAGAATATATTCTATAACCTATTACTATTATATAGCTCTTACTAATACTAGATAAATAGTAGGATAATAGTAGCATAGTATTACTACTAGCTAGTAAGGTTCTCTTTACTACTAAATACCTTTAGACCTTATAGGACTAGGCTATTATCTCTAACCTTATATATAGTATCTAATTAAGGGCTATCTAGGAAAGGGCCTAGAGGTTTCCTATTAAGGCACTTATAAGAGAATAAGTAGTAAATTATTCTATAAGCGCTTATAAAGCGCTTTAGTTTAGGGGCTATACCTAGGTCCTAGTGTAGGAGCCTCTTATAATAACCCTAATATAGTAATACTATAATTTACTAGTAGTAAGGCACCTAGGCTATAATACTATATTCTAAATCTTATAATAGTAATTTTACTAGGATAGGATATTATAAGATATTACTAGGTTTATTTATAACTATTATTACTATAGTAATTATAAGAGCTATTAATAATACTAGGGCTTACTAAAGCCTTTACCTATCCCTAACTAGTTTTAGTTATAAATCTCTATTAACTTTATAATAAACTTACTAGCATTATCCCTAGAAAAGCTATAATACCTAATGGTTATTATAGATTAACTCTCTAAATTTATTTAGCTTAAGGCTATAACTTCTATAGGAGCTAAGGAATATATAAAGAGGTTTAAAATAGTTTAGTAGTGGTTTAGGGGGTTTCCCTAATTAATTATTATAGATTATAGTTTAGATTAGTTAGGAAAGTTTTAGATAATATTATGCTCCCTAGTTAGGATTAATTAGTTACTTTCTATATTATATTACCTATAGACTAATAGTAGTATAGAGTAAGTAAACTAAGAGATATAGGTAATACTATATATTATAGTCTCTTTCTTATAGTTTAATTAGCTAGAATATCTAGCTACTTACTAGCTTATAATTAATAATAGGCTATTTTCTATAATAGGAGTTAGCCTAAATAAGCTATTATATAGCTATAACCTAGAGCTAGTCTAGTTACTACTAGATATATTTACTTCTATAATAACACTAAAGGGGTAAGTAATGTAATTTCTTAAGCACCTCTAGGAGAGTACTTATCTAGTATAAGCTATAATAGCTTATATATAATAAAGGTAATAGGATACTATGTTTACTTTATATTAGCTAGTAAAATAGTTCTAGGTTAGAGATAAGGTATAGTTTTTACTTAAAAATATTAAAACTAACTACCCCTTATAGAAACTTAATTAGGTAATAGTAAAGTATATAGTTATAGAAGTCCTAATATTACTTATAGTATAGCTTAATATCCTAAGAGGTATTTACCTAGTATTTTATATAGACCTTATTAAATACACTATAAAGGACTCTCTCCCTAGTTAAAAGCTCTAGGACTTCTATCTAGGACTAGAATAAGTCCTTATAAAGGGTAATAATAAACTTATTAAGGAATATTAGGTTAAGCAAATCCTAGTGGCTTAGAATACCTTAGGCTAGGGTAAGAGATATAATATACTTATTAAGTAAGTAAGTTATATATAGCCTATATAGGAACTATTAGAGAATATAGTATAGATATAGGCCCTTAATAAGTTTAAGGTAAAATAGGGAGATATATAATATAATAATAGACTAAATTAATTTTAAAAAACTTATATACCTATAAAAACTCCTATAAGCACCTAAAGCACTAAACTATTATATTTTACTACTACTACTTAATAAGGATAATTATCTATTAAGTTATTACCTAAATTACTAGGAGAAGATAGGTAAGGGTATACTACCTCTATCTAGAGTTATACTACTACTACTATAGCTATAGTATTATTATTACTAGGTAATAGTTATAGTATAATAAGTTATTTACCTTATTTACCTTAGGTATAACCTAGGACTTAGATAGTATAAATAGGGTTAGTATAAGGAGTATATATAGGAGAGGGTATAATAAAAGACCTAGTAAAAGGGTAGTATATAGGAGAAGGATAACTAAGAGGGGGAGGAGTATTATTTCTAGCTAGAGAATAGCTAGCTCCTAAGGCTCTAAGAATATAATTATAAGTTAAACCTATTATAGAGAGGAGGTATAAAAGTTACTAGTAGTAATAAGAAGGAGATTTATTACTTAACCTAGTAATTTAAATATATTACTAGATTTTATCCTAGTAATAAGGCATTAAAGCTTAAAGAAACATAGTAAATTACTTATATATCTCTTTATATATTATAGTTAGTTTACTAATAACTTATTAGTTCTATTAGAATAAAATACTTATAGCTTACTATATAGAGTAAGCTATACTATAGCTAGCTAAAGGGCTAGTGCTAATAAAAGGGGTAACTTTAAGACTAGTTATATTTATTATAGTAGTATTAGTAGTAAGGGATACCCTAAGGGCTAACTAAATAGAAGCTAGATTAAACTAAGCTTAAGTAAGGAAGGAGTTTTACTAACTAATAAGGTAATAATACCTTTAGGATAGTATAGGTATTTTCTTTTTTATTTCTAAAGTTTTAGGGACTCTAGGTTTAATAATATATATACCTAAGGTAATCTTTACCTTAATATCCTTTAGTGTATAATAGAGATAAGGGTTAGTAAATAAAAGCCTAGTATATTATATATAGGTAAGGTATTACCTTTAATATAAAGGGTATAATTCTCTAGATTTAGGTAAATAATATTCTAGAACACTAGTAGTAAGGGCCTATTTTATATATAGCCTATAAGGGCGCTAGACTAATTAGGGAGTAGTATATTATTTATTATTTAAGTTACTTTCTATAAGGAACTTACTAATAAAATAGGCTAAGGGTATTATAGGAGTAGCTAGGGGTAGAGGAGAGTTAGTTAGATTATAAGGTATATTCTAATAGGAGAATAATTATCTAAGAAAGAGGGTCTAATAAAATAAAGAGAAAGGTATAATAGAATTATAATAGTAAAGGGATAGTATTATATAAGGGAAGGTAAGATATAGAAAGAAACTAAGTAGGATATTTATATATAGTTTTAAACCTATATTAGGTAATTAATAAACTAGTAGGGGTAGGGCTAGAGACTATAATAAATAATAGGTTAGTAAGATAAACGCGTTACGCGCACTGCAAAACTAAGGCATAGAAGTAAGGTAGTTATTATTACTATGTAATAGCTAGTAAGGCAAATGCATTATATACCTAATAATAATAAGCAGGGAATAGGATTAATTACCTATAGGATAATTCATAGGACTATTATAAAAAGGGGACTTATTAGACATGCCTAAGTAAGGGCATATATAAGGGCTTAGGCTTTGCCTAAGTATATTATAAATAGAAGGAAGGGTAAGGGTAAGTAGGAATAGGTAAGGAGGAGCTTATATAAGAAGCTAAGGGGGTATAAGGGGCGCTACTAGGGATAGCCTCTTCTCCTTTCCCTTTTCCTCCTTAAGTCTCTTAATACTATATTAACGCCTTATTGCAGTCGCTTAGGGGCCAGTCTATAATAAAGTCCTAGGCTAACTAGGCCCTCTAATTTCCACTTGAAATCAGGTATTTTCTAACTCTGAATTTTCAGAGCCTAGGCTTTAATTAGCCTGATTCTCTTTATAGGTAGGTAAAATCCTAGTAAATCTATTAGTAATAATAATAATAATAATAATAATAATAATACTTATAAATTATATTCTTTTTGTAAGTCTTCTAATAGCCTTATTCTAGTCCTTGCTTGTAAGTTAAGCCTATCTTGTATAGTAATAAGATTAAGCCTAGGATCTAGTAGTATAGCATATAAATAAGGCTTATAAAAGTAGTAATTATTATCCATATCTTGTGGAAAATAATTACCTAGTTTATCTAAGCCTTTATTTATAGAGGCTATAAAGACCTTACCTTAAGGATTATAAACCTTCTATAATACTAATTAGTTAATATATAATAAATAAAGGGGAAAAGGGAACTAAAGAGTAAATACCTGATGAATATAAGCCTCTTGGTCCTCTTTTATATTAATAAGATATTTATATATCCTAATAATAAAAAGTGGGACTAAACCTAAAGTATTATACTTCTGGCTTTAAAGTATAATAGTAGGTTTATAGAAAATCTCTAATATAGCACTTAAAGTTGCTAAATCTGCCTATTCTTAAGCCGTAGGCATAGCATCTTTCATAGCAGCTATATTAGTTTCCCTATTAAGAAGAATAATAGCTTCCTTAAGCTATAAGGAAGTATTAATTATCTTATAGGTTAAATTCCACCTTGTTTCATTAGCTATAAATATAAAGGGATTAGTATTAAGTCTAATATAGTAAATAATATAATAAGAATAACTTACCTAGAGGAATTCTTATAATATTACAATTCTTAGTAATATAGCCTTCTTTTTTTGCCTTTTGTAAAGATTTTAGCTAAAGTTTATATAATCCTTGGTTATTCTTAATAAGAATAGCAAGTCTTTTAACTTTGCCTAGTAAACCTATTAAATTATTAGTAAAACTTATTATAAGAATTATAATAAATTACTTACCATTTGCTAAGCATTTAAATTCCTTAAAATCTTCCTTCTCTTTAATAGAAGAGATATCCTTAGTAAAATAGTAAAGATATTCACTATTTCTATAGGATTCTAGATCTTCCTTTAAAGAGGTTGATTTTATAAATTCAGTGATAATATCCTTTATAATAATGTTAAAAACATGTGCAATACATTGGATATTATATAGCTTATGAATAATACTATTATAATTCTTACTAATATAAGAAGTTATAAAAGTATTATTATTAGAGCCATTATCCCTAGTAAAACTATAAAAAGTTAGCTACTATTTAGATTCCTAATAGAATATATTAATATAAGACTAATAACTTACCTAAGGATATACTTAGGCTCTAAACTATAATCTCTAATAAGATTATCAAAGCATTGATAAATATAAGCCCCAGTATGAGAATTTAATAGATATTTAAAGCCTATAAGTTATAATATTAATAAATAAGAGTAAAATTAATTAGAAAAGGGGAATCTTACCTATAAGCTTATATTTAAGCTTAAAAGTAGGGCTAATCTAACTTGCTATAACTCCTAAGTAAGACTTAGAATTTATAGAAGTCCAAATATCTAACTAAATAGATATAAAACCTTAATATTATAACTAATGTTGGATTTGCTAAACAATCTGATGCTTAGAGGAATTATACATAGAATTAATTCTATATATAATTGTTTAATAGTTTAGTAAGGAAGCTAGATTATTATTCCTAGTATTAAGATTAGCTTTTATCTCTTAATAAAATTAAAGGAATACTTACCTAGAATAATATTCTAGTAATTCCTTAAAGGATTTACTATTTATAATAGTAAAAGGAATATTATTCTCTAGTATAAACTTAATAACTAGAGTAATAGCCTTTTCAGATGAAAATTCCTTAATAATTGTATTATTTTGAGGCCTTTTCATAGAAAAATAAGAGGTTAAAGAGGCTTATGTATTAGGTGGTGAATCTTATTAGATTTCAGGTACTAAGAAATAGTTAGTAAAAGGAAATAATAGTAAATAAATAGAATTAAATACTTATAAGTAACCTTAAAAGGTTTTTTTTCTTCTAATTTAGAAGTTATAACCTTAGGATGTTTAGCTTTATAGTGGCTAACACCATTAGAAGCTTAAAATCGCTTAGCTTTACATTTAAAGCTATAAGAGCAGCTATCTTGTGTATAAAAGCATATAACTTCTCTCTCTTTATTATATTTAATTTTAGATAACTGAAAATTAAATAAATTATAAGTGAAAATATATGCTTTTAAAGTAAACTAATAGCTAGGTTAATTTTTAGGGGCTTTTTTGTATAATCCTAGAAGTCTACTAGCTTTAACTTAGCTAGAAGACTTAGAATTATTATCTAAGATACAAGAGGAAGAGTCTGGGTTAAATTCCGACATTTTTTTCGATTTTTCTGTTTTTCCCGATTTTTTCCAATTTTTTTCTGATTTTTCTGATTTTCTGATTTTTTCTGATTTTTGTTTTTTTAGGGGTTTTATAACTTATTTAAAGAGTAAAAAGATTGTAAAAAGAAAGGTAAACACAAGTAATAGTAATATAGCTAGCTTAACTATGTAAAGGTTTTTCTAGATGTTTTTTTTTGATTTACTAAGGTAAAAAGAAAAGAGAAAAGAAAGAAAGAAAAGAGAAAGCGAGGGAATACCCCTCCTTAAAATTTTTTTCGCTTAGCTAAGTAAGTAGGTTATAAATAACGCAATTGACTAAACAGTCTAATTAAACCAATCAAACTATAGGGGACCCACAAAAGACCCACTTTTTTATATTTACTTTAAAAATTAAGAATAGTATACCTATAGCTTTTATATTATATAAATATAGCTAATTTGTTACTTTTTCTAGAAATTTTACTTAGAAATAATTTATTTTAATTTATAAAAAATAAGCTTTTATTAAAAAAGTATTAATTTTTAATAGTATAAGTGTCTTATAACTATATAATACTAATTATACTATATTTATCTTATATTAGATAATATAAAATAAGTTATAAATTTATTATATTTATTATATTTAAATTCTAGATTTAAAAATAGAATATAATATTATATAATAAGTTATTAATTTAAAAGCTTTTATATTATATAAAGCTATTTTTTAGAATTATATTAGTAACTTTATATAAATATTTTTTCCTTTATTATTAATACTTAGTAAATTCTCTTGTAATAAACTATTAGTATTTAAGTAATAATTTTTTAAAAAGTATTAAGAAATTATAAAAATTATATATTAATTCTAATAAATTATCTATTATACTAAGGCTTTTATATATTATATAGAAATATATTAGCTATCTAAAATATCTTTTATAAATTTTTAATATATTTATTTTAATTTTTAATATATTATTTAGTACTATTTCTAAAGATATATATAGGGTACTTTTATAATAAAAAAGCAAATTTAAGAAATAATAGAATATTAATATTAGATAAAATAATATATTTATAATAGAAATACCTAATATATATAATAAAAATCAGAGATTCTAAATATTCTATAATTCATTCTATAGATACCCTATAGCCTTAATTATAGCTAATTTTCTAAGTAAGGTAAAACTTTATAAATTTATAACTAAATAACTAAATTATAATAAAATAAATAGCTTATATTAACTTAAATAAGAAAAATCTAAGGAATATTATAAGACTATATAATACCCTACTTTTTTTTTTTACTAATACTATATTTGTAGTATTTGTAGTGTAATGTAGTAAATACTACACTACACTACATACTACACTACACTAAAATTTACTACACTACATACTACAATAAAAGTCAAAATACTACAAATACTACACGACATGCAAAGCTCTGCTTATAAGGGAGTAAGTAGTAAATTATTTTATAAGTACTTATAAGGTACTCTAGTTTAGGGGCTATACCTAGGTCCTAGTATAGGAGCCTTTTATAATAACCCTAATATAGTAATACTATAATTTACTAGTAGTAAGGCACCTAGGCTATAATACTATATTTTAAATCTTATAATAGTAGTTTTACTAGGATAGGATATTATAAGATATTACTAGGTTTATTTATAACTATTACTACTATAGTAATTATAAGAGCTATTAATAATACTAAGGCTTACTAAAGCCTTTACTTATCCCTAACTAGTTCTAGTTATAAATCTTTATTAACTTTATAATAAACTTACTAGCACTATCCTTAGAAAAGCTATAATATCTAATGGTTATTATAGATTAACTCTCTAAATTTATTTAGCTTAAGGCTATAACTTTTATAAAAGCTAAGGGATATATAGAGAGGTTTAAAATAGTCTAGTAGTAGTTTAAGGGGTTTCCTTAATTAATTATTATAGATTATAGTTTAGATTAGTTAGGAAAATTTTAGATAATATTATACTCCTTAGTTAGGATTAATTAGTTACTTTTTATATTATATTACCTATAGACTAATAATAATATAAAGTAAGTAAACTAAGAGATATAAGTAATACTATATATTATAGTCTTTTTCTTATAGTTTAACTAGCTAGAATATCTAGTTACTTACTAGCTTATAATTAATAATAGGCTATTTTCTATAATAGAAGTTAGCTTAAATAAGCTACTATATAGCTATAACCTAGAGCTAGTCTAGTTACTACTAGATAAGTTTACTTTTATAATAATACTAAAGAGATAAATAGTATAGTTTCTTAAGTATCTCTAGGAGAGTATTTATCTAGTATAAGCTATAATAGCCTATATATAATAAAGGTAATAAAATACTATATTTACTTTATATTAACTAGTAAAATAGTTCTAGGTTAAAAATAAGGTATAGCTTTTACTTAAAAACATTAAAACTAATTACCCTTTATAAAAACTTAATTAGGTAGTAGTAAAGTATATAGTTATAAAAGTCCTAATATTACTTATAGTATAGCTTAATATCCTAAGAGATATTTACCTAGTATTCTATATAAACCTTATTAAATACACTATAAAGGACTCTCTCTTTAGTTAAAAGCTCTAAGACTTTTATCTAAAACTAAAATAAGTCCTTATAAAGAGTAATAATAAACTTATTAAGGAATATTAAGTTAAGTAAATCCTAGTAGCTTAGAATACTCTAGGCTAGGGTAAGAGATATAATATACTTATTAAGTAAGTAAGCTATATATAGCTTATATAAGAACTATTAGAGAATATAGTATAAATATAAGCCCTTAATAAGTTTAAGGTAAAATAAGAAAATATATAATATAATAATAAACTAAATTAATTTTAGAAAACTTATTTACCTATAGTAACTCTTATATATATCTAAGATACTAATATATTATAGTTTATTACTATTACTTAAAGGGAATAATTATTCTTTAAGTCTTTATTTAAATTAATAAAAAAGCTTATATAAGTATATATTACCTTTATTTAAAGTTAGTACTTTACTAATATAGCTATAGTATATTTACTAGGTAATAGTTATAGTATAAAGAGTTATTTACCTAGAATATAACCTAGGTTTTAGATAGTATAAGTAAGGTTAGTATATAAAGTATAAGTAAGTAAGGGTATAATAGGAGTACTAATAAGAGAATAATAAGTAAAAATAAGTAAAAATAGTAATCCTAGTAAGATAAGAAATATTATTTCTAGCTAAGGGCTAGCTAGCTCTAGGGTTTCTAAGGGTATATTTAGAAGGAAAACTTATTAACCTTAACTTAAAGAGAAAATAAGTAAGCTACTAGTAATAATAAGAAAGGGAGTTATTACCTAACTTAGTAATTTAATAATAATATTAGTTCTTACTATAGTAATAAGAAGTAAGTGCTTAAATAAGGGTAGTAAACTATTTATATATTTCTTTATATATAGTATTTAAGCTACTAATAACTTATTAGTTTTATTAGAATAAAATACTAGTAACTTATTATATAAACTATGCTATTTTATAACTAGCTAAAGGGCTAGTGCTAATAAAGGGAATAATATTAAGGCTAGTTATATTTATTATAGGAGTGTTTATAGTAAAGAATACCCTAAGAGCTAAGTAAATAAAAGCTAGGTTAAATTATACCTAGTTAAAGAAGGCATTCTAGTAACTAATAAGATAGTAATATCTCTAAGATAAAATAGGTATCTTTTTCTTTATAGTTATAGTCTTAGGGACTTTAAGCTTAATAATATATATACCTATAGTAATTTTAGCCTTAAGATCCTTAAGGGTATATTAGAGTTATAGATTAGTAAATAAAAGCCTAGTATACTATATATAAGTAATATAATACTACTAATAAGAAGAATATAACTCCTTACTTTAAGGTAAATAATAGTTTAAGACACTAGTAATAAAAGCCTATTTAATATAAGAACTATAAGGACGCTAAACTAATTTAGGTATAGTATACTATTTATTATTAGAGTTTCCCTCTATAAGGTACTTACTAATAGAATAGGATATTAGTATAGTAAAAGTAGCTACTTCTATAGCTACTAAAGCTATAGGAGTAAGGGTATTAGTTTAGTATTAAGGCATTTTAGTAAAGGAAATAATTATTTAAGAGAAGAGAACTAATAGGATAAAGGGAAAGGTATAATAGGATTATAATAATAAAGGGGATAGTATTATATAGAGGGGAAAGTAAGATAAGTATAAGTATAAGTAGGATATTTATAGTAAAAGTTATACCTATATTAAGTAAACTATAAATAGGTAAGGGTAAGGTAATTATTTATAATAAATAAACCATTAGTAAGGCAAATGTATTATACACACTATAAAATAACACTTAGAAGTAAGAGGGGGTTATTATAATAAATAATAAGGCAGTAGGGTAAGTGCCTATTAGACGCTTTATAGATAGCTATTAATAAGGATAGTTTTTATTATAATAACTAAGGGTATATGTAATATAAGTATCACGCATATTACTAAGGGACGTTATAGAGGGGAGTTATTAGTAATAGGTAAGTAAGGGCATATATAAGGGCTTAGGCTTTGCCTAAGCATTATCTATATAGTAGTTAGAGAGAGAATTAGTAAAAGTAATTAGGGTAAGGAAAAGGAGGCTTATATAAGTAGCCTAGGGGGTATAAGGGGCACTACTAGGGATAGTCTCTTACCCTTTCTCCTTTCTCCTTAAGTCTCTTAATACTATATTAACGCCCTATCGCAGTCGCCTAGGGGCCAGTCCATAACAAATTATCCTTAAAGAGAGAATCTTCTTTATTAGAGAGCTTAATAGTATTATAAGCCTTATTATTAGGGTATTATATATTAGTATTCCCTCTTTAAGACTTAATTTTATTATCTTTAGACTTATTAAAGCTCTCTTCTAATAACTTTTCTTATACCCTTTTAGTAGTAGTAAAGCTTTTAGTATCTTAAGCTTTAATAACTATATTACTAGCTTTATAGTCTTCTAAGAAGACCTCTACCTACTTCTCTCTTATAATAGCTATGTTTATAATAAGAGGCTTTATTATAATAAATTTGCTAAACTTTCTATATATTTAAGAGATATAATTAGTAGTTTACTTGCTTATATAAAGCTACCTATTCTATTTATTATATATTATACTAGATCTCTTCTCTATAGTGTAAAAAGCGCGCTAAACACCCTTTAGCCACTTATATTAGTTCTTAATAGTATTTAGAGACTATTAATATTATAGGAATTTCCTTATAAATATAGGAATAAAGCTTTTAAGAATATCTTTGTTATGGACTGGCCCCTAGGCGACTGCGATAGGGCGTTAATATAGTATTAAGAGACTTAAGGAGAAAGGAGAAAGGGTAAAAGACTATCCCTAGTAGTGCCCCTTATACCCCCTAGGCTACTTATATAAGCCTCCTTTCCTTACCTTAACTACTTTTACCACTTCTCTCTTTAACTACTATATAGATAATACTTAGGTAAAGCCTAAGCCCTTATATATACCCTTACTTACCTATTACTAATAAACTCCCCTTTATAACATCCCCTAGTAATATATATAACACCTATATTATATATATCCTTAGTTATTATAATAAAAACTATCCTTACTAATAGCTATTTATAAAGCGTCTAATAGGCACTTGCCTTACTACCTTATTATCTGTTATAATAACCCTTGCTTACTTCTAAGTATTGTTTTGTAGTGTGCGTAATATATTTACCTTACTAACGGGTTATTTATTATAAATAATTACCTTACCCTTACTTATTTATAGTTTACCTAATATAGGTATAACTTCTACTATAAATATCTTACTTTAGCTTATACTTATCTTACCTTCCCCTTTATATAACACTATCCCTCTATTATTATAATTCTATTAAGCCTTCCTTTTTATCCTATTAGCTTCCTCCTCTTAATTAGTTATTCTCTTACTAGAAATACCTTACTATTAAGTCCTTACTCTTACTCCTATAGCTACTCCTATAGCCACTTCTATAACACTAATATTTTATTTTATTAGTAAGTACCTTATAAAAGGGAACTCTAATAATAAATAGTATACTATACTTAAGTTAGTCTAGTGTCCCTATAGTCCTTATATTAAATAAGCTCTTATTACTAGTATTTTAAACTATTATTTACCTAGAAATAAAGAATTATATTCTCCTTATTAGTAATACTATATTACCTATATATAGTATACTAGGCTCTTATTTACTAACCCTTATCTTTATTATACTATTAAAGATCTTAAGGCTAAAATTACTATAAGTATATATATTATTAAACCTAGAGTCCTTAAGACTATAAATATAAAGAAAAAAATACCTATTTTATCTTAGAGATACTGCTATCTTATTAGTTACTAGAATACCCTTCTTAACTAAGTATAGTTTAACCTAGCTTTTATTTACTTAGCTCTTAGGGTGTCTCTAGCTATAAATACCCTTATAATAAATATAACTAGCCTTAATATTATCCCCTTTATTAGCACTAGCCCTTTAGCTAGTTATAAAATAGTAAAGTTTATATAATAAGTTACTAGTATTTTATTCTAATAAAACTAATAGGTTATTAGTAGCCTAAATACTATATATAAAGAAATATATAAATAGTTTACTACTCTTATCTAGGCGCTTACCCTCTATTACTATAGTAAGAACTAATATTATTATTAAATTACTAAGTTAGGTAATAACTCTCCTTTTTATTATTACTAGTAGCTTACTTATTTCCCCTTTAAGTTAAGGTTAATAAGCTTTTCTTTTAAATATACCCTTAGAAACCCTAGAGCTAGCTAGCCCTTAGCTAGAAATAATATTCCTTATCTTACTAAGATTACTATTCTTACTTACTATTCTCTTACTAATGCTTTTATTATACCCTTACTTACTTATACTTTATATACTAACCTTACTTATACTATCTAAAACCTAGGTTATATTCTAGGTAAATAACTCTTTATATTATAACTATTACCTAGTAAATATACTATAGCTATATTAGTAAAGCACTAACTTTAAATAAAGGTAGTATATACTTATATAAGCTCTTTTATTAATTTAAATAAAGACTTAGAGAATAATTATTCTCTTTAAGTAATAGTAATAAACTATAATATATTAGTATCTTAGATATATATAAGAGTCTTTATAGGTAAATAAGTTTTCTAAAATTAATTTAGTTTATTATTATATTATATATCTTCTTATTTTACCTTAAACTTATTAAAGGCTTATATTTATACTATATTCTTTAATAATTCCTATATAGGTTATATATAGCTTACTTACTTAATAAGTATATTATATCTCTTACCCTAGCCTAGAGTATTCTAAGCTACTAGGATTTACTTAACTTAATATTTCTTAATAAGTTTATTATTACTTTTTATAAGAACTTATTTTAGTCTTAGATAAAAGTCCTAGAGCTTTTAACTAGAGAGAGGGTCCTTTATAGTATATTTAATAAGGTTTATATAAAATACTAGGTAAATACCTCTTAGGATATTAAGCTATACTATAAGTAATATTAGGACTTTTATAACTATATACTTTACTACTACTTAATTAAGTTTCTATAAGAGGTAATTAGTTTTAATATTTTTAAGTAAAAGCTATACCTTATCTCTAATTTAAAACTATTTTACTAGTTAATATAAAGTAAATATAGTATTTTACTACCTTTATTATATATAGGCTATTATAGCTTATACTAGATAAGTACTCTCCTAGAGGTACTTAAGAAACTATATTACTTATCTCTTTAGTATTATTATAAAAGTAAACTTATTTAGTAATAACTAGACTAGCTTTAGGTTATAGCTATATAGTAGCTTATTTAAGCTAACTTCTATTATAGAAAATAGCCTATTATTAATTATAAGCTAGTAAGTAATTAGATATTCTAGCTAGTTAAACTATAAGAAAAAGACTATAATATATAGTATTACTTATACCTTTTAGTTTACTTACTTTATATTACTATTAGTCTATAGGTAATATAATATAAAAAGTAACTAATTAATCTTAACTAAGGAGTATAATATTATCTAGAATTTTCCTAACTAATCTAAACTATAATCTATAATAATTAATTAAGGAAACCCCTTAAACTACTACTAGACTATTTTAAACCTCTCTATATATTCCTTAGCTTTTATAAAAGTTATAGCCTTAAGCTAAATAAATTTAGAGAGTTAATCTATAATAACCATTAGATATTATAGCTTTTTTAGGGATAGTGCTAGTAAGTTTATTATAAAGTTAATAAAGATCTATAACTAAAACTAGTTAAGGATAGGTAAAGGCTTTAGTAAGCCTTAGTATTATTAATAGCTTTTATAACTACTATAGTAATAATAGTTATAAATAAACCTAGTAATATCTTATAATATCCTATCCTAGTAAAATTACTATTATAAGATTTAGAATATAGTATTATAGCCTAAGTGCCTTATTACTAGTAAATTATAGTATTACTATATTAGGGTTATTATAAGAGGCTCTTATACTAGAACCTAGGTATAGCCCCTAAACTAAAGTACCTTATAAGCACTTATAAAATAATTTACTACTTACTCTCTTATAAGTGCCTTAATAGGAAACCTCTAGGCCCTTTCCTAGATAGCCCTTAATTAGATACTATATATAGGGTTAGAGATAATAGCCTAGTTCTATAAGGTCTATAAGTATTTAGTAGTAAAAAGGACCTTACTAGCTAGTAGTAATACTATACTACTATTATCCTACTATTTATCTAGTGTTAGTAAAAGCTATATAATAATAATAGGTTATAGAATATATTCTATTTTAGAGATTACCCTTTCTTAGTCTTACTCCCTTTAAGAAAGAGTATTAAGCTACTATACCTATATACTAGGTTTATACTAGAGGTAAAAATTAAATAGTATAAGTGTGTTTACCTATTAAGCTTACTACTCTAATATTAACTAGGGAGTTATAAAGTACTCTAGGTTTTTATAGTTTATATAGATTATAAATAAACTAGAAATGCCCTATAGCTTAGCTAACTATGCCTTAAGGTATAAGATAATAGCTAATAATTCCTTATTATAAATTATATAGTTCTTTTATAAGGTTATAAGGCTAGTAAAGTAGTAAGTAACTAGGTATATAACACTATCCTAGCCTTACTAGGAAAGGTATTCTTTAATAGCTATTCCTAAATAATTAGCTTTTATTACTATAGGGAGATCTAAGTCCTATTATACTAGTACTAGGTATATAATAAAGGTATTTTTTAGCTTATTAAAGGTATTATTCTCTTTAGGTCCCTATTAAAAAGGGATATTTCTCTTAGTTAATTATATTAGTAATGCTACTAGTTCTAAAAAGTTACTAATAAAGTTATAGTAAAAGTTAGTAAACCCTAGAAAGCTATAGACCTTCTAAAGTTTTATTAGAGTTACTTACTCCTTAATAGCTATAACCTTTGCTAGGTTTAGATAGATAAAATAACCTACTATAATAATATATCCTAGGTATTAAACCTCCTTTACTATAAATATAGACTTATTAAGGTCTAAGTATAAACCTATAGCCCTTAGGTAGCCTAATATTAACTAGACCTTAGCTATATAGTCCTTCCTTAATCCCCCTAAGTAAACTAAAATATTATCTAAGTATACTATAATAAAATCCCCTAATATATCCCCTAAGAACTTATTAATATAATATTAGAATATTACTAGTACGCTAGCTAGGCTAAAGGGGTAAACTAGCTACTTAAATAGCCTAAACCTAGTTTAAAACGCTATAAGGTACTCCTAGCCCTTAGTAATCTATAGCTTATAAAATACTATATAAATATTTACCTTTATAAACTAGTATACCTAGGATAAGGAATAAAGTGTTTTCTTAATTAATAGGAGAGAATAGTAATCCTATACTATTATCTTATTAAGAGCGTAGTAGTCTATATAAAAACGCTAACCTCTATTAGCCTTTTTAATAAGAAGGACTAGAGCTATAGCTAATAATAAGCTAGTATAAATCTAACCCTTATCTATTAAGTCTATAATCTAGTGCCTAACCTCTAGAAGCTAGTCCCTTAGTATATTATATAGTAGTCCCTAAGGGAGTGTTAGTTTAGACTTATTCTAATTCTTATATAAGTATATATAGTAATTAAGGGACCCCTAATAAGGGGGTAAGCTATTAGCTTTAGCCTTATTAAAAAGGTCTATAAAGTTAGCTAACTCCTTAGGTAATATTAATATATCTAGGCTATTAGGCTTTATCTTAGGTGCTATAATCTATAGTACTATTATTATCTCCCTAAGGCTTATAGTAATAAATATTATAAAAGTGTCTTTCTTATAGTATACCTAGCGCGCTTTTATAGTATATAAGGACTTAATAATCCCTTATACTAGAGTCTTTATCTTATATATAAAGGCTTTAGAGATATATAAGCCCTTTATTACTCTAATAACTAATTACTATTTTACTATATAAATAACTATATTATAATATTCTAGCTATAGTATCCTAAGTATAATATCTTATATAAGGCCTAGGATAATATATAAATATACTAATAACTCCTAGCTATTAATATTTATTCTAGTGTATACTATATAGGTAATTAAGAAAGTGTCCTCCTATACCTTTTTTCCTCTCCTTTTTATTTTTACTATAGTTTAAATATACTTTCTCTTTAGTAAATATATAAGCTCTAGGCTAAACTATTTTACTACTAACTTACTTATAACACTATAATAATTATAACTATAATTAATCTAGATATTAATATAATAATATATATTAAAGAGTATAGGAATTAAGAATAGTAATTAGTCTATATATTATACTATATCTTACTCTAACTTTATATAGCTTAAATAGTTATCCTATATTATAGTATATAGTTAGCTTACTTACCCTTATATAAGACTTTACTTAGGGGTTACTTATTTTCTATAAGGGAAATATTTACTTTCTTATTTATGCTTTTCTTATTTACTTTATATAAGTTAATACTAACCTATAGGTAATAGGGTAAGAGAAAAGTGCACTTCTAAATATAGTAATCCTTAGATTTATATTATAAGTAATATCCTTTCTAATAGTAATTAGCTAACTTTACTTCTAATACCTATTTAGCCTATTATATGTTTATAGTAAGCTTTAAACCCTTCTCTTTTTTAACTAGCCTATTTTATTTTCCTAATTAAGTTCTTACTATATATACCCTAGTTATTAGTATATTACCCTTATAATTAGTCTAAGGTATAGGTTTAGCTAGCTATAGTTTATATTAGAACTAGTACTTATTCTCTATAGTAAGGGCCTTAATATTAACTATAATCTTATAATACTATATAATAGCTATATACTATATACTTTAGCTAATACCCTAGCTTATACTAATTTCTTTTAAATACTTATTAAGCACTTATTAAAGCTTTACTAGCTTTATATTATTCTCTTAATAATTCTCTCTTACTAATAAAAGCTTCTTTATAAAGTAAATAAAGAATATAGAAAATAACTCCCCTAGGCCTTATTTTATCTAGTTAAGCTCTATAAGGGCTATCTCTTATTTATATAGATTAAAAAATATAGACCTAAGGTATTCTAGGAATTTAGCTAGGTTAAAATTATAAGTACTACCTTATTTAAAGAAAGTAGCTACCTAAAACTAGACTTTAGAGAATAAGTTCTAGTAAATAAATATTTACTTATTCTTATTAGTTTTAATAAAGTCTTTATTTATCTATAGCTTATATTTTATTAGGAACCTTTATATAGTAAATAAGGCCTTATTACTATTATATAGGTTACCTATAGGGATAGGTTTTTATTTTACCTTAGATATAGTTAAGACTAAGTTAAAGGTAAGAGGTAAAGTAAGGTTAACTATTAGAGTACTAGGTTAGGCTATAATAGGTAGTTAGGTTAAAGGTTTTATAGTATTTATAGCTACTTATTATTAAAGGTATATAAGCTTTACTATTTACTTATTAAGTATAAGTTAAAGTGTCTTAAATTAAGCTTATTAAGCTACTAGTAATGCTATAGTATTAGATAAGGGGGTTATTATCCCCTAGCTAGGTTAGTCTTATAGTTAAAGTATATTTACTATATCTATTAATATATTTATTAGTATTTCTATTATATCTTTTAGTAGTTATTATAAAGGACTAAAGGAAGTCTCTTAATTATTATAAACTAGCCCTTAGGTAACTATAATAAGGCGTTAATATAGTATTAAGAGACTTAAGGAGAAAGGGTAAAAGACTATCCCTAGTAATACCTCTTATACCCCCTAGGCTACTTATGTAAGCCTCCTTTCCTTACCTTAATTACTTCTATCACTCCCCTCTCTGACTGCTATACGGACAATGCTTAGGCAAAGCCTAAGCCCTTACAATCTTAAATAATACTAATCTTACTACTATTAAGCTATTACTTATAGTAAGCTTTAAGGAGTAATTTAAGAAAGAAAAGGGTTTAATTATTAGTCTAATAAATTCAGGAGGGTCTAGATACCTATAATTAGGTGCTTTAGGATATAGTTATAATAGGTATTTAAATTATATAATATTTACTAGTAAATTATAATAATCCTATTATATTAAAGCTATAGAAAGGAAGAGCTACTATTATAATAGTTCCCTTATATAAAGGTAGTGAAAAAAAGCCCTAGAAGTAGGCCATAATAGTATAAAGTGGCCGCCCTATATAGATCCACATATAATTTGTACCATGCAATGTCAGTGCAAACTTTGCACCGGCTCGTGGATCACACCCATAACAATAAAAGCGGCGACGCTCTCTGTGCCACATATTATGACTCCCCCCCCCGGTCCTGCCTGGCAGCCTTAACACGACGACGCATGCTGGTGGGCCCCAATGGAAGGCAAACATTGACCCAAACCAGACATGATAACTTGTTTGATACCTCTACGGAGTATGTCCCTTGTTGAATACCGCCGTCTCCGTTCATTGCCTGCTTTCTTGCCATGTCAGCTTCACTAGCACCAGAGTGCAATGAGGTCAAGGAGTAAGCAGCAGTCCTTCATTGATTCTTGTCTGGCTTCAGCTCATTCTCTCTCGTAAGGCGATACGATACATGCTTCTTGAAATGGTACAGCGAGAGTGAGTTGTCGCAATGCACTACTATTCGGACAGGCGCTTGAATGGCTGACGTCAAGGACAGAGTACCTCAGAGGTGCACAGAAAGATAACCAAGAATGCGCCGGATTGTTCAAAGAATATCAAAAATGCCTTGGGGTGAGTGGTGCGAGAGGGAGATGTGGCTGACAATGTCATCTTTCGAAGTAATGCCATGTTGAATTAACGCAATGCCAGGTTGCTCTGAAGGAGAGAGGCATCGACAAACTTCTCGAGGAGGCGCGGGAGGACAACAAAGAGAACGATGCAAGACTGACTGCACCAAAGAGTAAGTCTTCCTTACGCTGGCTTGCTGGCTTGCTGGCTTGCCTCAAGTTGCCACTTTTGGAATGGACGTGTCGGCTAATGCGACATCAGGATAGCATGATTGGCTGGCCGACGGACAGGCATCGGCAGGACATAGATATTTGAATTTGGCAATGAAGATGAACTTGATATGCGTCCGTACTCTCCCAAAATAGTCCATCCCTTACTGTAATTCAACGTCTGAGCGGAATGAGGCCTCATGCAACGATGCAGTAGGCGCCACGTGATTGCCTGTGTTGAAGGCGTGGCATGGCAAAAAGTGACGGACTTTGGTCCGCCCCACCTTCAAATCCCGTTGTCGTGACAGGGATAAGCATCAGAAAAACCCGAGCCGAGCTTATTAGGAGAGGCCAGAAAAGCAAGGCGCAGTCTGTCTTTTAGACTCTTCAACACGACCACGACGAGTACGGCCTCAACCGATGGGCTATTCTGCGCAAGTCTGATTCGAGTTTCATCTCCCTTCAAGACGGTCGATACAGAGCTTGCCCCCCCGTGCATCAATCGCCAAGAGCTCTCCCCCGTCGAACTGCCTTGGCCAGCCTCGCGACCACATCACAAGCTCCCGATTCGAGGTGTCTGGCGTGTCTGACGGCATGCGCGCTGCCTGAGCAGATAGCGCTCTATGCACCCATTTTCGATCCTCACCCTTGGCATCTTTGTAGCTGGCTACATCACTGCGAGGTGGGATCTTGTGACACGCCTCTATGAACTGGCCATCTTTGCCGCTGAGTACGGAGTTGTGGTATGTCATATATCTTTATTTAATTCAGTGCGGGGGATCCCGCGCGGGCTCATGTTCCACCACTGACCTGAGATTACCTCATGTTTATCTGAATAGATTCGCGTTGTCAAAGGAGTCATTGCCCTGACAGCTTTATTCTTCACCATATTCCTACCGATCTTCTGGATTGCGCAAAAGGAAACGCATTTGGTAGGTCCAAGACCCTACATACGACCTCGGGAGAGCACTCACATGCCCTCTCGATAGCATCCACGGGCTCCAGATATCGGCTTGTCTGCTCGGGAGCAGTTGAGACGACGCGGTTCTTTCTAAGAGCAACGTTCACGAATCCAATAGTTTAAACTGGTCATGGTAGAGCATGATGGATTGATGCGTCTGTTCTGGCCGACGGACATTCGCAAGTCCGATCGACCCGGAGTTGTTGTTGGGTGGAGAAACTCTACATTGGACGTCTTCGTCGTCGCCATCCTGGACGATGTGAGGGTAAGTCTCTTATCAGTCCGTCTTTGGGGCAGTTCATCTCTACTTGTGCTAATGGGCGTAGGCTCAAGATGTTGAATTCCACCTGAAGCTGGGTACATTTTTCCGGAGCGCCCCTCACTCCGCTGTGCGAATATACGATATTTGTGGGCATTCATCGATGCATGTGCTGGGCGTATCAAATGGGGCGAATGCAGAAGCCGTCGATCCCTCTTGGGTCTGCGCTACCATCAATCCATCATCACGAACGCCAACCATCACTTGCGCCAAGGCGTCGAGCATACAACTCATCCTATACGATAGACCCCACCCCAAGCATATGCAGTACATTTCGTTGGCCCCAATTGCGCTAGCACTTGGAGACAAGGGGTCACTGATAGACGATGGCAAAGTCGACGAGCCAGATGTGATTGAGCAACAGGAAGGCGCAGCCAGGGACATACGACGAAAGCTCGTCGAGAAGCTGAAGCAGCACAGCATTTCCAATCGAGTACCTTCAGCAAGAGACAGAGCGTTGCGCAAGATTATCAATCAAGTGAATTGGTCTTGGGAATTGGAGCAGACGCTACAGAAAAATGTTGGGCGCTTGGGAGCCAGGCCCAAGCGCAGTCTAAGCGTATCTGAGCAAGTCATGGAGTCGGCTTCAACTATGAGGAACTATATTCTCAGGCAACTTTGGACCTTCTTCTATGTATATTTGTTCCCCACAATCCGAAGGCTCTTCATCCTTTTCCTCATGGGACATCGAATGGCCGCAGAGATGTTGCTCATGCTTCTGGAGTTTCGTATCAAACCAGGGTACGCCGCTCTGAAAGATGTTTCGGCCACTGCACAACAAATCGAAATCCGGCTTCAACAATTTTGCTACTGGCCGATGCAATACTCGACACTGCGGCAACGAAAACTCAACTGGGCTAGCGTCACGACGAGTCATCCCGACTATATCCGTTTCTACAACAGCCTTTGGCTCGTTGCAAATGACGTCATCATCGGCATGGCTCTGGGCTCGTACATAGTTGAGCACGCGGACTGGGTAGCAACGCAAGTAGGCGATCTTCTCAGAATTTACACAGTCGAGGCGCTTGAGACCAGTATCAAGTGGTTGATGGGCTGGCCAGCAGGTTTGAAGCTCAATAGCGAGCTGGCTGATTTTCTGGGGAATCTGTTCCTCTGGGTTATTGACTATTGGTCGAGTAAGTCTTACACGGTGAGCCATTTGCTCCCAAATTTCCCGCGCGCTTACCAACGATATAGGCTGCGTTGGGACTCTGCATCCAATTTTACCCAAAGTGGTCTGGTTCATCGGTATCACATCCTTTGCAGGTGCCAGCATGCCAGTTGCTTTATGCTCCGATCTTCTTTCCGCGTTGACGTTGCACATCTATTCTTTCTATCTTGCCTCGGCACGCATTTATCATTGGCAACTCACGATTCTGCAGTCTCTGTTCCACCTTTTTCGAGGAAAGAAGCACAACGTGCTTCGCAATCGTATTGATTCATGCGATTATGACCTGGATCAGCTTCTCGTGGGCACAATCCTATTCACCCTTCTTTTCTTCCTTCTTCCCACAGTTGTTGTTTTCTACCTCAACTTTGCCATTGCAAGGATGATCATTATTTCCATGAAAGCCGGGTTTGACACTTTGTTGTCTCTTCTCAATCATTTTCCGTTGTTTGCAGTCATGTTGCGAGTCAAGGACGAGAAAAGGTTGCCTGGTAAGTCTCGTCAGCTGTCATGGCCTCTGAAGAGGTGGACATGCGCGACTAACGTGATCCAAGGCGGCATTCGTTTCGAGCTTCGGGATACCCAGAACTATAGAACCATCGACATTAACTCCACTAATGAGACCCCGACATCCATCATATATCTCAAGGTGAGATTTTCTGCTTTTCCTCCGGATGAACCATGCCTGGGCGAGAATTTATTTTTGCTGATGAGCATCATTTCAGTCAATACCGTTGAGCTTCAGTGCCATGTTCCACCAGTATTTCCAAATGGCGCATCGCATTCGAAAGCACTATCTGGCGCCTAGAGTTTTGCTGTGTCTTCTCACAGGTCAATTTGTGCCGCCAATTAATCGAAAGAACTTGTACAGTCTACAATACAGTATGCTTCCAGCGAGACGGGCGAATGTTTGGGAGATGTGGCGAGCAGTCAATACTGAGCTGCCGCAAAAGAAGCCTTTTCAATTACCAATAACTCCTGCTTTGTCAAACGGAGGCAAGAGAATGACTGGCAATGGGCGGACTAGGTCCTATCATTAATGTAGAAACGCGAATCATCAGCACATGGCTTGAATCGAAGTGCATTCACCCCGTGCCGAGCCAGTTGTTGTAACCCCCCCCCGAGAGAAGATTGAACGGTGAAAAAAAAAAAATTGTGGAAGTGCACGTTTGAGAGACAATGCCACAAAGAGAGAAGGCCCCACTAAACTTGCGCCCGCCGAAATGTGGGGTTCCGTTCAGGCCGCGAAGCCAACCTGAATTGCTGGACAAGGCTTCATACGACCTCAAGTTTCGAATCCTCGTTACTTGCCTCATTTGTGACACATTCGCACATTTTCACATTCTTACATTCTTACATTTATTCTTACCTTTTACCCTTACAGCTTGAGCAGGAACGCCTACACGAATCTGACCTGGTTGAAATCAAGACAAAGCCTGCGCACTCTTGGTCATGGATCCTAAACAGAAGTTCTACCGCCACTTTCTGGACAGCGTTGCGGGTGAGCCGGCTTGAGAAAGCACCCCAACAGAGCGCGAGGCTGACTTGATGAGAAAAAATGGTACCCATGTAGAACTTCAAGATTTGATCGACCAACTTGGGTCTGTCTCTCCAATCGCCGGGGAGCGTCAAGAGGCCATCGACCATGTTTTGGCTGGCATCAGCAAGCTTCAACATGAGGTCTCGGACGCTGCAGATTTTACCCCCTCGTATGACCGCAAGCAGTACTCTGATGTTGGTAGCATCGCCCTCGATGCTGTCCTTGGCAGACTTGGCTGACGAGCTTGCTCTCAACTTATTAGTCCATCAAAAGTCTTCAGGACAAACTCAATGAGACACTGGTCAAAATCACCCCAAAATCACGCTTCCAGTTCAGACGACCCAGCATCAAAGCGCACGTTGACATGGGAGCGCCGGAAAACGACCCACGGTTACACCCGGGGAGCTTTTCCAGAAACGCGCAGAACCACAAGAGTGAAGAGCACCAGGACCAGGAAGCCATCGAGAGTGATGACAAGGTTGGCGACCTTCGGTCTACTACTAGGGAAATGAGGGACTACAACGCCGAGCTCTCTCAGCCCAGCGGTCAATTTGTTCGGAAACCAAGCTTTTCTGCGGCCAAGAATATCGGCATCTCGGACCAGTCAAACCTTCACATTATCCTCCCATCTTCGGCAGCGAGGGCCACGGCGTCGGGTAGCTTGACTGGTTTGAAATCCTGCATCGTCGACATGTCTATTCCTACAGCTCAGGGACGGCCGTTCCCAGGTCTTGCTCTGAGGGACATTTCACAGAGTCTCATCATTGCAGGCCACGTTGATGGACCCGTTCACATCACCGGGGTAACGAACAGCATCATCGTGGTTGTAGCTCGACAGGTGCGTATTCACGAGTGTAAAGACGTGGATATTTATTTGCACTGCACAAGCCACCCAATCATTGAAGATTGCACAGGCATGCGCTTCGCACCTGTGCCCGAGTGCTATGTAAGTTTTTATGAAACGACCCAGCGTGCGTGGCCTCTGCTCTGCTTTTGCCGCGATGCTGACTCTAGACGCAGGCTGTCAATGACGACTCTGGGAGGGAAAACCAATGGAACCAGGTTGATGATTTCAAGTGGCTCAAGGCTGGTCAGAGCCCCAATTGGACGACATTGTCGAGTGCCGAGGTGCTGGATGAGTCTGTTTGGACCAGCGTGGTCCCGGGACAACCTGGTAAGAGCGTCGAGGAAATCCTGCATCAGGTCGGCATACCTCGTCATTGATTGCAAAAAGGTTCATTTGAACTATTTCGATAAGGCTTTTTGTATGTGCCGATGTAAGCACAAGGCAGAATCGATATATATGTCCCGTAAACGCCAAACATTCCCGGTAGAAGCAGGTAACCTGTCGACGCCGATATTTCATGCAAGACAAGGCAGTGTGCGACGTTGTCCATGAGCGCCAAGCCCCCCCCGCCCCCTTCATTTCAAATTATAGAAAGCGTATATCGTGCGACTCGGAAGAATCTCTCTCTCAAGTTTCCATTCTGTCGCCTACAACTGCAGCATCCTCCTTTCCAAACTTGAGGCCCCCATCGCGTAGACTGGCGAGCAGGGCGCGCTGCTTCTCAATGCGCGCTTCCAAGTCCTGGAGCTCACGATTTTGTTCCTCAATCGAGCGCTCCATGTCTGGAAGAAGGCGTACCTGAGCCCGAGCCTGCTGGAGCTTGTGCTTCAAGCCATCAGTCGCGCCGGGCACGTCCTTGAACGAGAGCTGTTGACCTTGGGTGCTGGCGCCGCCGGGTGTTGCACCACTTCCGGCCGCGATGCCATTCGACGACTGGAGACCAGCTCGAACCTTGGCCAGGACTATGGATAGCTCCGATAACGCATCGAGGTCGTCTGGGGAGAGGGACGGTGGCAACGCGAGCGGGTGTTGTTCTGCCGCCATTGTTGGCGAGGCACACGGAAAAAGCCGGCGGCGGTTCAATGTGAAGCACGAAAGGTTGGGAAAAGACGGGTTCAGGTGGTGCAGCGGAAAAGGCGAACCCTATTAATACCTCTATGCCACGTACTCGTCGTAGGTGAAGACTTTTTGCTCGGCGGCCGCTGTGGAGCTCATCTCACCAGGAGCCCCCATGCCAGGAGACGCGCACTGTCCTCTATAGTGCCCAGGCCGTGACCGAGCACAGTACCAATGAGGCCCCAGAATTCATTTGTTGTCGTCTTGGAGCAACTTATGACATTAGGTGTGGTACGTTGTACTCCGTAAAACAACACCCCACCATTCCCGCGTTTTACAATCTTTACTGTCCAGCTCTTCGTCAAATTCACGCATTCTTTCTCGGTTGCTCTTCGAAGTCAATAGAGCACTATAGCACCGAAACGATATCCCCAACTTCTTTTCGCATCTCGCCACAACAAAACGTACATACCTGTCCGTCATGTCGAAGACCGAGCAAAAGGCTTGCCTCAGTACGTCGTCCGCTCCCGATTCCATCAGACTGCCCCGCCACCCTCGAGCTTCTTCTGCTCCAGGTTCTCCCGCTCGCGACGGTGGAACAAGCGAGCGATCGGCAGAGTCAAGTTCCCTTGCCAAAAAGAGATATGCACGCCTTGACTATGTGCTCTTTGTTTGCTACGTTTTGGTGTATTTGGAGCTTGGATGGCTAATTCTTCTGCTCTTGCGCACCTTCAGTCGTCATTGATGGGTGGGGAATTCCCTCCGAAAATTCTCCCAAGGATGGCGATGCCATTACCAACGCCAACACGCCTGTGATGGACGAGCTGTCAAAGAATGCCGACGGCTTCACTGAGTTGGAGGCTTCTTCTTTGGCAGTTGGTCTGCCCGAGGGTCTGATGGGCAACTCGGAAGTCGGTCATCTGAACATTGGCGCTGGCCGCGTCGTCTGGCAGGATGTCGTCCGCATTGATCAGACCATCAAGAAGGGCGAGTTCAGCAGCAACGAAACTATCAAGAAGACGTTCAAGAGCGCCGCTGCTGGCAACGGCCGCTTGCACTTGTGTGGTCTCGTTTCTCACGGTGGTGTTGTAAGTCTCAAATGCCGATATGTCACCAACGTCCCGAAATGGCCAACTGACGGGGACATTTCTCTTGCAGCACTCCAAGCAGGAACACCTTTACGCTCTTCTCCGCGCTGCCAAGGAGTACAAGGTTCCCAAGGTCTTCATTCACTTCTTTGGTGACGGCCGTGACACCGACCCCAAATCCGGTGCCGGCTACATGCAGGAGCTTGTTGACTATCTCAAGGAGGTAGGCGTTGGACAGATTGCTACCGTGGTCGGTCGCTACTTTGCCATGGACCGTGATAAGCGATGGGAGCGTGTCGAGATTGCCCTCAAGGGCATGTGCCATGGAGAGGGCGAGGCCAGCGAAGACCCTGTCGCCACTGTCAGGGCTCTGTATGAGCGCGGCGGAGATAATGATCGCGACGAGTTTCTGAAGCCCATTATTGTCGGCGGTGATGAAGGCAGAATCAAGGGTAATATTTTATACATTGACGGAACTTTTGTCTCGATGTTGCGCTGGATGTGCTAATTAATGCTTTGTTCCAGATGATGATACTGTCTTCTTCTTCAACTACCGCTCCGACCGGGCACGGCAGATCACCCAGCTGCTCGGTGATGTCGATCGATCTGTCCTGCCCGATTTCAAGTACCCCAAGATCAACAAACTCGTCACCATGACCACCTACAAGACCGACTTCCCCTTTGAGGTTGCCTTTGAGCCTCAGCGCATGGGCAACGTCTTGGCCGAATGGCTGGGCAAGCAAAACGTTGAACAAGTACACATTGCCGAGACTGAGAAGTACGCTCACGTAACCTTCTTCTTCAATGGCGGTGTCGAGAGGGTGTTTCCTCTGGAGACTCGCGACCAAGATCAGGATCTTGTTCCTTCCAACAAGTCAGTGGCTACCTATGACAAGGCGCCTGAGATGTCTGCGGACGGTGTCGCAGACCAGGTCTGCAAGCGCTTGGCTGAGCAGAAATTCCCCTTCGTCATGAACAACTTTGCTCCTCCGGACATGGTTGGTCACACTGGTGTGTATGAGGCCGCCATCATCGGCTGCGAGGCTACCGACAAGGCCATTGGCAAGATTCTGGAAAGCTGCAAGAAAGAGGGTTACATTCTCTTCATCACGGCCGACCACGGCAACGCTGAGGAGATGAAGTTTGAAGATGGCAAGCCCAAGACCAGCCACACCACCAACAAGGTGCCTTTGATCATGGCCAATGCCCCAGAGGGATGGAGCCTGAAAAAGGCAGATGGTGTTTTGGGAGATGTTGCGCCCACCATCCTTGCTGCCATGGGTCTGCCACAGCCAGATGAGATGACTGGAAAGTCTCTGCTTGACAAGGATCTTAAGAGAACTGCCGAGTAAAGCTTGACAGTCTTGGAATATATCGGAATTGGAAGTTATGGGAATGATGGTGAAACAGAAAAAGGGGGCTGTTGATTTGTGTGCGGGCGTTGTGGCAGTGGGAGCGAGTACACGATTTGGCGAGACATGAGAAACGAAAATCCGTGTAAATTAGATGATGAACACGAGAATGGACATGAACGGGCGCGGCCCCTGGCTGATAGACAGAACAAGAGCAAAGTACAGAAAAGGACCATATCATTCCACGAATTGACAAATTGACGAAAGTACCAGGTGCTCCTTGTAGCATATGTGTCGGAACACACAAGAGATTATAGCCGCAGTCCTGCTTAGGGCTGCGCGTCTGGTTTTTTTTTTTTTTTTTTCTTGTGGCCTGACGGTTTTCTCATTACAATGAATGGCAAGGCATGGCTTGTCGTTGTGTAGTTGACGCAAGCTGCATGCAATTTCATTAGAACTGACCAAGATTAAAGGGGTCGGGTCTGGTTGTTCTCCCAAGCTCGAGGTTGGCCTGTACATACGGACGGATACGGATACGGGAGTATTATAGGACAGGGCAGGGCAATTGATTGGTATCGCAAAGGGCGTCATCGGATGAAGAGCAGGGCATCGTGGAATCGTGGATGGACCCTTTCCTGACAAATCGCGGGCCTTGCCTTACGTCATATGTAGGTGGGTGGTGTCTGCAAGGGTCTCTCACCCGGACGTGTCGGGGAGCCAAACAGACAATACGACCCAACCACAGGTTGACCACAGCTCGGATACGCCTCCGACTGTCGAGCCACTCAGAACAGCCAAAAAAGAAACAAAAAAAAAACATACCCGAGGTACGTACTCAGGACCCTTGGAATTATCTTAGATTCGTTTCTACTCCCTTCTTTTCTTCAGTTCCAGATTCGCAGCATGCTTTCGATGCATTGTTAAGGGGGGTGCATCGAAAAGGGGTCCATGGCGTCCACACCACACAGTCAGTCAGCTTGTCAGCATTGGCGATGTGCAGGTGATGAAACACGACGGTACCGTTGTAGAAGGAGGCACGGGGGGTGCTGGGTCCAGATGCGAGGGGTCTAGATCGATCGATTTTTACGGCGCGCTGGCTGGCCGCCGGCTGCACGCGTGGTAGTGGTGGTAGCGGTAGCAGAGGTGTGAGCTCCGACGCCCTCCTTCTGTCGCTTCGGTGAGTTCGGAGGGGGTTGCTGGGCGGAAAAGCAGGCCACGCGCGCGTGCACAGGGCAATTTAGTTTGTCCACGAAACTGAGAACTGACGAGAACCAGTTGACTAGTGCCGATGACAGCGCAAACGTCAGATTCGCGGACGCTACTCCGTAATACGGGCGGACTGGAAGGAGCCACTGGGGTTACCTACCCTGCTGTTTGGCTTTTTGAGCCGGTGGGGGTCTTCGCCTGTTCTCTCGTGGCTGGCTTCCAGCAGTGACTCAGTCCCATGTTTGCTTGCTATGTAGTGTGCACGAGCCAGGCACAGAGAATTGCTATCCGTATGTATAGTCGTGCTAACGGGGTTCTCGTTCGATGTGATCAATACGCATCAGGATTCTCAGAAGAACACAGTGACAAATTTTTCATTTCAACCGGGGCTCTGGGAAAGATCCACTCGATATATTCAATTGGGAGGAAATCCTGCTGGGACTCTTTAATCGACCTGATTTGATTTGTCCATGTCCATCCAGGAGGGCGTATTTGGAAATATGTACCAATTTGGTGCGGACTAGTTGAGGCTCTTGATGGAAAGATTTGGGGAATTGCCACCAATGACAGACAGAAGAAGCATCTTGATGCGCTTGCCTCACTAACGTCACACCCTAGGTGTGTCCATGTCTATGTACTCCGTAGACCCTGAGTTGCTGCTGCTGGCTGCTGTGGGTCCCGATCTCTTCTGATCCCTCTAACACCATGTAAGTTGTGGAAATCGAAGCAATGGGCGTCGAATCTGGGGGCTTCGCGGCCCGCAGGCTTCTTCCACCCCCATTAATCAATGTCTCTCTCAGCGTGGCCACGGCCCTCGTCGCCGCCAGCGACGGGCCTGGCAATGCCCTCTCGCATCTGTTCCCCAAGCTTTTCCGCCACGGTCGATATCCTCCCCATTTTATCAGTGAACCGTCCTTCAACCTCAAGTTCGCATTATCCACAGGCGCATGCACCTTGCCACATGCACCTTGCCACATGCACTTGACGACCTCCAAACGGCCTATCTATTCGCAACTCACCATTCGATACACGACTTACCATCGCAAACACTCCTCGTATCAACTTCCTCGCTTGATTTAGGTCTCAGCCAAGTTAATTGCGACGAGGCCGAACTTGCTACGTTGCAAGCCAGTCCTCTGGAACTCCGGACAACTTGATTCGAGGTGCCGACATTTTTCTGCCTCTTCATTTTCCGAGTTTGCGTCCGCCCGAACCAGGATTTTTTGTTTGTTTCGAGATTCGAAAAATTATTTATCCTGACAGCTACGACCAAACATACGTCAAAGCCACCGCCACAAAACTCCGAGTTGACGAGGATCCTGGTGATTTTGTTGAGGTGAGCCGCCCACAATCGCTCTCACGAATGGTATACCGCGAACAGGACGTGAATATGAATGCCAAACAAGCGCCTCATATCCGCATCTCATGGTCGCAATCACTCGAGCCTCTACAACCACGCCCGTATACGGACTGTCATGCTGACCCTTTTTGCAACACAGAGTGTCTCCTTGGATTCAGCCGCTACATCCACTTTCGAGTGAGGTGCCCGATCAATTTGCCCGAGGATTTGATTGAGAAACTCGGATACCCTCAGTCTGCAAGCAAAAAGCACAGGTGCCTTTCCGGGTGTCATCAGGCCCAGCTTCTTTGACTTCAGGCGCCCATATAAGAGACAGGTATGTGAGCTATCGGACGGCCCAGTTGATTATTATGACACAATGCGTGCCATCAAATGACGGCGCTCGATCGATCGATCACATCCCCAGCGGTGCTGTTCTGCCAGTACGCCGCCCAATTGTGGTGGGACGCTAGCAGTGCTGCGGCCCCTCACCTAATAAGCTGGGCTCGCTTCACCAAAACGGCCTCGATACCCGTGCTAACACTATCCTCCACGCACATAGACAGCACACCCTTCTAGCGGTTACACATCATACATACGTCACAGCTCCCAAGGGTCTGTCTTTCACACGGTCTCTACGAGCTCTTTCAGGGTCTGTTGCCCAGACCATATTTCCCGGGATAGATCAAGCTGCATATCAAGAGTCATGTCCGGCCCCATTCTTCTTACACAGCTACTATAAACTACTATCCAGATTCTTATGCGTCGACGATGGCATTACACGCCCAGAAACCACAGGGCACAGAACCACCGCGTCTGAGTGCAACCGGACAACCTCTTCCTCGTCGAAGCTCACCAGAGAAATCCGTAACTTTGAATCATCACAGACTTGCCCGAGATGCCTCTCTCAGACCCAGTCCTGGTTCAACACCAACAAACAAAACCAACACTACGAACTCCACACGTCGGAACTCATCCGGCGAGAGTCACGAAACAGGTCAAAGTGATCCAATCAAATGGTTTGACCAGTCCAATGAGAATCCGACAGCAACGTTCGATCATGCCACCATGGATGGTAAGTTCAAGTTACCAAGCAATTGAAACGACCAACGTCTAACACAGCTGACATCAAAAATCATAGTCGACCCTCCCTTTTTTCAAAAAGAATCGGATTCATCGAATGAAGACAGACCTTACACGTATCAAAAAAGCCCACAACCCCAACCGCGTCTTGCTACAGGCCATAGTAGCAGTGCCGATGACTATCGAAGTGTGATTGACGACCTTACCGTTGAAATACAAAACCTCAGAGAAGAGTTGAGGAAGCACAAACAGCGAGGACCTGACATGTTAAGGAAGGATCAATTGTTTGAAATCAAATACCACGGTCTCCCAAAACGCAAAAGAAGGGAACTGGAAACAACACTTCGCGATTTTGCCGCGAGCGTGGAAGGCTCACCTGGCGTATCGGCCCCTCGGCAGAACAAGTCCCTGCAACAGTCCAACCGCGATCACATGTATTCCGGCTCTGCTGCTGCGTCAAAGCACGCCTCATCGTCGTCTGGTTCTAATACCAGACCAATCGATTCTGCATATGCGTCCATGTCCAGCGGTGCCAACTCATCCGGTGTATCACTTGGCCGTCCTGCGGCTAACTCCCGAGCAAAAAACGCCCAGAAAGTGGAAAACTATTTGCGCGATATTCCGGAGGGACTGTACCCGCGACATATGATTTTGACAGACCGCGAGAAGAAGAAGCTTGTAGTTCGACGCCTGGAACAGCTTTTCACGGGCAAGTTTAGTGGTCGACATGCACGCCAAGCGAGACAAGGCTTGAACGTTCCTGGGCTGTCGGCGCCGGATGTTGATCCCGAAATGCAGCCCAAGTTTCTCAAGGAACAACAACAGAGTACAGGTCCCTCTGGACTCGAACCGTCCCGTGAAGCCAAAATAATAGGCCAGCCTCAGAAGTCTGGAACATTTGAGAAGAAAAATTCTTCAAGGGACAATGTCTCTACATCAAATTCGAACGGTGATCAGACAGAGTCAAGCGGAAACGGCAACAGCAGTCGTTCTGGAGCCAACACATCGCCAATGCAGCCACCAGCTGCGGACCAAAGACCAACGAGAGTCAAGGATTTGGACCCCGACCGTGTACAAGTTCCCTCGGAAAATATGGAATACATTCGACATCTGGGTCTTGTACCTCCAGAACTACTGACTAGTACCCACAACGATGTCCAGCCAGACGCTGATGGCTGGGTTTACTTGAATCTTCTGTGCAGCCTGGCCCAGTTGCACATTGTCAACGTTACGCCAAGCTTCGTGCGAAGTGCAGTGAGCGATATCAGCACCAAGTTCCAGCTTTCCCCCGACGGCCGCAAGATTCGTTGGCGCGGCGGAAGTGAGGGCACCCGATTTTCGAGCGACAGCTCTAACGACAGCAGCCAGACGACGACCCCTGATCTCGGGGATGTTGATCAAGCAAACATGGGGCGTTCGTGTAAAAGGCAAAAAACAGCCAACTCCTCCGGATATGAAATTCAATCCGGGGGAAGTTCTAAGAGCCGCTCGAAATTTGGACCCCAGGTCTCCACGTCCTCTGATAGTTTTCACTACAAACCCTTGTTCGCCCGCACCAGTTCTCCCAATGGTGAAACGTCTATGGATGACACTTTGTCTTCATTTGGCCCCCTTGAGGGTAGTAATATCGACGAATCAAGGGAGGGGTTGAGCGGCTCTGGAATGTCTAATCGCCGAAAGCGGCGTCACGACGGCGCCGTCATTTTCTACAGCGGTGCACCATTCTGCACTGACTTGTCGGGTGATCCTGGCGATGCATCTCCCACAGCATACTTGTTGTCTTGTGAACAGGAATCACAGGAGCAAGATTGGACACTGGACCGCCCCCTGGTTCATCGCTCTGCGTCCGGATCTTCCTTGAATTTTCGACCGTTGAGTGAATGGAAACACAATGACGAGTCCGACTTGAAGATGAACGTGGATAACTTGGAAGATGTTCCTGGATTGGCAACCGATTCAGACTCGGAATGTGACACCCCTGATCCTGAGTTTCCGTGGTCGACCGGTCAGCAGTACATCGAGGTACTTCCCCTGGAGCCTTGCGGTCTGGGAGGTGTCATGCCTGACGATCATTTTATGGTCGTCGTCACCACCAAGAGATCCAAGGATGAGTCGCCGTCAGAACAGCGATCGACCACACGTAGGAAGTCGGAAGAAGCCAGTGAACTTATTATTGGCAGATTGGCAAGCATGTCAACATCGTCCCCCGTACCGATATCTTCTACCCAGCAAGCTGTCCCTGTTGAGATCGACTACGTGTCCGGCAGAATTAAGCGACTTGCGCCCGTGTCTCTGCCCCCGCCAGTCATTTTCCTTCCGCCTTTCAGCAGCGACTCCTCGAGCGTGAATGATGACTCTGGATCAGATGAGCAGGAAGACGGCGATGTCGAGTCATCAGTAGAGCTGATGAGTCGCCAAGCAAATCCTCACCAGTCAGATGGCTATCCAGACGGCGTGTTGAGCAGCGGGGACGAAGACGGCGAGGACCCCGACGAGGACTCCGAGGGTCTGAAAATGTATGACCGTATGGACACAGATGTCAATGTGGGCTTCAAGAATGACGGCAAACGGGAATCCATCGGCAGTGCTGAAGCTGTGCCCGGCAGTTTGCGACGAGGCAAGAGTGCAAGTGCCGATCCCGTGTCCCGGACCGGGGCTAGCTCAGCGGCGACAGCAGGGGAAGTTCGAAGCAGGAACAGCAGCAGTGACGAAGAAAGTTGAGCATACACACAAGGGACACGATCGTACCACCGTAGTACGAAATTCACGAAACACGCATTTACTCGATTTATTGTTTTTTTTTGGGCCCCCAGCGGTGCCGTCTCATAAGCACTTTTAAACTCTTCAGGTTTTATGGGTCTCAGAAATTTGGAATAGTATACCCCTCGTTGTTGGACATATGAAGCGTTTTCTCTGATTCCGGGCATGGTTTTTGGGCAATTTTCTTGGGGGAACATTGCCAGCAATGGGCGAAAACAGCCAAAGAGGCTTATCTTTACTTCTATTTCGAAGCATATTGTACGGTGTTTAGGCAATTTTATGCAATACTTGACAGTGTTGGAGCGATGGAAGTGAGAAGGAGAAAATTTGCCTGAAAAGGATGGTGCACGGGATTTGTCGATACCGGTTGATACGATAGTTTCTGTAAGCGTAAGAACTCACTACTAGGTTGGCTAGTAGAAGTCAAACATTACAGATGAAGAAGCATTTTTAAGCGTACTCGGATAGTGACATGACGACAGCATGAGCGAGCGGCAGTACAAGATCCACACTCGTCCTCCAAAGACGGCCAATGAAAATGCACGACACAAGGAGGCAGGCAGGCAGGCAGGCAGGCAGGCAGCCGAACTCAGCCAACCTTCGCACAGGCATCGGCGCAAGGTGGGGCCGCTGACTCCGCGTCTCCCTCCTGGTCCTAATTCCTCAAAGTACGTCCGTAGGCAACCCGATTCACTTCAGCTGTTTGTTTTGCGACCCTGGAAGAATCCACTGCCCATGCCTTTTGTAAACAACAAATCGGGCGCATCACCTGCGGCAGCACACAATCTTTTTTGTCTTGGAACAGTTTAAAAACGAACTCTCTGCCCCCCCCACTGTTCCCCCCGGTACGGCTGTCTCAATCACGTACTTTCAGACCAAGTCCCGGATTTCATTGTCTTGCTTTCTCCAAGCTCGGTCCATCATGCGCCTGCTCCTTGGACTGGCCGCCTTAGTGGTGGGCGCTCACACTGTCGCCAATGGCGTCACAAGTGCTCGTGGGGCGAAGGAGGTGAAGAACATTGCAATCATTGGTAAGTTCAACGAACAGACTTTCCTGAAAATACATATTGGCTTGATGCACTGGGAGAAAACTGCGGCGAGTGTCAAGGAGGGAGAGATAAGGGAGGGCTTTAGAGAAGAACTCAAGACTAACCCGATCCTATACAGGTGCTGGTGCTGCAGGCTCTTCAGCCGCTTACCATCTTCAGAAATTTGCGGAAGAAGAAGGCTTGATCCTGAATATCACGCTGTTCGAGAAGACGAACCACATCGGAGGACGTACCCTGACAGTCAACCCATTCAATGATCCCCAGGAACGGGTGGAGTTGGGAGCTTCCATCTTCATCAAGGCGAATCACATCATGTACAACGCTACGCAAAAATTTGGCCTCAACCTCACCTCGCTGACGGACTCTGAACCCACCGACTACACTGCCATTTGGGACGGCGAAACCATTGTTTTCCGTTCAGAAAAGGGTAGTGCCTGGTGGTGGGATGCTGCCAAGCTCTTTCTGAAGTACGGACTTGCACCATACAGGGCTGTCCAGTTGGTAAAGAAGTCTGTTGGGGCGTTTCTTCAGCTTTACGAGGAGCCTTATTTTCCCTTTCGTTCTTTGACCCAGCGCGCGTTTGAGTTGGGCTTGTTGCGGCTGACAGGCACCACGGGTGAGCAGTTCCTCCGGGAAAACAATGTAAGCAAAGCACCTCGGTGTGCTCCTCGGTGTGCCCCTTATCGAAGTCTGCAGTAAAGGGCTGCGGCTGACATTGTTCGTTCAGATCAATGCCGATTTTGTGCGCGAGTTGATGCAACCTGCCTCGCGGGTGAACTACGCCTCCAACATGGCTTTTATCCATGGGCTGGAGGCAATGGTAAGCGAGCAGACTCCTTGAACACTTGTTTGTTCTACTTTTGGAAAAAAAAAAAAAAAAAAAAAAAAGCTGTTTTCTGATTTGTTTCTCTCCCCAACAGGTTTCATTTGCTACTGAAGGCGCCGTCACCGTCAGCGGAGGCAACTTTCAGATATTTGAGAAAATGGTACAACATAGTGGTGCAGTTTTCCGACCCAACACAACAGTCTCGGGAATCGCGTTTCAGAAAGGCACCAATAAGCCAGGCTCAGTTCCCAAGTATGTGCTCTCGACAAAGGGAACCCATTCCAAGGCAAAGGCGGCCAGGCTGCAGACCACGTTTGACAATGTCGTCATTGCGTCTCCGTGGCAGTACAGCGGCATCGAGGCCGGTGACGACGTTATCAAGCATCGCATCGATGCAATCCCGTACATGAAACTGCACGTCACACTCTTCACATCCCCGTTCAGGCTGCAAGCATCCTACTTTGGATTGAAGCCTGGCATGCAGGCCCCAAGCAGCGTGTACACAACTCTTGGGAAAGACGAGGCAGCTCAAGAGGGCCCTAAGGGAGTTGGCCGGACAGGATTCTACTCCATCAGCACCCTCCGAGCTGTCACCAACCCCAAGACGCGAGGCAAGGAGTATCTCTACAAGATCTTCAGCGCCGAGGCAGTCAACTCGACCTTCCTCTCTGCCGTGTTGGGCACAGACGTACCCGCATCTTTTGTGACAGACGACTCGGGCACAGAGATGGAGCCCATATCATGGTATTGCCCTCACTGGTTCCATTCATACCCGATTGAACTCCCACGGGTGACGTTTCAAGATCCCATCATTGGGCGAGGCCTATACTACACCTCGGGCGTAGAGAGCTTCATCTCGACCATGGAGTCTAGTGCGCTCATGGGAATGAACGTCGCACGTCTAATAGCAGATGATTTTGGGGGCATTAGGAGGCAAGGGCGCGCCGCCGCAAGCAGTGGTCCTCTGGGTCAGACTCACGGGCTAGCGAGAGAAGACTTTTGGGAGAGCATGGATAGTGAGATTGGGGCGCGCATGGACTTTTTGGGTGCAGATGAACTTTAGGAGAGTTGAGCTTGGATACCCTTTGATTAGGCAGTCGAGACGAGACGAGACGAGACGAGACGTCGGTGGTGGTGGAGTGCGGGTTGCTATGGTTCGCAATGCCAGCAGGTGATGAATTAACCAGACTTTGTGTAGTGCAGCTAATTTAAAGCAAGCACTCTGGACCAAGTGATTGTCCATTTTCCCTACACAAACGCGCGCAGTCTGGCGAAGTGTGTGAATGACAGATTGTACTTGTTTTAAGGTGGTGTGTGCATTTATTTGTCCGGCAATGTACGGAGTCAGAGTCCCAGAAGGTAGCGTGGACAGCAGCAGACAACCCGGTGTTGTGCCGCCAAACGCTGCCTCTGAAATATAGTGACGTGACGCCACCACCATCCCTGACTGCTCGTCCTTCCTTCACATCACATCGTGTTCACGTCTACTTTCAACTTTCTGATTTCTGATTTCTGGTTTCTGGTTTTGCTTGCTTCCTCGCCCACCGCAACAACCAACATTTACCAGCAAGACTCGAATTGCTTGGGGAGCCAGCGCCGTCACTCCTTCCTTCCACCACCTGCGACTTGCCCCGCGACTTGCCCCGCGACTTTGTGCCATTATTAGGCCTGGGAAGCAACTGTTCTCCATCGTAAATCATCGCAACCCGTCGATCCGAAATACCCAGTCGCGCTCTCGTCCAGGGAGGGGGTCCTGCTGGGTCGTGCGCATTTCGTCAGTGCAGCCAGCCCAGGCAGGTATATTAATACACGGTTACGTTGTGGATGAGAAACACAGAATGTTCGTTCTAAGGAATGGTGAGTGGCTTTTTTCTTCCTTGGCCTTCCGATGCAAAGCTGCGGGTTTGTGTCGTCTTTGCTGTTTGTTTGATTTTCTTCCCCCCCCCCCCCTTCTTCGTTTGCGGTGCCGTATTGTCCCTCTTTTTGTGTGCTTTTGCCCCCCTCTCCACGATGTGTACCCACCCCATCCTGCCTTGTTGGCACATGCTTGCGTTGCCCCGCCTTTCACAGTCGACCTCATCAGGGACAGCGAGGCTGTGGTCTGTTTGTTATTTAACAAGGTCGAGACACACCTGAGCTAACAGAACCACCAAAACCTCCTAGTGGGCAAGCTGATCTTCGGCTCTGGCGCCCAAGAAGCACTCATCGAGTTACCACAGGGCCAGCTCTATCTCGTTCGCCCACTCTCCCCCAAGGGCTACTCGGAACTCATTTTCAAAGACGCGGCCATCCGCATCCGCCGAACCAACCAAGAATTTCATTACCAGCTTGTTGTACAGCGCGTGTTTGAAGAAGGCGAGGCGGAGCTGCTTGCTGAAGAAGAAGGAGAAGACGCCGAAATTGATGCTCTTGCCGCTGAGCGTGACGAAAAGACATTTCTGCTGGACGAGGCCCTGCATTTTCGTATCGAGGGTCGAGAAGGGGGAGAGGCCATCATTGCTTGGAAAGACCTAAGTGGCGATAACGGCGACCTCTACGAATTCGTCTGCGACAACCAATCGTCTGCTGCCCAGGTAGAACAATTTGTCCAGGTTGCTAGACAGTGTCAGTACGAACGCAAGTACCGCAAGCCTCACACCACCGCGTCGGACGAGGACTACCAGCAGTTCGAATTTCACGACGAGAACCCCATCCCGCCTGCTAGTCCCTTGCACAGCCCTGCGCTCACACGCTCTATTGAGTCTGTCGACGAAATGTACGCCAAAGCCAACACGGCGGCGAAACGAGAGCGTCTCACTCCCGCAAAGCAAGCGGCACCGGAACCCGAGCCTGAGAAGAAGAAGGGCAATCCTGCACACCCACCCGAGTCGGAGTCTGCACCAGAGCCCCTCGAGATTTACGCCGCTGTACCTGCTGAGCTGCATCTCTTCGACCCACAGCCAGGTCACTTTGTTCTCATTGACGACTCTGTGATTGCCACTGTCTCGGAAGTTGGCACGTGGCAGTACTGGCTGCAAATTGAGAGCAAGGAGAAGTCATGGCTCGGTGCTTCTGTCGTACCCGAATTCAATCCGGTTTTTGACTTTGAATACTTGTCCTTCGTTTTCAACCACTTCAGTAGTGACGGGACTGCTAGGTCGTGGCTGCTTCGATTCAAAGACCAGCCTACGCTGGAGAAGTTCCAGGAGGCAGTGATGCAGGCCATTTGGGAGAGACTCAATGAGACCAAATGGGCCAAGGCTCAAGAAAAGGAGCGCGAGTATGTTCTCGATGCCTTTGGTGACCTGAACATGGAGGATGCTCCATCTCTGGATGAGATCCAGGAGGAGGAGGAAGAAGAAGAAGAGGAGGAGGAGGAGGAGGAGGAAGAGGAGACTGGGCCTCGCAGTGATGATTACGACTCTGAGGAAGACGAAGAAGCAGCTGAAGAGAAGGCTGATGGCGAGATGAACTCCCAGCTGGCCGTTGGCTACAAGCACGACCGGTCTTTCGTCGTCCGCGGCTCCAAGATTGGTGTATTCTCACATACCGCGGATAACCGATTGAAGTTCAACACCAATATTTCCAAGGTCACCACGCCGAGCGGTAAGCTCATGAGCCCTAAGAAGGTCATGTTACATAGCGAAGATCGAGATCTCATCATGCAAAACGGCGTTGACCCCAACAAACTATACCGCATGGATATTGAATACGGCAAGGTGGTCGACGAGTGGAAAGTGCACGATGATATCCCCGTCGTTACCTTTGCTCCTGAAAATAAGTTTGCTCAGATGACGTCTGAGCAGACCTTCCTTGGTGTGTCCAACAATGCGCTGTACCGCATCGATCCTCGTCTTTCCGGTAACAAGCTGGTCGACACTGAAATGAAGCAGTATGCTTCCAAGAACGACTTCTCGGCTCTGGCCACTACCGAGAAGGGTTACATCGCTGTTGCAAGCAACAAGGGAGACATTCGCTTGTTCGACCGCTTGGGCATTCGCGCCAAGACGCAGCTCCCAGCCTTGGGTGACCCCATCATCGGCATGGACGTTTCCGCCGATGGTCGTTGGATCCTGGGCACCACGAAAAACTACATTCTGCTGGTCGACGCCCAACAAAAAGGCGGCAAGAACGACGGCGAGCTTGGCTTCAAGAAGGGCTTCGCCGCCGACGCCAAGCCTCGTCCTCGTCGTCTGGCTCTCACGCCAGAACACGTCGCACAAGTCCACCACGAGACTGGCAAGCCCGTCTCCTTCACCCCGGCCAAGTTTAACGCGGGAGAAGGTGCCGAAGAGAAGAGCATCATCACGGCTACGGGACCATACATCATTGAGTGGGATCTTAAGAAGGTATTGCGCGGCACCAAAGCTGCGTACAAAATCAAGCGTTACCAAGACGAAGTCAAGGCCGACGACTTCAAGTTCGGCTCTGACAAGAACGTCATTGTCGCGCTGCCCAACGAAGTCAACATGGTTGCCAAGCAAAGCCTGCGAAGACCCACTCGCGAGAGCATCATGGGCGATATTCGACTGAGCAGTGGCGGACGACGCAGCTCCGGGCGCATCGGCAACAATCAAAGTGGGCGATATAAGCTTGGAAGGGACGACATTGTCAATTCGCCGTATTGATATAGGACATGGGTCTGTTTCGTCCAAAATATCCGGATGCTCTGAGATGGGGGGAAACGGTAGGGGAGGAATAGCAATGGAGGGAGTCGACGAGGAAAACAAGAGAGAGAGAGAGAGAGAGAGAGAGAAGAGTAGAGAGATTCAAAGAAGGCTGCTGCTTGATCGCACTGGGGTTTTGACGGTTGTGCGGGTACCCAGGATGTTCTCTTCTTGATCGTTGTTATGTTCCATGTCACGATAACGCGTGCGTTCTGATACCAATTTTACTTTTGCCACATTCGCGGATTCTCTGCTTGTCCCGCTGTCCCTTTTCTTGACTATCTGGAATCTGCATGGGATGTACTGAAAAAGGGTCTAGTGTCTGTACTTTGAAGATGGTGTTGAATACCAGATAGGTACATGTTAAACTGTAGTCGTCATAAAGGACTGTCCATGCAAACAAAACAAATGTAATTACCAGGTCCACCCTTGAAGCTTGTTCCTATAACAGGTTCTATCTATTACTGCGGTCACGATCATTTGTATGCTAATCGTTATGCTGGCTGGGTATCGCCAGTAATTGTTATGTTTCCCTCACATGAATTAGATGCGTTGGCCACAACCCATGAGCGAATTTTTTTTTTTTTAAATCTTTAACCAGGTCCACGATACCCATCTCCTGCAGCAGTGATGTTTGCTTGAGCTACAAATCATCGTCATACGAAAGTCTATTACACTGGTACATACAGTATGATTTCAACATGTTTCACTGCCAAGCCGATATTGTATCATGCCCACTGATAATTCAATGAGCTGGCAATATATATATATCTATATGTATTGCTATATTTGTATGTATAATCAACGACAGAACCTACAAGATGTCATCACAGTCAAATTGACAAGCGGGAAATGATTACAGAAATTCTTGTGTTAAAAGACCCAGCTCCATCCATTTGCCATTTCATCATCAAATCGATACATTGTACTATTGGAGTAATTTTTTTTTTACCCTTGGAGAAAAGCAAGGGTGTTTTGCTCGCTGAACAGCAACCGTAGACTTTTTACCCGAAAAAAAGAAAAGATAAAGAGATCGCCGCCATTGATCCAGGGTGAAATGCGAAGAGGTCGCTTCTATTGTTTCGTCAAGAAAAGAAAACGGGGACACGGGGCCGTGAGCCAATAAAAGTGGAGGAAAAGAAAGGAAAAATGCTGTTCACTAGTCTGGCAGGTAGATGGGCAGGTAGCTAGCAAAAAGGCCAGCCTAGCTAGTCTTGCGTCGGAGAAACAGCTTCATCATCTTGTTGACCAGCAGGACCGACTACTGCGCCAGATACATTGCGCAGGGTCTTGGGCTGAGCGGTAGAAGAGTCGAGGCGGTTCATTTCCGAGACGAAGCTTGTGCCCCACCATGAGCTGGTGTACTTGAAAACGTATCGCTCGAGTTTCTTGTAGTTGATGGCGCGTTGCTCGGGGCTCATGGTGACGGCATCGTGGATGGCGTTGGCGAGTTCTTCAGTGTTCCATGGGTTGACGATGAGGCTGCCGTTGAGGGATTGCGCAGCGCCCGTGAACTCACTGAGGATCATGACGCCGTGTCGTTCCTGCTGCGTGGCAATGTACTCGTACGACACGAGGTTCATGCCGTCGCGAGTCGAGGACACGAGACACACATCTGAAACGGCGTAGAGCGCCGTGAGTTCTTCAAAGGAGACGGACTGATGCAAGAAGTGGATGGGCATGAATTCAATGGTGCCAAATTTGCCGTTGATGCGACCAACAAGCTCATTGACCACGGCACGCAGATTCTGATACTCTTCGACGTCTTGTCGAGACGGCACCGCAACCTGGACCAAGACAATCTTGCCTATCCATTCCGGGTGCTCTGTCAGAAACACCTCGAGAGCGTGCAGCTTTTGCGGCACGCCCTTGATGTAGTCCAGGCGGTCGACGCCGACAATCAGCTTGACGCCCTCAAACTTGCGGTTCAACGTGGCGATGCGCTCTTGCACAGACGGCTTCTTCAAGCCTTCGACAAACTTGTCTGGGTCAATTCCGATGGGGAAAGCGCCAATGGTGACAAATCTGCCGTTCCAGTCAACGCCGTTGGGCGTGGTGTGTGTGCCCAGGATTCGAGAGCAACTGCTCAAGAAGTGACGTGCGTAGTCGTATGTGTGGAACCCGATCAAGTCACAATCTAGGAGGCCACGAAGAAGAGCCTCGCGAACGGGCAGAATACGGTAGATTTCGCTGCTCGGGAACGGTGTGTGGAGGAAGAATCCAATCTTGACATTTTTCTTGGTCTTTGCGATCTCCTCGCGCAACATTTGTGGCAGAAGCATCAGGTGGTAGTCATGAACCCAGATCAAATCGCCATCCTGGACATCCTTGATGACGGTTTGGGCAAAAAGACGGTTGACTTCCTGGTATGCGGTCCAAGCAGACTCGTCAAATGTGATTTCGCCGGGATGGTAGTGGAAGAGCGGCCAGAGAATTGAATCTTAGCAACAGGACAGCGGTTAATACAACGACGACCTGTTTCAAGGGATTTTGGGGTAAACGTACTTGAAAATCCATTGTAATGCCTGTCTGCAAGCTCGTCATCAACGAATACTGGGTGTGCGCCATATTCGTCCTTGAGACGCTGCTTCATGCCATCTACTTCATTGTCGGGGACTTCCAAGCCGGGCCATCCATACCACTGGAAGCTTGTCGTCTTGCTTAAACCACTGAGACCAGTGACCAGTCCACCGGAAGACATGGAGAAGGTGTAGCTGCCATCGTCAGATCGCTTGATGGTAATGGGCAGTCTGTTGGAGAGGAGTAATAGGCGGCCTTGAATCTTTGGCGCATGGCCATCGGCAGCGCTGCTGTCACTCGTCATTTTCTTTTCTTCCTCTCTCTTTTTGGTGTATTATGTCAAAGTGTTGCAGCAGATTGGTAAAGCCCCTTTGGGGAAAAGGCGTCGTGTGTCCGTGGTCGCTGAAGAATCAATTACTGCAGATCAAGCAAGGCGAGAAGCTCCCAGAAGCTTGTGGACCAGGTTTGCGACACGGAAGTGGGAAGGAGGGGTTGACTAGAACAGCTAATGGCCAATCAATAGCCAGCATCAAAGTGTCGTGTTTAATAAAAAAGAAGGTGGAAGGTGTCTCGGGTGCAGAGGCAGGGATAGAGGAAGAAGAAAGGTCCTTCCTTTCATGGACGATGATTTTAGATGCCTGACGTAATGACCCAAACCTTGGAGAGTCTCGACGACGTCTCCCTGATGTAATAATGAATGAGTGGCTGACTGGCAAAATATACAGGCAAGTCACACAACGACTTGTTTCAGGTGTGGAGCTGACAAGGGATGCAACCAGACGTATATTTCCAACTTTCCCAGTTCGACGGGACTGCGCCGGCCATTCTGCTCCGTAAGATGGGGCGAGAATCTCTTTGGTAACGATAATAATCATGATAATAATAAAGGTACCTTAAGCACTCTCCTACCTGTTTTCCTGGGCTCAAAATGCTACCAATGACTTTCAAGGGTGGTTGTAGGGACTTTGCGAATCGTTATCGTTTCCAAAGAAATAGAGACTGAGAGGCATTTTTTTTTGCTTTATGAACTTCACAGTAGAGCCAATTAATTTATAGTTGTTTATTCGGATCAAAATTCAGGTTGCATACACGTCCTCCTCAAACTGCGCCCCTCCTTGTTTGAAATTCGCTCGACAAGGATTACAGATTCGAACTGCGTCCAAGCCGCGCAAGCATGAATTGCCAATCTACCATTCGATCAGAAAATGGGGATACGGCCTGCCTTGCTTTTTTGCATTTCAGGTTCATAATAAACATCAACTTCAGGTGTGCCCGGTTCTGCCATGTTCAAAGACCAGGTGAAGCTATCTTGATTTTCTGTTGTAGAGCAAACCAAGTACTTGTTAGTATGAACATTCCGTACGGACTAGTCGTGTGCGTACTTGGTCAGCGCGTGGATGCGTCTTATCGATAAGGCGCCTAATGCTCACCCGAAATTTCGAGGGCCTTGCGACAAGGCGTCCGTCTTCATTGCCTTCATTCTCTCGACGGACAGTGACAAGAGCAATCACCATGGACGCCCCAAACGAGTTCAAAGACCTACAGGAGGGCATTCAAAAATCGCTCATTTCTGCAGTCAAGGGCGTCAATCGGATTGCCGCCGAAGATCTTGGCTTCCAGCGAACCGTCAACCCCGATGCAGCCGAACATCTCGACGAAAAATCCGCCCGAGTCCTCCAACTGTCCGCGCGACTCCTTGCATCCGCAGCAAAGGCTTGTGGTGTCAAAGCGCCGACTCTTGAAGATGCCGAAGATATTGATATGAGCTGGCAATCCATCGTGGACGTGGTAGATTCTGTCTTGGAAAAGGCCGACACAGCTCTGGACGAGTACACTGGCTTGGTAAAAAGAAAAGAACCACCAAGTGCGGATGCTGTAAGACTTGACCTGCCTCGTACAACCCACATTTCCTTTGTTCAATTGCTGATCACATATTTTCGTAGGGCCCCAAGTCTAAGCGAACGAAATCGACAGCCAAAGTCATCCGAAATGCCAATGTTACCAAACCACAGAACTTTTTCGAACGTAAACCAGATAACTTTCCTAGTGGTCCATGGAGACCCATTCTTACCAAAAAGCCTCATGCCAAAGTTTCGCTGGAGAAGAGCCTTGTCACATCCAACGGCGATGATGGCTTTGCGCAGTCAGTACAACCTTTGCCCATCTCGGCGAAACTACCTCTAACCAATGCATAGTTACAAGCATCCATACGAGGCGGAAATTTCTCAGATGAAGTATCCGCGTCATGTGTTTAAAAAACAAGAACCAGTACCCTCACGCGACGCGACCTCGACTCAAGCGACTTGGGTGGACACATTCGAAGGGGTCAAGGCAATGTTGAAAGACCTGAAGAAGGCCAAGGAAATTGCAGTCGACTTGGAGCATCACGATTTCCGGACGTACACGGGTCTTGTGTGTTTGATGCAAGTGAGCACCAGAGATGAGGACTGGATCGTGGACACTTTACAGCCGTGGCGCCATAAGCTCGAAATCCTCAACGAAGTCTTTGCAGACCCCAGCATTATCAAGGTGCATACCGTTCGACCTCGAGCAACTTTTTGAAGCCAAACTAACATCACGTCGTCAGGTATTCCATGGAGCGTATATGGATATGGTCTGGCTTCAGAGAGATTTGGGCCTTTACGTGAATGGCCTGTTCGACACGTACTTTGCCTGTGATCTTCTTCACTACCCTGGTAAAAGCTTGGCATTTTTGCTCTCCAAGTTTGCCAACTTTGATGCGGATAAACAGTATCAATTGGCGGATTGGAGAATACGGTAAGACGCTTTTAGGGCATATACGATATGCCAATTTGACTTACACATTGTTAGACCTATTCCGGAAGAGATGCTATACTACGCCCGCTCCGACACCCATTACCTTCTTCATATTTATGACCACGTCCGCAATGAGCTGATCGAAGCCTCGGATCGAAGCAACCCAGACACGGATTTGATAGACAAAGCTTTGGCAAAATCAAGGGACTTGTCACTCTCCCGACATGAACATCCCGGTTACAATGAAACTACAGGTGATGGCTCCCGAGGCTGGTACAATCATGTGCTGAAGCATTCCCATCTCGCCTTCAATGGGGAGCAATTTGCGATATTCAAGGCCCTGTGGAGGTGGCGGGACGAAACCGCTCGGCAGGAGGACGAAAGTCCCAACTTCGTGCTTGGAACAACCAACGTCACAGAGATTGCGCGCGTGAACCCCCCTGATGTGAAGGCTCTTCACAGTCTACTGCCATTGACAGCACCACTGGCCAGAGCACGTCGGAACGATATTTGGAGTCGACTGCAAGACGCAAAGTCTAACGGTGGGCCAAGTTTACTGCAATTCTTCACGTCAATGGCACCTAAGGCTACACTTGGAAACAGTCTCACAAAATTGCCCAAAGAACAGTCACAACCGCTACATCTTGACGGCGAAGAGGTCCCAGTAGGGAAGATGTCGAGGTCGAAGCTCTTTGGCAGCATGCCCCTCAGTTCGCGATGGGAAGAATCAAGAGAAGTCGCGGCAGATGGCCAGGAAAGCATACCATTTCCGTGGCAACGTTTCGTCGAAGATGCCGCAACCTTGGACGATATCCCTAGTCGTCAAGAAAATGGCCAATCCACGCACGAGACTCAGCCAATTGTCGAAGCACTCACAAACAATACACAGTCGCAAGACGACCGTGACGAGGAATTCACTCTTCAGAGAGGCAGGAAAAAGAAGCCCCAGTCGGACCCAGATGAAGACGACGAATCTTCGTCATCGGGCGACGATGAACCACAAGAAGATGAGCCATCGCGGGACGACAATGTTCCCGTCTCAGACGCGAATGGAGTCATTGCCGTGGAAGATGAGGCGCCTAAGAAGAGCAAGAAGCAGCGCAGATTAGAACGCAAGCAACGAAAGGAAGAAGAAGGACTTGAACGATACAGGAAGCGCGAGGCTAAACTTGCGCGAAAAGCCAAGAAGCAGGACAAGCAGGCGCAGGGTCTTGAGGAGCAGAACAAGAAGTACCAGGCCGTGCCGTTTGATTATAGCAAGGCGGCAACGGTCATGCACGCTGGCAGGAACAACGCTCAGCCGCGGGAGCCGAAGAAGGTTTTTGATCCTTACGCAAAGACGGGAGACGATGGTATTAAGGGGGCGAGGAAGATGCCACCAGTTAGGGGAGAAAGAAGTGCTACGTTTAAGAAGTAAGCATAAAGTAGTTTGCGAACGCCTAGATAATGATTGGGATATCCCTAACAATATGACTGATGCAATTATGGGGTTGCACGCTTGGATCCCAAAAAAAAATCGTGGATATATGACTGACCACATTTGTTGGCCCTTTAAAATCAGAACGAGGGCAATTGGCAACAGCAGAAGAATTGTCAGGAAAGCTCCTCCCGTCCCTTGCTCTTAACGTCGTCTCCCACGTGCCAAAAACACTCTACCTTCCTCTCAGCTCTGGCCATCTGCAGACTAACAACCCATCCCATCCCATCTCATCATCCCATTACTTGGCTAGGTCGTCTAACCGTCGATGCAACACTTTGCCGTCGCAGTCTCGCCATTAGGACTAGATCGCGGCTAAGCCCAGCCACAATCGTTCTATGCCCCTGTGCCTGCCTAAAGACAATTCGGGGTAGTCGCAGGTCATGTGACGTAGATGTGAGGGGAAAGTGAGGAGAACGCGTGAGTGCGGGCAGCCGACAGCCCTAGTTCTCTTGTCCCAATAGCACAATCCTTCTTTCACGCCTCGATTGGCATTCAAGTTGCCGAAAACCTCCTTGAAAGTCTTTGCGGCAGCAAGTTATATTGTCTAAAAATACGCGTGGGTCACTTGACGATGGCCTACGATGGCCGTTCCACCTTCGCGGTTGTCCAGGTCAGCAACAACCGCAAAGGCCAAAGAGAACGCTGAGCTGATTGCCCATTCGACACGGCTTTCATTAGTGATGTACGCCTCTTCCGATTTGAAAAAGACTCATGGCATCTAACGCGGATTTATAATAATGACGGTGCAACATTTGGTCGATGCATCATCATGAGAAGATGAGGAACCCCGGCTATCGTCCAAAAATGGTCGTATTTGGAACACGAATCGCCCGGAAATGACCAGCCTCGACTAGATCACGACTGATTCAGAGGAACGATCTTGCGCCTACTCAGCGGAAGGTACTCTCGCTCGCAATATGTTATATCAAAATGTACATCCATTGCGTCCCTGCAGTTGTCACCATACATGGCACGCCATCCAGGGAACAATGGCCCTCTCACCAACAGCATCCTATCTGCTATGCGTTATTCGCGGATTCAGCAAGATTCGATCCAATCTCATTATGAAGTGTTCGGTTGGTCCTAGGGTAAAGATTGTCAACTAGTTGGTTGGGCTGGGTGAAACATTTGATGCTTCCCGGGAATTGCAGTGCCATTTTGGAGTCAAGCCATCGGAGACGGGTGTGGCAATGCCATCAAGTATGCAACGAGATTTCCCTTGGCAGCCGAGCTCTGCGTTGAGAAGAGAACAGAGACAATATGAGCAGAATCGAGGTACGGGGGTTACAGCACGATATGTCCCAAGATGGATTGATAATGCAATTGAAACGATCGCCGCATCAGATACCCAACTCTTCGGCCCCCACCCATCTTTGTTAGATCCACACTTGATTCATTCATCTTCGTCTTTGGTACTTGGGTGTACGGATTAGCGGGTACGAAATTTGGCACCGTGTGGAGCGAGCCGCTTGTGAAGTCACGAGACAAGTGAGCAAACTTCTCAAGAGACTGGTAAAGCCCTGGATCGCGCGACCCTTTCCAGTATGGAGCAGCATCTCGACGCGCATTGAGAGAACGGGGAAGACGCTGATGAAGGCCGATGTTCCCTTCAAGCACTGCCAGCACGCAAAAACTACAAATGAGTCAATGACTATGTCAGTGTAGTCACGCCAATTCGACTCGGAAATTATGGTAAATTGTATTTGTCGAACAAAGGGAAAAAAAACTCTTCATTTGTCGAAGAGCCGAGATGAATGAGGCCTTTAGTTTATTTTACAAGTCAATTCCTGGGAGGAATTTCGCCGAATACTAATGCCGGCTCTATCACGCAAAAACGACGTCCGTTTGTTCTAACGTCGCTCCCAATTCTAAGCCCTCTATAATGCAATCCCCCCTTTTTATATCACATAGGATCACGGTCATGCTTGTCAGCTGATCACCTTCGAACTTCATGTCGGGTTACATGAAGTTCGACGCCGGATATTAGAAGGCCGTCGAATGGCAGCCGTCTTCTCCAATGAAGGAGACGTTTAAGTCTGGTCGACATGTTAGTTTGGTTGTGACAATGGACAGATCAATACTAGAGGGAAAAGTGTTGACGTACGAACTTGGCCATAAGGGCAACCATGAGGTCGAAAAGACCGATGGCTTCGACGAAAGCGAAACCCAAAATGGCATAAGAGAAGAGCTGGCCACGAAGAGCAGGGTTACGGGCAACACTGTTCAGGAGAGCGGCGAAGACGAGACCGATACCGATACCGGCACCAGTCAAACCAATGGCAGCGGAGCCCATACCCAGGTTCTTAGAGACCTCGACCATAGCCTGGGCGATCTCAGAAGAGTAGGCACGGCGCTGGACCTGGAAAGCATTTCGGGAAGTGGACTGCAGGAGAGTGGTGGCCTGCTGACGCTTCAGGGTCTGAAGAGGGCTGGCAGAGCCTTCAAAGCAACTGTTAGCTGACTGCAGGAGTCAATTGGCTTGCCAGCGGCTCAACATTTAGGTTTATTGTCGATATACGGAGGCAAGAAATGTCTTGTTCTTTCTCGATTCGGTTCGTGCTTACCAGTGATGGTGCGCTTGCCAGCGGCAGCAACGTTGGCACGGATGGCAGGGCGAGCAGCCTTGGTGGCCATCTGGGTAGCCAGGCGAGAAGCGAAGACACGGGTGGCGGCCATTGTGATTATGGTTGTGAGGGGAGAGTGGTGTTGAAGGAGAATTATTTTGCGAAATTGGGAGCAAAATTGAGGATGGGAGAGAGCTGTGAGCTGCGGAAGAGGTGGGAAGAGAAGGAAAAAGTTTGGACCTGGGAGGGAAAGCAGAAAAAGGTTCCACTGTGGGAGGACGGGGCCAAAGGGGGTTCGAGTGTCAGCCGGGGCAACAAGCACAAGCACAACAAGCAACGATGCTGGCTCGGAGAAGCAGAAATATGAGGCAGCGAGATTTTGTGCGAATGTGGACGGAGTGACCTGTCGGGGGAAGCCGGGTGGGTACACTTTCAAGCTGTGATGACTGGGGGGGTGTACGAATGATGAGCCAGAAAGCAGATTCACGGCCTGAGGCGTTTGCTGGTAATTGCTTTGTGGTTGTGGACCATGAATCATGAACTGGATGGCTCTTTCAGTTGGCGCGGAAAATCTGGCGAGAAAACTGCGCTTGCGAGGATATCGAAAAAGAAGAAGAAACAGGATGATGGAACCAACAACTTCTCCGACCTAAACGTCAACAATTGCACTCTAAGAACCATTCATCATTACTCAGTACACTGTACGGATTACGAGTTTCGATGGCCCTTCGGCCTTCGGCCATGTCGATTGCCTCAGGCCGTACGAAGAAAAGGGGGGACGCGAAAATTTGCAGTGGATATGGCACTGTAGTTGTCTGAGGCATTGAAAAAAAAAAGCCCGATATCGAGTTCGATAAAGCTCTGAGCGCAGGTACCGGATCTGGAAGGCTGCAGATCCACAACTTTGCGAGTTGAGACAGGGTGAGACCCACTTGACGGCTGCCGTTGATGGATTATTATCCTGGATATGACAGAGCGTAAAACGACAATTTCCAGCGAAGTACGCCTAACACGTGGGTGGGCCTCTCGAGTCCGCACGGGGGGGGTGGTGGATCATGCTACATGGAACAGGAATGCTCGGCGGAGAGAGCTCATCTGCGTCTGACCGAAAGGGGGCGATAAGAAGGCCCGCCTGGAATTTGTTTACGCCCGAGATGAATGGGAACGAAGCGGATGAGACGCCCAGCGGGCGGGAGAGCATCAGGACGCTGCGGGCGCACATGATTCATGGGGCAAAGTTGAGGAGAAGAGAGAGAAAAATATATAAAGAGCCGCCCGAGTCCCTTCTCCGTACTGTCCGTACATCCCGGCCACTGCGCGGTCAGATGCCCCGAATCGAAGCGACAACGAGCGAGGTTGTTTTGCCCAAGCTTACATATGCTTCATCGACAAGCACAAGTCAATCAGTCACAAGCCGAGACACAAGGGCATTCTATCGGCATGCATCGCAGCCAGGTGGGAGGATGACATTGTGCTGCCGAGGACGAAAATTTGTCCGAAGGGAAAATGGCCAAACACAGCGAATTTGCCACGGTCGAAGTGCTACACCAACGAAGCCAATTTCGCCTTCCCCTCGGTATTACAGACATCACGGCAGGAGTGATGGCCAAAATCGAGATGACGGTCCACCGGTCGGATATTCGAGCATTATCTCGTCGGTTTTGCCGACCCCAGAGCCGCGGTCCGGCCCAATGACACCTGGGCTGATATCATGTCCACCCTGGTAATGAATGACAGATAGCCTGGCAGCGCACGCCAGCGCACGCCAGGGTTACAGCCGAAGATGAACAGCGCCGAGCATTCGGGGGCTAACATTTAGGTGTTTAGGTGCAGCAGGCCACAGTGGTATGCCGCACCTGCAAAATGACGCAGCCGTCACGGTGATTGCATATTACCCCCTGCAGGCGGCTAGGCTGGTGGCTTCGATTGTTTCCAACATGTATTATTGACCGCTGGGCGAGCCTGTGATATCAAGCAGACCAGATCTGTCAGGGACGTGGCTGCGTGGCTGCGTGGATGCGTGGATGCGTGGCTGCGTGGCTGCGTGGCTGCGTGGCTTGCGACTTGTCATCGTATGTATGAGGACACGGTTGCATAATAAGTGGCCCCCTCAAACGTTCAAGCTTGTTGTGCAACCGTGTGCAAGCCAGTGACGAGAATTTCTCGGCGGGCAAGTCAGTCACGCCATCATGTCCACAGTCCAAGCCAGTGCAGCTGATTCCCCAATGCGGACAGCAAAGCCATCCATCCGTCAACTCTGTCGTCATTGACGCCCACGAGCTGAAACGTCAAGCCAAAGCCAGAATCATCCGTACCCTGCCTTCGCCTGCTGTTATGGCGCACGCACGACGGCATTTCGTCCCATCACCGTCTCGGCTACAGGGTATGCAGTGACTAGGTTTCCCATCCGATGTTGGCGTCCGGGACTGTGGCCGCCGCACAGAGCGGTGACATTTATTTCAGAATTTCATCCGCGATTAGTTCCAGCGCAATCGTTCCTTTAAAATAATAATAATAATGATGATAATAGGGTATCATGAAAAAGACGGGGGGGACTCCCACCATGTACGCCTGCCTGCCTGCCTGCCTGACTACCAAGTTCCATGCATGCCAAACCAATAACTCCCTTACAAGTCCACAGACAATCATCTCTCATGCAGAATCGACTGCTTGCTTAGCACCATCATTAATAGTTTCGCCATCGTTGGCTGCTGCTGCCTTGATGGCGTAGCCCTCCACGAATCCGCTGGGATCGCATGTTCGCTCGAGGCTGATTCTGTGTGTCGCTACGTATCGACGGACAGCTTCCTTGTCCACCCTGACGCGGGGAACCAGCTTCATGGGCGCCGCCTCTGCTGGCTTCTTGTCCTCTGCCGATTTGGAGGTTGCGTCTTGCCTCTGTCCCGTCATGTCGGGAGTGTCTGGCCCCTGGCCGCCGTCCCCAGCCTCGCTTTCCTCCGCATCGTCCATCTTTTTGGGCCTGCCATATCCCATCCCTGCATCCTCGACTACACCCATGTCTCGGAGCACGGATAAGCAATCTTCCACCGCAATCCATGTGCCCTGGCTGCAGTCATTGACATCTACGACGAGTTCCTGCGTTGGCGCAATTTCTCCTGGTTGGCTCGGCATCTGCAGTTGTTGCCCTTGCTGCTGAAGTTGCTGGGGTTGCGGGAGTGGGTGTGCTTGATGAGCCGTGGCGTCGAGGCCCAACAACCACCGCGAGATTTCTCCGGACCAGAACCTCATGTAGCCTTTCTTGCCGAGATCGGATATCGGCTTCTCGGGCCCGCCGAGAATGCCCTCTCGCCTCGAAATCTCGTACGAGGCACCCATCAGTAATGCTCCGAGGCCCTTCCGCTGCCATGGAGGAAACACCAAGATGCATGCCAGATTGTTGTTGTCCCACGACATTTTCTCCTTGGAGAAGAACCCTGTGACTTGCGGCGGATGGCTCTGCACAGGCTCCGTTCCGGGGGCCACGTGTTTCGGCGGCGGTGTGTACACGAGCAGGAAATAGTTGAAGCCGGTGACGTCGAAGAACACCGACTTGTTATCGAGAAAAAGCTTCGCAAATAGTGACAGGTTCTGACAGAAGAGCTATGAAGAAGGAAGGCACAATTAGCTCAAGACTGTTCGCACGAATCACGACAAGACAAAAAAAAAACTAAAAAAAAAAACTTACGCCATCCTTTTCGCCATCCACCTCCCAGATGCTCCATTCGCCTTCGTCCTGCACAATTTCCTCCGTGTAACGTACACCTCCATCCCCTCGCCGTCGTTTGGGCCCTGGACCCTTGCCATGGTATGCGACCAGGACCTTTCTTCGTCCACGAGGGTGCGTGTAGATTTTCCTTCCCGGGACAAAACCTCTTCGTTCGCAGATTCGGACATGACCCCGCCACGCCACCAATTCCTTGGCGTACTTGAAACAGCTGGGACAGACATACAGTCTTTCCAGCATTGGCTGCTGTGTTGTGTCCTTGTCCTTTTTGGAAATTTTCCCGCTCGTATCCTGGCCGGCCTCCTTGCTGCCCGCGCCGTTCCTGGCATTTCCCGAGGCATCGCCCAGCACTTCCTTCCCATAATAGCTGGGATACCATGTCCGGAAGCACAGATCTCCCAACACAACCTTATCAATGTTGCGGTCTGCTCGGGGCGGCCCTCGGTCGTTGACGGCCAGAGTGGGCGGCTTCGGCGGCGGGACTGGTGTTACTACTGGCGGTGCTGGACGGCGATCCAGTCGGGGTGGCATTGCAGAGGGACCATGCGGCCTCAGCAAGGACGACTGGATTCTTCCAGGAAGAGGAGACTGCGGCACATGGTATGTGATCTCGGGAGCGACGAGATCAGACGGGCGGACATTTCCCTTGGTGGCTACGCCCGACATACTCGGGACGGGCACCGGTGACTGGACAGGCGCAGAAGGAACTTGTCGAGGCGGAACAGCAGTTTGTGGTCGTTCACGATGGCGAGCTGCTGGCAGGCCTGGAGGCGTTGGAATCGGCACAGGGGTCTGTGGTGAAGACGCAGGCCCGGTCGCAGTTGAATCTGTGACTGGTGGAAAAGCCGTCGTCGAGGCAGGAATTTCTGTTGTCGGTTGAGTTGGTTGATGAGGCTGCGAGGCTCGGGCAGAGGCTCCAGTCGGGCCCGCCACGGCAGGACATGGAGCAGCTTGTTGAGCCACCTTGGCCACAGACGTCAGAGGCAGCGGGGGTATGACGGGTGTTTGGCGCGTTGCACGACGCGTCAAGGAGACTCTGTCTTCCGGTCGTTTGCGTTTCGGGGGCATCGCTCCAAAAAAGTGATCGTGGGGGGACGGGGGAGACGGGGGAGACGAGGGTCGGGCGGCCAGGATGCGACGATGGAAGCTCGACGAGTGGCATGCGTGGGGCGTGGTGGCGCGGGCGTGGTGGCGTGGGGGGGGGCAAGTGCAGTGCTCTCAATCTTCGTGTCGGAGACCCAGGTACGCAATGTTTACTATTATTAAAAAGACGATAAATTCCTGGAACCGTGCCATGATGCATGCTCACCAGCTGCTCGGCTTGGGCAAATGTTGCCCTATTCCCAGTCCCTTTTCATCTGCAAACTGCCTCAACATCTTAGTAATCCACTTGTGCATCTTCGGGGACGAAACCAGCTGGATTCGCGCCACATGTAGCGGGAACAGCAGGATATAAGCCCCGTGGTAGTTTTGCTCTCCATTCATCAGGTAATCCACGATTCGGCAAATCTCCAACGCGTGTGACTCGGGAGTGCCCAGCCCTGGGAGCAGCAGAGGATTCAGGAACGGGCCATGGCGCTGCCAGACGTGTTCCCTGTTGTTGCCGGCGGCGTCCTCCCGCACTCCTGTCGCGTCGGAGAGGCGGAAAAGCAGCAGCCTGCCGGCATTGTACATGAGGATCTCAAAGGTTCGCTTCATGCCGACAAAGTTCAGGCACGTGTCGAACAGCGGCTTGCCGTCGTCGTCCAGGCATGACGTTGTTGTCAGGTTGATCCGCGTCTTCCAACATACTCGGGGATACATGTCTTCCCACTTCCATCGAGCTTCCGACAGGCAATGAATGGCATTGAGGATTTTCCCCTGCACCATTGTCCGGAGCGCTGCAACTTCCGCCGCGCTTGTTAGCCCCAGCTCCATCTTTCTGCTTTCTTCTTCCAGACTCTCAAAGTCTTCAATGATGCCCGGGAGGTCCACGAATGTATCCATGAGCATGGATCCGGGAAGCTTGGATTCTGGTTGGTGTGCCCACGGTGTCACCTTCCATTCCGCAGACTCTAGAAAGCATCGTTTCCGCATGATGATGTGAGAAATACCCTGCCATTTCAATTAGCTGGCTTGCTCTACTCTGCGTACACCAGATACCCGTTGCAGATCCTCCTGCAAGCATGAGGTGAAATATAGGACGAAAGTGCTTACCAAAAACGGTCGCTTCACTTCGTATAGTGCATTTGCTGATGGGCTTTGAAAAGCTTTTGGGCCAAGCATATAAATCTGAACAACGCTTTGCGTCAGTTGAACAACCCCACACGGGAATAATGGCAAAAGGCCAGAGATGGCAGTATCTTGTGGTGGCTGTAGTTTCATCTCATGTGTGTGTGTGTGTGTGTGTGTGTGTGTGTGTGTGTGTGTGTGTGTGTGTGAACAAGTACAGTGCTTACAAGTGAGGCAACACCCCGAGCATGCTGCAGCCACATGCCATCATCCTTTGAGGACGTAATAAGCTCGTACAGCGACAAGAAATACGCCGTCCAAAGGCTCAGGAAGCCCTTTGATCTGGCGCATTCTCGGTTCATCTGCTGCAAGTCTGATCGTAGACCAGCCAGGGCTTGTCCATACAATCCAGCAGCATGCATCGTCATCTGGCCGACCTTGTGGATGCGACTGAAGTATACCTCGGCTACACCGAGACCCGAGACGTAGGCTGTGGTCTGCTTCCCGAAGCTTTCCATGGCAGCACGCATAGTAGGAGCATCAGACATGCTGGCGGGCTTTTGCTCGAAGCCAATGCGTAGGTTGCTTACAAAGTGGGAGATGACAATGTTGTCTTTGAAGCCGACCAGAGGGACCATGGGGGCAGGATTGTTCACGGCCTCCCGGTTCCGCGGCATGACCGCGCCGAGCTGCTGGTTCCAATAGTCTTTGTACTGACTGGCCGACTTTTGAGACCGCAGTTCCTGCGTCCCAGGCAATGCCTGGTTGACGAAAACAAACGATTCATCGTAGCCGAGGCATTGGTACGTGCTCTTCTTGCAACGATCACAGACGGGCCGGCGTTGATCTGCGCAAAGCAAAAAAAAAAAAAAAGCAAGGTCAGAATGCCCGAGTAATATTTGAAGATTTGAAGATTTAGAAATGGCTCCATCGTAACAAGGGGAAAGCCCGCTCGCTCAACGTAACGTACCGCACTTGACCTTTCTTTGACGACATGTCCGACATCCCAGGGTTCGACGCGCCCGCACGTCGAAAAATCTTCGTAATTCCTCTCTAGCCGGAACGGTGCGACTGCTTGCAACGGCATTATCACTAATGGGGATGGTAGCCATCTATTAGAGGGTCGGTCTCTCAGCTTTCCTGCCCCTGGAAGACGGAGAAGCAAGCTCCACGGCAGGCATCCGAACTGATGATCCTTCTCTAATATCAGCCGGCGACGGATCAGGGAGTCCGAGGACGGTTCTCGGAGACGGTTCCTGGGGACGACGGGGCAGGCCAACTCTCCGCAGAATTGGACTCAAGGGCCGAGAGACAAAATCCGGCTCGCGTACTCGGTAGACTGACTAGTAGAACCAGGCTGGCCCGTCATGCACACGGGGTGATATGGCGATCGGGATCGGGATGGGACGGCCGAAATGTGAGAACAATCCGACAATCGAGGTGGAGTGGAGTGGAAAGCGCCGTGATTCCGTGATGAGCTGGTACCAGGTTGAAGGGGGGCAACTGGGGGTGTTGCGTGCGTCCCAGCGACCAGAGCACCGTGGCGCAAGATGAAGAGCTTCTTTCAGCAGAGTGTCGGCACAATTAAATTGCACTTCTGTCGCAATAGAAATGATGGACAAACATTTGTTTCATTCCGACAGGGACGCACAGAGAGGAAACAGGAATGAAAAAGAAAAGGAGAAGAAAAAAAAAAAAAAAAAAGGCCGGTTAAATGCAAATGAGACTGGGACGGGGGGAGTCATCACTGGCACCGCACAGGCTTGCTTGCAGCATTGTATACCAGGCAACGCCTTGTTTCAAAGCCAACATCTTCAACTTCTCCAGACTATAAATCTGTACTTATCTAATACACTAGCACAAAGCACAAAACGGTCCCGTAAAGTAAGGCCATCTTTTTTCGACCCCAGTGACCCCAGTGACCCCAGTGCCCGAGGAAACAGCTCGTTTCCATCATACCTCAACGTCTCCGTATGGCCATCACCTCATACAAGCGCCTCCGCACCTTTTCTTTGCATCATCACCACCGCGCCATGTCCGCTTCTCCAATCATGGTTGAACGGAAACACAACCCGGGGAGCGCCTCTGATTTTTCCACGCCTCCAATCATACGCGCGGGACAACAGTTGACTTGTACGACATCATTGCAATAAACAGTATCACTGTTGTGCAAATGATGTTTGATATAGTAGGTGAATGAATCATGTACCAAGGGCAGAAGTAATGACACAAAAAGAGATGAAGTAGATGAAATATTACATGCCATCAAAGTCGCCGCCAAGATCGTCCTCGTCTAAATCACCTTCCTGGATTTCTTTGGCCATTTCCCTTTCACGTTCCCGCGCCTCCTGGGCATTCTTAAGTTCAAGACGATGTTGGTTCATTGGGAAGCGCATGGCCTGGTGCCTTTTGTCAGCACGTCAAATCCATCTCTCATAGCCATGGCAGGCTCGGGCAACGGAGTATTTACCTTGACACTCTCATCATGCAGTGCTAAGCAAGCCCGGATTCGGTCGTGGAAAGCCTCACCCGGTTCTCTCGTGGCGTAGACATCACCCACCTCCTTGCTCTTCATGAACCCGCGCTCGCGATCCAAAGTGGCTTCAATGACGCCGTCACGAATGGCCTTGGCTACAATGTATTCAGCAGACTCCTCACTGCCAAGGTGGAGGCGAATGCAAATATCTCGCAATGAAATGCGGGAATATGAAAGAGACATCATGCGGATACCAGTCTTGATGACGTTTTGTCGCAGACGCAGAATAAGAGAGTATGTACCGTCGCGTCGGAACGTGTCGCCATGGTCCGCAATGGTCGTCTCGAAATCCTCCAGGTTACCGACCCGAACAGCCTGCACCAACAAAAAGTAGGGGTGCAGAGCGTCCTCCAGAGTTGGCTGTCGAAAAGCGGCTCTCTCGGGAATGTCGCCCATCAACAACTCGACTACCATGAGGAGCTTGGTGGCAGTCTGTGAGAAGCCCACGGCACAGTTGCTAGACGGGGCCTTGCGCGTGGCGGCGGTCAGATGTTCATGAGCCTCGGTGTAGCGCAGTTGAATGGCCCTGATGCGGCCCAAGTAGTAAAGGAATCGAGCCACTTGGTTGTTGACTGCGTTCTCGGGGAACTGAGTATGGGATACAAGTAAATCAGCCTGGCCGATGTGCGATGTCAGTAGATAGTTTCGTAGAAGCAGCACGATGACTGATGCTTGAGTGTCGATATCCTTTCGAAGAACGGCCGTGCGCAAAGCAGCCAGCAGTGCAGGTCTAATAGAAACAATGGGGGATTCGGGAGACGGAGGAAGCGGCGCAATGTGCTCGCAGAAGAGTGAGTAGTAAAAGTAGACCTTAGCAGAGAGCGAGTCCAGGGTGCGGCGATTCAACGCCTGGATTCGTCCACAAAGGTTTTTGGAAAATTCAACACCTTCCTGGTATTTCTTGGAATCAAAGAGATGGACCTGAATCAGGATACCGAGGAAAATGTCGATTTCCGGGATGATCTCCTTAGTCTCCTTCTTCCCATTCTTAACAGACTTGGATTCCGCAGAGTCCACCTGCATTTCAGAGCCAGCTTGACGACCCAGAGGCATAATTTCACGTCCAATAGCGACGAGGAGGTTCTTTGCGATATTGCCAGATGTTACTGTTGCAGGGAAGGTGTCGACAATGACTTGACCAATGATGTCCGGCGTCAAACGCTTGCGGATGAGAGAAATAGATCGTAAAGCTCGCAGAGAGAATCTAGCATCGAAAAGAGCAACGGCTCGGTCTAGTAACGCAAAGTTGCTTTTTATATCTATTTATATCGATAAAAAAATATACTGTCAGCGACACGTGAGCACAGTTGACGCGACAAATACTATCTGAGCATCCATTATTCCCAAAGTGGTATCGTTTGAGGTGCAAAGAGCATTTTGGACGGGGTTTGAAATCTCATTTAGTAAACTTGCAAACATACCTGCTACTGTTTGGGCGACAAGGTCAATCTTCTCGCTGTCATCGGCAACGTCGTCACCACCCATAGACACGTCACCATCAGCATCATGAGGTTGCTTCGATGACTGTTTGGATGTCTTTGTGATGGGAACAACAACAGTCATCTCCTCATCGCCTTCTTTGGCACCTTTCTTGCCTTTCGCCTTGCTGGAATCCTTCATGTCGACGTCGCCGTTACTCCTAAGACGGTTCTCGATCGGCTCGTTGCCGTTATTCTTGGGCGTCTTGCCGGGCATTGCGGCCGATGTTATGGATAGGTATGCCGAAATTAATGTAGCAGAGAAGAATCAAGATTGACAGTGTTGCTCGATGGGTCGATGAGAAGTGTGAAGCGCGGACGGCTAGAGTGTATCGAGCGCGCGTTGACGTGCTTGACTGCGACGTCTGCAGTCCCTTGGCTGACAAGGGCAGGCGCGCACGATGGCAGGAAATTTTGTACGAAAGGGAGGAGATGAAAGAGCGTCAAAGATGGACCAAGTTGTCGGCTTTATAGGCTGAACGTAACGACAAGCAATTGTACAGAGATTCGATGCTTTGGGTGACGGGATTGAGAGCGCAGAACAAGGTGTGTGTATGGTTGTCGTTTGGGGCTCGAGGTGCAAGGAAGGTTCGAGGTCAAGATTGGAGACCTTATTTGGGGTCACGGAGCAGGGGTACTTGAGAGCACGCTGCATTGTGCCCGCGACTTCAGGTACCGCGTGCCCACTTGACCGGTTTTGAAGCTGGATATGCTCAGGTAATCACAACCCAGCTTGCTTATTGGATGGATAGTGGAGCCCTCCAGGCGGCACTTGGTGACGTTTTCGCTTCGACTCTGGTACGTACCTAGAATCGGCCTACCTTACGTGGTAGTAGTGTGCAACTTTTATGTATGTACTTCGTCACTTGCAGCTCTGATATGCGTCAGGAGACGTTTCAGTCGACTAATGTTATCCAGCTAGCTGAACATGTCCTACATGCAAAGGAAACTGCGTTTGCACAAAACAATGGCACAACACTAGTTCAGTCATACGGAAGACACATGTATCTCGATTGTGACAATCTGCCCAGAGGAGTCCATGATATTATCTGTCCCCTGTGCTCCCTGCCATGCTATTGGTTCCGCATCTGGTTTGGGAAATCTGCGCAACACACATCCGTTTCTTCCAACAACCGTCCCTCCCCTGCAATGAGAAACAAGCCCTGATAAGCCAAACGCCATTCCCCGTGGTCCATTCTGTACATGTGACGGCGAAATTACTCCGTAAACCCCACCAAACTCCCTGATACATGAAGCATTCTTTCAAGTGTCACCCTTTCCAGGCATCACCTTGGCCGCCTGAACGGCGCTCATCTTGGCAATCCAGCCAGCCGACGGCTGAACCTTGCGCACCGTTCGAAGTTCGTCGGACGAGTATCCAGGAACACGAATGTTGTAAGTTCGCTCAAGTACTAACTGGATGTCTCGAATTTCCAACACCTTGGATCCTCGCTCTTTGGCATTGCGGCAGGAAGCATGTAACACATTGTCCACAAATGAGTCGGCCATGTTCAAGACGCTCTAAGGGAAACGAAAATCATTAGCTTTTGCACAAGGTCTCCATGTCTCATAAACTGGTTACTTACCTCTTCAACATCGGGAGTTAAGAGATTGCCGTCTTGTGGATCTCCACTTCCCCCGCAAACCTGGCGAACTAGTTCATCTAATTTCTTCTTGCTCAAAACATGATCACCCTCCGCGTCGTGGCTGTAAGCAGGTATCCTGGCGACCGGCGGCTGGTTCATGACGCCACCTAGTGTACCACTGCCCTGCGACATGGTTGGGCGCCCAGCGCTAACACCTCCGCCGAGACTGACACCCTGCGGAACCGTAGTTGCTTTCTCCGGAAGTTGCTTAGGGATTGGCATCTTTGCTTGAAATCCAGTCTGTGTTTGTGTTGTTTGTGTTGGATGAGCATGTGGGTGCCCTTGCTGCTGCTGCTGCGGCTGCGGCTGCGGCTGTTGCTGTAGCTGCTGCTGCTGTGGTTGCACAGCACCGGGAACCACTGCTTGATTCATGGGTCCTCCAGCTGCGGAAGATGAGTTTGCCGGCTGTTGACCTTGAGCATGGGCACTGCCCGGAGTGCTCGCAGCTCTTTGATTTGCGAGAGTCATAGCTGCGGAGTGACTCAAAGCACGGGTTGGGCCTCCTGCTGTGACGGGTGTTCCAGTCTGGGGAGTTTGCGTCCTCGCAGCAGCGGCTTGTGCCTGGGCCGTATTGACAGGAGGGGGGGGGGGATGCGGCTGTTCAGTCTTCACTTGAGTCGGACCCTGGAGTTGCTGTGGAGGTTGCGGCATAGGCCGTGCCTGAGCTTGGGTTGCGTTTGGTGTGGATGTTCCGTTTGCTGGAGATGGGCGACTCGCAGCCGCCAACTGTTGTTGACTTCTAGCAACCTCCGCAGCCGCGTTGACGGACGTTACGGCATTTTGCGTGGCCGCTTGAGCCGTATTCTGGGTTGCAATTGCCGTTGCCGTAGTGTTTCCAGTTTGTTGACTCCCTGACGGTGCGACGGGAGCGTTACTTTGATTACCTGCTCCTGTTGTTCCTGCTGCCGCCTCAGTTTGCTGCTGGGTGGCCTGAATAGCTTCTTGCTGTTTTAGGACGCTCTCGACCCATTTATGAGCGTCCGAATAGAGCTTGAGTTGCTGTTCTTTCCGCATTGTGTATTGCCGGTTTTCTTCATCTTGTAGCGGCTTGCCCGCGCTGATTCGATCCTTGATAATCTTTTCCATGCTAGCGACCTTGCCTTTGCTACTCTCCATGGTAAAGACAGCTCGAGCATACTTGTCCTTGATATCTTCCACCCATCTCGTGACTTCCGCGGCTGATTTGTTTGCTATGTGGGCCGGAGCGCGAAATACCATCTTATTCACATGTTGCATGATATTATCAGGAATTTTGGGTCGCTGCGCTGCGACAGCGGCCGCTCCCGCGGCGGTAGCACCTTGTGGTTTCTGATTCTGAAAGGGGGCACCAGAACCTGCCTGGGTTGTCTGTGCCTGTGAGGCAGCACCTGTTGTCGTAGGAGGTTGAGGTTTCTGCTGCACCTGGGCGGCAGGAGTCCCCGCGGATTGCGCAGGAGTATTCTGCTGTGCCGAGGATGGTCGCGCAGACACCTGCCCACCTTGTTGACCTTGTTGGGCCTGCTGCTGCGCTTGAATTCGACGTTGCTGAATCTTGGTGATCAACATTTTTGAAAATTCGATGATCTTTTGTCGCGCTGCAATTTGATCGGGACTATTCGCTGGCGAGTTGTTGGCCTTGTTCCACAACCCTCGAAGACCTTGCTCGTATTTATTCTTTTCTTCTTCACTCAGCATGGGCAGACTCCTGATCTGACTTGGCTGATACATAGGCGTCCTTTGTACCTGCTGCTGGCCGGCAGCGCCTGCTTGGCTCTGGCCTTGTGCCTGCTGAGCTTGTCCTTGATTCATATTCCGTTGTCGTATCGATTGACCGAAGCTGGGCATGAAGGTAAGCTTGCAAGGGTTTTCGGGTTTCGGTTGGGGGGGCGGGGGGAGCGCTGCAACGGAAGCGACGATGCAGTCCTAGTATGCGAAGACTGGGGCTATTATGGTCAGGAGTCCATATGGAAATTTCATGAGTGAAGTCAAAACGCTGTCATGTCATGTCCGGAATAGATGGCAATAATAGCTCCACAACTCCATAGCCCCATCCTGTTTGAGCCACGCCCGTCTTAGCGACACTTACCCTAGGCTAGTTCGCATGCTCTATTACATGCGGAGGAGACCCACACAGGGCGGGGTCACGTGCGAGGTCACACATCATAGAGGATATCCTACGCTTGTGCATATAATAAATATACTATAGTTTTGCTTTTCCTTGTCCCCTTCTCTTTCTCTTTATTATTTATAATTAATACACGCTATTTGTAGCGCTCTGACCTGCACTAGTGATCTGTGCCGTGACACGTGTTGGAGGAAGGTGAGGGCATGGCAAGGATCATCCACTCGCTTGAGGAACTCGTCAAGATATCACATTGCATGCACCCGTAGTTTTCCTGTTGACACGGTCAGACACCATGTTGAAGCGCCCGTGAACCACATTACTCTCAATAACGAGCGCTTCACCCGTGTCTGGAAGGAACTCCATCGTTGTTAGAGACACCAAAGAGTAATACATCGATCACGGGGTAAGGTTGCAACACCGAAGTCTCTCACTCCTGCCCTTTGGTGGTCGGACATGAGCAAACAAAGTAAATGAGGAGGCAAAGGGCTGGTAATGCTTTGCGCACTGCTCCGCACGAAGACGTGTCCTGCTGTCTGCAATGCAATTTCCCTCACAAGTCATCTCCTTTTGGACCCTATGGATCCCACGAACTAGAGACACGCAGCATGCCGGAGCTCAACATGCAAGGAGAAAATTTTTCCTCACGGTCACCATGTTCTGCGCCTGGGCATTTCGACCCGACTGCGTTGATTCAAAATCTTACTGGAGGACTGAGAGAACGTGCTGGAAAGTGTCTGGGGTGGTCAAGGACTCAAGAAGGCATGAAAGGTTAGGATCATCTCGAAACGCGCGGTCGGAGCATTGCTGCCCAAAGGTGGTCCACGGTGGTGATGCACGGGGTCAGAGTGCCCAGACAGCCACAAGCAGGGCATCAGAACGTGCTGTTGGCTAATATAAATAAATGCGCCCAGTTCCCATTGCTCTGGAAAAATGAAAAATGAAACGTGCATGTCAGATCGGCGTGAGCGGCCTTCAGGTGATGGACCTGATGGTGGTGCAAGTATTGTATGTAGTTCAGACTCTTCCAGTATAAGATTGGAACAACGCTGGATATGAAAAAGCAGAAACCCTCACATCCAGGTCAGGTCCAGGATGGATTTGATGAGGCCGTGTCATGTTGCAGCTGATACAAGAAGGCCCATCCATCTGGCCCATCCATCTGGCCCATCTGGCCGACCAAACCGATTCTAGCGCTTGATACCCTTGGCCAGGCCGCTGGCAGCCCCCTGTCGGACGGAACTGTAGTGCTATTGTGCAGCAGCTGCAGTACAAGTAAAATGGCAGGTACGGATTACTCCGCATAGCGATGACTCTTTCGACCGAAACACGGGCCTTTTGAAAGTCAAGACTCTTGTTGGTACCTGAAAAACCGCGTGGGACTTGGGCCGCATTTGCACGAGAAACCTGCCATCTTTGGCCAAGTCACAGACAGACTAGAAATTCTTCTTTCCTACACATAACGTCTTTCTTTGCTCAGAGGGGTTTGTTTATCTTGAGCAAACGCATACAACTACCTCTGGTCTGCCATCCATTGTGGTGTTCTGTCTAGCTGAGTGCGAGACCCAGCCAGGCACAACAAGACTAAAAGACTCAACCCAAATTCGGATTCTGGTACGTTTCGCTTTGGCAAAGGGCGACTCCTCCATCCCAGTTTATGCCGTCAACAACGACTTACTTACGCACGCCCTCGCAGCACGCACGGATTAACGCCTCGAGTCATCCATCATTCATCAGTCCGTTACAAGTCTTGTCCTTTTGGTGCCCACCTCTATCAGCACGCAAGCACAAGGGCGAGCGCATAATAAAGGCAGGCAAAGCACGCACATGCAGAGACACCCGACGCAGCCAAGGGAGACGAGAACTGCAGAAGAGGGAAAGAGCCTGGTACCAGACCTCAGACCCAGGAGTTGACGAGTTAACGCCATCTGCACAGAGTACATATTACTGTGCTGAGTCCCGCCACTCCTATCCTTCCAAGCCTGCTGTTCAAGACTAGACCTGCCAATCGCAGCGTTCTATTCCGTTCGCCCTACTACCTCTCTGTCTTGTTTCTGGCCCAGCGTCTGCCCACCTCTCACTTCTTCTTCTCTTGGCCTGCCTCTTATTGCCACTATCTCGTCCATCGAGTTGCAGCTGGCTCGACCTGCTCCCAAAAAGCTTCCTACGAGGTGTTCAAGCGAAGTGACCTGCACCCGCCTCGAGGACGAACAGCTTCCAGCCTACCTCATCAGCACATGAACATGATACCCAAAACAAACCGAATTTCTTCTTCTCCGTGCTGGAGGTTTCTCCTCTGGGTATTGACGCCCTGACTGGCTTTGATAAACAGTGAATCGACTGTCATCGAGACGCCATCGAACCGTCACTAAGCGACAGAAGAGGAAGTCCAAGAGGCTGTTCGCCACGAAAGCCATTCTTTTCTCTTCACCTCCCGTCTGGCGACAAATCCTGGCTGTACGTGCTGCTGCACTGGCTAACGAGCAGCAGTTTCCTCACCCACTTGCCAGCCCTCTACATTGCCCGCATCTCCCCGCTCGCTGCATTGAGCAGCGGACATCTCCAGTGGGACGCAGCAGCCTTTTTTGCTGACCCTCTCCTTTGCTTATCTGCGATCCCGCTCTGACCCCACAAACCTGCAGTCATCCGTCCTTCTGATAGGATCGCTGCACGACGGCCTGGTGACAGTGCCAGCCCAAATACGTTTTTTACCATTGTACGGTGGCGGTTAACAAAGATTGACCAAACCACCGAGGTCAGGCATATTTGTTTGTACCCCTATATACGTTTTATTTTGCATTCGACCGGCCGAGATGATGGCCCAGTTGCATGATCCCAGGCGTCGACTGCCGTTGACACCAAGCCTCAAGCTATCCCGAGAGCACCTTCATGTCGAACACGCAATGGGAGCCAGCGGGCCAACGTCACCGCCGGAAACCCCCACTGCGTCGCCACACATGGTTCACAAGCCACCCCAAGCCGGGGCCTTTTTTCGCTATTCTCGTCCTTTGGCCCAGGACCCTAACATCAAGCCCGTCGGCAATGGTCACCAGTTTAGTTACCAGAGGAGGGTGCTCGAACCTGAACAACTGAGTCCTAGATCCTCTTCGCCGTCTTCGGACGCCGAGGCAGAATCGGGTGACGAGTCCTCAGTTTCTGAACTGGCCAAACCCCGAAGCGTTGCCGACTCGTCGATTGCTGAATCGTCAGACGATGCAAGTGATGCAGATGGAGAAGACAACAGTGATGTTGAGTTGAACGATGGCGATACTGATGGACACGGGGAAGTGGAGAACGATGATGGCGGCGATGGCGATGGCCAAGGTCTTGCAGCGAAGCAGGGAGCTTTTGCTCGGCCTAGCCTTCGGTTGGCCTCGTATGATCCTTCTTCTCGGTCTATCTCAGCAGCAGGTTCGGACGTTGAGGGCATACGCGACCCGTATCGAGTCCATTTCGCTTCATCGAGCAGCAGTTTGATGTGCGATTTTGTGATCGAGGACGTGGACCCGATGGATAGTGGGTGTGAGGGGCTCGAGATCCTCCACCCCACGGAGATTGAATCTAACCGCAGCCGATCTAGGTCTCGCCATAAAGAGTTTGACAGAGGCATGGTGCGGGATTTCAAAAACCTCAATTGTAGTAACGAAACTTCTGACAACGAGGATGGCGAGCTCGAAGCACCTGGTGTGGATGAGGAAATTCTGTTTCGGCAGCGACAAAAAGAAATGAGACGAATCAGAAGAGTGAGCATGTCAAGCAGTTTTGGGAAGCGAACACATAGCGAACTCAGTGATTCAGACGACTCCGAGGCTGGAACTCTAGATGTGAACGACGTTGGATCGAGTGCACGACGAATGCGCAAGCGATTACACCGCGGAAACCTCCTATTCCAAGACCCTCCTGCTCCACGAATTGATGAACTCGAAGAGCCTGACTCCAGTGAAGAGGAATACGATGCCGCAGACCCATTCGCGCGAGAGTTGCCCTACTGGACAATGGAAATCATGGAAATGGAATCAGCTTAGATGCTCAGGCGTACTCGCCTCGCTGTGTTCGCGGCAGGTGTTGCCAAGAGCAGTCAAGCTCCAGAAAAAGTGAAACGTGATGTTGATGATGATGTTGATGATGATGATGGGCGACGTTATGATGAGTCGGACGACCACTGGAACAGGGGTATGGACAGGGCTTACTTTCGAAGGTGTCGCTGCGGCAGGCCATTTCTCCTAACTACAGGATATTTATGACGCACGATGAGGCAAATGATGGAAATGCACATGCCAGATGTGGGTTGGCCAATCCATCCTACTACGTCAGATATGAGAGAGCTGTTATCTTGTTATTAAATTTGGGCGTATCCTATAGATAGATACGGAGTACATACGGATTAGACCGACTTGCATGGATTGCCTTGCTCCAAAGACGCGTGCCACACGACCGTTGATGACTCTTTCCCCCCGCGGAGGTTGTGTGATAACTTGTTGATGAGCCCCAGACCTCATCAACAAGGCGAAACACACATGAAGTGGGCGGGGCTCACCGCGGGAGTTATCTGTGGCGTATGTAGGACAAGGCTGCGGCGGGAGCAGCCAAAAGAAGTCGGGCACACAGTAAATCTCAAGAAGTCTGGTGTGTGCTGTTGGAGTAGAGAACGACTTCGGTAATCAAAAGTAGTATTATTATGGAGAACACGGTACATAGCTACATGTACTCCGTACTACATATATGACTGAGGAATACTTCCGTACTCCGCACAACGACCATTTGTTCGTACTACCAAATTTGTTCGTACTACTTCAGTGCGGAGAAATGGTGCTTATAACTGTATGTAAGAAGGCCCGTTCCATTTCTGCGGTCATGTCCATGCTGCCACTGACATGAGACGACAACGCCTTCAACTTGCAAAACATGTCAGCTCAGGGGGATAGCTCGAATCCGACGCACGCTGGTGATCGAATCGCGCCTCGGAAAAAGAAATGGGGAGCCAGGGCCAGGACAGGATGTGCAACTTGCCGGTTCGTGACTGACGCTCATCCAACTAACTCCTCAGGTTTCTGCCGGAAGATGTACACAGTAGTTTTCCCGGACGGACGGGGAGGAAAACGAAATTGAGAATCCAAAAGGAAGATCATTCTGCTAATTGATTGAGAGCAGTGCTCGCCACGTCAAATGTGATGAGGCGCGACCCGTTTGTAGCAGGTGCGTGACGGCCGGCCGTGTATGCAGCGGAATCAACTACGGCACGATATCTATGCATCATCGGCCAGCTTGGTCAGTCGCCTCTGGCTCCGGCCCCGGCTCCGGCCCCGGCTCCGGCCCCGGCTCCGACATGGCCGAGCAGAGCGCCGACAGGCGGGAGTCCGTGGTGAAGATGGTGGAGCGGCATTCGGGCAGTGTGCAGATGCTCCACGGACGGGGTACCATGGTATTGACACGCGATCTCCTACCTCAAGGCTGGCATTTCTCCGAGGCATGCCAATACTGTAATAGCCGTCCAATTCTCTCTTTTCGTCATTTGGGGGGGGGGGGGAGGGGGGGCAGTTCATAATGCCTTAGCTGACCGACAACACCCGCTTCTCTTCTACAGTTAACGAGGTCATGTTGACTCGTCGCATCGCCAAGCAGATTGTCCCCAGTGATTTTCACTACCCGGTGGGAAATACAAGGCAGAAATTCTCGCCTCCACCAGACCACCAGCATACCATCATCACATCATCATGGTTGCGCTAGCCCACCGCATATCCTTCATCTCCCACGCAGAAGAGCGTGGGACGACGCAACTGTCTCAGCATAGAGCGACTGCGCATTTACGAACATGTTTCTATCGACACATGGGGGAGGCCATTCGCGCGTTGAACCATCATCTCGTCGACATCAACCTGCCTGGTGTTGTGTGGGGTCTTCGCAAGATTGCCAACATTGTGTCCGCCGAGGTATGTTGTTATTCCCGCTTCGACAGAGGTGTTAACCCCGTCGTCCGACCAGCCCCGGCTCGGTTCATTGGTGCTGATGTTGGTCGTTGGCAGCTTTACATGGTGTCTACTAGCTGGCGTCATCATGTAGAGGGGTTTCTAGCCCTCGTCAAACATGGCGGCGGCATTGGGAAAATCCTGGACCACTACCCTCCCATCAGAACCGCTATGTACTACATGATCATGTAAGACAGCCGCCTTCCATGCCTGAGAAACACGTTGGAACACATGCAGGTTCTGGGAAATTTTTTTTTTTTTTTTTTTTCAAATAGGCTGACCTGATCAACCATGCAGCATCGCCAATGTCGCCAATACGACTAGCCCGTGTCACGATCTGGGGGTGGGATCCATTTACCCCGGCAAAGAAGCCACCCGCCATCTCTACTCAACCACGCTCTACCCGTCCTTTCCGTGCGCGACGAGTCTGTTCATGGACATGATGCGCATCACGGAGTTGCGGGATCCGCGACACGTTCCACCGCGTGACGTGCGGCCCAGCATTGTGGAGGTTTTCACAAGCATCGACGAGTTCGTGCCGGATGCCTGGGCCGAAGCTTACGAAATACCCAAGACGGCTGAAATCAACATGATTGCGCGCATGTTCAAAGCCTCGGTTGCTCTTTATGGGGTTCTGGCTCTTGGGAAATTCCAGGAGTCCTGGATCGACGCGGCACATTATTTCCCGAGCTTGACGAATGCCTCTGGGAAAATGAGTCATGGGCCACTACGGAGGGCACTGAGCGGGCATCTTCTGGGTGTTCTCGAGGAGGCAGCGAGGACGTTGAGTAACCAGGAATCACTCAGCTGGCCGCTGACCGTGCTTGGGGTCGGCATCGCAGATGGATCGGCACAAGACAAGGAGTTTGTTAAGAAGGCCTTGTTGGGTGTTATGATGGACCCGAACGCGGATGCTGGTCCCATGGATTCGCGAGGGAGGCTTTTGGAGTTTTGGGATGCCGGGGGTACGCAGTGGGATGAGTGTTTCGATCGACCGACTTTGGTGCTGGCGTAGGCTACTGGAATCAAAATCACGGTTCGCGTGTATTATTGGTGGGCATTATTCACGAGTGAGGGAATACACAAGACGCATTTCGGCTCATGGAAACAGGGAAGTGGAAAAAAGTGAACGAGGGCACAGGTTGGCGAACTTTTTACTCGACCCCAGGGCCACCAAGACCAGGGTCTGGGGTCAGGGTTGTTGCCCGATGGCGGATACAGCGTCTATAACGAATATAATATGCGCTCACGACCGTATTAGGAAAGCTAAAGATGCACGTAGCTAAACACAATAAATCACATAAGAGATAAGAAGCGTATAGTTCTTACTATAACTACTCTCTCTTTAAAAGAGGAGCTTTTATCCTTTTATTTATATAAAAGAAGACATCTTTAATCCAGTCTTTTCTCTTCATTCATCATCCTGCTAGGGGACATCTTTTCCCAAAGTCACGTGCCTCACGTACGATAAGGGTCAGGGATCAGAATCAGATCAGGGACAGCGCACAGAGTAGCGGCTTCCCGTTGTTCCGGCCCCCCTTGACTTGACGCCGCCAGCCGCGATTGATGACAGACAACAGGGCTTGATTCTATTAAGCCGCCGGTGCTTGCCTCTATGTATGTATGTAAATAGTGGGTGTACATAGAAAATCAGAGGTCCTACATACATTCTGCCGTCCCTTGATCCACGCCGCCAGCCACGATCCTCTCACCTGCACTGAGGAGCATATAATAGCTTGCTTACTATTCCTTAGCCTCGTACTCCGTATTTCCCCTCCAAAAAATCCTATTCTGTCCCACTCCCGCTCCTCTTTTTCTCTTCAAGTTGCCTTGTTGATTTTGTTACTTCAACCCCCCTCTTCTTATCTTTGCACTCTTAATCTTCGTCTCTCTCTGCCTGCCGCCCGCCCTGCCTTGCCTGGATAGCTTCTCGTTGGCTTGCGCCCCACGACGTCACTCATCAGCTTTCTTTCCACTTTTTGCGCGGACGTTTTGCCAGACCCCGTTTTGGAATAGAAAAAAAAAGAGGAAAAAAAGTAAAAAAAAAAGTAACTAAGGACGGGAAACCAACAGAAGTCCGAAAAGAAAAGGCCGGAACAAGTCGCTGTGAAGCTATCGCCGACACAATGAACACGGATGTCGTCAAAAGCCGCTTCCTCTCCAAACCGCAAGACCTGGGTGTCGTCGCCGTCGGTTTCTCCAAGGGCCAGGTATGTAGCTGCTAGCTAGCTCTCCTCTGCATCCCTTTCCTTTGTCGATGGCTACGGAGTACATGTACTCTCATCTCATTTCCATCTCCCGTGGCAGCTGACATGCGCACTGTGGTCCACAGCCCAAAGCAGGCGTTGATGCCGGCCCCGAAGCCCTGATCGCATCCGGACTCCTCAGCGAGATTCAGAATGAGCTCGGCTACCAGCTCCACGGCGACGCCAAAGTCCAGAAGTACGACGAGCTCATGCCCGCCTCGGACCCCGACCACCGCGGCATGAAGAACCCCGGTGTCGTCTCGGCCGTCAACCGCCGGATCTCGCAGCAGGTGTACGAGCACGCCAAGGAGGGCCGCCTGGTTCTCACCCTTGGTGGCGACCACAGCGTTGCCATTGGCACCGTCACGGGCAGCGCCAAGGCTGCTCGCGAGCGTCTGAACCGCGATATTGCCCTCATCTGGGTTGACGCGCACGCCGACATTAACACGCCCGAGGGGAGCGATAGCGGCAACATCCACGGCATGCCCGTCGCGTTTGCCTCGGGTCTGGCCACGAGCGACAAGGAGGAGTACTTTGGGTGGATCAAGGACGACATGCTGCTGAATATCAAGAAGCTCGTCTACATTGGTCTTCGTGACGTCGACAATGCCGAGAAGAAGACTCTTCGTGAGAAGGGCATCAAGGCCTTTAGCATGTTTGACGTGGATCGGTAAGTCCACGCATCGGCGCCATGTGGAAACGCGAAAAAGAAATGACTGACGCTTGTGTCATGTTCCCTGTCCTCATAGATACGGCATCGGCCGCGTCGTCGAAATGGCCCTCGCCTACATTGGCGCCGATACTCCCATCCACCTTTCTTTCGATGTCGATGCACTCGACCCCATGTGGGCGCCTAGTACGGGCACTCCGGTCCGCGGCGGCCTGACCCTCCGCGAGGGAGACTACATCTGCGAGGCTGTGCATCAGACGGGCAGTCTCGTCGCCATTGATCTTGTTGAAGTCAATCCCAGCTTGGCTGCTACCGAGGCCGGCGCCCAGGAGACGGTCCGGGCCGGCTGCTCACTCGTCCGCTGCGCCTTGGGCGAGACCCTCCTGTAAAGGGGTTCGTGGGAAGTCGGACGGAGATTTGATTTGGACGCAGGCGCAGACGCAGACGCAGACGCAGACGCCGAGCGAAGAGGGTGCATAGAACAACTAGATTGTATACCAAGGATGTGAACATGAGACGAGATGAAGCGACGAATGTAAATTTGCGATGACGAGAGGGTGGATGCGCGGGAATTGAAATGGGAGCATGTTTTCGTATTGTACATGGCATCGACGATTGATCTACCTACCTCTACCTCGGTTACTTGTCTACGACAACCGACTGGTGTACCAACGAATCTGATGATCAGGAGTTCTCAACCAATCGTAGAGCAGGCCCAAAGACCAATTTGGCCATGTTTGTCTCATCAACAGCTGAGTACTAGCATGAACAGCTTGTTTCGTTGCGGCGCGCGGCAAGACGCCGAGCATCGGGACAGACAGCACAGCTGGCGGTGAAGCCAACGGAATCGTAAAACTGGGCGGGCGGGCGGGTTGTCGCGGCCCAACAAACTACCGTGCAAGTGGACGGGTGGCATGGTCATGGTCATGGTCATGGTCATGGTCATGGTCATGGTCATGGTCATGGGTTGTGTCAACTGTTATTATCATGTATGGCAGGCAGTGTTATATGGGGGTGGGATTGTCGCGGTCAAAGGGGCCTACATGTAGGTCAAAGGGCCCGAGGTGAGGTTGTTTGTTCAGGTCTTCGCATTCATCACAACAGGCAATTGTTCATTACACACTCTGCTGCAGTGGGCCACAGACTTCTTGCCGGTTCGACACGTTTCTCGGCCCGCAGTGCAAGTGCAGTGCCAGCAGTGCAGTGCAGCTGTTTCTTCAGCTGGTGGCCAGTGGGTCAGTGGAGCCCAGCAGCCCTGAACGTCCACTTGTTAACGAAAGAACGGCCACCACGCCCAACAACTCCCGTTATTTTTTACACCCACTCCCACTGCACTGTAGCACCCCTCCCCTCTCGACATGAGACATGACGACGTGTTGGCATCCAGGCGCTGGTCCGGCCCAGCCCCGGCTTGGCAAGTTGGGCTCCCCGGCATCCCGGCTGTCTGGGACTCTGTTCCTGGCCAACATGCATCACCGCCTGGTGCGATCTGCGCCCGAACCTCGGAAGGACGGGAGGAAGAGGGAAAAGTATATATATGCTGATTGCCGCTGTTCTATTTCTCCTTGACCGTTCACGGGGTTGGTTCTTTGTCGCCGGCTGGTTTTGACCCCGGGCTGACGAGAACAGGAAAAATAGAAAAAAAATAATAAAAAATACTTGCCATTGTCATCAACACCAACACCAACTGACGAGAGTGGGTTGGTCTAGTGTCGGGCTTGGGCAGGCAGGAGGAACTGGCAAGAGGCCAAAACATCGTCACATCTCACCATCATGGCTGCCGCATCGACATTGAGCAGCGGCTCCGGCGTCCACCGGCGAAGAGCAGTCAGCCTTGTTCGCACCTACAACTGGCCGCCGCTCCAGCTGAACTTTTGCATCTTCACCATGCTGCTGTCCTCGGCGAGCATTGTCGGCGTCTTTTCCACCTTTGTCCAGATCCAGACGCAGTTGCATCTACCGATTCCATGGTAGGTATATCCCCCCCCCCCCTCCCCCTCTTCTCCGTTTCTAATAGAAAAAAAAAAAAAAAAAAGAGGCCACTGGCTGCAGTATGCTTTGTTTTTGCTGATGCCCTCGACAATTCTACAGGTATTTCCCATACTACATCACCGTTGCATCTATTGCCATACTCTGCATCGGCGGCATCTTCTGGCTCATCGCCAACCGCCGCCTGCTACCGGCCATTGTCATGATGGGCGCCTTCATCCTCTTCGTCATGTGGCTGGTCGGGCTGGTCGTCGTGTCGGTCCAGCTCTGGGGGCCGAGCGGCTCCATCCAGAGCACTTGTAACTTGCAGGTCTTCAATAGGGATCCCCATGGACTGAACCAAGAGACGATGGCTTGGTTGCAGCAGAGGAACATATGTGAGTTTTACCCTTTTTTTTTTTTTTTTTTTTTCCACTTTTGAGCCGCGGTTCGTGGTCTTTTAGTTTCTCCGCTTGACTGGTTCTGACCCGTGTTGTAGGTCAATCTTGGCAACTCGTCTTTGCCATGTCCTTGACGGGCGTCATCTTCCTGGTCTGGGTCATGATTATGGCGTACCAGGTTTTCGTCAATTCATGACGTGCGCTTCGAGCATCTCTTGATTCATCTTGCGCGCTTGCAATTTCGCGGCATCGTTGTGCATACCGTGACCCGTCATTCTCTTGAGGTGGATTTCCTATGTGTTGTGTGAGTAGTAATGGGGTCACGAAGGCGACGTTTTGGAAATACTTGTGTATGTATGATGGGGGCTTGGATGAGCGGAGCTTTGGATGGGGGGTTTTTTTTTTTTTTTTTTTTTTTCAAATTCCTTTTGGGCCTCTTGAACGGGCGGTTGTCGGTTCAGAAACAGAAACAGAAACAGAAACAGAAACGGAAGCAGAAGCAGAAGCAGAAGCAGAAACAGAAACAGAAATTCAGATATAGCACCCGAAATTACACGACATTTTGGTGCAGGAGAATACTCGGAATGAATGAAGCCGCTTCACAGACACAGAATATCGAATGAAATGGTGTGGCTTGGAATTTGGATGCGCAGTCAATGGAGGCAAGCGACTTGTCCGTCCGGTGCTGCTGCATGTGACCAACTTTTATTGTCATACAACAACAGTGGCACTAGGCGAGGCTGGACCTGCGAGCGCACTTGTCCTCGACTCCTCGTGCATACATACAATCCATCATCCATCTCCCTTTCTGCCATTGCGCACACGCGCCGTGTTTCATCTCCAGCCCGAGCGCGCCCTTTTTTTTTTCTTTTTTTTTCTTTTCGCAAGTATCGCGTACCCCACTCGCAAGAAGCACTTCTGGCTGGAAAGCTGGAAAATCGGACGAAAGACGAGATCCCGCGTCGAATTCCTGGGCATCATTGCGGCCAACGACCCTCAAAATGCGCCTGGCCTGACGGCAAGCCGTCTCACGTCTGGTCCTCGCTGTGTGCCATCTGCCATCTGCCATCTGCCATCTTTCATCTTTTGTCTCGCAGCACATGCTGAGCTGCCACGCAGAAGCGGTTCATCATGGCGGATTCGAGTGATGCCCATGCTGCGCCAGCTCTCGCGCCCGACACTTCCAATGCACAACCCGACGACTCCATATTGAAGCTGCTTCCGCAGGCGGATGAATCCCCCATGTCCGGAAACAACCCTGTTCCCTTTGCCATGGGAAGTAGCTACATTGAGGCCGCGACAGTCGATAACAGTGGGGGTGGACAGGACGAAACCATCTCCGAAGAAGCTGTACGCGAACACTTCAAGGACGTCGAATCTAGCTTTCTCCCAACGCTTTCTCCCATCACCACGAGAACAACACGCCAAGTACCCAACGATGAAGCCTGTCATGCCACAGAAACATCCCCAGGCCAATCGCGTCCTCGAACCGCGCTGCAGGCCGACGAAAACCATACTGCCAGTGTGGGGGACGACGAGAGGTCCAGCCTCGAAAATCTGGATTCCTCTCCCACTGCAGCAGCTGCGGCGCGAACCATCTCGAGAGCTATTAGCATGGCCAGTACTGCGACGGGGAACGGTGCCGGCGCGACTACGGCGGATGACTCTGATCTCAACAACAATGATGCGGGCAACTCGTCCCTTCCCGGCACAGAGGACCCTTCCCTGCAGTCGCAAAATGTGTCCGAACGACCCGATGCTGGTGGCACTGCCAGCAACTCTTTGCGGATTGGCAAGCGATCCAAGTATCTTCGCAGTCGATATGGGAGCCAGCGATCTTCGACTTCATCCTTCATCACAAACCCCGAATCACAAGATGACGGCAGCGAGACAACGGTTGGCATCGGCGCCGACTACGCCCTATCCTCGGGGGGGGGGCCAACTGCGTTTGAAACGACGACGAGGAATACAAGCAACCCGTTCCAGCGGTCGATAAGCATCGGTAGCATGGTCTCTGGTTTTGGGGGCGAGGACTCCTATGATGTGCCTGGTCATCACCTGGAGCCGTTGCCGGAAGTGTCCAGTCCTGTGCGAGCCAGCCATAACGATCCTCTAAAGACGCCGAAAGCGTCACGAGAAAACCTCGAGGCCACCACCACCGCACCGACAGACACCATCATTGCTCAGCACGTTAGAAACGTTCAGGTGCCCGAGTCGTTGGCCAAGGAGTACAGGTTCAAGAACGGTCTGCAGACGCCGCGCCAACCCTCTAGCTTCACGACGGGAACAGGCACGATAACAAAGCCGGGCAAGAACCTGACACTCAAAGAACAAAGCAGCACAATCGAGCGGCTTTCGAAAGAAAACTTTGACCTCAAACTCAAAGTCATGTTCCTCAGTGATCGCCTGGACAAATTATCCGAGGAGGGCATCAAAGAAATGATTTCTGAAAATGTGGAGCTAAAGACAAGCTTGGCTGTTCTGCAACGAGACAACAAGGTGCTCAGGAAACGGGTCAAAGAGCTCGAGAAGAAAGTGAGTGACGACGAACAACGACCCGGTACCGCCTCCTCCTCCAACAACGACCAAACGGCAAGGATGTCCGATGAAGAAGCTTACGAGCGCGAACAAGAGCTCATCTTTCTACGCGAAAGGGTAGAAGAGTATGCGAGCGAGATTGAAAAGCTGCGAAGCGAGAGCTTGAGTCGCGAGTCGGAAAAGCGCCGCTTGGCTGAAATCGTTCACGCTCTGGGCGAGCGTTCCGGGGACAGCCTGGGACAGCAGGAAGAATCCGAGGTCTGGAAGGACCTGCTCGAGCAAGAGACGGCTCGTCGAGAACAAGCCGACGAAGACAATCGAAGGCTGCGAGACGACATATTCAGGCTGAAGAAGGAACTGTCTGGTCCAGGGAACCTGCAACACACGACCAACATCTACAACATCTCCAGAAAAGCCAGAGACGGCGCGTTCGCACCCCATCGCCCCATGACCGGCCTATCTGGCGATGCCGAGAACTCCAACGCCAATTTCAGCGTCGCCAGCACCCTGGTTGACCAACTGCGTCAGGAGGGTGAGCAGCTCCGCCATGAGAATGCCGAGCTGAGACGCGAGGTCGGCGCGCAGACGTCCATGCTCACCTCGAGAAACCGCGAGAAGGAAAGGCTCTATCAGGAAATCGAGGACCTCAAGATGGCTCAGCGTCGCGGCGGTCCCGCACCCTCCACCGTGGACAGCATATTTGATCGCTCGGCATCCCGTGCCGGCGCCCATGAGAGGCCGCACTCTCGCGAAGGCAGTGTACGACGGACCAGGCAAGCAATCGCCGTGGAAGAATCCGAACGCGAGGAACTGGAAAACAAGCTGGCCGAGCTGCGCGACAAGATCAGCGAGGTCAAACTACGGAATCAAGAACTGCAGAGGGAACTAGAGTCGTGCATGCAGGATTTCGAGACGGCAGTCGAGGGCAAACGATTGGCCGAAGAAAACGCGCTGGCGGTGCAAGAGGACCTCGAAACCGCCATGAACGACCTCGTCGCCTTGCAAGCAGAACGTGACGAAGCCATTCGCGAGCAGGGCGACATGGAAAACGAGTTTGAGGCACTGCGCCGGGAAGCGCAAGACGAGATTGACGCGCTCGAGGCCGAGGCCGATCAGCGCAACGAGGAAATACAACGTGCCCGGGCAGAGCTGAGGGATCGCTCAGAAAACTTTGACGCCTTGCAGGAAGAGATGCGCAAGATGAGCGAAGCCCTGGTGCGCCTAGAAGATGAACAGGACAGCAAACTGCGCCGCATCAAGCAGCTGGAAGAGGAGCTGGACTCGTCGAACAAGGAGCTCGAGGATTTGGAAGAGAAGCTGATGGAAGCAAACGAAAAGAACCAGCGGTTCTCGATACAGCAAGAATCGTCGCAGGGGGAGATTGCCTTCTTGAGGGAAGAGCAGGAAGCCGACAAGATTCGTATTGGAGACCTGGAGGCTGCCATTGCGAATGCAGAGCAAAACCTCAGAGACGAGAGAGACCGAGTCAGGGAGCTGGACAATCGCCTGCAACAGGAGCGCATGCAAAGGGAAATTGTCGCGGACAAGGAGAAGGAGGAAGTGCAGCAGGTCGTCAACGAGCTGAACCGGGAAGCTTCCAGTGCCAAGGATGAAGTGAGAAGATTGCGTAAGAGCCTGTCTTCTCGTGAAGTTGAGGCTACGGAGTGGAAGGAGAGGCTTATTGAGCTCGAGAATAATCTTCGAGAAGCTCTGGGTGATCTGAACGGCACCCGCTCATCGCTTCTCAAGGTATGCACGTTATTATATTTATATTTCAACGTTTATCACTTTACCCCCCCCCACCCCCCGGGGAAGCCCCATCCATTTCCATGCCACTGACCAATATTATTTTTTGCCTTTAGTCCATTGCCAAGATGCAACGCGAACTTGAGAATACGGTCCGTGAGCTCGACACGTGTAAGGCATCTCTGGCCGAGAAGGAACGTATTATCAAGCAAAGAGACGCGTTGCTTGAGTCTCACGGCCTCGAAACCCGCAAGGTCACCGAGTTGCTGGAGAAGGAGCGTCTTGCACACCGCAACACAAAGGCGCAGTTCGACACGTTCCAGAGAACCCATCAGCATCTCACGCACACAGCCAGCACCCAAGACGTTCGAATCGCGGAGCTGGAGAGCACCAGAGGCAAGGAGGCAAGGAGGCTTGCCCAGCTCGAACAGACTGCTCGCGACCAGCTGACGGAGAGGAACGAGCTTCTCCTCAAATTGTGGCAGAAGCTCAGCATTCTCTGTGGTCGAGAGTGGCTCAATAACAATGCGCTCGTAGATCGACAAGTGGTTCCGTCCGTCGAGGTCATTGGAAGTCGGCTACCAGGATTTTCCAAGAACCTCTTTGCGGCTGTCAAGACGATCGAGACCATGTTTCAGACGCTGTACACCAAGATCCACTCGGTCGAGCGTGATTTGCACAAGGAGTACCAGACGCTCGAGAACAATCTGGAGGTGCGGACGAAGAAGCTCGACCGCCTGGAAACAATGTTGCGCAACTCGGTGGCGTCGGGCTCGCTGGGCCCCCAGGACATGCACAACCGCATGCTCCGACTGGAAGATGCCTACCGACAGCTCAAGGTAGAGAATGCAACGCTGCGGACGGCCAACGACGTGCGCAGCCGCGCAGCACATCCGAGCTCTGAATCTGAACACACCCTGCCACTACTACCACTGAGCCGCGGCGGGGCCTCCTCTGGCGGAGGATCACCGTCGCCAGGCATCCCTCGCGGACCAGGAGATCGCGATAAGAGTCGAGTATCCCAGTCGAGCCACGGTAAGAGCAGCCGGTCGGGAACGTCCTCGCGAGCCAACACCTCGTCGGGCATACCGCGACCATCATCGGGAAACCTGACGGGCCTGGAGTTGGCAATCCCCGGCACGACGGAAAGCAGCGGGCCGAGCAACAATGACAACCGCTGGCTCCTCAGGCTACGCGACATGGAATACAAGCTGAAAATGGAACGCGAGGGCCGTAACCAGGACCGACAAGCCGCACGACAGCGGCTCGGGGGCCTCGAGATGGAGAACAAAGACCTCAGAGACAGAGTGAGGAGGACAAACACAGACACTGAGTAGTTGTGCTGTCTGTTTTATCCGCGACGGGACACCTGATGACTCACAAGAGGAAAATGAGGTTCTTTTTTTTTTTTTTTTTTTTTCTTTTCTTCTCCCTCATTACGAAATAATAAGGCATGTTTCGAAACACTCTCAGCGGTAGAGAATCCGTCCAACACTCACTAGTTGGCTGCTGGTATGTCTTGATAGTGTAGATTAGAGTACGGCTCGAATGGGAGGGTATTGGCATTCCGTTACATGGGTCCGTTGTATCAAAGCATTGATCTGAAGTAGCACGTAGATTCTACGGAGGCAGTAGGGCGTTTATGTTAATTTTCCGGGTACGGAGTACTTGGGTTCAAGGTTCGGCGACAGGGCACCTTGTCTAATACCGCGGTGATGTGGTTACCAGATGGTGAGGGAGGGGGGGGGGGTGCGAGTCTCGGCACGTCGGCCGACCGACCGAGGAAATGGTGCGGGGGCTGGGCGGCTGACGGCGGTTTTGTCACTTGTGTCGATCTCTCTCGGCTTTTATGTATATATAATGAGCCTCTTGCCACCAATCTTGTTTGTTTTTCGTTTCGAAATTCCGTCACATTACACGGCCCCGTTCTCTCCATCCACTCACTAGTAAATACCCAATGTCCAGCTACAGCTTCTACGACGCCTCCATCCCCCTGGCGCAGGAGTCTCTCGAGGCGCTCGACGCGATTCTCAAGAAGGGCTCCGAGGCGCCCAATGCCGCGTCGCTCCCCGAGGCGCGCATCTTCGAGGACATGCTGCCGCTCTCCTTCCAGGTGCACTTCGTGACGGACATTGCGCAGAAGCTCGTCGCCCGCGCCTCGGGCACCGAGCCCCTCGGCCTCGAGAACAACCTGAGGAGCTTCGACGACTTCTTCGGGCGCATCGAGACGGTGCGGCAGGTGCTGGCCGGGGCAGACAGGCACGTCATCAACGGGCGCGTGGACGAGACCGTCACCATCGGCCTGGGACCCGGCAAGGAGGGCAGGATGCTCACGCGCAACTACCTGAGCGGGTATGTCATCCCCAACATGTTCTTCCACGTCGCCACCGCGTACAACATTATGCGCAAGGAGGGCGTTCCGCTGGGCAAGATGGACTACCTTGGTCCTTTCATCTCCAAGCACGTCGGCGGCGCGTGAATGATGGCCCGGGGGTTTTGTTTGCGAGGGATTAAGAGAGCAACAAGGAGAAGGATGCCATCGATGCTAGTCCGTATTTTTACACCCAAAAAGGATGTTCGTCAAAAGTTGCAACGCGAGACTCGAAAGGGGGGGGGGGGGGGCGAAATGTAAATGTAGTGGGATATCCCCGGATGGGGACAAGCATTTATGTGATCCAAGGTGGCCATGACCCCATTTGCACTTTCCCAACGCTGTTCAATCCGCGTGTAATGTGACCATTTTGAAAATTGGCTCAAAACATTGTTCCCTGGTAATACGGATCTGGCGCTGGCTCGGGTTGGTGGCGGGAAAAAAAAAAAAAAAGGTGGAACTTCGTCATCGGTCAAAGCGACAGACACCCACCACCGGGCAACTTGTTGGCCAAGTTCACGACCTTCGATCGAAGCCTCTTGCCCAGCCAACTCAGCCGTGACACGTTATTGTCCATCCCCCCCCCTCCCCCTCGAGTAGCCTCGCTGCGAAAAAGAAATGTCGCCCTTTCTCTGGGCCCTTCGTCTTGTCCACGCGTTCGAGGTAAATAGTAGTCTCCTTCTCCCCGTTCCAGCAGCAACATCTTTTCGCTGACGCTCACTTTCCAGGACCGCATCATCGAAGCCGTAAGAAAAAAAAAAACACCCCCCCCCCCCCCCAAAAAAAAATGCCTACGTGGACAACACCACGCCGACCATCTCGCTAAACTTTTTCCCCCGACAGATTCTCCGACAACCTGGCTTCCACCGTGCCGTCGGCCGCATCCATCGAACCATTCACGAGCGAAAACATGGTCGCAACCCGCACGAACCCCTTGCTCCCGGGGAAGCAACAGGTATATATACATACACATAAAATGGCCATTTTTTTTTTCAATAACACAAACACGGGAAAACAAAGAATGACCTTTCCAATCGCGACTTAGCTGATCCTGAGCGCAGCGGAGCAAGGCAAGCATTCATCAGACACTTCGTAGATGAGCTGAAGAACCAGGCCCGGGGGAAACCAACCCATCTCGCAAACAAGCAACCGCCCAAGTGACATGCGCAAACGGAGTAGTAAAAAAATTGACGCCTTCATAAACATGCGTAGCCGTTCCAGGCAGTCGACGTGACAACCCCCCCCCCCCCCCTTGCGCCGGATCGACTTGTTGATGGCCATCATTCGTTCTCACTGCAGCGCGTGTCATCTTGTGCACCAAGTACACTGCGCTCGGCGCTCGTTCCAACTACCGAGTTGACGCATCGAGTATGAGCGTGGCACCGACATCATCACCTCGTGGACAACAAAAAAACTGATTGTCAGCCCGGTCGGCGAGAGCAGGAGATGATGAAAGAGATTTCGCACTTTTTTGCCCTGGAGGTCTATGCGTGGGCGGACGCCGGAGGGAGGGAGGGTTGGCCAAGGGGAAAAAGCCAGATTCTGGCATTGGGAGACGTGGAGTTTTTGCGCAGCTGACTGAACGGAAAGGCGGAAAGGGGGGCAGGCGCTGGCCTCCATGTCCTGCGTGTAGAAATCAAATCAAACCAAACCAACAGTTTTCGCACGGAAAGTCTAATAAATGTACGGATTACTTGGCTCATCTGCACCTCTGTCAAAGGGCGGATGAGACTCTAGTGACCAAGCATTCGTAGAGGCCGCTCAGTCCTTTGTTGATACGCGCGCCAAGGAGCTGAATAGTATGTAGAGATCCGACGTCTGTCCTTTTCTCCATGTGGTTCAGAAAGAATCTCACCTTCTCGTGTTGGAACCGGCAAGACTGTTCCCAGTCCAATCCTCATGGCAACATAACTTTTTTACGACATTGAACATGGATGCACATGGACATGAGCACCAGTCCAGCTTCGTTCGCGGATGAGCCTAGTCCCGAGAAATACAATGATTCTGATCAACGTCTATGCACCAGCTAATTGCAGCACACTAACTAAAATAAAAACCTGATAACATGACATAATGCACGCTGTTTGTACTCCATTCCATGCTCCGATAGATTCCCAACAACCTGCGCCCCGCCAGCAGGCTGAATTCCGACTCGTCTATGCGCATTATTTCAAGCCGCCAGATAACGAAGAATAGGAAGCGCCATCAGATTAGTATGCTGCTCGGCCCACCATGGGGAATCTTGCCATTGAGATCCGGCACACCGTAGCGTCTTCGCAGCTCGTCCACCAGAGGCCCAAAGGGATAGTCGCTCACCATGCTGTCGTGGCTGCAGCATGGAGAGTGCCTCAGGGGCAGCAGCCATTCTTTAACGCTCGTGCCCATGACGGACTTCCAATTTTCCCAGAGCCCCAGATCCCATGGATTTTCGCCGGCTTCTGTTCTGAGAATGGCGAATTTGCGCCTGGCCTGCATATCTCTGCTGTCTTTGGGGCCCGCGGACCGATTTGGCCGTTGAGCTTCCAGAGTGGGGGGAATGGGCTGCAATGATTCAAGGGGATACGTGATGGTTGGGTACTTTGACGAGGGCGGAGTGTCTTGGGGGATTCGGACAGCCAGGGTGAAGATCTGACGTTTGCGCAGCATGTCAATGTTGGTCGTGTTGGTGAAGAGGTAACGTCCCGCCGTCAAGGTCATGCCAAAGGCAAAAAGACCGAAGAATGCCGATAGCGCGATAATGGCTATGACCCAGCCGTCGACGCTGATTTCTTTGCCGTTGAGCTGTTCTGTCAAGCTGTAGACGGAAACTGCCAAGGCTACGCCACAGAGACACGTTGCATAAAAGGTGAAGTGGGTGAAGAAGTTGAACGCTGCACCACAAGTTAGCATGCCTGTTTTTTTTTTTGTTTTCCCAGTTGGCAACTCCCCAGGGCAAAGAAAAATACTCACAAGTTTCCGAGACCATGCCGCCTACCCATGGACACAGATGATCCATCTTCCTGACACAACGGCCAAGCTCACTCGAATGATGGGCTCGGTCTGGCTTCCACTGCCTACACTCAGAGCACCACTTGGGGCGTCCATCAACCTCGCATGCGAACACGTCTCGACTGTAAAAGGCTTCCAAACCTGGGCTGTTGGGGTCGGAGTCGGGCGGGGCCCATGGCGCGTCCTCGGGGTCCCGATGGCGTCTTGACCGGCATCTGCCTCGCTTCTCGCCCGAACCGAGGGTTTCCGGGTCCGAATGACGCAGTAAGGGCACGAGGCCGGGGTCACGTTGGATGGCGAAGAAAAGTCGCATGTATGAGGCCATGGTGAGGACGAAGAGTAGGCAGTAGAGGACCAGGGTCGCGATGGCGACGCCCTTCTTGTTCAGCGTCTGGTAGAGATATTGAACTAAGGCATGGCCCAGTTAACGATCCGATGCCGCTTTTTTGCATGCATCGCCAAGCCAAGCGTGCTCAGCTTCGAAAGCTGTGCAGGTTGGGAGGAAGAAGACCCACCACAGAAGCGGGCGGTGACGGCGAACGTCGCGATTCCAAAAGTGCAGACTATGAGGCCGGGGACGATGCGCATGGTCCAGCGCACAGCAGTGCGATGAGTAGGGCGCGTAGGCACCATGGCGGCATGGTGACGAGGCTGGGTGCTGCTGCCGCCGGATTGTCGTGGTTGGTTGATGTTGATGATGAGGTTGGAATTGTTGCATGTCGGTCCATGTCGGTCCATGTCGGTCCATGTCGGGAGATGGGCGGGACTCATTGGCGCAGCAACCGCAGCCACCAGCCCTCGGCCCATTACATAATCCGACCGAGACTGCCAGACTTCTGACTGTGACTTGCGGATATGATGAATGCTCCTACTTGTTGTCCGTCTCACGATAGCCTCACTCTCATGCTGCCACTTTAGCAGTTGTCGTGGCTGTGGATAGTTTAGCAATTTGACCAACTACATTATGTGGTACATCTGACCCTTAGGGGCGTCACAGCAGAATCATGCTCCAAGACGCCGCAGAAGAGAAGAGAGGAGGCCCTGATGAGAGACCAAAGTCGTCCACAGGCTCCGCCGGCAAAAGAGATCATCTAGGGCCAGGGCTTTCTTCCCAAGTTCGCCACCACTTGCTTCTGTCGCGTACAGCATCCGCTGGAGAAAAGGTGGCAACGACAGCGGCTCATCAATCTGGACATCAATCTGGACAACGTCCTGCTGTAACCTCCATCCCTGCCCTGCCGCTCCAAAAATCTTGTGACCGGCACCGTCACTTGGGCTGCCGGATATGAAACAGGCGGCACAAAAGTCACCAATCCAACTTGGATAGAGGAACCAACTTCACGCATCGAAACACCCAGTCATACATCGCAAATCACATAATGAGTGACACTCAGCGACTCATGCAAACACCAAAGTAACGTTCAAGTACTTGACCCTAAAGAAATAAAAACAAAAAAATGCCAAACAACCATTTCCCGCATCCGTATTTGCCCAACATCTCCTCTCACCCTTGACATGGCTTGACATGGCGTGACATGGCCGCCGCTCAAGCAAGTAGCATAGTAAGACCAAGCGCGGCAATACTCTTGCAGTAAAAGTTGTATCTACTATACAGAGTCTGTCACACTTGAACAGAGTTTGAGAAAATAAAAGTTGAAAAAATAAAAAAAAATAAAACCATTGTTCGCCAATCACGCCGCGCAAATAGCCCTGCCGCCGTGTATATAAAAAAAAATTACTTTCAGCAAAGCCTTGGGAGCAAAAAAAGTTGGAAAAAAAAAAGGTCAAGACCACAAGAAATTCATACAGCAAGCCCGTCGTCCGCAATGTATTTGGAAAGTTGCTTGATCATATTACCATCTACCCCTGTGGAACCATTAGAATGGCAGCGTTAGCCTTGGCCTTGGGAGAAGGCTTAATGACCCTTCGCGGGGAACTCGGGCTCGTTCGTCGTGATGAGGCCTTGGTAGATGCGGAATAGGTTCGCTTGCTGGTCGCCGGCAATGCCTTGGCCTTCCTACCAGGGTTGGTGTTTTCGTTAGCCGCCGCAACAATAGTCATGCTCGAGGCGCGTGACGGAGTCTGAGCTAGTCGGCCGCCCGAGATCTTCGTCTTGGCCAGCTTAGTGGTTGTCGCCTTGGCCAGCTTAGTGGTCGTCGTCTTCTTAACCACCGCGCCTGTGCTGACACGACGTTGGATCGGCGATTTCGTCCCCGGCGCAGTCTTCTTCGCCTTCAAGCCCAAGGACGAGACACTCTTTTTGAGCGCAGATGCAGCACCTTTAGCTGCCTTGAGGCTTGCGCCCGAGAGTGACCTCTTGAGGCCTGTGGCAGTCGCGACCTTGCGCTTCTTGGTCTTGCCGCTGCCATCCTGTTCGTCGTCCCCTATGAGCTCCTTCAGCTTCCTCTTGCCAGCCTTGACGGTTGCCTTGACTGCCTTTTTTAGATCAACCTTGGGGGGCTTCACGTCCCGGGGCTTGGGTCCCAACACACCGCGGCAGTTGACTTCGCCACACAGGCATCTCTGGACATTCTTTGCCGAGAAGGGATCAAATTTGTAGTCGTACGTCAGCTCATCTCCCGTCATGATTGGCCGATCGCCGGCGAAGAGAGCCATTCGAGGTTGGCCCGACACGATCCATTTGATCATGCGACAATTGGGCCTGCAGCTGTGGTTGACGAAACGAGCAATGCTACCGGTAGTGGCGTCAATAATCATGTTTTGGTCAAAACTCATTAGATAATAGCACTAAAAAGAAGCAGTTAGAAGAAGAAGCACGTGCGCACATCCATCCATCCATGGTGGTGACTCGACTTGCCTCGTTGTTCTTGTACTCTTCATTCATGCGGCGCTCACATTCCTCTTCTGTGATGATTTCGCCCGTGTATTCCGTGATGATCTGGTTTGGCCTGAAGCACCGGTTGCTGCGAACACCATACCCACGATCAGATGTTTTGATGACCTCGACACCCACTCGATACTTTCCCCCTTTTGTTCGACGGCTAGCCAATTCAGCAAAGGAGCGGTTTGTGCAAAACTCTTTGCCTACGTTGCAATTGCCAGCATCGCACTCGTATAGCATGATTCTGTTTTGGCAGTTGTCGCCACAGCCGTCTTCTGGCTTACACACGCACTTGGACAAATCATGCAAGTGAGGCATCTTGCGCCAGTAATCTTTTGAATCACCAATAAATCGGTCTGTGAGTTGTCAACTTGTCAGTTCATCTTGCCTTGGGACATTTCGGCGTCGCCATAGCGGCTCACCTTCGTACTCTTGCAATTGGATGGGAGAGGGAAAAAAAAAAGGGTTACTTACTCTTGGTCATCTTCTTCCACTCATCTGGCTTAGGCTGGCCCGGTGGCATGGGATTACAGACGTTGAAGGGGAGCTTGAAATCTCGCCCCGCAATCAGCAGACGCAGTCCCGTGTAGATGGGCGGCGGCATAAGCTTGTTTACGCGGTAGGTAGCCGTCAGTTCAGGCAGGCTCGCAAGTTTCTTCTTCTCTGCCGCAGTGAGGCCCTTGAACACGTCCAGCGGCATATCTTGCCCTGAGTAAAGCCCCTTGTCCATATACTTCTTAGTTCTCCGCTGCTTGGTGTTGGCAATGGGCTCCTTGTCTTCCTCATCAGATTGCTCCTCCTTCTCCTCTTCGGGTTCTTGGGCCAAGTCGGACTGTTTCACAGGAGGGTCCGGGGGCGCATTGGGGTCGACATATTTGCCATTGGACCAGACGGTGTGCAAGACTGGCCGATCATCCACCTTAGAAAACTCATTGGTGTCCTGAAGACGTCGCAATTCGCGTGATAGCTTAGTGGCGCCCTTGTTCACGGTCTGGCGACCCGTCTTGGTCATGTCGCTCAAGCTAGCAGTAATTGATGACACGCGGCCGAGACGCGAGGATGTGCGGAGCGGACGAGGAGAGCATCGAGCCTGGCGTCGCGTGCGTGGAGTGCTCGAGCCGGCAGGCGACCACTGGAGATCCAGCGCGTCAATGCCGGCTTTGAGGGTTTTGTCTTGAGGCTTGGAGCTTCCATCACCGGCGACCTCGATGCTGCCAACCAATGTGTCCCCAGAGATGGTTCGTCGGCGGTCTTCAGCGACATGGTCGCCCTTGGCGCGTATTTTGCCGTGATTTGCCGTGCCACTCAGCCTGGAGAGGTTGTAGACGGGCTCGGAGGCACGTGCCCGTCTGGGGCGGCGGGAAGGGGGCGACTGCGACGGGGTCGGCTCTTGGGATTCGGCGGGTGTTACGTGGACGGCATCGTCGGCGGCAACGGTGATTACGTCGTGTTTTGAGGCATCTGAATGCTGGCTGTCGCTATCGGCGACGGTGGTTGCGGGCGTTGAGCCTGAAGACGCGGGTGTTGACGAGGTGTCGGTCGCGGGACCCGAGAACAGGCTGTCCACGAAGAGAGACATGGTTTTGACGCGCGAGAGTTCACAACAGAATGGCCCGCATGTGCGTATGCAGCGCTTCGGTGAGCTTTGCTGGCAGCAAAGGCAGCCGAAGATGGGGGGGGGATTCCGGCGGTGCAGAGGGTTGGGAGGAACAGCAACGGCCAGAAGAGAAAGAGCAGAGCAGAGCAGAGCAGAGCAGAGCAGAGCAGAGCAGAGCAGAGCAGAGCAGAAGTAGAAGCAGAGGCAGAAGCAGAAGCAGAAGCAGAATCAAAGGATGGCGACGGCCGGCGGTGGCGGTGGTGGTGGTGACAAACCAACAAACGCGCTTGGCCAGGGAGCGGACGGGCCGGAACCTTGTTCCCGCCAAGGCACTGCAAGTTTCAAGTGAAGTAAAAAGTGCAGGTGCAGGCAGGTGCAGGTGGTGCAGGTGCGGCGGATAAGGAAACAACACAACCGCGCCCAGTTCTCTGTCCTTTTTTTTTTTTGTACGACGGAACAGACAGCACTATGTGTCAAAGGTGTACGGTGACAAACACTGTCAGCGGACAAGCGTGCAGAGGCAGAGATGCCCAAGGCACGCGCGCGCCGGCGGCTTTGTGATATAGCAGCAGCGACAAGTGTGGGAGAAGGTGCGAGGAAAAGGGAATGAAAGTTTCAAAATCCGTATAAAAAAGAAGAAGAAAAAGAGAAAAAAAAAAATTGTGGGAATCGAGGCTGATGGGTCGACAAGCCGGGGCACCTTCGGACACGCTACACGGTTTTCTTCAATTTTGAGGGCTGAAGGAGCGGGTGAGCGGAAGACAAGTTGGGGGACAGAGGAGAAGACGAAGAGAGAGAGAGCGACGGTCACGGTCACGGTCATGGTCATAGTTACGGTCACGGCCACGGCCACGGTCACGGTCAAGGTCACGTTTTCTCATCACTATCATCAGTATCAGTCATCATCACCCTCCCACTCGTTCACCATGAAACTCATTGTGCAATTCTAGTCCGCTGTTCACCCTTCTTGCCACGTACCCTTCCCCGCGCAGAATCTCGACACCCGGTCGGAATGAAAACCATCTACGGATCCGTACGAAGTGTGTACCTCGTTCGGGCAAGATACCCCCAGCCACTAATATCCATCCCCCCCAGACCCCAAATGTGGCAAAACTCACTCGCACATATTTGAAACACGTTTCCGTTGCATTCGCATGTCTTTAGGCTCTATGGCATGTTGCTTTTTAGATCAAGTGCGCCGCGATACGGAACTCGAGTCCAATAATACACCCCCGACTTGACTAACATGTGGCAGCAGAGCAGACAAGGACGTCGGTCTATTACCAAGACTACACTAGAATAAAAGAGTGGGAGAAGAAGAAGACCAAGAACAACAAGGCCAACGCGTTGTGGACTCGTATGCACCTCCAAACCAAGAGGCCCATCGCACCACTCACGACAAGTTGTTCTTTTCCGTGTATCACGTAAGCACTTGGTCCAATTGCATGAGGCACCTTGCACCCATTCAGAGAAAAATAGAGACTTTGCTTGTACCATTGTGATTCGTGTCTGGATAACATGTCTCCAACTCACTGGTGCCGTCAGACACGGCAGAGACGGAGCTATATGTTGATAGATCGTGCGACATCAATCTATTTTGTTATTCCAACTAGGAAGAAAAGCCCTCGGGGTATTATATCCATCTAAAGACACAGTGGCTGTTCATCATTGGCCATTCGTAGAAGCCGATGAACCGAATGCGAATGGGGATTCTCTGTAGCAGGGAAGCTCGTAGAACAAGATAGACGGCACAGATTGCAACAAGAAGAAACGATCCATCGAGAGGTCATGCCTTACGCGACCCTCTCTTCGGCAAGGGGCTCGGCCTCGGCAGCCTTGACCTCCGCGTCAGTTACGACAGGTGTAGTAGTGGCAGCAGAGCTGTCAACTGGCTTGGCCTCGGTCTGAGCATCATTGGCAATGGGCATAGCAGCAGGCGCGTCATCAACAAGTTTGACCGTCTCCGCCTCCGTCACGCTGGGTCCCTGACCACCGTATTCCTTCGGCAGGGAAGACGAGATGCTCTTCAACTCAGTGGAAAGAGTCGTTCCCGATGTTATGGGGTGGAACTTGCGCAGCGTGGCAGGAGCAAGGAACAGCTTCATGACGCCGAACACCCAGCCCATGACGGCGGGCACGTTGACAAAGTACTTGTGGGCCAGCAACTCAGGATACGCCATGGAGAAGGTCTCTATGGTCTCCTTGCTGGCAGCCTTGACGGCGGGATCCATGCGGAAGAAGCTGACAGAGCGATAATCATGAACCTGAAGCATCCGATGGATGTCCTCGCCGTCTTCGGCAGGTGGTTCCGTGATGTCATTGAGGCGAAGCTTCTGGACGCCCAGCTCCATGAGAGCAGCACGCCAGCGAATGAACCTTTTTTGCCGCACACTCGTCAGCAACCTTGTTCCGTGACGGTTCCAAGTAAATCAACTTACTCCTCGACATTTCCAAAGGTGGCATTGTTGTCCCTGACGGCTCCATAGATATTCCAAGTAATGACGGTCTCCGTCCCGGCTTCATCCTTATGTGTTGTCACGTAGCCAAGATCACCGAATTTCTTCTTGTCAAAGGTTTCCGAGACCAGCTTCGCGGGTTGGACCTTCTTGCGCCACTCCAGAGCAGAAGTAAGCTGCTTTTCGGCGGCTGCGACATCATTGTTGTTGGCTCTCAGAAACTTGAGCAGAATGACTTGAGTTGGAGCATGGGCAGACGGCGAAAGCTCGACGCCCCACATCTCGGTGTGCTCTGCCTTCGCGGTGATGTCGACAAGCCGAGCTGTGAGCTTGGCGAGGGCAGTTTCGGGAACTGCAGGAGCAGGAGCCTCGACAGGAGCTGCGGGAACCGTGGCAGCAGCCCCGGGGGTGGCAGCGGGCGTCTGTTCGGTAGACATTGTGGTGATCTGTTGTTTGGTGCAAGCTTGGGGGGGTTCAATCGAAGAAGGGCCAAAGGGGTTTGTGTTGTTATCTGATTTGTGACAAGATGAAGTATTCCAGGTGAAGAATAGTGATGACAGTCCTGTCACGTCGACGTCGTCAGAGATGCTCGCTCAAACGTGCAGAAGAACAGAAGAAATGTTGGGATGGAAAGAAATCGATTTGTTGGCAACACCCGAAGAGTCCAAGGTCGACTGATGGAAGCTCAAACAGCTCCAGTGGGGCGGCTATGGGCATGGGCTGCTAAAGACACTAATAAAACTTCAATTGCCGCCAGGTACGTGTCCGTCTGGACCCCTGTTGCCCTGGAAGATCCCTGTCCCTGGTGGACTCGGCCCCACCTGCTCACCAGTCAAGCCAATCTGGATTGGACGGCACCAACACGCCCGTTGGCTTTCTTTGCTTACATATGTAGGCTTCCATCTATGTATGGCCTCGAACGCCACCACGCTTTCATCCGCACTCCTTGTCTATAAAATATAATTACTCCTCTCAAAGACACGCAACTCGTCCCATGTAAAAGTCCCATTTTGTCATCTCTTCTCTATATCTAAAATACAAGCTCTCATGACCAGGGAAGAAGATCAGAGCATGATTTGTACCCGAAACCCCCAAATGCCCGACCACTTTTGAGGCCAAGTTCGTTCCTTGTCCATTTCTCAACCCACCTGTCAATAGCATAACTCCTCAATCAGTCAAATCATATGTGTGTCCGTCCCAATGGCCCAAAGCCAAGGTTTTCATCCATGCCAGCCTTTCAATACCTTGTTTGTTCCCTGTCCCTCGGACTTGCAAATCCTAAGCATTATCCGTAAACATGTGTTCTGTGCGTCCGTAGTCGGGGGTAAAAGTACACTCCGGACTAATGACGATGGTATGTGAAAAAAAAAAAAAAAAAGAAGCAATTCGGCAAAAGCACCACCCAGTTGTGTTTTAAAGCTGCCCTCTGAGCCCCGTACCCCGTTTTTTTTTTCCATTCTCAAATTGAGGCAACAAACCAGCCCAATCAAATCAATCTCCAAGGTCAGATTCCCGAACAGGCAGAGAAATGTCTATCAGCAAGAAGGTAAAGCACGTGCGAGGATGCGCTCAACGGCAGAAAACTCGGCGTGGGCAGCCTGCGACAAAGTCATCTGATCGAATGCAGGCCCAAATGAATAGCCAAGCTCGGCCCAGAAATAGCCCCAGTACATGTCTGTTTCCATGCTCTTTTCTTGCAAAATGGTGCGCTCGGAGTGTTGGCGATTCACCATGTCGCGTTGCGTCTGTTCGCGAATAATGGAAATGTACCACTGTCAAAGATGAATTAGCGGTCAAATATGAACATCGTGATGGTCATGTATGAGTGCACACGGAAAAACAACTCACCTCGAGGACATCGAAAGAGATGCCCGGCTTGGGACTGATACTGTACTGGTGGCGCCAGCAGCTCGCGAAGCGTGGCTGGTTGAACGCGCGCTCGTCCATGTCGGACAAGCCTGCTATGCAAGCAATGTCGTCCTTCATCAGTGGTGTAAAGCCGGGACACTTCATGGCAGCATTGACCAGTCGACGTTGAAGCTGGTTGTTGAGGTTGACGGGGTCATCCTGCTTCTGGATACTTCGTGCCAGGAGCCGAAGAAGCTCACAGGTTGCCTTGAAAGCTGCACGCCGCTGGCCGATGGTAATTCGATCTGTGGCATACCAGGGAAACTTCTTCAGAGTGCTGATCAGACACTCGTAAGGTCGCTGAGGGCAATCCTTGGAGAATGGAGACTGCCGCCTTGGGTTAACTTGACGTCAGAGGAGTAGGGACAACGAACAAGACTCACGCGGTGAGGAACCTCAACGTGCTTCACCAGCATCACCATTTCTTCCTCCGAGACGAACCCTTTGAAGTTCTCCCAGGGCTCATTGTGGCTGAACGGCTTGAATTGGGGCGTCACCCCATTCCACACAATGCCTCTGGCTAGGGGAAATAGATCTCTCATCAAGCTCTCCTGGCTAGAGAGCTCCACGTCCACGGGGCGATCGCCAAGTCGACTTACTCGCCCATTCAGAATATGCTGATGGTGTTTCTCGACCGCTTTGTTGGCATCATCAAGACTTACAAACTCAACGTACGCATCCATCGTCTTGCTAGTAACCCGTTCCATAATAATGTGTACAGGCTCATCAGAGTCATTTAAAATCTTGGAGTTACGGCCCAGGAAAGCAATGACTTCCGATCTTTTTGTAGCGAAGGGAATCTTACGTCCCTTATTAGCATCCTTTATCAGTTACATCATGTAATATGCATAGAACTTACATTTCGTAGCTTCACGACGCCATGGTTTACCGCCACGGCTTGTCGGGCTCCTTCTAAAAATGGAAAGTTTTCTGGCTGGAGGGCAGCCTGCAGTGTGGGTAGCCCGCTTACTGTCGCTGTCAGTAGATTCAGATGGTTTGAACGTAAATCCTGAAGCTGGCCTTGAGATTGCGAGTAGAAATGTCCTACATAGGGGACCACGGAGTTTTGGAGGGACTGTTCAGCAGGATAGACTGACCCGCTGAGGTCAAATTTTGGAGGAGGCTCATTAGAAACTGCAAGAGGCCGACCAGATGTCCGCGGAGCATAGTTTCGCGGCTCAGTAAAGGTTCCAAGTCTCCTGTGGTCAGGACTCATCAGGCCGCCACTGCCATAGTTGATACTCTCAGCTCTCCCATGCGTAACGGGGCTCGAAAGAGTGGCAACAGATTGATAGGACTGACTTCCTGGTAAGCCTGTACCAGTAGTTGAGAATGGGCTGTTATCGAACACGCAAGGTGCTGTACCCTTCATTGTATGCTTCGTGGCCTCGGCAACGTGAGGTTTGGCTCCATCCTAGGAAACCCATTCTTGAACCTTCGCGCCTTGGCGTAGTGCCTGAGATAACAAATTAAAAGCAACTGAATCGTCTATTGACCCTGTGAAGCTAGTAGTCGAGCGTGTATTGTTAGAGACGCTGTAGCCGCTGGCATCTTGGCCGCTAGACTCGCTCGATTGCTACAAAATTTTACTTTGCGTTAGTTAAAAGCAGGTAAACCTAAGGCTGGTCATGCGCACCTCGCTCGTCGTGCTGGATCCATTAGTACCATTAGGAACCCACGCAGCAGAGTGAGGATCTAAGGAAGTGAAAGAGCTCATGACGGATGCAGGTTCGCGACGACAACAGGATAATAGATTGTTGAAGGAAAGCAGGCAGTCTCAGCTTCTGTAAATTTAGTAACAGCGAAAACTTGGCGGCAGTGATCATTCGTGAGTTAAGGATTTGACGATTTCCTCTTATTCCTAGTGTAGGTAGGAGCCTGGCGGGGAAAATTTAGTATAGATAATGGCACAAAAATACCAACAACGTTCAGTCGCTCGCAAGTTGCTGTGTGAACAGAGGCTTCTCACCTTGACCGCGGTATCTCCGTCACTGTTTGTATAGCAAGTGACTCTTCTGGACCAGTAAATGTTAGAGAGAGATGGTATGATTATGCCAACGACCTCAAAGAAGACACCGGCTTCAAAAAGAGCGAATTAGATGTGTAGAGAAACGTAAGCGCGATCAAAACAAACACCGAGACCTGCCTCAAATCGGCGCACCAAAACAGATGAATTCACTACTGCTCATAGAACTCAGAAGAAAGTGAACGGGATCCTTGCTTGCGTTTCAATTCTCCGCCATTCGAACGGGGTCATTCGCAGTAGAAGTGGAGAAAAGGCTAGCCCAGGTGTTATTGACGTCTAGCAGCTGCCCACAGCTGCGGATCGCCAGGTGAGCTTCCGGTCAGTTTGGAAGAGCAAACACACCAAGTTGGAAAAGATCATGGATGTGCGGTCTTGTAATTGTCATCAGAATGGGTACGCAATCGCAGTGTCGACCCTCTATTGATGCAAACAAATGATTTTGGAATCGTTCTCGCCTTCGTTCTCGCCTCGAATCGATGTGAGAAAGAAGAGGTGCCTGATAGTAAGAACGTTTGGTAGCATGCCACTGAAATGGGATCGACCTTCTCGGTGAGTGAAATTTGTTTTCATTTCTGCTACCATGGTAGCTTCATAACTAATCATCGAGTTTGCCTTCGTGTGTGAGCACGTCTCCCCGGTACTTCACCCGCGTCGGCGTTCGTTTTCCCCAAGCGAGACGTGTGGTGCGTTGTACGAGTATTGAGTTCCAATTCGCCATAATTTTAAGCTAGCATGTTTTCTTTCCCCATTGATATTTAATCGAACTATCGCCAGGAGTCAGTATTGAACAGATTTCTTTGCAACGTAGTCAACGTACCGGCGTCAAGAATGACTCAGCCACGAATCGGGCTCTCGCGTTCAACTGCGAATTGTCAGTCTTGTGTTGGTAGGAGCAGACACTGCGCGGAACGTACAAAGAGCTTCATTTCAGATATTTCCTTGTCAACGTCTTCCATGAATTGGATGATGAAGTCGACAAGCTTATGCTTTAACATCTCATCCGTGTGGAAGTTCGTGATTAAGAACGAGATATCGTATCCCTAGACGAGTTGTCAGATCTGTTCCAGTGCAATTTCTGGGTTCCATTTCGAGTGCGGGACAAACCTTTATTGGCTTTCTTCGCAAGATAAAAAACGACTCGGCTCTTTGTGTCAAGAACCTCGTAAACTTGTGGACCAGGATGCTTTCAATCTCGTCTGCTTGCTTGATCTTGATGCTAATTCGGATGGAGTTGATACTCGGCTCGATAAGGACTCGCTCGTTCTCGTTACGCGCAATCGTCAACGGAGTGAGAAGAACCTCTGGCGACGTCTGGGCTTCGATCTCTGGGACATTGTGCCGCTCGGCAGTCTGTGATGCGAAATTGGAGAGCGTGAGGGCAGCAGTCAAGCTGCTACGCACACACTGCAGATATGGCCGCAGAGATTGAGACTATGGACCGAGGGATATTAGACATTTGCACGATATAGATTGTTACTGTTCCCGGGTTTGCCTACCATGATGGCGGGAAGAGACGAGCCCGACCTAGCTGCGCATGCAAAATAGATCGCGGTCAGTGACGCTGCTGGTGATGGTTACCTCAGCGGGGTCTCTTGAGTCTTGCTTGACCTTGTCTGACGTTGCTACGTGGGGCCGTGACGAGGCATGCCAGGCCAGCCTCACGTGATACCCCTCGGACAACGACGAGTTGACTCCCTTAATCAACCAAGCTCTGCGTATAAACAAAGGCGGGAATCGGTTCTCTATTGATCTTCTCCTTCTTTTCCCTTTGCAGATCTCTTGGGGAGACGTGATACTGCCTCTATAGGCCAATTCGAGTGCAGTATCAGGTTTCTCCAACGTAGGTTGTCGGCCCACAACCAGAGCCATAACGGAGTGAGATTGCCCAAGTTTGTTGATGATCATGACAAGGTGCAAGTTACATTCGTCGTGACAAATCTGGAAGAACCTCTGATATTTCATTCTCAGATAAGCAGGGTGCTCTAGTTCTGCATATAAGGATGGATTAGGTGCCTTATGTATGCTGCGCTCCGATGGGCAAACACCGCGATGAGCTTTCAAAAAGTGAAGCCAAGCCATGCCATGCCATGCCATGTAACGCAATGCATTATTCGCCTGGGTCTGAAAACCTGGCTTCTAAATTCATGCTATCATTGTTCAATCAGATATGGGGATCGTTCTTCATTGAATACACTGCTAACATTTGCAATACAGGTCATTCAATGTGTGATATGATGGACAACAAGTTCGCCTTTTGCTCGATTTAGGCACCACACAGCAAGTCTTTGACAAAATCGGCCAAAATATTCACGTGACTGACTTGGCTCAGAAGCATCTTGTCATGTGTTTTTGTGTTGTAATTTCCAGACCACGTTTCGTCTTTCCGACTACATTTGACTGTCCGGCTTTCCTTTAGGGTAGCCGGTAACCTGTGATCTATTTGGCTCAATCGAAGCGGCGACGCCAACGTTCTCTGCACGGAGACCAAGGGTATCACGCATGGTATTCATCATAATATTGTCATGTTGAAAGAAGTGAGAGATGACGCGTGTTACTTCATTTGGAGTTGGACAAGCTGTTAGATGCTCAGATCATTGATTCATCTCTCCACCTCGACAATGTGAGGGCCGCATTTGCCAAGCTCGGATTCTGCGGAATTTTGCGTAGTTGATGGTGGGGCGTCGCCCGGTGGCTTCCCAGGCAGCGCATCAGGTACCAGCGCCGTGACGCACTAGCCCATCTTCTTCCACCTTCTGTCACCTCTTCTCCGTGCCAAAACCGCCAAACATTCTTTTCATCGCAAATGCCTGGCGTCTTCATCTGTCCAGAAACTGTCCTTTCTTTGAACAATATCAGCGAACCTAGAGCGCGCCCTTCCAGATACTGACTGTATACAAGGTGCAGCCATGGCATCTCTGAAAGGTATGATTTACCCCTCCGTTCACAGCTTTCACCGCCGGTGGCAAAATAATGCTAACATGGGCAAATTGACAGTCGTGGTCAAACACCAGGGCAAAAAGTACGACGTGGACATCGACCCTTCCTCGACCGGTGAAGACTTCAAACTTCAGCTCTTTAGCCTGACCAATGTCGAACCCGATCGACAAAAGATCTTGATCAAAGGTGGCCAGCTGAGAGATGATGCTGACATGAGCAAGCTTGGCCTCAAGGCTGGCCAAGTCATGATGATGATGGGCACTCCTGGAGGGGGTGGCGATCTTGTCCGCCCAAAGGATCAAATCAAGTTTGTTGAGGATATGACTGAGGCGGAACAGGCTCAGCAAGTCGGTGCTACGCCTGCTGGCTTGGTCAACCTGGGAAACACTTGCTACTTGAACTCAACACTCCAAACGCTGCGGTCGATTCCCGAGCTGCAAACCTCTCTTCAGGACTATAAGTCGGGTCCATCTGGTCTTATGGCTGGTCTGTCGCAAATGGACCTGGCCTCGCAACTTTCGAATTTGTATAAGATGATGGGTGAGACTCAGGACGCTTTCCCACCCATCAACTTCCTCAATGCTCTACGAGTTGTTTTCCCGCAATTCGCCGAAAAGGCCAAATCCAACAACGGTTATGCCCAACAGGATGCCGAGGAGGCGTGGTCGCAAATCGTCCAGCAGCTCAGCCAGAAAGTATTGATCAAGGGCCAGGAGGACGCCCCAGAGATGTCGTTTGTTGACAAGTACATGTCCGGAGAATTTACTTCAACTCTGGAGTGCGACGAAGAAGAAGCTCGCAAGGGCGGGGAACAGGTTGTCAAATCCAAGCATCAGTTTAGCAAACTGAGTTGCCACATTGATGCCACCACAAATCACCTTCGAGATGGTATACTGGCCGCTCTAAGCGAGAAGTTGGAAAAAAAGTCGGACGTACTGGATCGCGATGCTACCTACACCAAGACCTCGAAGATTTCTCGAGCCCCGAAGTATCTCACTGTCCACTTTGTACGTTTTTTTTGGAAACGAGAATCTCAGAAGAAGGCCAAAATTATGCGGAAAGTCACGTTCCCCCAGGAACTGGACATTGTCGAATTTTGCTCAGATGAGCTGAAAAAAGCTTTTGTACCCGTCCGCGACAAGGTACGGGAGATTAGGAAGGACGAGGAGGATATTGAACGGGCCCGAAAACGCCGCAAGAAGAACCATGACCACGATGTTGGTGATATCGCCGGTGGCGCTGGCTTGCCCTCGGAGAAGGAAATAAGAGACAAGGAGAAGCGAGCGGAAAAGAAGGGCAAGAAACCCGTGACATCGACAGATGGGGACACTTTGATGGGCGAGACCTTTAAGACGGATGCCGAGATCGATGCCGAGAAGGACGCAGCTCTTCTAGCCGCCAAGAAGGAATTAAACTCTCTGATTGACCCTGTCCTCCGAAAAGATGACGGAGCAAATCAGTCTGGTCTATATGAGCTTCGCGGCGTGGTGACACACCAGGGCGCCAGCGCCGACAGCGGTCACTACACTGCTTACGTCAAGAAGACGGCGCCCGTGGACCCTAAGACGGGAAAGAAGGAAGAGGAGGATGGCAAGTGGTGGTGGTTCAACGACGACAAGGTGACAGAAGTTACCGTGGATAAGGTTGAGGCATTGGCCGGTGGTGGTGAGTCACATTCGGCATTGATTCTGCTCTACAAGGCCATCCCGCTTCCTTCATCCGATGGTTCTATTGAGTAAGCACAAGGGTACATGATATCTGCTCGACCGAATTAGGCGGAATTTGTTGATTTGATGGATTTGACTGAGCAAAAACACCACATGGGCGGAAGAATTGCATGAGTGGTGTGCTGTTATAGCATTTGTTGAAGGTAGACCTGATTCAGGTGCATGAACACAAGTGCGGGAGGGGTGAATAAGCCAAAAAGTTGCCCCCCCAAAAAAAGACTGACGAGTGCATTGAGCACATGAATATTGAACATGCTATCGGGTATCTCTCGTGATCAAAAACGCTAGTTATGCCTCATTTCATTGTTTCCCAACAGGCAGGCATCAACAATCCTTTCTGCCTCATCCCGTACCACCATCAGCAACGTCGTCCCGCTCTTCCTTGCATCACTTTTCACCTCCCCCTCGGCGCTCTTGCACACGCTCTCTGAACAAGTCAAGCTTCCGTTCCAACCCGGCCTTTTGCTGTAGCAAATGATCCTTTTGCACTTCCAAAATCGCGACTTGATCTGCCGCCGACGTCGTTCTAAACCGCTTGATGGCCTGTTTCCTAGCTGTCAACATTCTGCGACACACTGCCCAAAGACATGGTTTCTGCTCGCAAGACGAACCTCTGCCTTTTGATTATCCGTCTTCAACTGTGCCCCCGTGATGGCGCCGACACAAATAACAGCAGCTACTGCGGCGGACCACACGCCTCGCTTCAATTTCTCTTGCCTTGTCCACTGGTATGCCATTTTCTCCCTCCCTCTCTCTCTCTGTTGAGGATCCGTCCCGAATCGAGGGCGGTTACCAGAATTCTCGCCAAATTTGGTCCGCTGTCTGTTGCCGCTGAGCTGGCGTCATGCGCGGAGCGGTATATGGGCCGGTTGACGAGCCGGAGCCAGAGCCAGAGTCAGACTGCGGCCAGAGCGCGGATACCGACTGGGGGTTGAAGAGGGATTCGGCGCGGGGACGTCGGGGCGACGGTGATGTCGATGTTGCGGAGGAGCTGTGTCGACGATGAGGTGATGGGAGGGGCAGCGGTCGTCTGCTCGGGGAGTGCGGTTGCGCGTGTCCGCAGCGGCGGGTCAAGGTGGACAGCTCGACGGTCTCGACGCAGGTGCTGATGTAGTCGTGACGTGAAGACGTCGATGTCATGACGGGGTTGACGGGCTGCAAGGGTCGTGACTAATCAAGTTTTTTTTTTTCCTTTTTTTTTCTTTTTTTTTGGGGGGAGGGGGGGGAGGGGGTCCGGGGTGGAGAAGTGGGACGTTTGCCCGTGCGGTGAGTTCTTTTTATTAGGATCAAGGACGAAGGAAAGTAAGAGGAAGGTCAACAAGCGATAAAAATGGATTGGGGGTGATGGGGAAAAACGGCCCAATGCAAGGTCCACTCTGGGCAAGGCTTCATCGTTGAGAGGGGAAGAGAAGATATATTCTCTTACTGTATGCTGTGCCTTGGGCGGGGATGGAAGGGGTCAAACGTGGATTGTGACAAGCCTGCTGAGAGCGCGACCGGACGGGTCGCGTTCGATTGCAGAGATGAAACGGAAAAGTGCTCGACGGACGGGATGTGGTTTTGCAGTATTATGCCATGCGGCATGCCTCTGCTGCCGTCGTGTTTGGGAAGTACATGCATGTACATGTATATGTATGTACAAATTGCTGCGACTCGGGTGACGATGACGTCCAGATAGATCCACAACAGCTCGGCGCCGTCCGGGCGAGGCGCGAGAAGTCGAGAATGCTGCTCCGTTTGCCATGTACCCCTCCATGCCTCGTCCGTTTGCCCCTCTTCATTTCTTCACTTCTTCATTTCTTCATTTTTCATTGTTCGTAAACTTGTGCTTCCTTCATCGTGTCTCCATCTTGACCATCGAATCGATAGTCTGGTCTGATCGAATCGTTTTCAAGGCAGCAGGACGCGCCACCTTCAATACCCAATTGGCAATATCCAACCCGATGACCAAGAACCCCCCGATGGCGTCCCCTCGTCTCTTTCTCGTCCGTCACGGCGAGACAGAGTGGTCGCTGAGCGGCAAGCACACTGGCCGCACCGACGTTCCCCTCACGGCCGACGGAGAAAAGAGAGTGCGCGCAACTGGACAGGCTCTCGTCGGGGACGACCGGCTTATTGTCCCTCACAAATTAGCCCACATGTATGTATGTTACCGAGTAGCTTCAGACTATGCACCTTACTTTTCCCAAGCACCATGCCCAATAACTTTTTGACTTTCCCGCAACTTGATACCTCGATCGCGTCGCTACGGAACTGCGACCAAGGTAATGGCAATAGCCTCCGCCACCTTTTCCGTCGGGAAAAGCAACAAACAAGCAACCCGGGGCATGAAAGCGGGATACCACCCCCCCCCTCCCCCCCTCCCCCCTTTCAAGCCCCTTTGCTCCAACCATCTTCCAAGTTTCCCAAGCCTTTGCCGGGGACGGCCGCGCAGGCGGATATGCGATGCAACTCTTTTATGTGCACGCCCCCCCCCCCTTCCAATAACGGAACCGAAGCGCATAGTAGTACTGACCGGGGGAGAAGAGGGGGGGGGTTGTCTACATGTATCCGCCCCCAATCCAGAAACATGAAAGAAATGATGCCATTGACTCCCCGTTTGACCTTTCTCTGGCCTTGCGTTCCCTTCCCAACCTATATTTCCCCCCCGATCATCAAGCTTCGCCTCCTGATGCGTACCGAACATGGGGTTGTTGGTCAGAAAGCTGACCGAGCAATGAAAAACCGCATTGCAGATACGTGTCGCCGAGAAAACGTGCCCAGCGGACATTCGAGCTGATGAATCTGGGTGTTTCGGGGGACCTGCCGTGGAGAGCGCACGGCGCGAGTGAGCCGAGTCGCCTGCAGTGCCGCGCCGGGGTCCAAGTGACGGAGGATGCGAGGGAATGGGATTACGGCGAGTACGAGGGAATCACGTCCGCCGAGATCCGCAAAATCAGAGCCGATGCGGGCATCGAGGGCACCTGGGATATCTGGAGAGACGGATGTCCCGGCGGCGAGTGAGTGACCAATGCCACCCACGCGTCAAACCACATCTTGTTTTTTTTTTCCTTTTTTTTTTTAGATATGTCCGCAGCATGAAATCACGATGAAACTGCCTGGCCTAGTCCTTATTTTTCATCTTGTGCCGTACACAACTGACACGCATCGTCTTATCTACACAGGAGCCCCGATCAAATCACCGCGAGACTCGACCGGCTCATCACGGAGATACGCCAAAAGTGGCACAAGCCAGTGCTGGGCAAGTCCGAGGCCGAGCATGTGCATGGAGACGTGCTCATCGTTGCCCACGGCCACATTCTTCGTGCTCTGGCCTTGCGCTGGGCCGGCAAGTCTCTGCAGGACGGGCCGGCGTTCCTCCTCGAGGCAGGTGGCGTGGGCACTCTAAGGTAGGTTGCTCCCCCTTCGGGTGTACAACGCGTGTTGAGGTTCAGCATAGTGTGACTGACGAACGAGTGCGTAGCTATGAGCATCATAGCATTGATGAGCCGGCCATCATGCTGGGTAGTGCGTTCGCTGTAGGTGTGCAAGGGAACTAGGACAGCAGGCATTGCGTCTTGTTCTCAAAATGAAGTGGGCACTGGGATGGATGTACGATCGAATATATATGTTTATATACATGGATGGATGAAATATGATATAGCTCTTGTATGTAAGATGCTAAAACTTGCGGCGTTTTCACAACCGAGCAGGAAGAAAGACGAGACAGGAGAATCTGCCCTGCGCCCGGCCTTCCTATATACTACGTGCATTTCGTTGTGTTAGTCGAAATATTCCCTACATTTACTTGAGCGCGCCGGAAGACTGAAAAAGAAGAGTCGCACTTATAAAAGAAGGGGGGGAAAAGTGAAGAAAGAGTCGAACTTGACCATCAAGACCAAGTAAGAGCATTTGGTTGATCGTATAGATGAACATACCTCCGTTTCACCAGGCTACGTTACCAATCCCCATGGATATCGAATCCTGTATCCAGAATGAGCAGCGTCTTCACGCACAAGGAACTTTTTCAAAAATCCAGGATGCCAACATGTCTAGTTGGCTCGTGCAGCAAATAGCCCAGCACAAAACCACAGTCTAGGCACTCACCCCCCCTCTCTCTCCGCGCGCGAAAAATGCCCTCCGAGTCATATGTTTCCCGTCCCCATGGGCATTCTCAAAGATTATCTCCTCGCCCAGCACGTCAAACTGAAAATTGCCCCCTGCGCCTGCCCCCTCAAAGATCTCTTGCATTCTTCCCTTTGTAAATCCGTGATGACGGACGCTCGATGATGCCGCGTGCCCTTCCATCGGCGCGTGAGAAGCAAAGTCTACTACGAACAGGACTCCGCCTGGCCGGAGGCGCTCGACGAGTCTCTTGGCCGCCAGGTCGCAGTCGTCCATGTGGTGGAAGCCCATTCCGACGCCGGCTAGGTCAAAGTCGAAGAATCTGGGCGAGGCAAAGGCAGCAGGGGAGGCGTCGTCGGCGGAGACGAGGTTCCCCACGTATGCGGCGCGTTGTTCTGGGGTCAGGCCCTGTGGCGATGTCAGTAACTCATTCGAAGAGGTGCAAGTCTTGAGGGGATGAGAACGTCGGCATGTTGGCAAGATGGGAGTGTTTCGACTCACGTCGCTTTTCGCCTTGACATTGTACTGTTCGACCATGGACTCGGAGATGTCAATGCCAATGCATTGGCCGAGATAAGGACCGAGTGCCTTTCCCCCCCCCACAACATGTTAGTTGACCTTTTAGGACGGGTTCAACGGCCCGGAGAACAGTGCTCTTGGTAGGAGAGTTTGTCCAAGGCTTACTCTCGATAGTAGCCCCGTGCCGCAGGCATAGTCTAGAAGACGGCCGCCGGCCCGAGCACCGAGAATGTTGGCGCGGGCCTTGACCTCTTCCTCGAGTTGACCAACTATCCTTGGAAATTGCCGGTCATACTCGGGGGCAAGATTGCTATGGATCGATGATACCGTGTAAGTAAGTTTGTTCAATGTGGCAATGCCATTCAATGCATGCTCTGCCTAAATATGTGATGTCGAAATATTGCGTAATACGCCAACGACATCAGGCTGAGGGATGGTGAGCAAAAGAGATAGAGATTGAAAAAAAAACGGCGAAAGCTACATCCAGACGGAGATGCCGGCTCCATCTTGTCCGAAGAAGAAATAAATGCTTCGGCGTTGTTGTGCTCTTACTTGAAGTATTCTTGATTCACGGCTGTGGTGTCGGACATGTTGGCTCGGTTGAGACGAATCGATGACCAACCAAGGCTTTAGGTAACGTGAGAGATAAGGTGAGCTGCGAATCAGGACCAGGTCAAGTCTTCTCAAAACAGTTATGAAATGTTTCAGATGGTAGTTGAGAAAGAAGACGAAAGGGGAACACGACAGACGTCGCACGTGATATAACAAAAAGGGCTTACACTAATGTAATAGGGAAAAGAACCCCCTAAAAGTAAGATATAAAGTGAAGATATTATTAAACCTAAACCTAGTATATAAATTAGAGGTTATAAGCGTCCCTTTTATAGAGGGATAGCCTAATTAGCTAAAGTCGTGTGCGTCATATTACGTGAGCATTCTTCCTTGCATGCTGACGCGCTATTGCACAAATGGCCGTCGGGGAGTACGGTGTGAATGTCAAGCGCAGCTTTAGAAGTTATAGGTCTCTCGTTAGCCTCTTTAGGCAGGCCTCCTAGGCTTATAACTATTGCAGGTGATATAACAAAAAGGACTTGCACTAATGTAATAGTAAGAAGAGCCCCCTAATAGTAAGATATAAAGTAAAGATATTATTAATCCTAAACCTAGCATATAAATAAGAGGTTATGAGCGTCCCTTTTATAGAGGGATAGCCTGACTAGCTAAAGTCGTGTGCGTTATACGTATCATGTGAGCATTTCTCCTTGCACACCGACGCACACTAGTGTGGTTACATACGCTCTACCCGGGCAACAACAGATAAGTCCCACGACGCGTTTCAGACTCCAGAGCCAGAGGGCAGAGGGGAAATCATTGGACGGAGCGCCGGTCCCCGCTCCAGTCGGCCAGCTGGCCGACAGCTGGCCGCCAGTACCCGAAAGTGCTGGGTGGAAGGAAACGTAGAACTGACAGATGACTTGTTTGATGGATGCTGTCCTCGTCACGCTTCGATCCAGTGCAATCCAACTCGTAGGGATTGATCAGTCTGAGAACAGCCTTGGAACTGCCGACTCCGGGTTCTGTTCTCGTGATTTTGCTTTCCAGAGGCTTCGATAATCATGACTTGAACCAGCTTTATCGTGTGCAGTTGGCTTCCGTTTCGTATCTCATACGTTTATTCATACTCCTAGCCAGGACACAAAATGTCCGAGTCACAAACGACGATTACATCGAGCAAATCTCCGTCCCTCGCGAAAACATGAAGTCAATTACACAGAGCTCCCGCGCGCGATATTACGACGCGGTTCCTTGGCGCTCATGTTGACTCCAAGCGGCGTATCCTCCGGAATTGAGTCGAATGTTCATTGGCTAGGTAAGCCTGGCACAATTTTGAAGACCCCAAGCGTACCTTGGCTTGTTCCAGCCCCTGAATGCCCTCCCTACTCATCAGTCACAGGATGATTCTAACGCCAAGCGACCCCCGAAAAATACAGTGGCCGGGAGCCTGAGTACATGACAGATTGATCCTTGGACGGGCGACAAGCAGAACCAACGAGAACCGAGGCATGTAGAAAACCAGCCTCGATGATGTTCCCTGTCGGTCGTGAAAAGGCTAATCCAGACATTGTGCATATCGAATCTCACCAGTGGGTACTTGCGGAGGGAGCAAAGAATACCTAGAGGCCGATCTACGAGTTGGGATCCACGCATCTCTCCTTTTTGACGGGATTTGACTCCATCTTCCCCGGCGATATGGCACTTGCAGGGTCGGCAGTCCGTGAAAAAAAAAAAAAAACAGGTCAGAGCTTCTTTGTAACCGATGGCGGATCAGGTCAACCCCCCCCCCCTTTTTTTTTCTAGGGGAGGGGGGTATAGCCTGGTATTTGATAAACCGACTATTAGCACGCGACAACAATGAACATGTCGAGCCACATTTGGAGGATGGTTCAATCAGAGGGAAAGCAAGTTTGCAGCTCGCGCACGGGTTCCTGTTTGACCCAAGGTAGTGTCGATACCGTTCACTGTCCAGATAATAAACCGTTCTAAAACGAGTAGTTTAGCCTAAAGCATCGTCGACTACGTACATATGTCGGCCGCTGCTGACATTTCCCACATGGATCGTTGCGGGACAATGGCAGGCACCCGGCGTTGTTGATCTTATTTGCTCATTCGTCATCTTCAGCCCAAGTCCCTTTGACTTGCTCCCATGTTTTATCGACACAAATTATTACGTCAACTTTGAACCACCGAGATGCTTTAGCCCTCCCCGCCCGAGTCCCTTGAATTCACGTCATAGTGAGCACCTGTCCGAGAGTTCCGAGGGGAGAAGGGAGTGGCCACAAGAGAGTAGCCATTCTCCCAGCCAAATTTGACAAACAGCGCTGGGGCGGTCTACTGAAAGTTGTGTAATGCGGCTGATCAAAGTATGAAAAAGGTACTGAGAGAACTCTTGTCTCGGTAGTTGGTATTGGACATTAGCGAGTGACATGCTTGGTGTCACATTGAGGAACGCAGCGCAAATGCAGACGTCGTGCCGTTGATGCATCGCATTGCTGGTGTGGCTGGCTTGGCTGGCTCACATGACTCTACCGAGATGTGTTGCTTATGACATATGTCTCACGTTTTTTCATTATTATTATTTTCTCAACCAAAAAAAAAAAAAAGGAGGTTGTACCTATCACTTGGAGTGATTTTCTGCGCGGGCAGGAGGCTGCATTCGGAGATGACAAGGGTTTGTCCGTCGATTGGACGTGGTGAGATATTACAGGCAGCTTGCATGGGACAGTATGTGCCTCGTATGCCGCCATTTTTTTTTTCGTTTTGACCAATTCAATGGCTGGTCAATCTGGTGAGTGGCCCGTACGATGAGGGGATACATGCAGTTATGCTTGAGTATGTACAGGACCGACCGCGGCACACAAGGCTAACCCAAGGCCAGCATGTTGCAATTCATGCACCCATCGAAACGTGGCGGCCTTTTATACGCATAATGATCAAAGGCAGGAGTCAGCATCAGCCGATCACGGGTGATCATGCAGCTGCAGGCGCGCACCGTTCCGCGCCCCCAGCCACATTGTTCAGTTTCCATTGGTTTATTTCCCACGCCCCCGTCTCAGACGTAGCCGTGTTGCGACAGTGAATTCACTAGCGTCCTGTAACCTGTCGTGTTCTGGTACATACACTTCGAAATGGGAACCGGACAACCGGAGAAGGGGAGAGGGAAGGGAAAAAGGGGGGGGGGGGGAGGGTGGTTAAACAACCTCACCAACTTCTGTCCAGGAGCAAGTGTCACATGCACATGCAATTGCAGGTCTGGTTCTCACTAATAATGTAACAGTGCTTTTTGCCGAGTCTGATCTGATCATCGTGTGAGGGGTTAAAAGGCTGCCGGTAGAGGCTGTCTTGTCCGTCTGTCAGTGACGAAGGCCAGCACGACGTTGTTCAAAGGATCGAGCTCAATTGGGCCTGGGCGGCGCAAAAGGCTGAAGCCAGCTCCCCGAAAAGTAGAACTGCAGCTGGCGGCTTTCACCGCCGATTCTGGGCGTTGGGCTGCTGTGTGAACTGGTGTGGCTCAACCTAGTCAGTTCCTTGATCGCTTTGTTGGGAGCAAGTCCGCCCTGCAACAGACACTGACTGATTGTGTGTGGGTTGATGAGGGGGGGAAAAACAAAAACGTCTCCGTGGCTGTCCCCGTCGAAATGCCACATGGTACCGAATGGTTACCGACTACCAGCCCATTTGCATGCTTGTTGGGAAACGTCTTCAAAAGAGGGCCGTCGGAATACGTGCCCCCAGCCCATTCCATGTGTAGTCCCCTCTTGTTCCGGGCTTCGTGAGCTAATGCCCCCCCCCCCTCCCCCCCCGCCGAGGCGGACAATAAATATTTTACAAATTTCGATGAACTTGATTAATGTCATGGCAAGAAATGACTTGTACAAAACTTGCCGCATCAATTGGTTCGAGACGTGCGTCTCAACTTTTAGCTAATAAATGAGGCATCTACACGGCCCCGTTTTTTGTCGCGCAATCTCTTTCACACCGCAAAAAGCATGGCAAACTCTGCTCAGTCGTTTCTTCCCAAGCGGCACGAGTTTGCTTCTCCATGCCAACACACGCCAGTGTTTTTTTTTTTTTGGAAAGCACTTCGAGCATCCGAGCATCGCAAAGCTCGAAGCCCGGGCAAGCTCAGAAATGCATCGCGTAAAGGCTCGTCATTTTGGGCCAGCTAGCTTGCCAGGAGGGGCGTAATTAATTTGGCGTTAGATAATGAACAAGATCCAGGGCACATACATGGCCGTCCATGATTGAAATTTCTCGCCCGTGGTGGCGACGGGAGCTCGTAGCAACAATTTTGTCTCAATGAAAAACTGGGGCCGCGCCGCGGGAGCTGCACACTATCCGAATTGCATGCGTGACCCGCATGAGAGCTTGATCATGTGACGTGCCGTCGCTGTGCTTGGTTCGCGGGACGGCCCTTCATCTGAGCCAATCAGTCTGTCTCGTGTTTCCCAAAGGTTGAATCAAACATCAAATCGCGTTTGCTGTCTTTTTCTCTGGTGTAACGCCGTGACAATTGGGCACGGGTTGGCATGTCAAGATGGTTTGTAGGTTGACTTTGGTGGTAGCCAGGCTTGTTGCCTGAGAGAAGACACGGATTCGGGACTGAACGGCTTCCCACCACCACCACCGCTTTTTCGCCCGCGCGTTTGGTGTTTTCGTGACGGGCCCAGGTTGGTCGACATGTCATCAGCTCCGTTCCCCTCGGCGCAAGCGTGTCAGCAGCGCGTTCCATGCGGGTCGGCCTGCAGAGCTCTGCAGAGCCCGCCCAGAGCACCAACAAGGATTGCCTTGCCCAAATATCAGTTGTCTTGACGCACAGTCAGCCAACGGTTGAGTCAGACGCGGGACGTCCCAGCCGCATGTATGTACCCCTATTGTTGTTCATCACCCCCCCCCCCCCTTTCTTTCACGCAGCTTGTCGGTCCTACTTGAGGAGGAACCCGAAAATTCAAATCATGTACTTCCACGATGGCGACTGCTCCCGAGACAAGGTCCAGTGGGGTCGTTGGGCACGTCGCCGATGCACTAAGCCTGCACCTCGGTTTCCACAGATGGGTGATGAGGATGGGTCGTCTTTTTCTTCCACCAGAGCTTGTTGTCGTCACGAGTTATGTATATAGTCCCGAGGACTTGAGCGACCAAGGATTCACGGAGCCAAGGCCACGCACGATGCAAGCAAGACGATGCAGGGACAGAAAGGGGAGAAAACAATCATAAAACAGTACACGCAGTATCATCTTCATCTTTCATTGTTATTTTTATCTTGCCCCAGCTACTTGGCGTAAAAATCTTACCTAATGAATATGTAATACAATGTAGGGAAGGCGATGCCCATGACTACCGATCTAATTGGACAGTACATACATAGAAAGGTGCCACCATGTTGCATCATCGATATCCATGCCATGTCGTATTCTCGCAGTCTGCCGAGGCATCTTTCCCTTCACACGTCTCTCTGTAAGCGACAGCTTCCTGCTATGCCCTCACGATATACATACCGCACACAAAGTATTATCGATCTGGAATTGGGCGCCGTGCCACCCTTCCACTGTTGAAAACGGGGTGTCTGACTTGGGGGTCAAAATGTTTTGGAATGCTCCTGGGCTGCTCCGATTTGTGAGACGCTTGAGCTTCACATAGTCTGGGTGAGGGATGGCAACATGCAATCACATTCCGCCCCTTGGAGCATTGCACGGGACGTATGACAGGGAGGGGGGTACAGGTAGCGTACAGGAAGCGTACAGGGAGGGACATGGCGCGGCAAAGACGGGACGAGCCTTGTTGCGTTTGACCGAGGCGACCAGCTTTGCCTCTGTATGTCCCAGTGCAGACTGCATCTTTGCAGCTGAGCATTGTCGCCAAGATTCATCGATACCCGCCAGTTGTTGGCCACACCGCTCACCGTCTATCTACATGTACATACATATCCAGCATTGTATCCAGCAGGGAGCAGGGGCCTAGGCAGTCAGGCGACTCGCATTCTGGCTGCATGGTGCCTGTTACCCTGGCCATTTGACCTGCCAACCAGCTTTTGAGTCTCGCAGCATTTCCCAGACGGTCGGGAAACACTAAAGGGAACCCACAGAGCGGTTCATTGTCTCCTGCTCCTGTGCCACATTGATCAAGACATGGTAATCCGTATGTACATACGCATGGCACACTATGCATGGGGCACCGGCCACTGACCACCGGCCAACAACTTGGCCAACTGGGCACCGGGCAGCCAGTACATAGACTTGCCCCGCACAAACATCTGCTTGTCTCAACCTGGCCCGGCCCAGTGAGATGGGGGGGATCTTCAAGATGGCCTGGCCAATCGACCATGGCTCAAAGAAAGAGTGAACCAACTTCTCTGGCAGTGCCGGGGGCCGGGGGCCGGGGGCCGGGGGCCGGGGGGATGGGCGCATGGGCGCATTGTAGTCACGGCGATGCTTACATACATATAGCCAGTGGCTCTTACCCCTCTTGTGTTGTTTCTTCTTCTTCTTCTTCTTCTTCGCCTTTCTCGATTGACGTGGACGTGCGATGCAGCGAAATCTCGTCACCCAACGGGACGACACGTTGGATTGCTGACTTGCCGACTTGTGGCAGGCCAAGGACGCCACCCTTGCACCAACTCAGACTTGTGGCCAACAACAACAAGGAGCGCCCACTTCAGGGCAGGCAAGGGCACTAGCTGTTAGCGGGAGGACCCACGGAAGGAGCAGCACACTACTCGTGCATCCTGCGGCCGCCTCTGCAGCCAACCCGCTGTCGGGAAAGGGGCCCGTCTCGGGACCCCAGACGGAAAACCTGGACGGCCTGGCCGCTGCCTGGGCCGATTTGTTTTCTGGCATTTTTCAAGTCAGTCAGTGGGTGTGGGTGTGGGTGTGGGTGTGGGTGTGCACTGTGCACTGTGCGCTGTGCACCACCAGCCACAGCCACCAACAACTACATGACTTACCTGGCCTATCGGGGCAAAGTGCAAACGCCGCTCGTTCGCCTTGGGTCGGGGGCCAATTACTGGCCATCTGCTCGATTGGCTTCCGTGTCTGCACGTCTGCGTGTCCGCGTGTCCGCGTGTCCAATGCCACGACGCAAGGTGGAGGCGCAGGTGGAGGCGGGGGGGGGGTTTGAGCAGCGGACACGCTAGAAGCGGACATGACACGAACGCAATAAAACAAAACATCCATCCCATACGTTGGCTGGGTTGGCGTTGGGAGTTTATTATTATTATTATTTTTATTTTTTTGGGAGCCATGGAGCGAAATGGGAAATTCCAGCTCCCCGTGCCTCCCACCCACTCACATGACACACAAGCTATGTATGCTAGCTGCTCGAAAGAGGGAAAGAATGCGGCTTTGCTAATCACACCGGACATGCTTCCATCACGTCCACGACGAACGATTTGTCTTCAGTAAAGTCGATGCTTTTTCTTCTCCGCTGTTTGTTTTGTTTGTCTTTTCAAAACTTGCACTGTCATCAACTCAGCTTTGCAACAAGAATTACAAGAGATGAATTCTTCTCCTCATTGCTATTAGCTTTCCTTTCCTTTCCTGTTTTCCTTTTTTCCCCTCTGCTTTTTTCCTCCCCTTCATACCCCCCACCGCGGTACATGGTCCACACGCCACGCACGCACATGCATGACGGATCCACACAGAAACATCCCGGCATGCTGGTCAGTGGTTAGGATGGATTTGCCACACTCCCCCCCCCCTGGGAATCCACCTCGCTCGTGGCGTCTCGCCACACGCACTTCCACAACTTCCATCGCCCCCGACTTGTGGCTCGCTCGCTCGCTCGCTCGCGCCAGCGTCTCGTGCCATCTGTCATCCACCGTTGCTTGCATCGTTATTCCGTGATCATGTTGGCGACTCAGGCTATTACATACGTGGCGGAGCCAACATCGGCTTATTAGCGGCGACTATGTACGGGTTTGTTTGTTGTTGGAGCCAGAGACGGCGCCCGTCCGTCCGTCCGTCCACCAAATCTCTTGGTGCGCCAGCTATGCCAAGAATGAGAATGGAGCGCGCGAGAACCTGCCCTGCATCGGAATAAGCGCGCACCGCTCGCGGCAGCTCAATCCATGACTGGAAAATTGTAGACGACGTAACAATCGACAGCAAGGGAATGCGGTCCGTACTGCTTGCGGCTACTCTCTCTCTCTCTCTTCCTCTCTGTATGGGGGTTGGGGGTTTTTTTTTTTTTTTTTTTTAAACCCACTTGAAAGAGTGGCGAGGGTCTCTTCTGACGAGAACATTGTCTCGTTTGTGAAGTCCTGTCATAATTGGAAGCGCCTCACAACCAGGCTAGGCGGGAAGAGTCATGCTTGGCGACGCTTTGTGAGTCTGACGACGAGCGTGTTCGGGTGCGTACGACACACATGAGCGCCGAAAACTTTTCGCTCTCACCGCTGTTCAAGATTACAGACATAACCGGAAGCATGACTTGAATTTCTCTTTGAATTCTATCTGATGTATGCTAATAGTGGAAGTAAATCCACGGGCGGCGCTGCTCTGTTCGATGGACGGAAAGTCTAAGTGCCTGATAATTAAGCATCAGATCGTACTTCACAGCCCTGGAGGTGGAAACAAGCTGGACTACTACATGGGTAACTATGTACAGCTGATGCGAAGCTCCACCGTTCCGACGCGGCTTTAAACTTGAGAGATCTGAAGTCACGTCCCGCGTTTAACCTCAGCCTAGGGCCCGAGCACTGATGATAACGGCGGCCTACCCGTCCGTGGCTACATTCCGGCCTGCCGGGCACCTGCTACCTGCACGACAGAAGCGCGACCAGCGGCGACTGCTACCGTGCGCCATACATCACGAACCGTGGACCGCCGAGGACCGGGGTCACAACTTCGACAAGCATCGCAGACAAACACACTGCTTGACGTCCCCGATAAAGGTGTGGCTCTTGCTTGTTGAAGTGACGAGCATTGCCGTTGATCCACCGCTGAATCAGACTGATACACACACGGAAGGGACGGTGCCGTCACGGTAGCACCTAAACTCCATTCGTGTTATGGGAGGATGTTGTGTTCCAAGCATCAAGTGGCGTTTGTGCGGTGCAAATGTGCAGGAGGCCGAGGGACCTACATGGACAATGTGTGTTATTGTGCCTTCCTGATGATGGTTTCCTGACCTCATTCTGGCCAGCGATGTCCGCATTGAGCTGCTGTTTGCCAAAAGCAGGCGCATAAAATGACGCCCTCCCTATCCCATGCCCCCAATGCTGCGCGAACGTGCTTCTTGCCATTTGCTGTGTGTGGCTCGGCTCGGCTCGGCTCGGCCTGACTGAATTCAAGTCGGAGTATGGTAAGCCGTATGTACATTGAGCCTGAGCCTGAGCCTGAGCCTGAGCCTTGGGCCAAGCGCGAAAGTCGTGAGCTTTTATCAATAGCTTTATCAATTCAGACCTTCTTTCGAGGTGGTCACTGGTTCACTGGTTCACTGGTCACGCCCAATGCAGCTTCCCCTGTTCGGCCGATTTAGCCCTGAGCTTCGGAGCCTGCGGGAGTGACAGGCGAGCCCGTGAGGGACGGACAGAAAAAATATTGACGGCATAAATAAGTCAAGCACAATGCGGACGAAGCAGAATAGAGCTGGGCACTGTACATAGCGCATGGCATGGCACGATGCCCTGAGCCAGGCGTAGCGGGGTGGGCGTGGATCCAGGCGGCCAGGCCAGGCCGAGGGGGGGGGGTGGGTGGTAAGGGCAGGCAGGCAGGCAAGCAGCGAGGGCGGGTGCGTGCGAGCGCTCCGTTCGCGGTCGGCACCCCCCCCCCCGGGTTTTGGTGGTGCCGTTGTTCTGCCTCTTGTGCATTCTACATATGTACTCGGTACGTGCTGTGTTCTACATTCTGCATGCACCACGCCTGCACTTGCACTGCACTGCACTGCGCGCGGCCTGGTGTGGCCTGCCTGGCATATTCCGTCTCTGTCTGTCCCCCTTCCGTTGCTTTGGCGGCGTCCCGTCTGCTGTGCTCGCGTTGTGCTTGCTGGTGCTTGCTGGTGCTTGCTTGGTGCTGTGATCTGCCATGTGTGTATCAAGTAAACGCAGGCAGGCACGTACTCACTCGGAGGTACCTACCACGAGAAGGCGACATACCCTAATGCCCAGGCCAGGCCGCCTGAAGCCACGCTTTGCCCTCCTTGCCCTTGCCCTTGCCCTGCCCTGCCCTGCCCTGCCTGCCGTCCGCGGTGCCCATGATGCGCTGTCCGCCCGCTTTCGCTTCCTCCCTTCCCGCCCTCTGTCCCATCTACCTGTCTGCTAATGCAACCCCCACCTCTACAGGCCCTTGTCAGATGCACGCCCCTGCCTGACGGACGCAGCTGGTCATGGGCCCACTTGGCCATGGTACTGGGGCATTTCCGCCTACCGCACACGCCCCCGGTCTTCCAGTTCCCGTCTGTTGTCGTAGAGAGTACCGGAATACTGGCTCTCTCTGTCTCTCGACTGGATCTGACGGCCAGCTTCACAGGCTTTTTGACTGAACACAACCAACTGGCGGACGGACCGGCTGGCACTCCCATTCATGACTTGGCAGCTGTAGTGCCGAGTGGATCAACAACTGGACATACTGTTGTTGCTTCCGGCCTCCTGCTTCTGGCCTTTTTCCGTTTCTCCAACCCCATCCCATCCCATCCCATCCATCCAGGTGCCTGCCTTCCTTCATCCTTCACCTTGACTCAACTTGCGCTGCCTCGCCTCGCTCCCGGCCTTACGTTCCACGCCGCAACCGCACCAACGGCACGCCCAACTTCCTCTCCTACACCATCCCCCCCCCCTCTGCCTCGCATCGCAATCGCCTTCTCTCATCCTAGGTCTTGTGGCGGCTATTCTCGGAGAGAGCGAAGTTGTCCCTTTCGATCTCTTGTCGTTGGCTCGATTCTTTCCATTGACCGACCCTCGCTCTGAGCAACGACGTATTTTTGCTCTCTCGTTTTGGTTGTTACGACGTCACTCTGCAGCCTCGCCCGCCACTTTTACCTGGGCCTCGACTCCTCTTATAGCTATCGGCGCATGCGCCGCCTCGTGGGAATCGCCTCTTTTTTTTTTTTTTTTTTTTTTTTCCCTCTAATTCTTCTCTCCCACACGGCCAACCAGCCCTTTGGACTCGTCCGTGCCGCTTCTGAGTAGTTGGTCGAGTCGGCTCTCACGAACTCAATCCCGGGCAGACATCATTGCTTCATTCGTCTCGTTCGAGGAGGCTTATCTGGTCCGTAGCCAGCTTGTTCTTGCTGACTGCAGAAGCGTGGGAAATACTGTTTGTTGCGTTATATCGCTTGGCGGCTGGATTGGCGGATATTCGGGCCGGTGCTGATTAGACCCGCCCCGTGCTGGAGACCTGACTTTGTCCTCTTCCTGCCGACGGCCCAAGGATCAGCGCAATCTCACCAGCATCCTTTTTGGTTCTTCTGCACCGACAGAAGAGGCCCGGTCTGAGCCTTAGCCTTGGACGGCGTAGCATGGCAGACGACCGTTACCACCAGGATCATCCTCAGCGAAATCTCAACGAAGACCAGCAATCCCAAACTTCTCGCCATTACCCCCCTCCCTCTGACGAGCCGCGCGCATCGTCGGATTCTTCCAAAGCCAGCGCCAGCATGGCTGCGTCTGTGACCCTTCCTTCCATCCACGACGCCAGATCTGGCGGCTACGGTGCCCCTGCACCCCCTCCCGGCGGCCGAGGCTACGGCCAAGACGCTCGCTACGCTTCGCCAAACACCTTAAACGGCTATCCTTCGCCCTCTGGCGGCCAGCAGCCCCCGGGATCCTATCTGCCACCAATGCAACCTCAACAGGATCCAAGAGCATCAGCGTATTCTCATTCGGATCACCGTGGCCCTTACTATGACGACAGGAGGGGTCCTCCTCCTCCAGATGCCGGCTATGGCCAGGACGCCTATTTCTATCGCGGACCTCCTGGAGCTCCTCCTCCTCCTCCTCCCAATGGCTATCCGCGACCTCACCCCGGAGCCTACGGACCTGATTATGGCCAGCCCGGCAATGCGCCACCGCAGATTGCCCAGGCTGCTCCTCGCCAGCGAACATCGATTGCCTGCCGGTATTGCAGGAAGCGAAAGGTTGGTTGCGTCCATGTCCAACATAATATGAGTTTGACTGTTGATGATGTGTGTTCGTCTTTGTTGCATTTGTGTCTTGTCCTCTGACCTATTCTTTTTTTTTTTTTTCAGATCCGATGTAGCGGCTATCAGAGCGCGCCAGGGGGCAAATGCCAAAATTGCGCTCGCATGAATCAAGAATGCATTTTTCAACCAGTTTCCTCCTCAAGCTCTACGGCCTTTATCCCCGTGTCCGCCGTACCAGGTGGCGTTCCACCCGGCACTCAACTCTTCGGTGCATACGGACAACCTTTGGCCCCGAATACCGTTCCAGCTTCTCATCACTTCCCACATGGCGGCGCCCCCCCCCCTGCGGGCGCCGCTGGGCCGAACTATTACCAGCCTATGCAATCTCCCACGGACTCTTTCTCGTCGTATGGGGGCGATCCGAGAGCAGACGACCAAGTGGCAGGCCGCCGACGCCGCAGAACCCCCGAGGAGCAGGAAGAAGGTTACCGTCTGCCTCCGCCCCGAAGCAACTTACCTGATGACGACCCTCGAAGGAGATCACCTGCTGAGGCCTCGAGCAACGGCAGCCCTGGCGGAATGGGACACGTTACATATCAAGGTGCGGCTTCCAGGCATAGCCCCCGAAATCAAACCTTGGCCCAACCACCACCCCCGAGTACGAGCCACGGACCCCCGGTCGCTGGAGGTCGCTCACCGGTAGGACAAAATGGCTCCAGCGGAGCTTCAACGCCTTCTCAAGCCCAGCGCCCCGGCCCAGCTGCCTCATCCTCTGTCATGAGCCTCAGCAATCTCGTTGACAAGAGCGATATCGACAAGGGCATGATTGATCGACTTAATAGACCTCGAGACGTCAAGGGATCACCTCCCAGTGGTTCACGGCAAGAAACCGCTCGTTGAAAACGCCGCCCCGAAAAAAAAAAAGTCGTACGAAACAGTCATCTGTCATGGAAAGGAACAGCGCAGTTGAATGTGCGCGCCAACCGACTTGTCATGACACCTGACAGCGGTGTCGGCGAGATGATGATCAGACTCCACTCTACGAAGAACCACGAGAACAAGAATGACCGAAGAAAAGGAGGGGGGAAAGAAGCCGCTTGACACTGCCGGACAGTTCAACTGATCAATCCGTGTGCATGTTTCTGGGATTGTTATCGACCAACCTTGAAATATTCCACCTGCAACTCGTTGACGAGGAGAAAGCTGTGGATGCTCACAATACACATGATTTTTGCGAACAAAACCCTAGGGATATCATATGGTTTTACAAACAAAAAGGCGGCGGACTCACATACTAGAACAATTCTCGATTTGGCAACAAACACCTTTGACTTGAACGCGAATCGTTTGATTGCGCAACTTACTTGCGCATTTTGATGGACCTGGTTTTGTTCATCTTCTTTGTGGTCCTTTTTTTTTTCCCCAATTTTTTTTTTGCCTCTTTGTTTTCCCCTCCTTATTGGAAAACTGTCTCTTCTATACTGTCTACTTCGTCTCCCACCCGTTTTAGTCAATTCTGTCACGTTTGCGGCTTTGCTTCGTGTCTCATCTACGCTGACTTTGGTTGGCACGGGATGAAGGAGAAGGCGACTTGGGACTTTTTGAACTCTGGGTTATCGTGATCTGGAGATCCGGATCAGACTTTCTGGAGAGGCGGCTTATTGGTATTCCTGCATACATTGTAATGGACTGGCCGTTTTGTTGCAACTTTTCTGTTTTCTCATGTTTTGTCAACAATCTTGCTCTTTTTCCCCATGTGTACAAAGACGAATATGCCTCGCGGCACCAAACGTTTTGGTTTTGATGATACGATTTATCCACTTGCTTCCAGTGTGGTCTTTTTTACTTGTATGATTGCGACGGGCTCGACTATACTGTCTTGTCGTAGCCTCATCTTCTCTTCTTGGAAGGGTGGCTTCATCTTTGTTTACAGACTGTCGGAGCACCTGTTCGCGCGAGCGATATTCGCAGGTGCTGCTTGTTGTGTTGGTGTTTGGCGCGTGGGTGGACAGTAGATACCATCCGTCTTCCAACAGGGCATACTATTTAACGCCTTAGCAAAACAAAATGCTAATTCATTCTTTGATAAAAAAAAAAGCAACTTGCTCATGTCACATAGGCTGGAGGCGTTTTTTTCTGATTGATTCTGATGCCTTGGCTCTCTCAAGGGTTCGTTGTTCCTTGGGCAATGTTCATGGCCGCAACCACGGTCTTGATTCCTTCTCGGCAGCTACGATATTATGGGCAAGCCGGGCAAGCCAGGCAAGCCAGCCGAAGCCAGGGGCATTACGACCTTGACCTGAGCGACATGTTCGCATCCCACTCGTGGCGTGGGCACTCATGAAAGGTGCGGAGCCCACACACACACACACACACACACACACACACATCATCATCAGTGGACTTTTCTATTGGACTGGGCGCTTGAAACACCCGTAAGGTACGTATATCACGCAGGGGTGGGGGAGGGATTCGACCCGGGTCACGGGATGGATGCGGCCCTTTGGGAGGATGCGTCAATAAGGGGGCTTTGATCTGGCAAAAGAAGGCTTGTTGAGTGGAACCCGTCACTTGACTTGTGCTTTGGATATGAAATTTGCCGATAACGCACGTCCAGCCCGCCCTGGCCCCTACGGAAGGGCTCCAAAAGGGGAAGCTACAATGTGAACAGGAGTCATGACGGGGGGGGGGGTCGCTCGCTACCCGACGGACTGGGACGATGATGCTAGCCCTCCTGGGTGTGTGGGATACAAAGAGGGGGGGTGGTCAAGGATGAAGGGAGTTTGGAAGTTCATGGGAGAGAGAAAAGAAGTCGAAGCGTTGGTACCGCCGCAATATTACCCTTTTCCGACAGCACGAGCGGAACGCGCGAGTCAAGATCCCTTGACCTTGTTCACTCATTGTGCTGTACGCACGCCGGGAAGGGAAGTCGCCCCCGTGTTTTGCTGTTCTGTGGGCGACGCTTCCTGGTGCCATGATGGCTGGGAGTTTTGCGCGACGGGCCTTTGCTCCCGCCCGCTGGGACTGGCTTTTCTGTTCTGAGGAGTCCAGCCCAACTTGGCTTGGTGGTTGTTGTACGGGAATGCAAAGAGGCCGTTTGGCATTGAGCTTTGCAAAGCGGTCAGTTCTGGCACGACACCATTTCCACGACTTTGGTAAGAGGGGGAGGGGGGGGGGGGTTCTTGTCGGTTTGGAGGCGGCAAGGTTTCGGCTTGGGATGGATGACCCGGACAATGGGGGTGTTAGGATTGAAAGGATGGGAAGAAGGAGGAGGTAATAGCTTTGGTCTATTCTGTTTCCGGCGATGTGCTTCTTGGTCCCAGAGTTCTGGAGGGGCGACTCACCTATGAAGGGGCTCTCCGTGAGTTGTTGTTATGGTTTTTTTTTTTTTTCATTCTCACGAAGAAAACTGGCTGATAGCAGTTAAGGTTGTTGTCTGGAGGACCGTATGTGGCGAATTTTAATGATGGCCTTGCGATTGACCGCAAACAAGTCTCTGTTGCAGACGGAACAGATGGTTTCAACCCGTCGTGTCTCACTTGTCACTTGTCGACGTTGGACCACGCGTGATTCACAGACGCCTCTTTTTTGCCCACCATGGACGGGACGGGGGGTTTGCTTGTTCCTGCAGTAGCATTGGCGATTTGTGCATGACGCAGGTGCTGTGAACCAAAACGGATTGGTAAACGGGTTCTTTTGGGAGGAGAGTCATGTAGTAGGCTTGGACACAACCCCTCTGTTTCCTCCCTCGTTAAGGTTTTTTTTTTTTTTTTTTTTTTTTTTTTTTTTTGCCTCCTCCCTTGAGATTCAACGGGTGGATGGGGAAGGGGACGAGTTGATCCTATCGACGCTTGTACTAGAAACACCCCCCCCCCCAAATCCGATTGAATAACATGTCTCCTGTACATGAGAAAACCAACCAAGTCGACCCGCCCGCCACACAAAGCCGTAAGGTAAATCGGACGGGGCTCGTGATGAGCGCCACGACGCATTTTAGCCTTGCGGCTCAGCCTCAAAGTTGGCCAAGGAGGCCGGGCGGCAACTATTCGGCCGTTCTGGCCCGGATTTCCGACGCGAAGGCAGTTGTGAAGCCGGGGTGACCCGATCAACTGGGTTTCGTGTCTGGCCTTGTAGTTTGGCCCCGTGGATCTAGTCGAGCACGTTTTTATGATGAAATCCGTTTCCGAGGTCGTCTAGGGGGAAGAAGGGGGGGGGTGGGAATATATATGGTGGGTGACTGGAATGTTGGACGGACGCTTTAGGAGAGGGTTGTCCAATTCCGGGAGAGGGAGGAGGGGAGGAGGGGGGGGGGGTTGTTCACTCTTCTGCTTCTTGTTATTTTCGCATCTAGTACTTATCGGTTGTTGCGGGAGTCATGAATGGGGGGGTTTTTTTTTTGGCTGAAAACGGCCAAAGAGGAGGACACCTTCTAGAGACGTCCACTCGGGGTTCGACATTCCCCAAATACCCCAATTTGCAAGGTCCGAGCCGCGTTCCAGAACAAGCAAAGGGCTTTTTTTTTCCCTGGACCTCGAGCCAGAACCCCGGTTCTGGGGAAAAAGGCCGTTTCCGCTCGGACAAGAAGCGGAGAAAAAAAAAAGGCATGGCCGGGATGACGCGGAGAGACCTCGAAAGGAAAGAAAACTGCAAGTCGGGCAGTAAGTAACTTTTACGGCGTGAAATGAAATCTTGCTGTCGACCGTGGTCTTAATTTTCGTCCTTTTTTATTTTTTTTATTTTTTCCCTCGTGCAAGTTGCGGCGTAGTCTGCTATAAGCTCTGATTACTTGAAAGAAACGAGGGAGAGAAAGGCGGACGGAGCTACTTCCCTGTGTTTCCTACCGACTAACAAGACCTATGATTCCCTAACGGCTTCACAAGTCGTAAGAGTTCACATGGCTGTGCTGATGACACGTATTGCAACGCGTCGTGGCGAAGGGTTTTTTTCTTCTCGGAATGTTTGTACTGGCCGGCAGTCGTCCCCCTACAAGACGAAGCAATCGCCGATCCAAATCCTGACATTGGGCAGGGGGGATGGGGGATGTCCAAGTGACACACGAGCCCTTCGGAGAGAGAAATGGAGCGCAAAAAGAAAAGTTGTAGACTGGGACAGGACACGAGAGCCAAACGACCATCCGGGATCCTCGAACAAGTCCCAGCCATCATCTACGTGGTGTAAATCTGTAAGCACTTGCTTCCCGCGCAAGTCTCGGGGGAATATTCCATGTAGAGACCCCCCCCCCTCCTCCAGCGTAGTGTGATTGAGCGTGTTGCCACAGAAGAAGAACGGCTACGATTCCCCGTCATGGGCAGTGACTCGGAGGGAACCCATAGTTGTAAAGGCATCTGTTTTTTTTCTTTTTTTCTTTCTTTCGTTGAGCCTTCGGAAATACAGCAAGTTTACTTGTTTTTAACGACGTGCTCGAACTGTCAAGCGCGTGACGGGGTGTTGGCATGATACTGAACTCCTTACATGCTGGGTGTCAGTCAGGTATAGAAAGAAGCTAGTTGGTTTCTTTGAGTCGTCCTCGAATGGTCACTACAGAGCGTCTTTTTTTTTTTTTTTTTTTTTTGGTGTACAGAGTTGTTTGTCTTTTGGTCAACGTTGCATGTCGCCAGGGAACATGTAGTCATGCATGAGAAAAGAAATAGGGGAGCCGCCTGTTGCCCTCGCAGAACAAGGGAGACTTTGCCAATTTCGATATGAAACCCTTTTCTTTTATAACATGACTCCCACACGAACACTGACTTGTTTGTCGCCTTGGCCCCCCCCCCCGCCTTAGGTGACCGTTGCCGCTGTGCCGCGAGGCAACTCTACAGTCGGGACCCGGCGGCGGAGAACGAAATCCCTTGATCGGGAACAATTCCGTCATTATTAGAATTGAGAGCAAACAATGGTCAATTGGCACAAATCGATGGGAACCCTCCATTGTGAGACGGGTGTTGCGACCCCGGTTCCCCAGTACATAACCAGCAAATCGGGGGGAGGCGGGCGGTGTTTTGCAGGAAACGGGAATCCAATCAGCCCTGGCAACTTTGACAACTTTTGACGAAATTTTTTCTGAAATCGCCGGATCGGCGATTCGCAAGACAATCCGAAAGCGGAAATCCCACCACCCCGGCTGGCCAATCGGCAATCTGTAACGCTCATTCTGCCGAGCTGGAATATCCCTGGAATCCCCCCCACAGACTTGTGGACTTTTTTTTTTTTTGCCTTGCAATATGTACACAGCTGCTCACCACCTCGACTGGCTTTTTTTTTTTCCATTGGCAAATGAGGAAAAAAAAAAAAAAAAAAACGTATACCGTCAGTGTTGGTCGCAAAACCACCTACATGAAGTGTGCACAGCAAGACAAGATGCGCAACCGATCCGCGGGTGTTTGTTGGTTGCATCGGTTGCATCGAGTTTTAGAGTTCCCTGCTACCTACCAGCCGACCAGCCGACCCGGGTGTCCCCCACCTTTATCCGTTCTGAGATCTTCCGACCTTCCGACCTTCCGAAGGCATCCCTCCTCCCCCCCCTCCCCCCCGGTTCAAGATCCATCTGCCCAGCAACAAAGAAAGACAATTGTCGTTTCCATCGCAGGCCCTGGCCACCAATAATCTCTCGCTGCGAGATCATCCTTCATTTCTGCATGGGGGTGCTCAATGCCACCTCGAGGATGCGTTGAATGTCCCGAGCGTCCCGACGGACGGCATGAGGCTTGTCACCTGACACCTTTGTGCGAGATGCCGGATGATGACAAAAGGCGCGGATTATAAACGCAAGAATAGATGTGCACCGCGCAAAACGCATGTACGATCCTCACGCACCAACTACCTGCTGCATGGGGCGCCATAGTGATATCATTTGCCAAGAACATGTATGAACAGGTATACGAATCTTTTTTTTTTTTTTTTTTTTTTTTTTTTTTGCTTTATTGCGTGCATGCCTAATCGCTACCATGGCCCATGGCCCAAAACCAAGCACAATCATGTGAAACACGCCATATATAATCTAGCAAGCTCTCTATCGCTGTGTTGCTGATACATCTTCGTCGATTGTTACATAGCCGCGATGCCGTCTCGATTCCAACTGTTGTAACAAGAAATGGCAAGACGGGAGAAGGGGTGGGAAGATGACAAAAATAAATAGGAAATCACTACTTTGTGTCAGGAGAAGCAAGACTTGGCTGGAAATGGAAACTGATACTCTGCACGCGATTTGCTGCTGTTAAATGAACAGACGGCCAAGTCAGCAACTCGATCGCCTTCACACCAAATACTGACCAGCTCTCTCTCCTGGATGGGATAGCAAAAACGCCCGTCCCCTTCCAACGTGGAAACAGCCCAGATAGATTGTCATTGCATCACTGTATATGACCAACGTTTGGGACCAGAAGCGGCCTAGCTCATTCCTTGTGAACAAGACCCTTGCCTTTTGGCCTAGGTTCATACATGTCATCGTCGTCGGGGGCATCCTAAAGCCTGTCGTGGGGCGTCTGCTGCAGCTTGCCCGGCCCGTTGTAGGAGGAGCTTGTTGAATTGCCGGGGCCGTTTCTCGACCCAGTGCTTCCACCCGGTTGAGGACTACCGCCAAAGCCTGGGCGGAACGGCTCGTGAGCAAATTCGGGTCGGAAAGTCGCGGCGGAATAGGTGGCTGTCTTGTTGAACTCTGGATCGGCAAAAGGGTCTTCGGGCGTCTCATCTTTCGGGGACTGCCGCGAGCTGGATCCAGCAGATACTCCGTTGCTCCCTGTGGGCTCGTACGATTCCGTCTGCTTCCCTTTGCCGCCGCCGAGGACGCCTGTGCCTATTGCACCAGCCATCGTCTCGGAGTGGGCAGTGCCACTTGGCCGTTGTTCATCATCATTGTCCGAGTGTTCTGACTGCATCACCGGCGAGTCTTCGTTGGAGCCCCCCCCACTACCGAGTCCCAGCTGCTTCCGAGCATTCAATGCGGCACGTTTGTGTTGGTTCAAGGCCGTTTGGAGTTGCTCGTTTGTGTCTATCAAGCTCTCCATCGTGTCGTTGTCTGGCGCGGGATTATCTGATACCATGTAACCTTGCAAACTTCGAGACGCGCTCAAGCATCGATCGGCGAATTCCCTGATGAGCTCATTTTGCAACATCTCGCCCGGCGGGGTATTCATGACAACCTGCTCCAGGAGTTTGGCTGACGTGCGCGCTTCCTCGAGCCTCGAAGCTAATTCGACGGGACCCGGCAGGCGATTGTTGGAATGCGACTTGGCAAAGTAGTTTTGGGAATGCCCCCCGTTGAGCTGCGGAGGGCTCATGAACATAGTAGGCCTAGGTGGAATCGGTGGCTGTGGCCCCTTGGCCTGTTGGGTGGTGGTCAGTACGAGATACCTGATGCCCAGAAGGAACCAAGGACAAGGACATGGACGAAATGAGACCTACACCATGCTTCCTGATGGCCGCTTCTTTTTCCTTCTTCCACATCAACACCAATGGCGCCAGATTCTGATCATCCATTCTTGTGTATTCAAAGTCATCCAATGTCTCCATCAGTAGCTGCCACACACTCCGATCCTTGACATTCTTCAGCAATGCCCGGATTGTGTCGACAAATCTTTCATCTAGATTTCTCGTAAAGGTTTCGCCGGGGTTGTCCGTCAAGATTCTGACAAGCATAATGGCGTTGTACTGCCATGATGGTTTCGAACTGTAGTCTTTGCTGAGAAACTTGCGGATGATTCGAGCGCATTCGGCGGCAGCAGCTGGGCATGACTCTGCCGCATCGACAATCGGAGGAAGAAAGAGAACCTCGTCGGACTGAAGTCACGGACTCGGTCAGCTGCTTGCGTCTTCATTTGGCGCTGCGAGAGAAGCGTTGAAGCGCAAAGTTCGTGTCTCATCGACATACCTTTGAGTTGCCACCGGACTCGCAAAATGCTTTCTAAACACAGAGGGTTCGTTAGTTTCGAGGCTGGAGCCCTTGCAATACGATACTTCAGCTTGTGCTTACCACACTGTTATGAGCCGTCATCTCTGGGCTCTCGGCCGGGTTCGCGGCTGACGCTGGCGGCATTCTCGAGCTTCCTAGATCAGCACCAGCCATTAGATCATGCCCTTTTCTTTTTGTGGTTCGCTGCTGTAGACGAGAGAAATAAACTCATCAAGTCGCCAAGTCGCGAAATTGCCTGCCTGGGTGGCCGTGCCGACGGGCGAGCTCGGGCGAGGAGGTGGATCGGACTCTTGCGCTGGAGGGGTGGTTCGCGACATACCTCCAGCCTTTTTCCTGATGCTCCCCAGCATCTTGTTCATGCTGAGGCTCTTCATGGACTTCATCGTGCGTACGGGGGGTGTTCGATCACGCGAGTGCGAGTGATTGCAGGCGCAAGGCGCGGAAATGGCAAGTCGGTGCACGGCGGGCGGGTAGAGGAGTCGGGACAGCCTGGCGACTTTGGCAACGAGAACAAAACGACGCGCGCCGGCACCTGGGAAAGGAAGAACAAGGTATCCTGACGACGAAGAAGAGAGCATTTGCTGGCCGCGTGGTCGTGGGAGCAGTCGGGAGTCACGGACTGACTCGCGGACTTCTGCCGCACTTTGCGAGGCTCAGCTGGAACTAGACAAGGCCGCTGCGACACGAGGCAGCCAATGACGAATGACGGCCAATGACTCGCTAGGGACTCTTGGCTTGAGATGGGATGGTGGGTGGGTCTCTGTCTGCCCCTGGATAGCCAGGATCTCCTTGGAGCCGGTAAGGCTACAATTTCGTACCGACCCGCCTTTTTTTGCTGGCACGAGGCGGTGACCTGAAGTAACAATTTTTCTGATTGGTCAATATCCCGGTTGGTACGAAAGTGTAGCCTTACCGGCTCCAAAGAGATAGCATTTCCGGTTTAATTAATTCATCGATTAATCCGTAAGGATAAACAGGAGCGGATGATGGTGAGCTTGACACGTCACCCATTTACTCTACATAATTATTCCAAATTTTGCCAACCAATCAACGATTTTTTTCAGTTGATTTGTGTCTTATTGTGCACTGTACTGTCTTGTCTGTACGTACCACGCACAAGAATTCCGTACAGACGTGCTCTAATCATCGTCCATCTTCCCCCTCCGAGTCAGGCCCATCATCGTCGTCATCTTCCTCCTCCGAGTCCGGCGATATCTGCTCGACAATGAGGTTACCGGATTTCCCGATCTGCTCTCCCATCGTGGCTGTAGCACTAGGCTCGTAAACAACGCGTGGCAGCGTTGACGCTATCCGGAACCCGTACTTGTGCTCATATCCTGCTGGCGCTTCTACCGCCGCTGCGGAAGCCCCCTCGGCACTGTCGTCATCCTCCAGCTCCTGTAGCCTATCGTAGCACTCCACAAAGGCATATAACTCTTCCAGTGGCGCGTCCGGTGGAAACCTTCGGATGACTCGACCTGCCGCCGCGAATTCGTCGGGCATCTTCAGAGCCACGCGCACCACGTTCGTGTCGCTGCTTGGTGGCTCCGGCAGAATCTTGGTGGCTCGCCAGATTTTCCATTGCCGGCGCTGCTTGTCTAATAATACCGCCGCTTCGGCTCTTTGACGAGCCATAGCCTCGGCTGCTTTGGCAAAGGCTGCTGCTTCCTTCTTTTGACGAGCTCGTTCCCTATCAATGGCCAAAGATCGCTCATAGGCAGAATCTTGCTCGTTTCGTAGGCTCCTAGCCACTTCTTGAGCGCTCCGCTCCGCCCGCACGCCGTCCAGGTCGGAACCGTACTTTTCAACCGAGTTTCGGAGTTCCGAGAGGTATGTTGACGCAGGCATGGGACCGACGAGGCGCTTGACTATTCCCATGCGGGTACTGCCTTCCTTGGGTGTTAGACAGACCAGAGCAGAGAAAGGAAATTTGGTGCATGCGTATTCCATGGCCACCTGATACGCTTCTGAGTCCAGAACATTTCCTCCCCAAAGTACAATGTTGTTTATAGGATCCTGGATGTAGTCCACCACATCTTGTGATAGCAATGTGTCTCGAACGAAAGATGCCGTGTCATCATGCTCCGGTGACAAGAGGATGACGAGAAGAAACTTGAGCTTCTTCTTAGCCAAATCATGGGCCTGCGCCATGCCGCCCTCAAAGAATGGAAGTTCGTTCGTCCCGTACTCTTCGTCGAATTCTCGCTTGAAGCGGGCTGCGGTGTCCCGAGGCATGAGCGTTCGGCGACCACTCGTATCCCTAAACCCTAAAGATAGCCAGCTAGTACCTGCTCGTGGTCGAATAGATGCGGGCAAGAATGACAGCATGTACCAGAATGTTCGAAACACTGTCGACACTGCTCGCCAAGCCCAGGCAAAGGGGGCAAGAAGCAGTCCCATCTGCCAGGGAGATGGATGTGTGACGGGTGCTTGCGGAACGATCCTGGGAGCCGGATCGGTTCGATCTCGCCTATCAGGTCTCGAGGTGAAGCCCTCGGCGGAAAGTAAGCTTTCTTGTAGGTTCTCGTGTCTTGCTGTCGTCCGGGGAATGTTTTGTTCGGCCATGGCTTCGGCCACGGGATCAGGACCTTCGCCGTCGAAGAATTTGGCAATGGCAATCTATTGATGACGTTAGTCACGACGTTCTCGACACCACCCATCCAGTGGAGACGGTGCGAGACAGGCGAGAAAAGTCTGCATGTTTCGTCCTTACCTGGACATTCCATTGCGATCTCCGCAACAGAGGAATGGCCTCTTGGACCTTCTGGTCGGTGACTTGGACGTACTGCTGAAGAGCTTCCTGTTGCGTTTGGGACAGCTGTCCCACGTCATCGCCCGAGTCGGCCATGGTCAGGGCTGCAGCCGCGATGGATGCTATGGGCTTGGACGAGGTTTTCCAGTTCTAGCGTACGAATATCTGGGCCGAGAAAGGGGAAATATTGTTTCAGCAGATCCTTGAGCTCGGGTTTTGTCAACGAAACTTGGTATGAAAGAAGCTCCGAGGCTGCACAAATAAAAAAGGGACAAGCGTCATGTCTACATATGTACATAATAGTGGGGCCGCCCTCGGCGCATCACTGCGAGTGAAGATGCGGGAAGTATTAGCAACTTGTCAAGCACTGTAATAATACGCGATGTGGCGAAATGGAATGAATGCTCATCAAGTTGTCCTTGCTCCGTTTTGCCCTTCGATGGGGTTTTCTACATTGTGCGCCATGCCATTTACTATCTACCCGAGTACTCTATCTAGAAGTGCATGGCTCACACTGTACACAGCACAGCTGCACAGGCGCCTGGGGGTGGGGTGGCTTCTTCACACGGACCACGCCTCCGTCTACCGACTCTGCGGATTGATGAGTCCTCCAATCCTACCTGCCCTGCGTCTCCGTCTCCGTCCATCCTCTCGCAATTCTCCTGCATCACAACTCGCCCACACTCGAACAGGCCAAGAGGTCTCTCGTCCCTTGATATCTGTAAATGGGCGCAAGGCCCCAGCCATCAATTGTGCCATGGCAGATGACTGCTTCACCACGGTACGCGCCACGCGCCTGTCAACCCCCTCCGCCGCCGTGCAATGGGATTCCGACTTCGCGACCTGTCCGCTGGCGTCCCCGAGGGACACTTGCTGAGACGTCGCAAGCATTCGCTGATGTGATACAGACGTCGTAAAGTCGACCACGGAAGCTGGGTCTACCTTCCTGTCACCTAACTAGACAATGGCGGCGTCGCGATTCGCATCATCAGATCTCAGGCGCCCGGCTGGCTCATCCCCGAAGCCAAAGGGGCGCGGTATGACGAGCCTGGCTGTCCCTGGTATACCAGGCTGCACGCCCGTATTTAAACTAACAATTTTCATCTTCTAGTCGAGAATCGGGAAACGCTCTGCCGAAATGTCCTCATCTATGGCCACTGTCGATACGAAGACCAAGGCTGTACCTTTTCCCACGAACAAAACAAGAACAACGCAAACCAAGCAGATATGTACGCTCAGCCGCCGAAATCCTCAACCGAGACGCACTCCAAACATCAAGGTTCCAGTTGCGTCGCTGACCTATTTGTAAACCAGGTCCCGAAAGGCCCTGAATGTCGAATCTCCCTCCTTTACTCCCGCGAACCTGCAGAACTCGGCCAAAAAAGCCACCTTTTCCACGCAAGCCGCAAATGCGCCTACATTCACACCCAGAGGCTTGGCAGGTACGGGTCGACACTAGCCGTCTGATTGCGATATGGGACTGACCAATTGATCGAACAGCCTCGCCAGCCATCTCTGCTGATACAGAGGCTGCCCTCTTCAACCCTGCTGCCATACGCGAGTTCACCCCTGGCTTCGACTTGAACGCACAGGTAGGTGACCTTCGCCCGTCCCAGTACATGGTCTCGTAAACTTTGGACGGCTGACATTCCGATCAGGCCACGTCCAACGGCTCCGGCCAGGACGGACCTGTCACCTATGACCCCTTTTCAATGACTGCGGTCAACCAAACCCTCCCTGGTGCTCACTATAACCCATACGCCGATGAGCATGCCATTGCCGGCACCGGCACCGGCTACTATCCCGGCTCTGGTGCCTTTGCTGCCCCTCTTCAGCCTCTTCAGCACCATTTATACGCCCCCGTTGGTCCCCACAGAGATGACCTCATGCCTTATCATCGAATAGCTCACGACTTTTTCCTGCCAGACAAGTTGCGGGAGGAGTTGCAAAGGAAATCGGAGGCGGCATTGCAGGTCATGCCCAACTCGCAGCTCCCTCAGATGGAGAACTACCACTCGCTTGTGCCATTGGACACGACTCACAGAAAGAACGCAAACATCTTTGGCTATCCCAGCTGGGTGTACAAGGCCATGTCATCCAAGACAGGCAATCTATACTGTCTTCGCAGATTGGAGGGGTTCCGACTAACAAACGAGCACGCCATCAGATCTGTCAAGGAGTGGAGAAAGATTGATAATGCCAACGTGGTCACGACACATGATGCGTTCACAACACGCGCTTTCGGAGACAGTTCTCTTATATTTGTACAAGAATACCATCCGCTATCGAAAACCTTGGCCGAAGCCCACTTGAGCCCTGCATCCGCGCCCGCGGGACAGGGAAACCGCTTCCAAGCCAAGCCCCCCGTGCCCGAAGCAGTCCTCTGGGGTTACATCTCGCAGATTGCCAACGCATTGAAATCCATCCACTCGATCAATCTAGCAGCCCGATGCATCGACGTCACCAAGATCATCCTTACCGATAAGAACCGCATCAGACTTAATGCATGCTCCATTCTAGACGTAGTCCAATTCGAGGTGCGGCGGCCCATCCAAGAACTCCAGCAAGACGACTTCGTGCAGTTTGGCCGCACCATCCTTTGCCTAGCGACCAATGCCCTCCCCGCTCAACTCACCAACCTCAACGTCTCCGTCGAACAAATGAGCCGCTTGTATTCCGTCGAACTCCGCGACACCGTCATCTGGCTCCTCACCCCCGCCCAAACTCCCGCCGCCCAGAAGGGCATCGAAGAATTCATCCGCGGCATCGCCGGCCACATCGTCACCACGCTCGACCAAAGCCAGCATCAAGCCGACGAACTCGGCTCAGAACTATACCGAGAGCTGGAAAACGGCCGCATAGCCCGTCTGCTCATGAAGCTCGGCACTGTCAACGAGCGTCAGGAGTTCGACGGCGACAGGGCGTGGTCCGAGAACGGCGAGCGCTACATGCTCAAGCTCTTCCGAGACTACGTCTTCCACCAGGTCGACGGCAACGGGAATCCCGTCCTCGACATGGGCCACATGCTCCGCTGTCTCAACCGATTGGATGCCGGGACCGAGGAGAAGATTTGCCTGAACAGTCGCGACGAGCAGACCAGCTTTGTCGTAAGCTACAAGGAACTGAAGAAGCAGTTGGCGAATGCGTTTAGTGAGCTGCAAAAGAGCTGCAAGTCGGGTAGAGGTGTCTAGAAGACCCTCAGTACGACGCCGCCGCGCAGGTCGAAGAGTGCTCATATGTAGGTAGATGTGAGAAAATAAAGCTAAAGCGACTGATGACGAAAACGGGTATGAAATCTCGATGAGATTCTTACTAGCAATTAGTGCATGTCCGTTGCAGAGTGAGCAACGTCGTCGCGTTGGCGAGTTTGCGGTGAGAGGGAGATAGACGAGGCCTTTTCTTTTCTTCTTGGCTACGAAATGCTACGAGGTATATCTGGGCTGTATACATATGAGAAAGGGGAACCGACGTATTCACTGATTAAGCTGGTACACCATGCCCGTGGCGGAGTGAGACCGGTGGAGTGAGACCGGCAATGAGGTAGAACGCAGACTAGTATATTTGCGAGAAGCAGAAAAAAAAAAAAAAAGTCATGTCTATATTCGTTCATCAGGTACGCCCCTATATGAGCCGGGTATATCAAAATAGTACGTCGCTCTATTCGTGACCGGTTCAACCCACTTCCTCGAGACTCCGGAGCTCCATAACGCTATTCTGCGAGCGTCCACCTCGATCGAGGGTTGAACTTCCAGCATGCCCTGTGGTAACTTTTTCTCCAGGTTGTTCTCGGTCGCCTGCTCGAGCAACGGTTTGTACGCAATGTTGCAGGCTAGAGTGCTCCAGCTTCAGCTCCAGCTCCTATTCCTCGTGGCTACTCCCAGTTCGTCGCGCGGGCATTCGAGGAGCCAAGACTTCGAGTATACAGTGCAGCAGAATGTGTTGGAGCACATGAGCTAATTTATTTTATTCCGGCGCCGCAAAGGGGTTGGCAATCTCTTCGCTACCATCAACGGGCGTAATGACGACGAGCAGCGTTCCGCGTGCAACAACAAGCCCGAGCGGCCGTGTGGATTCGTTTCCTTCCTCGTCTACACGCGCAATCAGTTGGTATTTTATTCCTCCAGTTTGTCTCCTTCAGGAGGATGGATGAATGATGGAACGCGAAGCGGCGACTTGTCATGGGAGTTGACCAACCTCGAACCGTCTCCTTGACCTCATCCAGCACCAGATTCATCAGCGCGTCGTACCCCTTGAGCGTTCCCGTTACTTCTCGGCCACCGTTGAACTTGACGGTAATCTCCTTGTCCATGTATTTGGACAGATCGAGAATGTTCTCCTTCTTGGGCTTCTCGCCCCCCTTGTCGCCGCCTCCACCGTCTCTACCGCCTCGTCCACCGCCACGCCCACCGCGGGAACCGCCGCCGACTCCTCTTCCACCTCTGTGCGTCGGCCGATCAGACATGATGCATGAGTCGATCGTTGTAATGATGAACGGAGGATTGGCCCGCGACTGGTGACGGCAGATCTAGAGCTTGTCGTTGGTCGTTGGGTCGCAGTATGGCGGACGAACTTGCGGTTTGGCGGGGAGAAAGGTGGCAGGGCGGTGGAGGGAGGGGTGCTTTCCCAGCTGGGATTAGCGCAGTTGTGGCAAATTGGGGACAAAAACTCCTGTAACTTGAACACCCCGTTCCGATCTCTTCTTACCACAATGTTGTGTACGCCTGATTGAGTTGATTAGACTTTGGGACCATTCATTGGCGACAAATTGTGCTTGAACATGAACCCGTCTTTGACAGTGCCCCGTCGCTACGCACAATACCAAACCGTTTCAAGTATTGACACAGGAAAGGATACAGAGAATCAAGCATCAAGCTAGCCATGGACAATGCGTCGAACCGAAGGCCACCATCAACGACTTCGAGATGCCGAGGATGGTGGGAGTCTGCAAGGGAATGATGCAGCATCCGCCTCAATCGATGCTAGCATTTTCAATGGCCCGGGAGGTGTAGCTAGACCCAGACTTCGATGAATGCTTTTCCGCTTTTCCGCTTCTTACTTGCTCAATTTGGGCTTGGGTTTTCACCATCAGATTTCCATTCGATGCGCTTGGGCGATTGAATTTGTTTCATGCAGGAGCTCCATTAATCAATTACGTGCCACGGCCAATACTGAGCGCATCAGCTTTATTCAAGGCGATGCGGATACCTTTATGGATATTATAGGCTTGATTGGGGAGTACGAGGGGTTGTACAAGCCGCCCTCACGATGCAGCAATACTCTCTGACATTGGTAAAGAGGGTTTTTGGATCGACAGGAGAGTCTGGCGGCGAACCTTGGGGGCGGTAACTGGCCCACGTTTGGTAAAAGGCATCGAGAAGTTCTTTTGACGGTCCCTTGAAAACGGACGCCACTCAGCCATTTTCGACCCCGATTACATGGATCAATGTAGTGAGTGTCTTTTGCCAAGAGCAACCCGAGAGAGTTTGTTCTACATGTCATGCCCGACTGTAGTCGATGCGGTCGGTTTGCATACAAAAAAGGTGTTCACGTCGAAATCACCGAACACGACTGGTGTCGCCGAACAATGCAGGCGGTGTCCGAGCATTGAAAGAAGCCCGATTCGCACGACCTGCTTTGGAATCCAGGAGCAGCCCGCGTAGTTCCGACAGCACTCCCAGGCCTGGAAGTCGAGCAGACACGGCAATGAGCAATCTGGTGGTTTTATAAACGCGCATCCGTCAAAAATTAAATGTGCGCCCGCCGTTAGTCCTAGTCCGTTAGAATGACCTACCTAGGCTATTATTTTACGGATTAGTGTGGCTTATATTTATAATTCTTTGTACCTATTCTAATGTTATTAACTTACCTATAGTAAGTGCGTTTTCCATGTTTTTGAAATTGTTAATATTATTCAAGCTATTATAATATTAGGAGCGCAAACACAGAGGCATAAATGCATCTTATTTATTAAGCTTAGTAAGAAGACATATAAGTGGGTTTTAAAGACAAACTAGGGAACGCGGCGGATGCAAATTTAACTCTCAACGGATGCGCGTTTACATCCGTAGTTGTCCTTACAAAATAAAACCCTTTCGTCTCGTCTCCAGGTGACACAATAGGAGCAGCCTGGGATGGGTGCTGGAAAAAAAGGGGTTACTTCGTAGAGCCTCGAGTTTGCGCGCAGCGACACACAACGGGCCGTTGCTCAATAAACCTCTTCCGCCGACACATATTACAACTCAACCCACACGGCCAATCCCGCGAATACGACAAGGACCAACAGTTACGCGCCCGAAACGACGAGAAATTGGTTGCCACCCGGCAGGTGTCACCAACGATGGCCCAAGGACTGCCTGCCGCTTTCGTGGCAGGCCCTGACGACCGAAAACCCTTCCGTCATCATCCACATGCGACTGCCGAGCATGCAGCGCTCGTTCAGTCACGGGAGACTGGGGATTCATTCCCAGACGATGGACTCCAGGCCGAGGGCAAAGTCAAGGCGTTGCCCTTTGCGGAGTCTTGGGTCCATATGATGGCCGGAGGGTGCGTCGTCTCCCCTGATCACCAGACTTCCTGCGCCGTCTTTTTCCTTTTCTCTCCGTTCGCCAATGAAACACAGGTCCCAGTAGTATGCTAACAGAGGCTGGATGATAGAGTCGGTGGAATGACGGCAGCCACGCTCACGGCGCCGCTCGACGTGCTCAAGACGAGGTTACAGTCCGACGTCTACCAAGCCCAGTTGCGGGCAGCGCGACTAGCCAAAGGACAAGCTCTGGCCGGACTCAACCCCGCGAGGGCGGCGCTGTACCACTTGACCGATACGTTGGAGATTCTAGGCACTGTCTACCGAGTCGAGGGATCTAGAGCTCTTTTCAAAGGTCTTGGCCCCAACCTCATTGGCATCGTTCCCGCTCGAAGCATCAGCTTCTTTGTCTATGGCAATGGCAAGCGCGTCATCTCGGAATACTGGAATCACGGCCAGGAAGCGCCCTGGGTGCATTTGCTCGCGGGCGTTGCCGCAGGAGTGGCCACATCGACAGCGACCAATCCCATCTGGATGGTCAAGACCCGACTGCAGCTTGACAAGAACGTATCCAAACGAAGCGGCGGCACAATGCAGCGACAATATCGCAACAGTTACGATTGCGTACGACAGATCATCCGCGACGAGGGCGTTCGAGGCCTATACAAAGGATTGAGTGCCAGTTACCTCGGCGTGGGCGAGTCGACGCTACAGTGGATGCTGTACGAGCAGTTCAAGGCATCGCTCTCCCGACGAGAAGAGCGCATCCAGCGCAGTGGTAGAGAGAAGACTTGGTGGGATCGCACAGTGGAATGGACTGGCAAGGCCGGAGCCGCTGGGGGGGCGAAGCTCATTGCGGCCGTCTTGGCTTATCCTCACGAAGTAAGTGAACAAGTGCCTTGACTGAATGGCAATGTGGCTAACCCGTGAATGAATTAGGTGGCCCGCACTCGACTTCGGCAGGCACCGACAGTTGGCGGCCGTCCCAAATACACTGGACTGATGCACTGCTTCAAGCTGGTGTGGAAGGAGGAGGGATTTATTGGTCTCTACGGTGGCCTGACACCTCACTTGATGCGAACAGTACCGAGCGCAGCCATCATGTTTGGCATGTATGAGGGCATTCTCCGATTGTTCAACACCCCAGCGTAATCCAACCCAGCAACCTTTTCCCCTTTCCAATTTTGTGATCTGACAATGAAGCGGGGAGCGACGCGGTAACAACTGTCAGTCTGTCGCTCTAGTCAAAGGCGCACAACTCTCCACGATAACTCGGGGGAACTCGGCTCAAAAGGTTGCATTTACTGAATGAAGTGCAACGTGTACAACTTTTGCTCGATACCAGGCCATCTTGTATACTATATAGGGGACACCAAGGGGCGGGCGTTGGGATATTATGGCCCGCCAGAAGAATCAACAACATCTCATAGACACATGGTCTGGGACTCTGGACCCTGGACAGACAACTTGGGAGCATGCCGTCTGTCCCGTACGAGACTTGTCATCTTCCCGACCGACAGCCCGTGTACGGAGTATGTATGCATATGCATGTAATAGTCCGTAATCCGTAATCCGTAGTCACACATGGACGAGATCTCAAAAAAAGCGGGGCGTCTTTTGGGGTCGCTGCAACCGTTTGTTCTTGACCTTCCCAACTCGATCCCTCATCAACACCGACCGGCCTACAGATCTGCTGCAGATCTACGGAGTACGGAGTACGGAGTAATACTGCAGATAAAAGGTTTCCCATGCGCCAGTCACAGCCCCTCAATGGATCGCATCGCACGACAACCGTGACCAAGAGGTCCAGAGCTGTCCAGGCCTGCACCTTGTGTCGGCAGACCAAGTCGAAAGTATCAACCCCCCCCCCCTTTTTCCTCTCACACCATAGTCCGGACAACGCGAACCCTCGTCATTCGACTTTTGCCTGGCTTGACCTGCCTGACAAAATGCTGACCCTGACACCGAGTAATAGTGCGATGGCCAGCACCCATCCTGTGAGCGGTGCGCCAAGGGCAATCTCGTGTGTGAGTATACGCAAAATACTCGGGATCGACGGATGGACCGTCAAGAAGAAAGACGGTATGCTCAAAATGCTCAAAATGTTGGCTCCTCCCGCCCCCTGATTTGTCATGTCGCTGAGATGACTCCTCTACGGATCCGTACATAGAGCGCATCTTGCACTTGCGAACCGTGTTCGGGAATTGGAATCTCGGCTAGCTGCCGCGCAGTCCAGCGTCAAGGACGACACCAAGGACGACAGTGCCGGCTCGCCGGAAATCCAGGTGGGAAAAACTTCTTCTGCGTCGAGTCGCGCAAGGAGCTTCACGCAGCATGTTCCGAGAGACCATGTGGCTTCGTTCTCGCAGCCTGCGCCAGACTCCAGTGCCGATGCAATTGCCACGGGACTATTCGACGAACAGCCAGCCAAGGCTGATATTGGCTATTTCGGTAAGTCTCTGTTCCAAGTGAACGCGCAACGACCAGTCCAGCGTATTCTGAGACGTGTGGGTTTCTAGGCCCAAGTTCGAACCATGCGTTCTTCTGGGCCCTCACATCCTCTCTCGATGAGTCGGACAAACAAAGACCTGAAGGCCAGAAGCTCCCATCACGGCACACAACCACTAGGGGGGGGCCCAGACGACTGCCGCTTCCACCGTTGAAAGCATCGACCTCGGCAAAACATGCTGCAGCGCAAGAGGATGCCTTCCCTGGCCGTTCAGTAGCCACAACATGGATCAACCGCTTCTTCGATACTGTTGCCGTCGTTCTCCCTTATGTTAGCAGGTCTGTGTTATTACGAGAAATAGACATGATTGACTCGCGGACCGGAACTTGGCAATCCTGTCCATCGGGAACACAGGCTCTTTTGAATGTTGTGTTTGCGCAAGCACTGGCCACGTCTGAAGACGGCGCTGCTGAGCCCTTTTATCGCCGCGCACTGAGTCTGTTGGACGAGAGGGGAGTGTATCAACCGACGATAGAATCATGTAGGTGTTCTCAATGCTTGTGATATCTCTTAATCAACTTCAACTTTTGATCCAATTCGCGACTAACAAACCCCAGTGCAAGCTTTGCTTCTCCTCGCAAGTTTTCAGCAAAACAGCCAACGCGCTCAGGAGAGCATCACAACCTATTTTGGCGCGGTCAAGGCAGCTTTTCAACTCGGCATCCATTCCCCTTCATCGTACGGCAGATGGAGCAGGGAGGAAAAGGAGTTGCGATGTATTTTGTGGTTTGCTGTGATCCAATTAGACAGGTTCGTGACTGGGATTTTCAGAAAGACGCGCCGCTGAGCTTGACGTTGATTCATCCGTAGAATCGTTGGTTCTGGACTGGGACGCCCGTTCTTGATTCCCGATCAACATATACGAATTCGCCCTTCCGAAATGATCAGCATTAGCTTCCACCACAACCATGGTGAGATGGACCAATCTCGCCAGTCAGACATGGCCTTTTTCCATCACATCATGTACGTCGCCACAACCAATCCCGTGCATTTGAACCTCCAGACCAACTTGTGAGATTGCAGTTCTCTACACGACATCATGGGCAAAGCCGTTGATAAAGTTCATGCGTCCAACGTGAGCGCTGTCCATGAACTCACCTTGAGTGAGCTTGTTTCTCATATCATGGATCTCCTGACGCAGATTGAGCAGCTCCAAGCCAACATGTCTCCATTCAAACTATTGCTATCAAATGTAGACCTAAGCACATGGGCGGCGTCGGACTTTGATGAAGCGAGACACACCATCGTTCTAACATTGTACCACTATCGCGTCAATACCTTGATCAATGCGCCACTGCTGCTCTCTATCCTCGGGCGGGTGTCCATCTCCAACACGTGCAACGGGTCAAAGATGCACATGGATGTCGCAATGTCAATACTGAAGACGTACCTACAGACCATCCATGACTTCCATACCTTGCTGTGCAGCATACTGGCTCGGCAGCCATCTTTTCTGAGGTGCAACGCTGTGTGGTGGCTCTGCAACTACATGAGTGAGTTCTTTTCTTCTTCTTTTTTTTTTTCTTGTTGGCGTCGTCGGTACAGAAAAAGAGCAGCAGCACCATGCTCATACGAATACAGTGGTTTCAGTCAACCTTCATCTGTTCGGTCTATGGCTCATATCGACCCATACCCATAAACCCGAAACATTGCCGTCATTGGGCAGGAACAGCTGTGAAATTGAGAGTCTCATGCGGCAAACGCTGGATACGCTCAAGTTAGTAGGAGGGTCCAGCATCATGAGTCGAAAGGCACACCGCTGCCTCCAGAAGTATCTCGATCTATACACAACTCACGGTATGTACTGTTGTCCTCTGCCAACTCTGTTGCGTCCCCCTTCTTTTGTTTTCTTTTCCCTATATCTCCCTTCAAACCTATAAGTTACCCTTTCTAGCTTAATAGCAGCTGTTGTCGCAAATGAATGCTGATACCTGGTTTCAGACGGGAATTCGACGAGGCCGAGAACATTGCTTAGACACGTAGACAACATGACAATCCCCCCGCCGCAGGTACTCGAACCGTGGTCTTGCAATTTTGTGCCCGCCACAACTGCCACAAGTAGCCCTGGGGGTTGGGACAGCAACATGGGCGACTTGCTGGCGGGCTTCTGTCCCGAGGACTTCCTTGGCGCAGGCCTTTTCGCAACGGGATACACCATCAGTGATTTTGATGCCACGGGCTTCATTTGATCGATGCGTTCGTTGTTGGGTGCTGGCGATGCAAGGTACTGATGCGATTGTCGACTGCTATTATGCAGCTCTGGACAGATGAGGCGCAACGTGGGCACGAACGACCGAAACGTTTCAAGCTTCGACTGTCTGTCCGGACATCCATGTACCATTTCACTGCCGCTATCATCGCACCTCCACTGTGGCCCCCTGACTGAATATAGCCGTACCAATGGAGTCGGAATACATTGGTACAAGTCCGTTGCGTTGGCCATGACCATTGAGAGATAGATGATGAGAGGAAAATCAATGTGAATGATTCTCTGTCAAGAAGAATATTCGATTTCATGTACAATCCGTACGGAAATGTGGTACAAGAGTTCAGACGACCGCAAGCTAGTCAATTTCGGCCGTTCCTGCCTACATCCGCGCGAGGGAGACGGAACAAGCAAACGGAAAGAAACGTGCGACGTGCGAGGCGTCCATCGACGGGATGAGACAGTGTCACCCGGGACATTTAGCCAGTGGGTAAATGATGACGATTTGCCGCCCGCCCGCACGTTTATCCCGCGGACGCGGACGCGGAAGCAACCGAGTGCACCTTACATATTGTGAGGGGGGTGGAGGGGAATGTTTCATGGCATCAGGATCAGGGGTGTGGTCCCTTTTTTTGATGCGCGAAGGATTGCGGCGAAAACAAAATTTCTGCAGACGCGCGCTCCTTGTGATTTCGGATGAATGCTTGGGAGTTTTTGGAGCCGGGAATCCTCGTTTGTTTCCAATTTTCTAATGGTATAAAGGATGGGTGGTGGTCGTCGCGTTGAAGATGTTGAATGCCAAGGTTTCCTACTGATATCTGGACTTGTCTCTTCCTTGTCTCCCGCTCCTTTTTCTGCTTGTTTTATAAACAGCCACTCCCTCTTTTTTTTATTTCTGTGTGTGTTTTACAAACAGCCCACGACATGATCTTTCCAGTCATCTCCTTGCTGACTTTGGCGCTGGCGCCTCTGTCCATGGCGGCTGCCTGCTCTGCCGATCATAAACGTGCCGATGTCGCGCCCTCGTCCCCCGATGAGATTATTGTATCGAATGATTCGCCCGGCAAGGCGGCTGCCTGCTCCGTTGGTCATAAAAAACACCGCGGCAAAAAACACCACGGCAACAAACACCACGGCAAGAAAACCAAGCATCTTGCAGAAGGCCCGCCCTCGTCCACCGATGGGAATCCTGTACCGCCCGTCAAGGGCGAGCCTGGCAATGGCGAACCTCCCAAGGGCGAACCTCCCGAGGACGGGCCTGTCAAGAGCCAACCTGGCGATGGACATCCCGTGGGGCCGGTTGCTGGCTCTCGAAAGTTCACCGGACTGGGCACGTCCTACGGCGAAAAAGAACAGTGCCATGAGGAAGATTGCTGGCAATCGGGAGCCTGCAGCTTCGTCGACTACCGTCTTCCGGCGGGCATTGACGGAAGCACCTGCGTCTCAGATAAAATCTGGAACAATGGCGGCCATTGCGGTGGATGCATGTCCGTCTCATACAAGGGAAAGACTATCACCGTCATGGTATTAACCCCCCCCCCCCTTCTTTCTCTTTCCCCTCTAAGAAAGACCACACATGATATACATTTTCTCGTTTGCTTCATTTCCCAACACCATGCTTGGACTAACGTCGTCATCTTTAGGTTACAAACGTAACTGGTGGAGAAGACACCCATTTGGATATGACGCCCGCTACGATGACGAAGCTAGTCGGTTATCCCGCCGGCGGCATAGACGGCATCTCGTGGGAATGGATAAAGTGCCCTATTCCCAGCAGCAGCCCGCTCACCATCAAGATGCACGGCGGCGCCTCCAAGTACTGGTTCGCCGCGACTGTCGAGAATGCCGTCCTTCGCACCGACAAGGTCGAGGTCAGCACCGACAACGGCCAGAGTTGGTTGCCTACCACGAGGCAAAAGTACAACATGTACGTTCGGGAGCGTCTGCCCACCGAATATGTGTGGGTTCGTGCCACCAGCGTATCTGGGGAGCAGGTTGTGGTTAAGAATGTCCACGTGGAGTCTGGCCGATCCGTCCTGGCCACTACCAATTATTAAATCAAGGTAGAAGATACGCCATTTCTGATTTCTTCCGGCAGTTCCCTCGGGTAGACATTGGGGGACGCTGGGTAGTTTCATTATTCCACGTGTACATTGTTCCTTTGATAAGAGGGTTTGGAGTATAAGTAATTCGTACTAGAAAAAAAAACCCACTTTGTTCGGAAGTGCACATGCTCTTGTTCACATCGCTTGGAGTCCACAAGTTTCCAGAATGGCCCATGCGATAATAATGCGACTTGTCCCATGTATGCTTCGAGAATTGTTTGTTTAAACAAAAAGGGGGGGGGGACTGATTGAACTCATGTGTAAGCGGGACCTCTCCTCTCCGCGATGCATGGGCAACCCGTTGTTCCTTCGTACCGTGCATCTCGACTCCCTTTGCCAGCTCCTCGCTATCAGGACCACTTCCCAATGGGATACATGTACAATCACTCCATGCGTTTTCTTCTCAGTAATGGATAGATATGGCACGGAGGCGTTTGTCCCCCGTTAGTGAAAGGGTGAATTCATGTCGTACAGAGAAGCAAGCAAAAAAAGGTGTCACTGTTATTGGATACAGCTTCCGCCATTGGAAAATGACTAGTATATATATATATATTAAACAACAGATACAACTCCATCATATGACCCGTGCCTCTCCCTTGTCCAGCCCACTTTCCCGAACAATCGAGACCCGCGGCTTCTCAGGCTCATTCATGTCCATCTCGCGGGGATTCTTGATGGAAAGGTCGGGACGCCCTTGAGGGCAGGGCGCAGCATGACGCTGGCCTCCATGCTGACCAAGTCACTGAGCTTCTTCCCCAGACGATCGAACCGGCCAAGGGCCTCGCGGACCCTGTCTACATCTTTCTCCTTGTCATCTCCCACACGGATCGCTGCGGATGCGAGATCCCACAGGAATGGAATGGGCTTCTTGAATGGGACACGGTCCGGTTGCGCTGCGGTCATCCGCCCAGTTCATGGAGGCAAGCGCATACATGACTCCCCGCAAGCATCCCGGTATGCTGTCTCTGTCCCTCGTGTACTCCGTACGGATCCGTATTTCAGGAGGAAACGAGATTTGGGCAGGATCGGAAAGATGGGGTGGACATGGGTAAAAGTATCCGCACGAGGTCCGGGCCAGTTGCACCGATTGGGGCCTCTACAGCTCCCGCAGAGTGCGTTTGAGAGTAAAAAGTATATATATATATTGTTTGCCCTAGTTAGCTCTATATATAGCTAGTACTAGTACTCCAGCTGCTTCGTCAAAAGGGAAAACCCTTAAATGGGAAGAAAAACCCCTTTACATCTATGTTCGGGTCGGCGCCGGCCCTAGGAATCATGGTAAACTAAATAGGAAAGTTATAAATATATAGTAGTAAGAAAGGTTATATATATATAAAGAGATAGGGAGGAGAGAGAAATATACGTATAATATATATTTCTAATATAAAGAATTATAAGGCTGGGTAGTTAGCTATAAATATATGAATACTAACTAGTATTAGTATTATAAGTTTCCCAAGACTAGGTGATGCCGGTAGGCAGGCCGCGAAGGGGCAAAGGTGCGATGCACAATGTGTGGTCAAATGGGTATGTAAGGAAGGATGATGATGCTATTGCGGTTGCGAAGCGCGATTGATATCATGCTTATTCTAACAATAACTATAATGGCAAATTTTTCAAGTATAAAAAAAAAAAAAGCGCTACAAGATGTAAGCTTAGACTATTATAAAGTAGCCGCTCTCTAGTGATCTACATGTAGGGTATGCTGTGGGTTGTCTCTGCCAACTTTGCAGAGTTTTCGTGGATCACACACACCCTATTAGAAGCGACGAATGGTTCAACAAAAAAAGCAAGACCCCTCCAGCGCCATTTCCCCACTTTGACCCCCCTGGACTCATCCTTCCGTACAACGCAACCTTTTTGTTTCCACATGACATCAGGAACATCAGGAACATCAGGACTCTTATTCACTTGTCCAAGCAGACCTGCGTGTAATAGCTGGCAAAGGCGGTGGCAGCGGCACCACAGCAGAATATGGACTCGGAATTCATCTTTGCAGCGCAAGCTACGCAAGAGGCGGCGAAGTTGAACGTTGCGAAATTGGCGCACGAGCGACAGGAGTCCGGGTGAGGAGCGGTTTTGCAGCTGTACGATCTTACTTCGCTAAGGGCTGCCGCTTTGATCTCCGGGCACTTGCGGATGCGCTTCTCGAGGCGCCCTGTCATGACACCACGAGGAGTCCGGATGGCGGGCGTGACGGCCAGCAGCTCGTCCATCTTGGAGAGCAGCTGCCGGTCCTTGGCCACCTGTACGACGGGCCCGACGAAGAGTCGGGAAAGGGAGCTTGGTATGCAAGCGGTCGGGGAGACGACGTACTTTTCGGGGATGACGGGCAGTTCGACAGCGGGCTCCGTACTGCTCGAGTTCAGATGCAGCCAGCTCAGCGTCTGGGAGAGGGCCAGCAGATGGTGGGCGTTGATGCAGTCACTGTCAGTATCGGCGGGTGTGCTGGCGGCGACCGCCTCCTTGGCAGCTGCGAGGGCTTTCCAGGAAAAGAAGGCAAATGCCAGGGATAAGATCAGGAGCATGTCTGCTTTGTGGTGTGAGTGTTTGTGAGTGTGCGAGTGTGTGCGAGTGTGTGTATTGTGTGTGTGTGTGTGTCTTGTGTTTTGTGTCTAGAAGAATTTGCGTGGTAATGATGATGGGGAGGGATATCAAGAAGATGGTGGAAAGGAGATGTGCACTGTGAGCAAGTTGGTAGAAATGTTTTTTTGTCTTTGATGGAGATGAGGAGTCGTCCGTATTTGCATTCTGCAATGGCAACTACTGATTATATATAGATATTGGAAGTCAAGAATGCAACGACTTTGCTTTCGAAGGCGTTCGAAGACCTGGACCCGTGCATCATCGCAAGATGCACCGTCGAGTTATCTAGCTTCGCTAATCCCTGAAGAAACCTGACATTTGAGAGCTTCAGCTCCAGTTAGGCGACTGATCGTCTTCCTCACGAGGCATAGATCGGCTCGCCTGCGAAGATACCATCTTTGTTTCTAGAACGACCAGGGCCCAGGTAAAAAGAAAGGGGGGGGTGGGATGACGCACGCCCGCATTTCTATTTGTCACGAGCCTCTCGAAGCCAACAACTTCGCATGCACCCATCGTCCACTTTCTTTCCTGGGAAGTTTCAAACAACTACTCCTGTAAGCCGACTGATATCGTGGCCAAATCAGGAACACGTTTCCGTTTCATCATGTCCTAGGGTCCTAGGAAGAGACCACCTCTGTGAGGTATTCTCAGGAACCAGGCAGACAGACACTCGCTTGCTCGCAACCTGTCATTGGCACCCGTGGGGGGGGGGGGGAGAAAAAAGAAGAAGAAGAAGAAAAATCTAAAAAAAATAGCGCATACACATCTGGCCCGGGTCCTCTTACCGCTTCAATCAATGTACTGGTGCCAATGCCGATTGATGCTAGATGGACTGTGAGCCACCACGCCACCACGTGTATACTATCGACGATGAAGCCGGATCGCGACATCTGCGGTCTAAAGTCATGACTCTCGTCGCGAATAGGAATCGACAGAGCGGCCACTCCAGTCCACATGCCCGGCCCGGCGATCGTTTCCTTGGGTACGTTACCACGTGTAGCCCGGCTTGGTTGCCGCGCTGATCTGTGCAGATCGATGCCCGGCCAGCGTGTAGATACGATACGGGGTCTTTCTGTCTCTCTTGTTGTTCGAAACTTGTTGAACCGGGGGGCACGCAAATTTCGCGCAGGAGCTTTCGAATCACGCGCACCAGCAGCAGCAGCCTTACCTATATTGGCACTTCCCGTATGAAGTCAGGTATTCTTTGTTGAATTCTCCCACTCTGAGCTGCTCGGGGATTCTTGGTGAGTTGGGCGAGTGAGAAATACCAGCTCCTGCGCGAAATCTGCGTGCCCTTGAACCAGTCGATGCAAGCAATTTCGCGCAGGAGCTTTCAAATAACGCGCAGCAGCAGCAGAAGCCTTACCTACATGAGCAATTCTTTCTATTTTGAGCTGCTTTTTTGCCGCCAACAGATACCAACATGAGCAATATATCAAGTCAATCACGTCAGGAACTGTTCGTGAGTTGAGGTGGGGGAAGGGGGGGGGGGGTGAGATTATACTAGCCTCTGCGCGAAAAAATCTTGCCCAAATCTGCGTGCCCGTCTTGTTCCTCGTATTATCGTCATCAGTCTTCCAGTCCCTGGCGCAGGGAGCGACACGTTGACCTGGACGTTCTCTTGGATCTTGGATATTCCTCCCACGTGTGATGATGTGATGCCAATGCCGTTTCGACGCGGATCCACGCCTTCCCATGCTCGACCTTTGTTTCGAACTCGGCAACCTCCCCGCCTTCATTTCTAGAGCAATGGAGAAGAAGAATCAGCTTGTCCGCCATCCTTGTCGCTCGTCTCTGCTTTCGTCGTGAACGGGCCATGCAGATTGCGACCATGGACCACGTTCACAGACCTCGCAGACCTCGACGTGGGCCCCTTGTCCCGCTTTCCCGGATAATACAGGACAAATACAACGTTTGCTATCATGAATGATCACGCTACTGCGGCAGACCTAGTAGCGCTCCCTTTCGTAAAAACTTTTGGCGATCATGATTTGTTCTATGCCTCCTGAGTACTTTATTGTCGCAAAACTGACAAATTTGGGGATAGGTGCTTTTCAACCCTGTCGGTTATATTACATGACTTTTCGACGTCTCCCTGCGTCATGGACCGTGGTTAGAATCATGAAGATACATATATTAAGGCGAAGAGTCCTCGGTGTATTCATCATGGGACTCGACATTATCTCATCGTCACTCAAGCAAGCATTTAACCTCAGACCTAGTCACCATCCTTGGCAGGACGAACTCGAAACAAATCCATCTTCAACTGACCGCGTCGACATAAAATCACCATGAAGGCAGCATTTGTCGCGCTTCTTTCGCTCGTCTCGAGGTATTTTCTCCTTGTCCTGCCGCAAACATCCATCTATTCTGTCCGGTCATCACATTAATCAACGGGTACTGTTCTTCTTCTAGCGCTCTTGCTAAACCTCACCATTTCTGCGGCTGCAGTTTGAGAGGCAAATTCAACAAAGATATCGGTGAAGCTGCGTGTAAGCTCTGGATGACAACCCAGATTCATTCCAGTTGGAGTGAGTTTGTTCCTTCCTCACAAGCAAGCATTTGTCTCGGACTAACCGCTACTCTGCCATCTCTCTATAGATGGCTGGGAAGTAAGTTCTCATTGTCTCTCCCTTCTTGTTATATTCTTGGTCTTTTGATCTTTTCCTCGGGTTTTCCCCCCTTTTTGAACTTTTTGCTTTCACTCTGTACTTGGTGTCTGAGCTTCTAACATCCCAAATAGTGCGAAGATAAGGGAGTTGGACGAGGTATCGATGGCCAGCCTTGGGAGAATACCTGCAAGGAGGCGTATAAACGAGATTGGGGGGGCAAACCCGACGATGTCAAGGGCACATGCCGCCACTGAAAACATGCGCCGTGTCGTTTTGATGTCTCGCAATTCTCTCCTAGACATGTTTTCTCGCAGCGCATCACAAGTGGTGGCAGGTAGAAGCTATTTCTGTATGCCCCCTTGTATCAAACTTGGAGTGGTCGAACTAGGATTCTGCTTATCCTTCATACTAGCACTAGAACGTATCAATCAAGGAGATCAACAGATCCTCTCAGCAACTGACCTGGTGATGGCGTCCTGAACTGGCCAAGGAGCGTCCGATCCATGTAGCAAATGTCGTCATGTTTCCATGTTGCGGCGTCTTGAGCCATTCGTTGCTGATTAGGACGCCGCGGGCGGCTGCAAACACTTTGATCGGCTCTTCAGTCAGTGGACGAGTTCGTTGGAGGCATCGTCGCGCGCCTAGAACGTCATCCGAAGCTTCTGTCCAACACCTACATCATCCACACTAGTGGTGAGTCCAGTCGTGACAACGAGTACCACATCGGCCAGCACCGGCTGTCGCCCGGTGAAACCTGCACAATCGAAGAAGCCGTACACGTGCCGTTTGTAGTCCGTGGAACCTGGTGTTGCTCTCGACGTATAAAGTCACGTTACCCGCCTTACATATTGCAGAAGTGTGTGGAAACGTGCACGTGCTAGGAAAGCCCACCAGGAATCACCAATCAGCCTTCGCTTGATCAGAGACAACCACTTGCTTCTTTTTCTTTTTTCCAACTTCCCGCCGTCCATCAAACTTTGCTTTACACAAAATGCCGTTGGTTGGATGGGATCAGTGGGCACGAAACAGGCAGAGGTGAGAGAGCACAGAAACCCTTCAATTTACATCAAAACAGTAATTCTTCATCCCATATCATTCTATACCATGGCCAGCCAGCACGTCCGTCGTATATACATTTCGAATCCGCACAAGATGCACAAAGTTTGCATCTATTTCACGTCCCACCAGGGGTTATCTCACAGGCCGCCAGCAGCGCAAATCTTGGCGGCCTCGCCGACGCGCCTGGCGTAGCGGTCGGGGTAAGCGGATCGCTGAACCTTTTGGCACAGCGTGCCGACGGCCATGGTCTTCCAGCCGTTGACTCGCTTCATGTCGGCGAAGAACTGGCCGGCAGAGCAGCCGGCATCCATGTCGCACTTGAGGTCCTTGTAGATGGAGACGCGCTGCTGGAAGATGCCGACGCTGTCGTGGTCGGAGCCAACGCGGTCGTGGGGGAGTTTCAAGGAAGCGGGAGCGTTGTTGTTGGCATACATGATGATGCTGGACTAATCACATTCATTCATGTCAGCGAATTTTTTCCCCCTTGTTTCTTGTCTCTTGTCTCGTTGAAGAAGAAGAAGAAGAAGAAGAAGAAGAAGAAGAAGGTGGATTGATGGGGGAAACCCCGCAGAACAAGAGACGAACCTCGACGAGACCAGTGGCAATGGCAGCCTCGCATCCGTGACGGCCAACACCATCGGCCTTGGCCTTGGCCACGATGGCTCTGGCATACTTGCTCTGGACGGCGTTCAAACCGGGCATGTTGGCGCGGACCTCGACATCAACTTCCGGGGTCGGAGCAGCAACGGCGGCCGAGGCCCCGAGGGCGAGGTAGATGAGGGCACTGGAGAACTTCATGATTGCGGTGGTAGAAGGGACTCAAAGGAGATTTCGAGTGAAGAAGCTTTGCGTGGTGATTGTGATTGTGTTGGAAGTGTTGGTAGGTGATGTGTTATCGATCTTGTTGCTTGAGACGACGGGAGACACAAGATCCTATTTATGCTAAAGGGGTTACGGAGTAGATGTCGAGATAATCCCACGACGGCGTCGTCGGCAAGCTCGACTTACACCCAATTCCTGCACCAAGGGGATGCCCGTGGAGTGGAACCAACGGCGCATCGACCGGGGGGCTTCGGGGACGTAAATTTCCCACCGAACTAGCTAAATCAAGAGAGGTCTCCATACACTCACTTTTCGTGCAGAAGTACCTCTAAGGTTTTTCTCTATGCTAGTTAGTCCTTTGTATTAGTAGATATGTGTGTAAGAGAGCCAAAAGTGCGTTTTAGGAGGCATTTATTCAATTGAAGCTACTGATGATATCTATAGGGACCTTGCGGCGGCTGCGGCAGCGGCAGCTGCTACTCTGGAATAAAGGAATTTGGCGAGGTACTTCTACGCCAAAAGGGGGTATGTAGAGACCTCTCTTGATTTAGCTAGTCCGGTGGGAAATTTGAAAGCCCCGGTGGGAAATGTATGTACATACGTCCCCCATGGACGACCATGTTGGCTCAAGACATCAACGACAATTTCTCCACAGAACTTGTCATGCTGGCCATCCATCTTGCTCTTGCCCGAGTGCCGAAAACCAAAACGACGGATACTCCGCAGGGAAGACGCGGGCCCTTCGAACGTCACCGAGGCTTCAGTCTGGTATTCATCACCCATTCCACCCCAAATCGGCCCGGAGGATGAGACACCAATCGCAGCGGATGGTGAGCCCGAGGAGGCCTTCTCCGTCCGCCACGGTTTTCAGCCCGTCGATCTCCGTTCCCGTGGCGGCGGGGCGGGGAGGGCCGCAGCCGCAGCTGGCCTCGAAACCGTTTTCGTCTACGGAGTCACACTCGTCGTCTTGCCTATTTGGGGACTGAAGGCGTGCCCGTCCGCCTGAGGAATAATCCGCCGCCAAAACAAACGTCACGTCGCAGCCACGAGACTCGGTCCTCCCTCAGGTCCTCCCGGTCATGATTTCTTTTAAGCTCTAAAAATGCGGCGTGGACTGGTTGGTTGGTGGGACCCCTGGGGAATGGAATGGAATGCCATGGTTATTGGCGATGCATCACAGGAATTATACGTACATCCCCGCGACAATTTAAGCCAGGGGGTGAAATTTGCCCGATCAACCAATCAGCTACGGCCGCTGCAGCCACAAGGGGCTGGTGACTGGTTCTATGAATGATTACTACGGATCCGTACTCCGCACGTTATTAATAGAACATCTCTCAATCTCTGCGGGAAAGGCAGCATTAATTACCCCGCAGGAGGGTATCGCAGGAGCATAATATTAAGACGAAAAGGCAAAAAAAAAAAAAAAAAAAAAAAAAAAAAAAAAAAAAACTATGATAAGTGATGGCGACGACGCCGTGCCCAATTGCGGTCAAAACACACCATACTTTACTCCGTACAAACCGTGTACGAATCGTGGTCTCTGAAGGGATTCGTGCCCTGAACCTACTCCGTAAGCGTCGGATAACCCGGTGAGGCCATCCCACGCACCGTAGCCGCCCTTCTGCCAGCGATGGAATAGAGGACTCGGGCAGATGAGTAATTATGTGGCCCTTTAGCTGTCCGAAGACCTCGGGCGGGCCACGAATGGAGATTTATTATTAGGATAATCAGGATAATCAGGATAATGAGGGTGGACAAAAGGCACTTTGTTTTTACCAGCAAGTTCCTTCCCATATACGAAGAGCTACATGGAGACCCGGCTATTATACGTGGAGCAACAGGTTTCAGGCTCGTACCTGCACAGATGAGGGTCCGTGTCCTGCCTGAGGTATCCGTACAGCCAAAGGGATGACACATGTCCGCGAATTGCTGGACTCATCGCAACAGCTCACATCAGCTCGCTTCACTTCAACTTGTAAAGAATTGCAGAGATGCTGTACCGAGTAGCGGCAAGGGGGGGCGGAGGGCAACCCTGTTTTAAGCGCGCGCGTCGTGGTTTGACAAACGGAAACAGAAGAGAGAATAATACTGAAAATGTCGGATCAAACTGTGGCGTCGGTCGCTTCATTGTGTTGCCCGATGGCGGATACAGCGTCTATGACGAATAAATCTGCACCTACAACCGTATTAGGGGAGCTGAAGATGCATGTTGCTAAACGCGATAATTTATAATAAAAGTATATAATCTATAATATAATAGCTTTCTCTATAAAAGAGGAGCTTTTATCCTTCTATTTATATAATAGAAAATAGCTTTAATCTAATCCTTTTCTAACCTTCTTTATCTTACTAGGGGAGATCTTTTTAAGTTATATACCTAATATATAATAGTTATAAGCCTAGAAGGTATATACCTATAACTTTCACTAAGTCCCCTATGTATAAGATATATGTATATACTATGCCTTACTTACTAATAATGCTTATAATAGATATAATAACCTCTTACTACCTAAGTCTTAAGACTAATATTAAGCTAGTCTTATTTAATAAATAGGAAGAGTAATATAAAGTATTAAAGTAAGCTACCTAAAGCTAAGAGATTTAGGAAAGGGTTAATCCCTAGCTCCTAGAGCTTAACTTTAACTATCTAGAAAAGCCCTTTACTATTATACTAGAGTTATATAAAGCTTTTATTATAAAGAACTAAGGAAGTAATACTATAAAGCTTACCTTTTAAGAGGCTTTTTCCTTCTTATCTTATAAGTTTATATCTAAGTACTAAGTATATAAAGTAATAAAGTCCTAAGAAAGGACTATTAGAACTTAGATTATAAGCACTATTAATCCTAATACTTATACTATAGTAATTAATAAGATTAAAGAAAGTAATATAAATAATAAGAAGCTTACTCTTTACTAAATCTTTATTAAGCTTAAAAAGAGGTTTTCTCCTAGGTAAGTAATTATTAAATTAGAGATATTAGCTAAGTATATAGCTTACCTTAATAATACTAAATATGCTAATATTTAATTTAAGTATTAGATTAAGTAATAAGGGAAGCTATACTAGAAAGCATTAATATATAAGATTAATAAGGTTTAGGGTTTTAATATAATTTATAACTTTATTATAGCTATTAGTATATGCTTTAACCCTAAATAGGTAAAAACTAAGATTATATAATTAGTATAGACTTCTAATTCTCTTTCTAAAGAAGTAACCCTTTAAGGCATTATCTCTAAGTATACTAGATATTATAAGGTAACTTAAGCTATAAGCTTTATCTCTAGAAAAGGAAGCTATATAATAACTCTTAGGGATTACTTAGACTAAGAAAAAGAGAAACTATAAGGCTAAAAGAATAATAGCCTAAAGAAGTGCCCTTACTATATAGGAAAGGTATTAACTATATACTTTTAGTCTCCCTAAGTATACTATAGCTTATACTATATAGTAACTAGTGAAAAGGTTCTAGGATTTAAGCCCTTTATAAAGATTAACTATAAAAAGATTAAGGAATACTATAAAAGTGCTAAATAAAAGAACCTATACTCTAAGGTTATAAAGAATAGGTAAATAGTAAAAGGTATTAAGGATTATAAAGAAGAAAAGTTACCTAGTGCTATTATAGTAGTAATTATTAACCTAAAGATTTTAGAGAGTATTTCTCTAGCTTAGGGAAGCTATATAATACTTAAGAATGTAAAATATACACTCTCTAAGAGCACTCTTTTTAATAACTATAGTGCTTTATATATTATAAATAATATTAGTTACTTTAAACTAGGAACCTTTAAGAAAATATTTAATAATTACCTTAAAGTAAGAATAACCTTATTTTAGATTACTAGAAGAGGTACTTATATAATTAAGAATATTTTTAATAGGCTAAAGGGAAACCTTATAGAAAGCCTTACTTTATAGAATATTATACTTATTCCTAGGTTTTATATAAATATTATATTAGAGAGCTTTCTTTAAAAGAAAGGTATTTAGTATTATAAAGTAAACTACTCTTTATATATTAGACTCTTTTATAAGAGCTTATTATTAGTAAAGCTTTAGAGAAAGCATAATATTATATTCCTTTAATATAAGCCTCTTTTCTTTTATAAGAGTTTTAACTAAGTAGTGAATTTATTTATACTACTAGTAATATTCTTAATAATTAATTTAAAAGTATATAATAATATACTACGCTTATAATATAGTTAACTAAGTAAAGATCTATGCCTTATATATATAAACCCTAAAGAACTTTAGTATTTATATTCTAGGCACCTTAGTAAAGATACTCTAGCTAAGAGTTATACTTATATAAGGGGAGTGTAATTATATAAAACTAAGTAAAGAGACTATAAGATATATTCTTTAGTTTATGCTTACTAAGTTATTTTAAGAAGACCACTAGAATATATATTACTAAGGCTATTTTAAAGAATCTATTAGGATCTTTAAGACTATAAGCCTAGTTATAATAGTATAAACTAGCTAATAGTTATAAAAGATAAGTTCTTAGGTATAATATATATTTATATATTACCTAATAAATTATAGGTAATAGTATTTAATATGTTAATCTATATTAAATAATAGATTATAAGGTAATTTAGATTATTAATTACAAAGATTAGGTAAGATTATAAAGAAGCTATTATTAGTTAATTTAGTAATATAATCTTTTAGATATAGGTATACTTATAAGGCATTAATCTTAAGCTTATACCTCTATACACTTATAAACCTAATAGAGTTATAGAGAGGGCAGGGTAAATAATTATATTATAATTAAATGCAATGCTTATAGGCATATAGCTTCTACTAAACTTATAGTTAGAGAGTATATAAGTAGTAGTATACTTATATAATATAAGTCCTATTTAATAATCTAGGTAAAAAACACTATTAAAAACCCTAGAAATCTAGTTCTAAGATAATGCTTAACTTCTAATTAGGGAGCCTATAGCTAACTTAAGGCTAGATTAAAGCGGATTATATATATATAGCTACTGCGCTTATTCTCTTTAGAGGGATTATAAGGCTAATAAATATAGATAGTTTTATAAGACTAATCCTAGGGGTTATATTAGATATCTTATTAGGTACTTTACCTCTAATATATATTATATCTAGATTCTAAGACTAGGAAAGGTTATAATAATAAGGAATATTATATTTAATAAGTTAATTTTTTATAATCTAATAAAGGAGAGCATAATAGAGCTATTAATTAATAAGCTTAAGGTATATTTCTAATCCCTTAAAATTAATACTAAATTAAATAAAGAATTAAATCTTTTCCTTATACTAACTTTAATTAAACTATAATAAGATTAGACTAAGAGTTTAAACTTAGGGGTAAAAGCTTTATAGACTTCTTAATAAAAGAAAAAAGAAGCTATATACCTTAATAAGTAAATTAGACTTTAAATACCTTAGCTATTACTAGATCTAATAATTAGAGAGTAAGAGACTCTTAATCTAGAAGCTTAGTAAAGTAAGAAAGAGTAAAACACTCTAGATTTATATGCTTAAGAGAGTAATATAATAATAAATCTAATAAGTAGTAAGTAAGATACTACTATAAGGGCTTAGGAGAGCTAATGTCCTTATAAGGTTCTAGAATACTAAGTATATAATACTAAGGACTAAGTTATTAATAACTTAATAGGTAATAAACTACCTAAGCTAAAAAAAGAAGTAAAGAAAAACTAGTAATAAGATAAACCTATAGGAGTAAATACTAGACTAGCTACCTATATAAAAGGCTTAAGGGGATTACTAGCTATATAGTTAGAAATTATAAAGAGTCTTAGAATAATAATATAAGAAGGTATATAAATAAGCTTAAGGTTATAAATAAAGAGAGCTTAAGGTAATATTCCTTCTTATACTTAACTAATAAAAAGGAAGAAGAAAGGACTTAATAAAGCTCTTATTAATAGCCTCTAGAACCTAAAGGATCTCTTTATTAAATTTAGGAAGACTAAGGAAGGAGATTCTTATAAGCTCTTTCTAGGAGATTAGGATTTTAAGAGCTATAAAATGGTTTTTTTAGTAATTAATACGCATTATAATAAAGAAAATAGATTATACCTTAACCTAAAGAGAAAGGTAAGGACTATTTATTAATCTAATCTCGCTAAACCTCTAAAGTTATAGAAAAAGGCAAAGGATTATCTATTTAGAGAGAAATAGTTAAAAGCAATAAATAAAGAGATTAATAAGCTAAAGAAATAAGGAATGTAGTAGTAAATAAAGCGTTCTATAGTATAATTAAAGCTATTACTATTAAAATAGGTGTTTTCTTATAAGTTTAATAAGAAAGGGATGTTAATCCATTATAAAGCGTAATTATATATACATAGAGACCTCTAAGATATCTCTATAATTAAATAAACCTATACTATAACGCTTACCACTTACGCGTTCTATGTATTTATAGCTCTAGTTACTAGGTTTAATCTAAAGACTAGGTAGTATAATATTAAGAATGCCTTCCTTTATATAAAACATAGAAAGAATAAAATACCTATAACTTATAAACTTCCTAAAGGTTTTATAATCCTTAGAGAATATATAGAATTACTTAAGGCCCTCTATAGATTAAGAGACTCTCTATAACTATAGTTTAAGGAATTAAGTAAATCTCTTATAAAGCTTAGGCTTAAATTAAGTAAAGAAAAGCCTTACTTATTTTATATAAAAGATTAGACTATTTTCCTTATATTCTTTATAAATAATATTCTTATAGCGTTTTATAAGGATAATAAAGGCATTACTAACCACATTTCTAAGGGCCTAAAGGAGGTATATAAATTAGATAAAAAAGGTAAAGCAGGATTTTTCCTAGGGATCTAGATTATTAGAGACTAAGAATAATAAAGGGTATATCTTAGTTATAAGGTATATATTAATAAGATTAGGGAAAAATTTAAGTAAGTAAGAAAAGGCACTTTTCTTACTATACTAATCCTAGTAGTAAAGTATTATAAGTTTAAGGGTAAAGCTAAGAAGTAAGTAATAAAGGTTTACTAGGAAAAGATTAGATTAATCCTATATACTATAATTATAATTAAACCTAATATTACTTTTATAGTAGTAAAGTTATTATAATACCTTATAAATCTAGGACTAGAGTATATAAAGGTAGTAAACTAAGCTATTTGCTACTTACTTATTATAAGTAAACTTATACTATACTATAGTATAATTACTAAACTTTAAGCTCTTTAAATCTTAAGTAATACCTCCTTTATAAATAATCTTAAGACTTATAAATTATTATAAGGATACTTAATTACTCTCTTTAGTAAACTAATTATCTAGAAAGCTACGCACTAAATAATAGTAACTATATCTATAATAAAGGCTAAATTACTTACTTTATAATAGGTAGTAAAGGAGACTATAAGTCTATAGTGCTTATTTAGAGATATTAAATTTAATACCTATAAAGATTAGGTTATTAATTATAATAATTAATAAATAATTTAGCTTATACTTAATAAGAGTAAATAATTAAATACTTAACTATATTATATTAATATTTATAATATATAGTTAAAGTAAGAATTTAAGAAAGGAAGCTTTAAAATTATATATTTACTAATAGAAGAGATGCTTACTAATGGATTTATAAAGGTATTAAATTATTAGCACTTTAAATGCTTTAGATTTATACTTAGTCTTATAGATTTATATATACTATATAATATTTAAAGCATATAGGTTATAAAGGAATTATAGGTATATTAATAAGGGGGTATAAAATTAATTACCCTAGAAATATATAAAGGCCCCCTTCTTAGTAAGCAAAGCGCTACTAAGGTAAATAGGATTAATAAAATAAAGACTTTAAAACACTATTATATAAAAGCATATATATAAATACTATTTTAAATAAAGGAAATAAACTTATATAAGGAGGTAAATAACCTCCTTAAGTTAGGCTATTACTATAGTTACCTTCTCCTTAACTATTACTAAAGAGCCCTTAGTAGTATCCTTAGCCTTAATGCTTAGATTAATAACCTTACTATATATAGAATCTAGCTCTATAATAAGTTCTAATTAGAGTTATAGTGCCTTATAGCACTGCTTTACTATTTATATATATATAAGCAAAGGATTAGAGGAAATTATAATTAGAAGTGCCTTACCTTAGTATCTTTATCTAGTGCTAATAATATTTGCTTAGTAAGGGGAATATAAGTATTATATAAAGGTAGGTAATAGTAATTACTAACCTTATATAAGTAATATCTCTAAGATTATCTAGACCTAACCTTAAAGTAATAACCTAAGTTACCCTTACTTATAAGGCTTACTTAAATATACTTATTATAGGGAATATTATACTTAGGACCTTAAGGAGTAAGTATTTTAGGCTATACTATTAGTATATACTAGAGAGAAAGGGAAAGCTAGTACTAATAGGTTATTTCTATAAAATTTATAGAGAATTATACCTTAAGTATTCTCCCTTTACCTAGGCCCTTATAGGATATAAGGTTTATAAAGAAGTATACTTAGAGTATTTTCCTTACTTCTCCTTAGGAGATAGTAACTTACTAGTAAGTAGCTTAGTACTAATTAGTAAAGAATTACTAATAGGTAGCTTAGACCTAGCTAGGGAAGGTAAAGAATTATTATAAGCTATACTAGGGCTTAAATAAGAATATATAGCTAAATTAGCTATAATATAAGTAATTTACTAAAGAGTGGTTAAGCCTTCCTAGGAGTAAAGATTCTCTTTAGCCTAAGCGTATATATTAGAATTTATATTAATTAAAATATAAGCTAGTTAATAAAAAGTATGTTATAAAGGGAAGAAAAGGAAGCCTATAACTATTATATTAAGAGATCCTTTATAGGAGAGAAGTGTAAGTATAAAAGTAAGAGAGCTTACTTTAAATTTATATTAAATTTAGGCACTACTAAAATACTATATATTTACTAGCTAAGATAATAGTTAGTAATTATAATAACCTTAATACTAACTAGGGGGTGTATTACCTAATAGTAAATATAGTATCTATAATAAATAAATCTGCACCTATAACCATATTAGGGGAGCTAAAGATACATATTACTAAACGTAATAATTTATAATAAAAGTATATAATCTATAATATAATAGCTTTCTCTATAAAAGAGGAGCTTTTATTCTTCTATTTATATGATAGAAGATAGCTTTAATCCAATCCTTTTCTAACCTTCTTTATCCTGCTAGGGGAGATCTTTTTAAATCACGTGCCTAACGCACAACACATTGCACTTCGCTCTTGCGGTCCCCGCCAATGAGGGGGAAGGGAAGGGTAATAGCCCGACTGGCAAAGCTGCACGATGATGCAGATTGTTCAATGCCCAACCGCGGCGTCATTCATTATATGGGTCTGGCCTGGGCTGTCCTGATGCCTGATTCCTGATTCTTCATACTCGAGCCGCGCCCTCTGCCATTGGGGTCAAGCAGTCACGTCGATGCGAGCGAGAGGAAGCGGGCAAGAAACGGGATGCCTGAATGTTTGAATGTCCCAGATGATTCATTCCACCACGATGGAGCATGACTTCGAAGCCGGGTCCAAGGCTCTGCGCCATTTGATAGCCTCGACGCCCGTCATCGACAACCACGCGCACCCGCTTCTCAAGAAGAGCCACATCGACAGGTATCCGCTCCTGACCATCGCCACGGAAGCGCACGGGGACGCGTTGGACTCGTCGCGGACCAGCCTGGCTCATATCCGGGCCGTCAAGCAGCTGTCGCAGGAGCTGGGATGCGGGGAAACCTGGGAAGCCATCGAGAGCGCGATTGAGAAGGAACGAGCCTCCGAGACTGGCTACGGGCGCTGGACTCGACGCTGTCTTTCCGGCATCGAATGCGTCCTTGTTGATGATGGCTTGGATAACGAAGAGGCGGTCGAGTCGTACCGCTACTTTGACCGCTTCGTGCCGTCCGCCAGCAAGCGCATCGTGCGCATCGAGCAGGTGGCCGCGAAACTCATCGAGAATGCCTGTGCCACCCAGGACACGGCGGAAAAGGCCTTTGAGGCGGCCATGGCGGATTTCGAATCCGCCCTCACGGCAGCCATTGCCGACGGGGAAGTGGTTGGCTTCAAGTCGGTGATTTGCTACAGAACAGGGCTGGACATGGCACCCCAAGAGGACAGGCGCGAAGCGTTCTCAGCCTACGAGGGCATATTTGCACAGAGAAGGGCGCAAAACGCCACGCGCACGCTTTTCACGCGAGTGGAACAAAGACCGCTGAATCAATTCCTCGTTCATCGCCTCGCGCAAGCGATTCGCGATTCCGACGAGGACAAGAAGAAGCCGATCCAGTTCCATACGGGGCTGGGGGACAACGACCTGACCCTCACACGATCGTCGCCCGCTCATCTGCAGGATTTCGTGCGGCAGTACCCGACGGTGCCCATAGTGCTGCTGCATTCGGGCTACCCTTTTGATCGCGAGACGGGGTACATGGCAGCGCTCTATGCCAACGTGTATGCCGACATTGGGGAAGTGTTTCCCCTTGTCGGCCGAGACGGGCAGGAGAGTATTGTGCGGCACGTTCTCGAGCTTTGCCCGTGGGAGAAGATCATCTGGAGCACAGACGGCCACTGGTTCCCCGAAACGTATTTCCTATCCATCGGCCAGATGAGAGACGTCTTCCACACGGTGCTGTGCGAATTCGTGAGCAAGCGCGACGTATCGTGGTCCCAGGCCTCGACCATGGTGGAGGACATGCTCTTCAATACCTCGAACAGACTATACAATCTGGGATTAACTCTGAGACGCCGAGATGATGATGACCTGACGGTTCAGACCAAAGGCAACATCAACATGGATGCCGGCGCTGCACCGAGCCAAGCACGAAATCTACTGCAGTCGCTGCGCAAAGCTGATGCGCCTCACTTCATACGGCTGTACTGGGTCGACTACACCGGGACGACGAGACTGAGGGTGATGCCCTCCCGCAGGGCATTCTCTGTTCTCAATAGCGGCGAGCCGCTGACCGCAGGGGTCACCAAGGCCGCACTCGGGCTCTTGCAAAACGATGCCTTGATCGCCAATGTGACGGCCAGTGGACAATACCAGCTCCACCCTGATCCGTCGTCGCTCAAGAGCGGACCCAAACCAGGTCATTCCATGCTCATGTGCGACTACAAAGAGGATGATGGCTCCGCGGTCAACCTGTGTCCCCGGACCATGTTGAAAACTGCCGCAGAACGGGCCAGGCAGCGCAAAGTCGAGCCCAAGTTCGGCTTCGAGATAGAACTCGTGCTCGTGCGATACACCAGGAGCGGCAACTACGAGTTGTTCGACGCCGACGGACACGCCTGGTCCACATCAAGGGCATTGGAGCACGAGCTCGTCGGCAAGGTCCTCGAGCCTGCGATCCAGCAACTCGACACGGCGGGCGTGTACGTGGAGATGCTCCACGCCGAGAGCGCCAAGGGCCAATTTGAGATTGTCCTGCCGCCCGCCTCCCCCGTGGAAGCCGTCGACACGCTGGTCTTCGCCCGCGAAGTCCTCTCCGCGTGCGCCAGTGCCCACGGCTACAGGATGACGCTGCACCCGAAGCCCTTTGCCGATGCGTGCGGCACCGCTGCCCACGCGCACATCTCGCTCGCCTCGTCAGACGACGACGCCGACACTGTTGCGAGTCAAGCCGTGTACGAGTCCTTTTACGCCGGCATCCTCTCCCACCTACGGGCCATCTGCGCCTTTACGTACAGCAACCTCGTCAGCTACGAACGCGTCCAGGACGGCGTCTGGGCAGGCGGCACATGGGTCACATGGGGCACGCAGAACCGAGAAACGCCGCTGCGGAAGATCGAGGGCAGCCACTGGGAAGTCAAGTGCATCGACGGCCTCGCCAACCCGTACCTGGCCATGGCGGCATTGCTCGTGGCCGGCGTCAACGGGATGGCCAAGAAGGAGAGACTTGTCTGGGGCGATTGCGCGTCAGACCCCGCCACGCTGTTATGGGAAGAGCGCCTAAATCTGGGCATCAATTCCAACCTGCCGGCCAGCATCGAGGAAGCGCTCGTGTGTTTGGACAAGGATGAGGAAATCTCGGCTCTCCTGGGCCATGATCTGGTGCAGCGATACATCGCCGTGAAAAAGGCCGAGACAAAACTTCTCAAGGAAATGGATCCCAAGGCGCGCAAGAAATGGATCATAGATCGGTATTGACTGCTGCGTGGGCATTCGGGCCTTGTCTCTCGTTCGTTCATGTTGACCAAGTAGCCATTTTGGCAGTTTCAAGGCTCAAGGCGTCTGTCCAATCCTCCTCGGAGCTATTCAAACTACTGCTGGTAGAATTATAAAATAACAGGCACGGATGCAAAAAAAAAAAAAAAAAAAAAAAAAAAACCGCGTGAACAAGCCAAGCCCCCCTCTTCCCCCCCATCAATACACAGGCCAAACACCCCTTGTCATGATCTCAATAATGTGGCCTTCCCAATCCTTGACATAGATCGATTTGCCGCCCAGCTCCCAGTTCATCTTGGCGATGACGCTGACGCTCTTGGTTTTGAAATGCTCCTCCCACTCGGACAGCTCGGCGGGCCCCGAGCACGCAAACGCAATGTGCTGGCCGAGGCCTCTCTCGGTACCATGCTTTGGAATGACGCCCGAGTTTGGGCCCGAGAGCGTCCTGTCCTCGGTTGTCTGGCTGCGGTCGAAGAGGAGCAGGATACCATCATTGGGCAAGTGGAAGCCGGCGACCTGGGGCGATTCCTGAAACGGGGTGATGCCCATGATGTTCTGGTACCAGTTCGCGAGCCTGGGCACGCTCGAGGTGTACAGGATGGTCTCGACGATTTGGCCTAGCTTGGGGGGCATTGCTGGGGCTGAACCTCGGAGTGGCAGAGAGCTGGGCCAGCTGATCGAGTTGGTGTAATTCGATGAATTGATGCGTGAAGTTTGCGTGAATGATGAGTTCGTGGGTGGGGGAGGTGGGGTTGACAATGTTGCCACCTGCCCATTCGAGCAAATCAGTTGCCAACAAGTCTCCTCGCCATCTCTCACGAGTTTCACCCGCCCATCTTGCTACTCATTCTTCTTTCCCCTTCCGACGCCAAGAGCCTGAAAACCGTAGACGTGCCCACCCCCACTGTGCTGGCTCGCCGTCGTGCTCTACCTAGAGTCGTTCGGAGATGGCAAACTGGCTCTGCCTCGTTGACGGACTGTTACCGGACCCGGGAAGCGACGACGTCTTGGTCAAGGGAACAGTGCGTGCTTGACCCTACGCTCGTGTAGCGACGCAAATTAGATATGCGATCAGCTACTTCGATACGTCGTAGGCTGTCAATGCATCCAAAACCTCGTCTTTGCGGCAAGGATACCCTGCTCGGATCTGGGTGCCATTTTATCGCTACGAGGAGGATTACGATCCAGATACGTCGGGAAGGGCCGCCACAAATGCATTGACTTCATCCAATCTGGGCTGGGCACGGTCCGCGAAGGGGACGAGACTGTCTGTTGCCGTGCTGCCCCATTTTGTTCTCACTCCCGAATTACAGTGTACCAGGGATAAAATTCGATTTCAAAAGTCTTTTACACTTTGATTATATCATGTAGTAAGATTTCCATGCCCTTGCTAATTTATTTCCGCTCAATGAGACAGGATGATAGCCAAGAAAAGCAAAAACGAAAACGAAGACTCCGTAGCATGGACTGACAATGTGACAGTGCTCGAGCTGTCATCTGTCCTGTATCTCGGGTGACGAATCCCCCTCATGGACAGGAATTTGTTCCAAAATCGCTCTTGCGGCGTTGGCGGCGCCATCACCGTGGTTTCTGCAGGTCTCTGCTAAGCGCATGCAGTTCTCCTTTATGGACTGGGCTTCGTCTCCCTGGATTACACGAAGCATCTCAGCGGCGAGCTCTTTGGCAACCCATTGAGGGCTCTTTGTGGGACTTCCAAGCCGACCGAGTCCTAGGGACATGACTCGTTGTGCGTAATCGTGGCAATCAGTCCACAAAGGGAGGACGATTTGAGGAACTCCAGACCTAGTTTGTATCACACAGTCAGCTCCGGGGCGCCAGCCTTGATCGAACGCAGCAACGACGGGGGGATCTCACAGGACTGCTTCGTTGTAGGAGTTGGCTCCGCCGTGATGTACTGCGCACACTACATGACCAGTCTCGAGGAGAGAAAGAGGGCTGGCGTCCAGCCAATGTACCATTCTTACCCGGTCTTGCTTTAAATATACTCCCAGTATGTCATATGCTGCTTCATGGTCGCTTTTCTCCGATGGTGGGCACTGCTGGTAGGCTCGGAGCTTCCACAAGCACTGCATCTCCTGTTTGGTGTTTTCAAAGAGAATTTTCAGCGCTTGCGCGAACTCGCGCATCCTTTCTTGGTCCCATTGATATAGGGACCCTAGATTGACGTAAATGGTGGGACGCTGCTCCAACCATGTACACAGCTCTGAGCTTTCCGAGGCGATGGGATTCGATTTCAAAACTATCGGCCCGCAGGGAACAACGAATGGTGGAATCACAAGATGCGGGAAGTCGGTTTCGGGCGATGCGCTCACTAGTATTTTTAGCTCATGTGGTCGATCTGTCAGCAGGTCGATCGCAGTGCGCAACTTGATCTGGCGCTCTCTCAGCACACGTTGTTCTACCTCTTTTCGGCGATGATCCACAACAAATTGGTAGATTGAATAGTAAGTGAAGAAGATGTTTCTGAGAATGCTGTGCCAAGGAACTGGAAACGGATATCCTGAAAAAAGGCTGTGCAGACGCCCTCGGTTAGCTCATTTGTGCAGCTGAGAGTGCAGCTGAGAAAGCAGCTCTATAATGTGACGGGGCTTGAACCAGGATTCATTTTGGGTGCAGGAGACAGGGCGAGAAAGAATCAAACTCACGCAGGGAATTTCGTCACTTTGCGTGGTTGGTATTTCCCAGCAAAATCCTTTATCGAGTTCGGGCTGAGGCATGTGAAAGGAATCCGGACATTGTAAATCGCCGTTAATGCGGGCGCCATGATACCGTCCACTACCACCAAGTCCGGAGCGACCTGTCTGATTATGTCCAGGACGGACAAGATGACGACCGAAACGTCCTCGGAATCGTAAGGAAGGAACAATTTGACGGAATCCCTGATTGCTTGGAGGGTGTTCCAAAACCCAAGAGGCTTGGAGAAGGATGCGGGTATGCCGGAATCCATTCGAGTCCCCTCTGCTTCCATCAGTTTATCAAGACCTTGAAGAAAGGACGGACCTTGCACTGCGTGGGCCACGACTGCCCTGGCGCTCGGATGACGATGCCGGACGGCGTCTGAGACTAATGAGATGTCCTTTTCCAGCCCTGGAAACGTCGCGAAATGTATCTCGACGGTCGGGTCCTGCTCCAGCAGGGCTTGGGCAGTTGCCAGGAACACATTGGCCTGGCCTCGTTCTTTGTTCGTCAAAAGAAGAATCTTCTTGACCATGTTTGCGGACGTTGAGCCCGGATGAATTTGACGTCGTTGGTCGTGAGATTGTTGGCGAGGGAAGTTGCAGAAGCAAAGGAGTACGCGAACATGCAGCAGCGGATTCTTGATCGGGTAGTAATGGCAAATGAATCAAAAACGGAAGAGGGCTTGCTGTATGGATTATGCACTCGGAGTATGAATTACAAAAGAGTAAAGCTAGAATAGGCTGGAATGTGCATCATGGATTGCACATGCCTTGGCATGCCCCCAAGCTCTCCCTGGAGACTTTCTCACTGTCCGGACGGACTAATGAGTTGGTTGATTTTGATGGATTGGAACTCCGTACGGAGTAAATCCGTAGTGAGTGTGAAATTGCATTAATTAGAGGCCGGCCGACACCAGATCATTCGAAACGTGCGAGACCTGGTGAGCGTGATTCGTGATTGCGCGACCCAGGTCCGGCCAAATAGTGTCTGCGTATAATTACCGTGTCGTTGGGCATATGAACACATCTGAAGGCACTTGCCCCCCCCCCCCCCGCGCCTAGTATGCCTACTGAGGATGAAAAGGGCATTCGATGTTGTCAATTTGTGCAAGCATAAAGTAGCGTACATACCTCTGGCACTAACGCCTACGGCCACAGGTTGATTCGCGAACCGTTTTCGTCCTCATTGATATCTCACATTGCGCTGCGCGCAACGGAAGAGCTAGTCCTGTTCCGTAGAAAGGGATGGGGGGCCCAGGGAAGGATGGCAATTCCATAACAAAATGGTGGAATCGAACGTCTTTGGGTTAATTGCCAAATGATGCTGGCCAGGGGAAGCCTCCGATCCTCACGTCGTACTTGTTGTTATCCGGTGACGCAAACGACTTGGACTTAGCAAGCGTTGTAGGAAAGTCCGTAGCAACGCCATGTACGACGCACACGACTTTTAATTTATCTGGCTCTGTCTAGAAAAGAAGAGCTTACAACCTTTCATTTGTACGATAGTTTAATGAATCAATGCTTCTTTCTTTTTTCTTGCACCATTAGCCTAGGGGGCATCTTTTCCACCGCATTATTATGTACGTGAATCCCTCGTCTGTTGTATCACGTGCAAGACTTGATTTGGCTTGTGGGGCTGCGGGGCCCCCACAACCCCCCTTGCCACAAGGTTAGTGACCGCGTAGGTACTTACGCGTTGCTTATCCAGGATAATCGATAAGTGCGATATAGCAATTTGTATAAAGGAAAATTACTAGTATAATAATTCTCTCCTTAAGCGTGATCCACCTTGTGGGTTAGTAGGGCCTACAAATTGTATGTATCTCTAGTCTAGTTTTATCTTATTGGATACATACAGACCCTAGTCAACGTGACTCCTCAAGGTGGACCACTCTTAAGGAGAAAGGCCAATTCACACATAAATTTATGTACAACATACTTCTAATGCACTTCTATCCGATTGGATACTGACCCTAGCTGACGTGACTCCAAGCCATATCACGACTACACACAAAGGAGATTGTCACCTGGTGAGGCTCATTGGGGACAAGGTGATGGAAGAGCGAGGATAGTACAAGGTTCGCGCGATGTCCTCGGGCAACGAGACTTGCGACTGGATCAGCGAGCCTTGCCAAAAGGTTCCTCGATGACCTTATTCATGGCTGGCTACCTTTGAGCAGCGCGACTTCGGCGCCGTGGGCAAGTCACATCGTGGTCCCCACATCTGGGTTCTACCACGACCACGCATCGTCAGGCTGCTTCGGCGGTACCAGGTCCTGTCGGTCCTGAGCGTAAAGGGCCCCTGCCCGAAGGATAATCCTCAAAGCACGTCCATCGTCATTGTAAAATACAGAGCTGATGAAACCGAGCAACAGATTGACAACTTCATTGTTGCCGCATCTCGTGGTACATCGCTCCGGTCGTGACTTCCCATTTTAAAATTTGATGGATGATTCATCACGCGAACGTAAACTTGTCATGCAGGCAAGGTGGTTAGACCCTTTTCAACGCGGCCATCTATGCCTTGAGAAAGAAAAAAAGAAAAAAGAAAAAAGAAAAAAACACCCCCGACTCAGCCCACTACCCGTCAATATGCCTGCGTCTTTCCAAATCCTATCCGACCTCCATCTGGAACACAGCTCCGGCTACGCCGCGTTCACAATCACACCAAAGGCACCATACCTTGCCCTACTGGGTGACATCGGAAACGTGTGCCGAGACAAGGAGCAGTTCCGGGCATTTCTGAAAGTGCAGCTCCGGCAGTTCCGCATCGTCTTCTTCGTGGCGGGCAATCACGAGGCATATGGCTCCGACTGGGAGGACACAGTGCATGAGCTCGAATCGTTCGAACACGAGGTCCGGCAAGATGACGGACTCGGAGAATTCGTTCTTCTCAATCGAAAACAGTACCGAATTCCGGGGTGCGATACCGTCGTCCTGGGCTGCAGTCTGTTCTCTTACATACCGGATGGGCTCCACATCACGCTTGGTCTGGCACTGAACGACTTTCGAGCCACTCGGGCGTGGGACACTGATTTACACAATGAGGAACACGCGCGCGACTTGACGTGGTTGAATGATTCGGTCTCGGCCCTGGATGCAGAGGGAGATGGGGCAGTCGTCGTGATTTTCACGCACTGGAGTCCTACTGTACACCCGACGTCGATGGATCCCAAGCATTTCAACACGCCTCTTTCTCACGGGTTCACGACCAATCTGCGTAAGGAGGCTTGTTTTCGAAGCAGGCGAGTTCGGCTTTGGGCATTCGGGCACACGCACTATAACTGTGACTTTGTGCTCGACCGGGAGAAGGGCGAGGAGCCAATCAGATTGGTCACGAACCAGAAGGGGTACGAGGGGGAGAAGGTGGGAAACTTTGATCCAGAGGGAGTTGTGGTTGTTTAGGCGAGCTGGGTGCTGAAGAACTGGACACGTTGAGAACGGAGTCGCTCGTGTGTACTTGGCTTTAGCTCATCTACGAGGAATGTGATGAAGGCGTCAGATGGTCTTGACGAGAGAGAAGCCATGGTGTTTCATGAAAAATCCTTTCGAACATGTCCGGGCTGCTTTCGGTCAACTCTGTCAAGCTTGCTTTTTGCTCCCAAGTCGTACCATGGCACATATGTGCCGATGAGGGGGATCTGGTCGGATCCGGCAAACGGCCCATGAGCGCTGTAGTAATCCTGGAACACGTTTCACCAGACGAGTATGGGAACCGTTGCTCGATTTCGTCAACACCATGGATGGGCATCTTGGGCCGTGCGTGCTAGGCACGGGTCGGAACGTCGGAACCAAAACTTGCCCCATGTTAGCGCCTCCGCGAAGAAGCAAGCTGCTAGGAAAGAACCAGGCATGCTTTCCTCCATCCACGGGCAGGAGCGAGACCTCTTGTCAGACTGGTACATGTGTGCCATGTGCAACACAATCGCCGAGGAGTTTGCTGTTCTTGTCGTCGTGTGGACTTCGGATCAGGATGGAATCAATGGCAAACCACCACTTGAGGGCCGTCTCTAGTGTGGACGCATCAACGTGCGCCAAGCTCAGGTGTTAATTTTCCACCACCATCGAAAGGCAATGAGAAACAGAAAGCTTTTTCCTACATCAAACAAGATTAAAAACACGCTGCGCACAGAAATGTCAAATACCATGTGAGCTGTGTCGGGACTGACTAGAAACAAGAATGCCGTGTCCATCGAAAACCCAAAAACACAGACAGTGATTGACTTGCCAACAATCTTGTCTTCACACGAAGCCAGACCTGAGCAAGTCCACCGTCTTCCAATCCGAGCTGAACCACATTACAACGTTCGTCGGTTTCGCGAAATGAGCTTCCTTTCACCAATCTTCGTCTTTTACCACGCGTTCCTGTCCCAGTTAGGATCTACAAACAAAGTCAGCAATCACGATCCTCCAATGCCCATTATCCACCTGGTAGTTCTCCTGCGCGGTGGGAGGAGATTACAACATGCATGGGGATAGGAAAGCATACCTTGCACAAACGCAGCCAAGACCTTGCTCCCCGTCTGCAGCAGCGGATGTCCCACCACAATCTTCAAGAACTTCTCCAGCCCCGCGCGCCTCCCCTCAATCACATCATCGCTAAATCTGTTGGTGAACACCTTTCCCGGCAAAGGGGGGATCGTCACCCGCGCACTTTCCCGCTCCAGAATGTCCCGGAAATATTCAAAGTCGGAGTATCGTCTACGCACGCTGCTTTGGCGCAGTTTAAATGCAGGGATGTTTGTGCGGCAAAGGATTTCGTAGTCTGTGTACATGGAGCGTCCGACGCCATGGGTTCTAGGGTTGCGAATCTGTGGGTTCGAAATTTAGCAAAGACTTTCAGGATGCTCCGAATGCTTGTGAGCATGTCGAGACGCTTTTTTTGAGGGCACGTACCTCTATCTCGAGAAAGTTCTCTGGCGGCCCGTAAATCTCATCGAAGCTCTGCTGGCGCGTGTCCGGCATAGCCTGCATGATGGGCCGATGCAACGACGAGGGACTATGAGGAGGCGACGAAGGAGACTTCGGAGAAGCGGGCTTGTTGTCGGCAGCCCGACCGGCGTCCTGTTGTTCAGACAGTTTGGCGGTTTGGACGATAACGCAGGACTGAGTGTCTATGAGTTGGCGCTGCCCGCTGGCTGCTTCCGCTCTTGGTCCGAGGGGGGGGGGTGAAATTGGCACCTGCCGCAATCGCCCTCAGTCGCAACAGGAAGGGAGATGCGATTATCTCGGAGGAGTCGCAGAGGGCTCCAGGTTATGGCACTTCCTGGATGCCAAGAGGTGCTCGTGTGATCTTGTTGCGCTGGATGTTGATTGCTGAGGAGGAGGTTCAAAAACACGCTGGTATTCGAGGTGGGGTGAGCGAGCCATTGATCAGGGTGACGAACGGCGTGCGCACATTCAAGCTCCACCTGCCGCCAGCTTAATTAATTAGGGGTGGTGGCAGGCAGAGGGTGACAGAGTGGCAGGGTGGCGGGGCCTGGAGAATTATTATTAATACACCACTGTAAATATCAGGTTCACGCATGCAATAATCCGTACGGGTTGGAATGATCAGACAGAATTTGGGCCCGCGCGGCCGACCCATCGTTGTTTGATTATCAAAATGCCCAAAACAACGCCTTGCCGAGATATCACACCCCCCGATCATGCTTGGTACACCTGATTTACATGTAAGCATTACTCTCCGCTCATGACGGCCTTTTTGCCCCTTCACTTTCCTCTTTCGAGTCCATGCTCCTCGCATATATCTCTGTACAACGATTCTGCTGCAACGGCCACCAGTCATCATGTATCCGTCCTTGGACTTGCGCCGGGCAGACGGAGCCATGAAATCCCTCCTCGACTCCTGCGCCCTGAGACTAAAGTGACAAAAGCTAATTGGAAGTTGTTGACAATGGATGCTGGTCTGCATCGAGGCCTTCCTCTCGGGTCGCTTGTCGCTGGAACTGATACGAGCTTCTTACTTCCTGTCACCCGCGAATTTCTGGTGAATGGCGCGAATCTGTTCCTCCACGTTCACCGTCTGAGAGTTCAAAGGCTGTGGACTGGTTTCTGGCTGCGCTTCCGCCGGGGTGAGGGCAGCCCTCTTTCTCCTCCCTAGATCCTCTTCCGAAACCGCCTGGCCAGTCGCAGGGTCTACCACATCGTGTCGTTGACTTGCCAGGCGCTTGAGATTTTGAGCAATCTCCGATCCAGTAATTGTTGCCGAGTATCGCGATTCGGCCGCCGCTTTCTGTTCTTTCCATCGGGGGTCCAACAGTTCGACTAGAACCCCTCATTAGCAAGAGGAATGAAATACAAGGAGGGGAATGCGAGAAAACGAGCAAGGAAATTGGAAACATACTCCTCATATGAGCTTCTAGCTCGTTGATGGGGATTTGCTGTTTACAGTTGGGACAAAGAGCTGTAGAAGAACCAGGTTTATTCCCTGTGCGCTGCGCCGCGCGAGGCACGTAATTTTCTCGAATTTTCATCGGCGGTGCGCCGCCTCTCGTGTCTGGTTGCGCTTGTTGCATGTGAGCCTGGGCCTCTTCTCGCTCTTGAATTCCACGAGCTTCCTCCACCTCATGCGCGGGCCGCTGGGCCTGGTAACCATTTGAATATGCTTGAGCTGTAGGCATTTGCCCTGGCTGAGCATATGCTGCCTGCGATGGTTGCTGAGCGCCATAGCCTGGATGAGCAGGAAGGGATTGCGGGAGTTGCTGTGCAGCTGCAAGACCGTTGTTGCTAAGATCCTCGTCGGGGAAAGCCTCCTCAATCCGCAAATTGGCGCTGATGGAAGCTCTGTTTCTGTCTTCAAGGGATGCGTACTGGAGCTCCGACAGGTTCGTTGGTGGTGGCAGGTTCGCCGTCTCGTCAGCCTCGCTAAAGGTAATTGTCTCAACGACAACGAAGTCGCCCCAGTCAATCCGGGCAAACTCTTCTTTATTTTTTTCTTCGTCTTGCTCTTTCTTTTGCCTCTCTAACTCTTGGAATTTGGCATACTCTGCGCGTTGTTTGGCTCTCACCAAGATCCTGTATTTATCCTCGACATTTCGCTCGAGCTCGGCCGTTCTCTCCTGCTGAAGTTTGCCGCCCTCTCCGTCCATGCCTCCCGCTCGTATGAGTGCTGTATATTGGTCCACTATGTGCTGGAAGAAGTTGTGAAATGTGTGGTTCGGGATCAGAAATTGAAACTGTGGGTTGCCAGTCTCACGCTGAGCTAGCTGAGTCATAAATTGTCGACCATTCTGGGCAACAAAGAGAGCAGTAAGACGAATGACCTCGAGATCTTTCTGATTGATACGCGGCATGCGCGCCGAGAACTCAAAGTCGGGAGGTTTGGGTGGGCCTTTTGGCTTTTCGGGCTCTGCAGGTGCTTCTCCCACCCGACCAGCTGCGATAGCAGTGCCTCGCCCGGATTTCACCTCATTTAAGCGCCATTCGTAAAAGGCAAAATATGCGTCGGACGGGTTGAGGAAGCTGAATTTGGGGTTTTGCGCCTCCTTGTCTCTGATGCGATCCTCAAAAACAGCACCATTTCGTGCTACATAACCGGCCGTCTTTTCCAGGATATTACGGATCTCGCGTGGTGGAAGGACGACACCTGAAGGAGGCTTAAGCTCGTCTAGAGCGGCAACCGAGTCGCTGTTCGCCGTAGCCGCCGCCATGTTGTTCGGTTGGAGGTGGGAGATGAAATTGTGGTAGATTAGCTGAGGTCGCAAACTGCGACCTGCATCCTGCATTCCCAGTCTCACGAAATTTCCGGGCTGCGTCTAATAGGAGCTGCGCGATGAGGATGTCGGGAATTTATTAATCCGTGCCGACACATATGTACAAGTGGCTGAAGCTTTTTATCAACTCACCAACCAAAGGCCTGTTGGTGGGGCGAATGGATTATGTAATATTACCCCCAGCTGAGCGCCAGGGATGACTGTGGGTTAGCCCAGTCAATAAGATACGAGGCACGGTGTAGCCATGAGGCCACATGTGCACTGAAGCTGCGACGCCTGCTCTCCGGAACCAAGACAACCAAGACCAGGTGTGCACACCAACTTGCAAGCCCACAATCATTGCAGCCCCCTATTCTGCGACCACCTCCCACACAGCTTTTCCCTTTCCAAGTCAAATCCTCCGATATTCACTTTCTGACAGGGATCAGTTCTCTTTCAACCCGGTCATTGTTTCGATTTTCCATGGATAGGATCATTTAATCTTCTCTCTTTCGTTCGCCACTCTCTTTAAACGTCTTGCCCCTCTACATTCTACCATCATCGACGCCGCAGCTCCATTGAGCGATTGCTTGGCTCCCAGCTCAAGCATTTAGCCTGCTCCTAGTCGTATTCGCACCAACCTTCATCATGGCGAGGTCGAGCTCGGCCAGGGGCAAGAGCCCTCAGCCGCCGATTGCGACCAAGGACAAATCAAACAGGAATACTTCATACAAATCCGATGGCGTTGAAGACAACGATGTGTTTCTTCTGCCAGCATCAGATTATATCGTCAGTCTGGCATTGACGTTCCTGGGTGCTGTCGTTCGCGTCTTTCGAATTTATCAACCTAGCAGTGTCGTATTTGATGAAGTGCAGTGAGTGCAATGTCCAAGTTTAGGGGGATCCAAACCCTTCCATCATGGCGTAAACGACCTGACGCTGACGATTCAAAAAATTGTAGCTTCGGCGGCTTCGCTTCGAAATATATCAAGGGCAAATTCTTCATGGACGTACATCCCCCATTGGCCAAGATGCTGATTGCATTGACCGGCTGGTTGGCTGGTTTCGACGGCAACTTCGACTTCAAAGACATCGGCAAGGATTATCTCGAGCCTGCCGTTCCCTACGTATCCATGCGCCTGTTTCCTGCTATTTGCGGTGTCCTACTGGTTCCTTGCATGTTCTTCACACTAAAGTCTGTTGGCTGTCGAACTATGACAGCTGCCATGGGCGCGTCCCTCATCATCTTTGGTACGTTGCTCTCGTCTACTCGTCTCCTCGTCTCCTGGCCGTGTTGGTGGCTCCACCAATTTCGATGGAAACGTGGCTAACAAGACGGCTAGAGAACGGTCTTCTGACTCAAGCTCGATTGATCCTTCTCGACTCCCCCCTGGTAGCCGCGACCGCTTTCACTGCCCTTGCTTTTTCATGCTTTACGAATCAACATGAGCTTGGCCCTGCCAAGGCTTTCCAACCTGCCTGGTGGTTTTGGCTGGCCATGACCGGTCTTGGCTTGGGCATCACCGTGAGCATCAAGTGGGTGGGCTTGTTCACCATTGCTTGGGTTGGCGCCCTCACCCTCGTCCAGCTTTGGGTTCTCCTTGGCGATAGCAGGAATGTCACCATGCGTCTCTGGACCAAGCATCTCATGGCCCGCGCCTTTTGCCTGATCGTCATACCTGCCACATTCTACATGGCCATGTTTGCTATTCACTTTGTCTGCCTTGTGAACCCCGGCGAAGGTGATGGCTTCATGAGCTCCGAGTTCCAGGCAACTTTGAACAGCAAGGGTATGCAGGACGTCGCTGCCGATGTCGCTTTCGGCAGCCGAGTTACCATTCGTCACGTCAACACCCAGGGAGGCTATTTGCACTCGCACCCTCTCATGTATCCTACTGGAAGCAAGCAGCAGCAGATTACACTGTATCCTCACAAAGATGAGAACAACGTCTGGCTCTTGGAGAACCAGACACAGCCCCTTGGCATCGACGGCAATCCTATCAATGGTACGGCGGCATGGGATGCCCTCCCCACCGGTCCTCATTTCATCAAGGATGGGGCCGTTCTTCGCTTGTTCCATCAGCCCACCCACCGTCGCCTTCACTCTCACGATGTTCGCCCCCCAATCACGGAAGCCGACTGGCAGAATGAAGTTTCAGCTTATGGATACGAGGGCTTCGAAGGAGATGCCAACGACTTCTTCAGGCTCGAGATTGTCAAGCAAAAGTCCCTCAACGCTGTTGCCAAGGAACGATTGAGAACCATCGAGACCAAGTTTCGTCTTGTCCACGTCATGACGGGCTGTGTCTTGTTCTCTCACAAGGTCAAGCTGCCCGATTGGGCCTCGGAGCAACAGGAGGTTACTTGCGCTCGCGGCGGCAGCCTGCCCAACAGTTTGTGGTACGTTGAGCACAATGAGCATCCTCAGTTTAACGTGACCACCGAAAAGGTCAACTACCGCAACCCAGGCTTCTTTGGCAAGTTCCTTGAGCTTCACCGGGTCATGTGGACAACAAATGCCGGTCTGACCGAATCGCACGCCTGGGACTCCCGCCCTGAGGCATGGCCAATTCTGCGACGTGGAATCAACTTCTGGGGTCAGAATCACACTCAGATCTATCTCATCGGCAATCCTGTCATCTGGTGGTCATCCTCCATTGCCATTGTCATTTGGGTGTTATTCAAGGGTGTTGCGATTCTGCGATGGCAGCGTAGCTGCAACGACTATGGTAATCCCGTCCTCAAGCGATTTGACTACGAGCTGGGAACTTCGATCTTGGGATGGGCTCTACACTACTTCCCCTTCTTCCTCATGGCTCGTCAGCTTTTCCTTCATCACTACTTCCCCGCTCTTTACTTTGCCATCATCACTCTTTGCCAGTTGTTTGACTTCCTGACGGTCCGCATTCCTGGTGTTCGTGCCAAGGACAATGCTATTGTGAACAAGGCCGCCACCATGCTATTCCTAATCTTATCTATCGCCGCATTCTCCCTTTTGTCGCCTCTTGCCTACGGCAACAGCTGGACCAAGGCCGATTGCAGGCGCGTCAAGCTGTTCAACACCTGGGACTGGGACTGCAACAATTTCTTTGATCGGGTAAGTGCATTCATGACATGGCATCCAAGCGCTCAGTCTCTGCTTTCGTTCAATTCGCTAACATGCATTTGCAGTACGAAGAGTACACGTCTCGCAGCGTTGAGGAAAGCTCGTCGCCGGCTTCCATGTCCAACATTCCCAGCTCAGAGAACGTCGCCCCCCCTCCTGCTCAAGAGAGCCAGACGCTGGCTGAAGGCAAGGATGCAGGCGTTTCTCCCAAGCCTGCGCCTCCAGCTCCCAAAATCGTGGGCCTTGAAGAGAAAATTGAGTATCGTGATCAAGACGGCAACCTGTTGAACGAAGAGCAGGTGAAGGAGCTCCAGGGCAAAGTCAAGTTTGAGACCAAGTACGAGACCCGTACGCGCGTAGTCGATGAGCAGGGTACCGAGCTGTCGTCCCCTGACGGCGGTTGGCCTGCCAACATGGCAGGTGTTGCGCCACCTCATCCAGACGTCCAGGGCGTCGACCAAGAAACTGTCAAGGATAATATCGTGGATCCCCCGAAGGATGCCGCCGCCAGTCGTGACGGAGAAAAGGAATCGCAATGGTCCAAGGCCAAGCCCGGCAGTGAAGGCAAAGAAGCTACCGTCCGCGATGAGTTGTGAAAAGAGAAAGAATTTTTGTGGGAGCCAACAAGAAAACAAGAAGAAAGGAAGGGAATGCGAAGCTTCTTTGCTCGCGCCAGGCCAATTACAGTTACATATCCAGACATGTCTCCTTGCAACATCAACAAAACACAGTAATGCTATTTATTCCTTGAAGAGGAAATGAAAAAAAATGACAAACAACTCGGCTTTAATTTGATGAGGAAAGGGGGGTCGGTCGTGTTAGCGGGGATCTCTAACAATGGCCAATGTCGTCGAAAAATGCAATGGGGGATCATCACATCAGTCTTTTTAATAAACTCGTTGTTCCAAGCCCCACGTCATGAAAAACAATGAGTCGAGTAACGCAAAGCGGAGTACTTGCAAACCCAGCATTCGAATCACGCATCGTTCACCTGGCCCTCTTTACTGTCTCTGCCTACAAGTGAAGCTGGCTGGCTCGGCCCGAAATGTCCCAGCAGACCGAAAACAGAACAGGATCCTCACCCGTGGGTGGTAATATGGCTGCTGCTTCAACTCTCAGTCGCATGTTGGACATTTGCGGGAATCACAATGACAGGCAGGCACAGGCACGTGTTCGCAGCAGTGAAGCAAGTCGTATTAATAATGTTCCTCCCATCGGTTGATACCTTCTATCCGTCCCAGATTACGCGCGCAAAGTCCCATCAAGTAAGCAATGCTGTTGACACCGTTTCCAAGACTCCATCAATGCATTTTATATGCTTTCCATTCATGCTTCTTGATCACCGTCAGTCCAAAAAGAAAATGTGGGGATTGAGAAACGAAGGAAAAGACAATGCGTCAACGTCCAAAGCCACCTCCAACACCTGATACGACGACGAGCCGTCGTGCGGGAACAAGAAAAAAAAAAAAGAACAAGAAACGATGATATACACCATGCGTTGTCAAATTATGGAAAGAAGCAAGAAAGAATGCAACATGTTCACGTGAAGCCTGGACCCGCCATTCTCAGTGTCGCACGCGCGCCACACCCACACACGGCACTTCTCGCTTACGCTGCAATCGATTGTCGTCTTGTGCTTTCCGAATCAGCAGAACTCTGAGAGTCGGCAGACTGTACTGTAATGCGGCAAGGTCTGCCACCATCCGTCTGTTCCGGAGGAGTACGTGGCTCAATCGCCCTGTCCATATCTTGACGACTGAGATTGTCGGGTGTAGAGCACGAAGGGATTGTCTTCGGGGCATAATTTGATGCATCCACTCCGCCGTGGGCGTCTTCCGAGCCGCGGGCAGAGACCGTCTCCCCAACTCCAGGGACACCCAGAGGGACAACGCCCCCGCCGATTCGAGCCCAGAACATTTGATCCCTAAGCTTTACGCTCTCTTCCCAGGCCGCTTTTTCTTGGTCTTGGGCATCCGCCCGCCAGTGGCCATCCTTGACGACACGGAGGAAGCCGAGGTAGTCGCAAGTCGAGCGAACGCGAATCAGGCAGTAATTGCACAGGGGGTAGCGTTGCGCCGAGTCTGCCTCGCTCGTTCGGAACCGGTGATTGCGCAAATGCGGCGCATCCTTCCTGGACTCCCCGCAAAGAGAGCAGGGTTGCAGTTGAGGTTTCGCGATGGCAATGTAGGTGGCACTCGATGGTATAGGCTCCACGACCAGAGAACCCTCTGCAATGGAGTTGAGCACAGTACGGCGTGCCAGCCACGATAGGCCGGGGGCCAGGTCGAGACGCAGAGTCGGATCAATGTCCTCGACCAAGGCACGCTTGTAGAACCGCGTCTCTTTCAGCGGCGGGACTGGAATGCCCATCGAACCCGTGCTGGCGGTCGAGGCCGGAGTTTTGGGAGATTGCGGAGCGCTCCTGTCGGCCTGCGTCAAGGCGCTCAAGGCGCTCAAGGCGCTCAGCGCGCTCAGCGAAGTGGTTGAGGCGTTGGACGGATGTGCACTCGACGTGGAACCACCAAGACCCAGTGCCAAAGCATTCAAGCCGCCCGACGATCCCGACGATACACGGCTGGGCGAGGATCGACCATGGGACAGCCTGGCAAGACTCGTGAAGTCGTCGTAGGCTGCCAAATCCGTGCGCAGAACCGGGCGGATCAGATGGTCAAGGCTGGTGGGTGGGCAAGGTGAAAACGCCTCGATGAAGGGTGAGGCGGGCTCGGCACCATTGGCAGCGGGCACTGCCCGTTCGTCACGCTCATGCTCGAACGTCCCGACTTCGGGTGAAGGAGGTGCTGTGCCATAAGTTTGATCGTCGTGGTCGGATACCATCGATTCCATTACTGCCTTGAGTTCAGAGAGCTGCTCTTGCTGCGATTTGAGAAGACTTTCGGAATCGACTAGTTGACCCTTGAGCTGGTCGATTTTGCGTTGCAAAGCATCGTGCTGAGCCTGGGCCTCCTCTTTGGCACCGATAACCATCTTGTTTGCCTCTTCGAAAAGCGCCGTTGTTAAATTCTCCAGTTCCTGTTCAATCCTTCGCTTTTCCTTCTCCGTCTCGACTCGTCTGTTGTGTTCCTCGGTCAGACTGGCTTGCATGACCTTCTTTTCTAGTTGCATGGCCCTCCTTTCGCCATCAAGCGTGGATCGACGAACCCACACATCACCTCGGATCGTTTCTCGCATAGATGCATTGTGTGCTTCCAACTCTCGGATGCGGTCCTGCGCGGCAGAGAGCTCATGACGCGTCGCTGACAAGGTGTCGTCTAGGACTGTCTGGTAATTAATGGCGTTGATAAGCTTGGTGCTCAAAGTTGCGACTTCATCGTCCAGGTCGGGGTGGTGTTTCAGACTTGTTTCAGATTCGTCATTCGCAGGGCTTCTGGGGCGGCCCCGGGGGTCCGGCAGCGTACTCATCTCATCATTGACAACTGTTGAGGACTGTGTGGCAGTGAGAAAGATTGTTGGCAAGTGTGACGTGGAGGGCGACTTGGGAGGCAAGCGGGCCTTTGGGGGCGCGGGTGACGACGGGGTAGATTGGGTAGATTGGGTAGACTGCGTAGACTGCGTAGACTGCGTAGGCTGGGTTGTGGAAGCAACTGAAGAAAGGGAGCGCATGTGGCCAAGAGCTCGGCCTGATGATGGTCGGGGGGACGGTCGATGGCGTTGAGGCCAATTGGCAGTGTATATGAAGCTAAACGAATCATGGATTAGCCACGGTCATTGTGGTGTGGTGTCGGATTGACGGGAGGTGGTGGGGTCGATTTGTCCAGCTTGTTAGCAGCACTAAGACAATAAGATGAAGACTGTGGAGTGAGTGGCAAGCCACATAGTTCAAGAGTCAAGACAATGCTGAGGACATGCACAACACAGCTGGACGTGGAATGGCTCGGGATGGACGGGTGAGTGTCATGACCAAAGTACTCACGATTCCATAGTGATATGCTGCCAAGACGGGCGCAATAGTCGAGCTCGTGAGCTTTTTGAAAGGGCGTCCGTGGAATCCGTGGTCCGTACGGATTATTGACCTCAAAGTGGAAGGCAAAAGGGGGCCAGGGCCGGGGCCGGGGCTGCTCTTTACATGAAATGACGAGGAGAGGAGCTGGCGGGAGATGACAAAAAACAGGCTCACAAACCCTGAGCTGCATATATTATCGTTTGCGCGTGCATATGCGGGTAATGGATGCAGCACAGCGCGTCGTTGGTGGCAGCCGCCCGCTTCGTCAAACGAAACAGACGCCGAGGGCCAGACAATAGATGGATGGTGGTGAGTCTGGTGAGTCTGGTGAGTCTGGTGAGTCTGGTGACGGATGGATGAGACGTCGTCCACCGGGCAGCGGGAGAGGGCTCAGGAGCGAGCCCACAGCCGTTTAGACGGTCCGAACAAAAACCAAGACGAAGACGGGGTATCACGAGATGGGGAGTTTTTGTGCGATTTGATTACTCTCGGATGCGGCGGGTCAATGATGTATGATGTTTCCTTCCTTGCTGCTTGCCAGCCAGCGACCCGAAACGATTGATTAGTTGATTGGTCGGGATTGGGTGAGTGTTTGCAGTCGACGAGTGGAAGGTGAGGAGGACGATGTGGCCACGGCGGGAAGGAAAGAGGAGAGAGAGGCTTCCAGTCTCGTCGAGGCAGCGTCGAGACCCGAATTTGCTTTTTTTTTTCCCGCGTCTCGACCTCGACAGGGAGGGAGGGCTCATCGTCAGCGACTTGACTGCAGTCTCTTGCTGTCGGACGGGGCGAGAGGCGACGAGGGACGGCGGGAGGGGCGACGGGGCCTTCCACCTTGCACCTTCCACCTTGCAACGGGCTGGTGACAGTAGTAATAGTACGCTCGTCCGATGTTTGCCCGCAACAAATGTGTCGTGCTATTGAGTTGTGCTACGGAGTATTGAGTTGTGCTATTTGACGGGTGGGGGCAGGTGCGAGGCACCTGGCCCACCTAGCACAAAAACCCCACCAGCACACTTTTTAACAGGGTTTCTTTTTCTCCCCGGGATTATTATCACAAGATTCAAATTTCAGTTAATTAATTCATAAAAACTTCGTTTCCATTTTGTTTAGTTCTTAGTAACCACACTAGGAGATTAGTAATTAAGGCTTCCTTAAGCTACCTAAAGTTAAGTTATTATTTCTATATTATCCTTATTATTATTAGTTAGACTAGGGTAGTTTACTTACCTATATCTTCCTAATCCCTACTTAAAACTATTAAATCCTTATACTCTCTCTTATTATTATTATTAATCTAGAGTTATAGGAGTTAAAATCCCTATAAAATCCATAGATAGTAAAAGTGTATAACTATAACTTAGAATTATCTAAATTATTATCTCTAGGAAGTGTCCTAGTAAAAGAAGAAAACTTCTCTCTTACTAGACTAGGAGACTAAGCTATAATCTAGCTAGCCTATTTTTTTTAGTAACTTACTACCTTACTAGTATTAAAGCTACTTATACTAGAATCTAGAAAACCTATATTAGAAATACTTACTTATTAGCCTATAATAAAGCTATATAAGTTACCCTTATCTTAAGATATTAGGACCTTTAATAAGTCTATATTAGTAGGATAATAGTTAAGTTATTTATAATAGACTTTTAAGATAGTTAATAAAGAAAGGGATATTAACCTAAACACCTTTATCTAAGCTATTAATATAGCCTTAGGTAATAAAGTAGTTACTTTTATTAATAGCTTAGAGTAATTAAGGCTTATAGTCTTAAGGGCTAAGAATAGTATAGTAACCGCTACTAATTTAGCCACTCTCTAATAGTTATTATAAGAGTAATACCCTCCTAATATTATTAATAAAGAAGTAAAAACTAGTACTAATATAGAACTTTAATAAGGTAAGGGTAAGGCCCTTATTACCTATTATTCTTATATTTTAAATATACTTTATTATACTAGAGAAAGGGATAAACTAATTACTTCTAACTATCCCCTTACTTTAATTAAGAGTTATACTCTTTATAACTTTATCTAGTAGTTTATTTAAGGATTATATAATAAATTACTAATATAAAAAGCTATTAGCTAGAATATATTAGCTACTAATAGCCTTAGAGAAGCCTAAGAATATATTAAGTAAGTTACTACTATTTTAGAGGTAAAGGCTAACCTTATAAAGATAACTATATAAGATATAAAGATTACCTTAATAGAGGAATTTATTAAACTTTAAAGTAAGTACTTTACTAATAAAGTATTATCTTAGGTATATAAACTACCCCTAGGGTTTATAGAAGTATTAGGAGAATAAAGATAATAATTTACTTTAGTTAATACTTTAATTACCTAGCTTTAGCTTATAATATTATACTTAGGTCTATTAGGAATATATAGTCTTACTAACCCTTAGTAATTTAGTAGGTATTATCCTATACCTTAAGTAATTAATTAAATACTAACTCTAGCCACTTACCCTTAGAATTATCCTTAGATATAAAATAGAAGTAATATTAACTTAGGGAATAAAGCTCTAGTAAACCTATAAGGTAGCGCTAACTAGTCTATCCCTAGAACTTAATAAGTAAGCTTTCCCCCTTAATATTAGAATAATAATACTAGTGTATATTAACCTTTATAAAATATACTTATAATAACCTAAGGTACTAGTTAAAGAGAAAGAGTACTTAAACTAAGACTAGTAACTAAATTAAGAAATTAGTATATTAATAAAACCATACTATTACCCTATAGGGATGCTTACTTTAAGTATAAAGTTACTAGATATTATACTATAAACTATACTATAACTAGAAATAATTTATTATAATAATAGGAATTCTTATAGTTAAAATTAATAATACTTCCCCCTTATAATAACTAGTTATAAGTACCTAGATAAATCCATGCTTAGTTAGCTTAGGTATACTTAAATAGTAATAAATATAAGGATATAGTAGTATCTAGAATTATTAAAGAGGTTATAGGTAAATTATTAATTAGAGTTTAATATACTTTAATTAAACTAGGTACTATTAAAAACTTACCTAACCTTATAGAGAATCCCTAGCTTATTTAGCTTAAATAAAACCCTATAACTACTATAAGCTTATAGAAAATTAGGGCTTACTATACTAATATAAAGGTATAAGTAAAAGATATTACTAATAAGGAGAAAGATAAAGCTAAAGTGCTAAGACCCCTTATTAAGAGCCTTAAGAAAGCTAATATAAAAACCCTTAAGTCTATTACTTAAGGCGCTCTATAGGTTATAATATTAGTATTAGAGGCTATACTACTATTAAAAAAATAAAAGGGGATACCCCTTAGTAAGATATTAGAAAGTTAAACTCTAACTCCTAAAGCTATACTATTAGTAAGAGAAAAGGTAGTTAAGTAAAACATAAGGGCATTAAGTAAAATTTAGGGACATAAGGGTCTAGGCCCTATTAACTAGAAGGCCCTAGTAAGTTATATCTTAGTTCTAATTTTACTAATAAATCTATAGTAAATTAGCCTAGAAATATCTAAGTAATTTTAAAAGCTATTATTAAGGGTAATAACCCTAAGGAAGTAAATAAAGAAAAAAGTAGCTTTCTTACTTAATATAAGCTTAGTTTAGGCTATGTCTAGTAAGGGTTAGAAAAGTCCTATAGCTAATAATTATAATACTAAGTTACTTTAAGAGTATTAATTAAGTGCTAAGCTATTTAGGATTACTATTTAAGCTTATATAGGATTTTAGAAGGAATAGGTATTTAATCTTAAACTAGGATAAGCAGTGGCTAATTAGGGAGCTAAGATTAATATTATATCTTAGGCGTTTATACTATAAGAAAATATACTAGTCTATGATTTAGGATTTATTAGTTTCTAAGGGCTATAAATAATTAATACTAATAGGCAAGAGAATATAGTTACCTATTTTATATTAATAAAAGTAGTATACTATAGCATTATATGGTTAGTTTAGGTAGTAATTACCCTAGACTATTAGCCTAAGAACTAGACTATTTTAATTCTAGGTTTGCCCTAGCTTTATAACATAGGTGTAAGGTTTAATATTAGGAACTCTAAACTTATAATTAGAGTTAAGGAGCATAGAGATAAAGTTATTTCTATTAAGGGGCCTTTAGTGACTTTATTTAATTAATAGAAAGTAATGCTCTATCTAGCTAAGCCTATAATTCTAGAGAAGTACATAGGTTAGGATAATATAGACTTATCCCTAGATAATGCCTTATTAGGATCTAAGGATAAGGAGAAGGATAATTTAGATAATTTAGAAAACTAAGTTACTTACTATAACCTAGTTAAGTTAAAAAACTAAATCTAATAGCCTAGAGTAAATATAGGAGTAAGTAACTTTATAAGCTCCCTTTTATTTATTTCTAAGTTAAGCCCTTAGTGTAGTTTTCTAGCTATATGCCTTAGATTACTTACCCTATTTTAGTGTAAATGAATTTTTAGCTTATAAATTAACTTAGTCTCTGTGTATTCCTATTAGAAGTGAATTTACTTAGAGAAAGAGAATATTCTATAGAATTAAGGGTTAATAATAATAATAGGAAAACATTTTAATAGATAAAGGATAATTAGCTAGGGCTAGTTACTCTAGATTCTCTGTTATTCCTATTTCTAACTAAGCAAAGAGTATAAAGAAAGGAAACTAACTAGGAAACCCTAATTAAAACAGTATTATTATAGTTTAAGGGTTATAGAGTGACCTTAGGCCCCCTTATCCTAAAGTCTATAGTAAAAGAAGTTATACGGATGTTTTATATATATAGAGACCTAAATGCCTTATTAATTACTAATATCCTTACTACTAACCTTTACGTATATATACCTTAGCTAAAAGAAAATATAAAGCCCTAGGCATAATCCCTAAAGCAAAGATAGTTAGAGCCTTAGAAGTATTAGTTAAATTAGTTAGTAACTAAAGGGATTAAGTTAGGGATATATAAGTATACTATAGCTACTAATAGGAAGATATCTAATTAGTGTGTAAAACCTATGCTAGTACTAAAGGATAAGTCTAACCTATAGGCTAAGTAATAACTTACTATTAATTATTCTTATATTAAGGAGAATATACTAGGCAGTTAGTTGCCCCTATTAGCTAAAATCCATAGTTAACTATCTAATCCTTAGATTAATTCCTACTATATATTTAACCTTAAACATATATACTAGTTAATACCTATAGCTTCTAAGTTAAGGCATGTGTTTGCCTTTAATGTCCCTAGGTTTAGTTAGTTATAACTATCTTATATACCCTAGGGTTCTTAATTAGCTAGGTTTATAATAACTAAAGTAATAAGGATTACACTTAGTCTAATCCTATTACCTTACCCTAAGCCCTCTCTTACTACCCCTTAACTCTTAGGTAATCTAAGCGTATTAGCTATATATATAGATAATATCTTCTATAAATATACCTTATTTAAAGAGCAGTAGTCTTTTATTAAGGACTATTTACTACCTAGGCTATTATAGACTCTATTAAAACTAAGCTTTAAAAAGGTTTCTCTTAGAATAAATTTAATTATTATAGTTAGTTAGGTTTATAAGGTAGGTAAGAAAATATATATTAAACCTAACTAAGCTACGAAGCTAAGGGATTAGCCTACACCCACAAGTTAATCTAGCGTGCATTTATTCTTAGGAGTGGTTAGGCCTTGCTAATAATAGATTAAGAACTATACTAAAATCGCTTAGTCTCTTAATTAGCTTACTAGGGATATAAGCTAGTAATAGGGAGATTTAGAGGCTTTATCTTTCTTTATATTAAGGGAGAAAGCTATTACTATCCTAAGTATATATAGGTATATGTTTAACTTACTAACTTAACTATACTCTAATACTAGTGGATTTAGTAAAGGGTATGTAATATTATAAGTCTAAGATAAAGTCCTCTATCCTATTTTATATAATTTATTTCTTTTTACTAAGATATAATAAAACTATAGTACTTATAAATAGAAGCTTTATACTATTATTAAGTTTTATTAGAAATATAAGCACTTTTTTAAGTTAAGAATAAGATTAACTATCTTTATAAATTATAAATCACTTATAATATTTATAACTACCACTAGTTATAAGGGTATTTATACTAGATAGGTTACTAAGCTAAGGCTATTAAACATTAAGATTTATTTTATCTAAGGGAAATAAAATACTACTACTAATAGGTTATCTTATACTATATTTCTATTAGATAATTATATAGATAATTTAACTAAGTTTAGGTTAAGGGATGTAGTCTAAAACTAGTAAATCTAGAAGGATAGAGTTAGAGAATATAAAGAGATATTAAAAACTCTAAAAGCTACTAAGATTTAGAAGGAATCTAATCTTAAGGGGTTAAGCTAGAACATAAGATAGCTAGAGATATTACCTAGGGTTAAATTACTATAGAGGAAATACCTAGAGAAGCTATAGTATAAAGAAATTATAAGGTTCCTTACTACTAGGAAGTGTTATAAGAGAGATTATAACTATTATACTATTAGAAAAATAGTTATAAAAGTATAATAGTATAAACTTAAGGATAGGGTTCTCTAGTTTAAGGGAAGGCATAATAGATAATATTACTTAGTAAGAGAAGAAGTAATAAGTGCCTTATAGAAGGCTTATAATAAGTCTAGATATTTTAAAGTAAACCTAACCTAGTAATAGTTAACTTAATTAGTGTTTTAGCCTAGAATAAGTAGTAATATTATTAACTATATTCTAGGGTATATACTATATGCCTAATATACTACTTAAAAGAAAAAGGCACTAAATTAACTAGTAGTAGTAAATAAACTATTCTAAGTAATAAGAATAGACTATATTAGACTATTTCTAGAATTAGAGCAAAAGATCTAATATATACTTATTATAGTTAATTATTTTTCTTAGTTTATATAGCTATTCCCCTATAGGTTAACTAGTGCTATAAAGGTAGTAAACTATTTATAAACTTAGATAAATAGGTTATTACTTACTCTAGAGGGTTTTTACACTAATCCTAGGCTAGCATTTAGGTTAGCGGAGTTATTAGTATTTTTAAAGAGAAAGGGAGTAAACTTAATAAATGCTCTAAGATAGTCTTATAAGAGTGTTAGACTAGTAGAGGTATTAAATTAAATCTTATAGGGCGTGTTAAATAAAATAATATCTAATATAAAGAACTAGGATCTTTAACTTCCTAATGTGGCAAAGATATTAAATTACTAATATATTAAATCTATAGGGTATACTCCTATAGAGGTGCTATATAGATTAATATAAAACTTAGGGATAGGGCTAGGAGCCTTATTAACCTAAAGTTTAGCTAGTTAAGGTGATAATTTTTATAAGAATTTAGTGTAATTACTAGAGAAGTCCCTAGAAGGAGATATAGTAATATATTTTATAGGGAATATTAAATCTTATTATATAGTAGTAAAGGCTAATAGGAAGTTAAAGGCTACTACTTATAAAGAATACTATAAATAATAAAGAGTTAAACCTTTTAAACTAGGTAAGATAGTAATAGTAATTACTAAGGGGAAGCCCCTAAAGCTATAATTATAGTAGTAAGGACTATTTTAAATTAAAACTTAGACTAGGTATGCTTCCTATTAACTTATTAACCTAGATAGATTAAGAGTAAGGGGAGGGCATAGCTTAGACTTCTATAAGGATGCCTTAAAGGCCTATATCCCTTAAACTAGTTATTTAAAGACTTTATAGGATTAACTATTATTAAAAAGAATAAAATTATAGAGATAAAATTAAGGGAGAACCTTAAGATATAGAGGAATATATAATTTGTGTAGTAAGAGTTAGAGGTTTAATAAAAAAAAAAGAGAGAGAGAAAGAAGGAATAAAAAGAGAGAGAGAAAGAAAAAATAAAAAGAGAGAGAGAAAGAAAAAATAAAAAGAGAGAGAGAAAGAAAAAATAAAAAGAGAGAGAGGGGAGGAAAAGGTAAAAAGGCATGGGTTAGTGGTTAATTAAGAGGTAAGAAAAGGTAAGCTAAAAGTAAGCTTAAAGTGAAAATTAGAGAAGACTATATACTTTCCCTCTCTTTCTCTTATATTCTAGTGCTTTCTTTTACCTTTCTCCTTAGTTACTAAGGTAAAACTAGTAATCCCTATTACTATTCTAAGTTTAACCCTAATAAAGTTTATTAGTTTCTATTTAAAGGTTAAAGACTTCCTCTCTCTTACTTTACTATAATTACACTATACCTACATGTTTTTATCTAAAACTATTTACTATTAAATTTTCTCTTAGTATAGCTTCTATAACTATAAGTCTAGGAAAAGCTCCTAGTTTTACTAAATAAATAGTTACTTTACTAGTAGCTAGAGAAATATACTAAGTAAGTATTAAGTAAAAGGACTTAAACTTATTTAAAGACTTATATTTTATATAGGACCCTAAGAAGCTAGTATTTACTTATACTATTTAGAAAGAGAGAATATAAGGATAAAGAAGTAATAAGGTAAAGGGGGTAACCCTTAAGCTAGATAGATAACTTCTAGTTATTAAGAATAAGGGTAAAGTACTAGTAAAAATAGTAAATAAGTTATAGGGAGAAAACCTATTTAAGAATAAAAACCTTTAACCTAGGAAATAGTATATATTTAGCCTAGTAAATAGGTACCTAAGGCTATATAAACTTAAGGAGATAGTAATAATTATAATGTTAACTATATATAATTTATTGCTTATAGGAGTTAAAGGTAAAGGGGTAAATACTATAATTAAGAGCCCTAAATAAATCTTTATAGGATATTACTTAGATATAATATACCCTATAGCTATATAAGCACTAGGTTAAAACTAGAGAGAGAACTTCCTTTAGGATAATAACTATATAATAGGAATGTTCTTTAACCTAGTAAAGGGAAATTATATAAAGCTCTCTTTAGTAATCCTTTACTAAGAACTACTAGTAAAAGGGAATTTAAAAGTAATAAAAGGTTTACTCTTACTAGTAGCTAATTAGACTTTAAAGAATTAAATAACTAGAGAGTTAAGGAAATTAAAGTTTAAGTAAAAGTTACTTACTAAATAAGGAAACCTAACCTTTAATAACCTATTAACTTAGTATGCTAAAATATATAATTAATTAAAGAGAGGTAATACTATTAAGCTATTATATACTTAAAAAATTCTAATAGTTAAGATAGTAAGCTATCCTAGATTAGTAAGAGGGGTTAGTAAGATAAACTAGCTTACCTCTTATACTAAAGCTACTCTTAGAGTTTACTTCTATACTTTCTCTCTTATATTTACCCTTAAGTTTCTTATATTTATTCTTAAGATAATAAGAAGGTTTATTAAGGTATACCTAATAAATATTTTCTATACTACTAGCCTTCTTATAGTATTAGTAATATAAGGGGATTTAGTTAACTTAGTAGTATATAAGACTAAAAACTATATCTATATTTCTAGGAAGAAAGGCAGGCCTATTATTCTAGATATTAAGCTTATTAAGGCTAAAAGATTTTACCTCTATTTCTAGTATTAGCTATAGCTAAGCTATAAACTAAAACTATTAAAATTCCCTTATTTATTCTAAGTTATACTATTACTCTTAGTAAGAGCTATTAAGCTATTTAGTAATAATATAAGCATAAGAAATTAAGGGCGCTTAATTAATAATATAGTGTAATAAGAGTTAAGATAGGTAATATTAAGAGTTAGGGGACTATTATATTACTTTTAGCTACTAGTAATACCTATTTATTTATAAGATTATCTCTTTAGTATCCCTTATAATCTAGTAAGGTATAGAAGCTTAATAGATAACACACTAACTATGCTTATCTAGGGTCTTTAAGTACTTAGGTTATTTTACTTAATAAAATTACTTATACCTAAAGACCTAGTTAAAGTCTAAACTATAATAATACCTAAAGACTTCTTACTATAGTATTATTTAACTAGGGCTATAGTAAGATATATAAGAACCTTATATTTATATAAGGGAAATAAAGAGAAAGTCCTAATAAGACTAAAAGATAGAAATAAGCTATTTTACCTATAGAGAGTAAAGTAACTATTAAGAATAGGGGTACTTAATAAAGTTATAGAGAGTAGTAATATCCTAATTATTATAAATAAAAAGGAGTATATTAGAAGTAATAAGGATTTATCTAAGCTACCTTCTAATTCTAGAGATAATAATACTAAGGATAATATATCTAAAGAAGGAATTACTAAGGATAAGAAAACTAGAGGTAAAGCTAGTAAAAAGAAAGACCTAGAGAATAATAATCCTAAGGGTATAGGAGGTAATAAAAGTAAGAAAACTAGAGGTAATAGTAACGCTAGGAAAGGGGATAAAGATAGTAATAGAGAAAAAAGAGAAGATAGTAGCCCTAAGGGCATAGATAATAATAAGGGTGAAAATAAAGAGCCTAATAAAGATAAAGATAAGACTAGTAAGGGTACTAGGGGAGGTAACCCTCCTATAGCTAATAATAATAATACTAAAGCTTTACCTAGGAGGCTAGCTAGGAATAGTATTAATAAGGAAAGAAAGCAAAAGAGGGGTCTTACTAATATAGGGGGTTTATAACTACTACCTTTACCTCTATTACTACCTTTACTATAGCTATAAGGGAAAATAAACCCCTTTATAAGCAAGTAGTTAACCCTTACCTCTACCTTTATATAGGTAATATAGCTAGTTACTAATAAGGAGCTATAGTAAATTTAGGATATGTTTTTACTTAAGGATATTTATAACCCTAGGCTAAAACCTATTATATTAAACGCATTTACTATTCTATTAAACTATACTTTCTAAGTAAGTAGTAAGGGTATAACACTAGTTCTAACTTACCTTAGTGAAATAATAGGAGTTATAGCTAAATACTAACTAATTATAGACTTATAAGACTTAACGAAACTTACTAATAATTATAGAATTTATATTTCCCTAACTATATTTATCTTTAATAAGTATTATAACCTCTAGTTAAGAGATACCCCTTACTTATCTAAAGTCTAATATATAATAGTTAAGGAGTATAATAAGATAGTAAATAAATTTAAGTTAAGGGCTAAATAGGAAGCTTAACCCTTACTACTAAAATTACTTATACTACTACTACTACTACTAATTAAAGTATTTAAAGATTAGTTAAGCGCCTTATTAGATCTTCCCCCTTATAGTTAGGCTATAGCTATACTAACTTAGTAGCCCCTAAAAATAAAAGCTTTAAGGTCTTAGCTTTATAAGAATTAATAGAAGTATAATAAGGGTAAAATTAAGGTACTTAAGGTACTAGCTATAATATCTAAGGCTTATTACCTAGTTTATACCACTCTAGTAAAACTTAATAAATTAATTAATTACTACTAAAAAAATATTAAAGCTACTAGAATTAAGGGGTTATACCTATAAGATTTAAAAGAAACTAGTAAATTTCTAATATTAGCATTAAATAGAAAGAAGGGAGTCCTTATTTTCTAAGAGAGTTTTAGGTCTTTACCCCCTATATAAAATAGTAAATATATTAAGGGAACTATTAGCTAACTAGGTTTATAGGCTAATACCCTAGGGAATAATTAGTCTATAGACTCTTTATTTTCTAAAGTAATAGCTAAGTATATATATAAAATTAAGGGAAGGCTTTGCCCTCTAAGAATACTAGGAAGGCTAGATATCCTAATTAGGATTAGAGACTACTTAATATAGCTAGGTAACTTAATAAGGTATAATTATCTATCTAAAAAGGCTTTTAATATCTATAAAGAGTTATTTGCTAATTTTAGGGGAGAGGCTAATAGGCTATTAGCCCTATTAGACATAAAGGTATTAGAAGTTATTATAATTATTAACTAACTATATTAGACTAAGATTAGAAGAGAAGAAATGCCTAATAAGTTAAGGGGCTAATAGTATAAGCTTATAAGTTAAGGGGAGGGATACCTATAGTAATATTTAATGTTTTTTTAGACTAATAGTTAGGGGCAATCACTAAGTGGTGGTAGACGTGACAGGTAGGGGCAGGTGCAAGGCACCTGGCCTACCTAGCACAAAAACCCCACTAGTAGACTTTTTAACAGGGTTTCTTTTTCTCCCTAGGATTATTATTATAAGATTCAAATTTCAGTCGATTAATTCATAAAAACTTCGTTTCCGTTCTGTTCAGTTCTTCTATTGAGTTGTGCCTTGAATAACCATGTCTGCTTTGTACAATAATCGTGCCGCGCCCCCCTTCTTTTGGTTATCGCCTGCCTCTAACCACCTTAGAAGAAATGGGGCGTGACACGATTACTCGGCCATGCCCCACAGATGACAATTACCATTCATGGTAATAGAGCCCCACCTTTAATTCAAGATTTCTTGGTCTAGCAAGCTTGGCGGCAAGACGGCAGATCATCGTATAAACACCCCCTCCACCTTTTGCTCACAGCACGCACCGAGTTTCCAGACATCCAATAGTCTTGCCTAATTTTTTTATCTTTTTTTTCAATTTTCTAATTCTGCACGCACCAAATTTACCGTATCACGTGCAAGATTACCTGCTGCTAACTAGCCGTTTCGACAGCGCACTAGGAGCCCCCGACGCCACCTTTTTCTTCTTTCTTCTTCTTTCTTATCTTATCTTTTTTTTTTTTTTTTTTTTTTGTGTACGGAGTAGCTTAACTCCGTACTGAATCCGGAGTAATCCGTCTGTACTGTACGGAGTACAACACGCAAATAGTAGGCACTCCACCCCGTCGACCCCTGCCAGGCTGCTGAATTCGCATCTTGAATCTCGACGCCAGGCCCCACCAGAAGTCTGGGCTTTGAGTTTGGGGACTGCGACCTCACATGTGCCCAATTCCCACTAAACCATGTTTGTACCTGGATTGGATTAACTCAAACGTCCCTGATGGAACTGCATAGCCGCGGAAACAAAAAAAATTATATTGTATAAGAAGGTCGTCGAGGTTTCTCGGACCTTGACACAGCGTACTATTATTGTTTGCCATGTTCGACCTCATGGAATGGGATGAGTCAGCCGACGTGACGACTTCTTCTTCTGTGCTACCCGGTAGGACATCGTGATACGACCCCATCCGGCAGATGCAAGCCCAAATGGAAGCCCAAATGACTCGCAAGTCGGCCTCTTCAGCATCATGTCATTCATTTTCGCACGCGCGCAACCATCTTTTTTTCCCGACGGCTCGTTTCGACGGCACACAATCCAATCACAAACACTACCCCCTGGGGGGAGGCACATGCGATTACCACATGGGGTTGAACAGAGAAGGAGAGACCATGACCATCACGGGTTATTCTGTCTTTCACATAGCCTTCTTTGCAGGACTCTCCACATCACACTCTATCTCAGGTGCGCAGTTCGCTCCTCCGCCTCCACAATCCATCTCCTCAATTGATCCTCGGATCTTGGCCTCAACCCAATCTTGAAAAGCTTCGGATTCAGCGTCAGAGACGTCGGCGTCGCGTTGCAATCAAAACGATCCATGCACGGCGCCTCGTCAGGATTGTCCGAGGGAAACATCTCGAACGCGGTGATTAACCGAACATAGGCTATGTATAGCTCCCTGCTCGCAAGATGTGAACCCGCGCACACGCGAGAGCCCGCTCCATAGGCGTAATGCGGCGTGCCAACTTCTGTGTCATCGAGGAAACGTTCGGGGATGAACCTGTCAGGGAACTTGAACCGCTCTGCGTCGTAGTTGGCGGCATAAGCATTCTAGGAGTCGTACCGGTAAGTCAGCCAGCGTGTTATGTCGCAGTCACAGAAGGGGTCAGTCAGGCAACAGAGTTTCAGCGAACCATGAAGAACGTGGTGCCTGCAGGAATCACCGTGTCCTTGTAGGGAATGTCACGGACGCTCGTGCGCGGCAAACATATGGGAGTCACCGTCCAGTATCGCAGAACCTCCTTCACAAGAGCTGTGATGTACGGCACTTTCTCTTCGACAAGACACTTTTTCCATGCGTCCCCGTCGGGGTATACTTCCTCGATGGCCTTGAGCGCCCTGGCCTGCACAGCTTGGCCCTCGTTGGTGGACATGTATGCCATGCCCATGATGAGGTTGCCCGGGATTGTGTCCAAGCCGGCTGAGACCATGGTCAAGCATATGGACCTGACTTCGGCTGGAGAACGGAAAGCCTCGAGATTAGCAGTGTGGTTCCCATCAGGTCGGTTTCCTCTGCACCACATCAACCCTTTGGTTTAGAGGCAACGAGGGACGTACCAAGGTTCAGCTTTGCCTCTGGGTCCTTCAGGATATTCCCCGTGATGCAAGACTTATCCGTGCCCTTCTCAATCTCCCCTTTCAAATGGTCGAGCATGTCCGCGAGATACCTGTCCCTCCTGAGCCGACACTCCTGCGCCGACGAGTTCTTACTACTCCACAGACGGAGCAATGGCACATAATCCTGCCAGTTATTACTCGTGGACCGGAAGTTGGAAATCCCTCTCTCCACTTGCGTCACTTCCTTGAAAAGCTCGCTGTCAACGGAGCCGTCGATTCGGTACCCGTAGTTCAGGGTCAGCGAGGTGTTGAGCACGAAACGCTGCACGTAGGCTTTCGGGTCTACGTGCCGTCTTCCGCCCTCGCAGTCCTCGAAGAGCTCCTTGATGCTGACGGTGGATTCAAGGTCGATGATAGGCATGTACGACTGCGTAGCTGGTCGGTTGAGGGCCGTGGCGACAGCCTTGCGGCGGCGCCTGCACGACTCGTCCCAGGGGGAGGTGCCGATGGTGAGGCCCTGGGAGGAGGATATGACGGAGTGAAAGGTGTGGAACGTGGGACGGGAGATGAGCGAGGATTGGTGGGTGACCCAGAAGTGACGGACCGTGTCGTACGAGTTGACGAAGACGATGCGCTGGAAGGTGGGGTTTCGAAGCAAGACGCACGTCAGCTCGTGATGGCGGAGATACCCACTCCGCAAAGACCAGGAAGCCTGTTGGTTTGTACGCGGGAAAAGAAGATGCCAGCGGAGAAACTCACGCGATTGCCAAGTCGAGTCTGGAAGACGGGACCATACTTCTTGACCCATCTCTGCGCTACCTTGGCATGATTCGTCCCCAGTTGAATCAAATTCCCAAAGATGGCAACGCCCGGAACCTCGGGGAGGCCCTTGATCTTGGGTTTGTCAGTCGTATCGAGGAACCGGACGAGGGCGTAGACGACGGCCACGAGCGCGATGCCGATGGCTAGGTAGGACATGGTTGTCTTCTCCCGTCCGCCAACTCTTCAACACGCACACGCAATATGATCTCAAAAACAGCGAGAGAACTTGAATTGAAGAAGGGGGGGGAGAAGGGTGGAGCGTATAAATAAACGAAGAACAGTTTCTTCTTCGCTGCTGGTGCAGACGCCGCACTCTTCAATGTTCATCTAGAAATACAAGACTTTGGCCGCACGGAACACCAACTAGGCAGCGAGCGAACGATAGCAAAGCTGGAACAGCCATCGCCCGAAGATGGCTTCGGCAATGACGGGCAGGCTCGCTATCTACAGTAAATTCCGACTCCCTTTGACGATACGCGGTATTCCGTCCAGATGCTATGTAGGCTTATAAATGTTACAAAGGTGGGGGCCGGGGGCGGCTGCTCCGGCGCGGGGAAGATGCAGCTAGAATCGAATTGGCGTACGGATCCGTATGTAAATGTGTCTTCTCCGCATGCCAAGCCTTGGCCTGGTCCATGGTGATGCCGCGTTATTGGGCGACAGGAAGAAATGAACGATTCTGTCCACGGATATGGCCTAGCCGAAGGGGCGGCCGAGGAGGGGGAGATGAGAGAAATCCTTACGGTAACGAGAAGACTGTATCATTCATATCGTGAACAACTCGGTGCTGATGAGAATCCCAAAGAAAACCAAACACGCGGAACCGGTGCAAATGCCGAAAGAATAGAAGAATCTCCTTTCCTGCAACATCTTCATCGCTCTGACCACCATCATTGCCGGCCGGCCGGCCGGCCCGATCCGCCCGGTCAAGGAATCAGCATCGAAACCCCGCGAGCACCTACGGACTTTGGCAGTTTCACCGCACCGTATAATGCTACCCAGCTGCTCTGCGTCCGGGGGACCAGGTAGAGTCGACATCTGTCAACGTTATTAGCGAAAGCTTGGTCATTCTTGTTGCTGGTCATGACATATACCGGGGTGGACGTCTGGCGACTCAACCCCTTGTCTACTCGCCATATTCTCTCCCTGGTAACTGATTCCGAACATCTCGTCTCTCTTATCGACCCTGTCAGAATTTCGCTGTCCATCCGCCGCGCAGCTCGTCATCAATTTTTGGGCTGTCCGAGGTGCAGCTTGTGACCCCGGTCGGTTTGCCAGAAGTGATAGGTTTTGCAGTACGGTCCGCCATGTCATCGTAGACGTGGGAGTGCCACAACAGCCGCTCATCTTGAGGTAACCTTTCCAAGATTGGGGAGGGGGGGGTGATCATGCCCTTGATCGGCTCAAAATCCTGCAACGCGACACATCAGCCGAGGACTCAGATTCGCGCAATGCAGCGTTGGACCACGAACCTGTGTGATGGACGCTGCCTTGGTCAAGACGGCGTTTTCTTTTGAGGGAGTTGCTTGAGACGATGCTTTTCTGTGGGTAGGTATTCTTGTATGGCTGAAGTTAATTGCTTGTTTTAATGCTTTTTTTTTTTTTTTAGGATGCGGATCATTCATTGGTCACGCATTCAAAGGATAATTGGTAATGACCCGATCCACACGGTGGCCAGTAGGAAGACAAGTTAGACAACACACGGAGCGGCTCCGATGACTACTAGTGCTCACGGTGATGTCATTCATACCAGGGTGCATGAGCTGGATTACATACAGAAATTCAACTTGCAACTAGCATCATCATGGATGGCTTCTCTGGCGGGTGTACATGTAGAATCAACGCTCCGGGCCAGTTCCTCGGTTCCTGCAATGAGTGTTTTTGAATCACTTAGATACTAAACGATGGCGTGCCCGTGGACGTCCCGGGAACATGACATGATCCAACATGTCCCCGGATTCCTTGGTAGACGGCACACATATAGGCACACAGGATGATGTACTGTCGTGCCTGGGCTGATCGACTCCAAGAATGATTCGGGCGCATTGGAGAAGGCTCTTCCCATGTACGGATTACGCGGCGCATGGTGCCACCACGGACGGCAATGCAATCGACTCGAGCAGCTCATCTCCAGAGAGTCGCGGGCCATTGCGAATGGCAGCCGCAGACGGGTCGACCCGGCTTTGCCATGCCATCATCTCGTGTCAGGCTCTGCCATCATCAGCCCAGACAATGTTGATAGTTGACCACAAGCCGGGCTTAGGAATGGATTGTCATTTATGCCGCAGTGAGAGAGACTCGTCGTCACGGAAAGAAAGCTTTGCCATGGCACAGCCTCTCGCGGCCGTGACAGACAGCGCTTTGATACTGTAGGAGCCCGCATCTGCGCCGACTCGTTGGCAAACGACTTGGAGCGACTTCCCGAACCCGTTTGTTGGGCAGCAGGGCCTGCACAACAAGGGAGGCAGCTTTTGCCGAAGCCGCCCTTTATCCCGACTCCCGCCCCCCGCCTCCCGACTCCCGTCTCCCGTCTCCCGTCTCCCGTCTCCGAGAAGCCAGGAGCGCCGCGAGTCCACAGACGACAGGGAGTTGCTACCGCGTGTGAAGTTTACATGTATATTTTAGTACAGCGTTCCCCCCCCAAGACTCAGCAGTCTGTTGTTTTCCCAAGGATGTCGAAAGCGTAAGATGAAGGTGCGTGCGTGTCTTGTCTATGTACTCACTCCCGGGGATGACCCGGAGACATTTTAATCGGTTCCTCTTTTTCGCAAGTCGTTGGGAGGCTTGGCGAGGCGCGCCGCCACCAACCAGCCTCGTGACGTGCATCCCTTGCCCTTGCCAATTGATCCCTCGAGACCGACTAAACCACCACCAGACGGTCTGTCTGAGATCCCTTGAGAAAGCCGCACCGCGAGCGAGCACACTGACTGACGCACATCAACTTGCTGCCCTGCATGTGCAGAAAAGGGAGGGCACTAATGTAGTGCCGTCTCCCGTCTCCCGGAGCGACCAATCTGATGTCCAAGTTGGACCTTTCCACGTTCCCTCGTCCTGCTAACGTGGTCTTGGTCTGACTTTGAGTCCGAGTCTCCCTCTCGTGAGCCTCTCGTGAGCCTCTCGTGGACCTCTCGTGGGCCTTTCGCGGCACAGTCATTCATTACGCTGAGACCCAAATCAGATATCCATCTGCTCTGCTCGACTTGCATCGAATAAAGAGTCGACATCCGGCCGATTTCCCATCTCTGCGTCTCTCCAATCTGTTTCCCTCCTTCTCCCTCCATCTTTTTGATGTTGATTGTCGTTCCTTCGATTCCCATCATGTCGGGGCCGGCCGCGATCTCAGATCATGTCTCACTCAAGGGTCCTACGTGGCCCAGCAACAAGCAAGAATCGTCACCTACTACTACTACTGCAGGTGCATCGCCGCAGAAACCGACGTCGTCGAGACAAAGACGATGGTTCAACGTCGTCTTGTTTGTTTTCTTCGCAGCTTGGATGGCCTGTCGCGCATGCTGCCTCTTCCCATCATCTCTGCATCATCAACATCATCATCATCCGTGGCTGCTGCAGGCTGGCCTCGGTCCACGGCGCCCTGCCGACTCAGCCACAATACCGAATCAGGTTCATTTCGTCAAGTTGCTGCAGAACCCGGGCTCTCAGGAAGAGCTCTCCTTCCACTTCACCGAGTTCCTGTCCGTGTACGCGGCGTGGCATCACTGGCGCCCCCGCGCCCTCTACTTGCACACCAACGCGGTGGAAGCGACTGTTGCCGGCGCCCGAGACGGTCTTTCCGGAAAATGGACCAAGCTTCTTCTCCAGATCCCGAACCTGACCGTGCTCCGGGTGCAGGCCCCGAGTGAAGCCGACAATGGCGTGCAAATCACCTCGCTCGAGCACAAGACCGAGTTCGTCGCCGTCGAGGCGGTCCGAGAAATGGGCGGCGTCTTCATGGGCTTCGACGTGTACGCGCTGCGAGATGTTCGCAGATTCCGCAGAGGCAGCAAGACGTTTGTCGCGCGTGCCTGGGAAGACGACGCCATCGCCCACGACTTCTTCATGTCCAGCAAGGGCAGTCCGGCCCTCAGCCAATGGGCAGACATGTTGGCACAGACATACGCTGCCGGCTCTCTCTCACCGAGCGATGTAGCGCTGGGCGGACCATGGACCGATTCCCTGCACTCTGGGGCCTCTCCGAGCTCGAGCATTGAAATCATGGACTCCTCCGCCTTTGTATCGGACAAGCAGAACATGAGCACGTCTTTTGAGCTGTTCCGCGCCCGAGACACGCATCATGCCCCCCGCCCTCGATCCCATCGGCCCACGGGGCGGCACAACCACCACCACCACCACTATGGCTCCGCGGGAATCGACTGGTCACGCACGTATTTGCTGCAAGTCGGCAGGCCACACGAGGCCAAGTGGACCGGGGCCTCGCTCGAATTCGTAACCCCGCGTCATCTTCTCGAGAGGCGAAGTGAATTCGCGCGCGTCATGTATCCGGTGACCCGGGCGTTGCAAAAGAAGGGGCTAATACGCCTGATTCCTGAATGAAATGACCCGAGACTTCATGATACGGCCGAGGGACACGCGTGATGATATAGAAACGGCCCACATGTACATGCTTGTAACTACTTTCTTCGTAAATATACTCCAAACAAACATGAATTGTTTGCAGAAAAACAGGCTTTAGAATAGTACCTGTTAACAGCTAGGCTAAATAGCCAAAAACGGAGTGCGCACCCCCAATAGTAGCTGCGATAAATGAGCACATAGATGCTCAACAGTACCAAACTTCCGAATCCAAACGACTTTGTAGAAACAACCCCGTCGCCCCGTCTCGACTCATGAGGCATCCGATTGTCCGGCAAACAGGACCATGATTTGGCGGCAATGACATGATTTCCACTTCCACTTCGCTACGCTACGCTTAAAAAAAAAAAAGGAGATTTCGACGTAATATACTAAAACCCTTCATATATAGGCATGGAGAAGAAGGAGAAGAAGAAGAAGAAGAAGAAAGGGAGATTTCGACGTGGTATACTAAAACCCTTCATATATCAGCCTGGAGAAGAAAGAAGAAGAAAGGGAAAAAAAGGCACTCTCTTGCCAATAGTATATCCAAACACGCCCGCTCAATTGCGGTCCACATAATCCGGGTCCTCGTACGGATTCCACTCTTGCCCAGGGTAGCTCGTGGCAGTCATCCGCGGCAGGTAGTTGGCATCATCCTCGGGGTCGCACCAGATCTTTTCCTCCTGGGCCGCCGCTTGCTCCGCCGTTGACGTGGGAACCTGCTTCCTCTTGGGTTCGGATACTTTGCGCTCCGGCGCGCTCCGGCTGTCTTTGCCCTTGTTCAGTCCCGGTGTTGGTGCTGCTGCTGCTGCATCGTGCGTGTCGTCCCGCTGCTTGGCCTCGTTTATGTCGGATGAAGCAGGTGGTTGCGCGAGAACATGGTCCGACGCCACGATTCCAAACGAGGATGCGGAGTCCTGCGGCCGAGGAAAGGATAGTCGCGGTGCCGGGGGCGGCGCAGCAAAGTTTCGTTGCGCCGTGAAGAAGTGATGCGGCCGCGGCCCGGGGCGGCGCCCGACGTCGTAGGCCGTCGGGGCCGTCGCGCCCTCTCCGTGCACGGCAGAGTAGCCTCTCGGGATGGGGACCCGGTCGTAGCGAGGCTCGGGCTCCGTCTGCGTCTGCGTCGGCGCCGCAATCTGAGCATCCGACTGTTTCGAGTCTCTCTTGTTGAGGACGCTGATCATCTTTTTCTTCTTGCTGTTGTTGTTGCTGCTGCTGCTGCTCTCCTTCTCCTTTGGTTTGGATCTCGATGGCCCACCACGCTGCCCGAGGCCGCGCTTCGCCAAGCCCTTCCATGTGAACCCTGTGCTTTCCTCCGCTTGCTCATGGTGAGGCGGATGAGCAGGCAGCCGGGGGTGGTCGTCTTGTTGTTGCAACGACGGATACTGCTGCTGGCCCGTGCTGCCGGCGGGCTGGGGACGTATTCCGAACTGTTGTTGTTGTTGTTGTTGTTGTTGTTGTTGTTGTTGTTGTTGGTCGCCAGCCGGACCGGCCACATTCGCAGACGCTCGTTCTTCTTTGGGAGGCGGAGAAGGCGGCCTCGAAAAGGAAAGGGGAGGGCCGGGGAGAAGGGCCCTGTCGTCGTCAGGCTCAGGGCCGAGCGATTCGCTCGTTGCATGATCCGCTGCTATCCTCGTCTGATGACTGTCAGCGTCAGCGGCGGGTCCAGGTCCAGCCGCCGGCCCTTGGCCGCCCGTCACATCAGAAATTGGGTTGTTGGTCCCGTCATCGCGAACTTGATGCTCTGCCAGATACTCTGCCGGACCCCCTGCGGACGTCCAACCCGACGCGATGGAAACATCGGGAGACACGGTGGACGGTCGGAGCAATTCGCCATCTGCGGGGGGGCCGTTACTCTGGGTCTGTTGCGGCTTTCCGGGTTGATGACTGGCTGGGTAGGAACCATGATGGTTCAACGAAGCGGGTTGCACCTTGGGTGTTGGTCGCATGTCACTCGTTATCGAAGGCGTGCTCGACGGCGAGGATCCACGCGCGTTTTGCACCAGCGGTGGCTGATGCCGGTCAGGCCCCGGCCTCCTCCCCCTTCGCACCGCATCATCTGCGAATCGAGGTGGCAGATTGCTCTGCTGCCGAGGGGAGGGCTGCCGCGGGTCTGTCGGGTCGCCTCGTCCCGTCTTGGAGCCGGAGCGCGTCCCCAACATTCTGCTTATGAGGTCAGAAACAGACGACCGTCGACTACGACGCTCCGAATGCCCACCACCAGTCGAATGGTGCTGCGAGCCTGTTTCGAAAGAACCGCTCGTGCCTGGGCGCCCGAGCCGCCGGAATAGGGCTGCGGGAGGCTCCAGTGGTCCAGGTCCAGGTGCGGACAGCTGTTCGGAGCTTACGGGTCTCTCCTCATGCCTGTTATGGCGGATCACAACTCTCGAAACTTTCGTCAGCCCCGAGAACCTGTTCGTCTTTGGCGTTGTCGTCCCGGCCTCGTTGAAAGTCTGCGCGGTGGTCGGCTGGTCTTGGGCCAGGTTCAAGTTGGAGTTCGACCCGCGACGCTCACGCGAGGTGGCTCTTGCAATTCTGTGGCCCAAGTCTTGGAAAGGCCCGGAATTCCTGCTCCCTCGTCCAAGTTCTTCATCGGGGGGGCCGACGCCTGCGATAGAGAACTCATTTGTTCGAGATCTTGGCAAGATTGTCTCGGTGCTGGCGAGCGATGGTTGACATGGTGCATCATGAGGCCGAGGGCCGTTGCGTGCGCTCCATCTTGACCACTGGTCAGCAGGATGGGCAAACAGTTCGGGCCATCTTTGCGCAGACGAAGGCGGAACATTCCATCTCTGTCCAAGAGAGGCCGGCGCCATGGTATTTGGTGGTGCATGACGTTGGGCGGACTGCTGCAACGGTCGATGAACGGGATGTTGCACATGCTGCTGCTGCTGAGATTGAGCCTGAGGTTGATTTGCGGCTTGCCGTGGTTGGGGCTCTGCTGGGAAATCCGAACATGTCAGGCCTGTTTCCTTGTCAAAGCCGTACATGACTTGAGGGGGCGAAGTCCCCGTTCCCGAGCGGTTTCTTGACACGGGGTTGAGCGGTTCCGTCAACTTGCTTTCTTCGAGCTTCCAAGGCCCGGAGATTGGGAGCCTTTGGGAGGGATGCAACACCTGCTGAGGGGTCTGCGTCTGTGTCACTGGAACTTGAGCTTGAGCTTGAGCTTGAACTTGTTGCCCATCATGAAATCCGAACTGTACCTCGGGCGGACCGGGCTGATGCCCTGGTCTCCCGGCATCTCTTGGAGGGCTATCTGGTGCAACCTCCGAGTGGGAAACAAGGACAGCATCTTTGCTTTGCTGGGTCAATGCCGTGGGGGCTATCACATCCCGGCCACGAATGTCAGAAACGGCTAGAATCGTTGGCTCTTGCGATGAGTACGAATGATGCGGCGGATTCTGCAGCGACGTTGCAGTACCGCGCACCATGTCGCTAACATTGGCTTGGGAAGCCCGCTCATGTTCATCATCATCATCATCATCATCATCATCATCATCATCGATGGGAAAACGAGCAGCAGCTCCGCGAGCCCTCGTCTCTGAGCCGTGTTCATTTGCACTGACATTTACATCCCAGGTATCGTGCCCAGCAGCTCGGCCGTTCTGGGAATAGGACAGTGATGGGGGAGGCGCGCTCTGTGATGCTGCAAGTACTGATGATGCCGAATGTGGTATCACCAGCCTACTCAATCCCGCCGTGGCTCGCGACGGATGCCCGGACTGTGACGGAGAGGGCGGAGCGGCATGTCGCAAAGCAGTGACCGACTGAGCGGAGCCGGCGTTGGGCGCCGAGAACCTCCACTCCGCCATATCCGGAGGTGCACTGACTTCGGCCTGCTGTTGTGGGGCCTCTCCGTCTCCACGAGACATTGATTTAAATCCGAGGCCCCGGCCCAGGCCCAGGCCCAGGCCCCATGACACACGCCGATCAGCCTTGGTGACTTTGGGCTCATCACTTGGAGGAACCGCTTCGCCCTATTTAACACAATTCTTCATTAATACCCATTGATTCTTGCAGATGCGACTATAGATTGGTGTTGCGGCTATGAGATCTGGGTTGGGAGATGAACAAAAATCATGGGGAAAATGTGTCGCGTCAATTATGAGTCATCCATCCATCTCTTCATCAGATCACGACTGCATAGACTGCGCTTGGGAATCGCGCGCCCAGCAGCTTGCGGTACCTCTCCGCATACATCCAGCTTGCAGCGACAAATCAACCTGAGAATTTCCTGTGAAGCGAGGGAAACAGTCCCTTTTCGCGGGCACGGTTTTGGAGGATGAAGAAGGACAAGGGAAAAAAAAAATTGCAATCAGTGAAATACCTTGTCCCCAGTCCCACGTAATTTGCTTCTTCCCTTGCTCAACAACCCTTTCCCCATTTTGCCAGCCGAATGCATCAATTCTTTACTCTTGTTTCCAATCTGATTTCCAGAGTGTCCAAATGTGCTGCCAGCTGGATGACTCGGTATCGGCAAGCCTGCCAGGCGGCTACGACTGGTTGGTGAAGCCGCGGTATTCGGCGAGCTGGCGTTGAGATACTGTTGATAGTAGTATGGCTGCTGAGAGAGAGGGCTGTTCGCACCCGCTTGTGTTGGGGCATTCGACCCGGGGGCGACTTGCTGAGATCCTTGCGCACCGAAAAGACGTCCATTCAAGCCCATATCGGGGTGCTCGGCTCTCAGATAGACCAACCAATTCTCTAGGCCAGAATCTGTGGTTGCAAATATTTCTCGTGATTCGTTGTACTTGGCGATGCGTTCCTCGGAGCTGCCCAGATTCATGATTTCTCGAAAGCTCATGATTTGGGGCTGTGGCTGTTGGGACGTAGGTGTCCATGATACCGGGCTGGGACTGTGTTGTTCAACGAGGGCAGGGTGGTTCTCAGGCGGAGAAGTGGATGAGACGGGATATGAGTCTGCATGAGCCAGTGCCTTCTCGTCTGCGAGCGATAGCCGATTGAAAGCACGAGATGACGTCGGACCTGTATCACTTGCAGGAGTGACGGGAGAGGGTACTTCGAGAACGGGCTTCAGGACAACAGGCGGCTGGCTGCTGCTAGCCGAGACTTGAGGAGAAACTCCGACAGCCCTAGACGTTTGAATGGCCGAATCCTCAGAGCCGCCCGCGGATTGATCATCAACAGCCATCAAGCTCTGGTGACTTTTACCTTCAATGCTCTTGACTGCGGGTGCGGTAAATGAAGCCGCAAGTAGGGCAGACTGATGTTGAGTCTGAGCCTGAGCCTGCACAACTTGTTCCTCGGCTTCCCACGAGAACTGGCGGCGTAGCGTAGAAGACTGAGACGATACGAGTGGCTCTGTTGGTTGTTCGGTCGGGCTGGTAATGGACTGGCTTGTCGATGCATCCTTTCTGTCGGGGACGTCGGGGATCGATGGGATGTTTGCCAGAGCATCAAAAGATTTGGTGATGGTCTCTGATCCTTCCCAGCGGTCATCATGGCCTTTCAGTGTGTAGTTGCTGTCTCTAGGGCCAGTGTGTCCCGAAGATTGTGAGCCCTGGCTGGAAGGCTGCCTGTTGAAAGACCTGCCAGGCGTCGCAGGTGGACTCAGCGATTTCAAAATCTCATCACTCAACATATCGTTGTCCTTGACGGGAGACGAAGCTACTGTGTCAAAAGTGGCCTGCCGTGTAATGGAGCCTAGCGCAGTACTGACTTCATGGCCAGACTTGGCCTGTTCCGTGCTCAAATCCTTTCGTGAAGGAATTGCTTCCGTTTCCGACAGAAGATTTCCAGGAGCCAGACGCGCAGGTGCGCGAGGACTAGGAGTTCTGAGCGGCGCAATCGTTTGAATGTCGGAGTCTGGATATAGATCGGGGACGTTGTCTCTCGAAAGGGAGTTGGGAGATTTTGGTGCCAGAATAGGTGTGCCACTCTTGACTGCTGTGTTCTTCGTGATGGTTTGTGGAGCTGGAGTTGGAGCTGGCGAGACAACTCCGGCAGTGCCCGGCTCAATCTCACTGGTTCTTCTTTTCACGGCATCCTTCGCCTTGTCCATGGATTCCGCAGCAAGGGGTTGTTGCCCAGCAGTCGCAACATTCTCATTGTTGTAGCTCGACGGCACCACTTCTGGTTTGTTGCTTGGGGAGTGCAAGGAATCTCCACGAGCATTTTCAACCACTGATTTGCTTGAGGGAAGATTGCTCCCGCCTGGCGAGAACAGATCTGTCCCAAAGGCAGACATTCGAGCGAGGTCGGGCAGCTTGGGGCTAGCCGACAGACGGCGCGTATCACCGGCATCATCACCATCCTGTTCCATGAATTCGGGTCTGCTAGCAGCATTGAAGTTCTCATCTTTCCCCATTGGGTCGGATCGCAGGTGGGCTGTATTAGAAATCGACTTTGGCTCCTTCCCATTTCCTTCCTCCGTGCGACCAAGAACGTCAGATGATCGTACGACTGAGTCAGCATTATTATGCCGAGTTGCTGCGGTTTGTTCTGATGGCGTGGTCACCCCCGGCTGCAAATGGGTGTCTTTGGCGCCATATGTAAGGTTGATTCTATCAAGCGAACGTCTATCCCTCGGATGACCCGATTGAACTGGGCTAACAATAGACGGCTGTGTTTGAAGGGATGGCAGGCTCGATTCTCTCGACCGAGTAGCGAGCGTTGCCGGTTTTGGCATTGGAGGCGCCAGCATTGGTTCCAATTCGTCATCTTCGTACTCATCAGCGCCCCAGTCGTCACCGTCGTAGTTCTGTACTTTAGCCTCAACCCATTTCTTCGTCTTCGTCCTGTTAACATTGACCTGGTATGCGTTGTTGTCTGTGGGTGTTTGCGGAGACCTGAAAAAAAAAAAAACAGATATCAGCGTTGGTAAGGCCCAGGCGGATGGGGCCAGACTTACATTGGGGCTTGACCACAGGCAGAGCCGTGATTAATGGGACTGTCCATGACTCTGTGCACGATGCGTAGAACTCGAGGACGATGTTTTGCTAACCATGCATAGCTGCGGACGCGATGCGGTGTCGAACCTCGTTCTCAAAGTTGCGGGGTTGTCACTGCCAGCGCCCAGGTTGAAACAACAAGCGCTACGGAGTACTAAAGGCAAAGATGCGATTCGAATGGAATGCCTTGTTAATGCAATGGGACAGAAGCGAAGCAGCGATAGAATCTGCAGAGAAAACAAGATCAAAAGGGCGTGGGATTGCGCTGGCTGGGGCGGGAAGGGAGCTCCAGATTACCCGTAGTGTGTATACGGAGTACATACATAATACCCTAGGTAACCCCCTTGGTATGCGGGCTTGCGGGTACTCCTCCGTAGAATGCAGGGAACGGGACGGGGTTGTCGGCACGAGGGCGGTGCTATTAGTGGAGCCACATATCAAGGTATTGACATCTGGTCTTTGAATATGCAAGTACGGATGTAGGTACCTCTGCTCTGGAATTTGCGATAAGGGGGTGGGTCGTGACGTTGGACTGCTTCTTCTGGTGGCGCAGTTTAACAGCTGATGTATTTTCAGTTCTGCGAAGAACACATCTCAAGATTCGTCGAGGGTTTCATTTCCTCGGCTATTTGTGCCGTTTTCACCGTGATTGCTTCTCTCATCGTAAGAAAATTACCTGCGGAGTACTCCGTAATACGGAATACATGGACTAGACCCAGGTAGATTGTTGAGCGTTGAATGCTACCACTGCCTACCACTGACCAGGCAGGGTGTGGCGCACCCCAAACATTTAACCAGCCAGCCATCCAGCCATCCAGTCTGTGGCGGCGCTGCACCACACGTCCAAGGCCCCTTTCCGTCTGCGCCGGCGCAGGCAGGCCAAGTGCCGACCACGTGTGTCGTACTCCATAATCCGTCGTTGGACCATTTTGGACACGACAGAAGATGCCAGTTCCTCCACTGCCGAACCACCAAGCCAACTCTTGCGCATCAATCAACGCTCTACTCCTCCACGCTCCCTTGGCACCTGATGAGATTTCGATAACATTGCTTCGACGTTGCCTCTGTTCCTGCACTGCCCACCTACGGCCATTCTTTTCGCTCGCGACGAACCCGCTCTGCCCGTTTTGACACGTACGAATCTCGATCGCGAACAACGACAAATGCGCAGTTGAATCACCTATCAACCAGCCTCTAAATCGACTCTCGAGAGCCAGGTACACCATATTCTCTTCTACATATTCTCGCTCATACACGCTCAACTACGAAGCCTCGCTGGTCGCAGCTCCTTGAGGCCGAACGTTTGTCATAGATAACGTGCCGTCGCAATGGCTGTCGCGTCGATTCAGGATAGAACATCCGAGTTCAAATCGGTTCTTTTGCAAGCCCAGAAACGTCAAAATGCCAGCAAGGTCGGCGCGCAGAGGCGGTCTCTCCTGACCGATGCCCAGAAAGCCGCCGCGGATGGACATGTACAGCCCAAGAGGTCAGACTTTGCCAGAAAGGCTGCTGAAATTGGGCGAGGCATCTCTGCGACCATGGGCAAATTGGAGAAGCTAGCCCAGCGTGCGTAACTTACCGTGTCATTTCGTCGTATCTCTTGCATGCTAACAATTGGAAACAGTGGCTAAGCGAAGGACATTGTTCGACGACCGACCGGTGGAGATCAACGAGCTGACGTTCGTCATCAAGCAGGACCTGTCGTCCTTGAATCAGCAAATCGGATCCCTACAGAATCTTACGAAGCTGCAACACCCCAAGGCTGATCAAGAAGGCGAGCACAACAAGAACGTCGTCTACTTGCTCCAGGGCAAATTAACCGATGTCTCGGTCAATTTCAAGGACGTCCTGGAGGAGCGAACAAAGAACATTCAGGCTTCGAGATCAAGGACCGAGAACTTCATCTCATCAGTGTCACAACATGCTGGGCCCTCCATACAGCAATCAGCCTCGCCGTTATACGGTACCCCAAATCGAGCTTCCCCTGCCCCTGGGCCAGACACATTGTCCCTCAACCCTGTTGGCGACCAGCAACTGTTGATGATGGAAGAGGCCCAACCCGCGAATACCTATATCCAGCAAAGAGGCGAGGCCATCGAAGCCATCGAAAAAACCATTGGTGAGCTGGGCAGCATCTTTGGCCAGCTTGCAACCATGGTGTCAGAGCAAAGCGAGATGATCCAGAGAATCGACGCCAACACGGAGGATGTCGTTGATAATGTGGACGGTGCTCAAAGAGAGCTGTTGAAGTACTGGTCACGCGTCTCAAGTAATCGATGGCTCATTGCCAAGATGTTTGGCGCATTGATGATATTCTTCCTGTGAGTTGCACCAGTCGAGCCGTCTTTAGGATAAAGAGCCGTAGCTAACAACGGTGACAGTTTGTGGGTTTTGGTCTCGGGATAAGTAAGACAAGGCAGTGACAGGAGAAAAACAAACAATTGCAAAATTTGCTTGTACGGGACACTTTTTTTTTTTCACCTGGTTTGACACCATGCCGGATTTTCTATGTTCGTTTACATCATTGGCGGGGTTTTTATTTTATTTTTTTTCTCGTTTCCTTTGACTACCTATCTTAGACGCGTCTAGTCCGTAGAGTACGGCTAGATCAGACGCATTGATGCTTGAGCAGCAGCGCGACTGCTGCTTTCTTCGACCAAATGGAGCGGTCTGTGTTTTGTTACTCGCCTTTCGCGTCAATGACCAGTGCGAAATCCACGCAGTGTTTGGCAACAGTCACCCGACACATTCTGGAACGCAGTGCCGCAGTCTGCGAACCGCCCCCGACCCCGGCCCCGACCGCCGACGCATCATCACATCAATTGATCATCACATCAATTGATTATCACATCAATTGATTCTAGTTGACGTACGGATTAGTCCGTACGGGGCTGGCGCTCACGGTCCTGTTTCCCCATGCCTGACGGGTGGGGGCAGGTGCGAGGCACCTGGCCCACCTAGCACAAAACCCCACTAGCAGATTTTTTGTCAGGGCTTCTTTTTCTCCCTAATCATCACCTTAAGAATTTAAATTAATTTAATTAATTAATTAGAGCTTTGTTTCCTATCTATATAGCTTCTTAGCGACCACGCTAGGAGTTTAGTAATTAAAGCTTCCTTAAGCTACCTAAAGTTAAGTTATTATTTCTATATTATCCTTATTATTATTAGTTAGACTAGGGTAGTTTACTTACCTATATCTTCCTAATCCTTACTTAAAACTATTAAATCCTTATACTCTCTCTTATTATTATTATTAATCTAAAGTTATAGGAGTTAAAATCCCTATAGAATTCGTAGATAGCGGAAGTGTATAACTATAACTTAGAATTAACTAAATTATTATCTCTAGGAAGTGTCCTAGTAAGAGAAGAAAACTTCCCTCTTACTAGACTAGGAGACTAAGCTATAATCTAGCTAGCCTATTTTTTTTAGTAACTTACTACCTTACTAGTATTAAAGCTACTTATACTAAAATCTAGAAAACCTATATTAAAAACACTTACTTATTAGCCTATAATAAAGCTATATAAGTTACCCTTATCTTAAGATATTAGGACCTTTAATAGGTTTATATTAGTAAGATAATAGTTAAGTTATCTATAATAGACTTTTAAGATAGTTAATAAAGGAAGGGATATTAACTTAAATACCTTTATCTAAGCTATTAATATAGCCTTAGGTAGTAGAGTAGTTACTTTTATTAATAGCTTAGAGTAATTAAGGCTTATAGTCTTAAGGGCTAAGAATAGTATAGTAACCACTGCTAATTTAGCTACCCTTTACTAGTTACTATAAGAGTAATACCCTTCTAATATTATTAATAAAGAAGTAAAAACTAGTACTAATATAAAACTTTAATAAGGTAAGGGTAAGGCCCTTATTACCTATTATTCTTATGTTTTAAATATACTTTATTATACTAGAGGAAGGGATAAACTAATTACTTCTAACTATCCCCTTACTCTAATTAAGAGTTATACTCTTTATAACTTTATCTAGTGGTTTATTTAAGGATTATATAATAAATTACTAATATAGGAAGCTATTAGCTAGAATATATTAGTTACTAATAGCCTTAGAGAAGCCTAAGAATATATTAAGTAAGCTACCACTATTTTAGAGGTAAAGGCTAACCTTATAAAGATTACTATATAAGATATAAAGATTACCCTAATAGAGGAATTTATTAAACTTTAGAGTAAGTGCTTTACTAATAAAGTATTATCTTAGGTATATAAACTACCCCTAGGGTTTATAGAAGTATTAGAAGAATAGAGATAATAATTTACTTTAGTTAATACTTTAATTACCTAGCTTTAGCTTATAATATTATACTTAGGTCTATTAGGAATATATAGTCTTACTAACCCTTAGTAATTTAGTAAGTATTATCCTATACCTTAAGTAGTTAATTATATACTAACTCTAGCTACTTACCCTTAGAATTATCCTTAGATATAAAATAGAAGTAATATTAACTTAGGGAATAAAGCTCTAGTAAACCTATAAGGTAGCGCTAACTAGTCTATCCCTAGAACTTAATAAGTAAGCTTTCCCTCTTAATATTAGAATAATAATACTAGTATATATTAACCTTTATAGAATGCACTTATAATAACCTAAGGTACTAGTTAAAGAGAAAGAGCACTTAAACTAAGACTAGTAACTAAATTAAGGAATTAGTATATTAATAGAACTACACTATTACCCTATAGGGGTGCTTACTTTAAGTGTGAAGTTACTAGATATTATACTATAAACTATACTATAACTAGAAATAATTTATTATAATAATAGGAATCCTTATAGTTAAAATTAATAATACTTCCCCCTTATAATAACTAGTTATAAGTACCTAGATAAATCTATACTTAGTTAGCTTAGGTGTACTTAAATAGTAATAAACATAAGGATATAGTAGTATCTAGGATTATTAAAGAGATTATAGGTAAATTATTAGTTAGAGTTTAATATGCTCTAATTAAACTAGGTACTATTAAAAACTTACCTAACCTTATAGAGAATCCCTAGCTTATTTAGCTTAAATAGAACCCTATAGCTACTATAAGCTTATAGAAAATTAGGGCTTACTATACTAATATAAAGGCATAAGTAAAAGACATTACTAATAAGGAGGATAAAGCTAGAGTGCTAAGACCTCTTATTAAGAGCCTTAAGAAAGCTAATATAAAAACCCTTAAGTCTATTACTTAAGGCACTCTATAGGTTATAATATTAGTATTAGAGGCTATATTACTATTAAAAAAATAAAAGAGAATGCCCCTTAGTAAGATATTAGAGAGTTAAACTCTAACTCCTAAAGCTACACTATTAGTAAGAGAAAAGGTAGTTAAGTAAAATATAAGGGTATTAAGCGAAATTTAGGGACATAAGGGTCTAGGCCTTATTAACTAGAAGGCCCTAGTAAGTTATATCTTAGTTCTAATTTTGCTAATAGATCTATAGTAAATTAGCCTAGAAATATCTAAGTAGTTTTAAAAGCTATTATTAAGGGTAATAACCCTAAGGAAGTAGATAAAGAAAAAGGTAGCTTTCTTACTTAATATAAGCTTAGTTTAGGCTATATCTAGTAAGGGTTAGAAGAGTCCTATAGCTAATAATCATAATACTAAGTTACTTTAAGAGTATTAATTAAGTGCTAAGCTATTTAGGATTACTATCTAAGCTTATATAGGATTTTAAAAGGAATAGGTATTTAATCTTAAACTAGGATAAGCAGTGGCTAATTAAGGAGCTAAGATTAATATTATATCTTAGGCGTTTATACTACAGGAAAATATACTAGTTTATAATTTAGGATTTATTAGTTTCTAAGGGCTATAAATAATTAATACTAATAGGCAAGAGAATATGGTTACCTATTTTATGTTAATAAAAGTGGTATACCACGGTATTATACGGTTAGTTTAGGTAGTGATTACCCTAGACTATTAGCCTAAGAACTAGACTATTTTAATTCTAGGTTTACCCTAGCTTTATAATATAGGTATAAGGTTTAATATTAGGAACTCTAAACTTATAATTAGAGTTAAGGAGCATAAAGATAAAGTTATTTCTATTAAGGGACTTTTAGTGGCTTTATTTAATTAATAGAAAGTAATACTCTATTTAGCTAAGCCTATAATCCTAGAGAAGTATATAGGTTAGGATAATATTAACTTATCCCTAGATAATGCCTTATTAGGATCTAAGGATAAGGAAAAGGATAATTTAAATAATTTAGAAAACTAAGTTACTTACTATAACCTAGTTAAGTTAAAAAACTAAATCTAATAGCCTAGAATAAATATAGGAGTAAGTAACTTTATAAGCTCCCTTTTGTTTATTTCTAGGTTAAGCCCTTAGTGTGGTTTTCTAGCTATATGCCTTAGATTACCTGCCTTATTTTAGTGTAAATAAATTTTTAGCTTGTAAATTAACTTAGTCTCTGTGTATTCCTATTAGAAGTGAATTTACTTAGAGGGAGAGAATATACTATAGAATTAAGGGTTAATAATAATAATAGGAAAACGTTTTAATAGATAAAGGATAATTAGCTAAGGCTAGTTACTTTAGATTCTCTATTATTCCTATTTCTAACTAAGCAGAGAGTATAGAGGAGGGAAACTAACTAGGAAACCCTAATTAAAATAGTGTTATTATAGTTTAAGGGTTATAAAGTAACCTTAGGCCCCCTTATCCTAAAGTCTATAGTGGAAGAAGTTATATGAATATTTTATACATATAGAGACCTAAATGCCTTATTAATTGCTAATATCCCTGCCACTAACCTTTATATATATATACCTTAGCTAAAAGAAAATATAAAGCCCTAGGCATAATCCCTAAAGTAAAGATAATTAAAGCCTTAGAAGTATTAGTTAAATTAGTTAGTAACTAAAGGGATTAAGTTAGGGATGTATAAGTATACTATAGTTACTAATAGGAAGATGTCTAATTAGTGTGTAGAACCTATACTAGTACTAAAGGATAAGTCTAACCTATAGGCTAAGTAATAACTTACTATTAATTATTCTTATATTAAGGAGGATATACTAGGTAGTTAGTTACCCTTACTAGCTAAAATCCATAATTAACTATCTAATCCTTGGATTAATTCCTACTATATGTTTAACCTTAAACATATATACTAGTTAATACCTATAGCTTCTAAGTTAAGGTATATGTTTATCTTTAATATCCCTAGGTTTAGTTAGTTATAACTATCTTATATGCCCTAAGGTTCTTAATTAGCTAGGTTTATAATAACTAAAGTAATAAGGATTACACTTAGTCTAATCCTATTACCTTACCCTAAACCCTCTCTTACTGCCCCTTAACTCTTAGGTGATTTAAGCGCGTTAGCTATATATATAGATAATATCTTCTGTAAATATGCCTTATTTAAGGAGTAGTAGTCTTTTATTAAGGACTATTTACTACCTAGGCTACTATAGACTTTACTAAAACTAAGTTTTAAAAAGGTTTCTCTTAGAATAAATTTAATTATTATAGTTAGTTAGGTTTATAAGGTAAGTAGGAAAATATATATTAAACCTAACTAAGCTATAAAGCTAAGGGATTAGCCTATACCTATAAGTTAGTCTAGCGTGCGGTTATTCTTAGGAGCTATTAGACCTTGCTAATAATAGATTAAGAACTATACTAAGATTACTTAGCCTCTTAATTAACTTACTAGGGATATAAGCTAGTAATAAGGAGATTTAGAGGCTCTATTTTTCTCTATATTAAGGGAGAAAGCTATTACTATTCTAAGTATATATAGGTATGTATTTAACTTACTAACTTAACTATACTCTAATACTAGTGGATTTAGTAAAGGGTGCGTAATATTATAAGTCTAAGATAAAGTCCCTTATCCTATTTTATATAATTTATTTCTTTTTACTAAGATATAATAAAACTATAGCACTTATAAATAAGAGCTTTATGCTATTATTAAGTTCTATTAGAAGTATAAGCACTTTTTTAAGTTAAGAATAAGATTAACTATCTTTATAGATTATAAACCACTTATAATGTTTATAACTACCACTAGTTATAAGGGTATTTATACTAGATAGGTTACTAAGCTAAGGCTATTAAATATTAAGATTTATTTTATCTAAAGGAAATAGAATACTACTACTAATAGGTTATCTTATACTATATTTCTATTAGATAATTATATAGATAATTTAACTAAGTTTAGGTTAAGGGATATAGTCTAAAACTAGTAAATCTAGAAGGATAGAGTTAAAGGATATAAGGAGATATTAAAAACTCTAAAAGCTACTAAGATTTAGAAGGAATCTAATCTTAAGGGGTTAAGCTAGAATATAAGATAGCCAGAGCTTTGCATGTAGTGTAGTAAATGTAGTATTTTGGCTTTCGTTGTAGTATGTAGTGTAGTAGATTTTAGTGTAGTGTAGTATGTAGTGTAGTGTAGTAAATACTACACTACACTACAAATACTACAAATGTAGTATTAGTAGAAAAAAAAGTGGGGTATTATATAGTTTTATAATATTCCTTAGATTTTTCTTAATTAAGTTAATATAAGCTGTTTTTTTTATTATAATTTAGTTATTTAGTTATAAATTCTTAAAGTTTAAGATTATTTAGATTATTAAGCTAATTATAGGTATATAGAAGCTAAATATAGTATATTTTAGTTTATATTTATAGCCTGTTTTTTCCCTTTATTATAGAGGTTATTTTATCTTAATATCTTTTTCTTTAGATTTACTATGTATTTTAGTATGCTTTTTTTACTTAAAATATAGGAATTACCCTAAAGAAATTATTTTTTATTATATATAAATAAGACTAAAACTCTAATAATATTATATATATATATATAACTATCTTATTAATAAGAGAATATTAAAATTTAACTAATAAAGAAGTTCCTAGTAATATAGCTATTTTATTAGAGTTATAAATAATTATATTAACTTTTAGGGTTTTTTTAGTAAAAGAAATAGTAAAAGTACTTAGTAAAGTTACTTAAAAAGAACTTAAATATTTAATAATAGATTTAATAAATATATATAATAAACTTTCCTTAGTATTAAAGTTATTAAAAAATAAGCTTTAAAAGTAAGTAAAATAATATATATTATCTTTAGTTTTATTACTTAGTAATATAGTTTTTTCTAAAAATAGGTTTAAAAGTGAGTCCTTATAACTATTAGTAACTTCTTTATAGCTTTCTTACTTAAATATATAATTTTTACATTAAAAGAGAAATTTATTTAAAAGTGGGACCAAAAGTGGGTCCCTATAACTATAAGTAACTTCTTTATAGCTTTCTTACTTAAATACATAATTTTTACTTAAAAAGAGAAATTTATATAAAAGTGGGCCCAAAAGTGGGTCCCTATAACTATAAGTAACTTCTTTATAGCTTTCTTACTTAAATACATAATTTTTACTTAAAAAGAGAAATTTATATAAAAGTGAGTCTAAAAGTAGGTCCCTATACCTATAGGTAACTTCTTTATAGCTTTCTTGCTTAAATATAAGATTTTTACTTAAAAAGAGGAATTTTTATAAAAGTAAGTCTATAAGTAGGTCTTTATAACTATAGGTAACTTCTCTATAGCTTTCTTACTTAATATATAATTTTTACTTAAAAGAGAGGGATTTTTATAAAAGTGAGTTTATAAGTAAGTTATTATAACTATAAGTTACTTCTTTATAGCTTTCTTACTTATATATATGATTTTTACTTAAAGGAGATACTTATTAATACTAATAGCTAATAAATTTATAAGCTATTATAAGCTATTATAAGCTATTATAAGCTATTATAAGCTATTATAAGCTATTATAAGCTATTATAAGCTATTATAAGCTATTATAAGCTATTATAAGCTATTATAAGCTATTATAAGCTATTATAAGCTATTATAAGCTATTATAAGCTATTATAAGCTATTATAAGCTATTATAAGCTATTATAAGCTATTATAAGCTATTATAAGCTATTATAAGCTATTATAAGCTATTATAAGCTATTATAAGCTATTATAAGCTATTATAAGCTATTATAAGCTATTATAAGCTATTGTAAGCTATTATAAGCTATTGTAAGCTATTATAAGCTATTGTAAGCTATTATAAGCTATTATAAGCTATTATAATTTATTTATTTTCTAAATACTACAAATACTACAAAATACTACAAATACTACATGTAGTAAAAAAATTTCCTTGTAGTGTAGTATGTAGTGTAGTGTAGTATGTAGTGTAATGTAGTATACTACACTACACTACAAATACTACAAAATGTAGTGTAGTGTAGTACAAAGCTCTGAAGATAGCTAGAGGTGTTACCTAGGGTTAAATTACTATAGAGGAAATACCTAGAGAAGCTATAGTATAAAGAAATTATAAGGTTCCTTATTACTAAAAAGTATTATAAGAGAGATTATAACTATTATACTATTAGAAAAATAGTTATAAAAGTATAATAGTATAAACTTAAGGATAGAGTCCTCTAGTTTAAGGGAAGGCATAATAGATAATATTACCTAGTAAGAGAAAAAGTAGTAAGTGCCTTATAGGAGGCTTATAATAAGTCTAGATATTTTAGAGTAAACTTAACCTAGTAATAGTTAACTTAATTAGTGTTTTAGCCTAGGATAAGTGGTAATATTATTAACTATATTCTAGGGTGTATGCTATATGCCTAATATGCTACTTAAAAGAAGAAGGCACTAAATTAACTAGTAGTAATAAATAAACTATTCTAAGTAATAAGGATAGACTATATTAGACTATTTCTAGAATTAGAGTAAAGGATCTAGTATATACTTATTATAGTTAATTATTTTTCTTAGTTTATATAGCTATTCCCCTGTAAGTTAACTAGTGCTATAGAGGTAGTAAACTATTTATAAGCTTAGATAAATAGGTTATTACTTACTCTAGAGGGTTTTTATACTAATCCTAGGCTAGTATTTAGGTTAGCAAAGTTATTAGCATTTTTAAAGAGAAAGGGAGTAAACTTAATAAATACTCTAAGATAGTCCTATAGGAGTATTAGACTAGTGGAGGTATTAAATTAAATCTTATAGAGCGTGTTAAATAAGATAATATCTAATATAAAGAACTAGGATCTTTAACTTCCTAATATAGTAAAGATATTAAATTACTAATATATTAAATCCATAGGGTATACTCCTATAGAGGTGCTATATAGATTAATATAAAACTTAGGGATAAGGCTAAGAGCCTTATTAACCTAAAGTTTAGCTAATTAGGGTAATAATTTTTATAAGAATTTAGCGTAGCTACTAGAGAAGTCCCTAGAAGGAGATATAGTAATGTATTTTATAGGGAATATTAAATCTTATTATATAGTAGTGAAGGCTAATAGGAAGTTAAAGGCTACTGCTTATAAAGAATACTATAAATAATAAAGAGTTAAACCTTTTAAACTAGGTAAGATAGTAATAGTAATTACTAAGGGGAAGCCCCTAAAGCTATAATTATAGTAGTAAGGACTATTTTAAATTAAAACTTAGACTAGGTATACTTCCTATTAACTTATTAACCTAGATAAATTAAGAGTAAGGGGAGGGCATAGCTTAAACTTCTATAAGGATGCCTTAAAGGCCTATATCCTTTAAACTAGTTATTTAAAGACTTTATAGGATTAACTATTATTAAGGAGAATAAAATTATAGAGATAAAACTTAGAGAGAAACCTTAAGATATAGAGGAATATATAATTTTATATAGTAAGAGTTAGAGGTTTAATAAAAAAAAAAAAAAAAGGAACCTAAAGAGAAGCTAAGAGTAAAAAGAGAAAGAGAGAAGGGAAAAGGTAAAAAGGCGTGGTTTAGTGGTTATTTAAAAGGTAGGAAAAGGTAAGCTAAAAGTAAGCTTAAAGTGAAAACTAGAGGAGACTATATACTTCCCCCCTCTCTTTCTCTTATATTCTAGTACCTTTTATCTTTCTCCTTAATTACTAAGGTAAAACTAGTAATCCCTATTACTATTTTAAGTTTAACCCTAAAAATTTTATTAGTTTCTATTTAAAGGTTAAAGACCTTCTCCCTCTTACTTAGCTATAATTACACTATACCTATATATTTTTATCTAAAACTATTTACTATTAGATTTTCTCTTAGTATAGCTTTTATAACTATAAGTCTAGGAAAAACTCCTAGTCTTACTAAATAAATAGTTACTTTACTAGTAACTAAAGAAATACACTAGGTAAGTATTAAGTAAAGGGACTTAGACTTATTTAAAGACTTATATTTTATATAGAACCCTAAGAAGCTAGCTTTTACTTATACTATTTAGAAAGAGGGAATATAAGGATAGAGAAGTAGTAAGGTAAAGGGGGTAACCCTTAAGCTAAATAGATAACTTCTAGTTATTAAGAATAAGGGTAAAGTACTAGTAAAAATAGTAAATAAGTTATAAGAAAAAGACTTATTTAAGAATAAAAACCTTTAACCTAGGAAATAGTATACATTTAGCCTAGTAAATAGGTGCCTAAGGCTATATAAACTTAAGGAGATAGTAATAATTATAATGTTAACTATATGTAATTTATTACTTATAGGAGTTAAAGGTAAAGGGGTAAATACTATAATTAAGAGCCTTAAATAAATCTTTATAGGATATTACTTAGATATAATATACCCTATAGCTATGTAAGCACTAGGTTAAAACTAGAGAGAGAACTTCCTTTAGGATAATAACTATATAATAGAAATGTTCTTTAACCTAGTAAAGGGGAATTATATAAAGCCCTCTTTAGTAATCCTTTACTAAGAACTACTAGTAAAAGGGAATCTAAAAGTAATAAAAGGTTTACTCTTATTAGTAGCTAATTAGACTTTAAAGAATTAAATAACTAAAGAGTTAAGGAAATTAAAGTTTAGGTAAAAGTTACTTACTAAATAAGGAAACCTAACCTTTAATAACCTATTAACTTAGTATGCTAAAATATATAATTAATTAAAGAGAGGTAATGCTATTAAGCTATTATATGCTTAAAAAATTCTAATAGTTAAGATAGTAAGCTATCCTAGATTAGTAAGAGGGGTTAGTAAGATAAACTAGCTTACCCCTTATACTAAAGCTACTCCTAGAGTTTACTTCTATACTTTCTTTTTTATATTTACCCTTAAGTTTTCTATATTTATTCTTAAGATAGTAAGAAAGTTTATTAAGGTATACCTAATAGATATTTTTTATATTACTAGCCTTCTTATAGTATTAGTAATATAGGGGGATTTAGTTAACTTAGTAATATATAGGACTAAAAACTATATCTATATTTCTAGGAAGAAAGGTAAGCCTATTATTCTAGATATTAAGCTTATTAAGGCTAAAAGATTTTGCCTTTATTTCTAGTATTAGCTATAGCTAAGCTATAAACTAAAACTATTAAAATTCCCTTATTTATTTTAAGTTATACTATTACTCTTAGTAAGAGCTATTAAGCTATTTAGTAGTAATATAAGTATAAGAAATTAAGGGTGCTTAATTAATAATATAGTATAATAGGAGTTAAGATAAGTAATATTAAGAGTTAGGGGACTATTATATTGCTTTTAGCTACTAGTAATACTAATTTATCTATAAGATTATCTCTTTAGTATTCCCTATAATCTAGTAAGGTATAAAGGCTTAATAAATAATACACTAACTATGCTTATTTAGGGTCTTTAAGTACTTAGGTTATTTTACTTAATAGGATTACTTATACTTAAAGACCTAGTTAAAGTCTAAACTATAATAATACCTAAAGACTTCTTACTATAGTATTATTTAACTAGGGCTATAGTAGGATATATAAGAACCTTATATCTATATAAAGGAAATAAAGAAAAAGTCCTAATAGGACTAGAAAATAGAAATAAGCCTTTTTACCTATAGAGAGTAAAGTAGCTATTAAGAATAGGAGTGCCTAATAAAGTTATAGAGAGTAGTAATATCCTAATTATTATAAATAAAGAGAAGTATATTAGAAGTAATAATAATTTATCTAAGCTACTTTCTAATTCTAGAGATAATAATACTAAGGATAATATATTTAAAGAAGAAATTACTAAGGGTAAGAAAACTAGAGGTAAAGCTAGTAAAAAGAAAGACCCTAGGGGTAATAATTATAAGGGTATAGGAGGTAGTAAAAGTAAGGAAACTAGAGGTAATAGTAATACTAGGGAAGGGGATAAGGATAGTAATAAAGGGAGAAGGAGTAATAGTAGCCTTAAGGGTATAGTTAATAATAAGGGTAAGAAAGAAGGGCCTAATAATAATAAAGATAAGACTAGTAAGGGGGCTAGAGAAGGTAACCCTCTTATAACTAATAATAATAACACTAGAGCTTTACCTAGGAGGCTAGCTAGGAATAGTATTAATAAGGAAAGAAAGTAAAAGAGAGATCTTGCTAATATTAGAGGTCTATAACTACTACCTTTACCTTTATTATTACCTTTACTATAGCTATAAAGGAGAGTAAACCCCTTTATAAGTAAGTAGCTAACCCTTACCTTTACCTTTATATAGGTAATAAGGCTAGTTACTAATAAGGAGCTATAGTAAATCTAGGATATGTTTCTGCTTAAGGATATTTATAACCCTAGGCTAAAACCTATTATATTAAACTTATTTACTATTTTATTAAACTATACTTTCTAAGTAAGTGATAAGAGTATAATACTAGTTTTAACTTACCTTAGCGAAATAATAGGAGTTATAGCTAAATACTAACTAATTATAGACTTATAGGACTTAATAAAACTTACTAATAATTATAGAATTTACATTTCCCTAACTATATTTATCTTTAATAAGCATTATAACCTCTAGTTAAGGGGTGCCCCTTACTTATCTAAAGTCTAATATATAATAGTTAAGGAGTATAATAAGATAGTAAATAAATTTAAGCTAAGGGCTAAATAAGAAGCTTAACCCTTACTACTAAAATTACTTATATTACTACTATTACTACTAATTAAAGTATTTAAAGATTAGTTAAGTATCTTATTAAATCTTTCCTCTTATAGTTAGGCTATAGCTATACTAACTTAGTAATCTCTAAAAATAAAAGTTTTAAGGTCTTAGCTTTATAAGAATTAATAGAAGTATAGTAAGGGTAAAATTAAGGCACTTAAGGTACTAGCTATAATATCTAAGGCTTATTACCTAGTTTATACCACTCTAGTGAAACTTAATAAATTAATTAATTACTACTAGAAAAACATTAAAGCTACTAGAATTAAGGGGTTATACCTATAAGATTTAAAAGAAGCTAGTAAATTTCTAATATTAGCATTAAATAGAAAGGAGGGGGTCCTTATTTTCTAAGAGAGTTTTAGGTCTTTACCTCTTATATAGAATAGCAAATATATTAAGGGAACTATTAGCTAACTAGGTTTATAGGCTAATGCCCTAGGGAATAATTAGTTTATAGACTCTTTATTTTCTAAAGTAATAGCTAAGTGTATATATAGAATTAAGGGAGGGCTTTGCCCTCTAAGAATACTAGGAAGGCTAGATATTCTAATTAGGATTAGAGACTACTTAATATAGCTAGGTAACTTAATAAGGCGTAATTATCTATTTAAAAAGGCTTTTAATATTTATAAAGAGTTATTTACTAATTTTAGGGGAGAGGCTAATAGGCTATTAGCCCTATTAGATATAGAGGTATTAGAGGTTATTATAATTATTAACTAACTACATTAGACTAAGATTAGGAGAAGAGAGACACTTAAATAGATTAAGGGGCTAGTAGCATAAGCTTGTAAGCTAAGGGAAGGGCTACCTATAGTAATAGTTAATGTTTTTTTTTTTGTGGTTAGGGGTGACTAATAAGTGGTGGTAGATATAATAGGTGGGGGCAGGTGCGAGGCACCTAGCCTACCTAGCATAAAACCCCACTAGTAGATTTTTTATTAGGGCTTCTTTTTCTCCCTAATTATTACCTTGAGAATTTAAATTGATTTAATTAATTAATTAGAGCTTCGTTTCCTGTCTGTACAGCTTCTTATGCCAGCACGGAGTAGTCCGTACCAACAACGCCAACGCCCCCCTCCCCCCACTTCACATCCCGCCTTTAGCTGTCATCGCCGACACCAGCCAGTTGCGGTTCCATCGGGGTTTGAAACACTAAAACACCCCCCCCCCCCCAAAGCTCAATTGACCCCAGTTGCCGGCACCCGTCATAGTCTTCCAAGCTCCCACGTCGACAGCTCGCTTGTTTCTCGTTTTGCAATATAATAGTCGATGTTCCAGCTTTGTGCACCCAGGATAGACCTTGATCAACTCCTCATCCCCATTCACGGATGACCGTCCATTGTCTCTGTGCACCACCCAACCAGAAACGAACAGAAGAACTTTCTCAACGCAATGTCAGACCTCAAGTTCAAGCTCAACACGGGTGCTGAGATACCCGCCGTCGGCCTCGGTATGCATAAACATCCCTCTCATCCCGATTCAGGCCATCCTTTCCCCCCCCCCACACAAAACTCACATCGAGAACAGGAACCTGGCAATCCAAGCCGGGCGAGGTCCAGAACGCCGTCTCATATGCCCTCCAGAACGGATACAAGCTCATTGACGGCGCATACTGCTACGGCAACGAGGACGAGGTCGGCGAGGGCCTCAAGGAGGCTTTCAGCAATGGTGTCAAGAGAGAGGATGTCTTTGTCGTGAGCAAGGTGTGGGCTACGTACAACACCCGTGTGGCGGAGGGCTTGGACAAGAGCTTGAAGAGCTTGGGTCTCGAATACGTTGATCTGTATCTCATTGTAAGTTTTTTCCACCGTACACTGTTTTATAATTTTTTTTTTGGGGGGGGTCGTCCAGGTGTTCCCCCCCCCCCCATTTCCCAACGCTCTTTCATTCCCATCAAAATGGCTCATGGTACGATTCGGTAGCATTGGCCCCTTTTGTTGAACCCACAAGGTAAAGTCTTCGGTGTCATCCCCATCGGTGCCATCATATCCGGACTCATTCGGGTCGGGTCTAACACAAATCCGTGTCTCGTAGGAAATGACGACAAGTTCCCCAAGAAGGCTGACGGGTCACGCGACATCATCACGGGCTGGGATCACGTCGAGGCGTGGAAACAGATGGAGGACGTCTTTGCTTCAGGCAAGGCCAAGGCCATCGGTGTCTGCAACGTAGGTTCTCACAGCCGTGTACACACACACACACACACACACACACACACAAAAAGAAACATGAAAAGAACGTGGGAAAACCGGGTTCGGATGAAGGAACAAAATACTAAACAATCTCGAATGCGCAGTACAGCAAGAAGTACCTGGAGCAGCTGCTCCCCCGTGCCAAGGTCATCCCCGCCGTGAACCAGATCGAGAACCACCCCTGCCTCCCGCAGCAGGAAATCGTCCATCTGTGCAGGGAAAAGGGCATTCACGTCATGGCGTACAGCCCTCTTGGCAGCACGGGCGGGCCCGTGATGAGCGCCGAGCCCGTCGTCAAGCTCGCGGAAAAGAAGGGCGTCAGCGCTTCCACCATCCTGTTGAGTTATCACGGTGAGAGCTTTTGTCCCGTGTCTGCCCCATCATGCGAAAGAAGCCCATCTGATGAACGTTTCTGATACTTGCTTCTAGTGGCTCGAGGCAACACCGTTCTGGCAAAGTCTGTCACTCCCGCGCGCATCAAGGCCAATTTGGATATCGTGAAGCTGGGGGCTGACGAGCTGAAGAGCCTGACGGACTACTCTGATGATCTTGCCAAGAAGGGCGAGCTGAAGCGCTACGTGTACCCGCCTTTTGGCATTGACTTTGGTTTCCCGGATAAGCAGTAGAGATGATTCGAGAATGGGAAGATGGTGGCGTTGGAAAATTGCATGGTAGAGATGTTGTAGAACAGTATTCATCACCTTGGTTCCATTTCTGCTTGAATCTTTCATCTTCATCTCTGGGGCAGCGTCCAGCATCTGGTGTATTTGTATATTCGATTTACCCAACAAACTCCGGCTACTACATATGCTCCCCCTCCCTCCCTGCACTTCTGTTCTGTTCCCGTGGAATCTAACCGTCCTGCATATCGACCACGACCTTGAGCACCAAGCGCCCGTCGTCGTCCTTCACTTTTCCGGCCATTGCAAACGCGTCGCTTATCAAGTCCATGCCCTTGAATCTGTGCGTCACCAATGTTGACAAATCCGGCATATTGGCAGGGCGATTGGACAGTAGCTCAATCGCTCTGGCATACGTGTTGGCATATCGAAAGACTCCGACGAGATCGACCTCCCGGAGTGCAGCCGCCGACATTGGCAACGTAAGAATGGGATTGCCCATGCCAATGATCATGACCTTGCCGCCGGGTTTCGTGGCATATATGGATGCCTGGGTGCATGTCTCGACACCAGTGCATTCGTAGACAGCCGATACTTCGCCCACCGGCTTGCCACGCACCTCGACCTCCTTGATCTTGCTCGCCACATCCTGCGCGTAGGCGAGCTTCTCCTCAATGGTCTGCGGGCGAGCCATTGGCACGACGAATCCCGCATCCGCGTACCCATTGGCCACGGCAAAGTCGACACGGTCTTTCTGGATATCAGCAATGATGACTGCCGCGGCGTTGGCAGCCTTGCTCACAGCGCCAGCGAGGAGACCGACGGCGCCAGCGCCGAACACCAACACGGTTGAGCCCTCGGGCAGGTTGGCTCGGTCGCGCGCGTGCATGGCCACCGAGAGAGGCTCGACGACCGCGCCGAGGTCCAGAGAAAGATCGGCCGGTAATCTACCGTCTCTGTCAGCCCGGGGTTTCTCATCACCAAGGATTGAGAAATGCAGCTCTTCAATCGAGCACTTACTTGTGGCACCACCTCCCTGGGTGATTTACGCGCTCCTGCAAAGTGCCCTGGGCATGAGGATTGGCCTTGGCCGAGCTTCTGAATTTCATCCCCCGACAAATGTTGTATCTTCCAGCGGAGCAGTATTCGCAATTCTCGCAAGGCAGACCGACCTCCAAGGCGACACGGTCTCCTGGCGCAAGATGGGTCACTCCGGAGCCGACTGAAACTACGGTTCCGCTGGATTCGTGTCCCAGGGTAAGAGGCTCGCGAACAATGATGTCGCCGTTCCGGAAGTGATTGAAGTAATGCAGATCAGAACCACATAAGCCAGTGGACTGGACTGCTATCTGGATCTCGTCGCTCGCGGGAGCTGGTAGTTGACGAGATTCCTGGGACCCGTTGTTAGCAAGGCAGCACCTGTACAGTCGCGCTCTTTTGCGAAACAAGACGTACGATGCGAAGATCCTTTGCGCCGTGAAGCACAGATGCCTTGACGGTCTGCGAGGCCATTGCTGATATGGTGCGAGTGGAAGAGATTCAGGGTTTGTTTGTTCGTGGTGCAGGTCGGTGCGGAAATTGTTCTCGTGGCAAGCGACAGCGACGGCGACAGCGACAGGGCAGAAGGACAGATACAGAAGAAAAGACTGTTTCTGTTCCATGAGAGGCGAAAGATGAGAATTTGAGCAGATTCTTCGGTTTCCCCGTCACAACTAGCGAATCCCCCCCACAACTCGTCCGACCTCGCGTTGCGCAGTCCAGAGTCTGGAAGCTTGGTGAGTCCTGACGCCTGTCCCTCAATAACCGGTGCCTGTCTGGTGCCCCAGGCAATTGCCCGTCAGCCAGGCCGGTGACCCCTCCCCCTCCAGGCGTTGACGATGGTGGGGGCGGGGCACCCGCGCACAGTTGTCAGGGGGGGGTGTTGGGTGTTTCAATTGCACTGCCAGTGCGGGCAGCTGGCGGCCAGACCCGCCTTTGTCGGGGACGGTTGCCCGAACAAGGAACTCTACCAGCCGGCTTCAGTCTTGACTCATGATCATTCTCTATTTCATCTTTGAAGAGCTGCGAAAAATGGGTTCGACATGATACTCCAAGCTTCATCGTGTCCAAGCTAAATGAAGCAATTTGTTTTACCTCCGCTCCGACAGACAAAGGCCAGGACCAAACTCGCGCGGAAGAGACGTTGGATTCTCAGTCAACGACCAAGTCGACAGCCGCGTCGGTATCTGCGCAACCACGTGGAGTGAGCGATCCTACCATGTTGGAGCACGCAGTTCACGTTGGTTTCAACGCCGTCACCGAGGATTACGTGCGAAATCCGCAGGCCGTCATTGAAGCTGTAGACTTTCAAGAGGTCCCAAGAGCTCCCGTCGCCACTGTGTCCGTGGCTCAAAAAGCCAGCTGACCATCCATGTGTGAATCCGCCGTCTCAGATCTTGAGCCAGTGCCTCATCAAAGCACAATGCCGCCGAACGTTGACGTCGAAGCTAGACTCGCAGGCCATACGTAAAACATTCAAAAGCAGAACGTTACTCGAAACAACAAGAAGAAATAAATGCTAAAAATACGACGCAAACTGATCACGAGCCGCCCCTGTAACGCAGCCACCGGGTAGCGTCAATACCCGGTCAAGTCGAACTCTGGACTCGCCCCTGCCATCTCTGCCAGACTGGGCAAGTGGCGCCGGCCCCCCTCATCAACACCGCGGAGGGGGGGGGGGGGGCAGCTTTTAGAAAAAAAGAGTACCAATACCATTGGTACATGGCATTTGCTCGTCACAGCCAATCCGAACTCGCAGTGGACAAAAAGGTAAACAACAACATCTCTTCAACTCGATGCTAATTCACACAATCAGCGCCAACCTCATACCGCCAACCAAAACCCAAAAAAAAAAGCCCAGCAAATCATCATGAGCGCCTTCTTCTCACTCCAAGGTCAAACAGCCATGGTCACCGGCTGCACCCGCGGCATCGGCCAAGCCGTCGCCATCGGCCTCGCTGAAGCCGGCGCCGACGTCATTCTCGTGCAGGTACGAACGGGTTTTCCAAAGTACACATTCCCAATCCACCTCTGCACATGAGCTGACATGAACTGACATGAACTGACGGAGCACCACAGAGAGACACCAGCGTGACGGCCACGAGAGAAGCAGTCGAGAAGCTCGGCCGCAAAGCCTGGATCTACACCGCCGACATGGCGGACCAGGAGTCCGTCAAGGCTCTCACCCCGAGGGTCGTCGCCGACGGACACCAAATCCGCATCTTGGTGACGTGTGCCGGTATCCAGAGGAGGCATCCTTGCGAGGAGTTTCCCGACAGCGACTTTAACGAGGTAAGGTTTTTTTTCCCCCAGAAACAACAAAGAAAAGTGCTGATTTTTAAAAAAAAATAAAAAAATAAAAAAAGGTCATGCAAGTCAATCTCAATGCCGTCTTCACTCTATGCCGCGACGTGGGCGCCCACATGCTCAAACTGGATCCCTCACCGACGACAGGCCGCCGCGGCAGCATCATCAACTTCGCCTCGCTGCTCACGTTCCAGGGTGGCCTCACTGTGCCCGCGTACGCGGCGTCCAAGGGCGCCGTCGGCCAGGTCACCAAGAGCTTTGCCAATGAGTGGACGGCCAAGGGCATCACGGTCAACGCCATTGCCCCGGGCTACATCGAGACGGACATGAACACGGCGCTGCTCAACAACCCCGAGAGACTGGCGAGCATCAGCGCCAGAATCCCGGCCGGTCGATGGGGCAGTCCCGAGGACTTCAAGGGCACGACGGTGTATCTTGCAAGCAGGGCCAGTGCATACGTCAGTGGACACACGTTGGTTGTTGATGGCGGCTGGATGGGACGGTAAACTAGGCGTAAACAACATATGTGTCATGGAGGAATTTGAATAATAAAAACTGGTAAAGAGATGCACCACCACATTGCATCTCGTAGCCTCTTCGACACTCGAAGCACATGATAGCACGACGCGGATGCCCAATATCCATCTTACTTTGTTCCCCAGCTCTTTCAAAACAAAAGTAACGCCATTCGAAACACCTGGGTCCCCCCCCCCCCCTTTAACGTGCCCATGAATCTCAAGCAGACAACGCACTCGATGCGGACCCTGACCGAGCCCTCACAACCCTCTTCTTACCCAGCTTCCACCCGCCAGAGGGGTCTCTGACAACACTGACCTTGCTGCGCTGCGAGCGAACGAAGCCATTTTGGGGATTCTTGGACAAGGCCCTGTTGCAAAACAGCAAATCAGCCTCTTCTGCGCCACGCCAAAAGTCAGAGTTGAGCTGAGGTTGAGCAAACATACTCGGACTGCAGGGCAGCGATGCGCATACGCGCCAAAACGGGATGAAACTCGTCCATTTCAAGCATCGCGACCTTATAAGGACCAGAAAACCCGTGTTTCGAAATCGAAAAAACAAAAAAAAAAACTTCGTAGAAAGGGTAGGGATCTCGCCATTAAAGACCAAAAACTAGCATTTCCTCGAAACAAGGGAGAAAAGCGTCCTGCTCCGCAATTAAAAGGACGGAGGGAAAAAAAAAAAAAAAAAGTTCCAAGCCTTTCCCAGAATCCTCATCAGCCAGCCCCCTCTCCCCCCTTCTCGACGCCCGGCCGTATCCGAGCGAGACCTCGCGCCATCCCGTGCTGTCCTTCGGGAGACACTGGTCGTCTGATCGGTCACATGCTAGCCTAGTTGCATGTACGTACAGCGCCGCTGATCGTGGGGACGGGACGGGCGAAATGGGGGCCTCCCCCCCCGCACCCCGTCTTCGAGACGGAGAAGTGTCTGGTGTCTGTACCGTGCGGAGTGTAAATCCGTAGAAGGGATTGGGATTGCTTTGTTTCGTGAATGGGGGCCGTGGTTCATTCAGTGGAGAAACCCGAGTTCGGAGATTCCACTTGCGAAGGGCAGGAGGCCGCCCAGCGACGGGCATTTCCAGGAAACCACACGCTCCTTTCTAATGGACCGCTCATACATATGTACATACGGATCCGTACATATCGCTGGGGGCGCATCTTTTATTCACAGAGGATCCCGTGGAAGCCATCAAGTCATCCACTCAGTGGCTTGGAGCACGGGCGATGGCTTCCCACGGTCCGCTCCATCACCTGCTTATCCACAAGTGGCATGGGACGGCAAAAGATGACTCGGGAAGGTTTTGTTGCTTGTTGGAAGGCTGCGGACCTCGGCGAAGACGCATACGTTGAAGCCGCCCTGGATCCAGTGCCGCGGCGGCAGCACGGTGCATTCGTACTCGTACCGCTTGCCCAGGTTCATGTTGGTGTCTTCTGACCAGTGCCTCGACCGTGTCCCTTTGTGCCCACTGCCCGGAGATCTTGGATGAGTCTGTTATTAACAGCAGGCTCGTAGGTGGACCATTTGTTGATCCTTCTCGCTTAACTATAGGAACCTGAAATCATCGATGAGTCAGGGAGGCTCCCAATGGAACGGCGCCCGGGCGCGAGATGATAACGCTGTTATGAACTCAGATTAGCTATAGGTTGGACGACTTATTGCCGAGACGCGTATTTATCGCAACAGTGGTGTGGTTTGCCCCGTGCCTTCGATTTTTGAGCCACAAGATGCTGCAACACCACGTGATTGGGAATACAATTCCAAAATCGGGCATCACTCATCAGTCTTGGGCCGGATGTCCACAGCCTCATCGTACGATCGCAAGACAGTGTCAACATTCAATAAATTCGCCAGTAATTTCATCGTTTCTTGTCAGAATCTAATTGCAAAGATTTAAAAAAAAATAAAAAAATAAAAATCGGCTGCCAAGCGAGACGAACTGACTGACGTTACTGACTTAATTGATGGTCTAAGGGTCAGTAGGCCGGATCCTCGCCCGAACCCTTTGGCTGCAGCCATCCAGGTGTTGGCAAAGGATTGAGAAGCTAGCATTCAACATGCAAAGCAAGCGAAGCCATTGCTTGAAGATGCAGGTTCCCCAAAAGCCCATGACGTTGCGAAACTTTGTGCGCTCAGGCGTAGTTGTAAAGATTTAGCAAACGCATCAGAGAAGCTTGCAGAAACTGCGGAAAGCTGCATTGTATCTTTGATCAAAGCATCAGGAAGCCATAATCACAGTCAGCGGGAGATTCTTTCACATTTCGATGGAAGAATAAGATCAATCGCGCGTGGGGTTCTTGATGGAACGGCCGAAACCAACGAAAGTGTTTGGAGAATTGTCGAGGAGTGCTACAACCAGTCTAACAGCACATCTGGCTTACCGCATTCCGACCATTATTATATTCCACGGCGTGAAGCTGCTTTTGGGGTGGCCATTTGACTCCGACTTTGATAGCGAAGAGTATTACGACCACGAGAATCGAAACTCGATATTGACGAAGGGTATGCCGAGGCCCATCGCCAGCGTTACGAGCGCATCATGGAAAGTCAACAAAAGTCTGCGCAGGACTGGATTAGCCTTTGGGTTAGCAAACTGCAGAACTGCCCCGGAGGGCCACCCGGAGGGCCGACACTTTTCTACCCTGCATCAGCTCACAACTTAAACCTGTCCCTTGAAAGGATTCCACCGTATTTGTTGAGAGCAGCCGATTCTGAAAGCTCAGGTACGAGTGATGACAGAGTGGTCGCGTCAATGATGAGTAAGAGCGGTGATTTTGGAAACAGTAAAGTGGACATCCTCCAGCTGCCGAGGACGGAAGCGGCAAGACAGCTAGCAGGCCACCTGAGGAAGCAGTGTTTTTCGGGTGAGGAATCCGACAATCTGATGTCCTGGAGCAGTTCTCTACTTTTTGTCATCCAATACGCAATTTGGAGATGTCATGAGCGAGGTCGTTCTCCTAATGATGTCAAGATCTTTGTGGTAGATACGTAGAAATTCCCGTCCGGCCAGTTTGTCCGGGACATGTGCTTGATTCGGGCATATCGTTCTGCAGCCCAGTCTCCTGAGGATGGTGATTTCTTCAAGTTTCGTCTTCAGGATGCAAGATACGACAACGGTGAATATCTCACCCAAGGATTAGTAAACCACGCCGGCCGCTCCTGTGTGCTGTCTTTGGATATGCTCATGGAGGCTGGGTTATACTCTCTGTATCCTGAACTATCCAAAGAAACAAACTCATGGACAAATCGTGTGCTAGAACTCCGAGAGGCTTGGTCAACGGAACGAGCGACCAATCAAAGAGAGGTACAGCTTGCCCTCCAAATAGCACGAAAGTGCTTTCCCGGGATCGATATTTCGGACGTGGCAGCAATACTTCTGTCATTCAAAAATCGAAAATGCAAAAGAAAACGTCAAGCGTAAGGGCCCTTCATTTGACTTTGATACATACTTACTGATCCTAAACAGTTCATGAAAGCCGAGACAACGATAACAAATATGGGCCTGATGAGGTTCAGCGTTACTTAAGATTGATTGAGTTGATGAAGTCACTGGGCGCCGACGGTTGGAGCTCTGTGTCAAGGCTGCAACCACTAGACAGCACCAAACTTTTAGCAAACGTGCTTGAATGTAGTGACCAGCATGTCTGACGGGGCTAGCCTGACGTGAGGAGTTTTCTGGTTCCAGATGCACGGAGATGGCGTTGCGGGCGTATCGAGGACACCAAGCACCAAGCTTAACCACGATGCTCACTGAACAAGTCTCTCTGGCTACTCGAAGATTAGTGTCCCTCTGCGAATGCTGAGAGGTGAGGTGGAGCAGAATAGCATTGCTGCCTTCGGTCGCTATTGATTTATGAACGGTTCTGCAAAGCTTTTTTGTCCCTGCATCATATGACCTGACAAATCTTTGAACCTCACCATCTGCAGCGCATTTAATTCACCATAAAACTAACGAATCAGATCCATCATGAAGGATCTCTAGAGCCATTGGGCCTGACCGGCTCTGGATATGGAAGGTACTCTTGATGTCGTCGACGTACTTGAGCTCGTCGATGATGGCACGCACTGAATCCTCGACGCTGATGTGCAGAAAGGGTTCGAGTAACTTCTCCTCGGCAACGGTAAAAAAAAAACCTGGAGAAAAGCACTAAGTGAAGTAAAGGATACCTAAGATTACATGTATTTCACTACAACTACTTAGTATCTTTTACTAGCGTGAATACCCCTGTAGCATCCCTGACAGCTCCACTTACTAACGCCACTCAGAGCTGCTAGTGGCTGCGTTAGTGTAAAATCATTCAGGGGTTAGACTGTCAGAAGCGGAATAATCAACGGGCCGATTGTGTGCATATCTCGTAGGTTAACATATCAGCAACCACCTGGATAACGCCGGCCTCAATATCACATTGGATATGATGTACGCTATCGTCCGTCTGCTACACTCGCATTGGAATCGGGTGTGTCTGCACCTGCTTGGCGTATGGCATCAACTACTTCACTTCACCAATGACGCAGGAGCCAAGGCGCCCGAGACGGATATCATCAAAGGCAACACGCCAGAGATCGATGACCGAGAGGCAGGACCCTTTGAACCTCTTGAATCTGAATTCCCTGCTACTACCGACGAACAAAGCAACTTTGCCAGAAGAGCTTTTATAGACTCGCTCGACACAACTGCCGTCTGCGCCCTGGCATCGCAACACTATAATGGCAAAGCGTGCCGGGTTGTGAAAAAAGATAGCGGTAGCTTCAATGTTTGCTTCTTCGTCGAATTCCATCAAGACGGGCCGAAGTGGATTGTTAGGATACCAATTGAGCCCGCTCTTGACAACCCATGGGATAAGCTGCTAAGCGAAGTTGCTACTATACAGTAAGTGCTGGTCAGTTTATCGCATCTCGACTACCACTTATGTTGACACAGATACCTCGAGCGCAACACCCGCATCCCCGTTCCTCACATCCGTGCTTATGGAAACAATGCCCACTTAACAAGCAATGGCGCAAGGACGCAGAGTTTCCTCATTACCGACCTTATCCCGGGTGAAGCGCTAGATAAAAAAGCGTTGCTTACAGCCGAGCAAGAGCAGAAGAGAGCCTTTTACTCTCAGCTAATCAGCATTTTTGTTGAGCTAAGGAAGCTCCAGTTCCCTTTAATAGGGTCCCTGATGCCAGACCCCAATGGCAGACCGGATCCTGTTTTAGGCCCTGTCATGTCCATGTCTGCCGCTACACTCCGGTTACATCCCCAGCCAACGTTTTCGTCCGCCAAGGATTACATGAGAAATCAATTCCGTCTTGTTTCTGGTTTCTTTTCGCCGCCAGTCGCTGACCATACCGTCGACGACCTTAAAAAGGAGATTTTCGCGCTACATGGTACGGAGCGGATCTTTGACCAGGTGATCGACTCTCAGCTAGATGAGGGTCCATTCGTGCTGAATCACCTCGACTTACGGAGCTCCAACATCATTGTAGACAACAACCTACAAATACAGGGTATCATTGACTGGGAATTTGCAAGCACTGTTCCACGCCAAGTCCTTACTCCCCCATCATGGATTACTGGCCATGACACGATGGAGACGGACAGGCAGATGCACGCCGATTTTCGCCAGGTTCTGGATGAGAAGAGCAAAACCAATAGGCTCTGCCATCAGCTCAAAGAGGAATGGTACGGCCTATTGGGTGCCAGCGAGTCGGGCATCAGCCAAACGGATATGGCGTTTTGTGTTGCTCATGTTCTACGCCGTCCAACAGACCTTACTGACATATTCTGCGATTTTTTCGTCCCGAGGCTTTACGAAAAACCTCTCGATGATGTGATATCGGAGTTTTTTGACCAACATCAGACACTCATGTTAGAGGTGCAACGTAGGGCGAAGCATTGTGAGCGCTACACCCAGTATTTGAAAGAGCACGGGCTGTACGAGACTGAACTGGACAAATTGCTCGCTGAGTCGAAGGCGTTGAAGGAAAAATGGAATTGGTCATGAAGCTAGTCGACACTCTTGCGCCCTCGAGAAGCCAAGTTTTCTTCTCCCCCTTACAATGTTCTCTCCAGCTCTCTCTGCTGCTCCTGGAGATCGTTTATCTTCATCCACATGTGCCCAAGGTTCTCTTCTTTCTGTGCTCGTTTGCGTTCGTAACTCTCCTTTTCTTGCTCCGCCGTTTTCGCTTCGGCCTTTTTTCTTCTACCCCTTGCGCTCGACGCACTTCTTGACATCTGCTGCAAATTTGGTTGCTCGATAGACGCAATGTAGCGCAATATATCGTTCAGCTCCCGTCAACACGACAGCAAAAAGTAGAAGGACTTTCCAGCCGATTCCTGGGAGAAGGCCGTCTGGGAATGGCTCACAGCGTGGGAAGAGAACGTTTTGGGCGGCGCACAGTACACGCTGCACACTACCAGAACAGCCTCCGAGCCCGAGGAGCGCAAGAAATCCGATGGGAATTTGTTTCAGAGGACAAAGAGAACGAACCGCCAATTAACATACAAATGCGTTCTTGTTGGAGAGTATAAACGGTCTGCCGAATCATCTGACTTCAAAAGATGCATGCTTCAGCTCACACGACACGCGCGTAGCATGTTCACCGATCAGCCCATGCGCCGCTTTATACACGCCTTTACTATCAGGGCTACCACAATAGAGCTTTAGATTTTAGGCCGCTCAGGGCCGTACAGCTTAGGCAAGTTTAATATTCATCGTAAGCCGGAGAAGCTTGCGCAGGCTCTTATTGCGTTTACGACCATGGGCGACGATGCAATGGGCCTGGACATGTCCATCAATTGGAAGAAAAATCACCGCTACATGACAGCGGAAGATGCCGAAGGCAAAGACGAACGGGTGGAATTGAGCAAGTTGCTCGTCAGGCAGCGCGCCGTGGTGTGTCGAGGAACGACCTGTTTTTCGACTCGGCAGGGCGTAGTCAAGTTTTCTTTAATGGCTCAAACAGTTTTACGATATAACGCTAACTATCACACGTTAGCTATCATGGAGCTTCACGAGGCAAAGCGAGAAGGCGCCGGCGTTAAGGCTGCTGAAGATCAAGCCTTTAACTATGCCACTAGCGAGAAGGAAGCATCGATGGGCATGATGACATGGAAAACCCCAAGCTCTACGACCCTCCAAAGTGTACGGTTGCCTACACCGCGACATCACCCATGAATATCTGCGTGTCTCGCCAACGTGGCCTTTGTAGGTTTAGGTTGCAAGTAGACCAGTATGTGATTGCATCCCAGTGGTTGTTATTTGCGTATACCTGCCCCTGTGATATGGCATAGCTACTAAATAAAGCAATGAAATCCAGAGCTACCTTGGCTATGTCTCGTCCAACTCGAACATCCGCACAATTTTTTCGCGAGCTAAATTCGAGTATTGCGTCCGATAACACAGTATTTCGATGAGGCTCGTTGAAATACTGCCGAGACTTCTGTCAAACCAAGAGGATGTAACCAGAAGACTGGCTCGTAGCTTGGAACAAGGCCAGTGCGCTAGGTAAGCAGCTTCAGATATATCGACACTAGAAATAAAGGTCATAAACTAGATGTAGTCGGGCCTAGCTATTGCCAGGCTGTCAGCGGCGGCCTTCTAGCATAACAGGACAAAGTCATCGTTACGCGTCGATCTCCCTGTCGAAGAGGCAAGAGGCATCGGGGCCGGCTTCACGAACCCCTTGAAGCGGCTACAAGTTACGTCAGTCCCGCCGAATGAGCCACGGTTACGTACTTTGGGCTTAGCATCTCCCAATCACTCAGTAATACTTTGTTCTGCGCGACACGGCATCAACCGGCGGGAGTTCTAGCACTCCAAGGTGTTTCGTCGGGGTTTCTAGAGGATCCAAGGCACAAGAACAGACGTCTACTAAGCAAAGCAGTAGAATTGTGAATCTAAAGGAAGAACTGGCTCGGTTGCCGATGGGCGAGGGAAGGATGCGGCCAGGTGTCAAAAGCTGGTGAACACGCACTTCTTGGATTGAGAATCCGCCTCCCACTTGATCCAAGTCAGTATTAGTAACAACTGGTACCAACTTGGCAGCAGCACTCACTTATCCCATAGAGAACTGTACGGTCTATTACACCAGCTCATCCGAGTTTCTCTCCCTCTTCCAGCTGCTATCCATCTTGGTTTATGCCATTGTTCTGCCAAGTATGCACAAGACCCTCTGAGTCCGTTCGGCTCCAGGAAGAAGCCCGCTCTTGTCGCTCGAACAACCCATTTCAACGTTGCAACACCTATTTTTGTTGACATACTCCCCAATAACCATTTTATCGACCAAAACGGAAAGAAACGGTCATGACAGCAAGAAGTCTTTGCTTGAGATTGCCGGCTGCCACGGCAGGTCCTTTATTTCTCTCATGCACGACATTCAGAACAGTAAAGTAGCTAATGAGAAGGATCTGAAATTGCTTTACCACCTCGAGTGTCTAGGCATAGAAAACGAGGAGCCTACTTTGTTTTCACGTCGCTGGATCAACGCATGCGAGTACCAGGATGACTTCGTTGCTGTGTCATATATGTTAAGCATTATATGCTCGTTTATTGCAGCTACTATTAGGGGTGCGCACTCCGTTTTTTTGGCTGTCTGGCCTAGCTGTTAACAATATACCTGGGCCGCGTCTAAAAGCGAAGGCTCACAGTCAGGGGGCTACGAGGTGCAGACTAGGAGTCGAGCTCAAGACCATCCCTCGAAGGTTAGAAACCTTGTTTTGGACCGCGTTCGCAAATATATGAAACGGTTTCGGTTAAGACTCCTATGGATCGACTTCCACTGCATCAAGCAGAAGTCCTGTGGTCTGTTCCAATGCAACCACCGAGAGTGCGGTCAGAAACGCGACAGTCTGCAGGGCATGGACCTTGTTTCTAAGCTCAGCAAGCATCCCCTGGCCTTGATGGGAAAACCTATAGAATCTCGGTTCGAATTGAAGCTCTTGGCCAAGCTAGCAAAAGCTCTCCTATGACCCGAAAATATTCAAGAACATACGTGGGGAACTTTGCATCAATTCTGTCACCTTTTCTAAAGAGGCCACTCGGCTCTGCTTGGCTTTCCAGAACATTCAGCCGCAGGCTCCTGAAGAAAATGGGGCGATAAACTACATTCTGACCAGTGCCGGGAGGTATAGCATCCTCCTGGAAGGCCATGAGTCCATGTCTCCCAGCATTGTGTCCGACATCTAAATAGAGAAGTAGGGGTGCTATGGGATCGGCTCGCCATCGTTGCCAACTGTTGCCAGTATCCTATCCGCCTTGACACTCAGGAGCTGCAACAGAAAGGACACAGCATCAGTCTCTCGATCTTGACTATGTGTCTCCCAAATGGCGAGATGCTTTGGAACGGAAATACAGATGGTTTGCTGTCTCAGAAAACTGTTTCCAGATCTCTCAAGGACCGGTCCTTCAAAGGCTTTTATGCTCCCGTGGGCAAACGCAACTTGTCTTTCAACAAACGGTGTCGATTACCCCACGTGAAACTTGAAGCCGGTGGCATATCAACCAAGGGACATGTGTGGAAGCTCGGCAGACTGATTCAATCGCATGACATGGACGAGCAGTCATTGTGGGTGGACAATCCCACAGGAGTGTTAGACTTACACGAGCGCAAGCGGCTTATCCAGCTCGCGAAAGTCTTGAGGTCCTTTCAGCACTTTCCTCTCGAGAAAGAAATTCGAAAATATCTGCATCTAGACTCACTCGGTGATGCCAACCGCCGTTTCCTATATGAAATTTTCGCTGAAAGTTACATGCGCACCATGGCTTCAGAGCTTGTTAATGCAATTGATCAAGGAACGAGTCTAAGGCTAGGATGCCTCTGGGATCCTTCCGGACGGAAATCTCCATACAGAGCCATCTCCATTTGGGATCATGATGATGAGGAGGAAAGGGCGTACGAAAACAGTTATGAACTGAGCGCAAGTGACGGGAAAGATTCTGCTCTCAGCTTTACAGCCTCTCGCCCTGAAACTCAAGTCCCGGATGAGCACGATGCCAACGATGTAGATCGCCACGTGCCCATAGAGGTTGAGCGTATGGGATTCTCCAGAGACGTCGATGATGCGGCTCCCCGGCTGCGTATCAAGCGTTGGCGTCTCGGTTTGTGTTTCTTCGAGGGATGGTCAAGGACAGATGTTGTTCCGTGGCCTCCGGGATTAGAGACCATCTGGTATTATTATAGCTCGGGTCGCATTAAGACCGGTGACTGGGTCACTCAGATCGACCCCGATACTCCGAGCTGGTGGCCACTTGATCCCCATCCAGAACAGTGCTTACGGTGTTTGTACAAGATAGCAGCACTGGAACATTGCGTAAATCATCTTCAGGACCTTCCCAGACGTGGATGAGGAGTCGAGGAGTGTATGATCAAGTTCTCTGGCTCCGGACGTCGCGTTAAGGCATAGCCTGCAACATCGCCAACCGCTCGAAGAACATCCGACATGGTTTCACGTCAAGTCTTGAAAGACAAGTCTATGGACGGTGAAGGCACAATTTAAAGTTGCCCTTGCCTGCGTTAGACCGCCGACTCTGTCCAGTGGTCACCACACCCTCGTTAGGAACTCCTTCTTCAGTACCCATAGCAAAGACAAGATCTAAAACTAAGACAATATGCCTATCTTTAAGTCTTGTTTCTATCTTTTGATTTTCATAAAAAAGGTTTCATCATTAGTTATAGCTAATGCATCTAATATATAAGAAACACAAGTATTGCTAGCAATACCTAGCTAGTATAATAATTAACATACAAATAGTTATAACTGTAGTAATAGATAAACCCTGTAATAGGAACAAGCTTCATTGATTTCATCTATACTAACCTATTCTTCCACTGTGGCCACCATTACACCATCCCACTCTATTGTCTAACAAAAGCCTCTATCAAAACTGGTTGAACTGGTAAGGATCCATGGGCACAATAATGCTACATATAACCCGCTGCCCAAGGCAGATCAGCTATTCCACGTCCAGCTGTCCGAGGTCGCGCCATCGACCATCCCTGCGTATCACCCATCACCGAGTGAATACAGTACAACCGCTGACAATATTGCCAGCAACCAGATCCTCTTCCTGTACTTGCGCGGCAAGATCCCCTCGTCCGGCACAAAGTAACTAATAAGCACAGATATATTATTAAAATCCGGAAAGAATTCAATACTTTTCGTTTATTTCGTATTTAATTATTACACTCGTGTCAGAGCCTAGAAGGTGTGCGATAATTTCTCATTTCAACACCAAAAGATCTGCTAATGCTAGCCGTCACTAACATTGCACCTTACAATTACTAAAGAGCCACTGTCGCTGCATACAATGCCTCACAGGCCACGCATCGCGCACCACGCCTTACGCACAGCGCCTTACAACTAGCTGGATATTGCTAGTAATCCTAATGTTTTGACAAATCTAATGCAATAGCTATAAGTAATGAGCGTGTAAAAAGTACTAAAATTTCAGTAATATACTTTGATTTTTTGGAAAATTTAAAATATTGAAAATCAATATTATTGAAATAATCATAATGGACACCCAAGTCTTATTCTTACTAAGTGATCCGTTGTGATAATGAGCACCACGTTTGGTGGTGGGGGGGAAATCGAGACCTAAAAAGGTGAGACGTGGCACGAGTACGACATTATAGCCTTACGGTCTTCGAATAGATGTGGTGACTCGAGTACGATGGGTACGATCAAGTGGGAAGGGAGCGCGTGAACGAGGCTTATTGAGGTTTACTTTTGCTTCCCTGATAGTAATGTGCCATCTGTAAGCCGGCTCGTTGGAATCCGCATTTGAGGTAGAAGCCTTCGTTGGCGTCGCTGCAATCGAGGATGCATTTGTAGCAGCCGACCTTCTCGGCAACATGATCGAGGGCTTGGATCAGCCGCAGACCGAGCTTCTTGCCCTGCTGGTCCTTGGCGACGGCAATGTCTTCGATGTGTCCGACGGCACCAAGGCTGTGGATACTGTAGACAAAAGGCGTGTCAGCTCAGCACTTTCCACAGCTCCAAGCACAGCTGCATTGGCGGGTATTGACTTGGGAGTCTGGACGGGACGGCAGAAACGTACAACTTGTGCTCGACGATCAATGCACCCGTGGCAACCACTGAGCTCTCCTTCTCTGTTCTGTTTGTGTCCTCAATCACGACAATGTAGTAGTCTTGCTGCTGCTTCATCTTTTGGAACTGCTCCACAAACTGCCCCTGAGTGATGTCGCCGACCGTCGTCAGCACCCGCAAGCATTCGAGAAAACCGGTGTCGAAGTCCGTCTGCCGAAGAGCCCGCAGCTTGTAACCCTCGGGCAGCTTCTCCGTGACGGCCTCGGGGATGAGGATTTGTGAGAAGAGTCCTTCTTCGGAGGACATTGTTTCGATCGTGGGATGAGGCATATGGTCTCCAGAAAGTGTTTGCTGATGCCAGGTCAAGTCACAACGTTATTGAGCGAACGTTAGCAGCTTAATCAAAAGAAGAGGCGGATACGGAGTCAATCAATGCGGTGTAATGCAAATGGATCGAGGTATTAAGAGAGAGATGCGCAAACCATATCATGACCCACTTTTCCTAGTCCTCGAATACTCGCACTAGCAAAGCCATAATAAGCACGCAAACATGCAGCAACGGATTTTCAATTATGTAGTAGCAACTACGCCTAAAGGGGACCCTTTTAACAAGCCTTTTAACAAGGTCCTAATAATATTAGATTCTTGTGATCTAATATAAGACTTATTAGGTTACTATGTTAAAATAACTTTTCTTATTAATAACTTTTCTTATTCATAACTTTTCTTATTCATTAGTTTTCTTATTCATAACTTTTCTTATTCATTACTTTTCTTATTCATTACTTTTCTTATCAATTACTTTTCTTATTCATTGCTTTTCTTATTCATTACTTTTCTTATCAATTACTTTTCTTACTAGTTACTTTTTTTAAGTTTATTATTTATATAAAATATTTTTAAATTTTTAAATTTTTAATTAGTAATATACTAGTAAAAGTTACTTTTTATACTAGTACTTTTTATACTAGTTGTAAGGGCTTAGGCTTTGCCTAAGCATTGTCCATATAGTAGTTAGAGAGGGGATTAGTAAAAGCAGTTAGGGTAAGGAAAAGGGGGGGCTTATATAAGTGGCCTAAGGGGTATAAGGGGCATTACTAGGAATAGTCTCTTACCTTTTCTCCTTTTTTCCTTAAGTCTTTTAATACTATATTAACGCCTTATTATAGTTACCTAAGGGCTAGTCTATAATAATTAAAAGACTTCCTTTAGTCCTTTATAATAACTACTAAAAGATAGAATAGAAATACTAATAGATATATTAATAAATTTAATAAGTATACTATAACTATAAGACTAACCTAGCTAGGGGATAATAACTTTCTTATCTAATACTATAGTATTACTAGTAGCTTAATAAGCTTAATTTAAGATACTTTAACTTATACTTAATAAGTAAATAGTAAAGCTTATATACCTTTAATAATAAGTAACTATAAATACTATAAAACCTTTAACTTAATTACTTATTATAGCCTAACTTAGTGCCTTAGTAATTAACCTTACTTTACCTTTTACCTTTAACTTAGTTTTAATTATACTTAAGGTAAAGTAAAAACCTATCCTTATAAGTAACCTATATAATAATAATAAAGCCTTATTTACTATATAAAGGTTTCTAATAAAATATAAGTTATAAGTAAATAAGGACTTTATTAAAACTAATAAAAATAAGTAAATATTTATTTACTAAAACTTATTTTTTAAAGTCTAGTCTTAGGTAATTACTTTCTTTAAATAAAGTAATACTTATAACTTTAACCTTACTAAATTCCTAGAATACCTTAGATTTATATTCCTTAATTTATATAAATAAAAGATAGCTTTTATAAAGCTTAACTAAATAAAGTAAGGCTTAAGAAAGATATTTTTTATATTTTTTATTTACTTTATAAAAAAGCTTTTATTAGTAAGAGAGAAATATTAAGAAAATAATATAAAGCTAGTAAAGCTTTAATAAGTACTTAATAAGTATTTAAAAGAGATTAGTATAAGCTAAGGTATTAGCTAAAGTATATAGTATATACTATTATATAGTATTATAAGATTATAGTTAATATTAAGGCCTTTACTATAAAAAATAAGTACTAGTTTTAGTATAAACTATAGTAAGCTAAGCTTATACCTTAGACTAACTATAAGAGTAATATACTAATAACTAGAGTATATATAGCTAGGACTTAATTAGGGAAATAAAATAAGCTAGCTAAGAAAGAGAAAGGTCTAAAGCTTACTATAAATATATAATAAGCTAAATAAGTATTAGAAGTAAAGTTAGCTAAATACTATTAGAAAAGATATTACTTATAATATAAATCTAAGGATTATTATATTTAGAAGTATACTTTTCTCTTACCTTATTATCTATAGGTTAGTATTAACTTATATAAAGTAAATAAAAAAAGCATAAATAAGAAAGTAAATATTCCCTTTATAGAAAATAAGTAACCCTTAAGTAAAGTCTTATATAAGGGTAAATAAGCTAATTACTTACTATAATATAAAATAACTATTTAGGCTATATAGAGTTAGGGTAAGATATAGTATAATATATAAACTAATTACTATTCTTAATTCCTATACTCTTTAATATATATTATTATATTAATATTTAAATTAACTATAGTTATAATTATTATAGTACTATAAGTAAGTTAGTAATAAGATAGTTTAGCCTAGAGCTTATATATTTACTAAAAAGGAGGTATATCTAGACTATATTAAAAATAAAAAGGAGAGAAAAAAGAGAGAAGGAAAATACCTCCTTAATTACCTATATAGTATATACTAAAATTAACATTAATAGCTAGGAGTTATTAGTATATTTATATATTATCCTAGGTCTTATATAAGATATAATACTTAGATACTATAGCTAGAATATTATAATATAGTTATTTTGTTATGGACTAGCCCCTAGGCGACTGCAATAGGGCGTTAATATAGTATTAAGAGACTTAAGGAGAAAGAAAAAAGGGTAAGAGACTATCCCTAGTAGTGCCTCTTATACCCCCTAGGCTACTTATATAAGCTTTCTTTTCCTTACCTTAACTACTTTTACTAATTCTCTCTTTAACTACTATATAGATAATACTTAGGTAAAGCCTAAGCTTTTATATATACCCTTACTTACCTATTACTTATAAACTCCCCTTTATAATATCCCCTAGTAATATATATAATACCTATATTATATATACCCTTAGTTATTATAATAAAAACTATCCTTACTAATAGCTATTTATAAAGCATTTAATAGGCACTTACCTTATTACCTTATTATTTATTATAATAATAACCCCCTTTACTTCTAAGTATTATTTTATAGTATATATAATATATTTACCTTACTAATAAGTTATTTATTATAAATACCTGCCTTACTCTTACCTATTTATAACTTACCTAGTATAAGTATAACTTCTAGTATAAATATCTTACTTATACTTACACTATCTTACTTTTCTCTTTATATAATACTATCTCTTTATTATTATAATTTTATTAAGCTTTCTTTCTTTATCTTATTAGCTTTTTTCTCTTAATTAGTTATTTTCTTTACTAGAAATACCTTACTATTAAGCCCTTATTTTTACTTTTATAGTTACTTTTATAGCTACTCTTATAATACCTATATTCTATTTTATTAGTAAGTACCTTATAGAAAGAAACTCTAATAATAAATAGTATACTATACTTAAGTTAGTTTAGTGTCCTTATAGTTCTTATATTAAATAAGCTTTTACTACTAGTATCTTAAACTATTATTTACCTAGAAGTAAGAAATTATATTCTCCTTATTAGTAATACTATATTACCTATATATAGTATACTAGGCTTTTATTTACTAACCTATAGCTTTACTATACCCTTAAAGATCTTAAGGCTAAAATTACTATAGGTATATATATTATTAAACCTAAAGTCCCTAAGACTATAAATATAAAAAAGAAAATACCTATTTTATTTTAAAGATATTACTATCTTATTAGTTACTAAAACACTTTCCTTAACTAAGTATAGTTTAACCTAGCTTCTATTTACTTAGCTCTTAGGGTATCTTTAGCTATAAATACCCTTATAATAAATATAACTAGCCTTAATATTATCCCCTTTATTAGCACTAGCCCTTTAGCTAGTTATAGTATAGTATAGTCTATATAATAGTTACTAGCGTTTTATTTTAATAAAACTAATAAGTTATTAGTAACTTAAATACTATATATAAAGAAATATATAAATAGTTTACTACCCTTATTTAAGTACTTACTCCCTATTACTATAGTAAGAACTAATACTATTATTAAATTACTAAGTTAGGTAATAACTTCTTTTCTTATTATTATTAGTAGCTTACTTATTTTCTCTTTAAGTTAAGGTTAATAAGTTTTTCTTTTAAATATACCCTAAAAACCCTAAAGCTAGCTAGCCTTTAGCTAGAAATAATATTCCTTATCTTACTAAGGTTACCTTTTTTACTTACTATTCTCTTACTAATACTCTTATTATACCTTTACTTACTTATACTTTATATATTAAATTTACTTATACTATTTAAAACCTAGGTTATATCCTAGGTAAATAACTCTTTATACTATAACTATTACCTAGTAAGCTTATTATAGCTATATTAGTAAAGTACTAACTCTAAATAAAGGTAATATATACTTATATAAGCTCTTTTATTAATTTAAATAAAGACTTAGAGAATAATTATTCCCTTTAAGTAATAATAATAAACTATTATATATTAGTATTTTAGATATATATAGGAGTCTTTATAAGTAAATAAGTTTTCTAAAATTAATTTAGTTTATTATTATATTATATATTTCCTTATTTTACCTTAAACTTATTAAAGGCTTATATTTATACTATATTCTCTAATAGTTCCTATATAAGCTATATATAACTTACTTACTTAATAAGTATATTATATCTCTTAACTTAGCCTAGAGTATTTTAAGCTACTAGGATTTACTTAACTTAATATTCCTTAATAAGTTTATTATTACTTTTTATAAGGACTTATTTTAGTCTTAGATAGAAGTCTTAGAGCTTTTAACTAAGAAAAGAGTTCTTTATAGTATATTTAATAAAGTCTATATAAAAAACTAGGTAAATACCTCTTAGAATATCTAGCTATACTATAAGTAATATTAGGACTTTTATAATTATATACTTTACTATTACTTAATTAAGTTTTTATAAGGGGTAATTAGTTTTAATATTTTTAAGTAAAAGCTATACCTTATCTTTAACCTAGAACTATTTTACTAGCTAATATAAAGTAAATATAGTGTTTTACTACCTTTATTATATATAAGCTATTATAGCTTATACTAGATAAGTACTTTCCTAGAGATACTTAAGAAACTATATTACTTACCCCTTTAGTATTATTATAAAAGTAAACTTATTTAGTAATAACTAAACTAGCTTTAGATTATAGCTATATAGTAGCTTATTTAAGCTAACTCCTATTATAGAAAATAGCCTATTATTAATTATAAGCTAGTAAGTAACTAGATATTCTAGCTAGTTAAACTATAAGAAAGAGACTATAATATATAGTATTACCTATACCTCTTAGTTTACTTACTTTATACTATTATTAGTTTATAAGTAATATAATATAAAAAGTAACTAATTAATCCTAACTAAGGAGCATAATATTATCTAAAATTTTCCTAATTAATCTAAACTATAATCTATAATAATTAATTAAGGAAACCCTTTAAATTACTACTAGATTACTTTAAATCTCTTTATATATTCCTTAGCTTCTATAAAAGTTATACCCTTAAGCTAAATAAATTTAAAGAGTTAATTTATAATAACTATTAGATATTATAGCTTTTTTAAGAATAGTACTAGTAAGTTTATTATAAAGTTAATAGAGATTTATAACTAGAACTAGTTAGGGATAAGTAAAGGCTTTAGTAAGCCTTAGTATTATTAATAGCTCTTATAATTTCTATAGTAATAATAGTTATAAATAAACCTAGTAATATCTTATAATATCCTATTCTAGTAAAACTACTATTATAAGATTTAAAATATAATATTATAGCCTAGGTGCCTTATTACTAGTAAATTATAGCATTACTATATTAGGGTTATTATAAGAGGCTCTTATACTAGAACCTAGGTATAGCCCCTAAACTAGAGCGCCCTATAGGTACTTATAGAATAATTTATTACTTACTCCCTTATTAATACCTTAATAGAAAGCCTCTAGGCTTTTTCTTAAATAGCCTTTAATTAAATACTATATATAAGGTTAAAGATAATAGCTTAGTCCTATAAGGTTTAAAGGTATTTAGTAATAAAGAGAACCTTACTAGCTAGTAGTAATACTATACTATTATTATCTTATTACTTATTTAGTAATAGTAAGAGTTATATAATAGTAATAGGTTATAGAATATATTCTATTCTAAAGGTAGCCCTTTCCTAGTCTTACTCCCTTTAAGAAAGAGTATTTAGTTACTATACTTATATACTAGGTTTATACTAAAGGTAAAAATTAAATAGTATAAGTATATTTACTTATTAAGCTTATTACTCTAATATTAACTAGGGAGTTATAAAGTACTCTAGGTTCTTATAGTTTATATAAATTATAAATAAATAGAAAATACCCTATAGCTTAGCTAACTATACCTTAAGGTATAAGATAATAGCTAATAGTTTCTTATTATAAATTATATAGTTCTTTTATAAAAATATAAGGCTAGTAAAGTAATAAGTAACTAGGTATATAACACTATCCTAGCCTTACTAGGAAAGGTATTCTCTAATAGCTATTCCTAAATAATTAGCTTTTATTACTATAGGAAAATCTAAATCCTATTATACTAGAACTAGGTATATAATAAAGGTATCCTTTAGCTTATTAAAGGCATTATTCTCTTTAGGTCCTTATTAGAAAGGGGTATTTCTCTTAGTTAATTATATTAGTAATATTACTAGCTTTAAAAAGTTACTAATAAAGTTATAGTAAAAATTAGTAAACCCTAGGAAGCTATAAACCCCCTAAAGTTTTATAGAGGCTACTTACTCCCTTATAGCTATAACCTTTACTAGGTTTAAATAGATAAAATAACTTACTATAATAATATATCCTAGGTATTAGACCTCCTTTACTATAAATATAAACTTATTAAGATTTAAGTATAAACCTATAGCCCTTAGGTAGCCTAATATTAGCTAGACCTTAGCTATATAGTCTTTTCTTAATCCCCCTAAGTAAACTAAGATATTATCTAAGTATACTATAATAAAATCCCCTAATATATTCCCTAAGGATTTATTAATATAATATTAGAATATTACTAGTGCACTAGCTAGGCTAAAGGGGTAAACTAGCTACTTAAATAGCCTAAACTTAGTTTAAAATACTATAAGGTACTCCTAGCCCTTAGTAATCTATAGCTTATAAAATACTATATAAATATTTACCTTTATAAACTAGTATACCTAGGATAAGGAGTAAAGTGTTTTCTTAATTAATAGGAAAGGGTAATAATTCTATACTATTATCTTATTAAGAGTATAGTAGTTTATATAAAAATACTAACTCTTATTAGGTTTTTTAATAAGAAAGACTAGGGCTATAGCTAATAAAAAGCTAGTATAAATATAACCCTTATTTATTAAGTCTATAATCTAGTGCCTAACCTCTAGAAGCTAGTCCCTTAGTATATTATATAGTAGTCCTTATAGGAGTATTAGCTTAAACTTATCCTAGTTTTAGCGTAAGTATATATAGTAATTAAAAGACCTCTAATAAGGAAGTAAGCTATTAGCTCTAGCCTTATTAAAAAGGTCTATAAAGTTAGCTAATTCCTTAGGTAATATTAATATATCTAGATTATTAGGCTTTATCTTAGACACTATAATTTATAGTACTATTATTATTTTACTAAGGCTTATAATAATAAACTTTATAAAAGTATCTTTCCTATAGTATACCTAGCGTGCTTCTATAGTATATAAGGATTTAATAATCCCCTATACTAGTGTCTTTACCTTATACTTAAAGGCCTTAGAGATATATAAGCTCTTTATTACTTTAATAACTAATTACTATTTTACTATATAAATAACTATATTATAATATTCTAGCTATAGTATCCTAAGTATTATATCTTATATAAGACCTAGGATAATATATAAATACACTAATAACTCCTAGCTATTAATATTAATTCTAGTGTGTATTATATAGGTAATTAAGGAAGTATTTTCTTTCTTTCTTTTTCCCTTTATTTTTATTTTTACTATAGTCTAAATATACTTTCTTTTTAGTAAATATTTAAGCTCTAGGCTAAACTATTTTATTACTAACTTACTTATAGTATTATAATAATTATAACTATAGTTAATCTAAATATTAATATTATAATATATATTAAAGAGTATAGGAATTAAGAATAGTAATTAGTCTATATATTATACTATATCTTACCTTAACTCTATATAGCCTAAATAGTTATTTTATATTATAGTAAGTAATTAGCCTATTTACCCTTATATAAGACTTTACTTAAGGGCTACTTATTTTCTTTAAGGAGAATATTTACTTTTTTATTTATACTTTTTTTATTTACTTTATATAAGTTAATAGTAACCTATAGATAATAAGGTAAGAGAAAAGTATACTTTTAAATATAGTAATCCTTAGATTTATATTATAAGTAATATCTTTCCTAATAGTATTTAGCTAACTTTACTTTTAATACTTATTTAGCTTATTATATATTTATAGTAAGCTTTAAACCTTTCTTTTTATTAGCTAGCTTATTTTATTTCCTTAATTAAGTTCTAGCTATATATACCTTAGTTATTAGTATATTACCCTTATAGTTAGTCTAAGATATAAGCTTAGCTTACTATAGTTTATACTAAGACTAGTACTTATTCTTTATAGTAAAAGCTTTAATATTAACTATAATCTTATAATACTATATAATAGCTATATACTATATACTTTAGCTAATACCCTAGCTTATACTAATCTCTTTTAAATACTTATTAAGTACTTATTAAAGCTTTACTAGCTTTATATTATTTTTTTAATATTTCTCTTTTACTAATAAAAGCTTCTTTATAAAGTAAATAAAAAATATAGAAAATAGCTTTCCTAGGCTTTACTTTATTTAGTTAAGCTTTATAAAAGCTATCTTTTATTTATATAAATTAAAGAATATAAACTTAAGATATTCTAGGAATTTAATAAGGTTAAAGTTATAAGTATTATCTTATTTAAAGAAAGTAATTACCTAGGACTAGACTTTAGAGAATAAGTTTTAGTAAATAAATATTTACTTATTTTTATTAGTTTTAATAAAATCCTTATTTACCTATAACTTATATTTTATTAGGAATCTCTATATAGTAAATAAGGCCTTATTACTATTATATAAGTTACTTATAAAGATAGGTTTTTATTTTACCTTAGATATAGTTAAGACTAAGTTAAAAATAAAAGGTAAAGTAAGGTTAATTACTAAGGCACTAAGTTAAGCTATAATAAGTAATTAAGTTAAAGGTCTTATAGTATTTATAGTTACTTATTATTAAAGGTATATAAGCTTTACTATTTACTTATTAAGTATAAGTTAAAGTATCTTAAATTAGGCTTATTAAGCTATTAGTAATGCTATAGTATTAGATAAGGGGGTTATTATCCCTTAGCTAGGTTAGTCTTATAGTTAAAGTATACCTATTATATTTATTAATATAGTTATTAGTATTTCTATTATGTCTTTTAGTAGTTATTATAAAGAACTAAAGAAAGTCTCTTAATTATTATAAACTAGCCCCTAGGTAACTACAATAGGGTGTTAATATAGTATTAAGAGACTTAAGGAGAAAGGGTAAGAGGCTATCCCTAGTGGTGCCCCTTATACCCCCTAGGCTACTTATATAAGCCTCCTTTTCCTCACCCTAACTGCTTTTACCAATCCCCTCTTTAACTGCTATACGGACAATGCTTAGGCAAAGCCTAAGCCCTTACATATTTACATAGTGAAATAGTAATTAGTTATTAAAGTAATAAAGGGCTTATATATCTCTAAGGCCTCTAAGTATAAGGTAAAGACACTAGTATAAGGGATTATTAGATCCTTATATACTATAGAAGCATACTAGGTATACTATAAGAAGGACACTTTTATAAAGTTTATTACTATAAGCCTTAGGGAGATAATAATAGTATTATAAACTATAGTGCCTAAGATAAAGCCTAATAATCTAGATATATTAATATTACCTAAGGAATTAGCTAACTTTATAGACCTTTTTAATAAGGCTAGAGCTAATAGCTTACCTCCTTATTAGGGGTCTTTTAATTACTATATACACTTATACTAGAACTAGGATAGGTCTAAACTAATACTCCTATAGGGATTACTATATAATATACTAAGAAACTAGCTTCTAGAGGTTAGGCGCTAGATTATAAACTTAATAAATAAGGGTTAAATTTATACTAGCTCTTTATTAGCTATAGCCTTAGTCTTTTTTATTAAAAAACCTAATAAAGGTTAGTGTTTTTATATAAACTACTACACTCTTAATAAGATAATAGTATAAGATTACTACCCTTTTCTATTAATTAAGAAAATACTTTACTTTTTATCCTAGGTATACTAGTTTATAAAGGTGAATATTTATATAGCATTTTATAAGCTATAGATTACTAAGGGCTAGGAGTACTTTATAGTATTCTAAACTAGGTTTAAGCTATTTAATGTCACGGCTTGCACCGAAAGGTTGTAAACGAAGTAATGGCTAAGACTATCGCAGTCGCTGCTAGATAGATGCTAGCTAGGGGCGGGTGCGTGAAGGTTTTAATCTCTAACCTAGCACTAATAATGTGCGCAGTCTTTAATAAATACCCCGCTCTACGAGCACGTAGTGTGTGGCTAGGATTGTGACCTCTCAAGACCTCTCTCACAAGACCACAGGCCTCTAGACCTCGGCATTGTCAGATCTATTGGCATCGCTAGATCAATCGGATCCCTAGTCATATAACTATCTAGCTAGATAAAATCCCTAGATTCCCTCCCCTTTTATAGAAAATTAACTCTCCCTTCGTTGCCTTTAGCTTAGATTATTTAATAGATAAGATAACCTAGCATTGTGTTTAACCTAATAAGATAAATTTAACCTAGTATTAAAAAGAGACCTCTTTTAGCTTAGATCCTCGCAATGGATCGCAAATATCGCAGACCTAGATCCCGTTATCTAGGTTCTAGCTTTAATATCGTTAAATTCGTTAGTATTATTAGTATTGTTAATATTATCGTTTTCGTTGTTATCATTATCGTTGTCTTTTCCGTTGTTTTTAGGTGGTTGTTTTTGCCTAACAAAAATAGTGGAGGAACGGGGAATAGTCCTATTAGACCTTCTGCCATTAAATTCGATAATCCCCTCCTAATATTGCCTCTCTTGTTATTTCCCCCTTTGGTTATCCCTTTGTATGATTATTATAATTATTAGTAGCATTTCACCTCTTTTCCCTTTAATCCAGGTCGCTAGATTAAATCCCTTTAATCCGATCATTTGATCTAACATCATCAAAATCGTCGGATTAGTCAGATTAATTAATTAGGACCGTTATAACCTTTTCCCCTTAATCCGGGCAGCTAGATCAAAGCCCTTTATTCCGATTATTTAATCAAGGTTATCTGACTTATCTAATATCATCAAAATCATCGGATTTGTTAAATCAAATGATTGCGACTGTTATAACCTTTTCCCTCTTAACCTAGGTTAGCTAGGTTAAACCCTTCCTTTTTAACCTTTTAACCTTTTAACTTTTCTTTCTAGCTTTAACCTCTTCTAGCTTTAACCTTTATTTCTAGCTTTAACCTTCTTTTCCTAATTTTTAACCTTCTAACCTGCCTAGCTTAAACCAATTTAATACCCTAGTTTTTGCTTAGCTATTCGTTAGGGAGGCAAGCATCTAGACCTTCGACTGACCTTCAATAAATCGGGTCTTTTATGATTAGACCTTTGACCTAACCTTTATTAAATAAGTCCGTCATTAAAGATTAATTAATCTAACTATCTGACAAGGCCTCTAACCGTTAAAGACCTCTTTAACTAACAATTCCTCTAACCTTTAAAGAGGGATTTAATGTCAGAAGGTCTTCTAAAGAGGTCTCTAACCGATGACAAGGGCTTCTGTTATTAGATTAATTAATCTAACTATCTGACAAGGCCTCTAACCTTTAAAGACCTCTTTGACTAACAATTCCTCTGACTTTTGAAGGGGAATCTAACTAATAGAAGGTCTTTTAATAAGGCCTCTAACACTAACGAACCCTCTGTTATAGATTAATTAGTTAATTAATTAGACTTACGGTTATTCTAGCTCTAACCGTTAGGCTAGATTAATCACTAATAATCCCTCTAACTATTTAACGAGGCCTCTAACCATTAAAGGCCTCTCTAACTGATAATTTCTCTGACTTTTAAAGAGGAATCTAACTAATAGAAGGTCTTCTAATGAGGTCTCTGCCGTTAATAAAAGCTTCCGTTATTAGACTAATTAATCTAACTATTTAATAAGGCCTCTGACCATTAAAGATCCCTCTAACTAATGATTTCTCTGACGATTGACGAGGAATCTGACTGTTAGAAGGTCTTCTAAAGAGGTCTCTAACCGAAGATAAGGGCTTCTGTTATCAGATTAATTGATCCGACTGTCTGACAAGGCCTCTAACCTTTGAAGACCTCTTTAACTAACGATTCCTCTGACTTTCAAAGAGGAATCTAACTAATAGAAGGTCTTCTAACGAGGTCTCTGCTATTAATAAAAGCTTCTGTTATTAGACTAATTAATCTAACTATCTGATGAGGCCTCTGACTGTTAAAGACCTCTTTAACTAATAATTCCTCTGACTTTTAAAGAGGAATCTAACTAATAGAAGGTCTTCTAACGAGGTCTCTGCTATTAATAAAAGCTTCTTGTTACGTGCAGGTTTGGCACGATGTAAGGCGAATCCATTAGAGAGGCTAACGGATTTACTATTATAAGGTTATACTAAGTTTACTATAAGAGCTACTATTAGGTATAAGGTAAGATATCTAAAGAAGGTTAATTCTTTTTATCTAAAGTCTAAATCTAGTCTTATATACACTTGCATTTAGCTTTGCTATATAATAAGTGCTAGGTATGCCTTAAAAGATAACTATCCTAGTTAGAGGTAGTTAGACTATAACTAGATTTATTTTTTACCTAGCTAAGTAAATTAACAAAAAATTATCTATTAAAATCACATAAAAGAAAAATTTAGAATAGCTATTACTATATATTATAATAACTTTTTAGCGCTATATATCCCTTAATAGGTCCTTTAGAATTATTATATTAAATAATATATTTAACCTTTCTAAAATTAATTTTCTATTTACTACCTTCCTATTTTCTATTACTAATTTCCTATTATTTAGTAAATTCTTAAGTTTTATTATATTAACTATTTCTATTTTAATTTAGTGCTAATTTACTCTCTTAATCTAGCAAACTAGCGAATTTATCTAGCTTTTAGCAAATTCTTAAATTCTATTATACTAACTATTTCTATCCTAATTTAGTCTAAATCTATTTTCTTAATTTAGTAAACTAGCGAATTTATTTATCTCTATTACTTTAATAATTAGTAAGGGCAAAGTTAGAGATACTATTTATCTTTATATTACTACTATCTTTAATTTATCTAATAATATAAGTAGCGTTTTATTTAGGCTAGGTAAGACTAGTATTACTAGCGCTCCTTATTATAAAACTATTTAGTTTTTTACTATTTTACTAGGTAGCTTAAGCTTCTTTATTAGCATTAGTAGTAGTGCTATTTTCTCTTATAGATATTTATTACTTAATCTTGTGTTATTTAGCGTTCTTTATCTTATAGGGTGTTAAATTTACCTAAAACTAGTGTTATTAAAGACTAATTCTTCTTACTTAGTATTAATAGTAAGCCTATCTTACCTTATAGTTACCTATTACCTAAATTTAGTATTACCTAAGCTAGTATTACTAGAGTTAGTATTACTAAGGTTACTTTTGCTTTCTTAGTATTTTCTTTATATCTTTTTTACTTCTTTATTAGCTTAATAATAGTTACTACCTAATCCTATATCTTTTTTAATATCTCTATTACTATATTAGCTAGAGCTATAATCTTTTCCTTATACTTATCCTTTTAAACTATACTTTATTTTAAAATATTAATCTATTTATTAAATTTAATTAGTATTTTACTTATATTAAGTTTAGTAATTCTCTCTTTCTAGTTTTTTAATATATTTAATATCTTTAAAAACTTATCTTAGATTACTATTGCCTCCTTTTATATTAAAGCTATTAGTTAGTAAACTTCCTTTACTAATTCCTTTACTATTATATACGCTTTATTTACCTATTTTCTAGTATCTTTAAATCCTTTCTTTACCTAGTTAACTTAATTAACTAGGTTATTAATCTTACTTTACTTATATTATTTACTTCTTTCTTTATCCTTTTATAATTCTAATGATTTTTATATTAACTCCTTCTCTATACTAATGTAAAGTAAGTTTACTTATCTAATACTAGCTAAAGTACCTATAATTATAGTATTTACTACGCTATACTTATTAGTAAAATAAAGAGCTAAAAGATTTACTTATAGTAATAGAGATAATATACTATTATATATAGCTATCTATTATTTATATTTAACTATTATACTATTATAAAAGGCTACTACTACTGTTTTTACCTAGCCCTTTGCTTTTCTTATTACTTTATATTCTATTAGATTAATAGTAATTTAATATATAGGCTTTCTTACTTACCTTACTATAGCTTATTTTATAATTAATATAGCCTTTTATTCTTTAAATATAGTAAAGATTTATATAATTATATTTTACTATAATATAAAATATATATCCTTTAAGTTAACTTTTAATTTATTAAATACTATTATAGTGCCTTTAAGGGCGAATTTATATATATAAGCTTATATTATATATTTAATATCCTAATTACTATTTTTATAACCTAATTTAGTATGTCTAAACTTACTAAAATTAACTCCTTTAATACTCTTTTCTTTATATTTTATATTAAACTCTTCTATTACTCTTTTATATACTATTATACTAATATTAAGTAGTAGTATTTAAGTATTAGTTTTAGATTTAGGCTTCCTAAATCTAAGGAATAATAGCTTAAAATTAAGGTCTATAATTTATTTATAGACCTATAATAATCTAATAATATACTTAGTAAGCATTTTACTAATATTATTATTTATCTTACTTTTTACATCCTTATATTTACCCTTAGTACCCTTAGCTTTAGTCTTTTTATTACTTTTAGGTTTAGACTTTAGTTTAGGACTATCCTTAGTAAGGTTAAATCTTACCTTATTACTATTATTTTTGTTTAATTTATTAGTAAAATCCCTATTCTTTTAATTTACTTTTATTTTCTTTAGTTACTCTTATCTTATAACTCTTATATAATTATCCTTAATTAAATCTTCTATTACTTATTTATATTTATATTACTTTATATTTAAATTTAACTTTATACTTATAAAGTTATTATTATTATTATTATTACCTTACTTCTTAGTATTAACTATATCTTAAATAACCTTTACTATATTAATATTTTTATTATATCCCTTTATTAATTATAATAGTATATTTAATTTATTTTATCTTATTCTTAGTTTATCTAAATACTACTATAATTATAACTATATAATTTATTATATAAGGTATAAATATATCTCTAGCTAATTCTAATATTTTACCTAACTTAAATAGTGTTTAAAGAACTTTTTCTCTTTATAATAGGTTATAGTTCCTAGTTTTACTAAAAGCTTATTTATTTACCTAATATATTTAGCTCTTTCCCTATTAGTAATAAATTACTACTATACTAAATTAGTAACTATAAGCTAACCTAATAGTTAATTCTATTATATTAAAGCTAGGATTTAAATATAAAGGTATCTTACTTATATTTACTTATAAAGTATTTAATTATATATATTAACCTTATTATTAAAATAAATAAAATCTAGTATAGCTTTTAAGTTATAGTATAGATTTATATAATATTTATAAAGCTTATATTTAACTTCTAGTATAATATTTTTATGTTTTACTTAATATTTCTTATAGTTATTATAATTCTATATTTCCTATAGCTAAATTAATTCTATTTCTTATAGCTTTTAGAAAACTTTATAACCTATATTATTATCTTTAGGCTTATAGGCTATTAAGTAAAAATAGGACTAAGATAGATTTAACTACGCTTTTATTAGATTTAACTATATATAAGTAATAGTAATATTAGGGGATAATATAAAGTAAGAGTATAGTAAGCTTTCTCTAGTTAGTGTAAAAGAGCAATATATATAAGAGAGTCTAGTAGCTTTAATTTATTTTATTAAATCTAGCTATTTACTATTAACTTTTTTCTTTTATTATTACTATTTTATAGGCGGATTAAGGCCTTTCTTTACGTATTCCCTTTACTAATTAATTAGGTTTTTCTTAAGGTAGTCTTTTACTATCTTAGCTATATTAATTTATATTTTGCTTTTAGCTATCTATTAATTATCTTTAGCTAGATATCCCTTCTATTTAATAAGGAATTTCACTCTTACTATTTTAGTCTATTTAAAAATCTTAACCTAATAACTATAGATTTATTTAATTTCCTAATAATTTACTTTCTCTAGATTATTAAATATAATTAGTAATAAAGCTAGTTTTTCCCTATTAAATAAATCCTTTTCTTATACTAGTTTTTATATTTATATTACTAATATTACTAGATAGACTTAAGAGTCTAAAGGGAAATCTAATTAATATACTAATAGGTTTACCTTTTCTAGTACTTTATATAGCCTTACTCTCTATAGTAACTATTTTTTCTTAGGCTTACTAGGTAACTTATATCCCTTATATAATTATAAATATACTATATCCCCTATATTAATATTAACTAGTTTATAATAATTATTATACTAAATCTTAGTAAGGGTAGTAGCTATTATAATTACTAGCTAAGCCTTATATTAGTATAGCTTTTATAATATTACTATATTATTTACGCTAGCCCTAGTATTAGTTATATTATTTAGAGAAAGAAAGTTAATAATACTTAAAGGGCAAAATCTATATAATAGCTTATTAGGAGCCTGCCTTATACTTATTACTATAGTGTTATTTAGTTAATACTATAGTGCTAGAAGTAGTAATATCTATACTATATTTAAGTCTATTACTATATAATATTAGATTATAATTATTACTATCTAATTTTTCCTTTTTACTATTTTATTTATTTAGGGATAGTATACTATACCTATAAGAAGTTTAACTCCTATATATTTAAATATCTTTTTCTATATATTAGATATAAATTTTAGGTCTTTATTACTAATAATTTACCTTAGTAATCCTTAATCTATAATATATAGCGTATAAAGAAGTAATTTTGCCTAGATTTTTACTAGGTATATAATATGCCCTAGTATTAGAAAAGTCCTTTTACTAAATAGGTAATTTACTAGGTATAATAAATTATATATTATATATTCTTTTATTTACTATATTATATTTATAGCTAATACTTCTAGTATATCTATAATAAAATTAAGTAAAATTATATAAAAAGGCATTAGTTTTAACTATAAAGGTTATAACTCTCCTAGTGATTTTAAGTAATTAATTATATTCTCCTAATATACTATATAATAGGCTATATAGTTATAAATCTATTAGCTTATTTATAAGAAACACACTAATTAAAGCTCTACTACTATCCTAGTAATTCTAAAATATTACTATTTATTATAAACTAGTTATAGTATAGATTTAACCTCTATTATTAGAATATAAAGATAGAAAAACCTATCTTTACTATAATAGTATAATAAACTATCCTTATATAAATCCTATTTATATAGGGGAATTTTTAGTCTAATCTAGGCATTCTTTACTACTTATCTCTCTTAGTATACTCTTATAGCTATAATAATTTAGCTAAACTTTTAGTTAGATTAATACCCTTAGATAATTCTAGCCTTAAGGTTATTATTAATTATTATAGTTATAATGTATTCCTTAGTAGTAAAATATACGCTTATATCTAGTTTATTATATTAACTTTTTTGCGTTACTTCCTTATAAGTTACCTTTACTAGTAACCTTAAAAGTGTATCTAGCACTATATTTAGCACTCCTAGTATATATATTACTTTTAAGTTAAATTATAATAAATAATTTATAACCTTAGCTAATTTTAGATTAGCCTTATCTAAATCTATTATTAATAAGAAAGTGTGTTTAATAATACCTTTTACTAGAGAATAGTTAGTTAATATATTAACTACTATATTATTAGATTAAACTATTTTTAGAGCTTTTTAATACTCTATATAATTATAGTTACTTTTACTTTAGTTAAACTATATTATTTCTTAATACTTAATATTACCCTTAAAAGAAATAAAATTAGCTATATTTAGTTACTCTTAATATCCCTTCTAGGAATACTTTAACTATCCTATTCTTTTTATAATTAGAATATATATAAACTAAATCCTTCCTTATAGGTATTAATTTTAAGGAAAAGTAAATTCTTTAAATTATAATACTATAAGGTTTATTTCTTACTTAAGAATATTTTAATATCTTTAAAAGCCTTTTTCTTCTCCTTAGTTAATAAAAATATCTTTTATTATATTAATCTTTTCTATACTAGTTTTAAAATACTAGTAATTTTCTTATCCTTATTATAAAACTCCTTTAATAATGCTATTTTTTATTTCTATAATAGTTAGATTTATATATTAAACTATAGGATTTTATTATAAAGAAGACTAGCTATTCTAATAAAAGTTTTAAGACTTAATAAATTACTTAGAAAAATCACTTTTTAAAAGGCTTTAAGTCTATTATTAGTATTAATAATTCTATTACTATTTATAATAAAACTAAGTAATTAAATAGCTAGGTAACTAATAAAGGACTTTTTTATAGTAATTATTATCCTATTTTCCTTAAGGATTTTAAGCATAATATTAAGGTAAACTAAATGCTCCTTAATACTATCTAAAAATATAATAATATTATTAATATATACTTATATAAAATGTTTATATTTTTAGAATAATTTATCTATAAATTATTAGGTAAAAGCAAGGGAATTCTTATATCCTATTAAAGCTATATTTAATGCCTTAAGGCCTTAATTTAATATAAATACTATATATGCCTAGTGGTCTTTTCTAACTAGTAACTAGTAGAAAAATCCTATTTTATTAAATAAAGAATAAACCTCCTTACTATAGGTATTATCTATAATATTACTTTAGTCTAGTAAAGGGTATATATCTAGTATTACTATATTATTAAGTAATCTTATATTAATTATAACTTTTCCTTTCCTTTTCTAACTAGTTTCTTACTAAACTATAAATACTAGATACACTATAGTTACTAGCTTATCTAAGTATATTATCTTCCTTTTTAGGTAAAGTTTATTATATACTTTATTAAGTTTACTTATATCTTAGCTACTTAATCTATAAGGTCTAATTAGCCTTATTTAATATTACTACTTATTAATAAGATTAATCCTTATTCTCTTATTCTTAGGCATAGAAATAATACCTTTATTTTAATAGATATTATATTTATTAGAAAGCTAGATAAATTTACTTATATCTTTATAGTTAATATTAGTAATTTATACTCTAAATTTATTAGTAATATATAGAATCTCTTCTAGATATAAAATCCTATATAATAGCACTCCTATATTAACTTTCTTTAAGTTAAGCTTATTCTTTTTCTTATTAGATTTATTACTATCCTTATCCTTATTTTTTATTTTCTTTATAATATCTTTACTAAAATAAGTATAATATATAAAAGGGTTATTAATTATATAGTTAGTATTAACTTTACTAGCTACTATTAGCTATATAACCTTTTTATGCTTATAAATTATAATAGTTTTATTAGTTAGGTTATAGGTAATTATTTGCCTTTAGCTAGTATTACTAAATAAAGTATTAGGAAAATATTCTAAATATAATTACATATAATATACACTTATTTCCTAATTTCTTTATATTACTTTCTAACTAACTAGTATATATACTAATACTTTTAGTAAAATTAACACTATTTATATAGTAATTACTCTCTAATAAAGAACTTTAGTAACTAGCCTAAAAATCTTTACTAGTACTATTATACTATAGACTAACTAAAAAACCACCCTAAAGTGTATAAAATTAAGCTTTACTTTATACTTATAAAGGAAATTTATTCCTAGTAATAATTTTAGTCCTAGATTTAGTATTATATTTACTATTACTATAAAATATCTAGTGATTTTAGTTTTATAAGCTATCCCTAGAATATAAAAATTAAATATAGCTTTTTTAGTTATAAAAAAGAAAGACCTTACTTTAAATATAAGCTTAGGTTCTTATATTACTTATTTTATATTTAATTTATTTTACTAGAGCTATGCCTTATTTACTAAAATTAATAATATTTCTAAGTTAAGGTAAATTTAATAACTCTTACCTCTATTATTAAACTTAATATTAATCTTTAAATATATATTTACTTACTTCCTATTATATTTAACTTCTTATAGTCTTATAATAGCCTTAATTACTTATTTTAAAACTAGTTAGTTTAGCTTTATTAAATCTATCCTTATAGTGTTTTTATTTACCTCTTTTTTAATATTTTCTATAAAGTAAGTTTTAATAAAATTTAAGTCCTATACTTAGGTTTTTATATAGTTATTCTCTTTAACCTCCTTTTCTTTAGCTATATAATAACTATATTCCTAAAGATAAGTCTTATATTATTATATATAAGAATTATTATTATCTACTATAATATAAGCATATTCCTTATCCCTAGTAAATAGTTTCTTCTAATATTAAAATTACCTAGGCTATTACTACTAGCTAAATACCTCTAATAGTCCTAGATCCTATGATTATTATTATTTATATTAGACTAGGGGGCAGAGCATTGCATTACATTACATTACATTGTGTAATGTTTGTAATGTAATGTATTTAATACACATTACATTACATTACATTACACATTACATTACATTACACCTTACCCCTAAATATTACATTACATTACATGTAATTATTTGTAATTATTTGTAATTATTTTTTATTTTTTCTCTTTTAAGTAATTACTTTAATTATAAGCATTAAGAGAGTATCTATATATATATATAATAGCTTATAATAGCTTAATACTTATACTAGTTTAGCTTATACTAGCTTAAATAAGCTTATACTAGGTTATAATAGCTTATATTACTTTATAATATTATTAGTATTAAAGTTTTTTAAAAAAAAAATAGAAAAGAAATATATAAAATATAAATACTAGTAATTATAAGTAAATTACTATAGTAAAAGCTATAGTTATTAATAACTTAGTATTTTAAGGTTTTTAAAAATATTAATATCATAAAAATATTTTCTCTTTTATATTTTTTAAAATAATAATAATAGTAAAATAATAATAGTAATAATAATAATAATAATAATAGTAATAATAATAGTAATAATAATAGTAATAATAATAGTAATAATAATAGTAATAATAATAGTAATAACAATAGTGATAACAATAGTGATAACAATAGTGATAACAATAGTTATAATAATATAAAAATCTTTATTAAGGGAAAACTAGACTAAACTAGGAAAAAACCCTTCTAAAGATTTACTTAGTCTAAGTTAGAATATATATCTTCTGAAGAAGAACTAGATAAATCTTGGGATTTATCTAATTTCTCTTTTTCCTTTGAAGAAGATATAGTATCTGAATCCTCAGAAAAAGAGCTATAATAGTCATATAGCTCTGAATATTACTTAGTAGTAATATTATCTTCCTTTTCCCAATTCTTTAATAGAATTAGTTCCTTAATTATAGAATGTTTTAAGGAAGTTCGGCGCTTAGTAATAATATTCCCACCAGTATTAAAGGTGCTTTCTATTGCACCAGAAGTGGCAGGAATAGCTAGATATCTTCTAGCTATTATGCTTAAAATAGGGAAAGACTTTTGGTTATCTTCCCACCATTTAAAGATATCTTCCTTTATTATAATATTAGTATAATAATAAGATATAATAGGAAGAAATATTTACTTACTTTATCCTCTTTAGGTTCTAAGTTAGTAAAAGTAGGGATTTCATTCTTTCGAGTTTTTTAAATAGATTTATCCCTCTTATTTAAGAATAACCCTTTATAGAGGTTAGAAGACTTAGGCTTAGGTCAAGGCTTAGAAAAGGTTCTAGGCTGAATAGGCCCTCCAATTTCTACTAGAAATTGGGTATTTTCTGGCTCTGAATTATCTAAGCCTAGCCCTAGGCCTAAATTAGCCTGATTTTCCTTATAAGTAGGAAGAAGCCTAGTATTAAGGTTAGTAATAATAATAATAATAATAATAATAACTATTATACTTACGAATTATAATCCTTTTCTAAGTTATCTAGTAACTTTTTAATTATTCTTGATTGTAATCTAAGCTTATCTTTTATAGTAATAAGATTAAGCCTAGGGTCTAATAACATAGCATATAAATAAGGCTTATAAAAGTAGTAATTATTTCCTATATCTTATGGGAAATAATTACCTAGCTTTTCTAAGCCAATATCTATAGAGGCTATAAAGACCTTACCAAAAGGATTATAAACGTGTTTCTAATTTTATAAGTTAGTATAATATAACTAAAAAGAAAGTAAAATAGATAAATACCTGGTTATTATAAGCCTTTTGGTCCTCTTTTATATTATTAAGATATTCATATATCTTAGTAATAAAAAGTGGGACTAGACTTAAAGTATTATACTTCTGGCTTTAAAGTATAATAGTAGGTTCGTGAAAAACCTCTAATATGCTGCTTAAGGTTGCTAAATCAGCCCATTCTTGTGTTATAGGCATAGCATCTTTAAGGGCAGCAATATTAGTTTCCCTATTAAGAAGAATAATAGCTTCTTTAAGCTCTAAAGAAGTATTAATCATCTTATAGGTTGAATTCCACCTTGTTTCATTGGCTATAAATATAATAGATTAGTATTAATTATAATTATAATAAGAATTAAAGACTTACCTAAAGGAATCTTCGTAATATTACAATTCTTAGCTAGGTTACCTTGTGTTTTTGCTTTTCTAAGGCATTTTAACCAAGTTTTATATAAAGCTTGATTATTCTTAATTAGAATAGCAATCCTTTTAACCTTTCCTAGTATACCTATAATTAAAATTAGCATTATTAGATAGAAAATAGTAAAGAATAATAGATTAATAGATTAATTACTTACCATTTGCTAAGGATTTAAATTGTTAAAAATCAGGATTCCCTTGGATATACGAGGTTTCTTCTGTAAAATAGTGAAGATATTCACTATTCTTAAAACTTTCTAAGTCTTCCTTAGAAGACATAGATTTAATAAAATTCATAATAATATCCTTAGCTACGATATTAAGAACGTGAGCTATACATCGGATATCATATGGTTCAATACTAATACTATTATAACTCTTATTAATATAAGAAGTTATAAAAGTATTATTATTAGAACCATTATCCCTAGTAAAACTATATATAAATTAGAATTAAAGCATAATAATAGTTATAATATTTAAAGAAATAACTTACCTAAGAATATCCTTAGGCTCTAAGTAATAGTCTTTAATAAGATTATTAAAGCATTAGTAAATATAAGCTCCAGTATGTGAATTTGATAGATATTCAAATCCTATAAGCAAAATAATTAGTAAATAATAGAATTAATACTAATTAAAAGACTTACCAATTAGCTTATATTCTAGCTTAAAGTTTAGATTAAGCCAGCTTATAATAACCCCTAGATAAGACTTCGAATTAAACGAAGTCCAAATATCTAGTTAAACTGAAATTAAACCTTGATGTTTAATTTGATATTGGATTTGTTAAAGGATTTTTTGCTTAGATAAATAATACATAGTATTTATTCTATGTATTATTATTCGGTGACTAAGCAAAGAAGCTAAATCATTATTTCTATATAAGTTAGCTTACTTAACTAATAACTATAATAGTTATAGGAAAAGTTAACTTACCTAGAATAATAATTTAGTAAATTTTTAAAGGATTTGCTATTAATAATAGCAAAAGAAAGGTTATTTTCTAGTAGAAATTTAATAACTAGAATAACCGCTTCTTCAGATAAAAATTCCTCTAAAATAGTATGATTTCGAGGTCTTTTTGTTGAAAAAAAGGAAGTTAAAGAAGACTGATTTGTAGGAGTAGATACTACTGGAATTTCAGGTACTAGATTATAGTTAGTATAGAATTAATTAATTAAAATTCAAAATAAATAGAATAAAACACTTACTAATAATCTTTTCGGGTTTCTTTTCTTCTAATTTAGAAGTAGCAATTTCTAGGTGCTTAATTTGATAGTGTTAAACCCCATTAGAAGCTTAGAATCTCTTTACTTTGCTTCTAAATGTAAAATTACATTTAGATTGCGTACAAAAGCATATAATTTCCCTTTCTTTATTATATTTAATATTAGATAACTGATAATTAAATAAATTATGGGTAAAAATATATGCTTTTGAAGAAAACTCGTAATCTTGTTGATTTTCAAGGGTTTTCTCATATAATCCTAGAAGATTACTTGCTTAAGAAGGCCCTGAAGCTAGGCTAGCCTGGCTAGGCCTAGAGGGTAAGCTAGGCCTAGAAGGGCTAGGCATACTAGCATCAGAATCGTTATCGTTATCTGAGAGGTGAAAAGAGAAATCCATAGTAAAGTGGGTTTTTTTTCTGATTTTTCTGATTTTTCCGATTTTTCCGATTTTTTCTGATTTTTGCTGATTTTTCTGATTTTTAAAGGTATTTTTTTCTGATTTTTCTGATTTTTCTGATTTTTTTCCTGATTTTCGCTAATTTTTCTGATTTTCTGATTTTCCGATTTTTTTCTGATTTTTCTGATTTTTGTTTTTTAGGGGTTTTATAACTTATTTAAGGTGTAAAAAGATTGCAAAAACAAGAGTAAATGGATGTAACTAGCTTTACTATGTATGGGTTTTTTAACCGTTTTTTTCTGATTTACTAAGGTAAAAAGAGAAGAGAAAATAAAGAAAGAAAAGAGAAAGCAGGGGAATACCCCTCCTTAAAAATTTTTTCACTTACCTAAGCAAGTGGGTTATAAATGACGCAATTGACTAAACAGTTTAATTGAACCAATCAAATGACTATGGACCCACTTTTAGACCCACTTTTTTATATATACTTTATAAAATTAGAAAAATATAACTATACCTTTCAAATTATATATATTTACCTAATTTATAGTTTTTTTTATAAATTTTACTTAGAAATAATTAATTTTAATTTATAAAAAAATCCTTTATATATAAAAAAGTATAATTTTAAAGTATATTAAGTTTTTTATAATTTTATTATACTAATTCTATTATATTTATCTTATATTACTTATATATTAAGAAATCTTTGCTTAAAAGGTATTAATCTTTAACTAATAATTTTTAAAAAAATATAAAAGAAAAGAAAACAATTAGAAATATTTTATATTAATTATAATAAAATAGATATTAAAATAATTTTTTTAATATATAATAAATAAAAATAAAAGCTAATCTTATAAATTTTCTTAAAATTTTAATATAATTATTAGAATTTATAATATATTATTTAATATAATTTCTAAAAGTATATATAGGGTATATTCTTATAATAAAACATTAATCCTAAATAAATTTATATTAATACCTAGAAAAAAGATTTACTAGTATTATAATAATACTTTATATAGAGAAAAAAAAGGGAAATCTAAATAATATATTTATCTTACTAAAAATACCCTATACCTAAAGTTATAAGTAATAATCTAAAAGTTAAAAAATTTAAAAAATTTATAGTAAATTTAATAAAATATATATAAGAAAAAGGTTTATATTAATCTTAAAGAGAAAATTCTATATAATATTATAAGATCTTAATATACCCCACTTTTTTTTCCCCCTAACATTACATTTGTAATGAATGTAATGTAATGTGTAATAATTACACATTACATTACATTACATTACACATTACATCTAAACCCCAAAAACTACATTACATTACATTACATTACATGCTCTGCTAGGGGGTTATCTTATTAATTCTAACTAAAATCTAGATACTTTTCTTTATTCTCTTATACTTTATTTTACTATAGTCTCTAGTTTTATCCCTTACTCTATGTATTTTACTAGTATAGCCTTAGTTAGAAAAATCATAAGGATCTTTAAATATTCTAATTATCCTATTTATAATATTAATTTCCTAGCTAAAATTATATATTTAATAGTTTATTTTAATTTACTTAAGCTTTATTCTTATTCTCTTTTAAGTTACTACTAGATATCTTAGTATTAAAATAAATTTTAGCTTCCCTTTGCCTTTTTTAACTATAAACTAACCTTTACTCTATAAGTAATTATATAAATCTTACCTTTTATTATTTACTATAGTAATATAAGCTAATCTTATATCTATTATTATTAAAACTAAATATATCTAGTATAATCCTAGATAAAGTTTAAGATATAAGTATACTAAAAGCTAATAATCTATTATTTTACCATTTACTCTAGTATACTAGAAATTTTTTAATATAAAATTATAAAAAGATATGTTATTTATAATGTTTTCTTTAGTATATTTTACTTTATTAAGCTATGCTATTATATCCTAGACTTAAATACTAAATTCCTTTTAAATTACCTTAAAGACTAATAGTATATTACTAAATATAGTGCTTTATTTTTCTAAATTAAGATATTATTAGTACTATACTATTATATTTTCTTAGAATAGTGTCTAAATCTTCTTTTAAATAATATCTTATTTACTAGGGTTAGTATAATATAAGTAATCCTTAATTACCTAGACTTATAATTTAATATTATAGAAAATGGTTTACTTCCTATTATATATTATAAGGTCTTTACTAGCCTTTTTTAATTTATTATAAGGCTTAAAGTGTCTAATATCTATAGTTTTCTATATTAAATCCGCGTTTTATTTTGTGTTTTCTATCTATTAGTTATTCTAATTTTAATTAAACGCTAGATTTATTCTTTTTCTAGGTTAGGAAGTTATATACTATTCTAAACCTAGGGAATATATAGTTTAATACTATATCTAGTGTAAATTCGCCTATTATTATATAAAATCCTATAGGTACTATAGTTACTAATACTATTAGTACTATAAGTATATTAGTTATGCTAATAGTCCTGCTTTAGTATCTAGGTAGCTATTATACTAACCCTAGTTATTTAGTAAATATAACATTCCCTAGGTAGTATTTCACGCTAATAGTATTAATCTTACTAAGGCATTTACACTTTATAAGCTTCTAATTTTAGTTATTAGTCTTATTACTAGCTAGTTTATTCCTACTATTATTTCTACTATTATTGCTTTTTACATAACCTATTTGTTACGTGGCGGAGCTAAATGCAAGGCGCATATAAGACCAGATTCAGACTCTAGATAGAAAGAATTAACCTTCTTTAGACATCTTACCTTATACCTAATAGTAGCTCTTATAGTAGACTTAGTATAACTTTATAATAGTAGATCTGTTAGCCTCTCTAATGGATTTGCCTTATATTATACTAAACCTATATGTAATATTTAGTAGTAATTAAAGATTATTTTATTATGCCCTTTTAGAAACCTAGAAATAAAAACCATATATCTAAATCTAATTATTTATAATATTAATTTATAGATATTTAGTCTAACTTCCTAGTTACTAAAAATAAACTATAACTTATTTACTAGTTTTAGGCTTTTAATAAAGTAAACCCTATATTTAAGTACTAAAAATAATAACTTATTAGAACTAAGGAATAAGAAGATTTAATTAAACTTATAAAATACGAATTTAACAATAGACTACTTAAAAGACACGAAAACCTAATATATTAAGAACCACTTATTTACTAGAATCTAATAGATTTATAAGCTATATATCTTATGTAAAAGGAAGTTAAATTATGTATTTATAAAGCTAAATCTATAGGTTTTCTTAATAAATCTACTAGATTAGAAGGCAGTAAGGTATTAGAGGGATAATCTAAAGATATTAGCCTTGCTTATAGCACTATAACCACTAGAACTAAGAATAGTATAGATAAGGATAAGAATAATAAAGAAAAGGGGATTAAAAACTATCCTAAAAATAACACCACTATTTAGCGTACTAAACCCTCTAACTAGCTAATAGGGTTATATCTAGAGAACTTATAATTAGGACTCTTAGGGAACTCACTAGATTTAGAGGAATTTTATAACCTCTAGTTAGGATCCTTAGGGAACCTATAAGATCTAGGGGAGTATTACACTAAGATTAGTAAATCTAACACTATAAGGATTTTATAGGAGGTAATAAAGTAATATTAGGCTATATAAAAAGAGATAATAGCTAAAATAATAGTAAGAATAGACTAGCTAGTAATAAGACTAATAACTAAAATTAGAAGCTTATAAAGTATAAATGCCTTAGTAAGATTAACACTATTAGCGCAAAATACTACCTAGGGAATGTTATATTTACTAAATAACTAGGGTTAGTATAATAGCTACCTAGATACTAAAGTAAGACTATTAGCATAACTAATATACTTATAGTACTAATAGTATTAGTAACTATAGTACCTATAGGATTTTATATAATAATAGGCAAATTCACACTAGATATAGTATTAAACTATATATTCCCTAGGTCTAGAATAGTATATAACTCCCTAACCTAGAAAAAGAATAGATTTAGCGTTTAATTAGAATTAGGATAACTAATAGATAGAAAAAATAGAATAAAACGCGGATTTAATATAGAAAATTACGGATATTAGACACTTTAAGCCTTATAATAAATTAGAAAAGGCTAGTAAAGACCTTATAATATATAATAGGAAGTAAACCATTTTCTATAATATTAAATTATAGGTCTAGGTAGTTAAGAATTACTTATATTATACTAACCCTAGTTAATAAGATATTATTTAAAAGAAGATCTAGACATTATTCTAAGGAGATATAATAGTATAGTACTAATAATATCTTAATTTAGAAAAATAAAGTATTATATTTAGTAATATACTATTAGTCTTTAAGGTAGTTTAGAAGGAATTTAGTATTTAAGTCTAGGATATAATAGCGTAGCTTAATAAAGTAAAATATACTAAAGAAAATATTAAGAATAACATATCTTTTTGCGATTTTATATTAAAAATTTTCTAGTATACTAGAGTAAATAGTAAAATAATAGATTATTAGCTTTTAGTATGCTTATATCTTAAACTTTATCTAGGATTACGCTAGATATATCTAGTTCTAATAATAATAGATATAAGATTAGCCTATATTATAATAGTAAATAATAAAAGGTAAGATCTATATAATTACTTATAAAGTAAAGATTAGTCTATAGTTAGAAAAGGCAAAGGAAAGCTAAAAGTTTATTTTAATACTAAGATATCTAGTAATAACTTAAAGGAGAATAAGAATAAAGCTTAAGTAAATTAGAATATACTATTAAATATATAATTTTAGCTAGGAAATTAATATTATAGATAGGATAATTAGAATATCTAAAGATCCTTAGGTTTTTTTTTAACTAAGGCTATACTAGTAAAATACATAAATTAAGGGATAAAACTAAAGACTATAGTAAAATAAACTATAGGAGAATAGAGAAAAGTGTCTAGGTTTTAGTTAGAATTAATAAGATAACCCCCTAGTCTAATATAATAATAATAATTATAGGATCTAGGACTATTAGAGGTATTTAGCTAGTAGTAGTAGCCTAGGTAATTTTAATATTAGGAGAAACTATTTACTAGGGATAAGGAATATGCTTATATTATAGTATATAATAATAATTCTAATATATAATAATATAAAACCTATCTTTAGAAATATAGTTATTATATAGCTAAAGAAAGGGAGGTTAAAGAGAATAACTATATAGAAACCTAGGTATAGGACTTAAATTTTATTAAAACTTACTTTATAGAAAATATTAAAAAGAAGGTAAATAAAAACACTATAAGAATAAATTTAATAAAGCTAAACTAACTAGTTTTAGGATAAGTAATTAAGGCTATTATAAGACTATAAGAAGTTAAATATAATAGGAAGTAAGTAAATATATATTTAAAGATTAATATTAAGTTTAATAATAGGGGTAAGAGTTATTAAATTTACTTTAACTTAGGAATATTATTAATTTTAGTAAATAAGGTATAGCTTTAGTAAAATAAATTAAATATAAAATAAGTAATATAAGAACCTAAGCCTATATCTAGAGTAAGGTCTTCCTTTTTTATAACTAAAAAAGCTATATTTAATTTTTATATTCTAGGGATAGCTTATAAAACTAAAATTACTAGATATTTTATAGTAATAGTAAATATAATGCTAAATCTAGGACTAAAACTATTACTAGGAATAAATTTCCTTTATAAGTATAGAGTAAAGCTTAATTTTATATACCCTAAGGTGGTTTTTTAGTTAGTTTATAGTATAATAGTACTAGTAGAGATTTTTAGGCTAGCTACTAAAGTTCCTTATTAAAGAGTAATTACTATATAAATAGTATTAATTCCGCTAAAAGCATTAGTATATATACTAGTTAATTATAAAGTAATATAAAGAAATTAGGAAATAAGTGTATATTATATATAATTATATTTAAAATATTTTCCTAATGCTTTATTTAGTAATACTAGCTAAAGGTAAATAATTACCTATAACTTAACTAATAAAACTATTATAATTTATAAGTATAAAAAGGTTATATAGCTAATAGTAACTAGTAAAGTTAATACTAACTATATAATTAATAACCCTTTTATATATTATACTTATTTTAGTAAAGATATTATAAAGAAAATAAAAAATAAGAATAAGGATAGTAATAAATCTAATAAGAAAAAGAATAAGCTTAACCTAAAGAAAGTTAATATAGGAGTGCTATTATATAGGATTTTATATCTAGAAGAGATTTTATATACTACTAATAAATTTAGAGTATAAATTACTAATATTAACTATAAAGCTATAAGTAAATTTATCTAGCTTTCTAATAAATATAATATCTATTAGAATAAAGGTATTATTCCTATACCTAAGGATAAGAAAATAAGGGTTAATCTTATTAATAAGTAGTAATATTAAATAAAGCTAATTAGACCTTATAGATTAAGTAGCTAAGATATAAGTAAACTTAATAAAGTATATAATAAACTCTACCTAAAAGGGAAGATAATATACCTAGATAAGCTAGTAGCTATAGTATATCTAGTGTTTATAGTCTAGTAAGAAACTAGTTAGAAAAGGAAAGGAAAAGTTATAATTAATATAAGACTACTTAATAATATAGTAATACTAGATATATACCCTTTACTAGACTAAAGTAATATTATAAATAATACCTATAGTAAAAAGGTTTATTCTTTATTTAATAAAATAGGATTTTTTTACTAGCTACTAGTTAGGAGAGACTACTAGGTATATATAGTAATTATATTAAATTAAGGCCTTAAGGCATTAAATATAGCTTTAATAGGATATAAGAATTCCCTTGCTTTTACCTAATGATTTATAGATAAATTATTCTAAAAATATAAACATTTTATATAAGTATATATTAACAATATTATTATATTTTTAGATAGTATTAAGAAGCATTTAGTTTACCTTAATATTATACTTAAAATCCTTAAGGAAAATAGGATAATAATTACTATAAAAAAGTCCTTTATTAGTTACCTAGCTATTTAACTACTTAGTTTTATTATAAATAGTAATAGAATTATTAATACTAATAATAGACTTAAAGCCTTTTAAAAAATGATTTTTCTAAGTAATTTATTAAGTGTTAAAACTTTTATTAAAATAGCTAGTTTTCTTTGTAATAGAATCCTATGGTTTAATATATAAATCTAACTATTATAGGAATAAAAAACAGCGTTATTAAAGGAGTTTTATAATAAGAATAAGAAAATCACTAGTATCTTAAAGCTAGTATAAAAAAGATTAATATAATAAAAGACGTTTTTACTAACTAAGGAGGAGAAAAAGGCTTTTAAAGATATTAAAACATTCTTAAGTAAGAAATAGACCTTATAGCATTATAATCTAAAGAAGCCGCTTTTCCTTAAAATTAATACCTATAAGGAAGGATTTAGTTTATATGCATTTTAATTATAAAAAGAATAGAATAGTTAAAGCATTCCTAAAAGGAATATTAAGAGTAACTAAATATAGCTAATTCTATTTCTTTTAAGGGTAATATTAAGTATTAAAAAATAATATAGTTTAACTAAAGCAAAAGTAGCTATAATTACATAAAGTATTAGTGTGGCTTCCTTCGGACCTTCGGACGATAGATAGTCCGACCGTGGCCAAAGAGTGGAGCCACCGAAGGGATACACGCAATGCGATTGGATGCATCGCGAGCTACCCCGCTCCGTTAGTAGTGACACCACACTATAGCCTCACTTTTCCCCCTTTTTACTTACCTTCTCTTCTAGCTAGATTTCTCTCCTTCTCCCTTTTCTCTTCTCTCTTAGTTATTAGCTATTATTATTAACTTTATTAAATTTAACCTTTTCACACTAGTGTAACATTCCTTAGTATAACTAACACTAATTAGTAGTTAACTATAACTATAGATAAGTTAGGTATTATAAGAAAAGATATTTCTATAGATAACGCAGCCCCTTACCTCTTAAGCTAACCTAGATAGGCTATTTAGGTAAAGAGGCATAACTATAGAGTGTGCTAAAGGAAGATAGACTAGAATCCTAGTTATAGGCTTATTAGACTTCTAAGGGATTAATCTATTAACCCTTAGGCTTATAGGATATAACCTTATTATATTTATCTAGGATATTTAGTTAATTATTAATCTTATTATCTATTATAAGAAAACTAACTAAATAACTAAATCTATTACCATAAGGTATTTTATTTAAACCTAACATTAAAAATAACCCTTAGCTAAGCTAGCTAACCTATATAACCTCCCTTTACACTCTCTTTACAACCCCTCTTCTCTCTTTATAGCTTTTTATGCCTTAGTGTTCTAAATATTAAGTTACTTTTACTTTTACACTATCTTTATAGCTTACTCTTCTCTTTTTTTACTATTTTTTCTTCTTTTATACTTTTTCCGTTATTTTTTGTTATTTCCCTCTGTTTATCCTGTTAATCCTATTTATCCTATTTATCCTATTCTATTTATCTAGTTTATTCTGCCCTGTTTACCTTATTTATCCTATTTATCCTATTTACCCTGTTTTTCCTATTTTTCCTATTTTACCTATTTTTTAGATTTACCTAGTCTATCCCTCTTAACAAGCGTAAAAATTATACTATTATTATACTACTATTTACTTTATTTAAATTATTTAAGAAAACTAAACCCTTCTTAAGAAAGGGATAGAATTAAATATTAGACTATTAATAAGATAGACTCCTTACCTTACTTCCCCTAATAATAAGATATCCTAAAAGCCTTTAGAAATAGCTTCTAAAAAACTAGAAAAAAATAGTTTACTAAGGTAACTATAGCTATATTTATTTACACTTATAAGAGACTAGGAAGAGCTTACCTAACTAAACCTAGAGACTACTATATAGCCTAAACTTAATAATTAAATTATAAGGTTTATTTACACTAGTAAGCATTAAAATTAGTAAGGAGAAAACCTTTAGGAGAACTTTAGAGAAGATTTTAAAGGTTAGATAAAAGATATATTTAGGAGAGCTTCTAATAAGCTTATAAGAGAGCTATAAAACTCCCTATAAGATAATAATATTTATATTAGCTAAGGAGCAGGCCTTCCTATCCTAATAGCCCTTAAATATATGCTTTAAGAGATAATAATAACCCTATAGTTAGGAAATAAGTTATAATCTCCTAAACTACCTTATATATAACCCCTATAAGCTACTACCCTAAAGACCTTCCCTAATATTCCTTACCCTTAAAAGGAATAATCTCTATATTCTCTATAAGAACCCTTATAATAATCTTAATTATATTAGGAGTTTAACCCTTAATAGCTTACTTTCTTTCCTTATTCCTTCTCTTTAGATAAATAAATTATAAAGAAAATATCTAAGCTTATAAAGATATATAAGGATAGTAATTACTATAGTAAAAAGCTATATAACTTCCTTTTACTAAAACTTATACTTTTTAAGAGTAAGTATAACTAGATTAACCTCCCTAAGTTATATTTTAGTAAAGTATTCCCTATTATATTAATAGGAGATACTAAGTAATACTTTCTTAATTACCTTATTAGTAAGAACCTCTTTTATAAAGAGATAATTATAAATATCTATTAATAATTTAAAATAGAAAGTAATTAATAGTTTTATTACTATAAGTAAAGTAATATAACCCTTAAAAATATTATTATATAGAACCCTAATAAGAGTAAGCTTAAGTACCTTAAGATTTTATTAACTACCTTAAAGAGAGTCTATAGAGAACTATACCCCTTTAATATAGTAAATATAAAGCTCTATAAGTAAACCTTAAATATAGTCTTTAGTATCCCTAAATATTAGGTAGTGAAGTATATATATACACTAGGCTTTAAGAACCTTACTAGTAACCTCTATAAATTAATTATAATTATAGAAAGTAGTGTAAGGAGTAACTAATATTACTAGTATTAAGATAAAGACCTATTAGAGGTAATGTTTATAGACTACTAATATAGCTAATAGAATTAAAGAGACTAAGGAAAAAAAGGTTATTATAGTAACTCTAGATAACCTAAGTAATGCTTTATTTATAGTAAGAGTAGCTACTAGTTATTAAACCATACTAATACTAAATATTAGAAAGAGAAAGAGAGGTAGTAAGCTAGTAAGAACTATTATTTACCTCTTATAGAGAAGAAGTTTTAGGTATTCCTTGCTTTATTTAAAGGAAATAATAGTAATAAAGAAGAGGAAATAGAAGACTAGGAAACATAGCTTAAGGCCTTTACTTAGGACTAAGATAATAGTAATAATAATATTAAGAAAAAGCTATTATTAAAGGTATAACTTAGTATTATATAATTTTTCTACGTAGGATTATAAACAATAGATAATGTTAATATCCTTATAACGCTTAAGAATCAAGCTTTTTAACATGCCTTGCTTAAGTAAGAGCTATACCTTAAAGAGGCTTTTAATAAAGATGATTTAATCTATTATACCTCTAAAGGATACTATTTTAAAGAGATCTTTAGAGGAATTATACTAGATATAGGAGCCTTAGGCTAATTAACTACTAGTCTAGTATAAGCTAAAGCCTTGCTAAGATTAATGCTATTATTAATAATTAAACCCTATAACCTAGAAGTTATTTACTTTAGTGCTAGATTAGTAATAATACATAGCGTTATTTATATGCCTATAAAGCTTAGCTAAATTAACTTTTATATTCTTAATACTACTACACCCTTTCTCTTTTCCCTTACTAATATAGATAAAATAAAGGTTAAGATTAATAACCTTACTAATATATTAATTTAAAACAATAAGACTATACCTATTATGCGTAAATAAGGCCACCCTTAGTGGCTTCTAAAGGCAAGAGAAATCACCGCTTTTTACCTATTAAAAAGAGAGATTTATTAACTTTACTAAAGGTTTAGTTATCTCTTAATTTAATAGCTTATAAAGATTCTTTAATAAGCTAGTTATAATGTTAAATATTATATAATTAAGAAGCTAACCAAAGTCTATTACTATTATTAGATAAATAGAAAAGCCCCTAGCTAGTTTAAATTCTCCCTTAAAGATAACTATAACTTTAACTATAAGATTATTATTAATATTATGTAAATTAATAGCTAACTAGTTCTTTATATTATTAATTTAGTAACCTTATTTTAAGCAGCCTAATTCCTTAACCTTAAGAAGCAGAAAGCTTATAATATCTAGGATATAATTAGAGAGTGCTAGATTAATATATATCTAGGCCCTCTAGACTAGATTATTTATAATACTAGTAATAACTTTGCTTTAGCTAAATTTAGGCATTATACTTGCTTAATATTAATTAATATTAATAAGATACTTATTAAAGCCTATAATAGTATTAGAAAGGTTAAAAGATATTATAGACCTCTTTACTAGGCTTATAATATTATCACGGATTTAATTAGTAAAGAGATTACTCCTAAGTAGTAACTCTAGATAGCTATTAAAGCTATTAATAACTTAGCAAGCCCTAATAGCCTTATGCTAACCTTACTAGTCTTTAGAGCTTACTTATAGATAATAAATAAGTTACTACTAAGTATCTCTATTATTTAATAAGCTAAAGTAATTTAGAAGGTAACTAATAAAGTCCGCTATTACCTAGCTAAGAGATAGGTCTATAAGGCCCTTAGTGCCTAGAATAGCCCTAATATATTACTAATATATTAGCTACTACTATAGGCTAATATATATATATAGAGAGAAAAAGGCAAATAGTATAGCCCTTATAAGCTATTAGCTACTAATAAGGAGACTTATATAGTTAAGATACCTTATAGCCTAGCTAAGTTTTGCTTTATAATAGTAAAGCTATACTATAAGGACTTATAGTATATAGAGGCTAATAAGTAAAGCCTTTAGGATATTAGGGAATATAACCTAGGCCTAGAGGTCCTTGCTTATAATATAGCCCCTTTTTACACTATAGCCTCCTTTAATGCTATAGTCTTATTATAAGAAAGGGCTAAGGGGGCTAGGAGAGATAAGCTACTTATAAAGGGTAATAGGGTAAAAGAAAAGAAAGAGATACTAGTAAAGAGAAAGTAAGGGAGGCTAAGGAAAAACCTTATAGTTTAATTTTATATTAATAAGGGTATAAAGAAGCCTATAAAGGCTATTAAGGCTAAAGGTAATCCTATAGGAAGCTATAGAGTTAAAGAACCTATAGTAAGCCTTAAGGTAGCTAAAGCTATCCTTATAGGAAGCTATAAAGCTAGTAACCCTAAGAAAGTAAAAGTAAAGGTAATTAGGGCCTAGGTTTATAATCCTAAGGAGCTTATTAGACTTATAAAGCCTCTTATATTTATTAATAAAGACTAAGAGAAAGTATTAATTAAGGGGATTATAGCTAGAGAAGTGCTAAATATAGTATTCCTTATAGTAAAAGAAAAGGCTAACTAGAACCTTACCCTTTAACTTTACTAAGAAGGAAAGATTATAACCCTAGGGAGCCCCTTTAAATAATCTAACTAAGCTAAGATTAATGCCTTATAAGCTTATAATATGTTTAGATTTATAATATTTAATCTAGTAAAGTATAGAGGCTACTAGATCTTTAATTCTTATATAGTCTAAGAGATTAAAGGTAAAGGCACTAAATCACTATATAAGAAGTTATGCCTTATTATATAAGGGCATAATAATAGAGGAAAAGAGGCTATCTTAACCTAATTGCTAATAATATAGTAATTAAGCTAATGGATTATTGTGGCTCTTGCTTTATTATTAAAGTAAAAGGGAATTTACCTTTAGCTATAAGATATTATATAAGCTTACGTTTAATCCTAAATAACCCTAAATAGGCTAATTATTATAAAGTTACTAAAGTAAATTATACACCTCTTTCTAAAAGGCATGATAATAGAGGTAATTAAGCCCCTTTACGGGATTGCAAAGGCTAGAACTTACTAGTAGGCAATATATTTTCGCTACTATAGGGATAATCTTAATATAATAACCTTAATATACAATCCCTGCCTGCTAATTATAGCCCTAAATAATAAAAACCTCTTTAGTATTATAGGAATATAAACGGATAATACACTAGGCCTTAGTAATAATAACTTCTTTAAGAAAGAAAAAAAAGAGCTCTAGAAGGTAAAGTTTATAGCTAAAGAAAAATAATGCTTAATAACTATAAATCCCCTTATCTTTAATAGCTATATTTTAACTTAAAATAATAATAATTTGCTAACCTTAAACTAAAAAGGCTAAAGTTAGAAGATTAAGGAAATTAACCTACGATTACTAATAGTAAGGTAGGATTACGTAAAGCAGAGAGCCTAAGGGAGCTATATTATAATAGTCTATTAACTAGAAGCATTATATAATCTGTTAATTACTATATAACACTAAGAACCCTTTACTAATAACATCTTATAACTTAATAAATGCCTTAAGTAGTAGATTAAGAATTAGTAGCAAGGGCTATAGTATATCCCCTTAACTCTTAAGGAAGCAAAGCTCTTTGTATTTGTAAATAGGTCCCTTGCTAATAACAAAGATCTAAGTTTATAAATCAGATATATTATTATAATTAGTAATAAAGTAATAAAGGAGAATAACACCTTTATCTTAAAAGGGAATATTATTATGTATAGCTCTATAAAAAGCAAGTATATAACCTATAGCGCACTTATATCTAAGCTATATAGCATAGTTTAAGGTGCTAATATTACATACGCAATATCTATAACCCTTTATATAATCATAGACTAATTAAAGATGCCTTAAATCCTAATAATTCTCTATATAGACTCTTTCTTATTATATAAATGCCTTATAAAGCTAGGTATAATAAAAGAGAAGTAGCTAATAATTAATATTATAGCCCTTTAGTAGTTATATAAGAGAAGGGAAGTCTACGAAGTTAGATAGATTAATAGCAGTAATAATCTAGCTAATGTAATAATAAAGGCATTGCTAAATTTAGCCCTTTTAACCTTAATTAATTTAAATAAATTAATAATTTATGTGGAAGGATAGGTTAAGAGACCTATAAGGTTAGGTAAAGGGGAGAATTAATATAATATGCATATAGGTATAGACTATAATAACTAGGTTAATTAAAATAACTAAAGCTATAATAGCTAATAAGAACCGTGAATTCCTATTAAGGGATTTACTTATATATACTTTCCTTTAATCTGATTTTTATTGCGTTTTTAGGCTCCTTTAGCCATAAAGAAAAGAGAGACTACTAGTATAGCTTCCTTTAGACCTTTAGATAATAGATAGTCTAACTATAGCTAAAGAGTAAAGCCACTAAAGGGATGCACGCGATGCGATTAGATATATCATAAGCTACCTTACTCTATTAGCAGTGGCACTACACTGTAGCCTTACTTTTCCCCCTTTTTGCTTACCTTCTCTTCTAGCTAGATTTCTCTCCTTCTCCCTCTTCTCTTCTCTCTTAGTTATTAGCTATTATCATTAACTTCATTGAATTTAACCTCTTCGCACTAGTGCAACGTTCCTTGGTGTAACCAACAATTAGGAAGCTCTAAAAAATAGTTTAATCTAATAATATAGTGGTTAATATATTAACTAACTATTCTCTAGTAAAAGGTATTATTAAATATACCTTCTTATTAATAATAGATTTAGATAAGGCTAATCTAAAATTAGCTAAGGTTATAAATTATCTATTATAATTTAACTTAAAAGTAACATATATACTAGGAGTGCTAAATATAGTGCTAGATACACTTTTAAGGTTACTAGTAAAGGTAACCTATAAGGAAGTAGTGTAAAAAAGTTAATATAATAAACTAGATATAAGCATATATTTTACTACTAAGGAATACATTATAACTATAATAATTAATAATAACCTTAAGGCTAGAATTATCTAAGGGTATTAATCTAACTAAAAGTTTAGCTAAATTATTATAGCTATAAGAGCATACTAAGAGAGATAAGTAGTAAAGAATACCTAGATTAAACTAAAAATTCCCCTATATAAATAGGATTTATATAAGGATAGTTTATTATACTATTATAGTAAAAATAGGTTTTTTTACCTTTATATTCTAATAATAAAGGTTAAATCTATACTATAACTAGTTTATAATAAATAGTAATATTTTAAAATTACTAGGATAGTAATAAAGCTTTAATTAGTGTATTTCCTATAAATAAGCTAATAGATTTATAACTATATAGCTTATTACATAGTATATTAGGAGAATATAATTAATTACTTAAAACCACTAGGAGAGTTATAACCTTTATAGTTAAAACTAATACCTTTTTACATAATTTTACATAATTTTATTATAGATATACTAGAAGTATTAGCTATAAATATAATATAGCAAATAGAAGGATATATAATATATAATTTATTATACCTAGTAAATTACCTATTTAGTAAAAGGACTTTTCTAATACTAGGGCACACTATATACCTAGTAAAAATCTAGGTAAAATTACTCCTTTATACGCTATATATTACAGATTAGGGATTACTAAGGTAAATTATTAGTAATAAAGACCTAAAATTTATATCTAATATATAAAAAGAGATATTTAGATATATAGGAGTTAAACTTCTTATAGGTATAGTATACTATCCCTAAATAGATAAAATAGTAAAAAGGAAAAATTAAATAGTAATAATCATAATCTAATATTATATAGTAATAGACCTAAATATAGTGTAAATATTACTACTTCTAGCACTATAGTATTAACTAAATAACACTATAGTAATAAGCATAGGGTAGGCTCCTAATAAGCTATTATATAGATTTTACCCTCTAAGCATTATTAACCTTTTTTCTCTAAATAACATAACTAATACTAGGGCTAGCGTAAATAATATAGTAGTATTATAAAAGCTATACTAGTATAAGGCTTAGCTAGTAATTATAATAGCTACTACCCTTACTAAGATTTAGTATAATAATTATTATAAACTAGTTAATATTAATATAGGAGATATAGTGTATTTATAATTATATAAGGGATATAAGTTACCTAGTAAGCCTAAGAAAAAATAGTTATAATAGAGAGTAAGGCTATATAAGGTACTAGAAAAGGTAAACCTATTAGTATATTAATTAGATTTCCCTCTAGACTCTTAAGTTTATCTAGTAGTATTAGTAATATAAATATAAAAACTAGTATAAGAAAAGGATTTATTTAATAAGGAAAAACTAGCTTTACTACTAATTATATTTAATAATCTAGAGAAAGTAAATTATTAGGAGATTAAATAAATCTATAGTTATTAGGTTAAGATTTTTAAATAGACTAAAATAGTAAGAGTAAAATTCCTTATTAAATAAAAGGGATATATAGCTAAAGATAATTAATAGATAGCTAAAAGCAAAATACAAATTAATATAGCTAAGATAGTAAAAGACTACCTTAAGAAAAACCTAATTAATTAGCAAAGGGAATACGCAAAGAAAGGCCTTAATTTACCTATAAAATAGTAATAATAAAGGAAAAAAGTTAATAGTAAATAGCTAGATTTAATAGGATAGACTAAAGCTACTAAACCCTTTTATATATATTACTCTTTTATACTAACTAGAGAAAGCTTATTACACTCTTACTTTACATTATCCCCTAATACTATTACTACCTATATATAGTTAAATCTAATAAAAGTGTAGTTAAATCTATCTTAGTCTTATTTTTACTTAATAGCCTATAAGCCTAAAGATAATAATATAGGTTATAAAGTTTTCTAAAAGCTATAAGAAATAGAATTAATTTAGCTATAGGAGATATAGAATTATAATAACTATAAGAAACATTAAGTAAAACATAAAAATATTATACTAGAAGTTAAATATAAGCTTTATAGATATTATATAAATCTATACTATAACCTAGAAGCTATACTAGATTTTATTTATTTTAATAATAAGGTTAATATATATAATTAAACACTTTATAAGTAAATATAAGTAAGATACCTGTAAGGGCTTAGGCTTTGCCTAAGCATTGTCTGTATAGCAGTTAGAGAGGGGAGTGGTAGAAGCAGTTAGGGTGAGGAAAGGAGGCTTATATAAGTAGCCTAGGGGGTATAAGGGGCATTACTAAGGATAGTCTCTTACCCTTCCTCCTTTTTCCTTAAGTCTCTTAATACTATATTAACGCCCTATTATAGTTACCTAAGGGCTAGTTTATAATAATTAAGAGACTTCCTTTAGTTCTTTATAATAATTACTAAAAGATATAATAGAAATACTAATAGATATATTAATAGATATAGTAAATACACTTTAACTATAAGACTAACCTAGCTAGGGGATAATAACCCCCTTATCTAATGCTATAGCACTACTAGTAGCTTAATAAGCCTAATTTAAGACACTTTAACTTATACTTAATAAGTAAATAGTAAAGCTTATATACCTCTAATAATAAGTAGCTATAAACACTATAGGACCTTTAACCTAACTACCTATTATAGCCTAACCTAGTGCCCTAATAGTTAACCTTACTTTACCTCTTATCTCTAACCTAGTCTTAACTATACCTAAGATAAAATAAAAACCTATCCCTATAGGTAACCTATATAATAGTAATAAGGCCTTATTTACTATATAGAGGTTCCTAATAGAATATAAGCTATAGGTAAATAAGGACTTTATTAAAACTAATAAGAATAAGTAAATATTTATTTACTAAAACCTATTCTCTAAAGTCTAGTCCTAGGTAGCTACTTTCTTTAAATAAGGTAGTACTTATAATTTTAACCTAGCTAAATTCCTAGAATACCTTAGGTCTATATTCTCTAATCTATATAAATAGGAGATAGCCCTTATCAGAGCTTTACACTCGTGTAGTGTAGTTTTTTGTGTAGTTTTTTTGTTTAATTTTATATCTAGCTAGTTATTAAAGTTATTATCCTAAAAATTACGTAATCCTATAGAGTAAAATTCTAAGAAAAATACCATATATAAATGTGGGTCCAAAAGTGGGCCCTAGGCCCACAAATTGGAAATACTACATTTGTAGTGTTTTTTAAGTGCTAAAATGTAGTGAAATGTAGTTTTTCTAATTTATGGCCGAAGGATCCACTTTTAGACCCACTTTTATATATAACTACACTGTAGTTTTTAAGTTAGCTATCCAAAAATAGAAGTTTTATATCTATATGTATTTTCTAAGATTAGATATTAATTATTTATTAGAAAAAAAAAACTACAAGATGTAGTGTAGTGCAAAGCTCTGGCCCTTATAGAGCTTAACTAGATAAAATAAGGCCTAGGGGAGCTATTTTTTATATTCTTTATTTGCTTTATAAAGAAGCTTTTATTAGTAAGAGGGGATTATTAAGGGGATAATATAAAGCTAGTAAAGCTTTAATAAGCGCTTAATAAGTGTTTAAGAGAAATTAGTATAGGCTAGGGTATTAGCTAGAGTATATAGTATATAGCTATTATATAGTATTATAAGATTATAGTTAATATTAAGGCCCTTACTATAGAGGATAAGTACTAGTCCTAATGTAAACTATAGCTAGCTAAACCTATACCTTAAACTAATTATAAAGGTAATATGCTAATAACTAGGGTGCGCGTAGTAAGGACTTAATTAGGAAAATAGAATAAGCTAGTTAAGAAGGAGAAAGGTCTAAAGCTTACTATAAATATATAATAAGCTAAATAGGTATTAGAAGTAAAGTTAGCTAAATGCTAGTAAAAGAGATATTACTTATAATATAAATCTAAGGACTACTATATTTAGGAGTGCACTTTTCTCCTACCCTATTACCTATAGGTTAGTATTAACTTATATAGAGTAAATAAGGAAAGCATAGATAAGGAGGTAAATATTCTCCCTATAGAAAATAAGTAACCCCTAAGTAAAGTCTTATATAGGGGTAAGTAAGCTAACTATATACTATAATATAGGATAACTATTTAAGCTATATAGAGTTAAAGTGGGATATAGTATAATATATAGACTAACTACTATTCTTAATTTCTATACTCTTTAATATATATTATTATATTAATATCTAGATTAATTATAGTTATAATTATTATAGTGCTATAAGTAAGTTAGTAGTAAAATAGTTTAGCCTAGAGCTTATATATTTACTAAAGAGAAAGTATATTTAGACTATAGTAAAAATAGAAAAAAGAGGAAAAAGAGTATAGAAGAATACCTCCTTAATTACCTATATAGTATACACTAGAATAGATATTAATAGCTAGGAGTTATTAGTATATTTATATGTTATCCTAGGCCTTATATAAGATATTATACTTAGGATACTATAGCTAGAATATTATAATATAGTTATTTATGTAGTAAAATAGTAATTAGTTATTAGAGTAATAAAGGGCTTATATATCTCTAAAGCCTTTATATATAAGGTAAAGACTCTAGTATAAGGGATTATTAGGTCCTTATATGCTATAGAAGCGCGCTAGGCACACTATAGGAAGGACACTTCTATAATATTTATTACTATAAGCCTTAAGGAGATAATAATAGTACTATAGATTATAGTGCCTAAGATAAAGCCTAATAGCCTAGATATATTAATATTACCTAAGGAGTTAGCTAACTTTATAGACCTTTTTAATAAGGCTAGAGCTAATAGCCTACCCCCTTATTAGGGGTCCCTTAATTACTATATATACTTATATAAGAATTAGGATAAGTCTAAACTAACGCTCCCTTAGGGATTACTATATAATATACTAAGGGACTAGCTTCTAGAGGTTAGGCACTAGATTATAGACTTAATAAATAAGGGTTAGATTTATACTAGCTTATTATTAGCTATAGCTCTAGTTCTCCTTATTAAAAAGGCTAATAGGGGTTAGCGTTTTTATATAGATTACCACGCTCTTAATAAGATAATAGTATAGGATTACTATTCTCTCTTATTAATTAAGGAGACACTCTATTCCTTATTCTAGGTATACTAGTTTATAAAGGTAAATATTTATATAGTATTTTATAAGCTATAGATTACTAAGGGCTAGGAGCACCTTATAGCGTTTTAAACTAGGTTTAGGCTATTTAAGTAGCTAGTTTGCCCCTTTAGCCTAGTTAGTGTACTAGTAATATTCTAATATTATATTAATAAGTCCTTAGGGGATATATTAAGGGATTTTATTATAGTATACTTAGATAATATCTTAGTTTACTTAGGGGGATTAAGGAAAGACTATATAGCTAAGGTCTAGTTAATATTAGGCTACCTAAGGGCTATAGGTTTATACTTAGACCTTAATAAGTCTATATTTATAGTAAAGGAGGTTTAATACCTAGGATATATTATTATAGTGAGTTATTCTATTTATCTAGACCTAGTAAAGGTTATAGCTATTAGGGAGTAAGTAACTTTAATAAAACTTTAGGGGGTCTATAGCTTCCTAGGGTTTACTAACTTTTACTATAACTTTATTAGTAACTTTTTAGAACTAGTAGTACTACTAATATAATTAAATAAGAGAAATATCCCTTTTTAATAGGGACTTAAAGAGAATAATACCTTTAATAGGCTAAAAGACACCTTTATTATATACCTAGTACTAGTATAATAGGACTTAGATCTCCTTATAGTAATAGAAGCTAATTATTTAGGAATAGCTATTAGAGAATACCTTTCCTAGTAAGGCTAGGATAGTGTTATATACTTAGTTACCTACTACTTTACTAGCCTTATAACCTTATAAAAGAACTATATAATTTATAATAAGGAATTATTAGCTATTATCTTATACCTTAAGGCATAGTTAGCTAAGCTATAGGGCATTTCTAGTCTATTTATAATCTATATAAACTATAAGAACCTAGAGTACTTTATAACTCCCTAGTTAATATTAGAGTAGTAAGCTTAATAGGTAAATATACTTACACTATTTAATTTTTACCTTTAGTATAAACTTAATATATAGGTATAGTAGCCTAATACTCTTTCTTAAAGGGAGTAAGACTAAGAAAGGATAACCTCTAGAATAGGATATATTCTATAATCTATTACTATTATATAACTCTTACTAATACTAGATAAATAGCGGGATAATAGTAGTATAGCGCTATTACTAGCTAGTAAGGTTCTCTTTACTACTAAATACCTTTAGACCTTATAGGACTAGGCTATTATTTCTAACCTTATATATAGTATTTAATTAAAGGCTATCTAGGAAGGGGTCTAGAGGTTTCCTATTAAGGCACTTATAAGAGAGTAAGTAGTAAATTATTCTATAAGCACTTATAAGGCGCTTTAGTTTAAGGGCTATACCTAGGTCCTAGTGTAAGAGCCTCTTATAATAACCCTAATATAGTAATATTATAATTTACTAGTAGTGAGGCACCTAGGCTATAATACTATATTCTAAATCTTATAATAGTAGTTTTACTAGGATAGGATATTATAAGATATTACTAGGTTTGTTTATAACTATTACTACTATAGTAATTATAAAAGCTATTAATAATACTAAGGCTTACTAAAGCCTTTACCTATCCCTAACTAGTTCTAGTTATAAATCTCTATTAACTTTATAATAAACTTACTAGTACTATCCTTAAAAAAGCTATAATATCTAATAGTTATTATAGATTAACTCTTTAAATTTATTTAGCTTAAGGCTATAACTTCTATAAGAGCTAAGGAATATATAAAGAGATTTAAAATAGTCTAGTAGTAGTTTAGGGGGTTTCCTTAATTAATTATTATAGATTATAGTTTAAATTAGTTAGGAAAATTCTAGATAATATTATACTCCCTAGTTAGGATTAATTAGTTACTTTCTATATTATATTACCTATAGACTAATAGTAGTATAAAGTAAGTAAACTAAGAGGTATAGGTAATACTATATATTATAGTCTCCTTCTTATAGTTTAACTAGCTAGAATATCTAGCTACTTACTAGCTTATAATTAATAATAGGCTATTTTCTATAATAGAAGTTAGCTTAAATAAGCTACTATATAGCTATAACCTAGAGCTAGTTTAGTTACTACTAGATAAGTTTACCTCTATAATAACACTAAAGGGGTAAGTAATATAGTTTCTTAAGCACCTCTAGGAGAGTACTTATCTAGTATAAGCTATAATAGCCTATATATAATAAAGGTAGTAAGACACTATATTTACTTTATATTAACTAGTAAAATAGTTTTAGATTAGAGATAAAGTATAGCTTTTACTTAAAAATATTAAAACTAACTACCCTTTATAAAAACTTAATTAAGTAATAGTAAAGTATATAGTTATAGAAGTCCTAATATTACTTATAGTATAGCTTAATATCCTAAAAGGTATTTACCTAGTATTTTATATAAACCTTATTAAATATATTATAAAGAACCCTTTTCTTAGTTAAAAGCTCTAGAACTCCTATCTAGGACTAGAATAAGTCTTTATAAAGAGTAATAATAAACTTATTAAGAAATATTAAGTTAAGTAAATCCTAGTAGCTTAGAATGCTTTAGGCTAAGGTAAGAGATATAATATACTTATTAAGTAAGTAAGCTATATATAGCCTATATAAGAACTATTAGAGAATATAGTATAAATATAAGCCCTTAATAAGTTTAAGGTAAAATAAGGAGATATATAATATAATAATAGACTAAATTAATTTTAGAAAACTTATTTACTTATAAAGACTCCTATATATATTTAAGATACTAATATATTATAGTTTATTACTATTACTTAAAGGGAATAATTATTCTCTAAGTCTTTATCTAAATTAATAGAAAAGCTTATATAAGTGTATACTACCTTTATTTAAAGTTAGTGCTTTACTAATATAGCTATAGTATATTTACTAGGTAATAGTTATAGTATAAAGAGTTATTTATCTAGGATATAACCTAGGTTTTAGATAGTATAGGTAAGGTTAGTATATAAAGTATAGGTAAGTAAGAGTATAATAAAAGTACTAGTAAGAGAATAGTAAGTAAAAATAGTAACCCTAGTAAGATAAGGAATATTATTTCTAGCTAGGGGCTAGCTAGCTCTAGGGTTTCTAGGGGTATATTTAAAAGAAAAGCTTATTAACCTTAACTTAAAGAGAAGATAAGTAAGCTACTAGTAATAATAGAAAAGGGAGTTATTACCTAACTTAGTAATTTAATAATAGTATTAGTTCTTACTATAGTAATAAGGGGTAAGTGCCTAGATAAAGGTAGTAAACTATTTATATATTTCTTTATATATAGTATTTAAGCTACTAATAACCTATTAGTTTTATTAGAATAAAACACTAGTAACTTATTATATAAACTATGCTATTTTATAACTAGCTAAAGGGCTAGCGCTAATAAAGGGGATAATATTAAGGCTAGTTATATTTATTATAGGGGTATCTATAGCTAGAGATGCCCTAAGAGCTAAGTAAATAGAAGCTAGGTTAAACTATACCTAGTTAAGGAGAGTATTCTAGTAACTAATAAGATAGTAATATCTCTAAGATAAGATAAGTATCTTTTTCTTTATAGTTATAGTCTTAGGGACTCTAGGCTTAATAATATATATACTTATAGTAATTTTAGCCTTAAGATCCTTAAGGGTATATTAGAGTTATAGGTTAGTAAATAGAAGCCTAGTGTGCTATATATAGGTAATATAATACTACTAATAAGGAGAATATAACTCCTTACTTTAGGGTAAATAATAGTTTAAGACACTAGTAGTAAGAGCTTATTTAATATAAGGACTATAAGGATACTAGACTAATTTAGGTATAGTATACTATTTATTATTAGAGTTTCTCTCTATAAGGTACTTACTAATAAAATAGGATATTAGTATAGTAAAAGTGGCTATAGAAGTAGCTATAGAAGTAAGGGTATTAGTTTAGTGTTAAGGTATTTTAGTAAAGGAAGTAATTATTTAGGAGGAGAGAACTAATAGAATAATAAGAAAGGCATAATAGGATTATAATAATAGAGAGATAGTATTATATAGAGAGAAAGGTAAGATAAGTATAAGCTAAAGTGAGATATTTATAGTAAAAGTTACACTTATATTAGGTAAACTATAAATAAGTAGGGGTAGGGTAATTATTTATAATAAATAACCTATTAGCAGGGTAAACATGTTATATATATCACAAAATAACACTTAGAAGTAAGTAAGGGTTATTATAATAGATAATAAGGTAGCGGGGTAGGTGCCTATTAGATACTTTATAGATAGCTATTAGTAAGGATAGTTTTTATTATAATAACTAAGAGCATATATAATGTAGGTATTATATATATTACTAGGGGATATTATAAAGGGGAGTTTATTAGTAATAGGTAAGTAAGGGTATATATAAGGGCTTAGGCTTTACCTAAGCATTATCTATATAGTAGTTAAAGAGAGGAGTAGTAAAAGTAGTTAAGGTAAGGAAAGGAGGCTTATATAAGTAGCCTAGGGGGTATAAGGGGCACTACTAGGGATAGTCTCTTACCCTTTCTCCTTTCTCCTTAAGTCTCTTAATACTATATTGACGCCCTATCGCAGTCGCCTAGGGGCCAGTCCGTAACAATACCTTTATATTTAAATCCTAGCTTTAATATAATAGAATTAACTATTAGGTTAGCTTATAGTTATAGATTTAGAATAGTAGTAATTTATTACTAATAGGGAAAGAGCTAAATATATTAGGTAAATAAACAAGCTTTTAGCAAAACTAGGAACTATAACTTATTATAAAGAGAAGAAGTTCTTTAAATGCTATTTAAGTTAAGTAAAATATTAGAATTAGCTAGAGATATATTTACACCTTATATAATAAATTATATAGTAATAATAGTAGTAGTATTTAGATAAACTAAGAATAAGATAGGATAAATTAGATATACTATTATAATTAATAGAGGGATATAATAAAAACATTAATATAGTAAAGGTTATTTAAGACATAGTTAATACTAAGGAGTAAGGTAATAATAATTATAATAATAACTTTATAAGTATAGAGTTAGATTTAGATATAAAGTAGTAAAAATATAAATAAGTAATAGAAGATTTAATTAAGGATAATTATATAAGAGTTATAAGATAAAAGTAACTAAAGAAAATAAAAGTAAATTAGAAGGATAGGGATTTTACTAATAAATTAAATAAAAACAATAGTAATAAGGTAAGATTTAACCTTATTAAGGATAGTCCTAAACTAGAGTCTAAACCTAAAAGTAATAAAGAGACTAAAGCTAAGGGCGCTAAGGGTAAATATAAGGATATAGAAAGTAAGATAGATAATAATATTAGTAAAATGCTTACTAAGTATATTATTAGACTATTATAGGTTTATAAACAAATTATAAACCTTAATTTTAAACTATTATTCCTTAGATTTAGGAAGCCTAGATATAGAACTAATGCTTAAATGCTAATGCCTAATATTAGTATAGTAGCGTGTAAAAGAGTAATAGAAGAGTTTAATATAAAATATAAAGAAAAGAGTATTAAAGAAGTTAGTTTTAGTAAGTTTAGACACACTAAATTAGGTTATAAGAATAGTAATTAGGATATTAAACATATAATATAGGCCTACGCATATAAATTTACCCTTAAAGGCACTATAATAGTATTTAATAGATTAAAAGTTAACTTAAAGGATATATATTTTACATTATAATAAAATGTAATTATATAGATCTTTACTATATTTAAAGAATAAAAGGCTATATTAATTACAAAATAAGCTATAGTAAGATAGGTAGGAAAGCCTATATATTAGATTACTATTAATCTAATAAAATATAAAGTAATAAGAAAAGTAAAGAGCTAGGTAAAAATAGTAGTAGTAGCTTTCTATAATAGCATAATAGTTAAATATAAATAGTAAATAGCTATATATAATAGCATATTATCTTTACTACTATAAGTAAATCTTTTAGCTCTTTATTTTACTAATAAATATAGTATAGTAAATACTATAATTATAGGCGCTTTAGCTAGTATTAGATAAGCAAACTTACTTTATATTAATATAGAGAAGGAGTTAATATAGAAATTATTAGAATTATAGAAGGATAAGGAAAGGAGTAAATAATATAAGTAAAGTAAGATTAATAACCTAGTTAATTAAGTTAACTAGGTAAAGAAAGGATTTAAAGACACTAGAAAATAGGTAAATAAAGTATATATAATAGTAAAGGATTTAGTAAAAGAAGTTCACTAACTAATAGCTTTAATATAAAAGGAGGTAATAGTAATCTAAGATAAGTTTTTAAAGATATTAAATATATTAAAAGACTAGAAAGAGAGAATTACTAAACTTAATATAGGTAAAATACTAATTAAATTTAATAAATAAATTAATACTTTAAAATAAAGCATAGTTTAAAAGGATAAGTATAAGAAAAAGATTATAGCTTTAGCTAATATAGTAATAAAGATATTAAAAAAGATATAGGATTAGGTAATAACTATTAATAAGCTAATAAAGAAGTAAAAAAGACATAAAGAATATACTAGGAAAGTAAGAGTAACTTTAGTAATACTAACTCTAGTAATACTAACTCTAGTAATACTAGCTTAAGTAATACTAAATTTAGGTAATAGGTAACCATACGGTAAGATAGGCTTGCTATTAACACTAAGTAAAAAGAATTAGTCTTTAATAACACTAGTTTTAGGTGGATTTAATACCCTATAAGACAAAGAACACTAAATAATACTAAGATTAGGCAATAAATATCTATAGGAGGAAATAGCGCTACTACTAATGCTAATAAAGAAGCTTAAGCTACCTAGTAAAATAGTAAAGAACTAAATAGTTTTATAATAAGAAGCGCTAGTAACACTAGTCTTAACTAGCTTAAATAAAACACTACCTATATTATTAGATAAATTAAAGATAGTAATAATATAAAGATAAATAGTATCTCTAACTTTACCCTTACTAATTATTAAAGTAATAGAGATAAATAAATTCGCTAGTTTACTAGATTAAGAAAATAGATTTAGACTAAATTAGGATAGGAATAAATAGTATAATAGAATTTAAGAATTTACTAAAAGCTAGATAAATTCGCTAGTTTACTAGACTAAGAGGATAAATTTAGACTAAATTAAAACGGAAATAGTTAGTATAATAGAACTTAAGAATTTACTAAATAATAGGAAATTAGCAATAGAAAATAGGAAGGTAGCAAATAGAAAATTAATTTTAGAAAGGTTAAATGCATTATTTAATATAATAATTCTAGAGGGACTATTAAGGGATATAGGGCGCTAAAAAGTTATTATAATACGTGGTAATAGCTATTCTAAATTTTTCTTTTATGCGATTTTAATAGATAATTTTTCGTTAATTTACTTAGCTAGGTGAAGTATAAATCTAGTTATAGTCTAACTACCTCTAACTAGGATAGTTATCTTTTAAGGCGCGCCTAGCACTTATTATATAGCAGAGCTAAATATAAGGTATATATAAGACTAGATTTAGACTCTAGATAAAAAGAATTAACCTTCTTTAGATATCTTACCTTACACTTAATAGTAGCTCTTATAGCAAACTTAGTATAACTTTATAATAGCAGATCCGTCGGCCCCTCTAACGGATTCGCCTGTCAGGAGCGCAGAGGTTAAAGATAGGATGTTCATCGAAGCGGGTCTTCGGAGAACCTTTAGGCTATGCGGATAATAAAGAGGCTAGCTAGCTACAAGATAGCCACGTGCTTATAGAGCAAGGTATTTATTAAAGACTACGCATATTATTAGTGCTAGGTTAGAGATTAAAACCTTTATATACCTGCCCCTAGCTAGTATCTATCTAGTAGTAACTATAATAGTCTTAGCTATTACTTTATTCTTAACCTTTTAGTATAAGCTATAATAAATTAATCTCTCTTAACCTTTTTAAGGATATAAACTATTAGCTAGATTATTATATAGCTAATACTCTAAAGATCTATAAGAAACACGCTAGTACCTTATAATAATAAAGCTATAGATAATTAGGAAAATAAAGAACCCCTATAATCTAGAACTATAGATAATAATAGGGTATAATAAACGCCACTTAATCCTAATTTAGGTAGAGGTATAGATAATATAACTAAAGAAAAAAGGGCATTATAATAACGCTATAAGGTTATATAATCTAAGCTACGTTACCTTTAGAGAAGATAAGAGGTCTTATAAATAGAGGCGTAAATTAGAGAGCTTAAGGTAAATCTAGGATTAGCTAGACCTTAAACTAGACTTATAATTACCCCTTAAACATTAGCTATAATTCTACCTATAGTCTATAGTGACTTAGTAGTAATTATATAGCAAGGTAGTCTTATTAAAACGTAAATAAAAATGCCTATATATAAAGGGGAAATGTATAAAAGCCTGTAGAATTTCTTAGTAAACTTAGATATATTATTTAAATTAGACTACTATACCTTTAAGGATAATATAACTAAGGTAACATATATAGGTAGCTGCCTAGTTAGTAATATAAAGTAATAGTAAATGTGTTATATAGCTATAAATAAGCATATAGATTATTTATTAATTACCTAGGTAGATTTTCTAGAATAGTTAAAAACTAGAATAATAGATATAGGTATAAGACACTTAGAAGTAATAAGATTATTACTAAATCTTAGGTAAAAGAATAACTAATTATTTTAATCCTTTATATAAGCCTAGGATAAGGTAAAAGCTAAGTTACCTAAAGAAATCCCTATATATCTAAGAATTATAATCTTTCTAAATAGCTTAAATAATGCTATAAGAAAGTAAATAATTAGTTAAGAGATCCTAATAACCTAAAGCTAACTATAAGGCTAAGGTAAGAAAGCAAAGGTTATAATAGGTTTAAGCTAAAATAATAAAAAAGGTTAGGACTTTAAAAGAAAGAGGTAATACTCTTATTTTACATTACCTATAGATAAGGTATAATAATAGAGTAAAGATTAAGAGAAAAGATTATCCCTAGTATACTATAAATATAAAAAGCCTAGGTATACTTTACTAGCTTATTAAGTACTAGATTATTTTACTTATAAAAGTACTAAATATATAACTAAGAAGTATAAAGAAAGTAGTAATAAAGCTATATCTCCTAATATAATACTAGTTTAATTAGCATAGACCTAGGAATATAATCTTGCTATGGAATACCCTATAGATAATAAAATAAGAATATAGGTATCTTTATAATAAGATAACTAGTAATTAGCTATATAAGCGCTATTTAATATAGACGTATAGTCTTTAATAATTTATCTAAAATTATTATTAAAAAAGGATTAGGAGAATATAATCTAATTAAATAGAATACTAAAGAGTATAAGTAAAAAAGTAATTCTATATTAAGGAATTTTAAAAAAATTAGTTAAGATAAAAGATAGTATAGGATTTATAAAGGTTTACTAAGTTAGCTACTTTATTACTAATATAGGTAAAGGGATAATTCTAGGTATAGACTAGATTAAAGAGTATTTACCTATAATTATATATTAGGAGCATAAATATTAGAGATATCTAGTAATAATAAAATATCTTTCCTTTACTTATAGTAAGTAGTAAGTGTATAAAGAGAAAAAAATAGTAGTAGTTACTTTATTATTAGAAGTAATAAAGATTAGGCTAAGTATTCTAGAAAATAAAAATTAAAAGGGAAAAGGAGAAGGCTAATTAGAGAACCTAGTAGTAATAAATATATAAATAAATAGTAAAGTAGCTATATAAATCCTAGAGTATGCTTATTTATAGTAAAAAAGTAAAGGTATTATAGTTATACTAATTTTAGAAAACATAAGTAGTAAAGAAGCTATATTAAATTAGGATAAGAGCACTAAGTATCCTATATTAATAATCCTAGAAGAATATAGGGAGTTTATAGATATTTTTTCTAAAGAGTTAGTAAGTAAGCTTCCTAAACTAGGAGGTTACACTTATATAATTAAATTAGAAAAAAGGAAAACACTACCTTAGGGGCTTATATATAATTTAGCTAAGAGAGAGCTAGAGGTTCTTAGAGAGTACCTTATAAGTATATAGCTTAAAGGGTAAATTAGAAGATTAGTTAGCTTAGCTAGAGCCTTAATTTTATTTATTTTAAAGAAAGGAGGGAAATCAAGGCTTTATATGAATTATAGAGGCCTAAATAAGATTATAATTAAGAATAAGGCCCCTTTACCCCTTATTACTAAAATTCTTAATTAATTAGTAAGTATAGTTATTTTTATAGTCCTAGATTTAAAAGATATATACTACTAGCTATATATTTACTTAGGTAATAAGTAGAAAATAGCGTTTTATTATTAATATAGCTACTTTAAATATCTAGTAATGCTATTTAGACTAGTTAACACACTAGTAACTTTTTAGGAGTATATTAATAATACTCTTAAAGGACTTATTAATAAGACCTATATTATCTATCTAGATAATACACTAATATATAGTAGTAAGGTTAAAGATTATATAGAGTATATTAAATAAGTTTTATATAGGTTTAGAGAGATAGGTCTTTTTATTAACCTTAAGAAATATTAATTTTTAGTTAAGGAAGTTAAATTTTTAGGCTTTAAGATATTAGAGAAAGGTATTATAATAGACCTAGTAAGAGTTAAAGTAATTATAACCTAGCTAATACTATATAGTGTTTTTAATATTTAGTTATTTCTTAGTTTTACTAGATTTTACTACTATTTTATTAAATAGTATAGTAAAGTTATTATTCTATTAATAGATTACCTTAGAGGGAATTAACTAGTAATATTTAAACTAAAACCCTATAAGCTAGTAGCGTTTAGAGAGCTTTAATAAAGATTTTAGGAAGCGCTAATTTTAGTGTATTTTAACCTACTTATATATCTTAGAGTAGAGATAGATACATTTAGATATACAATTAGGGCTATACTTATAATATTAGTGCTAGGTTACTAGTACCTAGTTACGTTTATATTAAGGAAAATAACTAATACTAAATTATAATATTTAATACCTAATAGCAAATTATTAGCTATCTAAGAGGCTTTTTATATATAGAGACACTATCTTGCTTATTTAGCTTATATAATTAAAGTTATTATAGATTATTTAAACTATAAGTACTTTACTATAAAGCCTAAGCTTACTAGTAAGTAAGTAACTATGCTTAATAAGCTTTATCCTTTTGATTTTAAGATTATATATTATATAAGGAAATTAAATCCTACTAACTTACTTTTAAGAAAACTAGATTTTATAAGTAAGGTAAGAAAAGAGAAAGTAATAACTATATAACTTCCTGCCTTTTTATTTAAATTTATAGATACTAAGAGATAGGAACACTATAGTAATATTATTAGTGCTATAGGCTCCACAAAAACGTCACTTAATGTAACTAATAGTTAGTTATAATAACGCTATAATAATACTACTAATATCTAGGGTTTTAAAAAATCATAACTTAACTATATTCCTAAAGAACCTAATAATCTAAATAATCTTAGAAGAGTTATATTAGTAAGGTTATTTAATACTTTTTATACTTCTATTAATAAGTAATAAGCTAGCTATAGTAATACTATTAGTACCTAGCGTATATATTGTTTATTACTTAATTATTTTAATTTTCCTATTAGACTAGCTATTTCTAATAGAGATAGACTAGTATAGGTTATTACTAGTAAGTAGTAAGGGCGCCCCTTAAAAACATTACTTATCTATATCCCTATAAGACTAGAAGTATCTATTAAACTAATTACTTATAGAGATATTATAGCTAGGATCTAATTTATTTAGAGAATCTCTTCTAAGTTTAACTCTAACTTTCTAGAAAAGAGCTTAGAATTAAAACCCCTAATTTAAGTCTTATTATATAAAGTATAGTAAAGCAATAACTTTACTATAGCTTAATTAAAGTTACTTAAAAGTAGCAATATAGCTATGTCCTAGATATAGTTAATTAAACCCTTTAAGCTATTAATATTTAAGAATTATATTTTTATTTCTCTAGGTATAAGGAAAGAAATTTTATTACTAACTTATAATAACCTTACTACTAGGCACTAAGGAGTAAGTAAAACTCTTTATTAGATTATAAACTAATATTATTAGCTAATAATAAAGAAAGATATAAAGGTATATATTAGTACTTATATAAATTATTAGACTTTAAAACTAAGGCATTATAAACTATATAGTAAGCTAGCTATATTACTAGTGCCTAATTGCCCTTTTTAAGAATTATTAATAGATTTTATTACTAGACTTTCACTAGTAAAAGATTTAAATTAGACCTATAATATAATTTTAGTTATTATTAACTATTTTATAAAATACAGTATTTATATCCCTATTTTAATATAACTAACTAGTAATAGGCTAGTAACTATGTTCTTAGAATATGTTTTTAGAGACTATAAAGCCCTAGAAAGTATTATAATAGACTAAGGTTCTATATTTACTAGCGGTTTCTAGATAACTTTTTATTATCTTCTTATAATAAAGCGGCTACTTAGCACTGCTTTTTACCCCTAGATAGATAGTTAGATAAAACGTTTAAACTAGGTCTTAGAACATTATTTAAGGGCTTTTACTTATACTAAATAGACTAATTAGGTAAATAACCTATTAATAGCGTAATTTATATATAATATAAGTAATTACTTAATGCATAGCTACACACTAGTGAAGGTATTATAAGGTTATAATCCTAGAGGTCTATAGTAAGTAATAGTAAATATCCCTTTAGTAAATAATTAAGCTAAAAGTAGGATTTTAGCACTAAGAGAGAAGTATACTATAATTAAGTAACTTTTAAGTAACTTATAGACTTAGTATAAGAAATATTATAACTAAAAAAGAACTCTAATAAGGTTTAAAGTTAGTAACTATATTTTATTATTAATAAAAAACATTAACCTAAGATACCTTAGTAAGAAGCTAGCTATAAAGTATTTAGGCCCCTATAAGATTAAAAAGATAATTAGGAGTTATAGATTAGTATATTAATTAAAATTACTACCTAGGACTTAATTATATAATATATTTAATATTACTAGTCTTAAACCTTTTAAAGGGAACTTAATAAATATAGAAGATATATCCTTACTATAAGATACTATTAAAGATAATAAATAAGAGTTTAAAGTTAAGAGAATTATTTTACACTACTATAATAGAAGGTATTATAAATATCTAGTTAAATAGAAAGGCTATAATACTTTAGAGAATTCTTAGGTATTAAAAAGGGATTTTATTACTAGAGAAATTATTAATAGCTATAAGTAATAGCTAAGTAATAAAGTTAATATAAGGTAGTTATATTTTATAACTTAATATACTAAAGATATTAGAAAATAAAGTTAATTTACTTAAATAACTTAAATAATCTATTATATAGCTACTAAGTACCTATCCCTTTATAATAGAGTTAGCCCCTAAGACTACTAGTCCTTTATTATTAGTAGTAACTATAGGAGCTATAAAGGAAGAGGCCTTAGGAGTATCTTTATTATTAGAATCTCTCTCTTTATATATATAGACCTAAAGTACACTAGGGAGCTTAATAAGACTAATATATTTAAGTAAATTAATAGTATTTAGTATAAACTACTAGTAAGTTAGTTAAGTATTAGCTATATATATTAAGAAAGCTTACCTTTAGGATATTTTAAGCTATAAAGTAAAGATAGTTTAAAATATTAATCTAGGTCTCTAGATTCATAGTGTTACTTAGTAGCATTATTATAGTGTATTTATTATATTTTACCTTATAAGTAGTATTAGTAAATATTTAAGTATAGTAAATATAACTATGCTTATTAGAATTTTTATAAACTAGGATAGTATTCTATAGTTTTTTCTTTACTTTTATAATAGGCTAGTAGTAAGTTAGTAGTAATCTAGTATCTAGGTAATAGGATTATACTTACTTTATTTTAATAGTAATAGCTACCTTTAGGAGTAGCTTTAATAAGTTTAAATAGCCTATTATAAAGCTATATAATTTAAGCTAGAGTTTAGTAGTATATTAGTAATAAGTAAGTAAATTCTAGTTAAGAGAGATATACTATAATATAGTTTTTATTATTTTAGAAGTAATAAGTATATTTTATTAAATAGCCTATTAAATATTAGCTATAAAGAAGTAATAAGTAAGTAAAGAAGTTATACTTAAAGATTTATTATATTTAGCTAGGAAGGTTTTTTTATTAATAAGGTATCCTAGAATCTTATAAGTACTATTTTTTAGGAGGATATTTTATATTATTACTTACTAATAATAGCATATATATAGAATCTTCTTTAAAGTTATTTTACTAGTAGTAAGTTAGTAATAAAGACACTATAAGGATATAATAAACTTATAATAAGATTTTAGAAGAAGTTTACTTTAGAGAAGACTTTATAGGAGACTTTATAGGAGATTTTTTAGTTAATAGATTTTCTAAAGGTATTAATAAAGGCGGAGTTTAAGTATAAGACTTAGATATAGTAAACTAGCTATAAGTTAGCTATAATAGACTAGATAAGGAAGTTATACTAATAAGAGTATAAACTTATAAGCTAGATAAGGGCAAAAAACTAAGATAAATAAGGATAGATAATAATAATAATTAGGGACTAAAAGAGATTAGTAACTACTAAGTAATAGTAGTAAGAGAGCTATTACTTAGCTAGTAAGGGTAACTTATAAGGTTAAGGGATATTATAAAAGAAAGGAAAAGTATAAAAGGGGGGGAAAATTAGTCTCTTTTATATTAACCCTAGACCCCTTAAGTAATTTAATGCACTATATATAGGTAATTTATAAATTATAATAATAACTATTAGCACTACTAAACACATATATGCCTAATAGCTATAAGCTTATAGTAACCATAATATAAGCCCTTTAGTTAGACTATTTAGAACCCTAGTATTAAGTACCTTATTTATTTAACTAATTATGAAAATTAATATAGGTTATCTGTTTTTATTTTCTAGCTATATAATAGGTAGTAACATTTATTTTACTATAGTAAAGCTATATATAAGCTACTATTTAAATATTACTAACCATAATAAGGGGTTATTTTTAATTAGTGGTATTATTATTATTATTTCTTTTTGTTTACCTATATATCTAGATATAAGGTACCCTATCTTATTTTCCTTATAAAGCTCTAATATAGTAATTATACCCTAAGTAAGTAGCTTATTTTATAATTAAGGTTAATTATATATAGGGGAGGTATTATATTAGGAGTGTAAAGGTTAAAGATAGGATATTTATTAAAGCAAGTCTTTAGAGAACCTTTAGGCTATATAAATAATAAAGAGGCTAGCTAGCTATAAGATAGCTATATGCTTATAAAGTAAGGTATTTATTAAAGACTACGCACATTATTAGTGCTAGGTTAGAGATTAAAACCTTCACGCACCCGCCCCTAGCTAGCATCTATCTAGCAGCGACTGCGATAGTCTTAGCCATCACTTCGTTCTTAACCTTTCGGTGCAAGCCGTGACATCGCCTTACATCGTGCCAAACCTGCACGTAACACTATTATTGCTTTATTACCTCCTATAAGATCCTTATAGTATTAGATTTACTAGTCTTAGTATAAGACTCCCCTAGGTTTTATAAGTTCTCTAAGGGTCTTAACTAGAGGTTATAAAATTCCTTTAAATCTAGTGAGTTCCCTAAGAGTTTTAATTATAGGTCCTCTAGATATAACTCTATTAACTAGTTAGGGGGTTTAGTATGCTAAATAGTAGTGTTATTTTTAGGATAGTTTTTAATCCCCTTTCCTTTATTATTCTTATCCTTATCTATACTATTCTTAGTTCTAGTAGTTATTATACTATAAGTAAGGCTAATATCTTTAGATTATCTCTCTAATACCTCACTACTTTCTAATCTAGTGGATTTATTAAGAAAACCTTTAGATTTAGCTTTATAAATATATAATTTAACTTCCTTCTAAGTAAGATATATAGCTTATAAATCTATTAGGTTCTAGTAAATAGGTAATTCTTAATATATTAGGTATTTACGTCTTTTAAGCACTTTATTATTAAATTTGTATTTTATAAGTTTAATTAAATCTTTCTTATTCCTTAGTTCTAATAAGTTATTATTTTTAGTACTTAAATATAGGGTTTACTTTATTAAAAGCTTAAAACTAGTAAATAAGTTATAGTTTATTTTTAGTAACTAGGAAGTTAGACTAAATATCTATATAATAATATTATAAATAGTTAGTTTTAGATATATAGTTTTTATTTCTAGGTTTTTAGAAGGGTATAATAAAAGAATCTCTAATTACTACTAAATATTATATGTAGGTTTAGTATAATATAAGGCGAATCTATTAGAGAGGCTAATAGATTTACTATTATAAGGTTATACTAAGTTTGCTATAAGAGCTACTATTAGGTATAAGGTAAGATATCTAAAGAAGGTTAATTCTTTTTATCTAGAGTCTGAATCTAGTCTTATATGCGCCTGCATTTAGCTCTGCCACGTAACACTAGGTTTAATAATATATATGCCTATAGTAATTTTAGCCTTAAGATCTTTAAGGGCGTAGCGGAGTTATAGGTTAGCGAATAGGAGCCTAGTATACTACACATAGGTAATATAGTGTTACTAATAAGAAGGATATAATTCCCTGCTTCTAGGGGGGTAATAGTTTAGGACACTAGTAGTAAGAGCTTATTTAATATAAGGACTATAAGGAACTAGACTAACTTAGGTATAGTATACTATTTATTATTAGAGTTTTCTTTTATAAGGTACTTACTAATAAAATAGGATATAGGTTTTATAGAAGTGGCTATAGAAGTAGCTATAGGAGTAAGAGTAAGGGCTTAATAGTATAGTATTTCTAGTAAAGAGAATAACTAATTAAGAGAAGGGAGCTAATAGAATAAAGGAAAAGGCTTAATAGGATTATAATAATAGAGAGATAGTATTATATAAAGGGGAAAGTAAGATAATATAAGTATAAGTAAGATATTTATACTAGATATTATACCTATGCTAAGTAAGATATAAATAGGTAAGGGTAGGGCAGTTATCTATAATAAATAACCTATTAGCAAGGCAAATATATTATACATACTATAAAATAATACTTAGAAGTAAGGGGTTATTATTATAATAAATAATAAGGTAGTAAGGCAAGTGCTTATTAGATGCTTTATAAATAGCTATTAGTAAGGATAGTTTTTATTATAATAGCTAAGGGTATATATAATATAGGTGTTATATATGTTACTAGGGGATGTTATAGGGGGGAGTTTATTAGTAATAAGTAAGTAAGGGTATATATAAGGGCTTAGGCGTTGCCTAAGCATTATTTATATAGTAGCTAGAGAGGGAATTAGTAAAAGTAATTAGGGTAAGGAAAAGGAGACTTATATAAGTAGCCTAGGGGGTATAAGAGGCATTACTAGGGATAGCCTCTTGCCCTTTTTCCTTTCTCCTTAAGTCTCTTAATACTATATTAACGCCCTATCGCAGTCGCCTAGGGGCCAGTCCATAACAATAGTAAGCCTATTAGCATACCTCTTTAGCTAGGCGTTTTAGCTACGCAAACCACTAAGCTTTTAATAGCTAGCAAAATCAAGCTCTATTAGTGTATTATAGGGACTATAATATACCTAATGTTACTTACAAGGCTAGACATGGCCTTTACACTTTAGTGGCTATCTATAGCACTAGCTAGGCCCTATATAGAGCACCTAAAAGTAGCTAAAAATCTGCTTAGGTACCTATTAGGGACTAAATTCCTTACTATAATCTATAGGGGAGACCCTAAAGGTATAGCTAGCAAAAGCCTAATAGGTTATTATAATAGTGATTTTATAGGGGATAAAAAGACCTCTAAATTAACCTACACTTATCTATTTAAGCTAGCTAGCAAACCTATTAGCTAGAAATTAAAGAAAGCTAGTACAATAGCTCTATTAACATTAGAAGCTAAAGCTAACGCTATCTGCGAGACCTTCTAGGAGTTATAGTAGCTTTAGGGCTTATTTAAGGAGCTAAAAACCTCTATTTCTCCCTTTATCTAGATATATTGCAATAATTAAGGCGCTATAACCACTGCCTATAACCCTGCCTTACATAGCTATATAAAGTATACCTTACTAAAGTTTAACTATATTAGGTAATAGGTTTTAGAGGGTTTAGCTAAGATTAAATATCTAGATACGAAGTCAATGCCTGTAAATAGTCTAACAAAACCGTTATCTAGACCTTTTCATTAGGCTTTTATTAAGCTCTTAGGGCTTAATAATCACTAAAAACTAATAACTAAATCCCTTCAATAGGGAACCAAAAAAACAACGCTAAAAAGGGAGCTATATTTAACAATAGCTAGGAAGTTAAAAAGGGGGTCTTTTATCTTTTCCTGTTTTTCCCTTTTATCTATTTTTATCTAAAAGTTCTTGTTTACCCTATATCACTTTATACGCTTTTAATTAGCTTATACGTAATTCTTTTGTAGAGGGGGTGTTAAAAATAAGACCTATTTTTAGCTCTTTTTAGTTAAAGGACCTTTCTATTACTAGCTTATATTGTAAGCCTAATAGCTACACTGCAGCTATTAATAGTCACGAAGGTGGCCATCAATGGCTACATCGTAGCTATTAATAGCTATAACTAACCGTGTGAATAACTAATTTAAATTAATTATGAATTATTTAATTACGTTATGGCTATAAGCGTAGCCATAATTATAACGCCACTAGTAATTAGGTAAGCTAGGGTGACGTAAGCAGGTTACCCTATACGCGGGTTACCCTATAGCTATCTTTAACAGCGATTTTCTCTTTAACTAAAGGTTATACAAAAGTCTTATATATAGCAAATTAAAGCTAGAAGATAGGGCTTTTATTTAATATAGGAATAACTTTTAGACTAAAAGTTAGTGCATATAGGTTACTAGTTTATATAGTGGTGAGTTAATTCTTTGGATTTTATATACAAATAAATTTTACGGAAAATCAAAAGTAGCTCTTAAGACCTCTCTAGTGGTCTAGATTCACTGATATAGTTAGTAGGTATATAAGAGGAAGAAGATCTTTTTAATCTAGCTAGATAGCTAGGCCTCTTAATCTAACAGCCGTATTACCTGTATAACGTCACTAAAATCAATTCTATTAGTATATAAGATATCGTAAAAGTCATCTAGATTAAATTCTATTAGTTAATAACTGCCATAACCTTCCGTTACGTTACGTTAAATAAATATTTAACGTGGTAGTTCTACTAGTCCCTGACCGTAGAGCTGCACCTGTACAGCTGTTACCAGCCGGCAACTAGCTCCTTACATTTCAATACTAATAACTAATAAAAAGTCTAATACTATATTTGTTGTATTTGTAATTAGTGTAGTTTAGGAAAAAAAATTTGTAATGTAATGTATTATAGTTTTTTTTTACGTTCCCGGGGTGGCATCGCCCCTCTGCAGCTGTGGCTAGGCGGAGGAGAATTAGTACTATATTATAGTTAACTGCCGTAACTATAACCACATATAACCGTTACAAAACTAGCCTAAAGACACATAGGAAGCGAGGCTAGCCCTAGATAACCCCCTAAAGGCAAGGTATATAGCTAAATAGTTCCTTTATACTAGGTAACTATAATATTATACACTAGCGTAAGACTTAGTATTTAACTCCTATAATTAAGCACTAGCCTTAAGCCACTCCTAATATATAAATAATAAAGATATAAATAAGCCTAGGATAAAGCTAATAATATAAGTAAGTAAGTAAGTTAGAAATAAGGCTATAATATATATATATAAACTAAATAAATAAATAACACTTTACTAGAATAAACTTTAGATTTCTAAAAATAAAAAATACCTAGTATTATAACCCCTTAACTTACCCTTACTTTTTCTCTAAACTAAATCCTAGCTATTACTTACTTTTTCTTTAAAATAAGGAGTTTACTTTCTTTAATTTTAGCTTACTTATTTATAAGAAAAGTAATAACTAGGAAATAGTTTATCTTTATAGTATAAATATTAAGGTACTTTAGCTAGAAAACTACCTTATTATACTAATTACTAGACTTAGAATTAGCTTAGTTTAGACTTACTATTATTATATTTCTTTTCTTTATAAACTAGTTTTTAGTATAAAGTTTCTTAATAAAATTATAATTATTATTTAGGACTTAGTTTAATAATAGTTAAACTTAAACTAAGCTTAGTATTAACTTACTAGAGTAATACTTATATTACCCTTACTAATAATAATTACTTAGGTTTTAACTAATTATTAGTGCTAGTCTAATACCTAGTAAGAGTTACCTAGAGATAAATTAGCACTAGAATAAGCCTAGAATAAAGGTAAAAATTACCTTATAATACTAGTAATTTTAAATCTAATAATTAAAGTAAGTATTAGTAATTACTCTTATACTAGTTAGTATTACCTTTAAGCTAAGACTAAACTAAAATAGCTTATACTAAAGATATTATAATACTAATACCTAAAATCCTTAATTAATTAAGTTTTATATAAAATATACTAATTTCCCTAGGGCTTACTTAATTACCTTAGATTAAAGCTAAAGTAAGTATAAAATAAAGGTAAAAAAGTTATACCTTTATTCCCTTTTTAATAACTTACTTTAATTACTTTTTAGTTAAGAATTTCCTAAGGAATTAGTTAAAGGTTATAGTTTCCTAGGTAAATTAGGACTAGAAATATATTAAAACTAAAGAGACTTATAGGTTTAGCTAATATCTTTATAATAATATATTATTATTTATAATGTACTATAATAAATATTAATAACTAATTTAAATCTAGCCTAGGATAGCCTTAAATAGTCTAGAAAAAAGAAAAGAACCTATAAGAAGTTTAATATAAAAAAAAGAAAAAAAGGTTAAACCTTTATAAAAGGAAAGATCTCTCTTATACTTATTAAAAAAAGGGAGAGACTAAGTCTAAATTAAGAATTAAAAAATAATATATAGTAAAGATTATTTATAAATAACCTTAATATAAATAAGACTTAGTATTAAGTAAGGCTTAGGTTAAAACTACCCTTCCCTAATAGTATATAAATAAAACTAAGTACTTAAACTTTATAATACTTATAAGCTCTAAATAAGTTAAAATTAGCTAAAAAGTAAGAAACTAGAAATATTAGTAAGAAAGTAAAAAAGAAGTAAATAATTAACCTAAACTAGAATTTACTATACTATAGAATAAAGTAAGAAAGCCTAGGATAAGTATAATATAGAACTAGACTTATACTAGAAAAGAGTTGTTACTCTTATTTTAGTAATTCTTTTCTTTATCTTTCTTTTTATATAAAATAAGGCTAGTATTAGCTAGTCATAAATACCTATATATAACTACTTACTAAGTAATATAAGCTTATAATAAGACTAGTACTAACTTAAATATACATATAAGGGGGTTTTTCTTCCTATTTAAGGGTTTTCCCCTTTAATAAAGTAAGGGGAGTACTAGGATTAGCTATATATAGAGCTAACTAGTGTATAGAATATATATATATAGTTTTTTTTTTACTTGTAGTTAGTGTAGTTTATAGTGTAGTGTAGTTTGTAGTGTAGTAACTACATTACACTACAAATACTACACTACACTACACATTGTAGTGCAATACTCTAATGTTATCTAAAAAGAATAGGAAAGGTATATGTATTTTAATAATATAAAAGGAGATATTACTTAATTTAATTAGTATATTAACTAATTCTCTTATAATTACTAATCTAGCACTAAAATAAATCTCTTTCTCTAGGGTTAGTTTAATCTTTAGTAATAGTATTAATTTTAGTAAAGCTTATACTTATCTAATTCTAGCTATTAATACGCTAGAAGCTCCTATATTAGGTATAATTTCTCTAAAGACTTTTTTAGAGTAGTGTTTTACTAAATCATAGGAGGTCTTTACTTTATTATAGGGATTATTCTTAAGGTAAGTATATTTAAAGGCTTAGTCTCTTAAGGTTATAATAATATTATTGTTATTTAGTTAGGGTCCTAATGTAAAGAATTATATAATACTTAGGCGATTATACTTTAAGGTAAAGGTCTCTTTAGCGTTATATTCTTATTTTTATTATTATTAGATTTAATAAAGGCTTTAGCTAATTTCTCTGCTTTATTAGTAAGGTTATTTATTTCCTTAAGTTCTTAGCCTTTATAAGCTATAAGGAATACTTAGCAATTTCTCTTTATAAGTAGTGTTTAATACCTTTTATTCTTTTACTAAAGTTCTCTTACCTCTTAATACTCTTTATTTATATGGTTTATTAACTAATAATTACTTTTATTATAAATATAGTATTTACTACTATTATAGCCTTAGTTATAATAGCTATAACCTTTACTATAATATCTTTAATATAGTTAGCTATAGTAGTAGTTTATAAATATTACCTTTAAATTATTAGGTTTAGTATTAATAGTTTACTAATTAAATTAGGAAGCTAATATATTAGCTTTAGTAATAGAGATTAATTTATAAAGGTCTTTAGTAAGTCCTTTAAAGCTAGGTAAATAATTATATTTAGCTTACTTATATTCTAGAATACTAGAGATAGTACTTAAGGTCTAATAATAAAGCTTTATATTAACTATTAATAAAGGAAAGAGTTCTCTATAAACATACTAAAGAGTTATAAGTAAAATCTTAAGATAATCTAGCTTATATTTATTAGGATTCTAAGTAATAATATTCTTAAGTATTATATTATTTTACTTTTAGTAATAAAACTATTAGTTACTTTTTATTTTAAAGTAATTATAGATATTATTAACTATTTATTTATATATAAGGCCTTTATTTACTAGATAAATAATGTAATACTATTTAGTATTACCTAAGAGTATAATTAGAAAGGCCTTATATAAGTATTCCTAGGTGAGGTTTAGTTTATTATACTTATTCTAGAATAGGTTAACTTTTAGTGTAATAAAATTATATATTTTCTTACTATAATAGTTATTATTCTTATATCCCTTTATAAGTTCTAAGATCCTTCTTATAATTTAGTCTTTAAGTAAGGTTATTAAGGCTTATATAACTAGGATTACCTATAGTTAAACTAGTGGTTATAGGGTAATTAGTAGTATTTATAGTTAAGGTATATTCCTTCTTAAAGGTAATTATATAGTAAGAGGGATATTAATAAGTAAGTTATAAATTAAAGGGTTATAGAAAGAAGAGGTATAAATATAAGGGCTTATAATAGGAGGGTTATTAATAGTAAGGTTGTTAATAGAGAGAAATCTGCCTATAGCTATTTGCTTTATAATTCTATTCTTGGGCTATAGTAATATTATATTTTCTTTAAGGACTTAAACTAATAAATTAATAATCTTATTACTTTAATTTTAAATAATATAAACACTATTCTTTTAAAGGTAATCTTATAATTTATATACTAAGGGTTATAAAGCTTAGTTAAGAGTTTCTTTAGTCTAGCTATTAAGGTTATTATAGAAGATCTCCTATAGGGTAAGATCTTTATATTAGCTACTCTTATAAATATTAATTATCTAAGTAATATAGTTATTAAGCTCCTAATCCTTAGTAGTCTAAGGGTCTAGTTCTCTAGAGCTCTTTTAGTTAGTTATAATAACTAAGGTGTGTTTTTAAAGTTATTAAGGTAAGATAAACCTATTAGATCTTGTAGGGTCTATAAATTAAGTAAGCTACTTTTCCCTTATAGTCTATAATAACACTTATTTATTATTAGAAAGTATTATTATAATACTTTAGCTAGTAAGGCTAAGGGATTTTCTAACTAGTAAGGGTTAAGTTAATCTTAGGTTTAAGATATTATATATAGCTATAAACTTCTTAGTTAGATAATTAGTTTTCTTATAATAAATAATAGAATTAATTTCTTTATTAATGGCTTTAAACTTAATAATAGAAAAAGTTAAATTTCTTAGAAGCCTAATATCTCGTATCTAGAATCTATCTTCCTTTAGTATGCTTCCTTAGTTAACTAAAGGAAGGTTTTTTCTTATATAATTCCTTGCTTATCTATGGTTTTTTAACCACTAATTAGTGTTAGTACTACTAAGGCTATTGTAACATTATACACTAGTGCACAAAGAGTCTAATTTAAAGGTATAATAATAGTTTTTTAATTAATTAAAGCTATCTAAAGAGCTAGATAGCTATAGGAAAAGGGATCGCAAAGCACATACATGCCTTACGTATAGATATAGCTAATCATAGTGCGGCCTTGCCGCACGTGCTCTATTTTCCTTAGTGGTTAACCTGACGTTAACCTAGGTGTCGTAACAAGTAATTTACTAGTAAAAGTTACTTTTTATACTAGTAACTTTTTTTTAAGTTTTTATAAGTTAAAAATTATTCTAAATTTAATAGTTTTTTTGTTATTAATTACTTTTTTTACTAGTAATATACTAATAAAACTTACTTTTTATACTAATAATATAATAATAGCCCTCCTAAGCACGAGGTAAAACTGCTTAAATAATTAAAGCTCTGTGTTTTTTAATATCTTTTCTAAATATCTAGCCTTTTTCTCTAGTTTTTTATTCCCCTTCTTATTCTTACTTTTCTTAAATTCCTTTTAATTAGGATTTTTATTAGCTTTTTAAATAGCCTAAAGGTTCTATAGCCTAGTAGTTATTGCCCCTAGCTTTTAGTTACCCTTAGCTATGCTATTATCTAATTAGTTAAGGGTTAATTAGTTAATTAGTTACGCAAAGCTTACCTAGCAATTTAGGTATAGTGTGTCTATTAGGTTTAAATTAAATGAGAGATAAGTAAGGATAAGTTATATTTAGTTTACCTTAGAGCTTTAAAGCATAAGTAATAAGCTATAAGATAAAAGAGATATAAAGAGATAGAATAAATATAGTTATAGAGAAAGAGGGAATTATATTAATTTATACTATAAGCAAAACTTAAATAAAATTAGGTTTAACTATAGTTATAAATTATAACTATATCTTATACTAATATAGCTATTAAGTTTATCGCAAACTTTGCTCTAACCTTATAGCCCCCTATATTTATAACCTTAGAGCTTATTTATTACTATGGATTTAAGTATTTAGTTATTAATTGTTTTACTAGCTAGGTATTGCTAGTAATTATGTGATGAAAAATCAGATGCATTGGCTATAACCAATGAGGTAAAAAAAATTAAAAATCAATACTTCTTACACTAGTAATATACTAGTAATTAGTACTTTTTATATTATTACTTCTTATACTAATACTCTTTATATTAGTAATATACTAGTGAAAGTTACTTTTTATATTAGTAACTTTTTTTTAGTTTTAATAAGTTATAAATTATTTAAAATTTAACAACTTTTTTTAATTAATTACTTTTTATATCATAAAATTACTAGTAATTTACTACTAAAAATTACTTTTTATACTAATACTTTTAATACTCGTAATTTCTTAGTAATAGTTACTTTTTATACTAGTACTTTTTATACTAGTCACTTTTTTTAAGTTTTTGTATATTATAAATTATTTAGAATTTAATGTTTTTTTATTTATTAATTACAGAGCTAGAAAGGACCGAAGACAACAATAACCTACTACTACACACGCGGATAAAGCTAATATACTAGCATAAAGGTTCTTCCCTAAACCTATAGTAAACCTCTCCTATATCCTAAACCTCTCCTTCCTAGAGCTTATTAATATACCTTTCCTAGACTAAGAATAATTTAAACTAGAGATAATTATAAATATTCTATTAGATATAACTAACTAAAAAGCCTTTAGTAATAATAAAATCCTAGTAAGTCTTATAAAGGCATATAAAAAGCTAGCTAGGAATACTATAACTAGGCTTTTAAATATAGCCCTTAAAGTAAGATACTTCCTAGCCTAGTTCTAAGTTATAAGAGTAATTATAATTAAAAAGCCTAGTAAAATAACTAAGAAATAAGAAAAGCTAATATATAAAGACTTATATTACTTCTTAATATAGTAAGAAAAGTTATAAAAGTAATAATTATAAAGTAACTTATAGCCCTTACTAAGGTAAAAGGCCTTCTCTTTAAATTATAAATAAGTAATAAAATAAATAGATTAATAAAGATTATAATTAAAGCATTTATAAAATATATAAGAAAGATATAAAGAAAAGGTAAACTTACCTTACTAATATAACTAGATATATTATTAGTATTTAATAAAGTTAGTTACCTATACCTTATTACCTTACTTATTATAATAAGTATTTTATACTAGCTTATAGCTAGAATATATAGCTTTCTTATAAATAAAATAAGCTAGCTAAGCTTTAATAAAAAAACCTCTAAACTATTTAAGATTAAAGCTAGTATACTATAAGGCTTACCTTTATTACTTATTTTTTTTTTACTTAGTAAAGTTATATATTTACCTTTAGACTATTTTAAGTATAGTAACTATAGGATTTACTAATAATATAAATATAGCTATATGTAGGAAAAATATAGCCTAAATCTAGAAAAGGCTTAAAGCTATATAAAAGGTTTATAATAAATAAGTAAAGAAAGTAAATATAAAATTTAACCTAGTAAAAATAAAACTTATATAATTTAGTAAATTTTACTAGCCCCCTTAGACTTAGGTTTAGCTTAGAATAAAAAAGATAAAGCCTATAAAGTTATATAAGTTCTTAGGAATTTAAGTTAATAAGAAGCTTAATTAAAGTGCTTATAAAAATATCCTTAAAAGTAAATTAGCTTAGTAATAACTTATACTTACTAAGTTATTAGCCTTAGTATAAGGCTATAGCTTTAGAGATACTTAACTCTTATATATATAAGTAATTTAGCTTATTTTGACTTATAAAGTAAGTATATACTATATACTAATTAAAAAAAGTAAAAAAGCTAAGAGAGATTATTAAAAGCTTTATAATAAACTAGTTAGCTTATTTATAAACTATTATTAGTATATTTAAGGCTATACTTATTATTTAACTAAAAGTAAAGATTACTATTTTACCTCTTAATCTTTATTTTAATAAAATAAAATAAAGATTTAAGACTAAAACTACTAAAAAAAATAATAAAAAAGATATAAACTATAGTTACCTTAGTAATAACTATACTTTACTAAGTAAAACCCTAAAGAAAATATAATTCTATTTATAATAAACTAGATATAAATTTATATAAGAACTAGAAGTAATAATAAGAGAATTAGTATAATAAGAAATAATTAAACTAAGGCTAAATTACTAAAGAACCCTTAGAGAATTACTTACTTAATTATAACCTAAAGAAAATCTAGAAATTTTATATAAGTTTAAGAAAGTATATTTCCTTAATAATAGTTTAGCTATATATAGGAAAAATAGTCTTAAATAAGTTCTTATTCTAAAGAAATATTCCTAAGGTAGTATTATCTCTTTATAGCTATAGCTAAGTAAAGGAGAATTAGTATTATATTATAGCTAATTAATATAACTATAACTATATATAATTATTATAAAACTAGCCTAAAGATATATAGAAAGTAAGGCTAGCCTTAAATAACCCCTTAAAGGTAAGATATATAGCTAAATAGTTTCTTTATACTAGGTAACTATAATATTATATACTAGTATAAAATCTAGTATTTAACTCCTATAATTAAGTACTAGCCTTAAGTTACTTTTAATATATAAATAATAAAAATATAAATAAGCCTAGGATAAAGTAAATAATATAAGTAAGTAAGTAAGTTAAAAATAAGGCTATAATATATATATATAACCTAGATAAATAATACTTTACTAAAATAAACTTTAGATTTCTAAAAATAAAAAATACTTAGTATTATAACCCTTTAACTTACCTTTACTATTTCTTTAAACTAAAACTTACTTATTACCTTACTTTTTCTTAAAAATAATAATTATATTTTTTATTACCTTATTATAAATCTTTATAAAAAAAGTAATAGCTAGAAGCTAGTTTATTTTTATTACTTATATATCTAAGTAATATAACTAGAAAATAAGCTTATTATACTAATTCTTAAAGCTAGCTTAATCTAGCCTTATAGCTAAGGTATTTCTTTTCTTCTTATACTAGTTCTTTATATAAAGTTTTTTTAACTTAATTATAATAATTAACTAGGACTTAGTAAGGATAATAATTAGAATTACTTTAAACCTAGAAGTAACCTAAAATTATAATACTTATATTACCCCTAGCTACTATCTTTACCTAAATATTAAATAACTACTAATACTTAGTTTAAAGACTAGCTAAATTTACTTAAGGATAAATTAGCTATAAAAGAGACTTAAACTAGAGATATATAATACCTTTATATAAGTGCTATTTTAGATTTAGTAATTAAAATATACTTATATTAATAACATTATTTTAATCCTATTAGATTTACCCTTAGGCCTAAACTAAACTAAAGTAAAATATACTAATAATAAGTTAGCACTAATAGCTAAGTATTTTAATTAACTAAGTCTTATAAGATATATACTAAATCTCTTTAAAATTACCTAATTATACTAAATTAAATATAAAATAAGCTTAAAATAAAGCTAGGAAAACTTATACTTATTCCCTTAGCTTAAGCTTACTTAAGCTATTTCTTAGTTAAAGACTTCCTTAGAAAAGCCTTTAATATAATAATATTCTAGGTAAATTAAAACTAGAAATATATAGAAATTAGTATACTTATAAGGTCTAAAGTTAGTATTAGTAATATTATATTAATCTTACTTTATTCTATAGTAATAAATTAGTAAATAACCTTAAACTAACTTAAAATAGCTTTAAATAGCTTTATAAAGAAAAAAACTTATAAAAAGTTTAATAAAAAAAGAAAAAAAAGCCTAAATCCTATAAGGAAAAAAATATTTTTTATATTTATAAAAAAGAGAAAAAGAATAAATTAAAGCTATAGCTTAAGAAATAAAGTATAATATAAAAAGCTAAGAAAATAACTAAAAAGTAACTTAAGCCTAGGATTACTTATAGCCTAAGTAAAGATAACTTTTCCCTTATAGCTTATAAATATAACTAAGTACTTTAACTTTATAATATATATAAGCTAAATATAGGTTAAAAATAGCTAAAAAGTAAGGCTATAAAAGTATTTATATAAAAGTAAACCTAAAGTAAAATATCTCTATAAATCTAATTTTACCTTACTATAGGGTAAAGTAAGGAGACTTAGGGTAGTAATAGATTATAAAATAAACCTAATCCTATACTAGATAGGGATAAAAGACTTTTATTATAGTATTTTTCCTTTATTTTCTTCTTAGATAAAAATTTCTATAGAATAAGGCTAGTATAAGCTAGTAATAAATACCTATAATAGGTAATAATATGAGTAGTATAAACCTAGATTAGGGCTAGCGCTAGCTTATATATAAATATAAGAGGGTTTTTTCTCCTTATAAAGGGTTTTCCTTTCTAACTTAGTAGTAGGAGTACTAGTATGTAAGAGACCTAGAAGGTGTGCTAGGAATCCCAATAGACCAAAAGATCCGCCAGTGCTAGCCGTTGCTAACATTGCACCTTACAACTGGTTATAAGACCTGTCGCCTAGGGCTCTGTGGTCCCCGTACACAGCGCCTCACATAGTACTAGCCTTACATAGAGCTAGCTAGTGCATATCATATATATATATATATATTTATTAATTACTTTTTATACTAGTAATAGTCTAGTAAAAGTTACTTATTACACTAGTACTTTTTATACTTGTAATTTCTTTATAAAAGTTACTTTCTATACTAGTAACTTTTTTTCAAGTTTTTATAACTTATAAATTATTTAAAATTTAATAAGTTTTTTTTATATTATTACTTTTTATATTAGTAATTTATTAGTAAAAGTTACTTTTTATACTAGTACTTTTTATACTCATAATCAGAGTATTGCACTACAATTGATTTGTAGTGTATTTTTTATTGAACAAATAGTATATATCTATTCTTAGAAAATATATAGAGATATAAAACTTCTCTTTTTAGATAGATAACTAAAAAACTACAATGTAATTATATACAAAAGTGGGTCTTAAAGTGAATCCCTAGCCTATAAATTAAAAACATACATTTTACTACATTTTAGCACTAAGAATACATTATAAATGTAGTTTTTCTAATTTACAGGCGAGGGGCCCACTTTTTAACTCACTTTTATATATAGTATTTCTCTTAGGATTTATCCCTATAGGATTACGTAATTTATAGGATAATCTATTTAATTACAAGCTAGCTATAAAATTAAATATAAAAACTACAAAACACACTACACTAACTACAAACAATACTCTGCTAATAATATACTAGTAAAAGTTACTTTTTATATTAGTAACTATTTTTCTAGTTTTTATAAGTTATAAATTGTTTAAAATTTAATAAGTTTTTTTTATTAATTACTTTTTATACTAGTAATTTACTAGTAAAAGTTACTTTTTATATTAGTACTTTTTATACTAGTAACTTTTTTTAAAGTTTTCATAAGTTATAAATTATTTAGGATTTAATATCTTTTATTTATTTATTACTTTTTATACTAATACTGTTAGTTACACCAAGGAACGTTGCACTAGTGCGAAGAGGTTAAATTCAGTGAAGTTAATAATAATAGCTAATAACTAAGAGAGAAGAGAAGAGGGAGAAGGAGAGGAATTTAGCTAGAAGAGAAAGTAAGCAAAAAGGGGGAAAAGTAAGGCTATAGTGTAGTGCCACTACTAACGGAGCAGGGTAGCTCGTAATGTATCTAATCACATTATGTGCATCCCTTTAGTGGCTTCACTCTTTAGCCACGGTTAGACTATCTATTATCTAAAAGTCTAAAGGAAGTAACACTAGTAGTCTCTCTTTTCTTCGTGGCTAAAGGAGCCTAAAAACGCAATAAAAATCGGATTAAAGAAAAGTGTATATAAGTAAATCCCTTAATAGGAATCCACGGTTCTTATTAGCTATTGTGGCCTTGGTTATTCTAATTAACCTAGTTACTTTAATCTAGTCTAGTTAATCCTCCCTTCTATCTAACCTTATAGGTTAAATCCAACCTCATAGGTTAAATTAATCTGCAGGTTTAAAGGGGCTTAAAAACGCGATAAAAATCAAAATAAACATAAGTAAATACTAATAATAGATACAAGCCTCTTATTAGCTTAGTTATTAGTTCTTCTAGTTAGTTAGTCTTATTATCTAGCCTTTAACCCAAACCGTAGCTTCGCTTAAGTTAATAAAGGTCTTAAGGGTAAGGGTCTTATGCCTTAATAAGGGTCTTAAGGGTCTTATATATAAAGGTCTTAAGGTTAAAGAGCTTAAGGGTCTTGTAGTTAAAGAGCTTAAGGGTCTTATGCCTCCTTAATTCTAATAGTCTAAATTAACCGTAATAGCTAGCGGGAATAAGCTTACATAAGTACGCGATATACGCATCTATAATGTGTGCATACGCGATAGACCTCGTAATGTGTTATTCCCCTTGTGGCTTTCTATCTTAAAGCGTTATTTAATATTATATATAAGTATTAGGTCTTAATAATCTTTGTATAGTTACCCTTAATAATCCTTAGGTTTAGATGCTTGTCGTTAACCCTCGCGTTTAGTGGCTTATTAGATCTTTTCCTCTACGGAGAATGCTTTAATTAGTATCCCCTTAGTAATAATCTCTTTAATTAAAGCTTTAGTTAAAGCGTTAGTTATAATCTCTCTAATTATAATATTAGCTATAATCTCTTTAATTAACGCTTTAGCTTAGTCCTTAGAGTCTTTAGGGTCTTTAGTCTTAGGCTATGGTAATCTTCTCTCTTCTTAAATCACTTATTATAAGGCAGCCATAGTTAAAAGAGCTTAGGGAACGTAGACGCCACTATCTTGTAAGGAGCTTTAGAGCTCTTATATAATTTTACTAGAGGTCTATCTAAAGGTATCCCTTAACTAACCTTTAAAGTCCTCTTTAAATAATTCCTAAAGGTTATTATCTCTCTAACCTTAATGTTTACTAAGGTTAATAAATCCTACAATATAATTATTAAGCTTAGGCTATGTAGTAGTCTTAGGATCTAGCTTAGCAAATTCTTTTTAATCTCTTATAAGCATATAGGAAAGGGGTTATAATTACCTTAGTAATTTATCCTTTAATAGTCTTGCTTAGGGCATTATATATAGAGATGTAAAGACTGTTATAGTTAATTATAATAAGGGAAAAAGAGAGTGAGGGCAAAGGGGGGGGGGGGTTATCTCTGTAAATACCTATTAAAAGGAATAGAGGGTTATAGGTCTATTAGCTAGCTTAGCTAAGGGTTATTTTTAATATTAGGTTTAAATAAAATGCCTTATGGCAATAGATTCGGTTATTTAGTTAGTTTTCTTATAATAGATAATAAGATTAATGATTAACTAAATATCCTAAAGGCCTAAGAGTTAATAGATTAATCTCTTAGAAGTCTAATAAGCCTATTACTAGGATTCTAGTTTATCTTCCTTTAGCACACTCTATAGTTATGCCTCTTTACTATAATAACTATTAATTTAGCATAATAAGGGGTAGTAGCTGTGGTATCTATAGAAATGTCTTTTCTTATAATACCTAACTTATTTATAGTTATAGTTAACCACTAATTAGTGTTAGTTACACTAAGGAATATTATACTAGTGTAAAGAGGTTAAATTTAATAAAGTTAATAATAATAGCTAATAACTAAGAGAGAAGAGAAGAGGGAGAAGGAGAGGAATCTAGCTAGAAGAGAAGGTAGGTAAAAAGGGGGAAAAGTAAGGCTATAGTGTGGTGCCACTGCTAACGGAGCGGGGTAGCTCGCGATGCATCTAATCGCATCGCGTGCATCCCTTCGGTGGCTCCACTCTTTGGCCACGGTCGGACTATCTATCGTCCGAAGGTCCGAAGGAAGCAACAAATACCTTTTATACTAGTAATATACTAATAAAAGTTACTTTTTATACTAGTACTTTTTATATTCGTAATTTACTAGTAAAAATTACTTTTCATACTAGTAATTTCTTTTTTTTTAATTTTTTTTATTAGATGCGCGTTTAGTCGTCCGCTCCGAATAGCAACGCTCGAAACAAACAAGGCAGGTGGGGCGACCGGCGCCGGCGCCTAACGTAAAGAACAAAAGACAAGGCAAGCCAGCCAGCCAGCCTCGGCCCAACAAGCAAAGCTTCAAGAAGTGCCACCCCGCGAAATTCGTGTCACTCCAGGACCAAACCACAAAACTCGGACTTTGGCAAAAATCCCCCCTCCTCCACCCCCCCGAGCCTTCACCATGATAGATCTCTCAGCCCACCAGTCGGCACTCCCCAACCTCCGTGACATGGGCAATATCCCCATCGCATCATCATCATCATCATCATCGACATCGTCAAGGCCCCTCCAGACACGGCCGGGCCTGCTCTACCGCGCCGCGGCCCCGACCTCCAAAGCCGTGCCCTCGCTGCAAGCCCTCTCCATAACCCACGTATTCGACCTCCGCTCCGACGTCGAAATCGATCGCCAGGGCGGCCCTCCCGCCGCCGACGCCTGCTCCTCGGCCCCTCCCGCCCTCGCCCGCCACCACGTCCCCGTCTTCCAGTCGACCGATTACACGCCCGAGGCCATTGCCCTCCGCTTCCAAGACTACGCCGCGGTCGACACCACGGCGGGGTTCGTGTCGGCATACAGGGGCATCCTCGGCGCAGGCGGCGAGCGAGCCTTTGCCCCCATCCTGCGCCATCTGGCGCAGAGGGACCCCTCGCCGTGCCTGGTCCATTGCACGGCGGGCAAGGACAGAACGGGCCTGATATGCGCCATCGTGCTCTCGCTTTGTGGAGTGGACGACCGCACAATCGCGTGGGAGTACGGCCTGACGGATGAGGGACTGGCACCGTTGAAGCCTGCCATGGTGAGAGGGCTGATGGCAGCACCGGGGGTGGCTCTTGATGAAGAGGGCGCGTTGAGAATGCTGAGCTCGAGGTGGGCGTCTTCGTTCTTTGCTTGATTGTGCGTGCGTGCGTGCGTGCGTGCGTTTGTTTGCTGACTCGAGCTCATTTATAGACCAGAGAGCATGCTTGCCACACTCGAGGCGATCAACGAAGAATATGGCTCCGTGGAAGAGTACGTCTTGAAGCAGTGTAAACTAACACGGCACGAAATGGTGCAAATACGAGAAAACTTCACCGTGGAAGCGCCGCCCACAACAAACGGCGATACCTCGCGGCCTGCGCTGTGAATGCGTTACGACACGGACGGTCTTTGGCAGACCACCTCATCATGGCCAAAACGCGTTCAGACCATTGCCAGAGCCGGAGCATAACGTTGACACGGCACGGTGTATATATATCTGTTTGTTTCGCTGTGCACAGCATCAGTACGTAGATAGCATCATATTATACAACCAAGCTCGTCTAGACTTGTCATGGCTCAAGGCCATCGCTCTGGAGTCCTCTCTCTACGGCACAAAATGAAACAATACAACACGCATATCTTACATCGCTCAAGGAACTGACGTGGGAATCTTGACCACGCCGCGTTTGCGGTCGTCGAAAGGAGCACCGTATCTCCACCCGGTGCCCTTCCGTGATCGCCCATTTCGGCCAACATCGTCCACCACAACCTCTTTGAATCGGAACTCGTATCGATCCGTCTTAACACGCGACGTCATCTGTTCCTCCATTGCTTGTTCCCTGGCCAATTTCCTGGCCACTGAATCCTCCTCCTTCTGGACACTAGCTCTGAACTTTTCCCTGCTCTCCTCTCTCGGCAAGCCTTTCAAAATATTGCGTTCCATCTTGATAAGCTGGGGCTGTGGAGATCGTGCATCTGCCGAAAGCATCGTCTCATGGAAAGCCTTGGCGGCATCTTCACGCGTGAATCGTCTCGACTCTGATACAGGCACAAATAGTTGCTGCATTGTCAACTTGTGAACGTGGACCTCATTGACTGGCTCGTGTGGTTCGTTTTTCTCGCCTTCACGGTACGACGTTTTAGGAAGCATGCTCATAACGGCTTTGGCATATGGAGTAGCCAATTTGCTGCCCTGATGTCCAATTGTTAGCGAGTACTCCTTCCTGCCTCAGCTGTTGGAACTCAAGTCATGGTAAGAAGTAGCAAAATGTCAGGAAATGTAAAAAAAAAAAAACTTTTAACCATGGGTATGTCTTCAAGACTAATCGAAAATATTTTATGGTTGTCTCATCATATTGCATGCGTAAAATGCGGCGGGCGGTTGAAAGGAACAAGACTGATGGGTGTGTGTGGCCTTGGTTACTCACATCCTTTACCCATTGCTTTTCCACCTCCTTCAGCCTGACCACAGCGGCAACACGTCGTACGTCCACTCCCATCTCTGCCGAGACAGCTTTGAGCGACTCGCCTCTCTTGGTGACCTTATCCCAGATCAAGTCCCTCGTCTGTTCATCGAGAACAGGCTGACTTCTGAAGAGAGGATTTTGAGGAAAAGGCTGGTCTGGGAAGGGACCTAGATATCGAGGACCTCGTCCACCCTCAGCTAGTTCTTGGCCGTCCCTCGACTTCAGCCATTGGTACATTTGCTGACGTGCTTTGCTCATTTTTTCACGGTATTGTGTCGAGCAAAAAGATCGCATAAACGGGGTTGCTGGCCTGGTCGACTGAGGGAGAGCCAGGTCAGCTGCCAGGGCAGCGGGTGAGCGTCTTATTCTAGGGGGCATGTTTGTGGTATGCAGTCAACTCAGCTTTGGTCGAGCTCCAATGTGGCTGCACCGAAGTGAACCGGTGGTGCTGTGGGAGGGATGTGTGTCGCCGCGTGGGTTTATGGAGAATGTATGTATGTAGGCCAGAGACAGGGTTCAATGCTCATTGCTGTGATTTTTCGGCGTTGGGCGGCCCCATCATTTTTCCGCTCCGTCCATCAGACCCTCTCCAAGGCAAGCCCCTCAAAAAGCCCGTGGTATTAGATGAAGTCGACGATAAGTCGACGATAAAATTTAATAGTAGAACTATTCAATTCATTGAGGAAAAAAATGGGCAAAGAAAGTGCTGATGATTATGTGTGTAGGTCTAGTTTCCCACCGTGTCATTGACGGCGCTCAGTGTTCTATACAAAGCGCATCGCATGCCCAAATATTCTTACAATCATGCACTTGTTCTCTATGCCACCGAAATGCCCCCAACAACAACAAAAATTACATGTAGACCATGGAATCTCTCCACTAGTCACTGATGAGCCTATCCCATATCCAAAGATGCCGTCATCTTCGTCGCTTCAAACGCCATCATAGACCATGTATATACTGCTCGTTTCCTCAAGCTGCTACTCTTAATGTTGAGCGACTCTTCTTCGATCTGGCCTTGGTTACCTGAGCCTTCTTGACCGTTTCCCTCTCTTCATTTTGTTGAGAGTAAGCTTCTTTCCATTTACGCCAGCCATCAAAGTCGATCAGGGCCTGCATGCAACCCCATTCCATGACCTTTCGCTCGAGCCACACAAAGTTGACAGGCTAAAATCTGCGATTAGCACGATTTGGGGGGGGTATGAAAATTGAACTTACCTTGGTCAAGAAATCGTTACAGCCAGCAGCCAATGCTTCATGCCTGTCACTCTGAAGCGAACTGGCTGTTAGGGCGACAATGATAACGGGGCTCTTGAAAAGAGACAATTTTTCAAGCCGATCTTGTTCTTTCAACTCATTGTCGTCTGTTCCACCGGCGCCGTTGTCCGACGTTGACGATGAAAACACGCCAATTGAGTTTACTCTTTCCAACCTTCTGATCTCTCGGGTAGCATCGAGGCCATTCATGACGGGGAGTTGAATATCCATGAGAACGAGATGGAAACCGCCAGTCCTCCACTTCTCGACAGCATCTCTACCATTCATGGCAGTCTGCCATCTAACTTTCAGTCTCTTCACAAAGGCTTCCAGTAGCTTCAGATTGATGGGGTTATCTTCGACGATAAGAACATTGATGGGCGGGACGCTTCCGTTCAACATGTTGGCTGGGTTGGGATATTCCGAGCTCTTTTTGCTTCTCCTCGGTCGAGTACTAGATGTCCTAGGGGATGATGGCCGCGGCGGGGGCGTAGCAACTTTAGCTGGAGTTGCCTCTGGAGCAGGTGATTTGGGTAGTGTTGATTTAACAGTAGGCACTCCTGTTGGACGATCGGAGGAGCTTGAATGAGTACGCGAATGCGGCAACAGCGGGACGCAATTTTGTGCACTATGGGAGCCGGGGGCGGACGACTGCACGCCTGAAGTATGACTCGCCAGAATAGTAGGTGAAGAAGTATGAGTTCGTCCTAGTCGGGGTCGTTCCGAGCGTTCTCTGTGCATTCGTGTTCGAGTCCCGCCAGGAGAAGGGATAGGGGCGATATGGCCTGTGCCAAGGACTGCCATCGAGTGCGGTGCCGTCCCATTGGGATTTGCTGGCACGGAATGCGGAGGATGGGGCGAAGGCATGGCAACTATGGGAGGGAAGTAGCCCTCTCCAGCTTCTGACGGTCGACCATCGTCAGTGATGTAGTATGTCGTGGTCCCCGGGGGTACCAATACACGCGGGGAAGCTTTCGGGGTTCTGCGGGGAATATCAATTATGAGGGCCTCGTCAACAGTCTGCCCGCCTGGAAAGAAGGTGTCGAGCGTGCGAGCCATGACCTCCTCGGGACCAAGGGTGCGCTCCTTTTCCTGATCTCGAGGATGCAGACGAATGACAAGATCTGGTGAATCAAAGGTACGGCCGAGCGAGTTGGCATATTTACGAAGAATCATGTCGCGAACATCGTCGACCAGATCATCCTCATTGATGGTGATGGTGGTGGCCGAGGCGTTCGCCCTCTTGACCCAGATTTTCCGTGTCACCATGTTGGCGTCGATTGAATACCGTGGTTCTGTGTCTGCAGCCCCTATCGGCTGATTGGATCGAAGTAGAGTCCTAATCAAACTTGTCTGGCGGCTAGCGAAGAGACTTTGCCGTCGAGGTGAGTGCTGGTCGACCGTGGCACCCGAATCCGGGGTCGGGGTCTGCGTGGACGAAGCAGCAAGGGCCAATGCGGATGCAGGATGTGAAGCAGTTCTCAACGAGTCGGGCTCACGGCCATGGTGCGGACGAAGTAATGGATCGACTTCGAGGTCGTCGCCTGTATGTGTTGCGGCAGTGGTAGAGGCGACCGGCACCGAGGCTCCTGAACTCCCTACGCTCGAATCGCGAAGCTGCGAGTCTTGGGGATTCCCGGGAGGGCCTCGTGGAGAGTTGGAAGTTATTATTGATATCGGGGTTTTTGCGGTGCACGGTACAGGTGACGGGGTGGGCGAAGGCCTCGACCGTGGAAGTTGAGGATGGGATGGATGGGATCGAGATGCAGACAATCGGGGCGGGACCGGATCAATACTATTATTGGTGGCTGCTTTGGAAGGAGCAGGGTGGTTGGCTGGCTCTTGAGGTGACGAGTGACAACAGCCCTGGAGCTGCTGCTCCGGCGAGCCTGGGCGGCGGCGGGGCCCTGAAGACCGCCCGCGTGAAGACTCCCTGTGCGCGGGAGGACTGGGGCCGCCAGCGTCCAGGTCCATTGCTTCGACAGACAAGAGATGCACATGGGGCGTTCCTGCCGCCACAACCGTGGCACAATTCTTATCATGGTGCTCGTTGATGGATTCGTTTCGTCCGCCCACCGAGCTTCTTGACACGATGTTGCGGCCTTTGCTCACGTGTAGGAGCGATAGCCTTTTTTTCTTCTGGTCGCTTCGGAGCTCCTTCTCATTGATGTCGCCCGTTGCTTCCAGACTCGGAACCTCGCTATGGCCATCGCTCGTTTGGCTGGCAGTCAATTGAGAGTGTGACAAAAAGGATGGCTCACGACTGCTTTGACTCGGTGCCGTCAGGATAGATGACTCTCCCAGCCCGCTTCGGGAGGACGGCAATGATGACGAGATTGTCGAAGGACGTCGCCTGGTGAAGCGCGCCTTGATGCGCGACGCGAGATCAGACGCCATAAGCAGGCTTGCGCTTATCTGGGGGTGGGTTGGGATAGCATCTGCAGACGATGAAGACGATGAAGCAGTCCGAGAGGTCTCAAATGCTTCTTTCTTCCTTATTTGCTGCTGCCGCCGGTTGCCGATGTCAGGTGGGTAGACGAGTTGCCGTCATTGCTCCAGGTATCTTGAGAGTTGAAAGAAGATGTGTCGGATGCTGAGAGAGACATGTGCTTGTTGCGCGTTCGTTGCAGCACAACCTCAACCTGAGGCTGATTGATGAGTTGGCAAGGGAAATTCAAAGATGCGCGCCCCGGAAGACACGGGCTGACAAGTTCTTGATTCATTCAACAATGCCTCTGCGATGGAGCCATGGAAGAGTTATTCTCGTTCATGCACGACAACCCGGCTCAAATTACGCTTTAGCCATGTTTGTGTTAGCTCTTTGACGGCCGCAACCAGGTGCCACAGGCCACATGCCCTGCCATGCCATTCCATCAGCACGACAAATGGCACGAGATGGGCTCGCATCGGTTTACTGGTCCAACTACATGTGCCATTGTTGTGATACGGAGTCCTGACATACGATTGACTGAAGAAAATGTGATACAAGCTGCCTCTAGTGCAACCACGCACCGAGCTGTATCTCTGAGGCAGAATGTCAAGATCGCGTGATTGGTTGGCTCTGTTAGGAGCCTTTGGCAAGTTCTCAAATGCCGGGGTTATGTTGAGGGATCATTTCTCAGACCGTTTGCGATCTGTCCGTACTTTCAAAAATAGAGGTATGCGCATTTAGAGGTCGATGCTGCCTTCACGATACTGACAGACTAGCCACGCAGCCAGTGCCCCAACAGAGACCAAGATGAATCAGCTTTCACGCCATGAATGTGTAGTGGAAGTTCCACTTGTTCCAGAAGCCCTGGGTGTGGTGAGAGACATGTGTGTGGATATAGATGTGAATACCTGACATCTATCACGCCAAGCTCACCAAATCTCGCGTAAAATGCCATATTCTCTCCCAAGCATTAGAGACAGACTGCTCAGTTCGTGGCCCCCACAGGCCCCACAGCTCAAGAACCTAATCTGCAACCTTCAACCATCCACCCAGACGAACTTCATCTCCCGGACTACACACGCGCCCTATAGAGTGATGGAAGGCCTTGGCATAATACTCGTCGGGGTGCACTTTGCTGCTTGAAGAAAAAAAAAAAAAAACACACCACCATGTCTAGTCCGAAAAACCGGCATCTGGACGACAGGCCAGTTCCTCGACCGGCCAAATCCCCAGCCCAGACAGCCCTAATCAGGACCCTGAACCGACGAAGGGAGTATCTCGAGCGACATCCGTCATACTTTGATGGTTCAGATCGCGAATTCGCCGGTAAGCTACTCACAACACCACCCGCCGTGCAATCAAATCAACTCCGGGGAAAGTCCCGTGCAATTTACAAACGACCAACTTCGCAGACCCAATTCTCTACGAGCGCCTCATCAAGCGTCATCAGACTCCCCAAGAGCGTCAAACCGAGGGTGTCGATAAGGGATACGCGCACATGCTGGAAGCAGACCTTGCGCGTGGGGAATCCCGCCTCTCAGCATTGGCAACCGAGGCGGCGGGCGAGCAGCGCACCGAATTCAACTCGCCTTTGCGGTGGAAGGCCAGCTCAGGTGTAGAAGACCATGTCTGGGACGAGCCATCTACTACCAAGGAACGGGGCAGAGAGCTCTGGAAGGAGTTTTTGAGAGAGAGATTCGTGCAGGGCGGTGATGAGGATTTCCAGTCGTACGAGGATGTAGATGGAGATGAGGATTTGGATGCGGACCTGAGGCGCGAGGAAGAGGAAAGATGGTTTGAGGAGGAAGAGGAAGGGTGGGCCAGTGGCGAGAGGGTGGGAGAGACTGGGGTGCAAGACTTTTAAGAATCATCCAAGTAAAGATCCAGGTTACATACGTAGCATCTGTGCAAATATCATGTGTTGACGACATCTTCTTACATTCTCCAACATTGCGCTCCGCACGGAGTAACTTGAATCGTGGGTAAGGGTAAATCAGTCTGTGCGGGAGGATTCCATTGCTCGATTTTAACCGACTTGCGGATAGATAGGCGACCTGTTGGGAGCAACAGTCTGGAGAAGAGATGGATGAGATGAAAAAGAGGGATTAAATAGACAAGGAGGAAGGACTAACACTGGAAGAATGCCAAAACTGGATCAGAAAGGACCAAAAAAGTCAAAAAACAAATCTCCGGTACAGGGAATCGAACCCTGGGCTGCTCGGTGAGAGCGAGCGATGTTAGCCACTACACCATACCGGATTGTATTTGCTTACGGGATTATCCCTTAATACTGTATTCAAATCCAAAACAAACATATACCGAAATTTGTTGGCTTCACATATCATTCGTCCATCATGCCTACTTTGATCTCGCACATCTACACAGCAGACACGTGTTCAACAACAAGGTATATATCTATCCCTCGCACGACAGAGAGACAGACGTTGCTTCCAATAGAAATGGCGATTAATATGATATAGTTGAATACCATGTTTTCTCCCTGGATGTATTGCACCCGTCCCCAGGATGAGTAACCGACCACGGAGTTGATCTTCGAATGGAAGATGTTCCCTGGGCATCGAAATAGCTGTGGGCTCCGGACGCAGCGTTCAAAAATGTGGGAAATATTACCTGTATCTCCTTGCTCGGGATAAAGAGGGCATTTTTCGCATTGGCGTGGCTGAGGTAGACAAGCCCCAAGGACCATTCATTGCCAGACGCGGAGCCCATTGGTGGTAGTTACAGTATTGATCCTGCGCCTCTCGTCGACGATGACAACCAGGCCTCCATGTACTTCGGCGGTCTCTGGGGCGGGCAGCTCCAGTGTTACGAAGGCAACACCGGAACATTCAACTCTTCATCTCAGAGACCAAACGAGCGCAAATGTGCCAATACGGCGGCACAAGGTCCTCGTGCAGCCGTCTTGTCCGATGACAATGCATCAGTTTGCATCACCACCCGTTGAGCTCGCTATTCTGGATCCAGGAGACGAATCAGCCCATCGTTGCGGACTACCATGATGGGCAATTTTTCGAAGCAGTGTGGGTGCACAAGCACACAAAGGCAAGTACTACCTGGCTTATTCGACTGGCGACACGCACTTCTTGTGTTGTGCAGCGGGCAATAACCCCTTGGGGCCCCCGTTCACATCACATACGGCGGGAGAATTCTCGAACCGGTCGGTACTGGGATGGACAACGCATCATCGGGTTGTGGAACTTGTGGGGAGAAAATGTCACTTTTATCATGATTGCGAGCTGAGTGAGGGCCTGAATTACGTCCGATCCGTCAAGGTCAAAGAGATATTCTACCATGACAACGGCCGAATCCCAACTACTGCCGACTAGGACGCTTTGCAGGCCAGTCGGTATTTGTGATGGCTCGATCCCTCGAATTGGTCAAGTAAGCCGAGATTTCGAAAGAAAGTCAATTTAAGATTGTGTAGTTTCTCAGTGCGTTTGGAACGTGAATGATGTTCTCCTCGTGCGGAGCCGAATGTGTATTGGCTTTTCAAAGCCAGGTGACTGATTAGCCTGAATAGCGTTGTTGTCGCGATTCTACGCCTTGAGCCCAGGACTCCGTGCCTGGCATGCTTTGACGTCAACCTAGAGCGATATATCAGCTGGCATCGCGTCTGCCCAGTGCAGCCATCTGTTTCGGCAATCGGTTCCATATGAGGTCTGCCCTGCCCAATGTGCATGAAGCAAATGGCTTCTGATGGAAAACTTAGCAGATTTGTTGACGAAGCCTGTCAATTAAAGCGCCGGACGAACCCGCAGCCCGCCGCCGTTACTTCATGCCATGTCCATGATAGATGACCCGTCGAGGCCTCAGCCGCGGCCGGATGGCTTGAAGGAAGATTCTTCATGTAAATAAAACTTTCCGAACAAGGTGTGAAGGCGGGAAACAGTGCATGTAGTGCTACTGAATCCAATATCGCACCTTTCATCCGCGTTGCCTTGGATTACCTGCAAGCACGAGCGGGATCGAGTAGGATGGGAACCACCCGTATGGCAGGAGGAGCATTGTCTACCTGTTATCTACCTAGGTAGGCACATATATACTGCTTGACGATCCATGCCGACCCCAACGAGAATGTGGGGAAGAACTTGCAGGAAAATCTGACGGATTTCTCCGTACAATCGTTTCCTCGGTTCACCCCACAGAGGCAGACTGAGAGTCGCCATCGGCCGTGAACCGATGGGGCAAGGAGCCGGGCACCCAATATTTCCCATTGCGTTTGTACCCAACATTGTGTCTAAAACGGAATGGATCTGGATTTTCACAACATTGGTATGCGTGTTCGAAAGCTAGAACTCTGAGCCAGTAAAAATGGGAAGAAACTGCCGGCGCCGGCGCCGTCTGATCGAAAACCCTCTTGGGGTTGGAGCTGACTGGCATGAGTGGCCCTTTTCACAGCTGCTCGGTCCGCGCCGGTGGCAGCAGACCTGGTTGTAGTCCGTATGCCATGATGCATCTCTTGAAGGAGTCGCATCCTGAAGGCCGGGCGGCTCGCTGTCCGTGTCTGCGAAGGCTTCGTGGGATGCAAACCGGGGCATATGCCTCTTTTCGACGTCATGCCAGATTGGCCTCTCGGGGTTCGGCCAACCATGACCGACGATAAGTGGCCAGCCATGGCAGTCTGAGGTTCGGGAATGGCGATGCGGCGCAGCAGGGGATCGAACCGACATTGCGGATTATCAGAGGGAGGAATCAAATTTGGCTTGCCAGAAAGGCAGCAAGTCACACGCGTTGTGGATGAAGAACGAGCGAGCTGGGAGCCGGGACGCTGCACTGATGCGGACGAACGAGCGACGACGATTCCCTCCTTTCGCAGCGCAAGTGCGTGCCGAGAATATGGACGATTGTCATTTCAGTCAGTCGGTCGGTCGGTCGGTCGGTCGGTCAGACGGTCAGTGTCAGCCAGTCTGGCGGTGTTGGTTGCTGCTGCTGGTCTGACACGACTTTCGTCAATCGTCAATCAAACAATGCGATTCAGAGTCGCGCCCGGCTGTCGATTTCTGGCTCGGCAAATTGCCAAAACCACTCGGCATAAGGAAAAGTGGATGGTGGGACGGGTGCCGTGCAGCATGGAGTGGAGTAGTCGTCGGGGTTTCACACCCCCCCTCGAAACTTTCATGCAGGCAGAGCAGGAAGAGCAGGAAGAGCAGGCAGCGCAGGCAGCGATACAAAACTTGCAAGTTGGAGTTGACCTTTGACCTCGCATGTGCAACTGCAACTGCAACTGCACTGCGCTGCACTCACTTCATGTGGTGGGTGCGTGTGGCCTGACGTGACAACAACACATCACGCACATCACGCACATCACGCACACCACGCACACCACACGCATCACACGCATCACACACAACAACACGGCCCAGCCCTGGGTCTATCCCGAGCGGGCAGGTGCCGCCTGGCCTGGCTGGCTTGGGCTCATGTACATACATATGTACACTGTAGGTTGGCAGGCACATGGCCCGATGCAGCGGCGCACCCACATGATTGGCTATCGGGTGGGTGGGGGTATGTGGATGCTCTGGGCCGGCGAATCACTATGCCGGGGGCCCTGACGCCCTGAAGATTGAGTATGTTTGTATGGGGAATTGGGGATGAAGAAGATGGAGACATGGATGAAGAAGGCGGGTGGCAGCTGCCCTGGCACGCCACACGCCACACGCCGCACGCCACACGCCCCCGGCCGGCCTCCACCTGCGGGCAGTGCCAGCAAGCGCTACGCTGATTGTTGATTGCCTGGGCGAGGTGATTGCTGGCTGGACGGGAGCGAATTGTACAAACCCATTGATCACGCCCAGGAAACCAAGAAACCACACACCCCGCTCGCCCCCCCCAGCCAGCCAGCGCCAGCCAGCGCCAGCCAGCGTCCGGCACCACCAACGTTTTTCTTTCCAGATGGTGACACCAAACCCTCCTCCCCCTCCCTCTCTTTCGGGAACCCTTCCCCTCGCGACCAACAACCGAGCCCCCAACCTGGGACAGGCGGGACAAAAAAAAAGAAAAAGAAAAAAAAAAGACTCATAGCTTCGCCTTATTGTTAGAGCGCACAGCAACCACCGCGTCTCATCCCGTCCCATCCTCCCGTCACCTCCCATCAACCTCGTCGAGGTCTTCACTTTCCTTCACTCCCCTCCCTTCCCACTCAACCTCACTTCACAATGCGCGAGTCCGCGCGGAGGAGACAAGCCGACACTTCACGCATCCTGGTCGGCTACTGGCGAGAGTCAACCGAGCCGGAACCAAACCAACATGCCGTCTACGGCATCCTGAGCAGAGATGGCACTCTTCGCTTCAAAGTCGTCTCGGAGACCCGCGATGGTCGCCCGATCCAGTGCAAGAGCCTGCTCTCTCCCGGCGACAGCTGGATCATCCACGACGAGGTCGTCCTGGAGCCTCACCTCCGCCACCTCAACCGCCTTGAGATGAAGGAGTACTGCCGCGTCCGCCAGCACCACATCGACCAGGGGGAAGAGGGCCAGGACATGGCCGCCAACATCCTCAACTCGGTGGAGCTGGCCAAGCAGATTGCCGAGGCCAGCTACAGCCGCGAGCGGCCAAGGAACTTGCGCTGGGCTCGCGAGAAGTGCGCGGATGAGCGGAGGGCCCGGAGGAAGTTGAAGAAGCGACTGATAAGTGAGGCCGCCCAGCTGGAGGAGCACGTCACGGTGGCCGGGCCAGATGCCGAGGCGAAACCCGACATGGAGGCGGCCAAGACGGAGGCTGAGATTCAGGTCAACGTCTCGCAGGTCCGGGTGGAAGACGCTCGCGTTCAGGATCATATTGTTCGTTCCAATTCATTCACTGCCATTCGCCCCGCCGCCCGCTCAACGCCTCCTGTGCCGGTACGGGAGTCAGAGACGGCACCTCCACAGCCCTCGGCTCATGTCCATGTCCATGCCCCTGCACCACCGCCTGCGTTGAGCTCCGGAAGAAGAGACTGGCATAGCGTGATACAGCCGCACATGAGGACTGTTTCACCACCAATTGCTGCACCACCACCACCACCACCACTGTCGCCGCCGCCGCCGCCGCCACCACCACCAGCACCAACAATGGCGCCGCCAGCCCTGCCAACGGCGCGAGGGTCAAAGTCATATGGGGGCATCCGGTACGACTGGAAGGATACGGGGCTGTTTACCCAGAAGTACGTGTCGAGGGGCTGCATCATCACCATAGATGACGAAGACTATGTAGAATACCGTGTTCTTACCAAGCCAGCATTCATTTGATGGGGGGACCTTTTGACGCCGCAGCCCATATTTAACGAATTTATTCATTATGAATTTCTCATGGCTCGAAAGACTCCTGAACTGTGTCTGTCTTGCGTACAGTCCCGGGGACAGAACAACATCATGCTTGTCCAAGTCCAGAACGCTGTTTCGCTCTTGAACATTCATTTATAGCAGGATACATCTCTAAGCCCACACTACCACGCGTGTGCTCGCCACATGAGCAAACCTCTGGAATCTCTCCATGTCTCCATGGCAAGATTCCGTCCCGTCAACGCTCTCGTATTGTTGGCGGGTCCGCGCCGGGTCTCCATTTACGACGACCGACCGCTAGATGGCTTCTTCATAAACCAGTTTACAAATGACCTCGATCCCCCCTTGACACACCAATAACACACACAATATCTTAAGAAGAAGAAGAGAAGGAAGAAACCACCAGGACCGCCGTCCGTTCACGAAAGGACCAAACACAAAAAGCCCCTAAGCAGTCCCGCTCAGATACTCTATCACAACGGGCACATCGACCTTGGCACAGACCATGTCCCTCCTGCTGTAAACCTGGCCCATCTCCCAGCGCTCGTTCTCATAGTCTCGCGTCTCGCAGGCCAGGTCAAGCCTCACCTGGCCCGCGCCCGCGAACCTGCTCCCGTCCCGGTCGCACCCCCACGCCTGCTCGACGCGCAGCAGGCCCGTCGGGCGATCAAACGAGAAGCGCGAGGCGTCGCCGCCGTCGGGCGCGGGCGCGGCGCAGTCCCAGACGTCGTCGCCGTACAGATAGTCAGGCCCCCGGGCGGAGACGGCCTCGCACCGGAACCGGTACGACAGCGCCGTGTTCTCGAGCGTGAAGTTTGCCGCGCCCCGCGAGACGGCCTGGTGGGCGGGCGTGGTGAAGACCTCTGACGAGCCGAAGTCGAAGTCGCGGATGGTCCATTCGAGCCTCCTGGCCGACAGGGCGGTGCACATTCTGTCGGCGGGCCGGGAGACCGCTTGGCGGGCGAGAGTGAGGAGGAGGAGGAGGAGGAAGAGCATGGGGAGCTGCTGCAATCTTGGTACTTCTTTCAAGCGTGTTGGAAAATGAAGATGGGACTTTTATTTGTCCGCGTGGGGGTTGAAGAAGTTATGAAAGAGATGGGGGAAAAATAAAAAGAGTGGTGGGAAAAGTAGGAAATCTGTATCAGAAAGGAATCCTTTCATCAATCACAAGGGGAGGGAATCAAGGGAGAGAGAGACGAACTGTTCATTTGATCTGGACGAAAGAGAATCCCCTGATCCAAAGGGATGCCGGATGTCTCACTCGCCATGCCGCCGACCCATGGTTTCTGATCGGCGAACCCGCGCAATCCAGCTGAGGGCTCTCGGCCCGCTGGAGAGGAGGGGTTGGGTTGGAAAAGCGGCGTGGACTGTGGAAAGTCGAGATGGACCACGGGATGAAACTGTGTCGGCGTGGGACGGTGCTACGGCGAGGGGCGTGAATGAGGATCAACGTTTCTTGGTGTACCGTGCCGCTGGATGGGGACGAGGGCGACTGACTCTCTCTGCATCTCCCTGGAGCGCGACACGAGATTGCCTTTTGTTTTTGGAAAGGTGGAAAGGTGCTTGGATACACACGTTCCTACACCAAGTCACGCTCTGCAAAGATGAAAAGGGCATCTTCATTCGTCTCGTCATTCCACCACCCCCAGCCTCAACTTGTTCAGCGCATCCTCGTACTTGGCCGGACTATGATCCGTCAACAAGCCCGCGCCGAACCGAATCTCGGTAAACCGCCCTTCCACATCCGTGATGTACTTGAGCACGACTCTCCGCGCGGGCCGACCAATGGCCCCCTCATCCTGCAGAACAAAGGCCTCGCGCCTGAGCACCCTCGTGGTTTCTACCGCAAAAACCTCCCCCGGCGGGACCAGTCGTTTCCCCTTCATGGTGCCTCGTAGGGCGTGTAACATGGGCAACACCCATCCTTCGTCGCCTTCCCTCGGCGCCGCAGGCGTCGTTGTCGGTTGATACCACTTCTCGGCCAGGTGGCCTTGGAACGCCTGCCACATCCGGCGCCGAATCTCTGCCTTGGTGCGGTTCTCGTCCTTCTTGAACGCCAGAGCCAGGCCCCGAAAGTCGTGGAGAACACCCAGTGAGAGATGCGGCACGATGTCGTTTCCGTGCACCACGGTCGTGATGAGGCCGCGCGTGATTGTACGCAGCGATGGCGACATGATGCCCGGGGGGCCGTAGGCGTACACGTGGATCCGTCGCCCCTGGGGAAGACGAATGTCGCTGAACTTGTGATCCGCGCCGGGCCCTTGGGTGAGAAGCTTCGAGTGAGGTTCGGCTGAAATGACAAAGCCGGGGCCGTCGGCGTTGGGCTCTGCGAGCATGACGCCCAAGAGCGAAGTCACACCGCCTCCCAGCGAATGCCCACAGAGCACCAGGCCGTATTCTGGGAACTCCAGCAGCGCTTCCTTGAGCGTCACCAGGACGCGCCCGTCGCCTCCGAACAGCAACCTTCTGGCCGAAGCATGCACTCCCTTGTGTACCCGGTACGCCCTGCCACGCCACGGCAGCTTGTCGTAATCGCATGTCAAGTCGGCCAGGACGTCTTCAAACCCCAGCGTGCCCCTGCAGGCCAGTACGACTGCTTTGGCTTCGTGGTCTAGCGAGATGTAGTGCACCAAAGGCACGCCGGTCCCCGTGGAACCAGTCGCATCAGAACCGCCCTGGGGGTCCACAAACGACGCGAGAAGTATGTTGCCATCCTGTGACTCGGTGTGGTGCGCAAAGTGACGGACATCCTGATGGGTCCCGTCCCAGACTTGGCCGGCAGGGAGTTCCTTGGAAATGCCCAAGAGTTTCATAAACTGGGATCCGTAACATGCGGACGAATATCGCATGTATCTTGCCATGTTCGGCAGCAAGTGGCCAGCCGGAAACGTGCCATCCACAAACCCTTCTTTGCGTAGAATGCCGAGTGCGCCAGATGCATTGTATGCACTCTTTTGGTAGTATGACGCCAGCAGCAAAGATGATTGGGAGTCGTTGGTGGCCAGACTGTACAAACTGGGAGCATAGGATGTTGACCGGCCATGGTGATGATGACTTTGGCTATGATGGCCGGCTTTGTTACGGGGCGATGGTGGAACAGACGTTAATGCGTGGCCGTCCCCAGAGGCCCGCGATGTCGCCTCCTGGGTCGAGTAATCCGTCCGAAAAATCGTCGGCGACGAGGGTCGCGTACCGCTTCGTGAGTACGAGTCTGTCAGAGAGACGATCGAATCTCGACGTCGTTCGCGCACAGAAACATAGCTGGCTCTGGACGACGGACGAGCAAGCGGTTCCGGTGTCTGACCTCGCCGGGCGGGAGCACTGCGCTGCGTCTGGTGGTGCTGCTGCGATTGAGTACGGCCAGCTGGTGGTTTCAATATATTGCTCGACGATTCTGAAGTCGTGGTTGCCCCTGCCCCTTTCCACTGTGGCCGCTGCTGCTTCGTCGTGGCGCGAGGCTCAGGTTCCAAAGGTTCCTTGTTCCACATGTTGGACAATGACTGTCCGCTCTCTTTCAGGACCCTTTTCAGACCAGGTTTCTTCTCCGAGTTCTTCGCGCCTACGAGTGCTTCCCCCTTCTTTCTTGGCAAGGATCGCTTGCCAGAATCCGTAGTCTGCTGCTTCTTGTCCGAGGACAAGTCACGCGTGGGGGGGTCAGTTGGCGGCGCTCTTTGCTTCTTTTCATTTGCTGCCGGTTCAGGAACGGACGCATGGGTTCGAGTCTGCGATGTGGTGGTGGTGGTGGTGGTGGTGGTAGACTTGGGTTCGGAATATACGGTGAAATGACTCGCCGCTTGAGGCGAAGTGACTGTGCTTGCAGGCGTGGAAGCTAGGCGCCTGGCGTCCTTTGCTTTGGGACAGCCGCTTACATCGAGAGGTTCCAGTGTCGTCAAGGGCTTCTTTGCTGCCGGAACATCAGGAGTCACGCCCGGTGCATTGTCCGTAATCTCTACAACCGCGGGGCCCGTTTCCTCTTCCTCGCCCCGGAGGGTGGCGGTTCTCCGCTTGTCCCGTTGAATTCGGTAGACGACAGTGGAAATATTTTCGCCATCCATGCCGAGGTTCCAAGAGCGACGGTTTCCCGACAAATTCGCAGGACCGCGCGTCTCCACGATCTCGGCGCCTGGGGGCGTAGGCAATGACAGTAACTGAGGTCCACTTACATCGACGGTGATGGTCTGCACGGAGGACACCGAGTTCGATATCGACACAGTAGTTCCAGGGTCGAGATTCGATGTGACGTGATTCTTGAGTCGCTCCATGATGGCTTCGTCATCGTCGTTTGCTCCATGTCGCAGGCCAAGCTCGTTTTGGCGATAAATAGCGTCAGATGTGCGTTGAGACTCATCAGATTCATCTTGGCCGCGGTCAACGTCAATTCTCTCGCCATCGCTGAGCACGACAACATCCCAAATGACTTCTTCGTGCGATTGCCGCCGCGCTTCTTCAATAGCAGACCGTCTGGAGGCCCTTTGGAGGTAGGCCAACGCGCTCAAGGCCACCACAAGGTCCGAAACGCCCACCTTCTCTCCTCCGGCACCAGTGGCCGGATTGTTGAACTCTCTCCGAATCAGCGTGATTATACTTGCAACAGCCCTGGACGAGTCGGTAGAGCCAAAGAGTTGATCAAGGGATCCCAGAAGCAACTGTGACGCTGCAGACGCCGTAGAGATGGTGGCTCCTGTCAATCGAAAGCCTGCCGAGATCCAAAAGACAACTTGAGTGACAGCGAAATGGAGGCTCTCTAAGCTGCGTTCGAGAATTGTCTCCGTCTCTGCGATACTCAGATCTGAGCTTGATAGCGTCATGGAATCCCGGGCTGCTCGACTTAAAACAGTCTCCACCAAGCCGCGAGCCAGTCCTAGACTGGACATTGTCGTGAATCTGGCAGCATCGAGACTGTAGTAGCCGACCACGGAACCTGCACGGATCGCCAGGGAGGTTGATCGAGTTGCCAGACTGATGGCGTGAGCAAAGGGCCCGGGGAGCAGCGTAGGCCCCGGATGATGGCATGGGGTGCCGGCAGTGGCCTCGATATCGCGAGAACTGCTCTCGAGCATCGCCATCGTGGTGTTGTTCGACTTGTATAAGAGTAAGCAAGGAAAGTGGGCCCGGCGCGAGAGACGAAAGCATTATCTTATGTCTGGATCAGAACAAGGTTGAAGATGTGGCGGCGGTATGGTGATTCGTTCGCAGGGGCGGCAGTGGCAATGTCTGGACGTCTGGACATGGGAGTCGCGATGGGCAGAGGTATACATACATGTAGGCATAATACGGCATACTTGCATACCACAGGTTTGGCTGGACTGGGTTGATGCGCGCTGATGAGCGCTGATGCGCTTGCATTGTCCGCCCGTCGCCCCCGTCGCCGACGAAAGGGTCGCAGCAGATTCGGCATGTGATGGTCACTTTGCCACTTGTATTATTAATTAGTAACCCGGCCGCTTGGAATGTGCTGGGCCCGACGCCAACAAAAAACAACGTCAACAAGAAGAAGAAAAAACGGGGTCCGCGACGAAGACGAAGCATGCCAGTGGAATGATCCTGGGCAAACAACGACAACATACAAACAACATGGGCAGGTTGTCGTGGACTCGTGGACCATGTTTAGGAAACCGTCAAAGCGACCCTCTGCCCTGGAGGGATTTGCCGATTCGAGACGAGATGGGTCGTAAGTCGATCATGCCTGATGCCGATGTGACGAAGTTTGTTCGCGTTGTGAAATCAATGCTTCCGATGGCTTCTTTAATGAGGGGGGCGTTGGGCGTTTGTGCAGCATCCCCTCTAGCGTACAGAGTCCTGTAAGGGTAATTGGATTGTGACTAAGAAGCCTCTAGAATCTAGCTAGCTAGGTGGGTCGGGTTTGAGAGGACCCCCTGCCCATCTTGAAGGGGGGGGGAGGTGCGCAACCTCCCCCCCAGCACAAAAACCCCACCCGACAGAATTTGCGCTAGAGGAGTTTTTGGCACAACAATCATCAGAAATCAAGTTGAATTCATCAAATCGAGTCTTTTGAAGCTTCCATCCATCATCGTATCTTCATCTGACAATATTTTCCCCTGAAGATCTGTATTTGTCCTCCCCTCTCACGTAAGGGATACTGCATAAACGCTCCCTAGTTCAAAGTATCAGGAGCAGTTCCCCAGATTCGCAATATCGCAAGTCCAGCTCTGTCTTCTGCATCAGTCACCTCTTGTACGTTGTTGGCTCACGGAATCGCTCGACGTCTTTGTTGCTCAATACTAATACTCCTTTAACCAGACCCACTACGGACTAGGCAAAGAATGTGTGTGTCAAAGTTCATCAAGTATACGTGCGGCTGCAAAAAAGAGATGGAGTTTATCCAGTGCAGGGACCGCCAGGGAACCAACGTCAGATGCAACCAAGCTATCCAAGAATGCGGCAAGGACTCAACGAATTCTTGTTCAGGGCACTTGGTTAAGCCGAGCGCTCCAGTGAAATACACGGATTCGTTCTAATGGAACAATAGAACAGTGAGGGATTGCGCGTAGTGAGCGCCGAGCTAGCTGCATCTAGGTTGGTGGTTAGCTGCACGCCGCCTTAGTCCGGGGATGCGTTCGCTTCCTAGGTGCCTCTTCAATTGTCCATCTCTGACGAGCTCTTTCAGGTTCTGTATGATACTTTTGCGCCCACACGAGGCTATCCAGCCTTGTGCTTTTCTGCAGAATTTCCAACCCAGCCAATGACCGAAATCGACCAGCCTTTCATCCAGCTGAACGCCCCAGGCGCTTGGCAAATGTTTCGTTGATATTCCGACTGAAATACATCTGCCTACACATAGAATACGGAAATTCGAAAAACATCGGTTGTTAATTATGTCCCCTTACATGAGCCACCTCTCTATTTCGGGACTTCTTCCGTATCCTGCGCCGTACATCAACTTTTTTTATTCGGGCAGTTTATCAGATGAAGTTCTATCGGTAATATATCTCCAGATCCTCAGTTTATACGAGTCCGTAGACAACGGGGTAAGCGGGCAATAAATTATTGCTCGAGGCATTTAGTCAAGCTTAACGCGCGAGTAATATACACGAATTCAAATAGAGAATAATAGAGGAGTAGGAGACTGCGCGTAATGAGCGCCCGAATCACGTTAACTCTTTCATTCGAGCAGTTCATCAAATTAAGTTCTATTGGTAACATATCTCTAGATCCTTAGTTTATCACTCTCTATCGTCGAAGTAGCCTAGTATAAACTGCTATTGGTAATATATCTCCAGATCCTCAGTTTATCACTCTCTATCGTTAAAGTAGCCTAGTATAAACTGCTATTGTTTCTCCAGATCCTCAGTTTATCACTCTCTATTGTTAAAGTAGCCTAGTGTCCGAGCAATCTCCGGGAGCTCAGAAGGCTTATATTGTCCTCCACCACTCGATTCCCAGAGAAGCTGTGCCTGTTCGCACCATACAAAATGCTTTAGAAAGCCATCTCGCGAATACATCTTGTTACGGGCCTCAGTTGTCCGTTCCAACTCAGTTGCCCGCTCCACGTGCCCAATAACCCGTGCCTCGGCCCCAAAAGTGTATTTCTCCAGAAATAGTTGACATCCAGCGCATAATATTCCATGTTCAACTTCGCCTGTTCGCCGATCAAAGAAAGGAAGTGCGCATGAACCCATAAAGTTTAATTTCCAATCTTTTCCTTGGTCAGCTGCCTGTGGCTGCGCTCGTGCTGATGGCTGCTGTGTGGTAACTGATAGGGCTTGATGAAAAGATATAGCCCTAATGCGGGATTTGCGTAAGGAATTTTCCCATGAATATTTTCCAGGGAGAGTTCTGAATGATATCAATTGACGTATTTCGGCCTTGGTTAGGTGCAATTGCTTGCGCACAGAGGCAAGAGTTCGGACTTGGATTTCTGGAGCCTCCTCAAGGCAACTAAAACAGCATCGATTCCATGTTAACAGAGAGATAAAGCCGCCGAATTCGCCACAGAATTTGCAAGTCTTAGTACATAGTGCACGGTAGAAGTCGGGTAGAGAAACGGTAATAGCGAGTCGTGTCCGTAACAAGGCGCAAAAAAGGTTTAGTCCATGTAAGGTCGCCATCTGATACTGCTTTAGAGAGTGTACTATTTGTCTTGATCTGATATTGATTTGTCGAAAGCTGAATATAGATTGCATGTCTAAACGTAGCAAGACGTCATGCATAAGCTCTAGTGGCAGCCGATCAAGGGGGCCTAGTCCTGGATTCGAAGGCCGTTGGAAAGGGTTTGTTATCGAGTCGCGAATATTCTGATGTTCACGGGGCCTGAACCATATCACACAACGACAGTAGTCTGTGCATTGATAGGTAGTGGTCTGAATAATGGCGTTGGTCTGATCTTCGCAGAAGCGGTATTCGGTGGCAGAGCGAAATCCGCGAGGCATAATGGTAGCCAGGCTCGACCTTGACAGAAGGAACGAGCCGCAGTAACCGCAGAGTAAGCGTATTTGGTGGGTGATGGCCGATGTGATGTGGTGCCCAAACGCGTTCGTACGACGCCTGTCGGTGTCGGGCTATTATTGTTATTGTATCGTCGACCTCGCCCGTCAAATGCCTCGGTATTTAAGCGGCGCTGCCTTTGGCTTGTTCCTACTATTTATGTTATAATTGCACGAATTAACTCGAACGGATTTGAGTTCTGACTGCGGTCGCGACTTATGACTGTATCTTGCGCTAACGCAGCCACAAAGTTTATTGTAAACTTTGCTCTAACCTTAAAGCTTATTCCTATTATAGGTTTATTTATTACTATTGTTATGATTATTTATAATACTAGCTAGGTATTGCTAGTAATTATTATGTTTCTTTTATCTTAGATGTATTAGCCACAACCAATGATGCAGAAGGATTATGAAACTCAATAATTGCACGAATTTAAAGAGATCAGGTCTGGCTTCTATAAGACAAGGGTGAAGTCAACTAGACGGAGTACAGAGTCTTGCTGGCATGAGGAAAATCGTTGAAGACGCGGCAATCCGAGAGCTCGACGTCCACCGATGGATGCGCGCATGATTACATGAAAAAGATACCGGGCATGGATTTACAATGGGGCCCTGGTAATTCCGAAGAATGGGCGATTTTACACTAGCATCCCCTCTGGCGAGCATCCCCCTCTGTGGCTTGCCTGTGTGTAAGCCGCTTCCCCAGCCACAAAGGGAGGCTCCTAAGCTCCTTTGTACATGTAGCTGCTATAGACACGTGTGTGGAGCGGGGTACATAGCGAAGACTTGGAGTGTGTATGGGGAAGTGAACATCGAGACTAAATACCAGGGATGGGTAGAACAATTTGGACTATCCTTCGTTTAGAGTTAGAAAATATCCTGTATTGCCTTACTCTTTGATATGAAAAATCAGCCCGAGCATAGTCCTGCTCGTTCTTATTGTTCAACTAGGCAAAAGACATTATATATCAATACCTCAACTCTGACTCTCAGAAACGGAGCTAGGTGGCCAACTCACCAAATCTTCTGCCACGACCACTTTTAGGAAACCTGGTAAGCATATTCCAGCTATAGCAGTTGGATTGTTTCTCTACAGTCCAAGTTACAATACATCCGCGCGTGCGACTTCATCGTAATTTACACGCGTGATCTATCGACAACGAGCTTTAGGGCGGCTTTTCGCCGCTAGGCCCTTGACTACAACCGCTTTTCGCCGCAATTCGTTGGCTTCTTCGTAGGATAGGACTCGAGCCGGATAACTTGCTCACATAATTCCGGGGCTCTGCGAATGATGGCCTAATATCCACTGCCACCTGTCTCCTACAGTTCTTGGAGTCAAGATACGTATGGCTTGGCTTCTCTGACTTTTCCATCCCGCTGCGCTTATTGGCGTTTGAAATATTCATCTCGGTAGCCTTGCGCTTGATCTGGCTTTTCGAGTCGCGACCTGCGCTATCGCCATCTGTAGCCGACCCACTGCGCTTCCTTTTCCTGGCTCGGGAGCCTTGTTCCGATTCCTGTTGTTCTTGTGGCCAAGCACGCTCTGTTCGCATTGGAGTGACTGCGGTGGGATCTTGCAAATCTGCGTCGCAAGAAACTTGCCCATAACTTGTCGAGGTGTCCATCAGATAGTGCCGGCCTGTCTATTTTCAGAGGTTGTACCGGGATCAACATGGGCATGTCTACACTTACATTCTGACGGGAGCTGGCCATGATGATTGGGCCCGAGAAATGAGGCGAAGAAGAGGATAAGGCAGTCTAAACTCGCAAACCTTCTACTTCTAAAAAAGGCAAATTTTTGCTTGTCATCGAGGTTGTAAAATCCGCCACTGTCCAGCAAATCAAGCACTTTCAAGGCCGATTTGAGCTCCTCGAGGCGTTTATCGCTTCTTTCTTGTAGGCGATCGTAGAAGTCTGCTTGATCCGAGGCGAGATAGGCCATTTCGCACACGTCTTTATGGAAGGCTTTGGGGTCTTGTATGAACATCTGCGTTGTGTTGAAACGCTTGTGTAGGATGCCAAAGAGATCTTCTTCCTCTAAATCCACGTTCCAAAACGGCCATCGGTACTCTTCGCTTTGGTTGAAATCGACTTCGGGAGGGTCGCGCCAGGGCATCTCGACTGTTCTACGGCTGTTCGCAAGAATAAGGCATGCGCAGAATTGGGTTTCTCTCGCAGTGTAGTGTCTACGCAGGATCGACGTGGTCGACGTAGTTGATGTAGCAGTCATGGGCGTGATTCAAGGTGGCAGGTCCAACAACAATCATGCCCCACTTGATTACTAATAGGCATCTCCATCGATCCATTGTGGCTGAATGTTCGAACTCAAGACTCTTTCTTGGACAGACTCCTCTGGCAGACAAGTCAGTGCGCGACACAATCTTCGTTTTGGCATGTTGTCCCCAATCTGCTCCCTGGTATCACAGCGGCGCTGTCGACGTGACGCAGTTTTGTGCAATCGACGGGTTGGTATTCGGCCATGACAGCGGAAGCCCCGCTGTATGATTTTCAGAGCAGCCTAGAATGACGGTCATCCCGAGACTATTCTTGCTCACTATCAAAGGGCCATTATCAAGGGTATGACGATACTGTCCCGATACCGCACAGTCCTGATCTATTCGTCATGTTGTCCTACTGGGCTAGTGGGACTGTGCTGGCTCACTTGTTAATGTCTGTTTTAACGCGTCTATTAGCCGCCCAGCTTCAGCCGCGCATATCTACAACCAATAAAGCCGCTGCCATGGAGCAGTTTTGAAACGCCTCATCTTGCAACGAGACCAGTCATTGCGATATCATGGAACATGACGCCGTCGTTAGTAGGTGGGCTTTGGGCAACATTGGTTGACCTGATTAAAGCCCACCAACCCCCGCCGCTTCATCAATGGCGATCCAAGAACCATCGGCAACCTTCACTTCATGACCAAGTATTGCAAGGACGTGCTCATGAACAACGTTTCTGAGTTTCAGCTCGCGGAAGAGGTGGGCAGCATCTCGACCTGCCCTCACCGTGAGAGCGAATTGGCTGCGCGAGTTGCAGAACATCCAAGTCAAAGTGTCTACGTACACCAGATTCTGAGCTCCCGACAACGCCGAGACTACGAGCAGCCGCCTCTTTCAGTCTCTTTACAGAACTTGTCTGTAGCTGATTTGGCACCTGCCACACGATTTCGTTCTTTCTCCCTTGCCGACATTGGCAGTGTCTTTGTCGAAGGAATTAGACTTGACCCCACTGCGTTGCAAGGGCATCGTCGGTGACATCTATTTCGTTGCACAGTCATCAAAAGAGGCATGGTTCAACTTCAACTCCCCGCATCTGTCGTTTCGCCTGTATTATGACCCAGCTAGCGACAACTTGGTCTTCATGAACCAGGGGAAATATCGAGCCGGGACAGTGTCTGGCGATCGTGTCGAGCGACCAACCGGCCAGCAAAGCAGACAGCACCCTTGTTGATACAGCCAGAACCAAAATATCCGAGCAATATTCCATCTCGAATATGCGAGACATTATCAACACAGCCGCTACTTCGATATTCTACGGGAGGCACTCGATACACGGTTTGATTGCGGTGAAATGTTTGCGACAGAAACCAGCTGTTCTAGGGCCGGCTGTACATACCTTTGCGCAGTACTGGGAGAATGAGAAACGACTGTTGCAAAACGTGGACCATGTAAGTATGCGTGACTCATATCATCGTCTACTTTCCATGCTAACGATCTCGAAGCCGTCAATTATAAAATTTGTAGGAGCCGATGCACGATTCTTCTCTATTTATATGGAGTACCTGCCTTACCCTGACTTGACAGGGATCATGAGTCGGCCGGGACATATGTTTACTGGCACAATAGATGATGCAACTCGTGTCCTTCGCGATATGGCATCAGCACTCGAGCATCTCGCGGTGGAGAAAAAAACTACTGCACAATGATATCAAGCCAGGGAACATATTGTACGACCCAGCTCGTGGTGCTGTCCTAATTGACTTTTGGCTTGGGTCGTCGGAGGCGGAAAAGACCTGCAACGGTGGAACTCCCTGGTATGTGCCCAGAGAGTTCATGGCCACAGGAAAGCGAGGATTTGAAAGTGATGTTTTTGCATTGGGCGTTACCCTCCTGTACTTGCTGAACAAAACACCTCTTCCGGAGCTGCACTGCAAGGGCTGGATAATTGCAAGGGTTGCGGAAGACGGAATCGAAAGAAGTCGAATGGAGCGATGGATTCAAGAGGTCATTGAGATGCGTTCCCAGCTGGCAGACGACGGAATTGAACTACTGGTAAAACAAATGATAGACGAAGATCCCGAGCACAGGATCTCAGCTGCATCACTCGTACGGAGAACACAAGACCTTGCGAGGCTCTGATCGGGGTTCTTCACTGCATCACGTGCAAGAGTTGCCGGTTCGTGAACACCGTAGTCATTTCATGAGCACTCTTTTATCTCTCATCTCTTATACATTACTTTTAATACAAACAAGGGCAAAATATTGCATGCGAACTCTGCAGTACAAGCACTGACACGAAAAGACAACATAAACATGGCGAAAAAAGAAAAAAAAAGCAGGAAAAGAAAAGAAACAAAGAACCAATTTCTCGAAAAAAAAAAAAAAAAAGACCAGAGCTCACCCACCCTCACCCGTCTCCTCCGTCCACGGTGACACAATCTGCTTCTAGCTGTGCAACACCTGTCGAAGCTGGGCTTGCACATCCGGATCAAACAGGATCCCGAACGCGTCAAAGACAACAGAAGCGCCGCAGCTATTGACCTGCTCATGCGTGATCTTTATAGGCGGACTCCGGCTCCCCAGCTTGCCCGTCCTGCCCAGCTTCAGGCCCGGCGTAAAGCCCGCGCAGTTGTCCTCTGCTCGGCCGCCGCGGATCATGCAGATTTCTTTCCTTCGACACTCGTCATCGCATGCCTCGACGTTCGGGTCGGTGTACTTGTTCCTCCAGTAGACGTCGAACAGGGTGCTGTTCTTTTCCCACAACTTGGTCAGCTTGTGCCAGTTCACGGGCAGGACCTCGTTGTGCCAGAATGAGGCGGCGGGCGTGAACTGGTTTCCATACGCTCCCTTGAAGTGGTATGACTCATGCCACGAGGGATATGTCTTGAACGATGGATCGTTCACGTCGGAAGTGACGGTTATTGCATCAAGAATGGTGTTGCTGCGTTCGTCGACCTTGTAGACCTTGAACGCGGGATTCCCGTGCGACGGGGTGATGGACGGCGCCACGAACGAAGAGACTATGGCGTTGACACCCAGTTGGGTCCCGTTGTTGCCGTAGTTGAGCTGCACTTGGTCCAGGTGCGTGTGGCCGAAGAACATGTGCACGACGGTCCTGTTGAATCGGGTTATGATGCGGTTGAAGGCGTTGGAGCTATGGCGCATGACGTCGACGTCGCCCATGGGCATGTGGCCGACGATGTAGACGGCGTAACCCATTCTTTCTGCAGCATCAAGATTCCTCACTAGCCATTGCAGCTGGCCCTCGGGATCCAGCTCGAGCGGATCCTTGTAGAGCCAGAGATTCGAACGGCTGTACAGGTTGGTGTTGATTCCGATGACCATTAGGAGGCGTCTCTTGTGGGAATATATGTAGCGTCCGCGGTAGGCTGGAGTATATCTTTCAGGATCAAAAGGGCTTTCCCATACCTTGGTCAACAAGCTATAGAACCAAGTGATGCTGTACTTTTTGGGAACATCTGGTAGTGGGAACGAGCCATATGGGGAGGAGTCGTGGTCGCCGACGGCGGGAAAGAAAAAGGGAAAACGCTTCTTCATTCTTGCGTATGCATTTGCGACTGTTAAGGGGGGGAGAAAATTTTCGTTAGTCATCTTCAGCAGTCGCGGAGGTTTTCTTCCCCCCCCCCCCAAACGGCCGGGAATCATCGATGGAATGGAAACTTACTTGTTACCGTGTTTCGCTCTTTCGACGAATTCCAACCTTGTCGTCCGATGATATCCCCGGTGTATATGGCGAAAAGTGAATGCGCCGCAAACTTCCCAATTGCGTCGTACATGCTATCCTCCAGCCTTGATGACGTGTCGCATGTTTTCGGGTGCCCGAACGGATCGGCTTGGACCATGTCACCTTCTGAGGGAATCGGCCTTGACCAGTTCCTGGGAAGGACAGCATGTTAGTTTCTCGATGCTTTGCGATTTGTCTATTACTCGGCCCTCGCCCGCGCTCTCGCCCTCGCCATCTGCGCCCGAAGCCTGACGCCTGCATATAAACAGAAACAACAAATCGTGACATACCTGCAACACAAGCCAGGATCATCGCATTCGGCACTCGTACCAGCCTCATAATCCGGATCGATGTGCATATCGGAGAAATGGACAATCTCATAGGGCGGCATGCCGATCAATTCTCTGCGCCGTGGCCAGATTCGCTGGGGAGTGAGGTACAAGTCCACCTTCGGGTTGACCACTGGACAGACTTGAAGGACGTTGTTGCAGAACAGCGCGGCTACATCAGACTTCCTGACGTTCCCCATCGTTCGGAGGGCGTTGGCGGCGGTGGGCCCGTGTTCGGCCATGGACTGGTGACACATTCCCTTCCATCGACCCTATTTGACGCGTCATCAGCACGATTGCGCATCCTCCAGTGCGAGTGGGCGTCGCGTTGATCAAACTTACATTACCGAATGAAGCTATGACATCGCACACTTCTTGACCCAACGCGACAAAGACGTCGTCTGTGGCCGAGAACTGCTGCAGAAGTGCCAGAAGAGACTGCAGGTGAGTTAGCGGTTGCGCTTTGAGAACAAAGTTGCAGGGCGTCAGGTCCAAGGGAGGGTAGATCTAACTCTGCAGCCGGCGCAGGATACGCCGTTGTTGATGTCGTCGTCATTCACATAGAGAGTCATGGCGCGGATGAGGTCTGAAGAGAGCAGGCCGCTGCTGGCTTTCGCGTTCTTGGCTGTAGACGCCGTGACTGTGAGGTAGAGGCTCGACACGAGCAGGAGTAGTTTGGTGATGAGCATGATGGATGGCTCCTTTGGACGTCGCCAAACTTGGGGTACTCGTCGGCGGTGCAATGCTGTTCCTATCTCATCTACCGAGGGAGAATGCGTTTTCAAAAGAGCTTGGCATTTATAGGAGAGAGGGTGGAAGCTGGAAGGGTACTTTGCTGCGAACAAGTTTTGCAGACCCCCGTGGAGAGGCTATCTAAGCTCTGAGGCGCATGGGCCGCAGGAAAGTTTAAAAAAGCCTTTTTTTTTTTTTTTTTTTTTTTGCCTCCATTGCATACTCGGTGCCTGTGAAATAAAGTCAACTTTCGGGCCTAGAGCAAGACGAGGACTGTCTTTCGCGGCTCATGAGCAAGTTTCTTGTTTACCACAAAGAGTTGTGTTCAACTTGTGCAGCATGTCCAGGCATTAACAAACTCACTTTTGGATGGGAAGCCACCTCGGGGGCACGTGGCCAGTTCCATTTCTCATGGGAAAAGTACCAAGACCAAGGTCCGTCCTTGGATATACTCGCTTGCGCCGCCACACGAACAAACCCTACTCCGCAGACGCGAACCCAGTCGTCAATCTGTAGGAAAACAACAGCAGCAACCATGCGCTCCCCATTGCCGAGATCTTTCAAACACCGGGCATCAATTTCCCAGCTATGCCTCGGCGAGGAGCGCACGAGTTGACATGAGAGGTACAAAATAACTAGGTTGACCTCGTCAAGATGCAACCTCTCCGCCCTGGAGGAGCAGATCAGCGTTGGTCTTTTCGAAAGCCGGCCATGTTTGCGCCAGAAAGCCAGCGGGATGTTCGGGTCGTCAAGCTGCGATGCAACGTTGATCTTGCCTGCCGTTGGGTGCGGCTTCATCCTTCATCCAGGGCTTCTTGACCATCTTGGTGAACAGGATGCTGTCCGTGTCAAGACAATTCTGCAATGGGTACATTTCCCTTGGCGCGCGTTGACACACACAGTTTCCGACAAGACGGTCGTCCAGCCATCGGATCCGTGGATGAGCGCCTGCATCCGTGAGATATGCCGCCTTGAAGTCGGGCAAACATTAGTTTTTTTTTTGGGCGCACCGACGTAGTCTCGAACTTTGTGCGCGGCGTCAAACTGGATGACCATTGTCGAGTTTGCTTGGCTTTGGCACTCACGTACTTGACGAGAACCTTGGCCACGTCGGGTGTGCAAGAAAGCTCGCCAACCGAGATGGCGCCGCACCGGGGAAAGGATCTGGTTCATTTCTCGAAGCCGTCGCCGTCGTTGGGGAGAGTCACAGAACGAGGCGGGGTAGATTTTTTTTTTTTTTGGGGGGGGGGTAAATCCACTGCCTCCTTCCACCAATTCTTCTCCCGCGTAAATGACCCGTCCATGGCGATGACTGAAACGCTAGAGGTGGAAAAGCACAAGCGGCACAGACAAAGCGCGCAGGACAAGACTCGTGCTGCAATACACTCCACATGTTGATTGACGCCACGACATGTTCATGGTGGATGCCACGACCAATGGTGGATCAGCTGATCGTTGACCAAGCGCTTCGCTGTTCACAGTCTGATCAAGAGAACGAAAGCAGCAAAGAAGACCTCGAGTGGGATTCAGCCTCAATGCATGTTCAACACACCCGTGGCAGCCATGAAATTTCATCGGACCGACGACTCATCTGTGTCAATTCAATATCAGTCAGTCGAAGGAGTAAGCAAATTACAACAAAGCTCCGCCTCCGCCTCCCAAAAGGCCCACCGAAATGAGGCAAAAAAACCCCATGGGGATGGGAAACCTGGAGCTCCAGGTTCCTGCCATCAATCGCTCGCTAGCTGCAGCTCAATATCCCGGTGCGGAGCCTCTAATACGGAGTAGTCTTCACAGTCCGTAATCCGTACTCCGCACGTCCCGAACAAATACAATTGACAGGGCACGCAAGGATCATCCCATGCTGGGTGGGTTTGGGCATGACGGATGCAGATCCAAAAACCCTGGTCAGTACTCCGGCTGCCCCCAATGTACTACTGGATTCATTGGACGACAGCTCACGGATCCGTACACGCCCGGCCATGATGCATGACGACGACTGATGTCTGGACTGGTCACTGATGTCAATATGCCACTTCAAGCTGCATCGCAACTTGCTCTAGTCTTCAATCCAACACGCCCGCCAAGGCGGCATCTTCCGCACCCCAAGTGTCCAGGTGTCCTTAGTACATGCGTTCCATGGAATTAATTGCCTGAGTCGCACCGCACTACATAGGTTGTGAGTCTGTGGGGCCCCCACAGGCTACCCCTGCCACAAGGCAAGGTCAGTGACCGCCCGGGTACGCGTTACTTATCTAAGATAATCATTAAGTGTAATAGAGCAATCTATATAGAGAAAATTACTAGCATTGACGGATCCTTTAGTCTTTAGTCTATTAGGGAATTCCAGCACACCTTCTGGGTTCTTACACATATCAAAGTCCAGGGACGTTGATATCACAGAATATACTAGCAAAAAAATACTTTATTCAAGTTAACTTACACTCCTATATTCTCGAGGTACCCATCTGTTTCCTTAGCATCAAATCCGAATGCCAGCCGCACCATCTCGCGGACCAGTTCTGCATCTTGCTCTGCGGAACCTCCAAGCTCGGTGAAGCAAGCGTAAATTCTCGACGCCGGACTATCCAACACCTCTGAAAATTTCCATCCGAGGGGTTGTCCTTTCTTCCTCTGCATTCTTTCAGCATCCCGGAACTTCTCAGAGTACAGTTGTCGAGCAAAACTCTGCCGCGACACATTCTTGTGTGCAGGATGTGTGGGGTCATCGAGGGCATCCTTGATCTTTGAGTCCGACCAAAGGAGTGGGAAAGGCATTGGGTAGTAGTTGACCTGCCATGGGGCTGTTTGAGCAAACTCCCAGTCAATGAGGCCTAGGAAATTGAAGTTGTCGTCAACTATGATGTTTTGCGTGCCGAGATCCATATGATTGAGGGGATAGTATGCCTGAGATGCATCAAAAAGTCCAGTGGTCTGTACGATATCGAGGAAAACTGAGGCACCGAGCCTACTGAAGTGATCCAAGTTTTGATTGAGCTTCTCATCACGAAGCTTCGCCTTGCGGAATGAAGCCTGTCCAATGGCAGTGAAGAACTCGATGGCCGTGGAGAATGGCCCCTGCGGAACAAGCCCTTCAGCCGCCGCTGTAGACAACTTGCCAATGATAGGCTCTCCTGATTCCGTGATGGAGGTGATGGAACCGATCTGGGGATATGCCAAAGTCGCCAGTTGCACTTGGGTCATCGTCCACTAAGCCATGATATGCTCCTGAACTGTAACCTGCATGAAGTAAGAACTTGATAAACGGGTGGTTCCAGACGACTCGCAAAGCAAAAGACAGCAGTGAGAAGCATGACAGAAAGCAATGGTAGGTAAATGGAAGGGGGGGGTCCACCTACTGGCAAAATGCAAAGATCAGGTGCAACATCCTGCAGAGTATTCCCATAGAAACCCTCCAAGAGCATGTATATGGTGTGGAATGATGCAGGCGGAGGCAAAGAGTGATTAGAAGAGAAGATAATAATATAGAATTGCTATCTAGGAATTTAAAATCTAGAAGAGAAAAGGGAAGCTTATAAGCTTTAAATCTATAAGTAATAAATCTAGGTTTTTAAACAAAACCTACAATAAACCGTAATATTAAACGTAATATAGGAAGCTATATTATTAAATAAAGAGAGAATAATAAGAGTAATGCCTAATATCTAAGGCTATAATATAAGGCTATAAATATCCTTAACACCACCCCTAGTAGCATATCTAGCTAGTAATAAAAAGAAAAAAAGAAAAGTAAAAAAATTAAGGTTATTTATAAGGCCTCTAAAACATTTCCCTTTATAAAGTCCTTAGCCTTTATTATTTAAAGAAAGTAAATAAAATCACTATATTTAACATATTCTAAACCTTTTAAAAATCTATTAGTAATTATTTATTTAGTGCTAATTTATTAAAGATAAAAATCCCCTTAATAAGCTTTCTATATAATCTATTTATAGTATAAATTAATATAATAAGTATATCCCTTATACTTCTTATTAAGCATATTAGCTTTTATATTCTAGCTATCTATAAATAGTAGTAATAGGTATAATTACTTAATCCTAAAGTTATTAAGAAGTTAAGTAACCTAAAGTATTAAGAGGCTAGTTAGTATAAGGTTAATAAATTTAGCTTCTATAAAGCTAAGGGCTATAAGAGTTTATTTCTTTAATTACTAAAGAATATATCCTCTAGTAAGGGTTATAATATACCCTATAGTTAAATGTCTTATATCTAGATTATTAGTAAGAGAGGTATTACTAAATCCCTTTACTTAAAGCATTAATTTAGGGTTTAAAGAACTATATTCTCTAAGAATAATTTCTAAATTATCTACTCCTATAAGGTATTACTAAAGGTATTTCTTAAGATCTATATATACTTGCTTTAGTGTGGAATTTATACTATAAAGTTAATTAACTATAAATATAATATTAGGTTATATAAATACTAAAAGCTAGTTAAAGCTTCCTATGCGTTTTGCCTAGTTAAAGAGGTTATAAACTATATTAAGCTCTTTTTAATTAGCTAGAATAATAGTCTTTAGAAGCTAAGGAATGTTTAAAGTATTAAGGTTATTAATATTAAATTTCTTTATAATAGTCTATATATAAAGCCTTTAGTAAAGAAGTATAGTATAATTAGCATAGTTATAGATAAATTTAATGCTAAGGAATAGCTTAATATTGCCTAAATACTTTAATTTATAGTATTTCTATAATTCCTTAATAATATTTATAATAATTATAAGGGTCTTTCTTATAATAATTATATTATCTATATATAGGAGAAGTATAATATTATTATATTAAAAAATATAGAGTTTGCTTAATAGCCTCTTAAAGCCTTACTATTTAAGTTCCTTAGTAATATTATTTAGCTACTAAAGAGAAGAAATAAGTAAGCTATAAAGAGCTCTTTTAAGCTTATAGACTTTAGTTATACTATTAGAGTAGCTATAAGGTTATTTAATATAGATATCTTCTTATACTTTAGTATTAAGGAAGGTATTTATAATATTATATTACTACTAATTATAGTTAAAGGTAGTAATAAGTATATAAAATACTTATAAAGAAACTAAGTATACTACTACTATATAGAGGTCCTTATTACTAAAGACCTTTAGATTTTAGTCTTCTCTTATAACCTATCTTGCCTTTAAATAGGGGTTATAATTAATTAAGTACTTTATAGTATAAACCTATTAGCTATTAAAGATCTTTATATCTTTAGAAGTAAAGACTAAATCCTAGTAGTTTTTTTTATAGATTTTAAGGAGTTCCTTCTTTTTAGTAAGTCTCTAAAAGATATAATAGTTATCTATAGCTTTAGCCTTATACTAATTAAATAGAATATTAATCTATGTATTAGCTATATTAGCTACTTTAAGCATTAGGAACGCATATAAGGTAGTAATTTCCTTCACTTTATTATTATATAGGTTATTATTATAATAATAAATTATAAGGTTTAATTAATAAGATCCTAGAGAAAGGGCTTTCTTCTTACTAGATATTATAATATTAAGGTAATCTTAATGTATATTAGATTAAAGGGATTATCTTAGGGGCTTAGGTTTAGGTTTAAGTTATTATTAAATAATAGTATTATTATTATCTTTAGCTTCTTTATCTAGGAAGGCCCTAGGCTAATGCCTTAGGAGAATAGTATTCTCTTTAATAATTTATTATTATTAGCTTATAAGGTCCCTTTAAGGAGGACTCTTAGAGGGTATTAAAAGAGAGCTCTAAGATAGTAAAGGCTTAGTCCTAGTAAAAGAATTATCTTCCTTCTTAAAAGAGTAGTAATTCTTATCTATTTCTAAGGAAACTAAAGGGTTATTTATAAAGTAAACTTTCTTCTATTTAATATTACTAATAGGCTAGGGATAAGGTTTCTCTATAGGTAAAATATTAATAATATAATAGCTTTCTTTAGTAAAAGAAAGGTTAATAAGGTCTATAATATAAATAGTCTTATTAGCCTTAAATTTAGTAAGCATAGATATATTCTTATTAAAGCGTATATCCCTTATATATATAATCCTCTAATCTTTAGGGATCTAAACCTTATAAAGGTAATATTTAGGGCTATTTATGCCTATAAGTTAACCCTTCTTAGCTTATAGCGCTATCTTCTATAATTAAACGCGATATTTGTTAGGAATATGTATATATATAATATATCCCTATGTGCGTAAGTGTTAAATTAAGGCGTTGTTTTTAAGGCCTAGGATATTAAATAATGCTTACTAAGGAGATTAATTATCCTTATTACTATATATAAGCAATAGATTAGTAATTTTAGTTATATACTTTATAGTATATAGCTAGAGAAGTTCTAGTAATTTAGCTTTAATTATTAAGGATTATACTATCTTTATAAGGGTTTAACTAGTGTGTTTAATAAGGCCTTAATAAGTAGGAATATATAGAGCGCTAGTTTAATAGATAATTCCCTCCTTCTAATAGAAGAGTTTAAACTTCTCTCTAAGGAATTTAGTTATATTATCTATATAGAAGTATTTAATAGTAAAGCTATTACTTATATTCTTAATAGTAGTCTTTTAAGCTTAAATTACTTTAACTACACTAGCTTTATTAATAGTTAGAATTACCTAGTAAAAGCATATATAGGCGTTAATTATATATAATATATACTTCTTCCCTCTAAAGCCTTTAGGCTTATATTTAATAAAGTCCTAAAACATATAAGAAAGGAAGGTAATTATATTATTAGAGTTCTCTTAATAAATTATCTAAGGGGCCTTTAATAAAAGGGAAGCTAAACACTAGAAATTAATTAAGGATATAGGGTTAATCTTAATTCCTACTTCTTTATAAGCTAGTATAATTTATTCTTTCCTTATATACTTAAGTCTCTTATATAAGAGGCTAAATTTTACCTTCTTAGTAATAGATTTGCTTAATAAGGCTATAAAGTTAAATTAAGGTTCCTTCTCCCTAAGAATTAATATTAAAATATTAGACTTCTAGTTATAAGAAGTAATAATATTACCTATAGACTTTAAGATTAATTAATCTTTAAATCTATCTATAATAATACCTCCTTACTTAAGAAAGCCTAGCAAAATTATATTAACTTTAGCCTTTAGTGCTTATTAGGCATTAGAAAGTTCTAGATAGCCTTTGCTAATAGGGAGTTTAATATTACTAATGCCTTTAATATTAAGTTATTCTCTATTGCTTAATATTATTAGTCTAGTAATTATATTAGTGTTTAAATAAGTAAACTATTTAGTTATATTAAATATATAAGTATTATATCTAGAGTTAAGAATATAGTTCTCCTTTATAAGGTAATTTACTATTATTTAAAAGAAATAGTCCTAGTTAATTACTATAAGAGAGAGATTACTTCCTATAGTAATAATATTAGGAGAGGCAGTAGTAGTAGTTATAGTTAAGTTACCCTTTTTCTTTATTAAATTAGGCCTTTTCTCTAGATAAAGTTTCTAATAATTATCCTTTAAATAAATTAGTTACCTAGGAGAGATTAAATAACTATAATCTAGCTTAATAGTCTTAGAGATTTTATTTTTCTTTATTAGAGCTTTACCTTTACCTTTTATATTAGTATTATTCTTATTATTCTTTTATTAGGTTATATAGTTAACCTTTTAGTCCTTCTAAGGCTTATTAGCTTTATATATTAAGTAAGTAAGTATACTTTCTTTTATAAGCTTTAATTTAGAGAATCCCTTAATCTTCTAAGTATTATAAATATTAGGTATTAAGCCTTTAATTACTTTAATAGTCTATAATACCTAGATAATATTAGGGATCTTTTTAATCTTATAAATTTAGTTTTAAAGGTTCTAGTGGTAGTCTAGCTAAGCTTATGTTATAGAGAAATTAGCCCTCTTAGACTGAGAGAACTATTATAGTAATTTAATAATAGCTAAGTTTATCTTAAACCTGTAATTACTTTTAATTAATTATATTATTTTAGTAACTAGTATTATATTAGTCTATCTAGTATATATTAAATTCTTTTAGACTTATAAGAAGAGGCTTTACTATATAATAGAAAAGAGAATAATATAATACTTATTAGTCTCTTAGGACTATAGGATTATTCTAGTTAAGTGTAGTATAAGTTATATAATATAGACTTATATTTAGATTAAGATCTCCTATTCCTTAAAGTTCTTAGCTCCTTTAAGAGAAGTAATAACTATAGTTCTTATATACTATGCCTTAGTAATATTATTAAGTTTAGTTAGATTAGGTTAGGGAGCTAGAATAGTACTAGAAGCACCTATATTAGCTATAATATAGGAAAGGAAGGGTAAGGTTATATATTAGAATTTATATACTCCTATTACTATATATATTTAATACTAATTATTATTAATTTAGTCTAATAGGAGTTATAGTAGTAGCTCTCTAAGGATTAAATTACTATATAGCTACTAATATATAAAGATATAAAGTTAAGAATATAAGTAGCTTAAAAGGCGTTTTTAAATGCCCCTAAATGTTTTACCTTAGCCTAGTTAGAGGGTAATACTTTACCTAGAATTTACTATACTTACTTTACTTACTTTACTATATATTACTTTACCTTAGATAGTAATAAATCTAGATTATTAGTTTTAAGTGCCTAAGGTAATTCTATAAGAAATATCTTATCCTAGCTTACTATTTACTAAGATTTACTTAGAAAGGATTAACTTTTTATATATATTATAAAAGATTATATAGTATTAAGTAATATATAGGTTTATAGCTTAAAGAAAAATTATTATACTTATAAATTAGAAAAATAACGCATAAAGGTTATATATTTAATTCCTAGTTATGTAAAATTTTTATAGCTTTTATATATATAAAAGGAAGCTAAATTATAATTAATTTAATCTTAACTTATATAGTATTATTAGTTTTAGGTAAGGAAAGGGAATCTTTATGCCACCCTATAAGTTAAGTAATTTACTTTAATAAGATATTAGGAAAAGATATATAATTATACATAAGGCTATAATAGTTAGATAAAGGAAAAGGATAAAAAGGAAGGTAAGGGCGTGATTATAAGCGCTAGGCTTATTACCTATAAAATAATATAAGCAAAGGCAAAGAGTAATTAGAAGAGAAGATAATAATGTAAAATTACTATCTAGGAATTTAAAATCTAGAAAAGAAAAGGGAAGCTTATAAGCTTTAAATCTATAAGTAATAAATCTAGGTCTTTAAACGAAACCTGCAATAAACCACGATATTAAACGCAATGCGGGAAGCTGCATTATTAAACAAAGAGGGGATGACAAGAGTAATGCCTGATATCTGAGGCTACGATGTGAGGCTGTGAATATCCTTAACACATGGCACCCGCATCCGCAGCAAGCTGTGACCCAGGGCCCTCGTAGGCGTACACCTCGGGAACAATCACAGTTGATAGGTTGCGGCCCACGAAACGCATAGTCGAAACCTCGCACGCAATTGTGTAAAGTTCGTCTTCTTCGCTGATCGTTGATAGCGAGTCAGGGTGCCGGGGCAATCGAACGCGGGCAATCATCAGGCTGTCGTCCTCAGCTACCATCTCGAAACAGACCCAGAACTGCCCTGCCGAAAATGGATCGCTCATAGACAGTTTCTGCCCTTTGATGAGCTCGGCATGGCGCAAAAGTGCGTTCTTGTTGAGCTTAGTGATCGATTCCTGCAAGCGTTCTTTCATACCGTTGTAATCCCAACCATCGAAAGAAGTCCATCGTGTGCTCGGGCGGGTTTTGGATCTCAGGGGTTCGTCCATGTCTGGGTGGTGAAAGGTTTTGTCTTGACGGGAATAAGGGCAGGTAGCAGCTTAGCTAAGCCCCCAAAAAAGACGTTGATGATATTGAGGACATCGCTAAAAGGGTAAAAGACATGCTAGGCATCAAAGTCATATAGTATTTGAATTTTAATTACATTTGTAGTATAATTAAAATTAATATAGTGCGTATATTTAACTAAGAGCTAAGGGTTCGATGTCACGGCTTGCACCAAAAGGTTATAAACGAAGTGATAGCTAAGACTATTGCAGTTACTACTAGATAAATACTAGCTAGGGGCAGGTGCGTAAAGGTTTTAATCTTTAACCTAGTACTAATAATATTTATAGTCTTTAATAAATAACTTACTCTATAAGTATATAGCTATTTTATAGCTAGCTAGCCTCTTTATTATTTATATAGCCTAAAGGTTCTTTAAAGACTTACTTTAATAAATATCCTATCTCTAACCTTTACGCTCCTAATATAATACCTCCCTTATATATAATTAACCTTAATTATAAAATAAGCTACTTACTTAAGGTATAGTTACTATATTAAAGCTTTATAAGGAAAATAAGATAAAGTACCTTATATTTAGATATATAAGTAAATAAAAAGAAATAAAAAGAAATAATAATAATAATATTACTAATTAAAAATAACCCCCCTTATTATAGTTAGTAATATCTAAATAGTAGCTTATATATAGCTTTAATATAGTAAAATAAATATTATTACCTATTATATAGCTAGAAAAATAAATAAATAAACTATATTAATTTTTATAATTAGTTTAAATAAATAAGATACCTAATACTATAGTTTTAAATAGTCTAACTAAAGGGCTTATATTATAGTTACTATAAGTTTATAGCTATTAGGTATATATATATTTAGTAATACTAATAGTTATTATTATAATTTATAAATTACCTATATATAGTATATTAGATTACTTAAGGGGTCTAGGGTTAATATAAAAAAGACTAATTTTTCCCCCCTTTTATACACTTCCTTTCTCTTATAATATCCCTTAACCTTATAAGTTACCCTTACTAGCTAAGTAATAGCTCTCTTATTACTATTACTTAGTAATTACTAATCTCTTTTAGTCCCTAATTATTATTATTATTTATCCTTATTTATCTTAGTTTTTTACCCTTATTTAGCTTATAAGTTTATACTCTTACTAGTATAACTTCTTTATTTAGTTTATTATAGCTAACTTATAGCTAGTTTACTATATCTAAGTTTTATACCTAAACTTTACCTTTATTAATACCTTAAGAAAATCTATTAACTAAAAAATCTCCTATAAAATCTCCTATAAAGTTTTCTTTAAAGTAAACTTCTTTTAAAATCTTATTATAAGTTTATTATATTCTTATAGTATCTTTATTACTAACTTACTACTAGTAAAATAACTTTAAAAAAGATTATATATATATACTATTATTAGTAAGTAATAATATAAAATATTCTCCTAAAAATAATACTTATAAGATCCTAGGATACTTTATTAATAAAAAGACCTTTCTTATAAAATATAATAAATCTTTAAGTATAACTTCTTTACTTACTTATTACTTCTTTATAGCTAATATTTAATAGGCTATTTAATAAAATATACTTATTATATCTAAAATAATAAAAACTATATTATAATATATCTCTCTTAACTAGAATTTACTTACTTATTACTAATATACTACTAGACTTTAGCTTAAATTATATAGCTTTATAATAAGCTATTTAAACTTATTAAAGCTACTTCTAAAGGTAGCTATTACTATTAAAATAAAGTAAGTATAATCCTATTACTTAAACACTAAATTACTATTAACTTATTACTAGCTTATTATAAAAGTAAAGAAAAAGCTATAAAATACTATTTTAGTTTATAAAAATTCTAATAAGTATAGTTATATTTACTATACTTAAATATTTACTAATATTACTTATAAGGTAAAATATAATAAATATACTATAATAGTATTACTAAGTAATACTATAAATTTAAAGACTTAAATTAATATTTTAAACTATCTTTACTTTATAGCTTAAAATATCCTAAAGGTAAGCTTTCTTAATATATATAGCTAATACTTAATTAACTTACTAGTAATTTATACTAAATACTATTAATTTACTTAAATATATTAGTTTTATTAAGCTTCTTAGTATACTTTAAGTTTATATATATAAAGAGAGAGATTCTAATAATAAAGATACTCCTAAGGCCTCTTTCTTTATAGTTCCTATAGCTATTACTAATAATAAAAGACTAGTAGTTTTAAGGACTAACTTTATTATAAAGGGATAAGTACTTAGTAGCTATATAATAGATTATTTAAGTTATCTAAGTAAATTAACTTTATTTTCTAATATCTTTAGTATATTAAGTTATAAATTATAATTACCTTATATTAACTTTACTACTTAGCTATTACTTATAGTTATTAATAATTTCTTTAGTAATAAAATCCCTTTTTAATACCTAAGAATTCTTTAAAGTATTATAGCTTTTTTATTTAACTAGATATTTATAATACCTTTTATTATAGTAATATAAAATAATTCTCTTAACTTTAAACTCTTATTTATTATCTTTAATAGTATCTTATAATAAGAATATATTTTCTATATTTATTAGGTTCTTTTTAAAAGGTTTAAGACTAGTAATATTAAATATATTTTATAATTAAGTCCTAGGTAGTAATTTTAATTAATACACTAATTTATAACTTCTAATTACCTTTTTAATCTTATAAGGGCCTAGGTACTTTATAGCTAGCTTCTTACTAGGGTATCTTAGGTTAATATTCTTTATTAATAATAAAATATAGTTACTAACTTTAAACCTTATTAGAGTTCTTTTCTAATTATAATATTTTTTATACTTAGTTTATAAGTTACTTAAAAGCTACTTAATTATAATATACTTCTCTCTTAGTACTATTAGCTTAATTATTTACTAAAGGGATATTTACTATTACTTACTATAAACCTCTAGGATTATAACCTTATAATGCCTTTACTAGTGTATAGCTATATATTAAATAATTACTTATATTATATATAAATTACGCTATTAATAGGTTATTTACTTAATTAGTCTATTTAGTATAAGTAAAAGCCCTTAAATAATATTCTAAGACCTAGTTTAAATATTTTATCTAGCTATTTATCTAGGGGTAAAAAGTAGTACTAAGTAGCTACTTAGTTATAAGAAAATAATAAAAAGTTATCTAGAAACCACTAGTAAATATAAAACCTTAGTTTATTATAATACTTTCTAGGGCTTTATAGTCTCTAAAAATATATTCTAAGAATATAGTTACTAGCCTATTACTAGTTAGTTATATTAAAATAAGGATATAAATACTATATTTTATAAAATAGTTAATAATAACTAGAATTATATTATAAGTTTAATTTAAATCTTTTACTAGTAAAAGTCTAGTAATAAAATCTATTAATAATTCTTAAAAAGGGTAATTAAGCACTAGTAATATAGCTAGCTTACTATATAGTTTATAATACCTTAGTTTTAAAGTCTAATAATTTATATAAATACTAATATATACCTTTATATCTTTCTTTATTATTAGCTAATAATATTAGTTTATAATTTAATAAAGAGTTTTACTTACTCCTTAGTGCCTAGTAATAAGGTTATTATAAGTTAGTAATAAAATTTCTTTTCTTATACTTAGAGAAATAAAAATATAATTCTTAAATATTAATAGCTTAAAGAGTTTAATTAACTATATCTAGAATATAGCTATATTATTACTTTTAAGTAACTTTAATTAAGCTATAGTAAAGTTATTACCTTACTATACTTTATATAATAAGACTTAAATTAAGGGTTTTAATTCTAAGCTCTTTTCTAAAAAGTTAGAGTTAAACTTAGAAAAGGTTCTTTAAATAAATTAAATCCTAGCTATAATATCTCTATAAGTAATTAGTTTAATAAATACTTCTAGTCTTATAAGAATATAAATAAGTAATATTTTTAAGGGGTGCCCTTATTACTTACTAGTAATAACCTATACTAGTCTATTCTTATTAGAAATAGCTAGTCTAATAGGAAAATTAAAATAATTAAGTAATAAATAATATATATACTAGGTACTAATAGTATTACTATAGCTAGCTTATTACTTATTAATAGAAGTATAAAAAGTATTAAATAACCTTACTAATATAACTCTTCTAAGATTATCTAGATTATTAGGTTCTTTAAAAATATAGTTAAGTTATAATTTTTTAAAACCCTAGATATTAGTAATATTATTATAGTATTATTATAACTAACTATTAGTTATACTAAGTAATATTTTTATAAAGCCTATAGCACTAATAATATTACTATAGTGTTCCTATTACTTAGTATTTATAAATTTAAATAAAAAGGTAAGAAGTTATATAGTTATTACTTTCTCTTTTTTTACCTTACTTATAAAATCTAGTTTTCTTAAAAGTAAGTTAGTAGGATTTAATTTCCTTATATAATATATAATCTTAAAATTAAAAAAATAAAGCTTATTAAGTATAGTTACTTACTTACTAGTAAGCTTAGGCTTTATAGTAAGGTACTTATAGTTTAAGTAATCTATAATAACTTTAATTATATAAGCTAAATAAGCAAGATAATATCTCTATATATAAAAAGCCTCTTAGATAGCTAATAATTTACTATTAGGTATTAAATATTATAATTTAGTATTAGTTATTTTCCTTAATATAAATATAACTAAGTGCTAGTAACCTAGTACTAATATTATAAGTATAGCCCTAATTATATATCTAGATATATTTATCTTTACTTTAATATATATAAGTAAGTTAAAATACACTAGAATTAGCGCTTTCTAAAATCTTTATTAAAGTTCTCTAAATACTACTAACTTATAGGGTTTTAGTTTAAATATTACTAGTTAATTCCCTTTAAGGTAATTTATTAATAAAATAATAACTTTACTATACTATTTAATAAAATAGTAATAAAATCTAGTAAAACTAAGAAATAACTAAACATTAAAAACACTATATAGTATTAGCTAGGTTATAATTACTTTAACTCTTACTAAGTCTATTATAATACCTTTCTTTAATATCTTAAAGCCTAAAAATTTAACTTCCTTAACTAAAAATTAATACTTCTTAAGGTTAATAAAAAGGCTTACCTCCTTAAACCTATATAAAACTTATTTAATATACTTTATATACTCTTTAACCTTACTACTATATATTAGTATATTATCTAAATAAATAATATAAGTCTTATTAATAAGTCCTTTAAGAGTATTATTAATATACTCCTAAAAAGTTACTAATATATTAACTAGTTTAAATAGCATTACTAGATATTTAAAGTAGCTATATTAATAATAAAACACTATTTTTTACTTATTACCTAAGTAAATATATAGCTAGTAATATATATCTTTTAAATCTAAGACTATAAAAATAACTATACTTACTAATTAATTAAGAATTTTAGTAATAAGGGGCAAAGAGGCCTTATTCTTAATTATAATCTTATTTAAGCCCTTATAATCTATATAAAGCCTTAATTTCTCTCCTTTCTTTAGAATAAATAAAATTAGGGCTTTAGCTAAGCTAACTAATCTTTTAATTTACCCTTTAAGCTATATACTTATAAGGTACTCTCTAAGGACCTCTAGCTCTCTCTTAGCTAAATTATATATAGGCCTCTAAGGTAGTGTTTTCCTTTTTTCTAATTTAATAATATAAGTATAATCTTTTAGTTTAGGAAGCTTACTTACTAACTCTTTAGAAAAAAAATCTATAAACTCCTTATATTTTTCTATAATTATTAATATAAGGTATTTAGTGCTCTTATTTTAATTTAATATAGCTTCTTTATTACTTATATTTTCTAGAATTAGTATAACTATAATACCTTTGCTTTTTTACTATAAATAAGTATACTCTAGGATTTATATAGCTACTTTACTATTTATTTATATATTTATTACTACTAAGTCCTTTAATTAGCCTTTTTCTTTTCCTTTTTAATTCTTATTTTCTAGAATACTTAGCCTAATCTTTATTACTTCTAATAATAAAGTAATTACTACTATTTTTTTTTCTTATATACTTACTACTTACTATAAGTAAAGAAAAGATATTTTATTATTACTAGATATCTCTAGTATTTATACTCCTAATATATAATTATAAGTAAATACTCTTTAATCTAGTCTATACTTAGAATTATCCCTTTACTTATATTAGTAATAAAGTAACTAACTTAATAAACCTTTATAAATCCTATACTATTTTTTATCTTTATTAATTTTTTTAAGATTTCTTAATATTAAATTACTTTTTTACTTATACTCTCTAGTATTTTATTTAATTAGATTATATTTTTCTAATCCTTTTTTAATAATAATTTTAGATAAATTATTAAAGACTATATACTTATATTAAATAGCGCTTATATAGCTAACTACTAGTTATCTTATTATAGAGATACCTATATCCTTATTTTATTATCTATAAGGTACTCTATAGTAAGATTATATTCCTAGGTTTATACTAATTAAACTAGTATTATATTAGGAAATATAGCTTTATTATTACTTTTACTATACTTTTTAGTTATATACCTAGTACTTTTATAAGTAAAATAATCTAATGCTTAATAAGCTAGTAATATATACCTAGGCTTTTTATATTTATAGTATACTAAGGATAATCTTTTCCCTTAATCTTTACTTTATTACTATACTTTATTTATAAGTAATATAAAATAAGAGTATTATCTCTTTCTTTAAAGTCTTAACTTTTTTTATTACTTTAGCCTAAGCCTATTATAACCTTTGCTTTCTTACCTTAGCCTTATAGTTAGCTTTAGGTTATTAAAATCTCTTAACTAATTATTTACTTCCTTATAGTATTATTTAAGCTATTTAAAAAGATTATAATTCTTAGATATATAGGGATTTCTTTAAGTAACTTAGCTTTTATCTTATCCTAGGCTTATATAAAGGATTAAAATAATTAGTTATTTTTATATTTAAGATTTAGTAATAATCTTATTACTTCTAAGTGTTTTATACTTATATTTATTATTCTAGTTTTTAGCTATTCTAGAAAATTTACCTAGGTAATTAATAAATAATTTATATACTTATCTATAGCTATATAATATATTTACTATTACTTTATATTACTAGCTAGGTAGCTACCTATATATATTACCTTAGTTATATTATCCTTAAAGGTATAGTAATTTAATTTAAATAATATATTTAAGTTTACTAAGAAATTCTATAGGCTTTTATATATTTTCTCTTTATATATAAGTATTTTTATCTATATTTTAATAAGACTACCTTACTATATAATTACTACTAAGTTACTATAAACTATAAGTAAAATTATAGCTAATATTTAAGGGGTAATTATAAGTCTAGATTAAGGGTAATTATAGGTCTAGTTTAAGGTCTAGCTAATCCTAGATTTACCTTAAGCTCTCTAATTTATACCTTTATTTATAAGACCTCTTATCTTCTCTAAAGGTAATATAGCTTAGCTTATATAACCTTATAGTATTATTATAATACCCTTTTTTCTTTAGTTATATTATCTATACCTTTACCTAAATTAGGATTAAGTAGTATTTATTATACCTTATTATTATTTATAGTTTTAGATTATAGGGGTTCTTTAACTTCTTAATTATCTATAGCTTTATTATTATAAGGTACTAATATATTTCTTATAAATCTTTAAAGCATTAGCTATATAATAATTTAGCTAATAGTTTATATCCTTAAAAAGGTTAAGAGAGATTAATTTATTATAGCTTATACTAAAAGGTTATAAATAAAGTAATAGCTAAGACTATTATAATTACTACTAGATAAATACTAGCTAGGGGTAGGTATATAAAGGTTTTAATCTCTAACCTAGCACTAATAATATATATAGTCTTTAATAAATAACTTACTTTATAAGCATATAGCTATCTTATAGCTAGCTAGCCTCTTTGTTATTTATATAGCTTAAAGGTTCTTTAAAGACCTGCTTTAATAAACATCCTATCTCTAACCTCTGCGCTCCTGACATTCGAACCCTCTTTAATGTAAACTTTAGAATAGGGGCTCCTTTTTGTGAGGCCCCACTTGTGAGGCGCTGTGTACGGGGCCCGCAAGAGAGGTCGAGGTCCTAGGTGACAGGTCTTATAACCGGTTGTAAGGTGCAATGTTAGCAACGGCTAGCATTGGCGGATCTTTTAGTCTATTAGTGTTATGGACTAGCCCCTAGGCAACTGCGATAGAGCGTTAATATAATATTAAGAAACTTAAGAAAAGAAAGAAGGAAGGTAAAAGACCTATCCTTACTAGTGCCCCTTATACCCCTTAGCTACTTTATATTAGCCCCCTTTTTATCCTTACTTATTTACACTATAGTAAATACTTAGGTAAAGCCTAAGCCCTTATATATACCCTTACTTCTCCCCCTCTCTTACTAACCTTAACTATAGTTTTCTTACTATTATATAAGTTATATATAATATAAAAATATATTATTATTATTTATAAGCTATTAATTTATTAGGATATATATAAAGTATTACCTTACTTCTAATATAATATAAAGGCTATTAATTAGTATTTAGCTTTAGGTAATATATATAATATATTCTCCTAGCCTTATATTATTATTATAATAACTCTAGCTTTACCCTTACTAGTTTATAACTTATCCCCTATAGGTATAATCCCTTATTAAAACTATTTTTATTTATTTTTATTATATAACTTTACTTTCCTTATATAATTACCTTTCCTTAAATATTATAGTATTATTACTTTTTCTTATTTTATTATCTAAAATACCCTTTATTTCTTTATTAAACTCTTACTAAATATACCTTAATATAGTATTACTAGTTATATTCCTTTATATAATATAGCTACTTTTATTATACTAACTATAAGGTTTATTAGTAAGTTCCTTATTAAGAGAAACTTAAATAATAAGAAGTATATTACTTCTAAGGTAATATTTTAACCCTATAAGCTATATATTAAAAAATACCTTACTATAAGTATATTAAATTATTACCCTCCTAAAAGTAATAAGTCTTACCTCTTATATTAGTAAAACTATATAACCTATATTTAGTTAACTAGGTTTTTATTAGCTAACCCTTAACTTTATTATTATTTAAAGAATATTAAAGCTATAATTACCTTAAGTATATATATTATTACCCCTAGTATTACTAAGACTATAATAATAAAAAAGAAAATACTAATACTTTCTTAAAGCTTTTATACTTTTATTAGCTAATAAACTATACTTTTAAACTAAGCCTAGTTTTATTTAGCACTAGTTTATTTAGCCCTTAGGCTATTTCCCTTTACTAACTTCTTTATTATAAATTTAACTAGACTTAAGGTTATTCCCTTTAAAAATAATAATCCCTTTAGTAAATATAGTATAAGAAACTTTATATAGTAAGTTATTAGTATTTTATTCTAGTAAAACTAGTAGCTTATAGGTAGTATAAACTCTATATACTAAGAATTTTATAATTAGTTTATATACTTTCTTAAGGCTCTTTTACCTTATTACTATAGTAATAACTAAAGCTATTTATAATATATTAAATCTAGTAATAATTTACTTTTTTATTACTACTAAGAACACTTTTATCTTAGAACTTAATTTAGTCTAACTAATTATTATACTAATTATACTATAAGTAATAGTAATTATCCTAGAAGTAAGGCACTTCTAGCTTATACTTATTTTATGCCCCTTAATTACTAGTTCTCTTTTATTATCTAGTATTAAAGTAACTATTAAGTCTATTATAATATAATCCTTATCCTTAGTAAGCATAAGGTAACTCTAATTATAATTTTATTTAAAGATAATAATAACTTTACTAATAATATAAGTAATAACTATAATATAGTAAATAAAGGATTTTAAGTATATTTTAGTAGTAAATAAGAAGTAATAGGTTATAAAATAAGTATACCTTATATACTAGTAAAATAACTTTAGGTTTATTTTAAAGGTTAATATAAAATAATAAGTTATATAATAGGCATACCTTATATACTAGTAAAGGTCTTTATAAGTAAATAAGTAATTTATAATTAATTTAGTTTATTATTATATTATATATTTCCTTACTTTACTTTAAACTTATTAAGGGCTTATATTTATATTATACTCTTTAGTAATTCTTATATTAGCTATATATAACTTACTTACTTAATAAGTATATTATATCTCTTACCTTAGCCTAAGGTATTCTAAGCCACTAGGATTTATTTAACTTAATATTCCTTTATAAGTTTATTATTATTCTTTACTAAAACCTATTTTAGCCTTAGATAAGAGTCCTAGAGCCTTTAGCTAGGAAAAGAATTTTCTATAGCTTATTTAATAAGGTTTATATAAAAAACTAAGTAAATACCCCTTAAAATATCTAACTATACTATAAGTAATATTAGTACTTTTATAACTATATACTTTACTATAACTTAATTAAGTTTTTATAAGAGGTAGTTTATTTTAATATTTTTAAGTAAAAGCTATACCTTATCTCTTACTTAAAACTATTTTACTAGCTATTAAAAAGCTAATATAGTATCCTATTACCTTTATTAAATATAGGCTATTATAGCTTATATTAAATAAGTACTCTCTTATAAGTACTTAAGGAATTATATAGCTTATCCCTTAGGTATTATTATAAAGGTAAACTAATTTAGTTATAGCTAAATTAGCTTTAAGTTATATTTATATAGTAACTTATTTAGGCTAATACCTATTATAGAAAAAGGCCTATTATGAATTATAAGCTAATAAGTAACTAGATATTCTAGCTAATTAAACTATAAGAAAGGAACTATAATATATAATATTACTTATATCTCTTAGTTTACTTATTTTATATTACTATTAGTTTATAAATAATATAATATAGAAAGTAACTAATTAATCCTAACTAAGAAATATAATATTATCTAAAATTTCCCTAGCTAGTTTAACCTTTAATCTATAATAATTAATTAGGGAAATCCTTAAAACCTTTACTAAACTATTTTAAACTATTTTATATACTCCTTAGCCTTACTAAAGGTTATAGCTTTTAACTATATAAACTTTAAGAGTTTATTTATAATAACTATAAGGTATTATAGTCTTTTTAAAGATATTACTAGTAAGTTTATTATAAAGTCTATAGAAATCTAAGACTAAAACTAATTAAGAATAAGTAAAGGCTTTAGTAAGCCTTAATACTATTAATAGCTTTTATAATTACTAAAGTAATAATAGTTATAAATAAACTAAGTAATATTCTATAATATCCTATTTTAATAAAACTACTATTATAGGATTTAAAATATAGTATTATAGCCTAGGTGCCTTACTACTAGTAAGTTATAGTATTATTATATAAGGGTTATAGTAAAGGGTTTTTAAGCTAAAATCTAAGTATAGCCTTAAAATTAAAGCGCTTTATATATACTTATAAAATAATCTATAACTTACTCCCTTATTAGTAATTTAAAGGGGAACTTTTAAGCTCTCTTTTATATAGCCTTTAATTAAATACTATATATAGAATCTAATATAATAGCTTAGTCCTATAGGGTTTAAAGGTACTTAGTAGTAAAGAAAGCCTCCCTTACTAGTAATATTAATATATATAGGAGGTGTAATGCTAGGCTAGTATTATCCCTTAGCTTACCTAGTAATAGTTTATTAAGCGGAAAACAACACCCTAAAAGACACGATGCTAGCCCACGGTCGTAAGTAGCGGTGACGTTTGCTTACGTTAGAAGGGTTAATTAACTTAATAGTAGTAATTATAATAATAGCTAAATCTATCTTTATAGATAGAGATAATTTAGATTAAATAGTCTATTAGATTAGAAGTGACTTTTTAGTTAGTTAGGGAAATAATCTTATTAATTTATCTTATTAAGGTAAATATAATAGTAGCTATAGTCAGAGCTTTGCATGTAGTGTAGTAAATGTAGTATTTTGGCTTTTGTTATAGTATGTAGTGTAGTAGATTTTAGTGTAGTGTAGTATGTAGTGTAGTGTAGTAAATACTACATTACACTACAAATACTACAAATATAGTATTAGTAAAAAAAAAGTGGAGTATTATATAGTTTTATAATATTCCTTAGATTTTTCTTAATTAAGTTAATATTAGCTGTTTTTTTATTATAATTTAGTTATTTAGTTATAAATTCTTAAAGTTTAAGATTATTTAGATTATTAAGCTAATTATAGGTATATAGAAGCTAAATATAGTATGTTTTAGTTTATAATTATAATCTTTTTTTTCCTTTATTATAGAGGTTATTTTATCTTAATATCTTTTTCTTTAGATTTACTATTTATTTTAGTATGCTTTTTTTACTTAAAATATAGGAATTACCCTAAAGAAATTATTTTTTATGATATATAAATAAGACTAAAACTCTAATAATATTATATATATATATATAACTATCTTATTAATAAGAGAATATTAATATTTAACTAATAAAGAAGTTCCTAGTAATATAGCTATTTTATTAGAGTTATAAATAAATATATTAACTTTAAGGGTTTTTTTAGTAAAAGGAATAGTAAAAGTACTTAGTAAAGTTACTTAAAAAGAACTTAAATATTTAATAATAGATTTAATAAATGTATATAATGAATTTTCCTTAGTATTAAAGTTATTAAAAAATAAGCTTTAAAAGTAAGTTAAATAATATATATTATCTTTAGTTTCCTTAATTAGTAATATAGTTTTTTCTAAAAATAGGGTTAAAGGTAGGTCTAAAAGTAGGTCCTTATAACTATTAGTAACTTCTTTATAGCTTTCTTACTTAAATATATAATTTTTACTTTAAGAGAGAAATTTATTTAAAAGTGGGTCTAAAAGTAGGTCCTTATAACTATAAGTAACTTCTTTATAGCTTTCTTACTTAAATACATGATTTTTACTTAAAAAGAGAAATTTATATAAAAGTGGATCTATAAGTGGGTCCTTATACCTATAGTTAACTTCTTTATAGCTTTCTTGCTTAAATATAAGATTTTTACTTAAAAAGAGGAATTTTTATAAAAGTGAGTCTATAAGTGAGTCTTTATAACTATAGGTAACTTCTCTATAGCTTTCTTACTTATATATATGATTTTTACTTAAAGGAGATACTTATTAATACTAATAGCTAATAAATTTATAAGCTATTATAAGCTATTATAAGCTATTATAAGCTATTATAAGCTATTATAATTTATTTATTTTCTAAATACTACAAATACTACAAAATACTATAAATACTACATGTAGTAAAAAATTTCCTTGTAGTGTAGTATATAGTGTAGTGTAATATATAGTGTAGTATAGTATATAGTGTAGTGTAGTATGTAGTATAGTGTAGTATATAGTGTAATATAGTATATAGTGTAGTATAGTATATAGTGTAGTGTAGTATATAGTGTAGTGTAGTATATAGTGTAGTGTAATATATAGTGTAGTGTAGTATGTAGTGTAGTGTAGTATGTAGTGTAGTGTAGTATGTAGTGTAGTGTAGTATGTAGTGTAGTGTAGTACAAAGCTCTAGCTATAGTAACACTAGGTATTTAAGTTAAAAATCTAAAGTTAAGTATATATAAAGAACCTTAAAAGAATCTAGCTATAGGTAATCTCTTTATAGATTAAATAGTCCCCTTACCTAAATAACTAATATTATTATCCCTTATTATATTATTTATCCTTATAATCCCTTATATTCCTTATGCTTATTATTATAATTATATGCATTTATAAGCGTGTGTATTATAGTATATAATACCTCCCTAACTATTTTCCTTTCCTAGCCTCTAGGAAAGGGAAAATAGTAATAAAAGGTAATAACTAAAGTATTCTTAAGTATAACTAATAGTATAGTGCTATATTTTAAGGGAAGGTATTATTTAATCTAGTATATATAAGTCTAAAGCTTTTATAAGAAAAAAAAAAAAAAAACCTCCCTAGCTAAAGACCTAGATTTTTTATCTCCTTAGAGAGCTTTAGTGTCTTTAGTATTTATAGGTAAGTAGTAAGTAATATTAGTAAGGGAGTGTATAATATAAGTTACTTTAATTCTTACTAGCTTACTCTTTTCTTAATCCTTATATTAATTAATTAATTCTATAGTATACTTTTTCTCTTACTTATAAGCTTTAATAATCTCTAGCTATATTCTATAGGAAACTAAGCTAAGTAATATTACTAAAGTATATATAAATAATATTAGTAATAATATAACTATTTTTCTTTAAGTTACTTATTTTAACTTAAGAAAAAGAAAAAGATTAATTATTATAGCTTATCTTATATCTCTAAGGGAGTAGTATATAGTGTTTTCTTTTACTTACTTAACTAGAGTTTTATAGTTATATACTTAGTTTTCCTTAATAACTCTATAGATTTACTATAACCTTAGCTAATCCTTAATGTTTATTTAAAATAACTTATTAGTTACTACTTACTATTATTAAAGAGTTTAGTTTATAATATTATATACTTATCCTTACCTACCTTACTAAAGTGCCTTAAGTTTTATAGCTAAAGACTATAGTATCTCTTTATATCTAGCTAAAGATAATAGTTTTAATAAGGACTTTTATAATACCTAGGAACTTACTCTTTTACTTAATCTTTACTCCTTAGTTTTCTATTAATACTTATTATCTATATTTTATTATATTTACCTTTCCTATTCTTATAATATTTCTTAAATACTAATATTAAAGACTTTAAAATCCCTAGTAAAGGCATATATAATAGGCTACTAATAATTTAAAATATAAAGTTTATTACTTTAAGCTATCTTAGTATACTATTTAATTAGTTAGTTTTTATTACTAACTTTATTCTCCTAGGCTATAATTACTATACTAATAGGTAAACCTTTACTAATTATTTAGGTTATAAAATAAGGTAGCTAGCGCTTTATTATATTATATATTAGGTATTAAAGGTTAAAGTCCTTTTAGTAAGATAACTCCTTAGGTAACTAGTCTTTAACTCCTAATTTATTTATAGCTATATCTTATAAAACTCTTATAGTTTTTATAAAAGCCTTAGTATAACTATACCTTAAATCTAGGATATTATTAGTAATTATTTAGTCTCTTAAATAAAGCTTAGAGTAATAACTAATACTTAAATTCTTACTAAATATATATAACTATTTATATTTAATATTATATTAGTTTAGTGTGTTTTAGTCTTTAAAGAGTAAATTAAGTGCTTAGTATTTAACTTAGTAATAAATTACTTATAATAAAAACCCTAGATAAGTATATTTATACTCCTAGTTCCCTTTTTATTTTATTACTAAAATTATAATTACTTTAAAATTATATAGGTAGTTTAGTAACTATATAATTTACCTTTATCTTACTATAAAATTAGTAAACCTCTTTACTTAGCCTTTCTTTATACTATTAAAGTAATAAAGTTACCCTTACTTTTAATTAAATAAAAAAAATATTTAGTGGTTTATAAAGAATATAAATCCTATAATAAGGTATTAATAGCTTATATCTAAGTAAAGGTTAATAGGGTTATACTTTAAACTATACTTAATATTAATAAACTAGTAATTAGAATAAAGTCTTCTAGCTTTTAAACTAATTAATTACTATAGAGTATTTAAGTTAAAATCTTTTATTAGTTTAATTATAAATATTTATAATAGTATAGCTACGATTAATTTAAGGCTATATATAATAATCTTACCTATAGTAATTAGTTTAAACTAGTTAAGCTACTCTTTACTTGGTATTTTATAGGCTTTTCTTAGGAATTTATAAATATCTATTAAATAATTTTACTAGCTTAACTAATCCTACCCTAGTCTAATTAGTATTACTTAGTTAAAGTTATTACTATCTTAATAGACCTTAAACCTAGTTAAAAGTTATAGCTAGCTTTATCTTAGATAAAATAGTAAAGGCTACTAACTATAAAGGTTAACTAAGTTAAGCTTTATAGTGCTTCTCTCTTTTTCTTTAAAGAAAAAACCCTTAGTTTTATAAATTAAAATATAGATATAAAATAGTATAAGATATTTACTATAAGTAAAGTATATAATAGTACTACTATTTATATTAGTATAAGTGCCTTTATTAACTATATTTTCTTTATAATTCGCTATTTCTTAGCTAGATTAAATAGTATAATTATTAATAGTGTATTTTTAAAAAAAGAAATAAAGAATAGTAGCTTACTTTATAAAGCTAGGTTAAAGTAATAAGAGAGAGAAAAAGAAATATAAATAAATAATAAAGAGTAAGTGCTTTTAAAGTCTAAGTAATGTAATAATATAAAGATTAGTAAGATTAAATAGTTCCTATAGTCTTAGCCTTACTTTTATAGTTCTTATTAGCTATATAAATAGTCATTAGTAGCTATTTATAAGTACCCCTTAGAGGTTAGTAAACTCCTATAATTTATACCTTTATAGTGTTATAAATTAGTTATTAGTAGCTATTACTTACTAGTTATTACTATTTATTATTAGGTAGTATTTTTATAGACTTAATACTTAGCCCTTTTTTTCTTTTCTTTTTCTCTCTCTTAAACCCTTATTTTTTCTTATAACTAATTAATTATAGTAAAATCTCTTAATTTAGCTTATTAAAGACTTCTTAATATTACTACTATTATAAAGGTAAGTATTCTAAAGTATAAACTTTTATTAATAAAGACTCTTAATTAGTCTAATTATACTAAATTTTATTCTCCTTTTATTAGTAAAGATTATATAAGTTTAGGAGTTATTTAATCCTATAATTAATATTTACTAATAGTTATTATTACTATAGTATAAGTTTCTATTTATATTCTAAGTATATAGTAAGATTAATATTAGCTATAGTAATATTTTAATATATATAGAGATCTCTCTTTATACTACTAATAATATTAATAATATTCCTAAGTGAGCTCTTTCTTACCTTATTATAACTATAAGAAAAATAAACCTTTTAAAGGAGTTTATAAGAAGCTATACTAAGGCTAATAGTACTTTAGCCTTTACTATTAAAAATAGTTATTATTACTAAGTCCTTATTCCTATAAAAGTAGCTTATTTTAATAGGTATTTTCTATATACTTTTTCTTAGTATTCTAAATATTATTAGGCCTTACTAGTATTTACATATAGAAGATTAAATAGTATTTTTTATTCTAACTATTTAAACTTATATATATAGTATATTATATTCTATAATAAATATATATACTTTCTATTTTATAGCTATATTTTAATTCCTAGGGTTAGTAAAAGTGCTTATAGTAATTATATCTAAAATAAGTCTTATATAGTAAGCTATAAGTAGTGTTTTACTTCTAGGTATTATTCTTAGTTATTATAAGAGAGAGCTTTAGCTTCTTTCTTAGGTAAGGAATAGTTTATAAAGATAATAAAAACTCTTTTACTTAATTTAAACTCTATTAACTTTAAAAACTCTCCTTACTTAGTAATTAATATACCTCCCCTTTTTTTAAATAGCTTATAAATTTAAGATAAAAAAAGGAAAATATAGTTAGTTATTAGGAAAAAAGGGTAGTAAATAAAGGAAAATAAATAGTTTAGCTACTAAGCTATACCTTAACTATTTAATCTTTAGTATTTAAATTAATATTTATATATTTTAGAAATAAAACTAGGAAAGATAAAAAAATAATTTCTTAATCTATATACTATTAGTATATAAGAGAGTACTTTATATACTCCTTATATTATTTATTTATTAGTTAAGGTAACTATACTTTAATTTTATAGTATAAAGTCCTTTAAGGTAAGAGTTTAACTTCTTTTTCCTTAAGGATTATTACTTCCTAGTTAAATCTTTCTTACTTACTTATTTACTAATTATTAACTATTTAATTAGATATATTATACTAAGTTACTAATAGTATAATAGCTAAGACTTCTTTATTATACTTATTAGGGGTTATCTCCTTTATCTAGTTACCTTAGGGAGTATATAGCTATTTATTTACTATAGATATTTACTAGCCTTTTAAGTCTAGGATAAACTTCTTAATATAATCTCCTAAGATTATTTTTAAAAGATAAATCCTATCTAGTATTTATAAGTAATAGGCTTTAAAGATTAGTATATATTTATAAATCTAAAATAGTCTATTTTACCTTATTATAAGTTTCTTTATAGTAAATATATTAATATTCCTTTAGATATTATATACTAGGATAAAATCCCCTAGTTTTAATTAATCTTTTCTAAGAGAAGTAACTTAGTTCTTATTAGTTTAGTTTATAAGGTATTACCTAAACTCTAATACTTTTTTCCTTACTTTCTTAATATCCTTAGCTTTTCTTTTAAGCACCTAGACTTATACTTAAAATAAGTCTTATCTAGAAGTAATTATATTCTAATTAATTAGTCTTTAGGTTAGGAATTTTACTTCTAGTAGTAAAATTAGTTCCTATTTATAAATTAAATAAAAAGTAAACTTCCTATGTAATTCTTAGATAGTAATATAGTCTATAAGAAGAGCTTTATTAAGATACTTTAACTATTACTTATTTAATTCTCCTAGCTTTACTAAAGCAAATATAAGGGACTAATATCTAGCTTTAATAAGTAAGTTTACTTTTAGGTTATACCTAGATATTTAAATCCTTATAATACTAATATTTACTAGTACTTCTTTAAGGTTTCCTTGCATTTCTAGGCCTTTATTATAGACTATAAAGTAAAAAAGCCTAAATTTACTAATTAAGGAGAAAAGGAACTTCCTAATTACTAGTATTATTATATTCCTAACTAGCGTAGCCTTTACTTATCTAGTTAGGTTATACCTAGCTTTTAAGAGATACTTATATCTATAATTAATTAGAAAATACTAAGTATTAATATAGATCTTACTTATTAGGTTCCCTAGTGTAACTAGTACTAAAAGTTCTTATAGTTACTAAGGTATAAATTTCTAATATATCTTATAGTATGCTAATATCTCTTAAGCTATATTCTAAAGCCCTTTTTACTAGTATTACTACTTTATTACTTAAAAAACTACTTTAACTCCTTTATAGCTAAGTTCCTTATAGATAGCTTAAATAATTACTTATTATTATTTAGGTATATTAATAACTAGCACTAGTCCCTTTATAATTTCTATTAGTCTTTTTTAAAGATAACTATTCTTTAAGTAAAACTTCTTTACCTTATTATATAGTTTTCTATAGTCCTTTACACTAAAATTAATTAGTCTTTAAAGGGTTATTAAGAATTTAATAACTTATTATATCTCTTTAAAGTAATTTTTCTTACTATTTTCCTTTATCTTAATGCTATTAAAATATAGGTTAATAAAATCTTTAATATCCCCTTTAATATCTTAATCTAATTAATTTAAAGCCTTAAGGCCTTTCCTAGATAAGGTATTTATAATATAGTTCTTTTTGCCTAGAATATATTATATAAAGAAGTTAAAAAGTAAGATATAACTAATTTACTATATAATAAGAGCTCTAGGCATATTATTAACCACGCTATTAAGCTAATATATAAGAACTTATAAGTCTATTTCTAATATAAATAAGACTCTATGAAGGTAAATTTATAGTTTTCTTAATATATAAATAACCGCTTAATATTCTTACTTAGTTATATTATACTTAGCCTTAGCTAAGCATTTGGTTGTTAATCTAAGCATTTGGTTGTTAATCTAAGCATTTGGTTGTTAATCTAAGCATTTGGTTGTTAATCTAAGCATTTGGTTGTTAATCTAAGCATTTGGTTGTTAATCTAAGCATTTGGTTGTTAATCTAAGCATTTGGTTGTTAATCTAAGCATTTGGTTGTTAATCTAAGCATTTGGTTGTTAATCTAAGCATTTGGTTGTTAATCTAAGCATTTGGTTGTTAATTGTTTTACTAGCTGGGTATTGCTAGCAATTGTGTTATAAAAAATCAGATGCATTAGCTATAACCAATGACGTAAAAAAAAAAATTAAAAATCAATACTTAGCCTTAGTAATAGTCTAAGTATTACTTTTATATTAAACTAGATATTATTTACTATTAATAATTTATAATAATATAGCCTCTTATCTAAGTAAGCTTATATTAACTATTAGTATAATCTCTTTAAAGCCTAGTCTAAGATTAAGTAAAATAAGGATTAAGGCTATTATTATTACTTTCTTTAAGATATCTATAGCTTCTTATTACTCTAGTTCTTATTCCTAGTTCTTTATTTTCCTTAGTAAAATTACTAGTAGTTTTACTTTTTATATATAGTGTTTTACTTAAATATAGTAAACTCCTATTAATCTAATAAAGAATTATACTTCTAATTAATCTTAATAAACCTTCTAGTTTAAAATCTTTATAATCTTTACTTTAGTTAGCTTTTACTTATTTATCTTATATATAAATCCTATAATTTTTACTAACTTCTAGTAAAACTTTAACTTAGCTACTAAGGCTATATAACTAGAGAGCTTAATATTAACTAAAACTTTATTAATATTAATTAAATACTCTATTATATATTTATATACTCCTAGTATAATTTCCTTCTTATTATATATTATTATTAGTCCCTTTACTATAATATTATCTAGGAAAGGTATATAAATATAAGGGATTAAGTTAAATAGGATTTATCTAATAATCCTAATAAACTAAGCTACTAAATTAGTAGCTTCTTATAGTAAGTAATAAAGCTATAAAAGTCTAATTATAGTGAAAATCATTATTATATCCTTACTTTTCTTTACTAATATTACTTAATTATATCTAGATAATAAGTTAACTATTAATAAAATCTTATATATTATAAAGCTCTTACTAAATGCTTCTATGCCTTAAGGAATTAGCATATCTTATATTATTACTTTATTATACTTTATAGGAAATAGAATTAAGTAAATCCCTTTATCTTTCTTTATAATAAGAAAATAAGGATTTCTATAAGAGCTATAACTCTTCTCTAAATATCTATACTTTAGCTTTTTCTTTAGAAAATTAACTAATCTCCTTTATAACCTAAGAGATATTAGGATTAAGCTTACTTACTATACTTTATATTTAATAACCTTTATAACTTATAGTAATATAACTAGTAAGTTAACTTTCCTATATTCTAATAAGTCCTAGGCTAGTGTTACTTCTTAGTTATAAAGAATTTCCTTAAAAATATTAACTTTTTCTTATATTAAATACTCTTATATCTCTTTAACTATTTAATCTAAATATTCCTAGGTTATTCTAAAACCTTATAGGTTTATATAAAATCTCCTAGTAGTATATTTACTATACTTCCTAGATATCTCTAGATATAACTTAGCCTTTTCCTATTTCTTTATCTTTTATTTTAGGTTCTCTTTTAGTATTAATCTATTAGAGAGAATATTATCTTAAGGATATATCTTATTAGCCTTTTGCTTATATATTATATTTACTATAAGATTAGGTGGTTTTAGTTATTACTAAGGCTTAAAATCCTTTATAATTACTTTAAGTTATTAGGTATAGTTTACTATTATATCCTTAATTACCTCTTAGAAAATATTAGTTCCTTCCCTTATTATAAGAGAAATTAACTATTTATTATTATTTATTTCTATTTTTAACCCCTTATAAACTATTTAATTTTCCTTTATTACTAAGTAACTAAATAAGATAATATTAATAAAGAGTTACTAAGCTAGCTACTTATTAGTATATTACTATTAGATACTTCCTATAACTCTTAAGATAATAATAATATTACTAAAGTAATACTAGGTATAAAGCTCTTTACTTCTTAAGTAATTAAACTATATTTAGGATAGTCTAAAAAATAGTATTCTAAGGATTAGGCTAATATTAACTAAGTCTAGGCTAATATAGAAATTAGTAAGTATTTAGATATTCCCTAGATATAGTCTTATTTAAACCTCCTTAATTATCTTAATACTATATAATAAAAATAATATTATATTTATTATATTTATTAGGTAAATCCTTAGTCTAAGTTACTTAGCTATGCTTTTTATAATTATATTCCCTTATAATTTTATATTAATAAGTCTAGGGAGAAGCTTCTTTTCTAGGTTATTTAGCTAGACTTAAAGGTATAGTAAGTCTTATAAGTAATTAATAGTAGCCTATAGTTCTAAAATTATATTAAGTATAAAGTTTATTTAAATAAAATTAATTAAATTTTACTAGGGTTTATCCTATTTTAAGTAAGCTCCTAATCTCTCCTAAATTTATTTCTATAAGGCTGTGATGATCTAGGCTTTGCCTAGACCTAGCAATATAGGTGTCAATTGCACAAGTCATAGGGACTTGTGCAATGCGTATTCTTTCGCTATAGCGCAATGGAATTGGGGTTAAACCCACATGGTGGCGCAGGCACCCGCGATTAGCCCTTAGGGCTAGACCATGACATTTGCACAAGTCACCTAAGGTCATAGGTTCGAGCCGGCTGCGTGCGCAGGCACTATAGGGTAGCCACAACGGGGTTCTTCCTAGGCTTACAGGGAAAAAAGAGAGGGTCCCTAGGGGATGCGCGGTATTGCTAGCTTACAAGGGGTTAAGGGGTTATAGGAAGAAGATCACCTAGGGAAAGGGCCTATGTGATGATCTAGGCTTTGCCTAGACCTAGCAATATAGGTGTCAATTGCACAAGTCATAGGGACTTGTGCAATGCGTATTCTTTCGCTATAGCGCAATGGAATTGGGGTTAAACCCACATGGTGGCGCAGGCACCCGCGATTAGCCCTTAGGGCTAGACCATGACAAAGGCTATATTAATCTCTAGTAAAGGCATTATTAGTAAGCTATTCTTAGCTATAGCTTTATTCTTTTTATCTTCCTTAAGGGTCTCTTTTATTAATTAAAGAATTAAATTAATTTAGTTCCCTAGATTAATTAGTCTTAGATTTAGTTTTATACTAAATATTTTTAAAGGAGAAGCTAGCCTTAATATATCTCTATTATAGTAGTAAATATCCTTTATACCTTTTGCTTATAAGAGATATTTATTACTAATTACCTTTACTAGTATTAGTATAATATAATAGATATCCTAAAAGGGCACTTTAACTTTCTTCCAAAAGACCTTATTATATAATTAATCTAAAATCCTTTATCTAACTTTATTTAATAGATTTTTCTTACCCTTAGCTACTACTAAATTATCTTAAATAGGTTAAGTATAAGGTTACTAGTTTTTTACCTTATCTTCTATAATATCTTTAATCCTTAGGTATTTTACTAATTATTTACTAATAGCTATGCACTTTATAATAATCTTTTTATCTTCCTTCTCTCTTACACTTAGCTTCTTAAAGGTAATAGTAAATACTATACTTAATATCTTATATTTTAAGATAGATATTATATAAATCTCTCTTTTAGGTTAAAATTTTACTAGATTAAATATACCCTTTATTTAATTAAATACTTCCTATTTTTCTAGTGTTATTTCCTAGCTTAGACCTTAATAAGGGCTATGTTCCTTAATTTACAAAATTATATATATAATTTTATAGTCCTTAAAGTACTTAACCTAGAATATAGCTAGCTTATATATATAGTTACTAATAGAAATAAATCTTATAAGTAAGGATAAAGGCATAATTTAATATCTTATATTAAGGATAGTTACTATACTTCTCCTTAAGTAGTTTTACTATATTAATTTTCTTTATTACTTAGGCTATAACTATGATTTTTAGCTTTACTAGTTATTTAATTAGATTTTCTATTTAATCTTAGTATTTAGCTAATCTAAGGGCCCCTTATTATCTTATATTAGTATTAAATAAAATAGTTTTCTTATTTTACTTATTTAAATTACTAAAGGCTAAGTAATTCTTTTAAGTAACTTAATAACTATTAAAGGTAGCCTAATTAAATAGTATTTATATCTTAAAGCTAAAGTCTTTTTTACTTAAAGTATAATTTTCTATATTAATAAATTCTAGGTTCTTATTCTTAATGTTACGTGCAGGTTTAGCACGATGTAAGGCAAATCTATTAAAGGGGCTAACGGATTTGCTATTATAAGGTTATACTAAGTTCACTATAAGAGCTACTATTAGGTGTAAGGTAAGATATCTAAAGAAGGTTAATTCTTTTTATCTAGAGTCTAAATCTAGTCTTATATGCGCTTATATTTAGCTTCGCTATATAATAAGTGCTAGGCACGCCTTAAAAGATAACTATCCTAGTTAGAAGTAGTTAGACTATAACTAGATTTATTCTTTACTTAGCTAAGTAAATTAAAGAAAAATTATCTATTATAATTATATAAAAGAAAATTTAGAATAGCTATTACTACGTATTATAATAACTTTTTAGCGCTATATATCCCTTAATAGGTCCTTTAGAATTATTATATTAAATAATGTATTTAACCTTTCTAAAATTAATTTTCTATTTATTACCTTCCTATTTTCTATTGCTAATTTCCTATTATTTAGCAAATTCTTAAGTTCTATTATACTAACTATTTCTATTCTAATTTAGTCTAAATTTATCCTCTTAATTTAGTAAACTAGTAAATTTATCTTACTTTTAGTAAATTCTTAAATTCTATTATACTAACTATTCCTATCCTAATTTAGTCTAAATCTATTTTCTTAATCTAGTAAACTAGTAAATTTATCTATCTCTATTACTTTAATAATTAGTAAGGGTAAAGTTAAAGATACTATTTATCTTTATATTACTACTATCTTTAATTTATTTAATAATATAGGTAGTGTTTTATTTAGGCTAGGTAAAACTAGTATTACTAGCGCTCCCTATTATAAAACTATTTAGTTCTTTGCTATTTTACTAGGTAGCTTAAGCTTTTTTATTAGTATTAGTAGTAAGGCTATTTTCTCCTATAAATATTTATTGCCTAATCTTAGTGTTATTTAGTGTTCTTTATCTTATAGGGTGTTAGATTTACTTAAACCTAGTGTTATTAAAGACTAATTCTTCTTACTTAGTATTAATAATAGGCTTATCTTACCTTATAGTTACCTATTACCTAAATTTAGTATTACCTAAGCTAGTATTACTAGAGTTAGCGTTACTAGAGTTAGTATTACTATAGTTACTTTTACTTTCTTAGTATTTTCTTTATGTTTTTTTTACTTCTTTATTAGCTTATTAATAGTTACTACCTAATCCTATATCTTTTTTAATATCTCTATTACTATATTAGCTAGAGCTATAATCTTTTCCTTATACTTATCCTTTTAAACTATATTTTATTTTAAAGTATTAATTTATTTATTAAATTTAATTAGTATTTTACTTATATTAAGTTTAGTAATTCTCTCTTTCTAGTTTTTTAATATATCTAATATCTTTAAAAACTTATCTTAGACTACTATTACCTCCTTTTATATTAAAGCTATTAGTTAGTAAACTTCTTTTACTAATTTCTTTACTATTATATACGCTTTATTTACCTATTTTCTAGTGTCCTTAAATTCTTTCTTTACTTAGTTAACTTAATTAACTAGGTTATTAATCTTACTTTACTTATATTATTTACTCCTTTCTTTATCTTTCTATAATTCTAATAATTTCTATATTAACTCTTTCTTTATACTAACATAGAGTAAGTTTACTTATCTAATGCTAGCTAAAGCGCCTGTAATTATAGTATTTACTATGCTATATTTATTAGCAAAATAAAGAGCTAAAAGATCCGCTTATAGTAGCAGAGATAATATGCTATTATATATAGCTATTTGCTATTTATATTTAACTATTACGCTATTATAGAAAGCTATTACTACTGTTTTTACCTAGCCCTTTACTTTTCTTATTGCTTCACATTCTATTAGATTAATAGTAATTTAATATATAGGCTTTCTTACCTACCTTACTATAGCTTATTTTATAATTAATATAGCCTTTTATTCTTTAAATATAGCGAAAATCTATATAATTATATTTTACTATAATATAAAATATATATTCTTTAAGTTAACTTTTAATCTATTAAATACTATTCTAGTGCCTTTAAGGGCGAATTTATATATATAGGCTTATATTACGTGTTTAATATCCTAATTACTGTTCTTATAACCTAATTTAGTGTGTTTAAACTTACTAAAATTAACTCCTTTAATGCTCTTTTCTTTATATTTAGTATTAAACTCTTCTATTACTCTTTTACGCGCTACTATACTAATATAAAGCATTAGTATTTAAGCATTAGTTCTAGATCTAAGCTTCCTAAATCTAAGGAATAATAGCTTAAAATTAAGGTCTATAATTCATTTATAGACCTATAATAGTCTAATAATATACTTAGTAAGTATTTTGCTAATATTATTATTTATCTTACTTTCTATATCCTTATATTTACCCTTAGTGCCCCTAGCTTTAGTCTCTTTATTACTTTTAGGTTTAGACTTTAGTTTAGAACTATCCTTAGTAAGGTTAAATCTTACCTTATTACTATTATTTTTGTTTAATTTATTAGTAAAATCCCTATCCTTTTAATTTACTTTTATTTTCTTTAGTTACTTTTATCTTATAACTCTTATATAATTATCCTTAATTAAATCTTCTATTACTTATTTATATTTTTATTACTTTATATCTAAATCTAACTTTATACTTATAAAGTTATTATTATTATTATTATTACCTTACTCCTTAGTGTTAACTATATCTTAAATAACCTTTACTATATTAATATTTTTATTATATCTCTTTATTAATTATAATAGTATATCTAATTTATCCTATCTTATTCTTAGTTTATCTAAATACTACTACTATTATAACTATATAATTTATTATATAGGGCGTAAATATATCTCTAGCTAATTCTAATATTTTACCTAACTTAAATAGCATTTAAAGAACTTCTTCTCTTTATAATAGGTTATAGTTTCTAGTTTCGCTAAAAGCTTATTTATTTACCTAGAATATTTAGCTCTTTTCTTATTAGTAGTAAATTACTACTATACTAAATCTATAACTATAAGCTAACCTAATAGTTAATTCTATTATATTAAAGCTAGGATCTAAATGTAAAGGTGTCCTACTTATATTTACTTATAAAGTGTTTAATTATATATATTAACCTTATTATTAAAACAAATAAAATCTAGTATAGCTTTTAGGTTATAGTATAGATTTATATAATATTTATAAAGCTTATATTTAACTTCTAGTGTAATATTTTTGTGTTTTACTTAATATTTCTTATAGTTATTATAATTCTATATTTCCTATAGCTAAATTAATTCTATTTCTTATAGCTTTTAGAAAACTTTATAACCTATATTATTATCTTTAGGCTTATAAGCTATTAAGTAAAAATAAGACTAAGATAAATTTAACTACGCTTCTATTAGATTTAACTATATATAGGTAGTAGTAGTATTAGGGGATAATATAAAGTAAGAGTATAGTAAGCTTCCTTTAGTTAGCATAAAAGAGCAATATATATAAGAGGGTTTAGTAGCTTTAATTTATCCTATTAAATCTAGCTATTTACTATTAACTTTTTTCCTTTATTATTACTATTTTATAGGTAAATTAAGGCCTTTCTTTATATATTCCCTTTACTAGTTAATTAGGTTTTTCTTAAGGTAGTCTTTCACTATCTTAGCTATATTAATTTATATTTTGCTTTTAGCTATCTATTAATTATCTTTAGCTATATATCCCTTCTATTTAATAAGGAATTTCACTCTTACTATTTTAGTTTATTTAAAAATCTTAACCTAATAACTATAGATTTATTTAATCTCCTAATAATTCACTTCCTCTAGATTATTAAATATAATTAGTAGTAAAGCTAGTTTTTCCTTATTAAATAGATCCTTTCCTTATACTAGTTTTTATATCTATATTACTAATATTACTAAATAGACTTAAGAGTCTAGAGGGAAATTTAATTAATATGCTAATAGGTTTACCTTTTCTAGTACCTTATATAGCTTTACTCTCTATAATAACTATTTTTTCTTAGGCTTACTAAGTAACTTATATTCCTTATATAATTATAAATACACTATATCTCCTATGTTAATATTAACTAGTTTATAATAATTATTTATACTAAATCTTAGTAAGGGCAGTAGCTATTATAATTACTAGCTAAGCCTTATACTAGTATAGCTTCTATAATACTACTATATTATTTACGCTAGCCTTAGTATTAGTTATATTATTTAGAGAAAGAAAGTTAATAATGCTTAGAGGATAAAATCTATATAATAGCTTATTAGGAACTTGCCCTATGCTTACTACTATAGTGTTATTTAGTTAATACTATAGTGCTAGAAGTAATAACATTTACGCTATATCTAGGTCTATTACTATATAATATTAGATTATAATTATTACTATTTAATTTTTCCTTTTTACTATTTTATTTATTTAGGGATAGTATACTATGCTTATAAGAAGTTTAACTCCTACGCGTCTAAATATCTCTTTTTATATATTAGATATGAATTTTAGGTCTTTATTACTAATAATTTGCCTTAGTAATCCCTAATCTACAATATATAGCGCATAAAGGAGTAATTTTACCTAGATTTCTACTAGGTATATAGTATGCCCTAGTATTAGAAAAGTCCTTTTACTAAATAGGTAATTTACTAGGTATAATAAATTATATATTATATATCCTTCTATTTACTATATTATATTTATAGCTAATACCTCTAGTATATCTATAATAAAATTATGTAAAATTATGTAAAAAGGCATTAGTTTTAACTATAAAGGTTATAACTCTTCTAGTGGTTTTAAGCAATTAATTACATTCTCCTAATATACTATATAATAGGCTATATAGTTATAAATCTATTAGCTTATTTATAGGAAACACACTAATTAAAGCTTTACTACTATCCTAGTAATTCTAAAATATTACTATTTATTATAAACTAATTATAGTATAGATTTAACCTCTATTATTAGAATATAAAGATAAAAAAACCTATCTTTACTATAATAGTATAATAAACTATCCTTATATAAATCCTATTTATATAGGGGAATTTTTAGTCTAATCTAGGCATTCTTTACTGCTTATCTCTCTTAGTATGCTCTTATAGCTATAATAATTTAGCTAAACTTTTAGTTAGATTAATACCCTTAAATAATTCTAGCCTTAAGGTTATTATTAATTATTATAGTTATAATGTATTCCTTAGTAGTGAAATATACGCTTATATCTAGTTTATTATATTAACTTTTTTATATTACTTCCCTATAAGTTACCTTTACTAGTAACCTTAAAAGTGTATTTAGCACTATATTTAGCACTCCTAGTATATATATTACCTTTAAGTTAAATTATAATAGATAATTTATAACCTTAGCTAATTTTAGATTAGCCTTATCTAAATTTATTATTAATAAGGAGGTGTATTTAATAATACCTTTTACTAGAGAATAGTTAGTTAATATATTAACTACTATATTATTAGATTAAACTATTTTTTAGAGCTTCCTAATACTCTATATAATTATAGCTACTTTTGCTTTAGTTAAACTATATTATTTCTTAATACTTAATATTACCCTTAAAAGAAATAAAATTAGCTATATTTAGTTACTCTTAATATCCTTTCTAGGAATACTTTAACTATCCTATTCTTTTTATAATTAGAATATATATAAACTAAATCCTTTCTTATAGGTATTAATTTTAAGGAAAAGTAGCTTCTTTAGATTATAATACTATAGGGTTTATTTCTTACTTAAGAATATTTTAATATCTTTAAAAGCCTTTTTCTTCTCCTTAGTTAGTAAAAATATCTTTTATTATATTAATCTTTTCTATACTAGTTTTAAGATACTAGTAATTTTCTTATCCTTATTATAAAACTCCTTTAATAACACTGTTTTTTATTCCTATAATAGTTAGATTTATATATTAAACCACGGGATTTTATTATAAAGAAAACTAGCTATTCTAATAAAAGTTTTAAGACTTAATAAATTATTTAGAAAAATTATTTTTTAAAAGGCTTTAAGTCTATTATTAGTATTAATAATTCTATTACTATTTATAATAAAACTAAGTAATTAAATAGCTAGGTAACTAATAAAGGACTTTTTTATAGTAATTATTATCCTATTTTCCTTAAGGATTTTAAGCATAATATTAAGGTAAACTAAATGCTCCTTAATACTATCTAAAAATATGATAATATTATTAATATATACTTATATAAAATATTTATATTTTTAGAATAATTTATTTATAAATTATTAGGTAAAAGCAAGGGAATTCTTATATCCTATTAAAGCTATATTTAATGCCTTAAGGCCTTAATTTAATATAACTACTATACGTACCTAGTAGTCTCTCCTAACTAGTAGCTAGTAGAAAAATCCTATTTTATTAAATAAAGAATAAACCTCCTTACTATAGGTATTATCTATAATATTACTTTAGTCTAGTAAAGGGTATATATTTAGTATTACTATGTTATTAAGTAGTCTTATATTAATTATAACTTTTCCTTTCCTTTTCTAACTAGTTTCTTACTAAACTATAAACACTAGATATACTATAGTTACTAGCTTATCTAGGTATATTATCTTCCCTTTTAGGTAAAGTTTATTATATACTTTATTAAGTTTACTTATATCTTAGCTACTTAATCTATAAGGTCTAATTAGCCTTATTTAATATTACTACTTATTAATAAGATTAATCCTTATTTTCTTATCCTTAGGCATAGGAATAATACCTTTATTCTAATAGATATTATATTTATTAGAAAGCTAGATAAATTTACTTATAGCTTTATGGTTAATATTAGTAATTTACACTCTAAATTTATTAGTAATATATAAAATCTCTTCTAGATATAAAATCCTATATAATAGCACTCCTATATTAACTTTCTTTAGGTTAAGCTTATCCTTTTCCTTATTAGATTTATTACTATCTTTATCCTTATTTTTTATTTTCTTTATAATATCTTTGCTAAAATAAGTATAATATACAAAAGGGTTATTAATTATATAGTTAGTATTAACTTCGCTAGCTACTATTAGCTATATAACCTTTTTATACTTATAAATTATAATAGTTTTATTAGTTAGGTTATAGGTAATTATTTGCCTTTAGCTAGTGTTACTAAATAAAGTATTAGGAAAATATTCTAAATATAACTATATATAATACACACTTATTTCCTAATTTCTTTATATTACTTTCTAACTAACTAGTATATATACTAATACTTTTAGCGAAATTAACACTATTTACGTAGTAACTACCCTTTAATAAGGAACTTTAGTAGCTAGCCTAAAAATCTTTACTAGTACTATTATACTATAGACTAACTAAAAAACCACCCTAAGGCATATAAAATTAAGCTTTGCTTTATACTTATAAAGGAAATTCGTTCCTAGTAATAATTTTAGTCCTAGATTTAGCATTATATTTGCTATTACTGTGAAATATCTAGTGATTTTAGTTTTATAAGCTGTCCTTAGAATATAAAAATTAAACATAGCTTTTTTAGTTATAAAAAAGGAAGACCTTACTCTAGATATAAGCTTAGGTTCTTATATTACTTATTTTATATTGAATTTATTTTACTAGAGCTATGCTTTATTTACTAAAATTATGTAAGGGCTTAGGCTTTGCCTAAGCATTGTCTATATAGCAGTTAGAGAGGGGATTAGTAAAAGTAGTTAGGGTAAGGAAAAGGAGGCTTATATAAGTAGCCTAGGGGGTATAAGGGGCACTACTAGGGATAGTCTCTTACCCTTTCTCTTTTCTCCTTAAGTCTCTTAATACTATATTAATACCTTACTATAGTTACCTAGGGGCTAGTCTATAATAATTAAGAGACTTCCTTTAGTTCTTTATAATAACTACTAAAAGATATAATAGAAATACTAATAAATATATTAATAGATATAGTAAACACGCTTTAACTATAAGACTAACCTAGCTAGGGGATAATAACCCCCCTATCTAATGCTATAGCATTACTAGTAGCTTAATAAGCCTAATTTAAGATACTTTAACTTATACTTAATAAGTAAATAGTAAAGCTTATATACCTCTAATAATAAGTAGCTATAAATACTATAAAACCTTTAACCTAATTACTTATTATAGCCTAACCTAGTGCCCTAGTAGTTAACCTTACTTTACCTCTTACCTTTAACCTAGTCTTAACTATACCTAAGGTAAAATAAAAACCTATTCTTATAGGTAATCTATATAATAATAATAAGGCTTTATTTACTATATAAAGGTTTCTTATAGAATATAAGCTATAGGTAAATAAGAACTTTATTAAAACTAATAAAAATAGGTAAATATTTATTTACTAAAACCTATTCTCTAAAGTCTAGTCCTAGGTAGCTACTTTCTTTAAATAAGGTAATACTTATAATTTTAACCTAGCTAAATTCCTAGAATACCTTAGGTCTATATTCTTTAATTTATATAAATAGGAGATAGCCCTTATAGAGCTTAACTAGATAAAATAAGGCCTAAGGGAGCTATTTTCTATGTTTTTTATTTACTTTATAAAGAAGCTTTTATTAGTAAAAGAGAATTATTAAAGGAATAATATAAAGCTAGTAAAGCTTTAATAAGCACTTAATAAGTATTTAAGAGAAATTAGTATAGGCTAGGGTATTAGCTAGAGTATATAGTATATAGCTATTATATAGTATTATAAGATTATAGTTAATATTAAGGCCCTTACTATAGAGAATAAGTACTAGTCTTAATGTAAACTATAGCTAGCTAAACCTATACCTTAGACTAATTATAAGGGTAATATACTAATAACTAAGGTATATATAGTAAGGACTTAATTAGGAAAATAAAATAAGCTAGTTAAGAAGGAGAAGAGTCTAAAGCCTACTATAAATATATAATAGGCTAAATAGGTATTAGAAGTAAAGTTAGCTAAATACTATTAAGAGGGATATTACTTATAATATAAATCTAAGGACTACTATATTTAGGAGTATACTTTCCTTTTACCTTATTACTTATAGGTTAGTATTAACTTATATAGAGTAAATAAGAAAAGTATAAATAAGGAGGTAAATATTTCCTTTATAGAAAATAAGTAGCCCCTAAGTAAAGTCTTATATAGGGGTAATTAGGCTAACTATATACTATAATATAGAATAACTATTTAAGCTATATAGAGTTAAAGTAGGATATAGTATAATATATAGACTAATTACTATTCTTAATTCCTATACTCTTTAATATATATTATTATATTAATATCTAGATTAATTATAGTTATAATTATTATAGTGCTATAAGTAAGTTAGTAGTAAAATAGTTTAGCCTAAAGCTTATATATTTACTAAAGAGAAAGTATATTTAGACTATAGTAAAAATAGAAAAAAAGGGAAAAAGGGTATAAAAGAATACCTCCTTAATTACCTATATAGTACGCGCTAAAATAGATATTAATAGCTAGGAGTTATTAGTGTATTTATATATTATCCTAGGCCTTATATGAGATATTATACTTAGGATACTATAGCTAGAATAGTATAATATAGTTATTTATATAGTAAAATAGTAATTAGTTATTAGAGTAATAAAGGGCTTATATATCTCTAAAGCCTTTATATATAGGGTAAAGACTTTAGTATAGGGGATTATTAAGTCCTTATATACTATAAAAGCGTATTAGGTATACTATAAGAAGGACACTTTTATAATGTTTATTACTATAAGCCTTAGGGAGATAATAATAATACTATAGATTATAGTGCCTAAGATAAAGCCTAATAGCCTAGATATATTAATATTACCTAAGGAGTTAGCTAACTTTATAGATCTTTTTAATAAGGCTAGAGCTAATAGCTTACCTCCTTATTAGGGGTCCCTTAATTACTATATATACTTATATAAGAACTAGAATAAGTTTAAACTAACGCTCCCCTAAGGATTACTATATAATATACTAAGGGACTAGCTTCTAAAGATTAGGCGCTAGATTATAGACTTAATAAATAAGGGTTAAATCTATACTAGCTTATTATTAGCTATAGCTCTAGTTCTCCTTATTAAAAAGGCTAATAGGGGTTAGCGTTTTTATATAAACTACTACGCTCTTAATAAGATAATAGTATAGGATTACTATTCTCTCTTATTAATTAAGGAGATACTTTATTCCTTATCCTAGGTATACTAGTTTATAAAGGTAAATATTTATATAGTGTTTTATAAGCTATAGATTACTAAGGGCTAGGAGCACCTTATAGCGTTTTAAACTAGGTTTAGGCTATTTAAGTAGCTAGTTTACCCCTTTAGCCTAGCTAGCGCACTAGTAATATTCTAATATTATATTAATAAGTCCTTAGGGGATATATTAGGGGATTTTATTATAGTATACTTAGATAATATCTTAGTTTACTTAGGGGGATTAAGGAAAGACTATATAGCTAAGGTCTAGTTAATATTAGGCTACCTAAGGGCTATAGGTTTATACTTAGACCTTAATAAGTCTATATTTATAGTAAAGGAGGTTTAATACCTAGGATATATTATTATAGTAGGTTATTTTATTTATTTAAACCTAGTAAAGGTTATAGCTATTAAGGAGTAAGTAGCCCTAATAAAACTTTAGAGGGTTTATAGCTTCCTAGGGTTTACTAACTTTTACTAGGACTTTATTAGTAACTTTTTAGAACTAGTGGCTTTACTAATATAATTAACTAAGAGAAATATCTCTTTTTAATAAGGATCTAAAGAGAGTAATGCCTTTAATAGGTTAAAAGACACCTTTATTATATACCTAGTACTAGTATAATAGGACCTAGATCTCCCTATAATAATAAAAGCTAATTATTTAGGAATAGCTATTAAAGGTTACCTTTCCTAGTAAGGCTAGGATAGCGTTATATACTTAGTTACTTACTACTTTACTAGCCTTATATTCTTATAAAAGAACTATATAATCTATAATAAGAAATTATTAGCTATTATCTTATACCTTATAGCGTGGTTAGCTAAGCTATAGGGCATTTCTAGTCTATTTATAATCTATATAGATTATAAGAACCTAGAGTACTTTATAACTCCCTAGTTAATATTAGAGTAATAGGCTTAATAGGCAAATATACTTATACTATTTAATTTTTACCTTTAGTATAAACCTAGTATATAAGTATAGTAGCCTAATACTCTTTCTTAAAGGGAGTAAGACTAAGAAGGGGTAACCTCTAGAATAGGATATATTCTATAACCTATTATTATTATATAACTCTTACTAATACTAGATAAATAGTAAGATAATAGTAATATAGTATTACTACTAGCTAGTAAGGTTCTCTTTATTACTAAATACCTTTAGACTTTATAGGACTAGGCTATTATCTCTAACCTTATATATAGTATTTAATTAAGGGCTATTTAAGAAGGGGCCTAGAGATCTCCTATTAAGGTACTTATAAGAGAGTAAGTAGTAAATTATTTTATAAGCGCTTATAAGGTGCTTTAGTTTAGGGGCTATACCTAGGTCCTAGTGTAAGAGCCTCTTATAATAACCCTAATATAGTAATACTATAATTTACTAGTAATAAGGCACCTAGGCTATAATACTATATTCTAAATCTTATAATAGTAATTTTACTAGAATAGGATATTATAAGATATTACTAGGTTTATTTATAACTATTATTACTATAGTAATTATAAAAGCTATTAATAATACTAAGGCTTACTAAAGCCTTTACTTATCCCTAACTAGTTTTAGTTATAAATCTCTATTAACTTTATAATAAACTTACTAGTACTATCCCTAGAAAAGCTATAATATCTAATAGTTATTATAGATTAACTCTTTAAATTTATTTAGCTTAAGGCTATAACTTTTATAAAAGCTAAGGAATATATAAAGAGGTTTAAAATAGTCTAGTAGTAGTTTAAAGGGTTTCCTTAATTAATTATTATAGATTATAGTTTAGATTAATTAGGAAAATTTTAGATAATATTATACTCCTTAGTTAGGATTAATTAGTTACTTTTTATATTATATTACTTATAGACTAATAGTAATATAAAGTAAGTAAACTAAGAGGTATAGGTAATATTATATATTATAGTCTCTTTCTTATAGTTTAACTAGCTAGAATATCTAGTTACTTACTAGCTTATAATTAATAATAGGCTATCTTTTATAATAGAAGTTAGCCTAAATAAGCTACTATATAGCTATAACCTAGAGCTAGTTTAGTTATTACTAAATAAGTTTACTTTTATAATAATACTAAAGGGATAAGTAATATAGTTTCTTAAGTACCTTTAGGAAAGTACTTATTTAGTATAAGCTATAATAGCTTATATATAATAAAGGTAGTAGGATATTATATTTACTTTATATTAACTAGTAAAATAGTTTTAGGTTAGAGATAAGGTATAGCTTTTACTTAAAAATATTAAAACTAATTACCTCTTATAAAAACTTAATTAGGTAGTAGTAAAGTATATAGTTATAAAAGTCCTAATATTACTTATAGTATAGCTTAATATCCTAAGAGGTATTTACCTAGTATTTTATATAGACCTTATTAAATACACTATAAAGGACTCTTTTCTTAGTTAAAAGCTCTAGAACTCCTATTTAAAACTAGAATAAGTTTTTATAAAGGGTAATAATAAACTTATTAAGGAATATTAGATTAAGTAAATCCTAGTAGCTTAAAATACTTTAAGCTAAAGTAAGAGATATAATATACTTATTAAGTAAGTAAGCTATATATAGCCTATATAAGAACTATTAGAGAATATAGTATAAATATAAGCCCTTAATAAGTTTAAGGTAAAATAAGGAAATATATAATATAATAATAAACTAAATTAATTTTAGAAAACTTATTTACTTATAGTAACTCTTATATATATTTAAGATACTAATATATTTTAGTTTATTACTATTATTTAAAGGAAATAATTATTCTCTAAGTCTTTATTTAAATTAATAGAAAAGCTTATATAGGTATATATTATCTCTATTTAAAGTTAGTGCTTTACTAATATAGCTATAGTATATTTACTAGGTAATAGTTATAGTATAAAGAGTTATTTACCTAGGATATAACCTAGGTTTTAGATAATATAAGTAAGGTTAGTATATAAAGTATAAGTAAGTAAGGGTATAATAGAAGTATTAGTAAGAGAATAGTAAGTAAGAATAGTAACCCTAGTAAGATAAGGAATATTATTTTTAGCTAAAGGCTAGCTAGCTTTAGGGTTTTTAAGGGTATATTTAAAAGGAAAACCTATTAACCTTAACTTAAAGAGAAAATAAGTAAGCTACTAGTAATAATAAGAAAGAAAGTTATTACCTAACTTAGTAATTTAATAATAGTATTAGTTTTTACTATAGTAATAAGGGGTAAGCACCTAGATAAGGGTAATAAACTATTTATATATTTTTTTATATATAGTGTTTAGGCTACTAATAACCTATTAGTTTTATTAGAATAAAATACTAGTAACTTATTATATAAACTATACTATTCTATAACTAGCTAAAGGGCTAGTGCTAATAAAGGGGATAATATTAAGGCTAGTTATATTTATTATAGGAGTGTCTATAGTAAAGGATACCCTAAGAGCTAAGTAAATAAAAGCTAGGTTAAATTATACCTAGTTAAGGAGGGTATTCTAGTAACTAATAAGATAGTAATATCTTTAAGATAAAATAAGTATCTTTTTCTTTATAATTATAGTCTTAAGGACTCTAGGCTTAATAATATATATACCTATAGTAATTTTAGCCTTAAGATCCTTAAGGGTATATTAGAGTTATAGATTAGTAAATAAAAGCCTAGTATACTATATATAAGTAATATAATACTACTAATAAGGAGAATATAACTCCTTACTTTAAGGTAAATAATAGTTTAAGACACTAGTAATAAAAGCTTATTTAATATAAGGACTATAAGGATACTAAACTAATTTAGGTATAGTATACTATTTATTATTAGAGTTTCCCTTTATAAGGTACTTACTAATAAAATAGGATATTAGTATAGTAAGAGTGATTACTCCTATAGCTACTAAAGCTATAGGAGTAAGGGTATTAGTTTAGTATTAAGGTATTTTAATAAAGGAAATAATTATTTAAGAGAAAGAGACTAATAGAATAAAGAGAAAGGTATAATAGAATTATAATAATAAAGAGATAGTATTATATAAAGGGGAAAGTAAGATAAGTATAAGTATAAGTAAGATATTTATAGTAAAAGTTATACTTATATTAGGTAAACTATAAATAAGTAAGGGTAAGGTAATTATTTATAATAAATAAACTATTAGTAAGGTAAATATATTATATATACTGCGAAATAATACTTAGAAGTAAGGGGGGGTTATTATAATAAATAATAAGGTAGTAAGGTAAGTGCCTATTAGACGCTTTATAGATAGCTATTAATAAGGATAGTTTTTATTATAATAACTAAGGGTATATATAATATAAGTATTATATATATTACTAAGGGATATTATAAAGGGGAGTTTATTAGTAATAGGTAAGTAAGGGTATATATAAGGGCTTAGGCTTTACCTAAGTATTATCTATATAGTAGTTAGAGAGAGAATTAGTAGAAGTAGTTAGGGTAAGGAAAAGGAGGCTTATATAAGTAGCCTAGGGGGTATAAGGGGCACTACTAGGGATAGTCTCTTACCCTTCCTCCTTCCTCCTTAAGTCTCTTAATACTATATTGACGCCCTACCGCAGTTGCCTAGGGGCCAGTCCATAACAAATTAATAACATTCCTAAGTTAAGGTAAATCTAATAACTCTTACCCTTATTATTAAACTTAATATTAATCTTTAAATATATATTTACTTACTTCCTATTATATTTAACTTCTTATAGTCTTATAATAGCCTTAATTACTTATCCTAGAACTAGTTAGTTTAGCTTTATTAAATCTATCCCTATAGTGTTTTTATTTACCTCTTTTTTAATATTTTCTATAAAGTAAGTTTTAATAAAATTTAAGTCCTATACTTAGGTTTCTATATAGTTATTCTCTTTAACCTCCCTTTCTTTAGCTATATAATAACTATATTCCTAAAGATAAGTCTTATATTATTATATATTAGAATTATTATTATATACTATAATATAAGTATATTCCTTATCCCTAGTAAATAGTTTCTCCTAATATTAAAATTACCTAGACTACTACTACTAGCTAAATACCTCTAGTAGTCCTAGATCCTATAATTATTATTTATTATATTAGACTAGTAAGTTATCTTATTAATTCTAACTAAAACCTAGATACTTTTCTCTATTTTCCTATGCTTTATTTTACTATAGCCTCTGGTTTTGTCCCTTAATTTGCGTATTTTATTAGTATAGCCTTAGTTAGAAAAATCCTAAGAATCTTTAGATATTCTAATTATCCTATTTATAATATTAATTTCCTAGCTAAAATTATGTATTTAATAGTCTATTTTAATTTACTTAAGCTCTATCCTTATTCTCTTCTAAGTTACTACTAGATATCTTAGTGTTAAAATAAATTTTAGCTTCCCTTTGCCTTTTTTAACTATAAACTAACCTTTACTTTATAAGTAATTATATAAATCTTACCTTTTATTATTTACTATAGTAATATAAGCTAATCTTATATCTATTATTATTAAAACTAAATATATCTAGCGTAATCCTAGATAAAGTTTAAGATATAAGTATACTAAAAGCTAATAATCCATTATTTTGCCATTTACTCTAGTATACTAGAAAATTTTTAACGCAAAATTATAAAAAGATATGTTATTTATAATGTTTTCTTTAGTGTATTTTACTTTATTAAGCTATGCTATTATATCCTAGACTTAAATACTAAATTCCTTTTAAATTACCTTAAAGACTAATAGTATATTACTAAATATAGTGCTTTATTCTTCTAAATTAAGATATTATTAGTACTATACTATTATATTTTCTTAGAATAGTATTTAAATCTTCTTTTAAATAATATCTTATTAACTAGGGTTAGTATAATATAAGTAATCCTTAACTACCTAGACCTATAATTTAATATTATAAAAAATAGTTTACTTTCTATTATATATTATAAGGTCTTTACTAGCCTTTTCTAATTTATTATAAGGCTTAAAGTGTCTAATATCTGTGATTTTCTATATTAAATCCGCGTTTTATTTTACATTTTCTATCTATTAGTTATCCTAATTCTAATTAAACACTAGATTTATTCTTTTTCTAGGTTAGGAAGTCACGTACTATTCTAGACCTAGGGAATATATAGTTTAATACTGTATTTAGTGTGGATTTGCCTATTATTATATGAAATCCTATAGGTACTATAGTTACTAATACTATTAGTACTATAGGTATATTAGTTATGCTAATAGTCTTACTTTAGTATCTAGGTAGCTATTATACTAACCCTAGTTATTTAGTAAATATAATATTCCCTAGGTAGTATTTTACGCTAATAGCGTTAATCTTACTAAGGCATTTATACTTTATAAGCTTCTAATTTTAGTTATTAGTCTTATAACTAGCTAGTTTATTTTTACTATTATTTCTACTATTATTGCTTTTTATATAACCTATTATTACTTTATTACCTCCTATAAGATCCTTATAGTATTAGATTTACTAGTCTTAGTGTAAAACTCCCCTAGGTCTTATAGGTTCTCTAAGGGTCCTAACTAGAGGTTATAAAATTCCTCTAAATCTAGTGGGTTCCCTAAGAGTCCTAATTATAGGTTCTCTAGATATAACTCTATTAACTAGTTAGGGGGTTTAGTACGCTAAATAGTGGTGTTATTTTTAGGATAGTTTTTAATCCCCTTTTCTTTATTATTCTTATCCTTATCTATACTATTCTTAGTTTTAGTGATTATTATACTATAAGTAAGGCTAATGTCTTTAGATTATCCCTCTAATACCTTACTACCTTTTAATCTAGTGGATTTATTAAGAAAACCTTTAGATTTAGCTTTATAAATATATAATTTAACTTCCTTCTAAGTAAGATATATAGCTTATAAATCTATTAGGTTCTAGTAAATAAGTAGTTCTTAATATATTAGGTATTTATATCTTTTAAGCACTCTATTATTAAATTTATATTTTATAAGTTTAATTAAATCTTCTTATTCCTTAGTTTTAATAAGTTATTATTTTTAGTACTTAAATATAGGGTTTACTTTATTAAAAGCCTAAAACTAGTAAATAAGTTATAGTTTATTTTTAGTAACTAGGAAGTTAGACTAAATATTTATATAATAACATTATAAATAGTTAGTTTTAGATATATAGTTTTTATTTCTAGGTTTCTAGAAGGGCGTAATAAAAGAATCTCTAATTACTACTAAATATTATATATAGGTTTAGCATAATATAAGGCAAATCTATTAGAGGGGCTAATAGATTTGCTATTATAAGGTTATACTAAGTTTGCTATAAGAGCTACTATTAGGTATAAGGTAAGATGTCTAAAGAAGGTTAATTCTTTCTATCTAGAGTCTAAATCTAGTCTTATATGCGCCTGCATTTAGCTCCGCCACGTAACACTTAAGCTCTAGATATATATAAATATATATATTAAGTATAGTCTAAAGTAGTTTATATTATATAACTAAGACTTTTTTATAAGTAAACCCTTTTTAATCTATAAAGCTTAAGATTAAATATTTTAGTAAAGCCTTATAAATATAGTTAGACTAGGTTATTATAGTTTTCTTGTTATGGACTGGCCCCTAGGCGACTGCGATAGGGCGTCAATATAGTATTGAGAGACTTAAGGAGAAAGGAGGAAGGGTGAGAGACTATCCCTAGTAGTGCCCCTTATACCCCCTAGGCTACTTATGTAAGCCTCCTTTCCTCACCCTAACTGCTTCTACCACTCCCCTCTCTAACTGCTATACGGACAATGCTTAGGCAAAGCCTAAGCCCTTACATTTCTATTCTATTAGGTTTATATTAAATATTAGAGTATAATACTTCTATAACTAGTAATAGGTTTCTTTAATAGTCTTTAGTTATATTAAATTTAAGTCTTTAAGTTATTCTCTAGTGTTTTCTATTTAATCCTAGCTAGTTATATTAAACTATAAGAGTATTTCTTCCTAAGACTCCTTCTAGGATTATAATATAGTTAGTATCTTAACTACTTATTAGAGCTTTAGGTTAATATTACACTTAAGTATCTTATACTAATTTACTTTAGAAATACCTATTACTTTTATCTTTACCTTAAAGCCCTTAATAAAATTAGCTATATTTTCTTCTAAAAACTACTAAATATTATACTTATTCTATATAGTAATAAGAGAGGTTTAATATACTATTATTTCTTTAAGAAGCTTTATAAAGGTTTTTATATTAAGCTCTTTAAGAAATCTAGGTATTTTACCTTTATTATTAAGGTCTTTACCTAAATAGTTATTAAACTAAGTTTAAGCTAGGCTAATAACTATCTTAGAATTAAGTAATTCTTAACTAGTAACTAGGGTACTAGGTAATAGTAAGTCCTAAAGGTCCTTTAAGTAACTTAAGTGCTTACTAAGTCTTACTTTACTTAGCTATTAAAAATAAGATAAGGTAAGGTTAAATATAGGTTTAGTAAAAAGTGCTTTTAATTAATCTTATAAAAGAGTAATTACTTAACTAAATATTATAATACTAGTAAGATTTTCTTAGAGAAAGACTTTTAATAAGGTAGTATTTATAGTAATAAGTAACCTATAAGTAAAGGCTACTAATATAATTATATAGCTTTTTATAATAAGCTATAGGACCTTTATATATAGCTAAATAATAGTAAAATTAGCTATAAGCCCTAAGATTAAATAGTTTATAACACTAGGTAATACTTCTTATCTTAGTGTCTTATATTTAAATACTTTTAGTAAAGGATTAATAGTTTAGCTAGTGTTTATAAGGTATACCTCTAAACTATCTAGTTTTCTTTTTTATGCTTTTATATAACACTAGTTTATATTCTTAGCTTACCTTAGCTTAGTATATTTAGCTAGCCTTTCCTTTATACTATAACTATTATAAAGGTTAGGTTAAGGCTTTAGATTTATATCTTAGTATAAGGAAAGTAAAATAAAGGGGTCTTTATATAGGTTAGCTTAGTAATAGCTAAAAGCGTAATTATTAGCTTACTTCTAATTAATCTTAGTTTATAGTAAATTAACTAGAAAGTAAAAAGGTCCTAGGGGTTTAAAACTGCGTTTCTTTACTAGTTTTATTAAGTAAAAAACAATACCCTAAAAGATATAATACTAGCCTATAGTTATAGGTAGTAGTAATATTTACTTATATTAGAAGGGTTAATTAACTTAATAGTAGTAATTATAATAATAGCTAAATTTATCTTTATAAATAGAGATAATTTAGATTAAATAGTCTATTAAATTAGAAGTAACTTTTTAGTTAAGTTAGGGAAATAATCTTATTAATTTATCTTATTAAGGTAAATATAATAGTAGCTATAGTAGCGCTAGGTATTTAAGTTAAAAATCTAAAGTTAGGTATGTATAAAAAACCTTAAAAGAATTTAGCTATAGGTAATCTCTTTATAGATTAAATAGTTCTCTTACCTAGATAACTAATATTATTATCCCTTATTATGTTATTTATCCTTGCGATCCCTTGTATCCCTTGTGCTTATTATCGCGATTACGTGCGTTTATAGGCGCGCGTATCACGGCACACAATAGTAAGAGTTATATAATAGTAATAAGTTATAAGACATGCCTTATTCTTAAAGCTAACTTACTCTAGTCTTACTCCCTTTAGAATAAGGTATTTAGGTATTAAGCTTATATACTAGGCCTATAATAAAGATAAAAGTTAAATAATATAAGTGTATTTACTTACTAAGCTTATCTCTCTAATATTAGTTAAGGGGTTATAAAGTATTTTAAGTTCTTATAGTCTATATAGATTATAAATAAATAGGATATACCTTAAAGCTTTGCTAACTATACCTTAAGATAAGAAATAATAGCTAATAATTCCTTATTATAAATTATATAGTTCTTTTATAAGGATATAAGGCTAGTAAAATAATAAGCAACTAGATATAAGATATTATTAAGGCCTTATTATAAGAGGTATTTGCTAAGGGCTATACCTAAATAATTAGCTTTTATTACTATAAGGCAGTCTAGGTTTTATTATGCTAGCACTAGATATATAATAAAGGTATTCTTTAATCTCTTAAATACATTATTCTCCTTAAGCCCCTATTAGAAAGGAATATTTCTCTTAGTAAGTTATATAAGTAAAGTTACTAGCTTAGAGAAGCCCCTAATAAAATTATAGTAAAAATTTATAAATCCTAGGAAGCTATAAACCCCTTATAGTTTTATAAGTATTACTTACTTCTTTATAGCTATAACCTTTATAAGGTCTAAGTAAATTAAATACCTTACTATAATAATATATCCTAGATACTAGACCTCTTTTATAGTAAATATAGACTTATTAAGGTTAAGGTATAAGCTTATAGCCTTTAAGTAACTTAAAACTAGCTAGACCTTAGCTATATAATTCTTTCTTAATCCCCCTAAGTAAACTAGGATATTATTAAGGTAAGCTATAATAAAGTCTCTTAATATATTCCCTAAGGATTTATTGTTATGGACTGGCCCCTAGGCGACTGCGATAGGGCGTTAATATAGTATTAAGAGACTTAAGGAGGAAGAAGAAAGGGTAAGAGGCTATCCCTAGTAATACCCCTTATACCCCTTAAGCTACTTATATAAAGCCTCCTTTTTCTTACCTTAACTACTTTTACTAATTCTCTCTTTAATTACTATATAAATAATACTTAGGTAAAGCCTAAGCCCTTATATATACTCTTACTTACCTATTACTAATAAACTTCTCTTTATAATATCCCCTAGTAATATATATAATACTTATATTATATATACCCTTAGTTATTATAATAAAAACTATTCTTATTAATAGCTATTTATAAAGTATTTAATAAGCACTTACCTTATTACCTTATTATTTATTATAATAATAACCCTCTTACTTCTAAGTATTATTTTATAGTGTATATAATATATTTACCTTACTAATAGGTTATTTATTATAGATAACTACCTTACCCTTACTTATTTATAACTTACCTAGTATAAGTATAATATCTAGTATAAATATCTTACTTATACTTATACTATCTTACTTTCCCCTTTATATAATACTATCTCTTTATTATTATAATTCTATTAAGCCTTTCTCTTTATTTTATTAGCTTCTTTCTCTTAATTAATTATTTTTTTACTAGAAATACTATACTATTAAGCCCTTATTCTTAGTCCTATAGCTACTTTTATAGCTACTCCTATAATACCTATATTTTATTTTATTAGTAAGTACCTTATAAAAGGAAACTCTAATAATAAATAGTATACTATACTTAAGTTAGTTTAGTGTTCTTATAGTCCTTATATTAAATAAGCTTTTATTACTAGTATCTTAAACTATTATTTCCCTAGAAGTAAGAAATTATATTCTTTTTATTAGTAATACTATATTACCTATATATAGTATACTAGGCTTTTATTTACTAACTTATAACTTTACTATACTCTTAAAGATCTTAAGGCTAAAATTACTATAAGTATATATATTATTAAACCTAAAGTCCTTAAGACTATAAATATAAAAAAGAAAATATTTATTTTATTCTAGAGATATTACTATTTTATTAGTTACTAGAATACCCTCCTTAACTAAGTATAGTTTAACTTAACTTCTATTTACTTAGCTCTTAAGGTATCTCTAGCTATAAATACCCTTATAATAAATATAACTAGCCTTAATATTATTCCCTTTATTAGCACTAGCCCTTTAGCTAGTTATAGTATAGTATAGTCTATATAATAAGTTACTAGTATTTTATTCTAATAAAACTAATAGGTTATTAGTAGCCTAAATACTATATATAAAGAAATATATAAATAGTTTATTACTTTTATTTAAGTACTTACCCTTTATTACTATAGTAAAAACTAATACTATTATTAAATTACTAAGTTAGGTAATAACTTTTCTTTTTATTATTACTAGTAACTTACTTATTTTCTCTTTAAGTTAAGGTTAATAGGTTTTTCTTTTAAATATACCTTTAAAAACCCTAAAGCTAGCTAGCCCTTAGCTAGAAATAATATTCCTTATTTTACTAGGGTTACTATTCTTACTTATTATTCTTTTACTAATGCTTTTATTATACTCTTACTTACTTATACTTTATATACTAATCTTACTTATACTATTTAAAACCTAGGTTATATCCTAGGTAAATAACTCTTTATACTATAATTATTACCTAGTAAGTATATTATAGCTATATTAGTAAAGCACTAACTTTAAATAAAGGTAATATATACTTATATAAGCTCTCTTATTAATTTAAATAAAGACTTAGAGAATAATTATTTCCTTTAAGTAATAGTAATAAACTATAATATATTAGTATCTTAAATATATATAAAAGTCTTTATAGGTAAATAAGTTTTTTAAAATTAATTTAGTTTATTATTATATTATATATTTTCTTATTTTACCTTAAACTTATTAAGGGCTTATATTTATACTATATTCTCTAATAGTTTTTATATAAGCTATATATAACTTACTTACTTAATAAGTATATTATATCTCTTACCTTAGCTTAGAGTATTTTAAGCTACTAGGATTTACTTAACCTAATATTTCTTAATAAGTTTATTATTACCCTTTATAAGGACTTATTTTAGTTTTAAATAGAAGTTCTAAAGCTTTTAACTAAGGAAAGGGTTTTTTATAGTATATTTAATAAGGTTTATATAAAATACTAGGTAAATACCTCTTAGAATATTTAGCTATATTATAAGTAATATTAGAACTTTTATAACTATATACTTTACTATTACTTAATTAAGTTTCTATAAGAGGTAATTAGTTTTAATATTTTTAAGTAAAAGCTATACCTTATTTTTAACCTAAAACTATTTTACTAGCTAATATAAAGTAAATATAGTATTTTATTACCTTTATTATATATAGGCTATTATAGCTTATACTAGATAAATACTCTCCTAAAGGTACTTAAGAAACTATATTACTTATCTCTTTAGTATTATTATAAAAGTAAACTTATTTAGTAATAACTAGACTAGCTTTAGATTATAGCTATATAGTAGCTTATTTAGGCTAACTTCTATTATAGAAAATAGCCTATTATTAATTATAAGCTAGTAAGTAACTAAATATTCTAGCTAGTTAAACTATAAGAAAAAGACTATAATATATAATATTACTTATATCTCTTAGTTTACTTACTTTATATTACTATTAGTTTATAAGTAATATAATATAAAAAGTAACTAATTAATCCTAATTAGGGAGTATAATATTATTTAAAATTTTCCTAACTAATCTAAACTATAATCTATAATAATTAATTAAGAAAACCCCTTAAACTACTACTAAACTATTTTAAACCTTTTTATATATTCCTTAGCTTTTATAGAAGTTATAGCCTTAAGCTAAATAAATTTAAAGAGTTAATTTATAATAACTATTAGATATTATAGCTTTTCTAGGGATAATACTAGTAAGTTTATTATAAAGTTAATAGAGATTTATAACTAAAACTAGTTAAGGATAGGTAAAGGCTTTAGTAAGCCTTAGTATTATTAATAGCTCTTATAATTACTATAGTAGTAATAGTTATAGATAAACCTAGTAATATTTTATAATATCCTATTTTAGTAAAACTACTATTATAAGATTTAAAATATAGTATTATAGCCTAGATGCCTTACTACTAGTAAATTATAGTATTACTATATTAGGGTTATTATAAGAGGCTTTTATACTAGGACTTAGGTATAGCCCTTAAACTAAAGTACCTTATAAGTACTTATAAAATAATTTATTACTTACTCCCTTATTAATACTTTAATAGGAAACCTCTAGGCCCCTTTTTAAATAGCCCTTAATTAAATACTATATATAGGGTTAGAGATAATAGCCTAGTCCTATAAGGTCTAAAGGTATTTAGTAATAAAGAGAACCTTACTAGCTAGTTATAATACTATACTATTATTATCTTATAACTTATTTAGTAATAGTAAAAGTTATATAATAGTAATAGGTTATAGGATATATTCTATTTTAAAGGTAGCCCTTTTCTAGTCTTACTCCCTTTAAGAAAGAGTATCTAGCTATTATACTTATATACTAAGTCTATACTAGAGATAGAAATTAAATAGTATAAGTATATTTACCTATTAAGCTTACTACTCTAATATTAACTAAGGGGTTATAAAGTACTTTAAGTTCTTATAGTCTATATAAATTATAAATAGATAGGAAATACCCTATAGCTTAGCTAACTATACCTTAAGATATAAGATAATAGCTAATAGTTTCTTATTATAAATTATATAGTTTTTTTATAAGGATATAAGGCTAGTAAAATAGTAAGTAACTAGATATATAATACTATCCTAGCCTTACTAGGAAAGGTATTCTCTAATAGCTATTCCTAAATAATTAGCTTTTATTACTATAAGAAGATTTAGATTTTATTATACTAGGACTAGGTATATAATAAAGGTATCCTTTAGCTTATTAAAGGTATTATTCTCTTTAAGTCCTTATTAAAAAGGGGTATTTCTCTTAGTTAATTATATTAGTAATACTACTAGCTCTAAAAAGTTACTAATAAAGTTATAGTAAAAATTAGTAAACCCTAGGAAGCTATAAACTCTCTAAAGTTTTATAAAGGCTATTTACTCCCTTATAGCTATAACCTTTACTAGGTCTAGATAAATAAAATAACTTACTATAATAATATATCCTAGGTATTAGACCTCTTTTACTATAAATACTAACTTATTAAAATCTAAGTATAAACCTATAGCCCTTAGGTAGCCTAATATTAGCTAGACCTTAGCTATATAGTCTTTTCTTAATCCCCCTAAGTAAATTAAGATATTATCTAAGTATACTATAATAAAATCCCCTAATATATCCCCTAAGGATTTATTAATATAATATTAGAATATTACTAGTATGCTAGCTAGGCTAAAGGGGTAAACTAGCTACTTAAATAGCCTAAACCTAGTTTAAAATGCTATAAGGTACTCCTAGCCCTTAGTAATCTATAGCTTATAAAACACTATATAAATATTTACCTTTATAAACTAATATACCTAGGATAAGAAGTAAAGTGTCTCCTTAATTAATAGAAAAGGGTAATAATCCTATACTATTATCTTATTAAGAGCGTAGTAATCTATATAAAAACGCTAACCCCTATTAGGTTTTTTAATAAGAAAAACTAAGGCTATAGCTAATAAAGAGCTAGCATAGATTTAACCCTTATTTATTAAATCTATAATCTAGCGCCTAATCTCTAGAAGCTAGTTCCTTAGCATATTATATAGCAGTCCTTATAGGAGTATTAGTTTAGACTTATCTTATAAGGTTCTAGCATAAGCATATATAGTGATTAAGAGACCCCTAATAAGGAGGTAAGCTATTAGCTTTAGCCTTATTAAAAAGGTCTGTAAAGTTAGCTAATTCCCTAGGTAACGTTAATATATCTAGATTATTAGGCTTTATCTTAGGCACTATAATCTATAGTACTATTATTATCTCCCTAAGGCTTATAGTAATAAACTTTATAAAAGTATTTTTCTTATAATATACCTAGCGTGCTTTTATAGTATATAAGGAACTAATAATCCCCTATACTAGTATCTTTACCCTACACTTAGAGGCCTTAGAGATATATAAGCCCTTTATTACTTTAATAACTAATTACTATTTTACTATATAAATAACTATATTATAATATTCTAGCTATAGTATCCCTAGTATTATATCTTATATAAGACCTAGGATAATATATAAATATACTAATAACTCCTAGCTATTAATATTAATTCTAGTGTGTACTATACAGAGTATTGTTTGTAGTGTAGTTAGTGTAGTTTTTAGGAAAAACTTGTATTTGTAATGTAGTTTTTTTTTTCTTGTAGTTAATGTATTGTAGTTTTTTTTTTTTTGTAGTTAGTGTATTATAGTTTTTTTTTTTTATAGTGTAGTGTATTGTAGTTTTTTTTTACTTGTAGTGTTAGTAAAAAAAAAGTGGGCCTTTTTATTATATAATGTTATTATAAGGATTAAAAGAAAGCTAGTTATATAGAAGTTTTTATTATTACCTATTTTACTTAATTGGTTATAGAATTTATAATATTTACCTTTTTTTAAGAATTTTACTATAACTAGGGTTATTTATAATATTATACCTTTTTAATAATACTATTATACTTATTACTTTATTTTACTAATATAACTTTAAGAAAAACCTTCTAATTATTTTATTTACTATTATTATTAATTATTTTATATTTTTATTATTAATTTAATTAAAAAATACCCTAAACTAATATAATTAAATTAAATTAGAAATCTAAATAAATATATAAAAGTTAATAGAATATATACTTAGTACTTTATTATTATTATTAATATAATAAGAACTTAAAAAAAGCTTAAACTATTTATTTACTATTTAAACTAATTAAATATTACTTTAAGCTTTATAATTCTAAAGCTTTAAGAAGTTATATATAGTAACTTTATATATCTTATTATAATAATACATAAAGAAAGAATATAATAGACTAATATTTATAATTTATTAATAGATAACTAATAGTATTATTTTAATTACCCTATATAGCTTAAATAAGCTATAAAAAATAAGTTTAACTTGTTTTTAAAAATAATACTAGGACTTAGTTTTATATAATATACTATACTTATTATAAAAGCTTTAATAACTTTTATAACCTTAATTACTATTATTACTATAATTACTATTATTTTACTTTTATTATTATTTTAAAAAAACACAAAAGAGAAAACATTTTTATAATATTAATATTTTTAAAAACCTTAAAATACTAAGTTATTAAAAACTATAGCTTTTACTATAGTAATTTACTTATAATTACTAGTATTTATATTTAAGTTATTTATTTATTATTTATTTTTTATTAAACTTTAACACTAATAATATTATAAGTAATCTTAGTAATCTAAGATTACTAATCTTAGTAATCTTAGTAATATTAGTATTATAAGCTATTATAAGCTATTATAAGCTATAATAAGATATAATAAGCTACTTATATTAAGTTTACTAGTAGTTCTTTTTATAATTTTTTAAAATAAGTAATAATAATAATTTATAGAAATATAAAATAATTTATAGAAATAGTAAATAATATAATAAGAAGGTTTTTCTTTAAGTTATATTAGGGAAATAAAGTATTAAGTTAAATAGTATTATTAAAAAAGTATAATATTATATATAACCTTACTTAGTTATAGTAAAATTACTAAAATAATATAATATTATAAATTCTATAACTAATTAAATAAAATAGGTAATAATAAAAGCTTTTATATAACTAGCATTCTTTTAATCCTTATAATACTAATAACTAATAAAAAGTCTAATACTACATTTGTAGTGTTTGTAGTTAGTGTAGTTTAGGAAAAAAAATTTGTAGTGTAATGTATTATAGTTTTTTTTTCCTTGTAGTTAGTGTAGTTTGTAGTGTAGTGTAGTTTGTAGTGTAGTTACTACACTACACTACAAATACTACATTACACTACACGTTTTAGTGCAATACTCTGCTTATAGTACTATAATAATTATAACTATAGTTAATCTAGATATTAATATAATAATATATATTAAAGAGTATAGAAATTAAGAATAGTAGTTAGTCTATATATTATACTATATCTTACTTTAACTCTATATAGCCTAAATAGTTATTCTATATTATAGTAATTAGTTAGCCTATTTGCCCCTATATAAGACTTTACTTAAGGGCTACTTATTTTTTATAGGGGAAATATTTACCTCCTTATTTACACTTTCCTTATTTACTTTATATAAGTTAATACTAACCTATAGATAATAGGGTAAGAGAAAAGTGCACTTCAAACCTTCTAGGTCTCTTACACCACTCACAACAACAGGTGCACTAGCGCACCCCACAGGCTAGCCAGGCCCTAGGGCTAGGTCCACGTGACACTGGCGAGCCGCTAGCTATAAGCCAGTGACTCACACGCACAACACACTTAGACCTAGCAAGCTTTAGTTAATATACTAGAGCCCCTATACCTCTTGCCTAGCTACCATCGTTCTCACACTTTTTATATATTTATTGATAAAATATAAGCCCCTCCTAAGCGCGAGGTAGAAATGCTTAAATTATTATATAGTGAGTTCCTAGTAATTCCGAAGAATTTCCACTAGAGTCGCCGTTGCTGCTGCTTCGGAATTACTGGGACCCATTAGTCTCCTTGAGGACCGTAAGACTACACTTGCAAGTTGCGTACCGACCCGCTTATTTCACCCAATTAAAATCATCAGATAAAGGGTACTTTATATACACTACTAAATTATATAATAATTTTTATACTAGTAATTATTTTAGGTATATATACTATAGTATAACTTAGTAGTGTATAGAAAGTACCCTTTAATATAATGATTTGAATTAGATAAAATAAGTGGACTGGTACGCAAGTGTAGTCTTACGGTCCTCAAGGAGATAATACAGGCTTGAGGATCGGCGAGCCCGCCGTGTGTCTACATCAGACGTCTCTGCTACTCTGCTTGGCGAGCTTGGCGATTTTGGGCCAGGGGTGGGGGCGGTGGGGTGGGGTGGGGGCGGGAATGGTTAAATGGATGGGTCCGTCTTTCTTTGGTGGCTCTCACACTAATCCGTAGTGGCCAACAACGAGGCAACCCAGGCAACCCACGTTTTTCCGAGGTCGACGTCTCGGCTCTCGACGCGGTGCGCCCGAGCCAAAATCGCCCAACTCTGTTCACAACTCAAAATCCCACACATCATGAACTATAAAGACAGCCTGACCCGTCTCCGCACGAACGGGATGTAGCAGGATAACAGACCAACCTTTCATTGCCATTTGGCGGCATTGCCATTTCCCACCTGCCGCTCTCTGGCTGGGTTTCGAGAACCAACGTCATTGTCTCATTTATTCCTGCTACCACGGCTTCGTTTGCCGACTCCCTTCCACCTCCCTCGCGCCACACGCTCTCACACACGTATTCGACGACGACAGAGGCGAAACGTCTTCTCGCAGAAATGACTCACGGCGACCAGCGTCGAGTCTTCGTCGGCCGTGGCAACATGGACCCCGGTCTCGTTCATGAGGCTGCGGCCGCCACGGAGACAGAACACAATCTTGGACTCATCAAGTCCTTCAAGCTCTACAAGAAGGCTTGTCTCTGGTCTGTCTTCCTGTCGACATGCCTTGTCATGGAGGGATTCGACTTGGTCCTCCTAAGCACCCTTTTCGCGTATCCCCCTTTCCAGAAGAAATTCGGTGTTGAACAGCCCGATGGCACCCATGAGCTCACCGCCGCCTGGCAGTCAGGCCTGAATAACGGAACACTCTCTGGCCAGATCATCGGCCTCTTCGTGGTTGGTTACCTGGCCGATCGGTTCGGTTATCGCTGGACGCTCATCTCCGCGTTGGCTGCATGCGCGGCATTCATCTTCATCCCTTTCTTTGCCGAGAGCCTCCCGCAACTTCTTGTTGGGCAGATTCTTCTCGGTGTCCCCTGGGGCGTCTTCCAGACTCTCACAACGACCTACGCTTCGGAGGTGTGCCCGACACATCTCCGAGCCTACCTCACAACTTACGTCAACCTCTGCTGGGTCATGGGCCAATTCATTGCTCTTGGCGTCCTGCGTGGCATGTTGACCCGCACCGACCAATGGGGCTACAAGATTCCCTTCGCTCTGCAGTGGACATGGCCCATTCCACTCATCATCGGCGTCTATCTTGCTCCCGAGTCTCCATGGTGGCTCGTCCGGCGCGGTCGCATTGAAGATGCCAAGAAGTCCCTCGAACGTTTGACGACGCGCAACACTGGCCTGGACTTTCGAACCAACGAGACCGTCTCCATGATGATCCATACCAATGAGATGGAAAAGGAGCTCACTGCTGGTACCTCGTACCTCGATCTCTTCCGAGGAAGCGTCAACGCGCGCCGAACCGAAATTGTTTGCGTGACTTGGATGATTCAGACCCTGTGCGGCGCCAGCTTCATGGGCTACTCGACCATGTTCTACCGGCAAGCTGGTATGGCTGTTGAAAATTCCTTCAACATGTCTCTCGGTCAGTATGCTCTTGGGGCTGTCGGTACCATCTGCTCGTGGTTTCTCATGGGCCGATTCGGTCGTCGAACCCTGTATCTCCGTGGCCAAGCCTTCATGACTGTCCTGCTCTTGGCCATCGGCTGCACGGCGTTTGCCGGCCGATCCAACACTGGCGCACAGTGGGCTATCGGTTCTATGCTCCTGGTCTACACCTTCACATATGACGCCACCGTCGGCCCCGTCTGCTACTCCCTCGTCGCCGAACTGACGTCAACCCGTCTTCGAACCAAGTCCGTCGTCCTTGCACGAAATGCTTACAACGTCGTGGGCCTCGTCGCCAACATCATCACCCCCCGCATGCTCAACCCGAGTGCCTGGAACTGGGGCGCCAAGGCTGGTTTCTTCTGGGCCGGCACTTGCCTTCTTTGCGCACTCTGGACCTTCTTCCGTTTGCCCGAGCCCAAGGACCGCACCTACGCCGAACTCGACATCCTCTTCGAGAACAAGATCAGCGCTCGCAAGTTCAAGTCCACCATTGTCAATCGATTCGACGCGCGATCCGACAACGCATCCGAAGATGAGAAGGTGGGGGAGCAGATCATGGTTGAGCGTGTTGGCAGCGATCGATCTCAGTGAATGAAGAGAAACGTGTTATGCGGTTTTTTTTTCGGGGGTTTTCTCAGGAGGAGGATTGGACTTTGCAAATTTTTGAAAAACCTTTGGGGTATGCGCACAAAGCATGTCGTAATGCATGTTGATCTTGGAACGTCCAGCGCGGTGTTTCATGACGGCGATGTGAACTTTTGTTTTTTTCCACCTGTGGCTTTTGAGCGGTTTAGCAGGAATCCCGCCGACTCGGTGGATGACGGGGAAATCTTAAGTACGGCGACCAAATCAAAGCATCCTGCTGAAGTTAAGGCAGTCAGTCCACCACGTCAATGCTATAATGTCACATGCTCTCGCCTATATATGAACGTGTACGGACTACTCCGTATGCACACTATTTAACCATGCCCCCCCTCTTAACAAAGACCTAAGACATGACCTAACTATACACAAAGCCTAACCTAACTATACCAAATGCCTAAATTAAAAATAATAAGTCAAGTAAAAATTTTGGAGAAAAAAAACGGATAAAAGTCAGAAAAAATACTCTATTTGACACGGCGCTTGCGGCTGGAGGAAGATGAGAATGACAATCCACCGGGCACGAAGGTATTACATGAAAAGACGCTGCCTCGGTCTGGGTCAGGCAGCCCACGAGCTGCAAAATAGCCGAGCATGTCCTTGCCGGTCTTTTTCTTCGGGCCGTACATGTAATACCACCTTGTCGTCACTCTCTTGGCTATTCTGTGTCGCCAAGACCCCCCTGTTGGGAGGCACGTCTAGAGCGGGCCCACACGCTGAAATGGGCAACTCGCCCCATGTTGCGACCAACACCGAGCACATGACGCTCACTTGGCATGAATTGTCATTCGGAGATGGAACCCCCCCCCCCCGCGCCGGTGGCTGGGTTATTACATGCCAGGCTCATTCAAAACGCGTCACACGAATAAGGCTGGATGGTCCTCCAGTTCGAATGACATGTATTTTAGCGGGGTTTGAAGGTGAAAGAAGACTGACGGTCCATGCAAGACGGATGATGAGTAACGTGAATGAAGCCGGATGGGGAAGTATGTATGATGGGGAAGCCATTTTTTTGTACGGACGTACAACGGACCATGTATTATACTCGGTACGACGTTGTGCAATATTATGCATCTATGTACGGAGTACGTGCGTGTAGACATCGCAATTGCAAGTGGGGTTAGTGGGGTTCTTCATCATGTGGGATGGCTCGGCATTGCAGGCCCCTATGCATGTATTGCAACATCGTCGTCCACCGGTAAGCCCCGTCCAGTCCAGTCAAGTCCGTTGATGAAGTCGAGGTTCTCGTCACCTCGGCCATATCCATCCATGAGTCCATCGCTTAGCTGAACTCGGCGTCGGACACTGGTGCAGTGGTGTCATTTCCAACATCAACATTGAGGGCCAGATACGGAGTACTCATCCCCTTCAACCTTGCCTCGCTCGCCTGGTGCTGGCCCAGCCCAGATGACACTGCACTGCAGGTCCTGACCTCACCCAGGGCAGAGCCATCGACGTCAAAAGGCGGGGGAAGGGGGGGGGAGAGAGGGAATCTCGGTTGCGCACAAACTTCAACGGCCGCAGAAAGGCGCTGAACAGCCGATTGCCTTGAGAGCGCGTCGTCGATGATGATCTCGACTGGTGTATCCTTCTTCTCGCACAATATAGCAACGGTAAGCAGCATTCACGACGCCATCCACCGCGTCCACCTCGTCCACCGTCCCGCGCATCTCGGCCCCGCCGTTCATGCAAACGGCATCGCAAGCCTAAATGAGCAGTCAAGCCTCAAATGGCTCCGGGCCCAAGGTTTCGCGCGCATGCGATGCCTGCCGCGTGAGGAAAGTCCGCTGCAGCGGCGAACAGCCCTGCGCGCAATGCTCTCACCTCAACCTGGCCTGCAACTTTGCACCAGCGCCTCTGAAGCGGAAACCCGGCGTTCGAGGACGCCTCGTTGCCCAGCTGCGCAACAAGTCATTTTCCAATGGCGCAAACACTACAATGTCATCTCCGCCATACAGGGCTACGCTTCAAGCTGACTCTGCCAGTGGAGGCGATAGTCCCTCGACAGAATCATCACCGACAGCGGCGGGGGCCGTGCCGGTAACATCCATCGCAGGGATCGTCGACGGCCTCACCAGTAGTCCGCGCTCCGATCATGTCTATACTGTGCCGGGCTGCGGCTTCTCGGCAGATTACTTTCTGGGGCTGCTTCCCGAGTTCGAGGAGCTCGTGTATCCCGTCAACCCCGTCTTGACACCGGCAGAGATCCGAGCTGCCATTCACAACATGCACCGCGACTACGAAGACTCTGCCCTCGTCCACGCATATGCAGCTGTCACGATCAACCTGACCAAGACTTCATGGACAATGAATGGGTGCGATATCGCTGCGCAAATGAACACGTTGATGCAGTACTGCTTCTGGGCATATCGCAAGGCGGAAACGAGCAGAGAACGCGACGGATACAGTGGCGGCCTGCAAGACGAGATGCCAGTCACAGTCAAGCGCATAATGACCTGCATCTGGCTTGAGGTCAGTCTCATGGCATTCAAGCGTTTCGACCGCAGCTACACCATCCTGCAGGAAGCAATCAGCATGGTCCAGATGATGAACATGCACCAATACCACCAAGGAGACTCTCGGCTGGGTCATGTCGAACTCTGTCGTCGGCAAAGGATGTACTGGGAAATGTACATCCACGAACGCTTCTTGTTCATCATGTCGGGCTTTCCTTGCACCATGGCCCCCCTTCGTACGGGTCTCCCCCTCCTCGACGACTCCATTCCCGCTCACGTCGCCGTCGGGTGGAACCGCCTCATCTTCCTCTTCCAGAACATTGACGACTCGTTCCTCGCCCACTGGGCTGCACAGCAGGACCCGAATCGTCCCTCCTCCGCACCAGAACTTACCTCCCAGTGGATCGAAAGCAAGCAAGCACAGATCGATCAAGACGAAGCCGACGCCCTCGAAGAAGAGAAAGACATGATCGCCCGCGGCTGCGGCGCCCTCGTCGAACTCCAGCACGCCGATCTGTTCGTCACACGACTCTGGCTACGCACTCTCGTCTGGCAGCTCGCCCTGTCAAAGGGCCTCCTCCGCTCCGAGCCCACCCAGAACACCCACGAGGGACTCTCCCTCCACTTCCCCGCCCAACGGCTCTCCGCCCAGTTGCGCAGCCTCGTCTCCCGCCTCAAAAGCATATCGAGCGTCGTCTTCCACGGAAGCGGCATCCTCCAGAAACTTTTCGAAATCACAAGCACCGTAGCCGACGTCCTCGCTCTGCCGAGGAGCGCAAGCCAGACGGAGGATGAGGCCAGGGCAAGGCTAGAAGATTTCTTCTTCCTGGTGCAGTTCATCTTCAGCTTCGAGAGGTCGCAGAAACACCAGAGAGATTACTTGCGAGAGAAGCTCGACGTGCTGCAGCAGATGTATACTGTCGTGGATTTCCGGGAGTTGGCCGGCGCGAGTCCTAGTACTTCCGAGACGTACGATTCAATATCGAGGGCTACGCAGGGGGAGTGTGGGAACCATGTAATTTTATCGGGATGATTGCTACCTTGATTTGTGCCGAGTAGTATGAAAGGACTTACGACTTTGATATTTGATCTATTTTGAAATGTCACTTATTTTTCAAGTACAATATAAAGAAAAAACGGTGCAACCGGCGCATCAATTGGTTCAGATGAATGAAGTGTTGCGTGGCGCGAGGACCTTGATGGACACCCAGATAAGAGGGGGCGGGGCTATCGAAACAAGACAGACACAACAGGTCATCTTTCCCCCCCTTCCGTATCTCATTACGCACTCCCAACATCAGATGTCTGTGGGTTTTTGCAAAAGAATAACTTGTAATAATTTACGTAAGACTAGTGTCTGCATCACATATATATAATCACCGTTTTCATCTGCCGCCACCTCATCCTCGAAACCAGCATGGATAAGGCCCATGGACGTCACAGGATTTCTCTTTTTTTTTTTTTTTTTTTTTTTTGCCTATGGATGTGGCCGTGGCCACCAAACCCCAACATTCACTGATCCAGCAATCGAAGGGGAAAACACCCAGCATCATTCCGCTCACACTCGGTCGCCACTGTCGAAGTCCTTTTCTGTTCCTGTTGTTCACATGTACAAAGCAAGCATGTGATGTGTGTCGTCAATGCTGGCTGAATCAAATGCCTGTTTAAGCTGCAATCGACGCAACTTTGGTCTTCTTCAGCAGCATCGTCATGGCCGCTGCGATGACGGGCACTACGCTGACGATTTCGCCCAGGCCGGCATACGCTGGTGGCACGCGAATGTTGACCATGGCGCCAGAAGCCAAAAGGATGGCCAGTACATTGTATACGGCGGACCATGCAAAGTTGAAGACCATGCGACGGAAGCTGACACAACTGATGTCCATGAGGAACGGAATGCCTTCGAGACCGTTGAGAAGAACCACATCAGCAGCACCGCGCGTGACATCGCTGGCAGAGAGCACGCTGCCCAGCTGCACCCCGATATCTGCTTGGGCTACGGCAACGGCGTCGTTGGTTCCATCTCCGACAAACATGACTATTTTGCCTTTGGCCATGAGATTGGCCACATAATCACGCTTTTGTGAAGGAGTGCACTGAGATGCTACTTGAGGGATACCGACTTGGGCTGCCGCCATCTCGACAGCCTGCTTCTGATCACCAGAGACGAGATGAATAGTGAGTTTGCGCCGGCTCAGTTGAGAAATGACGCGTGAAGCTTCTTCACGTAGCCTTGTGCGGAGACCATACACAGCAATGGGTTCGCCGTTGCGTGTGACCACCAGAAGTGTCATGCCACCACCCTGCAAACGGCTCACCACGTCGCGAGAAGCCGTCCTAGTCCATTTGGGACTGCCTGCACGAACGGTCGCTTTCTCGATTTTCGCTTCAACTCCGCCACCCGGAATGACGTGGACCTTCTCAAGGATGGCGCCACTTGTACTGTACTGAGCCAGGTGCTTGGTCACAGCAAGGGAAACTGGGTGTTTGTTCCCAGCAACCAAAGCCCTCGAAATTGAAATGGCCTCATCTTTTTTGATGAGATATTCCTGCTCTACGACGTCGAGAATCTCTTGGGTAATCGTCCCAGTCTTGTCGAAAACAACGTCCGTGATCTTACGTGCGCGCTCTGTGCATTCCGCTGATTTGATGATGACACCGTTGCGAGCGGCGATGCCTCCAGCGATTACCAGCACCATCGGCACTGCCAGACCAAGCGCACATGGGCACGACACGGCCAGAGTTGCGACAGCGTACGTGATGGCGTTTGCGATGGAATGACCGGTCCTGTAACGGCGCACTTTGAAGCCGATTATGAGCCAGACAAGCACAACGGCGATGGCGATGGAGGTGACAATCGGGACAAACCAGCTCGCCACCTTGTCGGCATAATCCTGGAGCCTGGGCTTCGAGTTTTGGGCCTCCTCGACAAGCTTGGCAATGTCGGTGACAGTATTCTTGCCTGGAAGCCTAGTCAGTTTGGCGACCAAGGTGCCGGTCCCGTTCACGGTTCCAGCAATGACAGAATCCCCTTCTTTTTTTAACACCGGAACACTTTCCCCAGTGAGCATGGACTCGTCAACTTCGCTAGAACCACTGATCACGATACCGTCGGTGGCGATGGCAGAGTGAGGGCCAACCTTGAGCATATCGCCGTACTGCAAAAGCCGAGCATCGATCTCTTTGTCGATTCCGCTTTCAACAATGGTGGCTGTCATTGATTGAAGGGAGCGGAGAGATACGGTCTCTACAGCCCGCATGCGTGCAAAAGCAGCCACCAATCGGCCAAGGATGACCAAGGTGATCAACAACGTACTTGTTTCGAAAAATTCCGTCGTTTCCAAAGGTTTGCCTGCCATGAGAAATCCAAAGGCCACAACAGAGTACACGTATGCAGCAGTGATGCTGACAACGACAAGCATGTCCATCTCGATAGTACAGCTGTGAATCAGTGCGCCAATTGCCGGCCGGTAGAAGTCTGGGACGGCTATGAGCTGAACGATGCTCGCCAGTATGATGGAAATTATGGAGCGAGTTCTTTCGTCGACCAGCTCATCACCCCAAGCCATAACAACAACGGGTATGGTAAACGTTGCCGAGAGGATTGTCTTGACCAGTTGATCATGTAGTCTTTTGCGACCACTTGACATCAATGGGTCATCTTGCGGAGGTGCAAGCCCAGCGGAGCAGCGACCATGGAATGTGCCAAGCAGCTCCCTCGCCCCAATCACGGTGGGATCGTACATCACGCGAACTGTCGTCTTGTTCAAAATAGTCGTTCCCGTGACACCAGGAGTTGCGACATCTGCGAGGGCCTTGGCCGATTCCCCCGAGGCCAGGACATCAAGCACTTGGTCGTCGTTCGCCATACGATGGCAGCGAAAATTTGTTGCTCTCTCGGCCGTATGAATTACTTCGTCTGCGCTATTGACCAATGTGTCGACGCTGAATTCGGCGTGACCCATGACAAAGTTGACCCGCACAGAAAAAACGCCGGCGATGGCTTTGAGCGTTCGCTCCATCTTGTTGCCACATCCTGAGCAAGTCATACCATCGACCGCCACCGCAACATGCTCTTGGCAGGCCGCGTTTTCGATATCCAAACTGGCTGAATGTGGCCTGCAGTCCTTCTTCTCAATGATGACATGCTCGACTTCTTGACCGCTGTGGCAATCCTCCTTGTCAGATTTGCCGCACATGTCGCCCCCCCGACGCGCCGTCCGGCCACGACGCCTAATTTCGTGGTGATGGTGAGGGCCGTCGTGCTTGTGGTTGTCTCGCCCGCCGGTACACGTGCCAGTACTGTTGATAGCCTGGGCTCTGACGGCGGCGATGCGACCTTTCTTGGGCTGGCCAGCGCAGCAAGTAGTGTTCCAACCTCTCTCGAGAATATCAAGGCATATGCAGCGAGCTGATTCGAGGTAGGCGCTATATTGGTCGAACGCTTTGGCAAGATGAATGCTACAGGCAGGGCACGGATGGTCACCATTAACATCGTGCTCGTGGTCATGATTAGTAGAGCCTGTAGGAGAGTTATTAACGTGTTAGCATGATGCACCCATCGATGACGAAGGTCTGGTGTTACCACAGGTCATCCAGGGGGTGTTTAGTGGTGGGCTGACTGGAATGTACAAACCGTTTTGGCTGGTCTCACAAGTCTTTTCGCACTCCAACGCGACGGCAGCGACGATGCATTTCTCTATGTGGCAGTGTCAGACTTGATGTCCGGACGGGTTCCTGCATTGGCTAGATCCGGTAATCGGATGTACTCACCGGAGCAGTGTTCATCATCACTGGAGCAGCAGGCAAGCGTTGCAGAGTCGCTGTATGTTTCATCGCAGCAGGAATACTCGTCACAGCACTCCCCTTCCTTCACCTCGTGATGCGCAATGTCGCCATGCTGACTGGAGTTCGATGCGGGGAAAACTGCGGCGCGGCTCTCACCACCGGAGCAACAATCCGCGCCCATGTTTGTGCGTGGGAAATGCGAGTGATTACGGCGTGGGAAGATGAATGGAACAGAGAAACGACGGCTTGTTTGCGCAGTCAACAGCCGGGATGGGGATACAACGGGTTAAGGAGGAAAGAGCCAGGGTGAGAAGTTGTGTGCATAAACAGGAAACGCCCGCGGTGATGAATACACAATCATCTGGATGTCACTTGACCTACGCCAAGACGAGAAACAAACTACGAAGCACTCTATGCGAAAATGCATTTCCTGAACCGGGAAAAGATAACGAGGTTCCGAATAAGTATGGCTACGCACACAGAAAACCTACTGGTCGTCACGCAACGCATAATCCTGGCACAAATTACGGGACTCGGCTTCATCGAAGTACATACACTTTGCAATAAAATTCGCATTTTGCGAAGCAAACATGCGGCCGCAATGTCCCGTCGGCCTGTTGGAAGGATTCAGAAATCGGACATGGGCTCCGGCAACCCTCCAAGATTTGTTGGCGTACACGAGCCATCAAGGTATTTTGAACACATAACGCCTTGGCTCAAGTGGCGCCCCTCTGTTCATACAGCATGACGACAACTCACTACACGGCTTCATAAATTTCTCTTCTTCAGTGACCTCCTACCCGCTTGGTGTGGTGCAGCGACAGCCATTGGTGCGTTACTGGCATTTGGGCTCCATTTGAGTTTGCTGCATGCTTTCCGTGCTTTCCGTCCCGTCTCTGTCCCCACAACGCGATCCGTTCGGCTGCCCATTTATGAGTTTGGCTCGATCTCAAAGCTCCGGCGGCAACATTTCACTGCGCTACGTACCAACGAAGAGACAGGTTGAAACAGAACCCAGCCATTTCCAGTCGACGTGTCACTCGGCGCGCCGGGCATAGGCGGCCTCGCTCGCCCCAGACTTGCGAAGACCCAGCATTCCAAGAAAGACACCAAACATGTTTCTTCCAACCGTGGCTCAAGACACTCGGCTCATGCCGCCGCCGAATTGCATTCTCTGAGAGATTTTGTAAATTTGGTGCGGTAATAAGTCTCGCAATGGTAAATCAAAAATCCTGCGATTTCAACCCTCCATTTCAACATCAATCAAATGAGAAAAGAAATCGAGATAACAAAAATCAGAACTCGCAAGATTGTATGTATGTAAGCACTTTGGTTCCACCGCATTCGAAGACGGAATCTCGAGCACTGCTCGTGAAATTTTCTTAAAAGTTTTGTTATCTAACCACATAGTTCGTATCTTCAACATGTTCATCCCACCAACACCACAGGCTCCCCGTTGTTCACGTCCACGCAGAGCTTCCCACTGTTATCAGCCTTGTACGTCTTGCCATCAAAGCTGCCTCTCCACGAGCCACCGCCCTTTCTCGTCTCAATACAGTAGTTCCGCGACTTCCCACTGCCAATGTTGCTCGTCAGTGCAATGATGGCCCCATTCGCACGGCTCCACGCATACCCAGTCGCCTCAACCATCAAATGCGTGTGGTCGTTATCGGGCAAACCCCCCGCTGCCTTTCTCACCGCGGACACGGTTGACAAGAACTGGTAGACGTCGCTCTTGGTATTGAAGCTGCTTCGCCAGAGGTCCTCGCGGTTTTTCGGATCCGCATCGCCCGCATAGCCCTGCTCTGTTCCGTAATAAACGATAGGCACACCCCGGGCCAGCATCACATATGTCAGCGCGTTCTTCAGCAACGACACGTCGTTCTTCTGGCTCAAGAAGCGCGCGTTGTCATGGTTATCTAGGAAGGTTCCCAGGGCGGCAGGGTCAGGAAACATGCTCCCCACCCTGTTGTGCATGTCAACCAGGTCCTGCGACGACCCCGTTTGCTGGAAAAACCTGTTGAGCGGGAAGTAGATGGGGTAGTTGAGCAGCGACATGGAGTTTGCATACCCGGAGACGTAGGCGGGATCTCCGTCGAAGACCTCTCCGATGCTGTACACGCCGGCCGCCGAGGTGAAGTCGGGCCAGAAGTCCTTTTCAACATGCCTGACGGTGTCGATGCGCAGGCCGTCGATCTTGTACTCGCTGACGAGCCACTTGATCCATGCTTGGTACACGGAGCGGATCTTGGGGTCCTCAGTGCGCACGTCCGGGAGATTATCAGCTACGCGGCAGACGTCGACGCTTTTCTGGTTTTCGAAGTCGATCTTGCACGCGGGATGATACGAACTCTCTTGGTTGAGAGGTTCGGGACGAATCTCGCCGATGGGGCTGGGCCCGACGTGGTTGGCTACGACGTCGACCATGACGTACATTTTCTGAAAGGCAACGAGAGCCCAAGTCAGTAGTCAGTCAACTGAGTTTGCCAAGTGTTGTCGCCTTGGCGGAACACTGGGTACCTTGCCTTTTCATGCGCGGCGTCAACCAAGCTCTTCAAGTCATCGGCAGATCCGTACTTGGCATTCACGGTGTAGAGATCCCGAGCCCAGTACCCGTGATATCCTCGATCGGCGTCTATTTTCCAATCCGGTGATTAGGCGAAACGCGGAACAGGGAGACACGGCGCGCATTTCGCAGGCACACTTACTCGCAACCACGGGCGTGATCCAAATGGCGTCAAAGCCCAGATTCTTAATATAGTCCAGCTTGCCCTGCAGGCCCCGGAACGTCCCACCGCAGTAATTGCCCAGATCCTGGCACGCGCTGCCGCCGGCATCGTTGCTACTGCGCGCGATGCGGTCCGTCAACGCAAAGTATATGCTCCTTGACTTCCAGGAACCGGCGTCCGCGGCGCGGCATACCTGTGCGGCGAGCGCCACGGTTGTTGCTGCGGAAAGCTTCATCTCTATTTGGGCTGAGCTAGGTTGTGGATGAATCCGTGGTGTTTTTGTGTCTTGTGTCTTTTGTAGCGATGGGAGCCAACTCAATCTTTATATAGGCAGGTTACTTGGCTGCGGGTGTTTTCCAAGGCATATAAGAGATTATAAACGCACACGCACACACTAGTCACCAGTTGGGTGCGCCTCTTTTTTTCGTGCAACACCTACATACATGTAAGCTTGGGAGGATGAGTGGCGTTTTCTGCTTGCTGGAATCTGTTGTCGTGACGGGCGTGTTGTGGAGGGAGCCGCACAACTAAGCTCAGGTAATCAGTGTGGAAGGATGCAGGCGATGTCAAAGAGTGATTTGAAGAGAAGATGAAGATAATTGCTATCTAAGAATTCTAGAATCTGACGGTGAAAAAGGAAGCTGAATATAAGCTTCAAAGCTCTGAGCAGAGACATAAGCAATAGAAGGTCTATTAGATAAGTGAATCTACATGGGTCTGCAAACAAAGCCTATGATAAAACGCAATATCTCCTTAGAGGTCATAAGCCTTGTGGGTCTATAGGGCCCGCAAATTGCATGTATCTCTAGTCTACTTTTATCTAATTGGATATATACGGACCCTGGTTAGCGTGACTCCACAAGGCTTATGACCTCTAAGGAGATAGGGATTTACATCAATAAACAAGGAGTAAATAATAAGACTAGTGCCTTAGATACAAGGCTATAATATAAGAGTGCACTTTCAATTATATTACTAGTATGATAGTTTTATTATAATGAAATCCTCATATGAATATAGCTTAGTTTATGTAACCTGTTTTTCCACAATATTGACGTAACGATCCACTTTTAATTGTATTACTAGTATCTCCTTAGAGGTCATAAGCCTTGTGGATCCATGGGGCCCGCAAATTGCATGTATCTCTGGTTTACTTTTATCTAATTGGATACATACAGACCCTGGTTAACGTGACTCCACAAGGCTTATGACCTCTAAGGAGATAAGTTAACCCACCAACGTGTGATCCAGGACACGTAGCACTGAGCCACCCCAATTAGGCATAGCGCTAGGCGTGGCGGGTGGGCCTATAAATAGCTTAGCGAGCGCTGATTCGCTTAGGTTAATTAAAAGCGTGGCCTGCTTTTTTAGATAAGACCTAGCCAATTAGCAGTTATGAAAATCCATGTAGGGACCCACTACACTATGCCTAATTAGGGTGGCTTAGTGCTACGTGTCCTGGATCACACGTTGGTGGGTTGACTTAACAGTTTTATTATAATGAAATCCTAATATCTCTTTGCTGCTTATAAGGCTACACTTCCGTACTAACAAGGGTTATTAGTCTGTTAGGTGCGCGCGTACGCGGCCGGGCCTAATAATCAATTGTATGTAAGGTGCAATGCAAGCGACAGCTAGCCATTGGTGGATCTTTTGGTCTAATGGCGTACCTAGCACACCCTCTGGGTTCTGACATACATAGTCAATGAAAAAAATTGCTATTTGCGATACTTCTAGCCTATACTAATTTATATTATAGTATAAGTACTAGTAAATATCCAAGTTACAAAGAGTAATTTCGCATGTCTTATAACCCCACCACGTGAGCACACGCTTTCGGGCCTAAATGAGTGAATCGCGGGTCACCCCCTGTCAGGAGCGCAGAGGTCAGAGATAGGATGTTTATTAAAGCGGGTCTTCGGAGAACCTTTAGGCTATGCAAATAACAAAGAGACTAGCTAGCTATAAGATAGCTATGTGCTTATAAAGCAAGGTATTTATTAAAGACTATATATATTATTAGTACTAGGTTAGAGATTAAAACCTTTATATACCTACCCCTAGCTAGTATTTATCTAGTAGTAACTATAATAGTCTTAGCTATTACTTTATTTATAACCTTTTAGTATAAGCTATAATAAATTAATCTCTCTTAACCTTTTTAAGGATATAAACTATTAGCTAGATTATTATATAGCTAATACTCTAAAGATTTATAAGAAACACACTAGTATCTTATAATAATAAAGCTATAGATAATTAGGAAGTTAGAGAACCCTTATAATCTAAAACTATAAATAATAATAGAGTATAATAAACATTACTTAATCCTAATTTAGGTAAAGGTATAAATAATATAACTAAAGAAAAAAGGGCATTATAATAATACTATAAGGTTATATAAGCTAAGCTATATTGCCTTTAGAGAAAATAAGAGATCTTATAAATAGAGGTATAAATTAGAGAGCTTAAGGCAAATCTAGGATTAGCTAGACCTTAAACTAAACCTATAATTACCCCTTAATCTAGACTTATAATTACCTCTTAGATATTAGCTATAATTTTACCTATAGTTTATAGTAACTTAGTAGTAATTATATAGTAAGGTAGTCTTATTAAAATATAAATAAAAATGCCTATATATAAAGGGGAAATATATAAAAGCCTATAGAATTTCTTAGTAAACTTAGATATATTATTTAAATTAGACTACTATACCTTTAAGGATAATATAACTAAGGTAGCGTATATAAGTAGCTGCCTAGCTAGTAATATAAAGTAATAGTAAATATATTATATAGCTATAGATAAGTATATAAATTATTTATTAATTACCTAGGTAGATTTTCTAGAATAGCTAAAAATAGAAATAATAAATATAGGTATAAGATACTTAGAAATAATAAGGTTATTACTAAATCTTAGGTAAAAGAATAACTAATTATTTTAATCCTTTATATAAGCCTAGGATAAGGTAAAAGCTAAGTTACCTAAAGAAATCCCTATATATCTAAGAATTATAATCTTTTTAAATAGCTTAAATAATACTATAAGGAAGTAAATAATTAGTTAAGAGATTTTAATAACCTAGAGCTAACTATAAGGCTAGGGTAAGAAAGCAAAGGTTATAATAGGCTTAGGCTAAAGTAATAAAAAAAGTTAAGACTTTAAAAGAAAGAGGTAATACTTTTATTTTATATTACTTATAAATAGGGTATAGTAATAAAGTAAAGATTAAGGGAAAAAATTATCCCTAGTATACTATAAATATAAAAAGCCTAGGTATATATTACTAGCTTATTAAGCACTAGATTATTTTACTTATAAAAGTACTAGGTATATAACTAAGAAGTATAGTAAGAGTAGTAATAAAGCTATATTTTCTAATATAATACTAGTTTAATTAGTATAAACCTAGGAATATAATCTTACTATAAAGTACCCTATAGATAATAAAATAAGAATATAGGTATCTTTATAATAAGATAACTAGTAGTTAGCTATATAAGTACTATTTAATATAGGTATATAGTCTTTAATAATTTATCTAAAATTATTATTAAAAAAGGATTAGGAGAATATAATCTAATTAAATAGAATACTAAAGAGTATAAGTAAAAAAGTAATTTAATATTAAGGAATCTTAAAAAAATTAATAAAGATAAAAGATAGTATAGAATTTATAAAGGTTTACTAAGTTAGCTACTTTATTACTAATATAAGTAAAGGGATAATTCTAGGTATAGACTAGATTAAAGAGCATTTACTTATAATTATATATTAGGAGTATAAATACTAGAGATATCTAGTAATAATAGAATATCTCTCCTTTACTTATAATAAGTAATAAGTATATAAGGAGAAAAAAATAGTAGTAATTACTTTATTATTAGGAATAATAAAGATTAGGCTAAGTATTCTAAAAAATAAAAATTAAAAAGGAAAAGGAAAAGGCTAATTAAAGGACCTAGTAGTAATAAATATATAAATAAATAGTAAAGTAGCTATATAAATCCTAGAGTATACTTATTTATAGTAAAAAAGCAAAGGTATTATAGTTATACTAATTCTAGAAAATATAAGTAGTAAAGAAGCTATATTAAATTAAGATAAGAGTACTAAGTGCCTTATATTAATAATCCTAGAAAAATATAGGGAGTTATAGATATTTTTTCTAAAGAGTTAGTAAGTAAACTTCCTAAACTAAGAGGTTATACTTATACTATTAAGTTAAAAGAAAGGAAAACATTACCTTAGGGGCCTATATATAATTTAGCTAAGAGAGAGCTAGAGGTCCTTAGAGAGTACCTTATAAGTATATAGCTTAAAGGGTAAATTAGAAAATTAGAAAATTAGTTAGCCTAGCTAAAGCCCTAATTTTATTTATCCTAAAGAAAGGAGGGAAATTAAGGCTTTATATAGATTATAAGGGCTTAAATAAGATTATAATTAAGAATAAGGCCTTTTTACCCCTTATTACTAAAATTCTTAATTAATTAGTAAGTATAGTTATTTTTATAGTCCTAGATTTAAAAGATATATATTACTAGCTATATATTTGCTTAGGTAATAAGTAAAAAATAGCATTCTATTATTAATATAGCTACTTTAAATATCTAGTAATACTATTTAAACTAGTTAATATACTAGTAACTTTTTGGGAGTATATTAATAATACTCTTAAAGGACTTCTTAATAAGACTTATATTATCTATCTAGATAATATACTAATATATAGTAGTAAAGTTAAAGAGTATATAAAGTATATTAAATAAGTTTTATATAGGTTTAAAGAGGTAAGCCTTTTTATCAACCTTAAGAAGTGTTAATTTTTAGTTAAGAAAGTTAAATTTTTAGGCTTTAAGATATTAAAGAAAGGTATTATAATAGACTTAGTAAGAGTTAAAGTAATTATAACCTAGCTAATACTATATAGTATTTTTAATATTTAGTTATTTCTTAGCTTTACTAGATTTTACTACTATTTTATTAAATAGTATAGTAAAGTTATTATTTTACTAATAGATTACCTTAGAGGGAGTTAACTAGTAATATTTAAACTAAAACCCTATAAGTTAGTAGTGTTTAGAGAACTTTAATAAAGATTTTAGGAAGCGCTAATTCTAGTGTATTTTAACTTACTTATATATCTTAGAGTGAAAATAGATATATCTAGATATATAATTAGGGCTATACTTATAATATTAGTGCTAGGTTACTAGCACCTAGTTATATTTATATTAAGGAAAATAACTAATACTAAATTATAATATTTAATACCTAATAGTAAATTATTAGCTATCTAAGAGGCTTTTTATATATAGAGATACTATCTTACTTATTTAGCTTATATAATTAAAGTTATTATAGATTACTTAAATTATAAGTACCTTACTATAAAGCCTAAGCTTACTAGTAAGTAAGTAACTATACTTAATAAGCTTTATTCTTTTAATTTTAAGATTATATATTATATAGGGAAATTAAATCCTACTAACTTACTTTTAAGAAAACTAGATTTTATAAGTAAGATAAAAAAAGAGAAAGTAATAACTATATAACTTCTTACCTTTTTATTTAAATTTATAAATACTAAGTAATAAGAACACTATAGTAATATTATTAGTGCTATAAGTTTTATAAAAATATTACTTAGTATAACTAATAGTTAGTTATAATAATGCTATAATAATACTACTAATATCTAGGGTTTTAAAAAATTATAACTTAACTATATTCCTAAAGAACCTAATAATCTAGATAATCTTAGAAGAGTTATATTAGTAAGGTTATTTAATACTTTTTATACTTCTATTAATAAGTAATAAGCTAGCTATAGTAATACTATTAGTACCTAGCATATATATTATTTATTACTTAATTATTTTAATTTTCCTATTAGACTAGCTATTTCTAATAGGGATAGACTAGCATAGGTTATTACTAGTAAGTAGTAAGAGTGCCCCTTAAAAACATTACTTATTTATATCCTTATAAGACTAGAAGTATTTATTAAACTAATTACTTATAAAGATATTATAGCTAGGATTTAATCTATTTAAAGAACCTTTTCTAAGTTTAACTTTAACTTTTTAGAAAAGAGCTTAGAATTAAAACCCTTAATTTAAGTCTTATTATATAAAGTATATATATTCTTTACGCTAGGTAGCTAATTTTGTAGCTATTCCTAGTACTCTGACTGCTTAGTTAAGAGGGAAAACCCTTAACTAGGAAGAAAAACCCCCCTTGTGTCTATAAACAGGCTAGCGCTAGCCCCTTTCTAGGCCTGCGCCGCATCTAATGTGACTAACCGTAGGTATTTAGTGCTAGCTTATACTAGCCTTATCCCGTAGAAAATAAAAAAGGAAAAGAAAATATATAGTAATAGTCCTAACTAGTTCCCTATAGTGCTAACCTAGCCTTACTTTAACCCTGCCCTATCTCTCCTGCTTTATCCTATAGTGTAGTAAATTTAGATTTATAGTAATAATTCACTTTTTATTCGCTTTACTTCTAGCTTCTCTAGTGCCTCACTTTTTAGTTAACTCTAACCTAGCACTAGCCTAGATGCCTTGTAAAGTCTAAGCACATGGTTTTGTTTGATTATAGTGGGAGGTAGGTGATTTAGAGCTGGCGTATGGGCGGATCCGCTTATAAATCGCTCTCGCGCTAACCGTCTGTTTGTTTGTTTTGTGCTTCGTTTTCCAGGCGATATCCTAATTTATCCCCCCCCTCCTTCTCTAGTATAAAAGAGGGCTCTTCCCCCCTCGAGGTTCTGACCTTCTTCCTCTTCTTACATCAAATTTCCCGTGGGTTCTTTTCCTCCCTATCCCCTTCAGGAGCTGTTCGAGGCTATATAAAGTATAGTAAAGTAATAACTTTACTATGGCTTAATTAAAGTTACTTAAAAGTAGTAATATAGCTATATTCTAAATATAGTTAATTAGACCTTTTAAGCTATTAATATTTAAAAATTATATTTTTATTTCTCTAGGTATAAGAAAAGAAATTTTATTACTAACTTATAATAACCTTATTACTAGGCACTAAGAAGTAAGTAAAACTCTTTATTAGATTATAAACTAATATTATTAGCTAATAATAAAGAAAGATATAAAGGTATATATTAGCACTTATATAAATTATTAGACTTTAAAACTAAGGTATTATAAACTATATAGTAAGCTAGCTATACTACTAGTGCTTAATTACCCTTTTTAAGAATTATTAATAGATTTTATTGAAATGTAGGGAGCTAGTTGCCAGCTGGCAACAGCTGTACAGGTGTAGCTTCTACGGTCGGGGACCAATAGAGCCACCACGTTGAAATATTTAACGCAACGCAACGGAAGGTTTCGGCAGTTATTAACTAATATAATTCAATCTAGATGACTTTTACGATATCTTATATACTAATAGAATTGATTTTAGTGATGTTATACGGGCAATGCGGCTGTTGGATTGAGAGGCCTAGCTATCTAGCTAGATTAAAAAGATCTTCTTCCTCTTATATACCCACTAACTATATCGGTGGATCCGGACCATTAGAGAGGTCTTAAGGGCCACTTTTGATTTTCCGCAAAATTCATTTGTATGTAAAATCCAAAAAATCAACTCACCACCATACAAACTAGCAACCCATATGCACCAAATTTTAGTCCAAAAAAATATTCCTGCATAAAATAAAAGCCCTGTCTTCTAGCTTTAATTTGCTATATGTAAGACTTTTATATAACCTCTAGTTAAAGAGAAAATCGCTGTCAAAGATAGCTATAGGGTAACCTGCTTATGTCACCCTAGCTTACCTAATTACTAGTGGCGCTACAGTTGTGGCTGCGCTTGCAGCCATAACGCAATTAAATAATCCACAATTGACAATTGATTTAGATTAGTTATCCACACGGTTAGTCATAGCTATTGACAGCTACGACGTAGCCATTGACGGCCACCTTCGCGACCGTTGACAGCTGCAGTGCAGCTGTCAGACTTGCAATGCAAGCTAGTAATAGAAAGGTCCTTTAACTAGAAAGGGCTAAAAATAGGTCTTATTTTTAACACCCCCTCTACAAAAGAATTACGTATAAGCTAATTAAAAGCGTACAAAGTAATATAGGGTAAACAAGAACTTTTAGATAAAAATAGATAAAAAAGGGAAAAATAGGAAAAAGATAAAAGACCCCCTTTTGAATTCCTAGCTATTATTAAATATAGCTCCCTTTTTAGCGTTATTTTTAGTTCCCTATTAAAGGGATTTAGTTATTAGTTTTAGTGATTATCAAGCCCTAAGAGCTTAATAAAGGCCTAATAAAGAGGTCTAGATAGAGGCTTTGTTAGACTGTCTGCAGGCATTAACTTCGTATCTAGATATTTGATCTTAGCTAAACCCTCTAAAACCTGTTGCCTAATATAGTTGAACTTTAGCAAGGTATGCTTTATATAGCTATGTAAGGCAGGGTTATAGGCAGTGGTTATAGCGCCTTGATTATCGCAATATATCTGGATAGGGGGAGAAATAGGGGTTTTTAGCTCCTTAAATAAGCCCTAAAGCCACTATAGCTCCCGGAAGGTCTCGCAGATAGCGTTAGCTTTAGCTTCTAATGTTAATAAAGCTATCGTACTAGCTTTCTTTAATTTCCAGCTAATAGGTCCGCTAGCTAGCTTAAATAGATAAGCGTAGGTTAATTTAGAGGTCTTTTTATCCCCTGTAAAATCACTATCATAATAACCTATTAAGCTTTTGCTAGCTATACCTTTAGGGTCTCCCCTATAAATTATAGCAAGGAATTTAGTCCCTAATAGGTACCTAAGCAAGTTTTTAGCTGCTTTTAGGTGCTCTATATAGGGCCTAGCTAGTGCTATAGATAGCCACTGAAGTGTAAAGGCTACGTCTAGCCTTGTAAGTAACATTAGGTATATTATAGTCCCTATAATGCACTAATAGAGCTTAATTTCGCTAGCTATTAAAAGCTTAGTGGTCTGCGTAGCTAAAATGCCTAGCTAAAGAGGTATGCTAATAGGCTTACTATCTAGCATATTAAATCGATTTAAAGCCTCTAAGATATACTAAGATTAATGAATTTTCAGGACCCTATTAGGTCTATCTCGTACGATTTAAACCCCTAAGAAGAATTCAGCCAGCCCCCTATCTTCTATTAGATAGACTTTATAAAGTTCCTTTTTAAGTCTTTAGATATAACGTAAATCCGGTCTAATTAGAAGATAATTATTCACATATGTGATAATAAAGGTTTTAGTGAAGGAATTATAGAATATAGCTAGGTCAGAAATTAGAGGGCTAAATCCTAGGGACTTTAGCACTGCAATTAGTGTTTGTTACCATTCCCTTAAGCTCTGTTTTAGGCTATATAAAGATTTCTGTAATAAAATTACTTAATCTTTAGAAGGTTTATAGCCAAAACTTTTAGCTAATTTAGCTAATTTAGGATTTACTTTAAGAAATTCGATAAATCCGTCTAGAATAACCATATAAATCTATTGTTGTAGCTTACTATTAAGAAAAGCTCCTATAAAATCGACCTATTCGATTTCCTAGTTATTCCAAGCCGCTAGGGCTAGTAAAATCCTCTAGCTAGGGGGAATGCTTGTGGCTGCAAAGGTCTCTAGATAATCTAGACCTTTAATTTGCATAAATCCCTTAGTAACGAGTCAGGCCTTGTATTTTAAAGGATTATTTTCTTTATCCTTTTTAAGCTTATAAACAAGCCTATTCTTTAGTACTTTTCGGCCCTTAGGTACTTAGTCTTTCCCTATAAATTTAAAAGTACTAGCCTTTAGAAGCTGTTCGTATTCCTTGTACGTAGCTTCTATCTATTTATCCCTTTTAGGGCTAGATATAGCTTGCTTCTAGGTCTTAGGTTTAGGGCTATTAGGGTTGTTTTCCTTTAGCTTCTCCTATACCTTAAAGTAGATTTCTTTTATAAAATCTAGAGAAGAAGGGGAACTAATATTAACATCTATGGGGTTAATATTAGGGTCGAAGTCGGTAATTTTGTTAAAATCAAGGTCCGGAGTTGAAATCTGATTTCCTAGTGAAGTTACGGGCGTGGCCTCCTCTAAGGCCTCTGGAATTAGTTCCTTAGGGGGTTGTACAGGCCCTATAGGGTGTTTTTCTTAACCTATAGGGGGATTTTGATTTCCTATGTTATCTATAGGGTAATCCTTTAAACCTTAATTTAGATCTTAATATTCTAAATTATTTTCCCCCTCTAAAGGGTTATCCCCTATAGAAAGCCTAGGTAATCCTTTAGAGACAGGACCTATAGGCTCTATAATCTTAATAAAGCTAGTCTTTATAACTAGCCTTTTAGAGGGGATGTACACTAGGTAGGTGTTAGAACCTAGTGTAGCTAATAACCTTCTAGGGATAGTCCTAGCTACTAACTTCTAGGCTTTAGGTCGTTTTTCCAGGGGGATTAGAATCTTACAGTAAGATCCTATGGCTCTAATACTGCTAATATCAGTTATATAGGGCTGATTTAGCTCCCTAGCTAGCAGTTGTTTAGGGCTTTTATCCTTTGTGGTATTAGCAGTTATAATAACTAGGTTAACAACTATAGGTAATACAAAACACTATAGATATAAGGGTAATTTTGCTCACTGGATAGTAGCCCTTAATCGATCTAGAATAGTATAAATTAAACGCTCTGCTAATCCATTTTGCTTATGGATATAGGGACTAGAAGTCGTGAATTTAATCCCCTTAGAATTTAACTAAGTTTAACAACTAGAATTGATTTCTTAGCCCCTATTAAAGTGAAGGTGCCTAGGATATTGACCTAGTTGATTTTTAAGCCCTCTAAAGAAGCCCTTAATAGCCCTATAAACAGTTAGGCCTTCCTTATTAGGTAATAAGAACACTTACTTATATCTAGTTTTTTGATTAACTAGAAATAAGCAAATTAACTGTTTATTGTACGGTATAGGGCTGATTTTTAGCGTATCCCCCTCTATTTAATCTAGAGCTCTAGGGGGGTTAGGGATAGCTAATTTCCTAGGTCTTCGTACTGCCTTAGATTAATCACAAGCTATATATTTAAAATCTTTATCCTTGATTTTAGAAAAATCAGGGATTCCTTTAGTTATAAGGCTTGTTTTCTTTAGCAAAGGAAGCCCTAGGTGCCCTAGTTATACATGCCATAGGCTAGCTAGTTCTAGTAACTTTTGATATTAAAGGTCTTTAGGGCCTGAATTAGGGTCTAGATTCGGGTCTAGATTAGGGCCCTCTCCGTCAGTCCCCTGCTAGGCCCCTTAAGAACCACAGGCCTCTTGGGGAGGTATTAGGGACCTTTTTCCTTCACTAAGGCCCTCTAACACCCTTAAATCTATATCTTTAGATTTATAAGGGACCTAACCTAGGGCTATAGGCGTTAGAGAAGGGACTAAATCCCCTAAATCATCCCGTACGATTTCTTTAATATCATTATCTTTGTCGATTTTAGCGATTTTGTCTAAATCAGAAGCCTAATCCGGCTTTTTAAAGGGAATTTAAACCTCTATAGGGTAGCTAATAGGATAGCTATAACCCCTAAAGCTAGCATAGGTAAAAGGTTGGATATAATGAGATTTTTTACAGGGCCCTTTATGTAACGTCAGTGTAGATTGGTTTTTAACGTGAAAGAAAAAACCATGTTTTTCTATATCTAGGGCAGCAATACAAGACCTATCTTTAAGATAAAGATGGTTTTTTATAAAGTAACCGCTAGATATATAGTGAATAAGGCCACTAACTATATTAACATTAAGCTAAGGAAAATATAGAGCGTCCTTTAGCACTAAGGTCCTATATTTATTAGGTTTCTTTTAATATAAGACCTCAAAAACAGCACTACCGTGACCCTTAGGATAAATAGGGCCACCACTGGTTATAATAGGGTTAGATTCCCCTTTCTTAAAAGGGGTATAATCCCTAAAGACCTCCCTAGAATTAACTATATATATAGTTAAACCTATATCATATAATAGGGCCTTTTTCATGTCTTTACTGTAATAATTAAAACCATTTAAGGAATTAATTTCTTGTTTTTTATTATCCGAATCACTAGAGCTAGAATTAGAGCTACTATCGCTAGGGCTCTTATAACTAGTCTTGTAATTGCTAGGTTTCTTGTACAGATTAAGGGCTCCGTTAGAAAGGTTGTAATTTCCTAGCATAAAAGAACCCTCTGTAAGTTCTTTAGTATCCTTTTTATCTGATTTTTGACCTTTTTGCTTCTTTTTCTTCTTATTAGAATTAGAAGAGCCCTTATTTTCTTTAGAGCCTTCTTTTTTCTTCTTCTAACCTTTAGGGGCCTTTTCCTTGTCTTTAGCACCCTTTTCTAGGTCTTTAGCCCTATAATTCAGGGCTTTGGCTACTGTAGATAACTTATCCCTCTGTTTAGCTAGAAGGTCTGCCATTAGAAATTCAAGATTTAGGGCTTCTAGGGGGACCCCTATAGCCCTATTCGTACGCATGCTAAATCGTTGCCTTTTAGCCCACTAAGGGAAGGTTGATTTTAGGGATTGAAGATATTAATTAACCTGATCTATAGGATTAATTAGGACCCCTAAAATCGATAATCTAGCTAGTAGATTATTAAAGACTGCATTAAAGGCTTCTAAAGTCCCCTTAAATCCATGAAAATTCAGGTTATGAAATTTAGAATATAGGGACCCTCTCTGGATTTTAACGCTATGTGAATATTGCCTAATAAGTAACTTATAGGCTTCTTTAGGTGATTTTTGCTAAGTTATAGCGGCTTAGGGGCCTTCTGTATAACTATCCCTTAGTAACATTAGGATAATAGCTTGGTTAGCGTCCCCTAGCGCCCTAGAAATATCCGGATTATCTAGAAAATTAGGCATGCCTAAAGCTCTAAATTGGATAGCTAGGGCTTGTTTCTATTAATCGAAATTTTTAGCTCCTTTAAGCTTAGCAGTCTTAGGGAAGCTATAAACCCTCTTATTAAATTCCTTAATAATTAAATTATTAAAGGTAGCTTGTATAGAGCTAGATTTAGGTGCCTTTTCTTGCTAAATAGGCTGTTAAACTTGCTGCTAACTAGCAGGCTTAATAGCTTTCACACCCTCTATAGGTCTATTATTAATAGCTAAAGTCAAGGACTCTAGCTTCTCTATTACTAGATTAATAGCATTTTGTTGTTTAATAACCTGCTCTTTTAGCTAGTTATTTAAAACCTCTTGCGCACTAAGATCAGGGACTAGAGGTCCCTAACCTTGTTAATTAGTAGCTATCTTCTAATTTTATAGAAGGGAAGTCTTCTATTTGTACTGAAAATCCTTTTTATAGAAGGGAAAAGCTTCTATCCACGCTAAATTTCCTTTTTATAGAAGGGAAAAGCTTCTATTCTCGCTGAACTTCCTTTTTATAAAAGGGAAAGCTTCTATATTGCTCACGCGCTTCCTGTTTTATAGAAGGGAAGTCTTCTATAACCATAATAATTCCTTTTTTATAGAAGGGAATAGCTTCTATCTCACAGGTCCTTCCTGTTTTATAGAAAGGAAGTCTTCTGTAACCGTACGTAAAGTGCACTAGAAAGAATTTTATAGTAATAGGCCAGGCTTATAACCTATTAAAATGTAGGGAGCTAGTTACTAGCTAGCAACAGCTATATAGGTGTAGCTTCTACGGTTAGGGACTAATAGAGCCACCACGTTGAAATATTTAACGCAACGCAACGGAAGGTTTCGGCAGTTATTAACTAATATAATTCAATCTAGATGACTTTTATGATATCTTATATACTAATAGAATTGATTTTAGTGATGTTATACGGGCAATGCGGCTGTTGGATTAAGAGGCCTAGCTATCTAGCTAGATTAAAAAGATTTTCTTTCTCTTATATACCCACTAACTATATTGGTAGATCCGGACCGTTAGAGAGGTCTTAAGGGCCACTTTTGATTTTCCGCAAAATTCATTTATATGTAAAATCTAAAAAATTGACTCACCACTATACAAACTAGTAACCTATATGCACCAAATTTTGGTTTAAAAAAATATTCCTGCATAAAATAAAAGCCCTGTCTTCTAGCTTTAATTTGCTATATGTAAGACTTTTGTACGACCTCTAGTTAAAGAGAAAATCGCTGTTAAAGATAGCTATAGGGTAACCTGCTTATGTCACCCTAGCTTACCTAATTACTAGTGGCGCTACAGTTGTGGCTGCGCTTGCAGCCACAATGCAAGCTAGTAATAGAAAGGTCCTTTAACTAGAAAGGGCTAAAAATAGGTCTTATTTTTAACAGATTTTATTACTAGACTTCTACTAGTAAAAGACTTAAATTAGACTTATAATATAATTCTAGTTATTATTAACTATTTTATAAAATATAGTATTTATATCCTTATTTTAATATAACTAACTAGTAATAGGCTAGTAACTATATTCTTAGAATATATTTTTAGAGACTATAAAGCCCTAGAAGGTATTATAATAAACTAAGGTTTTATATTTACTAGTGGTTTCTAGATAACTTTTTATTATCTTCTTATAACTAAGTAGCTACTTAGCACTGCTTTTTACCCCTAGATAAATAGCTAGATAAAATGTTTAAACTAGGTCTTAGAATATTATTTAAGGGCTTTTACTTATACTAAATAAACTAATTAGGTAAATAACCTATTAATAGTGTAATTTATATATAATATAAGTAATTACTTAACGTATAGCTATACACTAGTAAAGGTATTATAAGGTTATAATCCTAGAGGTTTATAATAAGTAATAGTAAATATCCCTTTAGTAAATAATTAAGCTAAAAGTAAAGTTTTAGCACTAAAAGAAAAGCATACTATAATTAAGTAACTTTTAAGTAACTTATAGACTTAGTATAAAAAATATTATAACTAGAAAAAAACTTTAATAAGGTTTAAAGTTAGTAACTATATTTTATTATTAATAAAGAATATTAATCTAAGATACTTTAGTAAGAAGCTAGCTATAAAGTACTTAAGCTCCTATAAGATTAAAAAGGTAATTAGGAGTTATAAATTAGTATATTAATTAAAATTACTACCTAGGACTTAATTATATAATATATTTAATATTACTAGTCTTAAACCTTTTAAAAGAAACCTAATAAATATAGAAAATATATCCTTACTATAAGATACTATTAAAGATAATAAATAAGAGTTTAAAGTTAAGAGAATTATTTTATATTACTATAATAAAAGGTATTATAAATATCTAGTTAAATAAAAAAGCTATAATACTTTAGAGAATTCTTAGGTATTAAAAAGGGATTTTATTACTAGAGAAATTATTAATAACTATAAGTAATAGCTAAGTAATAAAGTTAATATAAGGTAATTATAATTTATAACTTAATATACTAAAGATATTAGAAAATAAAGTTAATTTACTTAGATAACTTAAATAATTTATTATATAGCTACTAAGCACTTATCTCTTTATAATAGAGTTAGTCCTTAAGACTACTAGTCTCTTATTATTAGTAATAGCTATAGAAACTATAGAGAAAGAGGCCTTAGGAGTATTTTTATTATTAGAATCCCTCTCTTTATATATATAAACCTAAAGTATACTAAGGAGCTTAATAAAACTAATATATTTAAGTAAATTAATAGTATTTAGTATAAACTACTAGTAAGTTAGTTAAGTATTAGCTATATATATTAAGAAAGCTTACCTTTAGGATATTCTAGGCTATAAAGTAAAGATAGTTTAAAATATTAATCTAAGTCTTTAGATTTATAATATTACTTAGTAGCGCTATTATAGTATATTTATTATATTTTACCTTATAAGTAATATTAGTAAATATTTAAGTATAGTAAATATAACTATACTTATTAGAATTTTTATAAACTAGAATAGTATTTTATAGCTTTTTCTTTACTTTTATAATAAGCTAGTAGTAAGTTAGTAATAATCTAGTGTCTAGGTAATAGGATTATACTTACTTTATTCTAATATTAATAGTTACCTTTAAAAGTAACTTTAATAAGTTTAAATAGCCTATTATAAAGCTATATAATTTAAGCTAGAGTTTAGTAATATATTAGTAATAAGTAAGTAAATTCTAGTTAAGAGAGATATACTATAATATAGTTTTTATTTTTTTAGAAGTAATAAGTATATTTTATTAAATAGCCTATTAAATATTAGCTATAAAGAAGTAGTAAATAAGTAAAGAAGTTATACTTAAAGATTTATTATATTTTACTAGAAAGGTCTTTTTATTAATAAGGTATTTTAGGATCTTATAAGTACTATTTTTTAGGAGGATATTTTATATTATTACTTACTAATAATAGTGTATATATAAAATCTTTTTTAAAGTTATTTTACTAATAGTAAGTTAGTAATAAAGACACTATAAGAATATAATAAACTTATAATAAGATTTTAAAAGAAGTTTACTTTAGAAAAAACTTTATAAAAGACTTTATAAGAGATTTTTTAGTTAATAAATCTTCTTAAGGTATTAATAAAGGTAAAGTTTAGGCATAAGACTTAGATATAGTAAACTAGCTATAAGTTAGCTATAATAAACTAAATAAAGAAGTAATACTAGTAAGAGTATAAACTTATAAGCTAGATAAGGGTAAAAAACTAAGATAAATAAGGATAAATAATAATAATAATTAGGGACTAAAAGAAGTTAGTAATTACTAAGTAATAGTAATAAAAGAGCTACTATTTAGCTAGTAAGGGTAACTTATAAGGTTAAGGGATATTATAAGAGAAAGGAAGTATATAAAAGGGGGGGAAAATTAGTCTCTTTTATATTAACCCTAGACCCCTTAAGTAATTTAATATATTATATATAAGTAATTTATAAATTATAATAATAACTATTAGCACTACTAAATGCATATATACTTAATAGCTATAAACTTATAGTAACTATAATATAAGCCCTCTAGTTAGACTATTTAAAACTATAGTATTAGGTACCTTATTTATTTAAACTAATTATAAAAATTAATATAAGTTATCTATTTTTTTTTTTTCTAGTTATATAATAGGTAATAATATTTATTTTACTATATTAAAGCTATATATAAGCTACTATTTAGATATTACTAATTATAATAAGGGGGGTTATTTTTAATTAGTAGTATTATTATTATTATTTCTTTTTATTTACCTATATATTTAAATATAAGGTACCTTATTTTATTTTCCTTATAAAGCTTTAATATAATAACTATACCTTAAGTAAGTAACTTATTTTATAATTAAGGTTAATTATATATAAGGGAGGTATTATATTAGGAGTATAAAGATTAAAGATAGGATATTTATTAAAGTAAGTCTTTAAAGAACCTTTAGGCTATATAAATAATAAAAAGGCTAGCTAGCTATAAGATAGCTATATACTTATAAAGTAAGGTATTTATTAAAGACTATATATATTATTAGTGCTAGGTTAGAGATTAAAACCTTTACGCACCTGCCCCTAGCTAGCATCTATCTAGCAGTGACTGCGATAGTCTTAGCTATCACTTCGTTTACAACCTTTCGGTGCAAGCCGTGACACCCCCTTTTGGAGCGTTGCTATTCGGAGCTATGTTTTCTTGCTCACTAGCGCAGCGCGCTATACTCACATAAGGATCTATCCTAGCTATATTTAGTTAAGCAAGTTAATTACTAACTATATCCTCCTATAGTAAACACATATAATATTATAGAACTAAACCCTACACTTTAAATTACATTATAATAATAGTAAATTTTATGATTAAACGCGTATAAGGTTTACAAATTAGCTTAAAGCGTAATTTCTAATGTGATCTTTAACTATATACACTTTGGCTAGCCTAACTAATTCTTCTAGCCTCTCTGCCTATTGACGCTAGCTGCTGCGCGGTCGTGATTATAAACGAAGCTTACAATAAAACGCGATGCGAGAATCTGCATTAATAAGCAAAGAGTGGATACTAAGAGTAGTGCCTTGAATTTGAGGCTACTACGTGAGGCTGCGATATCCTCAAAAATCAGCATCAGGAGTAATTAGCATCAGGATCAGCCTCAGCTCTGCCTTGTTTTTCCCCAGGGAAGCCGCCACCTCAGGTCCTTGTCCTACGAAGTTGTCTTGGGCTTACTTTCTCTAGTCAACCAGGTCCACGGAACTAGAATTTGTCGTTTTTCCGCCCGGTCCATGGTAGCACGCCAACATTTATCGGGTGGATGATCCAAATGTTGATTGCGGCTGAGGCTGCTGTCATGGACTTCCTCTACAGAAGTCAGTGGGCAGGGGAGAGAAGATGGCGATGCGATACTCGACATGATTCGACTCACGGAGACCAGTTCCCTCTTCACGGGTACAAAGATGTTCTCGACCGCAGTTGGTTCGATCGCCTCTGGAACCATGCAGGGAGCCCGTCTGGCGGCCGAGTTCATCATGGCATGTGGCGCGCAGACATTTGTGCTACGATAACATCAGAGCTGGCATGCTCTTCTATGCCTTGTACAACATGTGCTGGATGGAATAGCCATGTTTCCACGCCACAGCACAAGGAAGATTACGAGCTTCGGTTGAACTTGTTCGAGAAGGGCAACCAACTGCCTCCGGCCGTGTTTTTCAAGAAGGCGAGGCCATTTACCGGACCGGTACCAAGCAGCCGTTGTATGATGACATACTCGAGTACGGTATAGGCTATAGCAAAGCATGGTGATGGACATTGCCTCTTGTATCATGTGACATGGTCCTCGCAGTCGGCCCTCACCTCGATTGCAAATCGCTTCATCCGTACATGGAAAAGAAGGAAAAGAAGGAAAAGCAAGCATCCATTGTTGAGAAGAGGGGCAGCCAGCTGGGGCCACTCAATTGTCCGAGAGGCCTTATTGCCCTATCGCGGCCGTATAACGGAAACATGTCCCGATATGCCTTTGACGACAAGTGGTTATTGCTAGGTGCATGACCCACTGTACTTACTATGTATACTATAGTCTATAGGTCACTTGGTCATCTGGTCTGGTGAGTCGCCAACAAAGAGAAAAAATGGATTTGACCTTGCGCAGATCTGGCCTAGGACCGGCCTAGAACCCGAACCAAGGAAAATAGCCGCTTGGCAGGTGCCTACGACTTGGCCATGGAGACGGACTAGACCGTTCTTCGGGGCGCCGACAGGATTTTCGATGCTCGAATCCCTGTCCGTGAAGTCGATAGCTCCCGTGAAAGGTCAAAGCGGAAAGCGGAATGCGGAATGCGTCCACGGTCAAGGTCGTTGCTACGGGCACGTTCCCCGTTGACGACTTTTGTCCAAACCGATACATATATATTACATATGTATACTCTGGACGACCTTGTTCGAGTGGAATTGCTCGCAGGTTGGACAAACGTGCGCTCGTTCATCCATCACACCACCACTCGTTTTCCATCCGTCCCTCAGACATGAAGTTCCTCCTCTTGGCCACGACGGCTCTGGCCGCCGCCACGTCGCCCACGACTCACGCGCTCGTCGAGCGTCAGGGTGCTGTTCTGCAGGCCGATGTTGTCGCCATTGTCTCCAACGTGGACGCTCTGCAGAAGGCCGTCAGCAGCTTCCAAGGCGCTCAGCAGGCCGACGGTCTCGTCGCCTCGTCCCAGGCCGTGGTCAGCTCCATCACCAAGGCCACGACCGATGCCAAGAGCTCGCCACCCCTCACGGAAGGCGAGGCTCTGGACCTGACTGGTCCCATCGGGGACTTGATCAACAAGGTCAACGCGACCGTCGAGACTCTATTGTCCAAGAAGCAGGTCCTCGCCGCCTCTGGCCGAGGCTGCGAGGTCCTGCCCCAGCTCCAGGCTCAGGAGGCCGGCACCAAGGCCTTTCTCGCTGCCCTGACGCCCAAGCTTCCCAAAACCCTCCAGGACCTTGCTCCGCAGCTGTCCGCCCCCATCATCGCCTCTCTCGCGAAGGGCATGGCCGCCTTCAAGGATGTGCAGTGCGCGTCTGCCACAACCTCGACGACCAAGGCTGCCACTGCCACTGCCACTTCCGCTTCCGCTTCCGCTTCCGCTTCCACAACCACCGTGGGGACGACGACTGCTGCCGTGACCACGACGACTGCTACCGTGACCACGACGACTACTGCTGCTGAATCCACTGCCCCTGGTACTGCCACTGGAACCACCTCGACCGGTACTACTGCCACTGGTACTGCTCCCGGAACTGCTCCCGGAACTGTTACCAGCGTTGCCACTGCCACCGAGACCCAGTCCTGCCCTCCTGCCGAGACCGTTACCGAGACCAAGACGGAGCCCTGTGACACCGAGACTGCTGGTCCTACTGGCGGCCACGGCACCAAGACCACGGACGGCTCTGGCTCTCAGCCTACCGGCGGTAACGGAGGCAACCCCGGCTCTCAGCCTACCGGTGGCAATGGCGAGAATCCCGGCTCCCAGCCTACTGGTGGCAATGGCGAGAATCCCGGCTCCCAGCCTACTGGTGGCAATGGCGAGAATCCCGGCTCCCAGCCTACTGGTGGCAATGGCGAGAATCCCGGCTCCCAGCCTACTGGTGGCAATGGCGAGAATCCCGGCTCTCAGCCTACCGGTGGCAACGGCGAGAATCCCGGCTCTCAGCCTACCGGCGACAACAGAGGCAACCCCGGATCCGGAGGCTCCGGTCCCGAGCCCACCACTCTCGTGCCGGTGCCAACTGGAGACAACAGCGGCAGCACCAGCCCTGCCGGCTCTTCTCCTACCTCGCCCGTTGTCGTTGCCGGCGCCGCTCGAGGCCAGGTCTGCTTTTTCAGCGCGACCTTTGCCGTCATCGTCGGTGTCATTGGCGCTGTTGCCTTGTAAAAATAAATAAAGAATCAAACCTTGCCAAGAAGATGATGGAATTTGGGGGGGGGGGGAAGAGATGTACCAGTTGTTGCCCTTGCTGCACCAAGCTTCATCGCTTCCCGCAGAAAGTACATTACACACCATCTAGGGCCGCCTGTGGCATTCTTTGTATCTAGTTACATTAATACTTACGCGTACGCTGTCACGACGGCTACGGATAATCAAAGTTTCATATCACTCGAGAGATTTTGCCCTGTGCCGAATCGGATGGTGTACCGAGTACCGCATCCGCGTGGAAAGGAGAGAGAGAGAACGCGGTGCCATCCATGCTGTTTGTCATTCATTGGGGGTAAAACGGGGTTGTCGTTCAGTCCGAACTAGAAGTCGTCAAGTTCGGCCAAGAAACGTGGGGAACTGCCACCAGGCCGGCACGGAAGCGGTCCAAGCCACCCCTCATTTGCGATGGATCCTTCCTTCTTACATAGCTCAGGAAAGGGCCCGGGCACCCCTTGGAATTCCAGGCTAACAGGAACTAGTGGCAGCCTCTTGGGGCTTGCCCCAGATTCTGGCGCCTCTCCGGGGGTCTGGAAGTGGAAGTCTTCTCGCCACGGCGTTTGGGGGGGGTGGAAGGGGTCCGTGAGGCTCATTACGTACTTGTTCCGTGAAGGAACGCCCGCCCGTTTGAGTTACATCCGCTCCGCTCCACCCCTATTCAAGTTGCCGGGGGGGGGGGTTGCGGGACGACTCCGGATTTTCGTCCTCGCAAGTTTGGTCGGAAAGTAGAAAGGCGCCAATAACACTCTTCTTGGTCGTTGGCTGACGATTTCCCCGCCTCGGCATCAGTTGCTTCTCGTCAGCGCTTTTTCAGCCCATCGTGTATTGTACATGGCTGGGCTGGGCTGGGTCTGAGAAGGGCCATCTATCTGCCGTGTCAAGGGGACCGTGAGGAAACTTATGGGGTTCGTTTCCCATGTCATTCCATGTTGGCGTAGCCCGCGATGTGGGAACCCCCCCCCCCCCCCGATGGTACCTTGTGGTAATTATCTCCTTTATTTTGTTTTGCCGTTGCCAAATCGCCGAGGCTTCATGTGTCTCGGCCAATGAAAGCTAGCTGGCTAGCTAGTCAAGCTGGGTTCTGTCTCATCCGTTTTGCAACTGGGATTTAAAAAAACGCCGGAGACACGATCTGCGACGGAAAACCTATAAAAGACGGCCGGCAGCCCACCAACTTTTTGAATTCAGGATCGTCAAACTCAATAATCTCAACCTCAACCTCAACAACAAAGGGCTTCTTCTCGACTCCCACCTCAACCAGAAAAGTCTCGTTTTTGCAAACAAAAAAAAATGCTCTCCGTCAGGAACCTCCTCTTCCTCGCCGTCGCCGTCACCGGCTCCGTCATCAAGCGCGACGCCGGCCAGGTCAAGTCGGATCTCCAGCTCATCAACACCGACACCCAGGCCGTCACGGCCGCCGTCAACAACTACAACGGCGGCGGCGTCACCAACGCCCTGCCCATCGTCAGAGCCCAGTCGAAGCTGTCCAGGGACATCAAGTCTGCCACCGACCACGCCAAGGCCGCCGGCGGCATTAGCGAGGCCGACGCCTCGGCCATCATCGGCTACATCAAGAACACCCTGCAGCCCAGCATCCAGGGCTCCCTCTCGGCCCTCAAGACCAAGAAGGGCAACTTTGATGCCGACGGCCTGACCCCCACCGTCAAGTCTAGCCTGGAGTCCCTCAAGAGCGACACGGACAACCTCAGCGCTGCTCTCATCGCCGGCACTCCCCCCAGCAAGGTCTCTGAGGCCAAGGGTGTGAGCGATGCCATTGACGCCAGCTTCAACGATGCTATTGCCTACTTTTCTTAAATTTTTTTTAAAAAAAAAACAAATCCTCCCCGTATTTATATATATTGCAATCACTCTTTTTTGCTCGAAGAGGGATGGATCGATCCGATCCCCTTTAGTCACGTCACACTGGCGGGATGGAGATGTCTTCACCGGTGACTACACACGGCAACACACAAGTCTAGCTAGTGGAATAAAATAACAAAAGTTGCAAATATCAAAGGACTGGAATGCAACGACACTTCATTTTCGTCACAAACCCCCCCTTCCTCTCCCTCCCTACCTCCCCCTGCACGAGGCGAAATGTGCGTGCTTCCCCCCCCCCCCCCTGCTATTATTGGTTAATTAGCACTTTCCTGTTCCGGGCCATGCGCTCGTCCATGTGACGCGAACCATGGGCTCAGCCGCCCGCTTTGTGCAACTTTGGGTTTGGCAGGGGATCGAGCAGACCCTGGTATCAGACGGCATGCAACGTCTCTCTATTCTTGACAACTCCTGCTTAGATGGCGGCCCGGGGTGCAGGGATCCTTCCTGGCCGACAAGGACAAGTCAAGTCAAATGGAGTAGACACGGGACGGACGAGAGAGAGAATCTATTCAGCTGGGAAAATGCCCTGCCAGGTAACTCCAACTCTTGCAATGGGGTGTCAACGCCCACGAAAAAAAAAACGACAAGGCTTCGCAGTGAAAGTGGACGAACGACTTACGACTTCACGAGAGAGGAAATCCGAACCAAGTGGGGGATACTCATCACGCCTGGCGTCTCATCCGGCCGAAGAAGCGGAAGACTCTGACTAAATAGAAAGAAGAAGAGGACGAAGAAGGAGGGGGAAAAAAAAAAAAAAAAGGACAACATGACCGTGGTCCATCCGTCTGATGCACACGAGGTCTGGGACGGGCAGAGCAGGCATCCACTGCGCGAGATTGCGCGGCACTTGCCGGCCATGGCGAATCACACTACCTACAAGTTCGGTCCCAAAATAAATGCAGCCAGCCAGCGAGCCTACGTGAGCGAGGGCCACAAAAGACCCAAAAAAAGAAGGTAACTCCGTGATTTCACGGAGTACAATTGCGTAATCTGGGAATCGAACCCAGGGCTCCCCGACGCTGCCCGGATGGCAACGGAGAATTTTACCACTAAACCAATTACGCTAGAAGTCCAGATTCCTGGATGTTGAAAACGTGTCACTCTTTCGTGTGCTATGAAGCCATTATCAAGAATGAATGTGTGGAAAGAATGTTTACACCCGTCTTGGCAATTCAAGGCATCATCATCATCATTCTACACCCACTGTAGCGCCAAAGACGCCCACGGCTAACACTGGCACTTGACTTGAACCATGTGGCTCCAGAGTTCAGAGCGTCAGACGGCAAGTCGTGTCGTACGGAGGGAGGGGGATTGTGGTACATACATTCCACGCAGGCCATGACGAAGGCGTCGGGGGGGCTCAGCTCATGACAAAGCAAATCTCACCCGGACAATCTTTTTCATAATACATACATTTAAAATTCGATCCCTCCCACAACCCCGGCTCGTCAGGGCCGCAAGCTCCAAGCAAACCGCCCAGAAGCGGGCAGGCGCCAGCCATCCGGTGATAGCTCAGCAAACGTCATCAACACAGTCACAGTCGGGCCGCGCTGCTGCTGCTGCTGCTGCTGCTGCTGCTGCCCCCTCAGCAACCTCGAACCCAACCACAGCGGACGGCGATGCCACTATTCTGCTGGACCGGAAGCGCCAGGACGGCCGTCACACACGTCCCACGGCATCGCCCCCCGGTGAAGAAACAGCTCCTCCTCCTCCTCCTCCTCCTCCTCCCGGGCCGAGAGTCATCACAGGCCCCGCCGAACAGGTTCCCGTTTCCTCCTACGACTACGAGGCCACGGGCTCGTCGGGCGCGATCCCGACCGTCGATTCACCGTTCAACTTCCCGGCAGGCCGTCTCCCTCCGCCGTACGAGGCCGGTGCCGGCGGCGCGAAAGCAGAGCCCCCTTCCGGCCCTTCCGAGCAGAAAAAGCCCATCGCCATCCCGCAGGTCGCCCCGGGCCCGACAGCAGCAGCAGCAGCAGCAGCAGCAGCAGCACCCTTCATATCCGCCTAATCCTCCGTCCCTTCTCGCCCACGGCATCACCGAGCAGGCATGGCGCTCTTTCCTGGACACCGTCTCTGCCTTCCTCACCGCCAAGGTATCAGATCGGGTCATTGCGCACGCGGCCGACGTGGCCAAGAGCCTCGGGGAGCCCCACGTCAACTACGGCAAGAGTCTCGCCAACCACGCGAAAACGGTGGGCAGGCAGATTGCCCGGGACGCGAGGCGCCTCAATCTCTGGCGCGTCGCCGCCAATGTCATCGGGGGAGCCGTCTCCATCCCCGTGCACGCCGCCCTGGGGGCCGTCCACGCCATCTCCGCGATCCCGTCGACGGCGCTCGCGGCCGTTTCCAAGACGCCGAAAACCCCGCTGCAGCGCGCGGCCACCTACTCGGCCGTCGCGAGCAAGGACTGGCTCAACGCGAGGGGTCTTCACGCGGTGCTGCTGGACACGAGACAGCTTGCCGAGGTGGTTCGCGTGCCGCCAGATACGCTCCTGGACATTGCTGCCGAGGGCGGCAGAACCGGCGGTGCTGCCGGGACCATGGGCGCCTTGGAAGGACACCTCGAGAAGCTGAGCGTTTCTGAAGACAAGGCCGTGGTTTTGAGCGCGCAGAGTTTGTGGCTGGTGTTGGTTCCACTGGTGGCGGAGATTGACGGGTCGAAATGAATGAAATGTGAATGTGCTTTTGCGGACGCATAATGCATATATTCCCTTGACCCCGAATTGCTGAACATTCTACATGCGGGCCTCGCCCGTTCCTCGTGGACGTGATAAATCTAGTGGACTCGACTCATCGCAGGTAAGCAGTACCGCCGGCATCTTGAGCTACACATTGCCATGTTCTGACTCAAACAACTAGGCATTCATCGCAGAGACACACCACTGAGGAAGATGCGATAGCCAGTATCAATCATACACGTTTTTTTCTTCTTCCTGATTTACGCAATCAAAGCTCCTCAAGTCTAGCATATCTTGTAAAATGGGTTGCCCCAAGTCTCTTGAGAATCCAGCCTGGTTCTCTCTACATCACGCATCACGCTTCGTCACCAACGGCATCGGCATCGCAACCACAACCTGGGATACCGCCTGTTCCATTAGTGGCATATATCAAATCAAGAGAGCCCCCCATGTCGTCGTACGCGACTAGTTCCGTGACATCACTCTGTTTCTTCGAAGAAAGGCTGACCCATGTTCCCGCTCCTTTTTTGATCCGTGCTCTCCCTTGTAGTGTCGCTCTGCATCTCCGTGCCCTCCTGCGCACCATCTTCCGTTTGTGTGACTGGCGTGCCATCTTCGTTCTCCATCATGGCTGCTAATCGCGCTGCCCTTCCCTCTTTCTTTCGGGGAACCGGAGCTATCGAGAAGTCAGTTCTCTCGGTTCATCATCCGCGACGGCCAATCCAGTAGACAACAAACCTCGCCCATTCTCCTGAACATAGAACCGTCTCAACAGTCCCACGGCTTCATCTCGCCCCCACCCCCCCTCAATCTCGTAACCTGCCTCAACGTTCCCTCCATCGCCACCTCCAGGTGGATAGGACGTCCCCAACGTCCCACTACCATCCGGAAGCTGCGACGGACGAGGCGTAGGGTGCGCGCTGGCTGTTGGGCCATCCTCGCGCACGGGCAGTGAATTGGCATGAATGCTAAAGACACCCCCAGTGCCGCCAAACTTATCATTGACCGCGCCAAAATACACCTTCTTGATGCCAAGCTGCCGCAAAAGAGATGCGCACATGACACAGGGCTCAACCGTGACATACAGAATGCATTCTCTGATAATTTCCCGATTGACCCGGGCATCAGGATGGAATTTTTGGCCATAAGGATAAAGATGGCCCATCCTCCCATCTTCGTTGCCCTCGTCCAGTGGCCTCGAGTCGACCGACGCCGTGTCAGATGCGTCATCGGCAACTCGTGGAGGCTGCTTCGGCTTGAGAGAGGTGGTTCGGGGTCCGTCCTTGGGCGGATACGACAAGAGGGCTGACACGGCCATGAACTCAGCATGTCTTGTCCCGTTTCGAGTCACATTGGTAGCGTTCATTCCCTTGGCGATGATGGTGCCGTTGTGCACGAGGACGCAACCCACTGGTGTCTCATTTGTTCGCAGGGCGAGACGAGCCTGGCAGTGGCAGACAAGTCAGAACAAGTGAATAAAGCCGTCACCGAGATGAGCTATCCAACAAGTGCGGTGTGTGGGAAACAAGAACAAGGAGCATGCATACCATATCAAGTGCCTCGCCAATAAATCGCATATGATGTGCCCGTTCTGCCAAGACTGCTGGATCCTCCTCAATCGTCCCCTCGGGAATCAACGGCTCCGTTTCCGGCAGTGCATCCTGGCTGCCGAGATTCAACTTTTTCAGAGACAGCGTCAAGTCCTTGTCTTCAGATCCATGGCCTTCCGGAGGCCGGTTCTCCTTGTCCGCATGGACAGCAGAGTACTGATCGACCGCCGCATTCATGGCGGGCGTCGTTTTCGTTTTCGAATCTTTCGAGGCCAGTTTTTCTGAAGGCGATGCGTTTGCAATAGCATTTGTTGACGGTGGAGCCGACGGCCTCGTTGGACCGTCCAGCTGGCTGTCAGCTGGCGACGACCGGCGGAACAGTCTGCGGATGGCATTTTTGGCAGGTGCCAGCAGCCCAAGAAGCTGGAGCAGCGTCATCCCGAGCGGTGAATTTGTCGACTCTGTCTCGTCTCTTCCGAGTTGGTGAAGGGCGCATTGGCTAGCTGCCCACCCACCTGAGAAGGTAGTTGGTTGCCTGAAGACTGCTCCAGCACGCGCCCTTCAACAGCGAAAGATTGTGCGTTTTCAAGTATCTTGAGACTTTCGGGGAAGCAGCTAGATGAGAAGTGACGCACAACTGTCCGGGTTGACTGACAGCGTCCAGTGTGACGCGATAAGTCATTCAGTGGCACAGCCTCTCAATTTTTGCCACACCCGAAGGTAGATCTCTCCTGAATCCAAGTGCAGAGCCCGTGAAACATCGAGCGATGGAACGACAATTGTTATCGGATTTCCAATATCCGTCCCTGAGACACTGCTGTCCTTTGGAGAGCAAATTTGAGTCAAATTGATCAGAGGCATAGGTGATTATTGTAAATGAAAAGCAAGATGATCAGGTGGTAAAATTACGATAGCAAATTTGATACTATGAATGTCATGAGAGAATCATCTTATTCGTTTGTGTCATCGTATGAGGTTGCAGATATGAAGATTGTCACCAACCCGTCTGTCCATAATACCAAGAAAAGAAAATGCATGATTTGAGCGTCACATGACAGCGACCCACCCACTCACTCACACAACAACCCGAGCAACTGGATGACCACGTCGCAGCGTCTGCTCTGCTCATATTTTGACTGCAAGTCAAGGAAAAGTCAGTGGGGCGCTTGGCAGCTGAATAGAAGATAAACCCGCCTGTCACGTTTTTATATTGGTCTAGTTATATCATGGATTTCTAGCTCAACAAGCACTTGTGATGGGTGCCGCGTCTAATACTCGTCACCAAAATGCAACCCTGCAGAGCAATTTGGGTAGAGCAATTTGGGTATCATGCTTGACCCAAGTTCGCCATTTATTTAATGTTTCGCTGTCCCGATAGTCCGTACTTGATCCATCATCTGCCAGATTCCAAGGCATCTATCATCCAGCATGAACTGACAGGCTATACAACGCACATAGAACACACGGGAGTGAGCCGAGCTCGCAGCCCAAGTGCTGATCGTCGCGACATTGTCCGATTGAATTTGTCCAACGGCTGCAGCTGCTTCATGTTTGCGAATCGAGCCCTGGTCTCGACGCTGGTGTTTGCGGCCGCAATGGTAGCAACCAACACATACAGTGCCAGACTAGACATGGCGCTAGAAGAGTTTGCGAGTTGAATTGCCGTCCGGGAAAAGGCGAGATCCGCGTTTGATGATGCCGAAGTGATCGGCCATGTTTCAATGTCCGACGTCGTGACAGGTGAATTCGCCGCGACGTTGTATGTCACCAAAGGTTGAGCAACAATGGCCTGACTGATCGGCGTGCTTGTACCACATGTGCTGCCATCACATGAACCATCATGTAGGTCAGCACCTGTGCCTGCGGTAGGTGAGCATAATGCAGAAGGGTCAGCGTCTCCGCCAATGTCGAGTGACGACGAGACTATGCCTTGAGTGCCATCTGCGAGGCCATTTGTGGCTTCAGATGAACGATGACCGGTATCAATCAGGTGTGTGCGGTCTTGCGAGGGGCTTGAGGCGTCATCGACGGTCAGGTTAGTCGGGCGTTTGGTAGACGATTGCCGAGGAGCATCGGCATGGGCAGACTGAGACTTTGAAAGAGTTAGTCGACATGCGCATGCACGTAAATCTGATTTTCGACATACGCTTAGTACATGAGATCCAGAGCGAACTGAAACCGGACTATCAACTGCATGAATCTGATCGGCAGGTGTTGTTGGCATGTCCTTTTCCACATTGAGTTAGCTAAGTGAGCATCGGGATATTCGTAACGCCTAGGGTACATACGCTGTGTGTTCTATAGGCCGCAACGGGTGCCGATTGATGGCCCAACTCAGCCGGTGGCGCCTTTTTTCCAGTTAGTCGCCGGACGACAGACAATTCTGCGTGATTTTCCGCGGATGTACGTACACTTCTGTGCCTATCGGTTGAGACGGGTCCGGATTGGTCGTAATCTCCAACTGGTAGCACCTTTTTTGAAGTTAGTTTCCGTAGTAAGAGATTCATTTCAGCAAGGCTACGTACACTGCCGATCGCGCTAGTCGTGGATGGTGTTCCGGCAATGACAGCTTGGTCGACGAGTTCAACCGGAGATGCCTGTGTAGAGGTCAGCACGAATGCAGGAGCAGATAGAACAAGACGAGGTGGACATACGCTAGGGGGAACATCAAGTGACACGGATGCTGCAGATGATTCGAAGCTGAGAGGCACCTTCCAAGAAGTTAGTTCCCATGAGATCATCGCAAAGTAAATCGGTATGCGTACGTTTGCTAGGGTCTGACCACCCGATGAAGCGTCTCCGTCCACAACGACAATGCCTGGTGGACAGCGAAGGACTCCCTCGCCCACTGATTCCGACAGAGTTGTCGTATTCGGACTATAGTATGACTCGTGTCCGGATTCGCCTAAAGTGCTCCTGGTAGTCAATTGAACGCTGTCGTGTACAGCGCTGCGGCCACAACCGCCAACATAGTTGGCAGAGTGGAACTGGTCTTGATCAATTGACAGGCCAGGATCGCTCCACTCAATTGCCTCCCCGCTGGTGGCGGCAGCGAGTGACGGTTGTGGGCATTCTGACAATGAGGATTCGTTCAAGTCGGGGAGGCTGCTGCTACTCAATGAGCTAATCGGTAACATCCGCTCATCCTCGGAGAAGCTGGACGACGGTGAGAACAAGTTGAAATCTGTGTAATCGCTCGAAGATCCAGAATGTTCCAGGAAGGGGAAATTGGGTGTCCTTGCTTGCAGCTCTAGGTTAACGAGCTCGGCACCAGCAGGCGCACCAGGGTCTTGTTGAGATGACGGCGTGACCGACTTCAGCGGTGATGCAGCAGAAGAGGAGGAGGAAGACGACTGAGAGGAACTGTAGTCGGCGGTGTCGAGCAGAGAGTCGAAGTCGGGCGTGTCCGTGGGAGGGAACTGGACGAACTCGTCAAATGGGTCGTAGGACAAAGCGTTAGGATCAAAGTCCTCCAGACCAGTGAATGAGAATGTGAGATCCTGGTCAAATGATGACGATCCAGGGAATACGATCTCCGGATTCGTGGTCGTGGCTGGCAAGTGACAAGGTGGAACTGACTCTGACGACACTGCCCTCGCCTTCTTGGTGGGCTTTGGTGTGCTTTGAGGTGCTACTTGAGCAGCACCACGCTTCTTGTGGCTAGGGTCGCACCGGATCTTCTTGCGTCGGCAGTTGTCGCAGGCCTTGATGACTCTCATGAGATGAGCATGATCGCGCTGCTCCTTGGTCTTGGATCCCCGTGAGGCAGAATCGGTCACATCCAATCCGTCCTTTGTGAGGATCTTCATGCCAGGAAGATGCGAAACATCGGTAGTTTGATGTCTCGAGGGCCGGCCACTAGTCTTGGACTCTCGTCGGCGTTGCAACGAGACGCGGGATGAAGAAGATATTGATGAGGCTGAAGTGGCACTCCAGTCCCAGGAAGATGTGATGGGAGCAAAAACGCTGAAGGGGGAATTGGCTGAGTCCATGGAAGGGCTGGCCGTTGAGGGAGAAGCGGTAGCAGATGGTGCAGACACCGGGTAGAACTTGTAAGTCTGCCCCGTCATCTGAACGTGCTGGAAGAAGTCAAAAGTGATCGCAGCGCGCTTCTCGCCGGCAGAAGAAGGGCCAGGATTAAAGACGTTGATCATGTCGTCGAGCTCTTGCGATCCGAGGGCAGGGAAGAATTGCAACGGAGTGCCGAGTGTGGGCTGATACACGGAGAAGCCCTGAGGGAGAGAAAAGGGGGACTGATCGGTGGAAGCCATTTCTATATTAAAGCCGAGGATGGTCTTGTTGGGGAAGTAATCCAGTTTGGAGGACTTGACGAAGAACCCTTTTAAACAGGTTCCGACTGCGGGAGTTGGCACGCTGGGTAATGAACTAGCTGGCAAACGAGGCAACGATCATTGGTGTGTGTAAGTCCAAAGAGACTGTCAAGCGTCTACTTTTTCTCTTGAACCTACTTACTGAGTTTACAAAGACGATGAGATCCTGGAGAAGTGTCTCTGATTCTCACGAGAATCGATGGTATGAGACAAGTCAGATGCAACGTGCTACGCCAGCAGCGCACAATCTGACCACACTGTTGACTGTTTCGGGGGTCTAGAAAGTCCCAGTCTCCTGACTGACAGTTTGAACGAAGAGAGAGAGGCGATTGAAAAAGAAAGTGAAAGCCGAAACTCGTAGAGGAGGCGTGTTGCCGAGTTTCGAGAGAGAAGGGTAGGCAGCCTTGGGGTCGTAGGCTCACAGAGGTTGTGGTTTTGCCTCTCTTCAATACCTTTTCCAGCCGAATTTTCAGCTCTTCTGCGAGGCGACGACTAACTGAAGTGATCTTGAGAAGGCTTGGGGGCGGAAGAGGAAAAGCGAGGGATCGAGAGGGGAGGGAGTCACGAACGGTATTTCACTTTGAAGCATTTGTTCCATGGCGCAGCACGTCAAGGGTGGAGGAAGCTGACTCTTTCGGCGTGCTCAATCAGGACTAGTGCAGATCGGGCAAGCCAATGAGCAGAGACTAACCCAGCCACGGCCTCGATTTGAAGATGCTTCATTGGAAGCTGCGGCCCACTCCATGCACCACCCGCAATGTGCCTCCGGTGGGGGGTGTGTCTTCAATTGGTCAATGGACCGAAGGCTTCCTGGCTTCCTGCAAGAGTGACTGAATTCCTAGTCCGTAGAGTGACCTCTAATGTTACCCCAGACTCCAGCCATCTGCATGTACAGTCTAACCCCTGTATGATTTTACACGAGGTATATGACTGTGAGAACAATGATAGCTAGGCAAGAGGTATGGGGGCTCTAATATATTGACTAAAGCTTGCTAGGTCTAAATGTGTTATGCGTGCGAGTCGCTATCTTATAGCTAGCGGCTTACTAGTGTTACGTAAACCTAGCCCTAGGGCCTTGCTAGCCTATAGGGCGCGTAAGTGTACTTATTATTATAAGTAAGGCCTTATAATTACCCCCTTACTTATAGCTAGGCTTCTAAATAGCTTTTGCTAAGTACCCTATAGCTATTTACTAAGTATTAGCTAAATTAAAATAATAATAAATAATAGATAGCGCTTATATATAAATTTATTTATAACTCCCTATTATATTATAAACTTTTTCCTCTAGTAAATATAGTTATCCTTAATTAACCTTATTTATACTTTATTTACCTTAACTCTTTAACTCTTAATTTATATTCTTTTACTATAAAGCTAGATATAATTTACTTCTATATTGTTATGGACTGGCCCCTAGGCGACTGCGATAGGGCGTTAATATAGTATTAAGAGACTTAAGGAGGAAAAGGGGAAGGAGAAAAGGCTATCCCTAGTAGCGCCCCTTATACCCCCTTAGCTTCTTATATAAGCTCCTCCTTACTTATTCTTACTTACCCTTACCCTTCCTTCTATTTATAATATACTTAGGTAAAGCCTAAGCCCTTATATATGCTCTTACTTAGGCATGTCTAATAAGTCCCCTTTTTATAATAGTCCTGTAAATTATCCTATAGGTAATTAATCCTATTCCCTACTTATTATTATTAGGTACGTAATGTATCTGCCTCACTAGCTATTACATAGTGATAATAACTGCCTTACTTCTATGCCTTAGTTTTATAGTGTATGTAATACGTTTACCTTGCTAATCTATTATTTATTATAGTCTCTAGCCCTGCCCTTACTAGTTTATTAATTACCTAATATAGGTTTAAAACTATATATAAATATCTTACTTAGTTCCTTCCTATATCTTACCTTCCCTTATATAACACTATCCCTTTACTATTATAATTTTATTATACCTTCCCCTTTATCCTATTAGACTCTCTTTCTTAGATAATTATTTTCCTATTAGAATATACCTTATAATCTAACTAACCCTTCTTTGCCCCTAGCCACTCCTATAATACCCTTAGCCTATTCTATTAGTAAGTTCCTTATAAAAAGTAACTTAGATAATAAATAATATACTACTCCCTAATTAGTTTAGTGCCCTTATAGGCTATATATAAAATAGGCCCTTATTACTAGTATTCTAGAATATTATCTACCTAAATCTAGAGAATTATACCCTTTATATTAGAGATAATACCTTACCTATATATAGTACACTAGGCTTTTATTTACTAACCCTTATCTCTATTATATAATAAAGGATATTAAGGTAAAGATTACCTTAGGTATATATATTATTAAACCTAGAGTCCCTAAAACTTTAGAAATAAAAAAGAAAATACCTATACTATTCTAAAGGTATTACTACCTTATTAGTTAGTAAAACTCCCTTCTTACTTAAGCTTAGTTTAATTTAGCTCCTATTTAGTTAGCCCTTAGGGTATCCCTTATTACTAATACTACTATAATAAATATAACTAGTCTTAAAGTTACCCCTTTTATTAGCACTAGCCCTTTAGCTAGCTATAGTATAGCTTACTCTATATAGTAAGCTATAAGTATTTTATTCTAATAGAACTAATAAGTTATTAGTAAACTAACTATAATATATAAAGAGATATATAAGTAATTTACTACGCTTCTTTAAGCTTTAATGCCTTATTACTAGGATAAAATCTAGTAATATATTTAAATTACTAGGTTAAGTAATAAATCTCCTTCTTATTACTACTAGTAACTTTTATACCTCCCCTCTATAATAGGTCTAACTTATAATTATATTCTTAGAGCCTTAGAAGCTAGCTATTCTCTAGCTAGAAATAATACTCCTTCCCCCCTTAGTTATTCTTCTCTTACTTACTACTCTCTTACTAAGTCTTCTATTATACCCCCTCTTATATATACTCCTTATACTAACCCTATTTACACTATTTAAGTCCTAGGTTATGCCTAAGGTAAATAAGGTAAATAACTTATTATACTATAACTATTACCTAGTAATAATAATACTATAGCTATAGTAGTAGTAATATAACTCTAGATAGAGGTAGTGTACCCTTACTTATCTTCTCCTAGTAATTTAGGTAATAACTTAATAGATAATTATCCTTATTAAGTAGTAGTAGTAAAATATAGTAGTTTAGCGCTTTAGGTGCTTATAGGAGTCTTTATAGGTATATAAGTCTTTTAAAATTAATTTAGTCTATTATTATATTATATATCTCCCTATTTTACCTTAAACTTATTAAGGGCCTATATCTATACTATATTCTTTAATAGTTTCTATATAGGCTATATATAACCTACTTACTTAATAAGTATATTATATCTCTTACCCTAGCCTAGGGTATTCTAAGCTACTAGAATTTACTTAACCTAATATTTCTTAATAAGTTTATTATTACTCTTTATAAGGACTTATTTTAGTCCTAGATAAGAGTCCTAAAGCTTCTAACTAAGGAGAGAGTCCTTTATAGTGTATTTAATAAGGTTTATATAGAAAACTAGGTAAATACCTCTTAGGATATTAAGCCACACTATAAGTAGTATTAGGACTTCTATAACTATATACTTTGCTACTACCTAATTAAGTTTCTATAAGAGGTAGTTAGTTTTAATGTTTTTAAGTAAAAGCTATACCTTATCTCTAACCTAAAACTATTTTACTAGCTAATATAAAGTAAATATAGTATCTTACTGCCTTTATTATATATAGGCTATTATAGCTTATACTAGATAAGTACCCTCCTAGAGGTGCTTAAGAAACCACATTACTTACCCCTTTAGTGTTATTATAAAAGCAAATATATTTAGTAGTAACTAGACTAGCTCTAGGTTATAGCTATATAGTAGCTTATTTAGGCTAACTCCTATTATAGAAAATAGCCTATTATTAATTATAAGCTAGTAAGTAGCTAGATATTCTAGCTAGTTAAACTATAAGAAAAAGACTATAATATATAGTATTACTTATACCTCTTAGTTTACTTACTTTATACTACTATTAGTCTATAGGTAATATAATATAGAAAGTAACTAATTAATCCTAACTAAGGAGCATAATATTATCTAAAACTTTCCTAACTAATCTAAACTATAATCTATAATAATTAATTAAGGAAACCCCTTAAACTACTACTAAACTATTTTAAACCTCTTTATATATTCCTTAGCTCCTATAGAAGTTATAGCCTTAAGCTAAATAAATTTAAAGAGTTAATCTATAATAACTATTAGGTATTATAGCTTTTCTAGGGATAGTGCTAGTAAGTTTATTATAAAGTTAATAGAGATTTATAACTAAAACTAGTTAAGAATAAGTAAAGGCTTTAGTAAGCCCTAGTGTTATTAATAGCTCTTATAACTACTATAGTAATAATAGTTATAAATAAACCTAGTGATATCTTATAATATCCTATTCTAGTAAAACTACTATTATAAGATTTAGAATATAGTATTATAGCCTAGGTGCCTTACTACTAGTAAATTATAGTATTACTATATTAGGGTTATTATAAGAGGCTCTTACACTAGGACCTAGGTATAGCCCCTAAACTAGAGCGCCCTATAAGCACTTATAGAATAATCTACTACTTACTCTCTTATAAGTGCCTTAATAGGAAACCTCTAGGCCCCTTCCTAGATAGCCTTTAATTAGATACTATATATAAGGTTAGAGATAATAGCCTAGTCCTATAAGGTCTAAAGGTATTTAGTAGTAAAGAGAACCTTACTAGCTAGTAGTAGTGCTATACTACTATTATCCTACTATCTATCTAGTGTTAGTAAGAGCTATGTAATAGTAATAGGTTATAGGATATATCCTATTCTAGAGGTTACCCTTTCCTAGTCTTACTCCCTTTAAGAAAGAGTATTAGGCTATTATACCTATATACTAGGTTTATACTAGAGGTAGAAATTAAATAGCGTAAGTATATTTGCCTATTAAGCTTACTACTCTAATATTAACTAGGGAGTTATAAAGTACTCTAGGTTCTTATAGTCTATATAGATTATAAATAGACTAGAAACGCCCTATAGCTTAGCTAACTATGCCTTAAGGTATAAGATAATAGCTAATAATTCCTTATTATAAATTATATAGTTCTTTTATAAGGTTATAAGGCTAGTGAAGTAGTAGGTAACTAGGTATATAACGCTATCCTAGCCTTACTAGGAAAGGCATTCTCTAATAGCTATTCCTAAATAATTAGCTTTTACTACTATAAGGAGATCTAGGTCCTATTATACTAGTACTAGGTATGTAATAAAGGTATTTTTTAGCCTATTAAAGGTATTATTCTCTTTAGGTCCTTATTAAAAAGGGATATTTCTCTTAGTTAATTATATTAGTAGTGCTACTAGTTCTAAAAAGTTACTAATAAAGTTATAGTAAAAGTTAGTAAACCCTAGGAAGCTATAGACCCCCTAAAGTTTTATTAGGGCTACTTACTCCCTAATAGCTATAACCTTTGCTAGGTCTAGATAGATAAAATAACTTACTATAATAATATATCCTAGGTATTAAACCTCCTTTATTATAAATATAGACTTATTAAGGTCTAAGTATAAACCTATAGCCCTTAGGTAGCCTAATATTAACTAGACCTTAGCTATATAGTCTTTCCTTAATCCCCCTAAGTAAACTAAGATATTATCTAAGTATACTATAATAAAATCCCCTAATATATCCCCTAAGGACTTATTAATATAATATTAGAATATTACTAGTGCACTAGCTAGGCTAAAGGGGCACACTAGCTACTTAAATAGCCTAAACCTAGTTTAAAACGCTATAAGGTGCTCCTAGCCCTTAGTAATCTATAGCTTATAAAACACTATATAAATATTTACCTTTATAAACTAGTGTGCCTAGGATAAGGAATAGAGTGTCTCCTTAATTAATAGAAAAGAATAGTAATCCTATGCTATTATCTTATTAAGAGTGTAATAGTCTACGTAAAAACGCTAACTCTTATTAGCCTTTTTAATAAGGAGAACTAGAGCTATAGCTAATAATAAGCTAGTATAAATCTAACCCTTATCTATTAAGTTTATAATCTAGTGCCTAACCTCTAGAAGCTAGTCCCTTAGTATATTATATAGTAGTCCCTAAGGGAGTATTAGTTTAGACTTATCCTAATTCTTATATAAGTATATATAATAATTAAGGGACCCTTAATAAGGGGGTAGGCTATTAGCTCTAGCCTTATTAAAAAGGTCCGTAAAGTTAGCTAACTCCTTAGGTAATGTTAATATGTCTAGGCTATTAGGCTTTATCCTAGGCACTATAATCTATAGTACTATTATTATCTCCCTAAGGCTTATAGTAATAAATATTATAGAAGTGTCCTTCCTATAGTGTGCCTAGCGCGCTTCTATAGCATATAAGGACCTAATAATCCCCTATACTAGAGTCTTTACTCTATGTGTAAAGGCTTTAGAGATATATAAGCCCTTTACTACTCTAATAACTAATTACTATCTTACTACGTAAATAACTATATTATAATATTCTAGCTATAGTATCCTAAGTATAATATCTTATATAAGGCCTAGGATAATATATAAATATACTAATAATTCCTAGCTATTAATATCTATTCTAGTGTGTACTATATAGGTAATTAAGGAGGTGTTCTCCTATACCCTTTTTCCCTTTCTTTCTATTTTTACTATAGTCTAGACATGCTTTCTCTTTAGTAAATATATAAGCTCTAGGCTAAACTATTTTACTACTAACTTGCTTATAGCACTATAATAATTATAACTATAATTAATCTAGATATTAATATAATAATATATATTAAAGAGTATAGAAATTAAAAATAGTAGTTAGTCTATATATTATACTATATCCCGCTTTAACTCTATATAGCTTAAATAGTTATCTTATATTATAGTATATAGTTAGCTTACTTACCCTTATATAAGACTTTACTTAAGGGCTACTTATTTTCTATAGGGAGAATGTTTACCTCCTTATTTACGCTTTCCTTATTCACTCTATATAAGTTAATGCTAACCTATAGGTAGTAGGGTAAGAGAAATATATACTCCTAAATATAGTAGTCCTTAGATTTATATTATAGGTAGTATCCCTCCTAATAGCGTTTAGCTAACTTTACTTCTAATACTTATTTAGCCTATTATATATTTATAGTAAGCTTTAGACCCTTCTCTTTCTTAACTAGCCTATTTTATTTTCCTAATTAAGTCCTTATTACACGCACCCTAGTTATTAGTATATTACCCTTATAATTAATCTAAGGTATAAGTTTAGCTAGCTATAGTTTATGTTAGGACTAGTACTTATCCTCTATAGTAAGGGCCTTAATATTAACTATAATCTTATAATACTATATAATAGCTATATGCCACACGCTCTAGCTAATACCCTAGCTTATGCTAATTTCTCTTAAACACTTATTAAGCGCTTATTAAAGCTTTACTAGCTTTATATTATCCCCCTAATAATCCTCTCTTACTAATAAAAGCTTCTCTATAAAGCAAATAAAGAACGCGGAAAATAGCTCCCCTAGGCCCTATTCTATCTAGTTAAGCTCTATAAGGGCTATCTCCTATCTATATAAATTAGAGAACATAGACCTAAGGTATTCTAGGAATTTAGCTAGGTTAAAATTATAAGTATTACCTTATTTAAAGAAAGTAATTACCTAGGACTAGACTTTAGAGAATAAGTTTTAGTAAATAAATATTTACCTATTTTTATTAGTTCTAATAAAGTCCTTATTTACCTATAGCTTATGTTTTATTAGGAACCTCTATATAGCAAATAAGGCCTTATTACTATTATATAGGTTACCTATAGGGATAGGTTTTTATTTTACCTTAGGTATAGTTAAGACTAGGTTAGAGGTAGGAGGTAAAGTAAGGTTAACTATTAGGGCACTAGGTTAGGCTATAATAGGTAGTTAGGTTAAAGGTCCTATAGTATTTGTAGCTACTTATTATTGTGTGGCTAGAATTGTGACCTCTCAAGACCTCTCTCACAAGACCACAGGCCTCTAGACCTCGGCATCGTCGGATCTATCGGCATCGCCGGATTAATCGGATCCCTAGTCATGTGACTATCTAGCTAGATAAAATCCCTAGATTCCCTCCCCTTTCATAGAAAATCAACTCTCCCTTTGTTGCCTTTGGCTTGGATTGTTCAATGGATAAGATAACCTAGCATTGTGTTTAACCTAACAAGATGAATTTGACCTGACATTGAAAAGAGACCTCTTTCGGCTTGGATCCTCGCGATGGATCGCAAATATCGCAGACCTAGATCCCGTTATCTAGGTTCCGGCTTTGATATCGTTGAATTCGTCAGTATCGTCAGCATCGTCAATATCATCGTTTTTATCGTTATCATCAGCTTCGTCATCGAGACTGTCTTTTCCGTCGTTTTGGGGTGTTGTTTTTCCCCCGACAAATTATTAGAGGCGTATAAGCTCTGCTATTTGCTTATTAAGCATAAGTTAAAGCATCTTAAATTAGGCCTATTAAGCTACTAGTGGTGCTATAGCATTAGATAGGGGGGTTATTATCCCCTAGCTAGGTTAGTCTTGTAGTTAAAGCATGTCTGCTATATCTATTAATATATCTATTAGTATTTCTATTATATCTTTTAGTAGTTATTATAAAGGACTAAAGGAAGTCTCTTAATTATTATAGACTAGCCCCTAGGTAACTGTAATAGGGCGTTAATATAGTATTAAGAGACTTAAGGAGAAAAAGGGGAAGGAGAAGAGGCTATCCCTAGTAGCGCCCCTTATACCCCCTTAGCTTCTTATATAAGCTCCTCCTTACCTGTTCCTGCTTGCCCCCACCCTTCCTTCTATCCGCAATATGCTTGGGCAAAGCCCAAGCCCTTACATATATTTACTTATATATACACTATCTTTAGACTAAGTACCTAGACTTTAAGAAGCACTTACTAATTAAGATTCTTTTACTACTAATTATATATAGTTTTCTCTATTCTTTAGTTAGTATAGTAGCTAAAGGAAAATAATTAAAATATTATATTTAGTGTAATAAATATAGTAATATATATAAGATAGTAAGTTACTTAGTATTTTATTATCCTATAGCTATAAATTACTAACTTTTCTATACTAGGCTATACTAACTTTAGCTAGTAACTTCTAGGACCTTTTAGTTATTTATAAATAAGTTTAAGCCCTTATAGATATTACTATTACTACTAAGGATAAGGAGAGTATCCCTATGTTTTTAGATATAACTTACTATAGCTTTACTATATATATCTTAAACTTAGTAATAGGTTTTAACTATACTAATACTATATATTATATTACCTTTAGGCTAACTAGTATTATAAAGGCATATTAAGTGTATTAAGTTACTTATTTTTTACCTATTTCTTACTAACCTTTCTATATAGGCTACCTCTATCTTATACTAAAACTATCTAGTTTTATAGTAGTAACTATAAGTTTCCTTAGTAGCTATAGCTCCCTTTCTCTCTTTTTTAGTTTATATATAGCTTTCCCTTATTCTTTTACTTAGTCTTTACTAACTTTTCTATAGGAGAACCCTAAGGATACTATATCTATCTAGGAGGTAAGAATAGTTCTTTAGCTCTAGCCCTCTAACCCTAGGTATATAGCCTAGGTTATAGTGGTTTATTACTTTTACTATGCTATAGAGAAAGTAATTTAGGGTAATAAAAACTAGGCAAAGTATGGCTTTAATAGCTAAACTATAGTCTCCTATATAGGGGCTATAATAGAGGGTTTTCCTATTATTTTACCTATACTTTAGGCGTGTTTTCCTTTATTATTTAGTAGTATAACCTAGGCCTTTAGGTAATAGTTTTTATAGTAACTAATAAGGTTAGGCCTTTTCTATAGTATATTTATATTCCTTTATTAGTACCTTAATCCTATATTACTATCTTTATTACTAAACTTACTTAGTAACTAGTAAGGTTAGGTCTTTTCTATAGTATATTTATATTTCTTTATTAGTGCTTTAATTCTATATTACTACCTTTCTTACTAGACTTACTTTAGTAAAATGCTTAAATTATATATTAAGTGCCTTTTATATTATTTACTAGAACCTATTAGTTATATTTACTTAGCTAACCCTTTTATTTTACTAGGTATTTATTACCTTTATAGGTCTTCTTATAATCCTTAACCTCCTTAACTTTATACTTATTATCTTTATTCTTTAAGTCTAGTATTAGTATTTCCTTATCTTTAGTGTCTTTATAGTAATTCTATAGCTTTAATAGGCTAATATAAAATATATTATATAGCTAACTATATTTTTTAGGTAATATAAGTCTATATACTTATTTTCCTATAGTATTAAGTACTTAAAATAATCTAATAAATCTAGGGGTTAGCTTTTATTTTATATCCTTAAGCCTAATATTCTTTACTAATAATAGTACTAGGTTACCTCTTTTTAGTGTTAATAGCTAGTAATACTAGTTATAATACTTTACTTAAGTCTTAGTAGCTTTTACCTAGTTTTACTTTAGTTACTCTTTAACTTTATATAGCTTTATAATATATATATAAGCTTTTAGTACCTTCCCTTTTTTAGTCTTATCCCTAAGAGCTAGGTAAAACTTAGGTAAATAGCCTATAAGGGAGTAATTAGAAGAGTAACCTATAGTCCTATTTACTATATTATTATAGGTAAATTAGGCTATTAGAAGTAGCTTAGGCTATATTTATTAGTTATTAGCTATAAAGTATTAAAGGTAATGCTTAAGTACTTAGTTTATTTTCTTTATTTACTTATTAGTTTAGGGGCAGAGTATTGTTTGTAGTTAGTGTAGTGTGATTTGTAGTTTTTACATTTAATTTTATATCTAGCTTATTATTAAAGATACTACTCTAAAAATTACGTAATCGTATAGATATAAATTCTAATAAAAATAGTATATTAAAAAGTGAGTCTAAAAGTGGGTTGTTCAGCCGTAAATTACAAACACTACATTTGTAGTGTATTTGTAGTGCTAAAATGTAGTGAAATGTAGTTTTTTTAATTTATAGGCGAAGGGCCCACTTTTAGGCCCACTTTTATATACAACTACATTGTAGTTTTTTAGCTATCTACCTAAAAAAACAAGTTTTATATCTATATATATTTTCTACGATTAGATATATATTATTTGTTAAATGGAAAATACACTACAAATCAATTGTAGTGCAATACTCTGTTTAGGGGTAAAACGCTATAAAAAGCCTTTACTTTATATATAATAAGTAGTATAGGTTTAACTAGAATTAGCTTATAAAGACTAATCCCCTATTAGATATAATGCCCTCTAGTGCCTTAAACCTTAGTTTAATCTCCTTATAGAAAAGCTTTACTAGTTTAGCTATATTAATTATTATAGTTATAAGTAAGAAAATAGAATACTTAGTAAATTAGTCTATAATTACTAGGATTATATTAGTTTCTTATTTACTTACTTAGGTAATAGGTAATCCTATAATAAAATCTATTAAGATTTTTACCTATAGTTACTATAGTATTAGTAAGAATTTAAGGTTTCTATATAGGTAATGCCTTCTAGCTATTACTTACTAGTAAACCCTATAGCTTATAATATAGTTAGATACTAACTTACTTATACCTAGCTACTAGAAGTAATACTTTAATAGCTTAAGAGTGTATTTAATCCTAAAGTAACTTACTAGTAAATTATTATAGTGTAGCTATAAAAGCTTCTATTATAAGATAGGCTCCTAGGGAATAACTACCTAGTCTTAGTATATTAGGAGACCCCTTATACTATATAACTATAGACTAGCTTTTCCCTTACCTCTTACTAGGGAATTATTAATCTTATTACTTTACCTCTATAAAACTAAATCTTAATCCTATACCTTCTATAGTAATTACACTAATAGTTTATTTAGCCTAGATTAGTAAGGATTTAGTAGTATAATAGTCTCCTATATCTCTTATACTACGCTAATATCTTAGATATATACTACCTTCTCCTAGAAATTACCCTTATTTAGCTAATCTTTTACTAGACTTATAGTGGCTACTTAGCCTCTTAACTAGGCTACTCTAGCCTCTAGAGCTCTCTTTATAGTAGCTAGGGTATTTTCCTTCCCTAAAGGTATCTTACTAAGCCTCTTTACTAAGACTAGGGTATTTTCCTTCTCTAAAGGTATCTTATTATATTTTCTTTAATATATTAAGACTAGGGTATTTTCCTCCCCTAAAGGTATCTTACTATATCTTCTCTTATATATTAGTATCTTTTCTTTTACTAGTTTTTTAGTAGCTACTATTTTCTTCTAAAGCTTTAGTAAAAGTGCCTTATTTATTATAGGTTTATCTTTATAATTAGACTATCTTAATAGTGTATTTACTAGGTTACTTTTCCTAGGTCTATGCCTAATTATAAAGTAAAAGGGGTAGAGAAATATATACTATCTAGCTTACCTCCTATTTAGCTTCTATTACCTTATAAAAGTCTATAAGTTATAGTAATCTAATAGGACTTTTACTAGGGTTACTATACCTTTAATATAGTGTTACTAGTATTTAAATAACTTTACTATAGTAAGTAGCTTCTAGTTTACTATACTATAATTATATTTAGTATTTATAAACTTCCTTAACTAAAATACTATAGGATATTATTAGCCCTTATTATCCTATTAAGATAAGATTCCTACTATTATAAAGACTAAAGTATTTATCTTAATATATACTAGCTAACTTAAGTTATAATAATAGAGAAAAGGTGCCTATTAAAAGGCATCCTTTAGCTAGTTAAACACTAGCTATTCCCTTTCTCTAAATATAAACTTCCTAGTTTAAATACTATTTTAACTACCTTTTATTAGTATATATAAGGCAGAGCATTGCATTACATTACATTACACATTACATTACATTACATTACACCTCCCCTTTACACATTACATTACATTACATGTAATTATTTGTAATTATTTTTCATTTTTTAATATTATAGTTATATAATTAGATATTAATAGTAAGAAATATAATTTAACTATTAGAAAGTATATATTAGGTGTAGAAAAATATAAATAAGGTCTAATTACTATACTTACCTTAATTATAACTAATATAACTAATAAAACTAATAGAACTTATCTCTTAAGCTTATTTTTAATAAAAAAAACCTATAACTAAGTAAATAAGCTATAATATAATTAATTAAAACTAATTTTTAGACTTATATTAAAAAGGTAAGTCTAAAATATATAGTTATAATAATACTATTTTTGTTACTATAGCTAGTATTGTTTTTAATATCTCTCTTTTAAGAAAATATTATATAATAAAGTAAAGAAGTTATAACTAAGTAAAAGGTAAAACTAATAAGACCTACTTTTATACTTACTTTTATAAAATTACTTTTCTTAAGTAAAAATTATAAATATAAGTAAAAAAGCTATAGATAGGTTACTAATATCTATAAGGACCCACTTATAGACTCACTTTTATAAAATAACTCTTATTAAGTAAAAATCATAAATTTAAGTAAAAAAAGCTATATATAAGTTACTAATATCTATAAGGACCCACTTATAACTCCACTTTTATAAAACTACTTATATTAAGTAAAAATCATAAATCTAAGTAAAAAGAGCTATATATAAGTTACTAATATCTATAAGGACTTACTTATAGACCCACTTTTATAAAATAACTCTTATTAAGTAAAAATCATAAATCTAAGTAAAAAAAGCTATATATAAGTTACTAATATTTATAAGGACTTACTTATAAACCCACTTTTATAAAATAACTCTTATTAAGTAAAAATCATAAATCTAACTAAAAAAAGCTATATATAAGTTACTAATATCTATAAGGACTCACTTATAGACCCACTTTTATAAAACTACTTATATTAAGTAAAAATTATAAATCTAAGTAAAAAGAGCTATATATAAGTTACTAATATCTATAAGGACCCACTTATAGACCCACTTATATAAAACTACTTATATTAAGTAAAAATCATAAATCTAAGTAAAAAAAGCTATATATAAGTTACTAATAGTTATATAGACCTACTTTTAGACTTACTTTTAGACTTACTTTTAGAAGAAACTATATAACTAAGTAAGGAAGCTAAAGATAATAAATATTATTAAACTTACTTTTAAAGCTTATTTTTTATTATCTTTATATTAAGGAAAATATATTATATATATTATATATATTTATTATAGAATATTTTAGTCCTTTCTAAGTAGCTTTTCTAACAGTTTTTACTTTTCCTTTTGCTTAAAAAACCTAAAATATTAACATAATTATTTATAATTATAATAAAATAGCTAAATATTTAGAAACTCCTTTATTTTATAAATTAAAATATTCTCTTTATAATAAGATACTTATATATATTAATATATTATTATTAGAGTTTTAGTCTTATTTATATATAATAAAAAAAGATTTCTTTAAGGTAATTATTATATTTAAAGTAAAGAAAGTATATTAAAAGTAATAGTAAATCTAAAAAAAAAGTTCTTAGAGTATAATAACCTTTAGAATATAAAGAAAAAATAACTTTATAGTTAATAATTAAGATATACTATATTTAGCTACTATATACCTATAATTAGGTTAATAGTCTAAAGGAGCTTAAACTTTAAAAGTTTATAACTAAATAACTAAATAATAAGAATATAAAAGGCTTATACTAAGTTAATAAAAAAAATTATAAAGAAAATTATAAGATATTAATATTCCCCACTTTTGTTTCTCCCTAACATTACATCTGTAATGAATGTAATGTATTGTAATGTAATGTGTAATAATTACACATTACATTACATTACATTATACATCCAAACCCCAAATATTACATTACATTACATTACATTACATTACATTACATTACATGCTCTGATATAAGGGTATTATAATCCTAGAGTATTAGTAAATAAACCTTTAGTAAAAGTTATAGAATCCTAGGAAAGACTATATATCTTTAAAGCTTATAAGCTCCTTTTAGTCTTAGATTATATTAACTCTATATATATTTATTAAAATACTATTAACTAATAAGATAAACTATAGGAATTTTACTAATTCCTAGTAAAATAAACACTTTAAGGGTTTTATATATAGCTTTACTAACCTTATATATTCTAGGACTTCCTTAATATATATAGTGTGCTTCTCTTATATTTTTAAGAAGATAAGGATATTATCTAAATACACTATATAAATAGTGTTTACTAGCCTATATAGCGCTTTATATATATAGCTCTAAAAAGTAACTAGGGCATTAGTTAGCCTAAAGGGTATTATAAGATATTTATAGTGTCTATAATAGGTATAAAACATAGTCTTCTATTTATTACTCTCTTTAATATAGATTTAATAGTAAGTATCCTTAATATTAATCTTTAAGAAGTAGTAGGCTCCTTAGCACTAGTTTAGGATCTCTAAAATTAGGGGGAGAGTGTAGTAATTCTTCTATATTACTCTATTAAGTCCTTAATAATTTATATATAGTTAAAGCGTTCTATCCTTCTTTAGCATAAATAGGATAAGCACGCTTATTGTTACGATACGAAATGTATGATATAAAGAATGTGAAGGTGATGGTTCGATTCAACTAGCTAGAGGTTAGAGCTATCGTCTAATATAGGGGTTCTAGGTCACGTGCTAGCCACATCTAAGGTCTTGTGGCATTGACAGGCCACATCCTAAGGTGACAGGCTAACTGTTAATTCTAGCACGTAACACTTATAAGGCTCTTAGAGGGTCTTATCTAGCCTTTTTATAGGTTTTTATTAATGTATTTACAAAGCTCCTTTAACTTGCTTTAGGAGAGAGGGTAAATTAGTCTATATAGGGGCATGGCCCTAGGTATTAGGTTAATTACGTGATTAGTCTCCTTTCTTAATAGTAAACTACTTGCCTTATCTGCTATAAATATATCTTTAAACTTATATAGTTCCTTAGGGATATCTTTAATAGTTTTATATGCTTTTGCCTCCTTATTATCTTTAAGGGTAATAAACTTATTTTCTATAACCCCTATAATAGTATATATAATAGCCTTATTACACATTACCTTTATAAACTTATAGGGAGTTATAAGTAAAAAGGCTATTTTCTTTTTCTTAAATCACTACTTTTATAAGTATAAATAAAGATATATGTGTTCCTTTATAAGTATATGTATTCCTATTAAGATAGGGCTTCCCCTTACTCTTAGGTCTTTATTTATAGCTATATATAGTAACTTAAGGTCCTTTTCTTCCCCTCTTAAGTCTTTAATTATAATAGGTACCTTATAGATATTATATTAAGAGACTATAAGGGCCCTTACTACCTAGAGAATAGGTGCTATAGCCTTAGCCTAATTAAGCTTATGATTCCTTATAAATTTAACACTAATAATATTAAGCTTAGCGTAGCTATCTAAATCTACCACTATTTTAATATCTTTATACTTATAAATAGTAACTAGTGTATAAAATTAATGCCTAGTTAGTACCTTAGTATTTAAGGTAAAGGTAAGGGCCTTTACTTTTACCTTAAAAAGTTTCCCTAGCTATCTTAGAGGTCTTTCCTTAGCTTATTATACCTATTTATAAGGTAGTCTAGGCTATTATAGTTAAAATATTATCTTTTATCCCTAACTTTACTATTATTTAGGTATATAATTAGGCCCTTTTCCTAGTCTTTATTCCTTTAATCCTTATAAGGCTTATAACCTTAGGGTAAGTTATTTCTATAATATTAGGGATTCTTATATAGTCCTTTATCTCCTACAGAGTATTGTTTGTAGTGTAGTTAGTGTAGTTTTTAGGAAAAATTTGTATTTGTAATGTAGTTTTTTTTTTCTTATAGTTAATATATTATAGTTTTTTTTTTTTTATAGTTAGTATAGTGTAGTTTTTTTTTTTTATAGTGTAGTATATTGTAGTTTTTTTTTGCTTGTAGTGTAGTGTAGTTAGTGTAGTTACTAACTACACTAACTATAAAAACTACAAATGTAGTGTTAGTAAAAAAAAAAGTAGGCCTTTTTATTATATAATGTTATTATAAGGATTAAAAGAAAGCTAGTTATATAGAAGCTTTTATTATTACCTATTTTACTTAATTAGTTATAGAATTTATAATATTTACCTTTTTTTAAGGATTTTACTATAACTAGGGTTATTTATAATATTATACCTTTTTAATAATACTATTATACTTATTACTTTATTTTACTAATATAACTTTAAGAAAAACCTTCTAATTATTTTATTTACTATTATTATTAATTATTTTATATTTTTATTATTAATTTAATTAAAAAATACCCTAAACTAATATAATTAAATTAAATTAGAAATCTAAATAAATATATAAAAGTTAATAGAATATATACTTAGTACTTTAATATTATTATTAATATAATAAGAACTTAAAAAAAGCTTAAACTATTTATTTACTATTTAAACTAATTAAATATTACTTTAAGCTTTATAATTCTAAAGCTTTAAGAAGTTATATATAGTAACTTTATATATATTATTACTATAATATATAAAGAAAGAATATAATAAACTAATATTTATAGTATATTAATAAATAACTAATAGTATTATTTTAATTACCTTATATAGCTTAATTAAGCTATAAAAAATAATTTTAACTTATTTTTAAAAATAATACTAGGACTTAGTTTTATATAATATACTATACTTATTATAAAAGGTAGTTAAAGTACTAGGACTAGCTATATAATTAGCTATTTAGTAAAAAGAATATATATATACTTATTATAAAAGCTTTAATAACCTTAATTACTATTATTTTACTTTTATTATTATTTTAAAAAAATATAAAAGAGAAAACATTTTTATAATATTAATATTTTTAAAAACCTTAAAATACTAAGTTATTAAAAATAATAGCTTTTACTATAGTAATTTACTTATAATTACTAGTATTTATATTTAAGTTATTTATTAGTTATTTATTTTTTATTAAACTTTAACACTAATAATATTATAAGTAATCTTAGTAATATAAGTAATATTAGTAATCTTAGTAATACTAGTAATATTAGTAATATTAGTATTATAAGCTATTATAAGCTATTATAAGCTATTATAAGCTATTATAAGCTATTATAAGCTATTATAAGCTATTATAAGCTATTATAAGCTAGTATAAGCTAGTATAAGCTATTATAAGCTATTATAAGCTATTATAAGCTAGTATAAGCTAGTATAAGCTATTATAAGCTATCTTTAGCTATCTTAAGCTATCTTAAGCTATTATAAGCTATCTTAAGCTAGTATAAGCTAGTATAAGCTATCTTAAGCTATCTTAAGCTATTATATACTATTATAAGCTAGTATAAGCTATTATAAGCTATTATAAGCTAGTATAAGCTAGTATAAGCTATCTTAAGCTATCTTAAGCTATCTTAAGCTATCTTAAGCTATCTTAAGCTATTATATACTATTATAAGCTAGTATAAGCTATTATAAGCTATCTTAAGCTATCTTAAGCTATCTTAAGCTATTATAAGCTATCTTAAGCTAGTATAAGCTATTATAAGCTATTATAAGCTATAATAAGATATAATAAGCTACTTATATTAAGTTTACTAGTAGTTCTTTTTATAGTTTTTTTAAAATAAGTAATAATAATAATTTATAGAAATAGTAAATAATATAATAAGAAGGTTTTTCTTTAAGTTATATTAGGGAAATAAAGTATTAAGTTAAATAGTATTATTAAAAAAGTATAATATTATATATAACCTTACTTAGTTATAATAAAATTATAAAAATAATATAATATTATAAATTCTATAACTAATTTAATAAAATAGGTAATAATAAAAGCTTTTATATAACTAGCTTTCTTTTAACCTTATAAATACTAATAACTAATAAAAAGTCTAATACTATATTTATAGTATTTATAGTTAGTGTAGTTTAGGAAAAAAAATTTGTAGTATAATATATTATAGTTTTTTTTTTTTATAGTTAGTATAGTGTAGTTTTTTTTTCCTTATAGTTAGTATAGTTTGTAATGTAGTGTAGTTTATAGTATAGTTACTACACTACACTACAAATACTACACTACACTACACGTTTTAGTGCAATACTTTGCTAAAGAGTAAGCAAAGGCCTAAGTATTTAGGAGATTAGAGTATTACACTAAAACATGTAGTGTAGTGTAGTATTTGTAGTGTAGTGTAGTAACTACACTATAAACTACACTACACTATAAACTACACTAACTATAAGGAAAAAAAAACTACACTATACTAACTATAAAAAAAAAAAACTATAATATATTATACTACAAATTTTTTTTCCTAAACTACACTAACTATAAATACTATAAATATAGTATTAGACTTTTTATTAGTTATTAGTATTTATAAGGTTAAAAGAAAGCTAGTTATATAAAAGCTTTTATTATTACCTATTTTATTAAATTAGTTATAGAATTTATAATATTATATTATTTTTATAATTTTATTATAACTAAGTAAGGTTATATATAATATTATACTTTTTTAATAATACTATTTAACTTAATACTTTATTTCCCTAATATAACTTAAAGAAAAACCTTCTTATTATATTATTTACTATTTCTATAAATTATTATTATTACTTATTTTAAAAAAACTATAAAAAGAACTACTAGTAAACTTAATATAAGTAGCTTATTATATCTTATTATAGCTTATAATAGCTTATAATAGCTTATACTAGCTTAAGATAGCTTATAATAGCTTAAGATAGCTTAAGATAGCTTAAGATAGCTTATAATAGCTTATACTAGCTTATAATAGTATATAATAGCTTAAGATAGCTTAAGATAGCTTAAGATAGCTTAAGATAGCTTAAGATAGCTTATACTAGCTTATACTAGCTTATAATAGCTTATAATAGCTTATACTAGCTTATAATAGTATATAATAGCTTAAGATAGCTTAAGATAGCTTATACTAGCTTATACTAGCTTAAGATAGCTTATAATAGCTTAAGATAGCTTAAGATAGCTAAAGATAGCTTATAATAGCTTATACTAGCTTATACTAGCTTATAATAGCTTATAATAGCTTATAATAGCTTATACTAGCTTATACTAGCTTATAATAGCTTATAATAGCTTATAATAGCTTATAATAGCTTATAATAGCTTATAATAGCTTATAATAGCTTATAATAGCTTATAATACTAATATTACTAATATTACTAGTATTACTAAGATTACTAATATTACTTATATTACTAAGATTACTTATAATATTATTAGTGTTAAAGTTTAATAAAAAATAAATAACTAATAAATAACTTAAATATAAATACTAGTAATTATAAGTAAATTACTATAGTAAAAGCTATTATTTTTAATAACTTAGTATTTTAAGGTTTTTAAAAATATTAATATTATAAAAATGTTTTCTCTTTTATATTTTTTTAAAATAATAATAAAAGTAAAATAATAGTAATTAAGGTTATTAAAGCTTTTATAATAAGTATATATATATTCTTTTTACTAAATAGCTAATTATATAGCTAGTCCTAGTACTTTAACTACCTTTTATAATAAGTATAGTATATTATATAAAACTAAGTCCTAGTATTATTTTTAAAAATAAGTTAAAATTATTTTTTATAGCTTAATTAAGCTATATAAGGTAATTAAAATAATACTATTAGTTATTTATTAATATACTATAAATATTAGTTTATTATATTCTTTCTTTATATATTATAGTAATAATATATATAAAGTTACTATATATAACTTCTTAAAGCTTTAGAATTATAAAGCTTAAAGTAATATTTAATTAGTTTAAATAGTAAATAAATAGTTTAAGCTTTTTTTAAGTTCTTATTATATTAATAATAATATTAAAGTACTAAGTATATATTCTATTAACTTTTATATATTTATTTAGATTTCTAATTTAATTTAATTATATTAGTTTAGGGTATTTTTTAATTAAATTAATAATAAAAATATAAAATAATTAATAATAATAGTAAATAAAATAATTAGAAGGTTTTTCTTAAAGTTATATTAGTAAAATAAAGTAATAAGTATAATAGTATTATTAAAAAGGTATAATATTATAAATAACCCTAGTTATAGTAAAATCCTTAAAAAAAGGTAAATATTATAAATTCTATAACTAATTAAGTAAAATAGGTAATAATAAAAGCTTCTATATAACTAGCTTTCTTTTAATCCTTATAATAACATTATATAATAAAAAGGCCTACTTTTTTTTTTACTAACACTACATTTGTAGTTTTTATAGTTAGTGTAGTTAGTAACTACACTAACTACACTACACTACAAGTAAAAAAAAACTATAATATACTACACTATAAAAAAAAAAAAACTACACTACACTAACTATAAAAAAAAAACTACAATACATTAACTATAAGAAAAAAAAAACTACACTATAAATACAAATTTTTCCTAAAAACTACACTAACTACACTACAAACAATACTCTGCTCTTTAGTATAGCCTTCTAAAATTACTAGGTAAGTTATATAACCTTTTCTTATGTTTTCCTAGTAATAGAGGCATATAAGTTAATATAGTCCTATAGCTTAGGGAGTAGTTTTATAAAGAATATAAGGGCGTGGGACTTTTCTAGGGCTCTTTCTAGGTATATCTCTAGCGAATCTAGGAAAATACTAAATTTAATAGGACTCTAGCCCTTATATTACTTTATATTCTTAAGCTATATAGCTATTTAAGTATTATAGTTTGTAAAGTCCCTAAGTAGTATAAGCATCTAGGTCTAAAATTTATCCTAGTTATCCTTAAGATTATCCTAGCTATTAGCCTATTATTTATTAAGGTATCTATCCTATCTTACCCTATAGTTAGTATATATATAGTTAAGTGTAAAGAGAATCTTTTAGTAATTATATTAGTATTTCTTCTTTACCTTATTAAAGGCATGGTTTAGGTTATTTATCTATATCTTATACCTTTATAGGTTTATAAGGTATTAAAGCTTAGTAATATTCTTAACTTTAACCTCTTAGCTATTATTACTAAAGAAGGTACTAGCTCTTTACTTACTCTTCCCTTATGCTTCCCTTAAGTTACTTTTAATAAGGTTAAGAAGCTTTTATTCTTACTCTTATAGTTTTTAGAGTTTTTCTAACTAAGTAATTTACTCTAGTGTTACTATAGCTTTAGTATAAGGGGTAAAGGGTCTTATTATAAGCGTAGTTTTAGTAGTATATAACGTGTCTTTACCTATAGTATTACCCTTATTTAATTAGGTATAACTATTATCTATTAGGGTTAGGTTATTCTCTAATATTACTCTAGTGAATTAGGTAGTTCTCCCCCCTATATTACTCTTAGGTAGCTAGTAAGAGAAGCTTTAGAATTATAAGAATAATAATAGCTAGGCAAGAGGTATAGGGGCTTTAATATATTAACTAAAGCTTACTAGGTCTAAATGTGTTATATATGCGAGTCACTATCTTATAGCTAGCGGCTTGCTAGTGTCACGTGGACCTAGCCCTAGGGCCTCGCTAGCCCGTGGGGCGCGTAGGTGCACCTGTTGTTGTGAGTGGGGCCTCACAATGACGAGGGGTAGCAGGCTAATAACAAATCACTAGGTAAGGTAAAAGGTACCTTAGATTCTATGTATTTTACTAGAATTACTTTGTAATTTTATACCCCTATAGTATCCCTAATAGCTTCACTTACTATAGCTACTTATAGCTAATAGTAGCTACCCTACGTGAAGCTTTTAGCTAGTGTAAAATCATTTAGGGGTTAGACTATATATAATGCCCTCCCTGAATTATTTTACAAATCTACATGCCCTAGTTATTCGTTCCTCTCCAATAGCTGTAATTAGCTATAAGTACACTATAGCCCCTATATTATTTTAGAGAGCTATAAGGGATATATATAGGGTATAAAGCGCTATAAAAAGATACATTACTGTCAGAACCCGAAGGTGTGCGGGTAAGCCATTAAACCAAAAGATTTACTAATGCTAGCTCTCGCTTGCATCGCACCTTACAATTGATTATTAGGCTGCGCGCGCACCTAATAATTATCCCTTCCCTCGTAAGGCTCGCCCCGAGCCAAGGGCCCCACACAGGCCAGCGGCTAGCAACGCAACCTTAGCTTGGATTAGGCCCGGTCATCCGTGGCCTCTGAGATAATCAACTAATTGTGAACCCCCAAGGCCCAGTACGCACGGCAACTAGGCCTATATATCACCTAGTGCACGTGACCCCACGGTCGCAACAACCGTACGGGCGCAACTATACCTACCCTGTGAGCCTAACGTAAGCGCCTAGCCTAGCAATTTAAACCTAGACCTATTAGGTTAATCTAGCTATAGGAATTAAACCTACGACCTAGCGCACGCCCCACCCACGAGGATTTAAACCTAGGACTAGCACACTAGAAAACCCATAAGAGCTAGCATTAATATTAGAACCCGAAGGTATGTGGGTAAGCTATTAAACCAAAAGATTCACTAATGCTAGCTCTCGCTTGCATTGCACCTTACAATTGATTATTAGGCTGCGCGCGCACCTGACACTTACTAATTTATCTTCTTAAAGTAAACATAATATTAGCTATAGTAGCGCTAGGTATTTAAGTTAAAAATCTAGAGTTAGTTATGTATAAAGAACCTTAAAAGAATCTAGTTATAGGTAATCCCTTTATAGATTAAATAGTCCCCTTACCTAGATAACTAATATCGTTATCCCTTGTTATGTTATCTATCCTTGTGATCCCTTGTGCTTGTCATCGCGAACGCGCGTTTATGGGCGCGCGTCTCACGGCACACAATACATACGTGGTCCAAAGGTCAACTGGTTGTATTCGTATTCACCCCATGTGCCCATGTGGCTGTCGATTGCGACAAACTGGATGTGGCTCATCACTCATGTTAGTGTAAGCAGATCTTGAAATCTGCGAGGCGTCTTCCGTCCCGGACTTGCCTCACGCTCAGCCATCCGCACTTCTCACCACGCTCAGTACCAACTAGCTAGACGCTTGGGAGGACCTACCCAAGTGCTTACACATAGTCCGTAGTGACGTAGTAATAAGTACTCCGCAGCCCGAGGCAATAGCATAACTTGACGACCCTGTACTGTACCTTTCGACCCGAATTCAGCTTTGGAAATCTCCCGGGCGTGACGTGCAAACAATGCTTCATCGTAGCGAGAGCGAATTAGAGCGTGAGGCTGCTCGACTTCTCTAATTCGCTACATGCTTTGGCTAACGGTTCACATGAAGTGCTTCAAGTTGTACGGGTGTTAAAACTATGTGTCATGTACCGCTGAGTTCATCGTTATTCATTCTCACGTCCGCCTTGTTGAGACGGATCCTGCAAATCCATCTATGCAATCAGCCCAGGAACCTCAAGACAGCACGACATATGAGGTGAATGTCGCCTGTGGGCTATACCCTTTCCCCCTTGGGTCGCATCATACCCAACAAATCTTCAGCATGTCTGCTCCAGGCGCCTCCACTTGCTGTACTAAATCCCGGCAAATTCGCATCACGCCTTGTCGGCTCAGTCGGCTTGGGTTTTGGAAGAAGCCGCACGGGCTGTGGTGGTTCGAACGACACGATATGCCGTGGTACCTGTCCGGCTGCGTCTGCCTTCCGAGCCGCTTTTCTACCACGTGTTGCAGGGTTGACGATTTTGGCTCTGGGAGCAAGTCCATCATTCTGCACAACCTCGATTGGGGTCGGCAGACTATCGGTACGTTGTTCTCGTGGCGAAAGTCTTGCCGTCGTTGCACGATGTAATTCATGTGGTGCTAGTTCCGCAGCCATCTCGTCGCCACGTTGCCCGCCTGAGATAGGCCGTTCCACCTCATCCACACTTTTTTCATCGGCTGCGCTACCATCACGTCTTCGAAGGCGGGGCTTCATCGTCAGGGAGATACCCGGCGGGCGATCGGGGGCAGTAGGCGGTCTACCGACGGTGCCAATACGGCTCGCACTCATCGCAAACGGAGCGGGCATCATTGCGTCAATTCCAAGAAACGGTGCAAACCCGAATATTTCTTTGCTTTTGACGCTCTTCCGTGCCAATCTCTTGATGCGCGGTCCTGTAAGCTCAGCGATTGGGTCTGTGTTGGTGACTTCACATTCCTTTTTGGATTGCTTGCGCTTCGATTTTTTCCGTGGGGCACAATCTGATTCCTCTTCGCTTGAATTTGCGGCTCTGTCGGCCTGTGATGCCTTTTTTGTTTTGTTGGAGAGCCTCCTATTTGGTGGAGGGCATGCAGACTCTTCCTCGCTTGAAAGCTTCGCCGGTGATGACGGTGACTCTATCCTCCTTCGAGTTCGGGTCTTTCTTTTGGGCGCCAAATCTTCAAATTCCCCTTCAGTCAAATCTTTGGCGACTGACGCCTCAGACCTCTGCCTGAGTCTAAGCGTCCCGTTTCCATCCGAACCCGGCTGGTCTGATCGCTCTGCACCTACATGTTTGAATGGTGCCGAATTTCCTACCACGTCCTTAACCGTACTTGGCTTTTCCTCTTTCGATACGAGCTCTTCTGCTTTTTCTTTGCCAGAACTTTCGGTCGGTATGTCACCGGAATCCAGAAAGTGATTCTCAACGTCATCTATTACATAGGAATCGAACGGTTTTTGGGGTGTCGAAGAGTTCTCTGCTGGCACGCTCTCGGTAGACCTTTTTCGTCGTCGTGAATCTCCCACAACTTCTTCGGGCTCAGATAGATTATTTATTCCTTCCTTGGGAGGCTGTAGTCGATTGAACCCTGGGACTGATGCATTAAGCTCAGAGTCCGAGTCAATACTGATGGCTTCTTGTTGGTCGGGCGGACTCCGTATTGAGTCGTCGCCTAGACAGGTTTTTCCACGTTTGACTTGAGGCGTAGAAGTAGGCTCTAATGCAGCCTCGGATGTGACTTTGTCTGTGTTATCTTCGGCACATGTGTCGTCATTTCGATCCGGAGAAGGCTCTTGTGCTGCAGCGGCAAGTTCGACGTTTGTGCTTTGCTCACTCGGCGTTGGAATGGTTGATGGATGTGGAGGCTGTTGTCCTTGCCTTCTCTCCGATACCATCAAAAGCCCACGCCTCTGTCTAGACCTGATGCGCAGTTCAGTACGCCGTTCCTTTGGCTTTGGTGGTGCCGAGTCAGGGAGCTCAAGAAGCACAGTCTTCTTAGCTTTGGCTTTCTGTTGTTCTTGTTTTGCATTCAGTAGGGCTCGTGGCGAAGTCGGTATCGTCACGCTTTCGCTTCCGTCATCGAAGACCGGTGTCTGCTGTTTCGCCGGTAGGGTATGTTTCGTAGACGGTGGCCACTTCGCTTCTGCAAGTCCTCGCACGCAAGTTTTGTTTGCTGAGGTTCTGTCAACCCGCGACTTGCTCATATGGCATGCTTCCACAAGCTCGTTGACCATGACCCCTGCACTGCGGCATCTGTCGCGTACTAGGGCAGGTCGACTTTCAGGTTGGAGCGGCGAACTATCTCCATCATCACGTCTGAGCCCAGATGACGACTGACCACAAATTCCTTGCGATTTCCGCGACGGAGTAACGACAGCCGCAGACGCAGTCTCCCCCTGCAGATTTTTCTCGGGCCCCGTGAATTCTGTGTTTTCAAAGTGTCGCGACTTTTGGGACGGCGATTTCGCCCTCTCCCCTGCCTTCACCACCACAGCATCATCATTGCCATCATCATCATCACCAGCGTCATTGGTCTCACCACCTGCCACCTCCTGGACACTCACCCTCCTCTCCTTCAATGCCCTCGTCCTTGAACTTGACGCTCCACCAGCATAAGTCGACAGACTCAGCGCTGCGCCAAACAAGCTCCGTGCGAAGCCGGCCTTACTCGGCGGTGAGGGACACGTCCTCCTCTTCTTTGCCGGCGGCGGTGCTCGCTCTTGAGCCCTCAAGCCGTCTGCCTTGCGCGTCTCGTACGGCGATCGACTAGAAACGGCAGCTCGCCCCAAAGGCCCCGGGCTGGGAACAATAGAGCTCAACGACCGGTGAGACAGCTGAAAATGCGTGCCGTCCTGTGCTGCTGGTACCGGCGGAGCTCGCGCCCTGCTCGGTGCAGGAGTCTTCGCAGCAGCCATGGCTCTCCGCTTCTCCACCTCCCTCGCTCTTTTGTCCAACACTTCTGTAAGATCTTGTTCTCGACATCCCACGCAATCTGCTACTTGGACTATCGCGGCGCCCCGGTCGAGTTCCAGCTCTTCATCTTCTTCCAAGTCGCCGCCCGCCTGCCAGTGGGCATCGCCGATGAAATTCCCGCGGTCGTCGTAGACCATGATTTTCTTGTTGAAGGTATGATACTTGAGCTTGCCATCCTGCCATCTTTTCTGTTTTCTTTTGAGATCGTGTGTGAAGAGGCAGTTGTAGTCCAGCACCGTCGCTGTCGTGGGTGGTGCTTCGCCCGACGACCCGGGTGTCACGGACGTGTCGATCCTTTTCACGGCGTAGGACATGACATGTACGTGCCTATGGCATGCAAATAGAGCGTCACATTAGTTTTCCATGCGGCGTATCGTATGAGACCACACGCCCGCCGGGGGATGTTCGTCGCGGTGGCTTGCTACATTGTGTTCTCAACTTCTCGAGGTGGGACGCGACCGGCTCGGCCGGCCCATTAACGCGAGACGCCAACTCACGTGCTCGCTTATCCAACCGACGTCCATCTTATTCTCATGCCGCTAACGGTGTTATCGTGCGAGCAAGCTTCGTTCCTAGTTTCCTAATAACGTTCTGCCCATTATAAGCGTACGACCAAACAGAGCGACCAGAACATTATGATCCAACTGATCACTCAAGGGCAAGTTCAAGCTGCCAACGCTATGATTGGATCGTCATATCCCAAACCTGGTCAATGCCGTCATCGCAAGTAGCCGAATCACAGGTTACATTCTGCTCCAAGCTATCCACAAATCAAGGCAACCATGACATCTGCAATGCCCCCCCTGAATTATTTTACAAATCTACATGCCCCCAGTCATTCGTTCCTCTCTAACAGCTGTGATCAGCTGTAAGTGCACTTGTCAGGAGCACAGAGGTCAAAGATAGGATGTTCATTGAAGCGGGTCTTCAGGGAACCTTTAGGCTATGCGAATAACAAAGAGGCTAGCTAGCTATAAGATAGCTATATGCTTATAAAGTAAGGTATTTATTAAAGACTAAGCATATTATTAGTGTGAGATTAGAGATTAAAACCTTTATATACCTGCCCTTAGCTAGTATTTATCTAGTAGTAACTATAATAGTCTTAGCTATTACTTTATTCTTAACCTTTTAGTATAAGCTATAATAAATTAATCTCTCTTAACCTTTTTAAGGATATAAACTATTAGTTAGATTATTATATAGCTAATACTCTAAAGATCTATAAGAAACACACTAGTACCTTATAATAATAAAGCTATAGATAATTAGGAAAATAAAGAACCCCTATAATCTAAAACTATAGATAATAATAGGGTATAATAAACACCACTTAATTCTAATTTAGGTAAAGGTATAGATAATATAACTAAAGAAAAAAGGGCATTATAGTAATACTATAAGGTTATATAATCTAAGCTATATTACCTTTAGAGAAAATAAAAGGTTTTATAAATAAAGGTATAAATTAGAGAGCTTAAGGTAAATCTAGGATTAGCTAGACCTTAAACTAGACTTATAATTACCCCTTAATCTAGACTTATAATTACCCCTTAAATATTAGCTATGATTTTACCTATAGTTTATAGTAATATAGTAGTAATTATATAGTAAGGTAGTCTTATTAAAATATAAATAAAAATACCTATATATAAAGGGGAAATGTATAAAAGCCTGTAAAATTTCTTAGTAAACTTAGATATACTATTTAAATTAAACTACTATACCTTTAAGGATAATATAACTAAGGTAGCGTATATAGGTAGCTACCTAGCTAGTAATATAAAGTAATAGTAAATGCGTTATATAGCTATAGATAAGTATATAAATTATTTATTAATTACCTAGGTAGATTTCCTAGAATAGTTAAAAACTAGAATAATAGATATAAGTATAAGATACTTAGAAGTAATAAGGTTATTACTAAATCTTAGGTAAAAGAATAACTAATTATTTTAATCCTTTATATAAGCTTAGGATAAGGTAAAAGCTAAGTTACCTAAAGAAATCCCTATATATCTAAGAATTATAATCTTTCTAAATAGCTTAAATAACACTATAAGGAAGTAAATAATTAGTTAAGAGATCCTAATAACCTAGAGCTAACTATAAGGCTAGGGTAAGAAAGCAAAGGTTATAATAGGTTTAGGCTAAAATAATAAAAAAGGTTAGGACTTTAAAAGAAAGAAGTAATACTTTTATTTTACATTACTTATAAATAGAGTATAGTAATAGAGTAAAGACTAAGGGAAAAGATTATCCCTAGTATACTATAAATATAAAAAGCCTAGGTATACTTTACTAGTTTATTAGGCACTAGATTATTTTACCTATAAAAGTACTAAGTATATAACTAAGAAGTATAGAGAAAGTAGTAATAAAGCTATATCTCCTAATATAATACTAGTTTAATTAGCATAAACCTAGGAATATAATCTTACTATAAAATACCCTATAGATAATAAAATAAGAATATAGGTATCTCTATAATAAGATAACTAGTGGTTAGCTATATAAGCGCTATTTAATATAGGTATATAGTCTTTAATAATTTATCTAAAATTATTATTAAAAAAGGATTAGGAGAATATAACCTAATTAAATAGGATATTAAAGAGTGTAAGTAAAAAAGTGATTTTATATTAAGGAATTCTAAAAAAATTAGTTAAGATAAAAGATAGTATAGGATTTATAAAGGTTTACTAAGTTAGCTACTTTATTACTAATATAAGTAAAGGGATAATTCTAGGAATAAACTAGATTAAAGAGTATTTACTTATAATTATATATTAGAAGTATAAATACTAGAGATATCTAGTAATAATAGAATATCTCTCCTTTACTTATAGTAAGTAGTAAGTATATAAAGAGAAAAAAATAGTAGTAGTTACTTTATTATTAGGAGTAATAAAGATTAGGCTAAGTATTCTAGAAAATAAAAATTAAAAAGGAAAAGAAAAAGGCTAATTAAAGAACCTAGTAGTAATAGATATATAAATAAATAGTGAAGTAACTATATAAATCCTTAAGTATACTTATTTATAGCAAAAAAGCAAAGGTATTATAGTTATACTAATTTTAGAAAACATAAGTAGTAAAGAAGCTACGTTAAATTAGGATAAGAGCACTAAGTGCCTTATACTAATAATCCTAGAAGAATATAGGGAGTTTATAGATGTTTTTTCTAAAGAGTTAGTAAGTAAGCTTCCTAAACTAGGAGGTTATACTTATGTAATTAAATTAGAAGAAAGGAAAACACTACCTTAGGGGCCTATATATAATTTAGCTAAAAGGGAGCTAGAGGTTCTTTAAGAGTACCTTATAAGTGCGTAGCTTAAAGGGTGGATTAGAAGATTAGTTAGCCTAGCTAAAGCCCTAATTTTATTTATTTTAAAGAAAGGAGAGAAATTAAGGCTTTATATGAATTATAGGGGCTTAAATAAGATTATAATTAAGAATAAGGCCCCTTTGCCCCTTATTGCTAAAATTCTTAATTAATTAGTAAGTATAGTTATTTTTATAGTCCTAGATTTAAAAGATATATATTACTAGCTACGTATTTGCTTAGGTAATAAGTGGAAAATAGCGTTTTATTATTAATATAGCCACTTTAAATATCTAGTAATACTATTTAGACTAGTTAATACACTAGTAACTTTTTAGGAGTATATTAATAATGCTCTTAAAGGACTTATTAATAAGACTTACATTATCTATCTAGATAATACGCTAATATATAGTAGTAAGGTTAAAGATTATATAGAGCATATTAAATAAGTTTTATATAGGTTTAGAGAGGTAAGTCTTTTTATTAACCTTAAGAAGTGTTAATTTTTAGTTAAGAAAGTTAAATTTTTAGGCTTTAAGATATTAGAGAAAGGTATTATAATAGACTTAGTAAGAGTTAAAGTAATTATAACCTAGCTAATACCACGCAGTGTTTTTAATATTTAGTTATTTCTTAGTTTTACTAGATTTTACCGCTATTTTATTAAATAGTATAGTAAAGTTATTATTCTATTAATAGATTACCTTAGAGGGAATTAACTAGTAATATTTAAACTAAAACCCTATAAGCTAGTAGTGTTTAAAGAGCTTTAATAAAGATTTTAGGAAGCGCTAATTTTAGTGCATTTTAACTTACTTATATATCTTAGAGTAAAGATAGATATATCTAGATATGTAATTAGGGCTATACTTATAATATTAGTACTAGGTTACTAGCACCTAGTTATGTTTATATTAAGGAAAATAACTAATACTAAATTATAATATTTAATACCTAATAGCAAATTATTAGCTATTAAAGAGGCTTTTTGTATATAGAGACACTATCTTGCTTATTTGGCTTATATAATTAAAGTTATTATAGATTATTTAAACTATAAGTACCTTACTATAAAGCCTAAGCTTACTAGTAAGTAAGTAACTACGCTTAATAAGCTTTATCCTTTTAATTTTAAGATTATATATTATATAAGGAAATTAAATCCTACTAACTTACTTTTAAGAAGACTAGATTTTATAAGTAAGGTAAGAAAAGAGAAAGTAGTAACTATATAACTTCCTGCCTTTTTATCTAAATTTATAAATACTAAGAGATAGGAACACTATAGTAATATTATTAATGCCATAGGCTCTATAAAAACATTACTTAATGTAACTAATAGTTAGTTATAATAACGCTGCGATAATACTGCTAATATCTAGGGTTTTAAAAAATCATAACTTAACTATATTCCTAAAGAACCTGATAATCTAGATAACCTTAGAAGAGTTATATTAGTAAGGTTATTTAATACTTTTTATACTTCTATTAATAAGTAATAAGCTAGCTATAGTAATACTATTAGTACTTAGCATATACATTATTTATTGCTTAATTATTTTAATTTTCCTATTAGACTAGCCATTTCTAATAGGGATAGACTAGCATAGGTTATTACTAGTAAGCAGCGAGGGTCCCTCTTAAAAACATTACTTATTTATGTCCCTATAAGACTAGAAGTATCTATTAAACTAATTACTTATAGAGATATTATAGCTAGGATTTAATTTATTTAGAGAACCTCTTCTAAGTTTAACTCTAACTTTCTAGAAAAGAGCTTAGAATTAAAACCCTTAATTTAAGTCTTATTATATAAAGTATAGTAAGGTAATAACTTTACTATAACTTAATTAAAGTTACTTAAAAGCAGTGATTTAGCTATATCCTAGACATAGTTAATTAGACTCTCTAAGCTATTAATATTTAAGAATTATATTTTTATTCCTCTAGGTATAAGGAAAGAAATTTTATTACTAACTTATAATAACCTTATTACTAGGCACTAAGGAGTAAGTAAAACTCTTTATTAGATTATAAACTAATATTATTAGCTAATAATAAAGAAAGATATAAAGGTATATATTAGTACTTATATAAATTATTAGACTTTAAAACTAAGGTATTATAAACTATATAGTAAGCTAGCTACATTGCTAGTGCTTAATCACCCCTTTTAAGAATTATTAATAGATTTTATTACTAGACTTTCACTAGTGAAAGATTTAAATTAGACTTATAACGTAATTTTAGTTATTATTAACTATTTTATAAAATACAGTATTTATATCCCTATTTTAACGTAACTAACTAGTAATAGGCTAGTAACTATGTTCTTAGAATATGTTTTTAGAGACTATAAAGCCCTAGAAGGTATTATAATAGACTAAGGGTTTACATTTACTAGTGGTTTCTAGATAACTTTTTATTATCTTCTTATAATAAAGTAGCTACTTAGTACCGCTTTTTACCCCTAGATAAACGGTTAGATAAAACGTTTAAACTAGGTCTTAGAATATTATTTAAGGGCTTTTGCTTATACCAAATAGACTAATTAGGTAAATAACCTATTAATAGCGTAATTTACATATAATATAAGCAAGCACTTAACGCATAGCTACACACTAGTAAAGGTATTATAAGGTTATAATCCTAGAGGTCTATAGTAAGTAATAGTAAATATCCCTTTAGTAAATAATTAAGCTAAAAGTAAGATTTTAGCACTAAGAGAGAAGCATACTATAATTAAGTAGCTTTTAAGTAACTTATAGATTTAGTATAAAAAATATTATAACTAGAAAAGAACTCTAATAAGGTTTAAAGTTAGTAATTATATTTTATTATTAATAAAAAACATTAACCTAAGACACCCTAGTAAGAAGCTAGCTATAAAGTATTTAAGCCCCTATAAGATTAAAAAGGTAATTAGGAGTTATAGATTAGTGTATTAATTAAAATTACTACCTAGGACTTAATTATATAATATATTTAATATTACTAGTCTTAAACCTTTTAAAGGGAACCTAATAGATATAGAAAATGTATTCTTACTATAAGATACTATTAAAGATAATAAATAAGAGTTTAAAGTTAAGAGAATTATTTTATACTACTATAATAGAAAGTATTATAAATATCTAGTTAAATAAAAAGGCTATAATACTTTAGAGAATTCTTAGGTATTAAAAAGGGATTTTATTACTAAAGAAATTATTAATAACTATAAGTAATAGCTAAGTAGTAAAGTTAATATAAGGTAATTATATTTTATAACTTAATATACTAAAGATATTAGAAAATAAAGTTAATTTACTTAGATAACTTAAATAATCTATTATATAGCTACTAAGCACTTATCCCTTTATAATAAAGTTAGCCCTTAAGACTACTAGTCCCTTATTATTAGTAGTAGCTATAGGAGCTATAGAGGAAAAGACCTTAGGAGTATCTTTATTATTAGAATCCCTCTCTTTATATATATAGACTTAAAGTATACTAGGGAGCTTAATAAAACTAATATATTTAAGTAAATTAATAGTATTTAGTATAAACTACTAGTAAGTTAGTTAAGTATTAGCTATATATATTAAGAAAGCTTACCTTTAGGATATTCTAGGCTATAAAGTAAAGATAGTTTAAAATATTAATCTAAGTCTTTAGATTTATAGTATTACTTAGTAGCGCTATTATAGTATATTTATTATATTTTGCCTTATAAGTAGTATTAGTAAATATTTAAGTATAGCAGATATAACTATACTTATTAGAATTTTTATAAACTAGGATAGTATTTTATAGCTTTTTCTTTACTTTTATAATAAGCTAGTAGTAAGTTAGTAGTAATTTAGTATCTAGGAAATAGAATTATACTTACTTTATTTTAATAATAATAGCTACCTTTAGAAGTAACTTTAATAAGTTTAAATAGCCTATTATAAAGCTATATAATTTAAGCTAAAGTCTAGTAGTATATTAGTAATAAGTAAGTAAATTCTAAGTAAGAGAGATATACTATAATATAGTTTTTATTATTTTAGAAGTAATAAGTATATTTTATTAAATAGCCTATTAAATATTAGCTATAAAGAAGTAGTAAGTAAGTAAAGAAGTTATACTTAAAGATTTATTATATTTAGCTAGGAAGGTTTTTTTATTAATAAGGTATCCTAGAATCTTATAAGTGCTATTTTTTAGGAGAATATTCTATATTATTACTTACTAATAATAGCATATATATAGAATCTTCTTTAAAGTTATTTTACTAGTAGTAAGTTAGTAATAAAGACACTATAAGAATATAATAAACTTATAATAAGATTTTAAAAGAAGTTTACTTTAGAGAAGACTTTATAGAAGACTTTATAGGAGATTTCTTAGTTAATAAATTTTCTTAAGGTATTAATAAAGGTAAAGTTTAAGTATAAAACTTAGATATAGTAAACTAGCTATAAGTTAGCTATAATAAACTAGATAGGGAAGTTATGCTAATAAGAGTATAAACTTATAAGCTAGATAAGGGCAAGAAACTAAGATAAATAAGAATAGATAATAATAATAATTAGGGACTAAAAGAGGTTAGTAACTACTAAGTAATAGTAATAAGAGAGCTATTACTTAGCTAGTAAGGGTAACTTATAAGGTTAAGGGATATTATAAAAGAAAGGAAGAGTGTAAAAGGGAGGGAAAATTAGTCTCTTTTATATTAACCCTAGACCCCTTAAGTTTTCTAATACACCACGTATAGGTAATTTATAAATTATAATAATAACCATTAGCACTACTAAATACACATATGTCTAATAGCTATAAGCTTATAGTGACTATAATATAAGCCCTTTAGTTAGACTATTTAAAACCCTAGCATTAGCTACCTTATTTATTTAACTAATTACGAAAATTAATATAGGTTATCTATGTTTTTTTTCTAGCTATGTGATAGGTAATAATATTTATTTTACTATAGTAAAGCTATATATAAGCTACTATTTAAACATTACTAACTATAATAAGGGGTTATTTTTAATTAGTAGTATTATTATTATTATTTCTTTTTATTTACTTATGCGTTTAAATATAAGGTACCTTATCTTATTTTCTTTATAAAGCTTTAATATAGTAACTATACCCTAAGTAAGTAGCTTATTTTATAATTAAGGTTAATTATATATAGGGGGGGTATTATATTAGGAGTATAAAGGTTAAAGATAGGATATTTATTAAAGTAAGTCTTTAAGAAACCTTTAGGCTATATAGATAATAAAGAGGCTAGCTAGCTATAAGATAGCTATGTGCTTATAAAGCAAGGTATTTATTAAAGACTAAGCACATTATTAGTGTGAGATTAGAGATTAAAACCTTCACGCACCTGCCCTTAGCTAGTATCTATCTAGCAGCGACTGCAATAGTCTTAGCTATCACTTCGTTCTTAACCTTTCGGTGCAAGCCGTGACAGCACTGTAGCCCCTGTATTATTTTAGAGAGCTATAAGGAAAATATATAGGGTATAGCACTACGGATGTCCAAGTCAAAAGTCGTGTCCCCTGCACGCGACCCTAGTTAAGGATATAATTAGCTAGCGAGGTCGTAGTCTTACTAGGTAAATTAAATAAGAGGCTTACCTCTTCTCTAGTTCCCCTCTCTTTACCTGCTTTTGCTACTAGTGCTATAACTATTGCTAAAGTTAGCTAGCTTTTATCTTATCTAGCTACTTCCCTTACCTAGCTACTTCTATCTCTACTTATTATATAATAGCTTAAACCTTAACTATAGCTAATAGGGCTTATATATTACTTATAAAAGTATAGGGGCTGCTAAACTATAAGATTACTTATAATCTAGGGATTAGTCTAAAGGCTATAGGTTAAATCTTTAGTTAAGCTTATAAATAAGGGTTTAATTATATAATTTAACCCTTTTATATTAATATAAAGTATATAGTTAATACTAAATAGTCTAGAAGACCTTCTTATATAAATAATCCTAAGCTATAATCTAGGCTTATTAAAAAGGTTACTAAAGACTATTATAGAAGGGAAAGAATAGGTACTAATTTAGCTACTAAGCTTAGTTAAGAAGGAACTTATACTTTAATATTAACTATCTTATAGACTTTAAAATATTTAGGGTTTTTAAAGACTAAGCTAATAAGAAAAGTAAGTCTAATAGCTTAGATAAAGAAAGCTAGGCTAGAATTTTACCTAACTTATTAGCACTAGACCCTTAAGGACTAGAAGAACATTATCTAGACTAATAAAATAGTAATTATCTTATTATATTAATAGGGAGGGTATTATGTATAGTAATAACCTATAGAGAACTTAGTAAAGACCTATATTTATAAGTAATAAAAGGGATTAATAGAATTTATATTCTAGGGTATATTTAGCTAGGATTAGAAGGGTCCTTACTACTATTAGAAGCTAGAGACCCTTATAGAGAAGAAGGAAGCTAATTAGGTTATTAAAGAATTAAATAAGGAGCTAGAAGCTACTTATTATAAACAGTGGCTTCTAATATTAGGAATTAACTAGCTAGGGCTTTATAATAAGCCTAGTTAAAAGCTATAGTAAAAGTAAAATAAGAAGAATAGGAAGCTTAAGTAAGAGATAAAAGGGAAGAAAAAGGATAAGGGGATTAACTAGTACTAATATTAGAAGAAAATTCTAAATAAGAAGCTACTTCCCTTTATAAAGGATTATTAGAAAAAAAGGCTAAATATAGTAGTATAAGAAGATAAGGCCCTCTCACACACTTATAGCTATTAATAGTTAGTCTATAATGCTTAGGGGGTTAAGAAGCTACTATAGCTAGGGAATTCCCCTAATTTAAACATAATAGAGCTTACTTAGTGGTATTTAAAGGTTAAGATAACCTATAAAGGTACCCTAAAGAATTAGAAAGAAGCTATAGTAGCTTAGGAGAAAGTATAGGAAGAAATGCCTTAAAAATAGGTATAGGCTTAGATTAAAAGGATTCCTTATTATATTAAGGAAATAATTCGCTTAGAAGGGGATAATAACTATTATAAAGGTTATAAAGGTTAAGCTAATAGTTAGAGGGTTTAAAGGGTTATTTTATAATTAGAGTTTAAAGACAAAGATACTACTGCTATTAATAATAATAAAAGAAAGTGGGTTTTTAACCCTTATAAGCTTAACAGTCCTAACAGTCCTAATAACCTTAATGCCTTAGATTCTAGTAATATAGAGGAAGAATCTAATAATAACTAGGATAAGTTACTTTTGTATGTAGTTTATATAGTAGAGATACCTTGTTTAATTTTCCTTGTGTTATTCTAGACTATTTATGTGCCTTAGGCTATTACGTTAATGCCTTAGGCCACTCTAGGTAGCAGCGTGCAGGGGACACGACTTTTGACTTGGACATCCGTATAAAAGAGTGAATCTATTTCTATATAAGTTACTAGTACTAAGATATACTAGCCCCTGTCTCCTTTATTTCCTAGCTAATATCTGATTAGCTTAATTACCCCTGTTATGTAGATTTGTAAAAGTAAAATAATTCAGGGGGTGTATTGTACCCTCACCGCTCCAACCAGTAAAATCGAGCCCCCGCTCCCAAGCTACGATGCAGCAGAAGAAGAGGGGGGGGGGGTGTTTCAGAAATTCACATCGATTTGCCAAAACACATCCCCGACGTCATGGAAGCACCATCGCAGCCCTCCAACGCCCACATTCCACCAACCCCTCCAAGTCCTCTAAACGCAAAGATCATCAATTTCTCTGCAACCCAAAATCAAGAAGCCAGCTTCTTCACCCTCCCCTCCAAAGCCTTCTCATCTAGCCCAAAACACTCATCCACCTTCTTCGCCCTCCTGAACATCAGAAACGCTGGCATCCCCGTCACATCGTATCTCTCAGCGAGCGCTCGATTCTTATCCACATCCACCACCACGAACATGACGTTCCCGTACTGCCGAGCCAGTTGCGTGTACTTTGGGGTGATGAAGCCGCATGGTTTACAGTAGTTGCTCGTGAAATCGGCCACGAGGCGGGGCTTTTGTCGAAGAAGGTCGTCGAATTGGTCTGTCGACGATACATCGATCGTAGTGCCGGGCATTTCGTAATTTCGTGACAATAAATCCCTTTCCAATCCTTTGCCAAAGCTCTGAGGGTCCTGTGGGGATCTTGAAAACGTACTCCGGGTATGGTGGTCGCGAGGAACAATTGAATGAATGCGACGAGTCAGAGAAATGTCGGAGGTATGAGGCGGAGCTTTAGAAGGGATGGAAAAAAAAAACGGGGGGAAGAGAGAGAGAGAGAGAGGCAGGCAAGATGCTCAAGTGTACCCGTTGATCTGAGCGCTCAAAGCTGGTGGCATTTACCTTCCGACGTCCGTTGCAGATTCTATTTAAGGAAGTAGAACCTTTTTTTTACGAGCTATGGCATATATTATCCTGTACGACACCAGTAGTCACGCACACTTACACACTCGCTTTGGAATCTACCAATACTGGAGCAGCCGAGAGCAGCCGAGAGCAACCTTGGGGCGGAAATCTAGCACTTATCTGCACTTCTGCGCAGTGGTCTCCAACGACTGGCCGTCGCATGTGCACCCTCACTCCAACGGTATTCGAAGACATTCCTGGCAATACGAGGCTCGCCTCAAAGTCCACCAACATCTCAACCAATGGACCCTGCATGCCGGTCAGTTCTGCGACAAATTGTTGCCGCAGAGCCACACACACACACCCAGCCATTCAGCTGATGATGAGATCACACCTCGACTTGTCATAATACGTCATGCAATAACCATTTGTATCGATAAATAATAATCTAAGGGTATCGGTGTCGTGCAGATAACTCCTGCGATCGGCTTCTGTGCCTTCCTCGAACTCATCTGCCCATAAACTCCATACAGAATGCAATTTTGGCAATGCGAGCAAATTGATAAAAGTTACCTGCGCCAAGAAAAAAGAAGAATAAAATAAAGAAAATGCTGCTCGACGCTGTGCAGTGATAAATTTCATATGCCAATCATGCCAAGAATGCTGAGACCCTGCTCGAGATAAATGAGCCAAGCGAACGTCTATTTTTCCGTCAGTTCCCTTCCCACAAATTAATGTCTGTTTGCTTCACGCAGAATTTGCATCAACACCGACACCAGGTGGAGCATATCCAATTCTAGATAGAGGTGGCGGCGATTTCATCCCCAGATCGACATAGTTGCTTGCGCTTGCCTCCAATTCCATGGGAGTAACCGGTCCCGGACTTCCGAGGGGATGTAGCCTTGGTGACAAGGGCTTAAGTGATGTTGATCCAGACAGCTCGATATCCTTTATTGGCAATCCATTCAGAGACACTCCGGGTGATGCGGTTCTAGTTGAGGCGCCCAGAACCATGGTAGCTTGGGCGATCATGTCCCGTTGATACTGTCGCATCTTGCGACGCATTTCCATCTGAGGGTTCTCAATCCGAGACGATTCGGGTCGTGACTGCGGAACGTGGGAGTCGGATTTAGCGGATGATGTTGCCAAGTCAGCAACAGGTGCGAGCCGTGAATGGTTTGCATCATGCTGCGGGTGTTGATGTTCGTAGTTTGAGGGGTAATATTTGCCAAGGGGTTGGGGAGCGTCGTGGAAGCCAGAGGCGATATATGATGAAACTGGCGTGCTCGAATGAGTTACGGAGGCTGGCATGGCAACATGCGGGTGTCTGGCTCGTTCGGCCTGCATGGTTATGGAGTCTGACGCCCGGCTATGACGCAGATGGGCTGACTCTGAAGCAAATGGATGTGGACGTTGAACTCTTCCTTTGGGATCCTCGTGTAGAGGAAAGTACCCCCTGTACAACGAATTAGATGCTTTTGCGACCCACGGCAGCATACAAAATTGGAGGTTACTCTTACCCTGGCAGATCACCTCGAGCTGATAATGGTTCGGGTGGTGTACAAGTAGGACCTGAGCTGAGCTTTCGAAGTTTTGGAAGTTGGATAGCAATGGGATTGCTGTTACTGGCTCTGGCAGAGTTGGCAGCGACTTCTGGACTGCCTATACGTATACACAAGAACTGTGTTAGCGGGTGCCATGTGGGCTATATGTATGGAGTTCGACTAGAAAGCGAGTATGGGTGACATATGGGGATCGGCAAGGCGTAACAGCAGCCCAAGATCCAAACAGACGACCAGCATCATCATCATGGCCGGGGCCCCGGACAGGGCGAAATGGGCAAACACTTGTCGGATCCACTTCACGACTGCTTTAGCGTGGCAAAAACGGTCGCCGCCCGCTCCATGTGCCGTCCGCTTTCTTGTCAACAGCGTGGGTGGCGTCAAAGGGTGCATACGAGCCCCGCGACACGCTGCAGTGTCGGTGGTGCTGTGGTGATGATGTGCGGGGATTTGGTTCGTCGTGACTTTTTATTATCCACACAGGCCAGCCGCCGAGCTGTGCCGTTTGTCTTGCGAGTCTTGGCAGCCCCATACCCCGACCCGAACTTTATGGCGCATTGATGAGAAACAGTCATCGAAGTGTGGTAGATCGCTGTGGTGGTGCAGCACGTGTGGTGGGAATGAAACAGGCGGGAATAATGCGAGCTTGACAGTGCTAAAACAAAGATTGGGCTAGGCGAGAGACATTGAGCGCCAGTGAAGGGACGAAAGTTAAAAAAAAGCCAGCTGCGATGGCATGGACTCACTCACCTGCAGTCGATTGGGACCCCTCTTCCAGGACAGGTCCGACCGTTGGAGACAAAGGCGTATTGGGCGCCGATGTTACGGGGCGGTCGACAAAGTAATCCGTCTGGTGTGCCGTAACGGTATTCGGAGTTAGCGACAATTCGGATGAGTTGGACAGTGTGCGACTGGCCATTCCAGGGCGGCAACGGGGGGAAAGAAGAGCCGGCGGCGGTTTGAATGACCGGGCGAAGGAGGTCATGATGATCAAATTTAGAGCCAGACGTCAATAATGTCTGAGTCGGGACCGGATGTTATTCTCCCTGGTTGTGAAGGCGCTGATGGATGGTCCTGTGTGCCTAGATCGCGAGAGATGGATGATTAATCGACTAGTGATTTCTGGAAGCTGGAGGAACCAGAGCAGATCCACGACTGTTCTATGACGCCGTGGATGACCTTTGCGCACATCGAAACCCGGCAGATATGTCCGATCTGAAAACTTGAAAGGGGGCGAAAAAAAGCTGATACACGTTCTTGTTCAGATCGTGCCCAAGATGTCTTCCTTTCTTCGTGGATGTCTCGTGCTCTGGAATATTGCTCGATGTGTGTTCTGCGAACAAGGAGGGGAGTAGAGCAAATGATCGACTATGTTGCGAGTGGTGAAGTATTTCCGATTTGAAGTCGCGTCCTTTTGAGATGAAGGAATTGGATGATCGTAAACAAAGGAAACTGCACGGAGCAAGAAAGGCAGGTTATGGGCATGGGTGGTGCACTGGTGCCACAGTGACTGTCGCTGTGGCCGAGCACTTGAGAAGACCAGCCGCCCGCAGTTGGCACCAGGCGGCACCAGGTGGCACCAGGCCAGGTGGCACCAGGTGGCTCTAGCGGGCCTAACAAAGTTTAATGCAGACTGGCGTGATTATTGGATCTTCGGACTACACATGTACGTTCACCGGCTTCATTCAATGTTCCATTTCGCCCACTGTGCGCCACTTCAATGTTGCATGCTCATGTTAAAGCTCAAGTCGCCGCGACTGCACCTTTGATGATTGCAACCTTGAGAAGACCTGACACCAACAATTCTTGACGAACCGAATCGTTTAGAACCGACTAGCACAGAGGTGAAACGCAACAAGCACACCCACTTGAACAAGTGCAGAAGGTGAGAAGGTCAACTGCTGCATCATGTTCGCCGCCATTGTCACGGCGCTGTCACCGCGCTAGTACACCCACTGTAGTATGACGAACCCCACAGCTTTAATAAGGGCGACCTGGCGCCTCAAATTCCTCAAAACTTTTCCTTTCTCCCAACAAGACGTCACTGCCGCGCAAAAGGTGGACCGTCAAATTTTGTCACGGGGCCGCCCAGCCAGTGGACATCGAACACTCTGAATTCAGGGGACGTCTCTGTTTCTTCACCAAATAACATGACAAGTCGGCACGGGCACGGCACGGCTACTTTCAAGCCTCCTTTGCCCTCCCCACTTGTTCCAAAAGCGTGCAGCATTGTGTGCCTGCCTGCCTAATATTTGCTTACCAGCTTATTACTTGTCAGTTGGGGTGCATGGTAGGTGGGATAGTGCTCGCCTCTACGGATTACTCCGTATACATTTTGGTTACATGACCAGAATTTCTCTGTTATCAACCGGCAGCACACACCTGGATATGCTTGATGAGCATGTGAACCCAGCTCAGACAGCCCGATATTTTTCTGTCATTATTCTTCTTCTTTAGTTGTCAATGTGCCAGTTTGTTTTGCCACTAATGGTGTCGTGTCTCGCCACTGGCTTTATCATGGCTGCGTGCGTAGTCGACAGCAAATCACAACGAAGGAAACGCCCCGTCGTGCCCGTGAACGATTGTCGATCATCACTCACTGATACTCCTGACTCCGTCCTTGACAAAGTTTGGAAAGCGATAGGCATTTTTGACCAACCTGTACATACAGATCATCAAATCATACCTTTTCCGTGTAGTTAGCTTTTGTCCCTATGCAAGGGGGACTTGCAGGGTTCATCCAGGTTCTTTCGGAGTGTTAACACAAGCTGACCGTGACCCCCCCCCCCCCCCTGAAGACCTAGCATGAAAAATGAAGAACATGGGCTTGCAAATTGTACGTAACATGTTCGGACCAGCATTATTACCGTGATGTGATGTGATGGCGGCGATGGATCGGCGTGACACATGATCGCCAGTGGCTTGTTCAGCATGCGGGTCAAAACATCCTATTCGAACTTCTCCTGTGCTTCACGCCGAGCTTTGAAGTGGTCAATTGATAGGGAACATTGATACTGAGCTCGCTTGGCTGCTGTTGTGAAGAGACCCGCCGTGTTTTCTACGCGAATTGGCGAGGCGTTTTAGTACATTCCTCAAAGGTGCGTAAATGCTCATGTTTATTATTGATGCGGTATTAAAGGTATTGGGTGGGTAAGAATGGGAAAACGAAAACAAAACAAGAACCCACGCCCGCCTCTTAGCCATCTATGGCAACAGCTCGCACGCTGCATTTGTCGCCTTCTCTGACGTCCTCGTAACAGTTGTGGCGTTCCAGAATCGTGTCCTTCCACTGCGGCTGCCGGGTATTCCTTGACACCGTGACGCCCAGAGCAAAAAATCGAGGTGGTATCTCGTTCAGCGTCCATTGCGCATCGCCCCCTTCTGCATCTAGCCTTGTTGCACGGCATGATTTTTCCTCATCGTCGTGGCATCGCATCATCACCTAGACATGGGCACGACCGGTGAATTGAGAGCGGTGATCGCGGTGCCTCCACCAATAAATCGTAGCGCCGGCGGCAGAAAACAGCCAAAGAAGAGCGCTCGTGAGGTCAACCCAGACGGCACTCTTCATGCGCCGAATTCCGCTGTCACCTTCGGCATTCTCATGTATGTACATCTGGCCTTCATTAGCAAATGACAAGAATGGGGAAAGGGTCCACGCGCGTCGCGACGTTCAAGACGCGACTCTCGTAATTGAAGTAATGGCACATACCGAGCCGAAAACACCGAACAGGGCAATCCAAAGAATGAAGAGCACAAAATTCCACGCAGCACCGATCACGCCGGAATGACGAAGCAGGGCAGGGACGAAGTACACAGCGCAAGTGACCGCAGAAAGCGCCCCGACAACGACGGCATAGACCTTTAGCAGCGCCTCTAGGTTAGACTCAAGCCCATCTTGGCGATGAAAGTTCGGAAGTGCAAAGAATGGCGATGCTTACCCATTTGGAATCACTGTACTTGCCCTCCTTTTGCGCACTGCTGATATCCTGGCCATACAGCCCGCAGACTGCCAGCGCGAGCGCGAAGCACACAAGGTGCAGCGCCGAGAAGGCGAAGTAGCTAACTGAAGTGGTGAAGAAACCCATCTTGCGCGGCACGTTTTTTTTTTTTTTTTTTAATCCTGGTGGGACGAGAACGGGTCGGCGGGGCTGTCGCAAAAAGGAGAAAGCACGATGATCTACGGATCCGTATCGCACACGCTTTTCGGAGGCCTTCGCACGTAGACTTCGCGAAACGGCGAAATGAGTGGAAACGCGAACTCGAGGGGCAGGAGAAAGATGATTGCTGTTGTTGAAAAAGATGGAAGCGATGCTCAGGGACCGGCCCGCGGACACGTTTTGTTTAATTTCCAAGGTCAAGCTTCTTTAGCGCCAATGACGTATGGATTGGGCAAGCGCGACCTCTTCTTCCATCTCATTGCTCAGCTGGAGCCACATGGTGGCGCGAATGTCTTCTTTCCATTGGGCAAGAGTGATAAGCTTTGAAAAGGACGGGGCCCAACGCGATGCAGAGGATGCACTTCTGCCCTAAGACGAAACCTCGCCCATGAGATATGTACAGCTTATTATTGCATTGCCCAATAGTTAGAGATATTGGGCTCTTCTCCCTACCTGCACGGCATTTAGAGTATTATGGTAGGATTTCCTCACCCTGCAAGTGGTGGATAGGTCAAGTGTGGGCAACCCCCAGAAGAACGGTCCCCGCACCCAATTTTGGTGTGGCTCGCGCGTCTGTTAATTTTCGCTATTAATTGAGATGCCTACGGATTATATGTGCGATATTTAAAGGTATTAATATTTCAAGGCGTCGTTTTTATTAAAGCTATCGACCTCGTGATGATAAAAAAGGAAGGCAAGGAATTCTATACATAGAAGAGGTTGCGAGCGTGGTAAGCGTTATAAGCGTTGCAGTGAGCTGCCTGCATTCGCCACTAAAAATAGCTGGTATATTTGGGAACTCCAACAAAAGCTCCGAGTAATCATCCGTACGATTGAGAGGAAGCTTTGCACCTTTGCACCTTTGCGCCCCACATTTTCTCACCGCCGTGCAAACCGCTGGCTGCTTGAAAGGCTCCTTCGAAGCCACAGACTGGTCAGCCCCGTTTGTCCATTTCAACGCTGAAGAAGCACAAGCTCTACAAGTACAGATGTACGGATTACATGTAGGACCTTGTGCTATTATGTCAGCCACCAATCAAAGCTGCTACGCCACGATTTGTCGCCTCTGCGAGGACCCGCCGCGTTCCAGGAGGTTGAACGATGGGCTGCTTACCGAGGGAGTCAATGGACCAAGGCAACACCGAATGCTGGGGGCTTCGACAAGTTGACATTGCTACGGGACCAGACAGATGTTTCTTCCATGCGATGAGTCTGATGCCACGGGTGCTCGCTCTGACCAGCCCGGCGTCTTACGCCAGCCAATGCCCGACGAAAACCGCAGCCCGGCCGCCTTTCGCGTTCCTTCACCGGACACGGCAGAATACCTCGTTCATCACCTAATGTGTCAAATCTAACGGGGGCTAGGCAGGAGAACAGCCACCCGAATCGAATCATTTTCTTGCAGATTGTTCGCAGATGACCAGGTCCGAGTCTTGTCACGAATCCACCCAACGCCTCCGTGCGAGAAGTGTGCCTGGTGGATGGCGCGCCAGCAAGCAAGGGGGGCCCTCCAGTGATGCCTATTTTCGGGGCAATTCTATGCCAAAGATGCCTCACAAGGCTGGTGTACTTGTGTGTTTCGAAAGCATTGGACTAACCCGTCGTTGACCAATAGCATGGCCCATGAACCATCTTGACAAGTGACATGGCTGTCTTGGTTCTGGGGCCCTTTCTGGCTTGACAGCCTTGATGAAATAAAGCCTTTCTCTCTGGCCATGTTCATGAGGCCTCACACTGCCACCTGGTCTGACGTGAATGACAAGAATGCCCCCAAGCAAACCAGCTTGCAAGGTGCTTCGGCACACGCCCTACCAACGTCGATGAATATATATTTGGCGATGGGAGTCATGATCTCCTGAGAAGTTCCTGCCTCTTCTTCCATCACTCACATCTTCATCACAAACCAAGGACACTCTTTGCACACAAGAAACGCAACAGCCTTTTTGGTGCTGAACAACTTGACACAGCTTCCATCACCATTCACCACAATCCAAACATGTGCGGAACTTACAACGTCGATGCCACCGAGTTGGTCCTCGCTACATACTACCCCAACTACTGGCAGTGTGTACGTATAGTGGTTTCAATTGGACTTTGACCACTGACTAACATTGTGCTAGTGCGGCTGCCACTCTGGCTGGTTTTCTGTTACTTTGGACAGCTACTGCCCCAACTGTCACCGAGCTCAATGCTCGAGCTGCAACTACGCCGAGACCGGTTGAGCTGTGCCACATTTCTAGATACGCTACGGCCTCAATGGAGTGAAAGATGCAGCGAGGAGAGCTTCCGTCTGCAATTTTCAGTGAATATGGTCCATGTACAACATGTTTAACGAACGGTATGGGTTGTGGGTTGTGGGTTGTAGGTTACGGGTTACGGGTTATGGGTTACGGGTCATGGGTTATGGGTCATCGATTTCAAGTCTTGGGTTACAAGTGATGCATTTTCAGGGCATGTTGGGCAATTCAGCAAAGCATTTTTATAGACTAGACTCAGACAATGGCAATGTTGTATCAGAACTGTGTGTTCCTTTTCCTTCTTTCTGTTCATCTATCTAAAAGACCTGAATCTCACAGCTGGATTTGCCACTATTAGAGAGTTAGACGCAGAGAATATAGGAGATAAAGCGCTACTAAAAGATATATGTTTTCCATATATATTATCTATGATTCCAAGGTATCTATATTCATCCTAGCCACCGTCTTCTTTATTTCCCAGCTTATATCCAATGAGCTTAATTACCCCTGTCATGTAGGTTCGTGAAATAATTCACGGGGTGTAGTGTACACCTTCACTGCACAACTGAGTTCGATCCCCTCTACTCCGTATTACGGGACTAACTCGATTGACGCCACAGGATCCACTCAGAAAAAAAAAAAACAAAGGGGGTCAGGACGAGCAGGCAAGGCATCCCACGAGGCAACCCTTCCATCGCCCAAACCAAAGTGGGGAAAAAAAAGAAAAAAAAAAAACGCTCAAAAAAGGGATCTCGCTGCCTTGAGCTGAATCGGCGAAACGGGGCATCCGCCATTCTGGGCAGGCAGCCATGTTTTCCCGGCCGCCTTTTGTCTTGGCGCTGGATGTCAGGGACGCCAGGGATGATGATGATGATGCCTTTCAGTCCCGGCAACAAGGGCGTTGGCAAGGATTCGAAGGGAAAACCCTTGTTGGCGCGTCTTGTCCCCCCCAGCCCTATCGTGTACAATCAATCCCGTGAGAGAGCATACAGGCTGCATTGCATGACTGTGGTTGCTCCGGATGCAATGGGGCTGTGATAAGCTGGCTGGCTGGATGAGGGACCTGCGTCTTGGAAGCTTTGCATTTATTTTATTTCTCTCCCCTTGCCAATTTCGCTGCAGGCACCGACCGTATGTAACGTCGTCAGCTTCAGCTGAGGCTTCGAGGGGCACACACAGCCACAACATGACTAGTTGCCCCGAGGGCTCCTCATGAGGCTTCCTGCCGTCTTGCAGTCATTTGTCCGAATTTTCCGTTTGATTGAACGGCCATTTTGACGAGCCAAGACAGACAGTCTGTTGCGCAGCCGGAGTCCCTTTTGTCGACCTCGCTGAGCGAGGGATACTAAAGACACATTGGAGGCGAGTCAGAATTGCATCCTACGAATCGTGTCTGTGCATCGGCAGATTTGGACGGCTTGTGCGCACGAGAAATACGCCGTGTCCTCTTTGGTCCGTCGGGCATTCTCTCCTTTCTCGGACAACCAAGTTCGCGTCTCCGAGCTCCTGCCTTGGAAACCAACCACGGGACCGGTACGCGGACATGGCAACACCGAGGCCAAAAGCGACAACGAGGTGGCAGTGTTATGAACAAGTGTAGATTTACTATAATATGAACAGGCAGGCATAGATTTATATGCCGAATCCCGTTCGGAGACCCTCGAAAGAATTGTCGCCCCTTCACCACAAATCCCAGTAGCTCAAACCAGGTACAATACCACACGACACCGCACCGTCCATGTGTGAACTTGACGGCGAATCCTCAAGCCAACATGGAAATATAAAAACAAAAACAAGAGTCATCGATCCGTCAATCAAAACGTGTCCACCTACAGTCGTTATATACGTCATTATATCCATCCATGGCTGGTTCGTTTGTCATTCGGTTCATTTTCCAGGCGGCTTCTTCCCGCCGAATCCGTCCATCAACGCAGCCCCCAGCGCAGCAGTTGCGACCTTGGCACCCTTGGGACCTAACCAGGAGCTGGGATCGTTGCGGTTCTGCATCGCAGCTTGTGCCCCTGCGCTCAAGGCGGTACGGCAACCCGCCTGAACCAGCGGATTCTGCCACCATTGCTTCTTGGCCGCCCTTGATGCCGAAGCGGGAGGAGGTGCCGGGGCAGATTTGCGTCGCGCAGATGACGCATTTGCAGAATGGGATGCCATCATGTCGCTGTCGCGGTTGCGGCCGCGAGGAGGAGGACTCACACCTCTCTTTCTGGTGCGGTCGTGAGATCTGGCTCGGCGGCGTGGCTTTTCCTCCTCACTCCCATAGGCAGGTGGCGGGTAGCCACGGGCACGCCGTCTTGGCTCTGGTGAAGGAGGCCGGGGATTTTGAGAGCGGTGCCCAGGGTCATCCCGTCCACGGTGTCGGTTGTGGTCGGCCGGTGAGACTGCCTTGTCACGTCGCGGGCGGTAGTCCAAGTCATCGCGATAGGAGCGACGAGGCTTTTCTCTCGGCTCAGCCTTGTAGTCGCCATCGTAACTATCCCTCGGCGCATCTCGCTCGTATCGTGAGGATCGCGGCTCACGCCTTCCCTCTTCACGCTGGCCATCCCTGCGCGGCTCACGAGGCAGCCGTTCTGAAGCGTGATATGGTGGGGGGCTTCTCGCTCGCCGGCCACCGGCTGCCTTGGTCAAGCCAATAGGCTCAGGGGGCTCTCTGCGGGCGTGTCCACGTCTTGGCGCATAAGCATCCTCTGGGGGAATCGCATCGGGGCTGCGGCGACGGTGTCTTCTTTCTGACTTGTGCCGTCGAGGCGGTGGACCGGTGTACCGATCGTCTGATGGCGGGCCATAATGGTCATCAAAGTCGTCGTAGCGCGAACGACGGGGCGGTGGGTGCGCCATAACGGGCAGCGTGTTCTCAGTGCAAGAATGTGTATATATTATGAGGTCGTCGAGGTCGTAAAAGAGCAGACGAAGAAAGATTTCCAACGTGTTTGTAACAAAGACGCTCAGCTGATGCAAAAAACAGAGACGACGTGTGGGTTGAAAGCAGGTTAAACATGGAGGGTCAGCTCGCATACAGGACGCCGATCAAACGACATTCACATGTGTCTCATGCGACACCGTGCCCGTGGCTCAAAGACAGAGTTTGCGAGGCAACCCGGCAGATACATCAGCCCCATCAGCCCAGTGCTCGCAGCTGTCGAAGACTATCCGTCACTCGCGATTCGCCGGGCCGGCTGACGTCATTTGAGCCAATCGGAGAGCGCTTGACACTTAGCAGCGCTCCAGCGGTCTGAGGCTTGGAGACCTGGCGCCAGGGTCATCTGACGTCAAAAGAACAGGCAGGTGGGAAGGTGGGAAGGTGGGAAGGTGCCGCGCCACCTGCCTTGCTAGCAAAACAACAAGCACCAATTCTCAACTCTGGGACGGGTGGAGATTGAGCCGTGGTTGTCGTCTTCATGCATCGCGGTTGACGAAATCTCATGCAATCCAAGCTTTTTCATCCTCACTGTCGCTCAGGGCACCATCAGTTTGCCGGCTTGTCCCGTCCCCCGCCCCGCCCAGACCGGCCACTTTTAGCCACTGGCCACAAGATTCAGAATTCAGGGTCTCCCGCTCCCGCCCCTGCCTTGGCCGCGTGGCAGTGACACGTTCGCATGTCACAACAGAAGTGATCAAGTTCTAGAAGCAAATAATGGGTTGTGCGCCGATCAAGCAATGACTCCTCGTCCTCGTCCCGGATGCGGCTGGTATGGACTTCAGATCTTGTGATGATCATTTCTGTCCCTTCGAAAGACTCCTGCACATTGCATCTGCTCCCAACCAAGTGAGACATTTGGCACGTTTCGCTCGAACGCTTCGGTCGTGGCTTACTCCAGTTAGCTGCTTCGACGATCAGCAGCCAAGAAGAAGCATAACTTGAGCACGGGGTTCTAGGTTTTGTCCTGGTCGCATTCAGTGCCATTCACCAACAGCATGGCAGGCTGGTCAGATGATGACGCACGAGGCAATAAAAGGACTCCATGCATCTGACTCTGGAAAGAAGGAGGTTGAGAGGAGGAGAAGAATGGCTGCACATGAAATTAGGTCGCGCGTGGGCCAATTAAATGTGTTGAACCTGGAGGATTTCTTCTCGGTTTTGTGACCATCTTGACGTCGAAATATATTATAGTCATGATCTACTTTGTCTTTTCCGCGCAGCGGGCAGATGGGATCTCATAGCAACGACAGATACTCATGATCTTTTCTTGTTCAAAAGGCCCTTGTTGTCATAAATTTCATCAATTTCATGGAGAGAATCGAAAGTTCGCGTTCGTACAGGGTAGGCCAACATTGGACAGCATTGGATGTTCTGGTCATAGTTAGTGGGGATTACGCAAAAGCCACCAATCTTTCCCTCCTTCTCGAAATAAATGATTGGAAGACGAATTAAAGGTACGTTCTTTGATCATAGAACCCTCTCTCGTGGGAACTACAAATACGACGACCGCATCCTGACTCTTCTCAGCAATTGAACAAGCAGGCAACGGATCAGGAACGACGGGCCCGTGTACGTTGATGTCAGGAAGAAGCGGGGATTTGTTAGTTGCTGTCTCCTAATGCCCATGTTTAGTGTGTGGTTAGCAGGCTAGAGTATCGGTATGGGCACTCACGCTAAGCATTGAGGGATTTCCATGTTCATGACCAAGGTTAGCGTGAGCTTTACGTCCTCCTGGCTCCCGCAATGTCCATTTGTCGTCAATATCTCGGTTGTCATGTTATCATTTGCACCGTGCATCGGGATCGGCCGACGATTGTGTACTCTTTCCAGTACGGAGTACACCGGGGGCATAGCGTCAGGCACTTGCCGACGATCGCATGCCCACGTTCACCGTTGACCGCTGCCATCCGCGTCGGAGACGGCTCGTCCATCGATCCACCGTCGATCCCACGACGGCAACGCATATAGAAAGAAGAACAACGTGGCCAATTTCCAAGGATCCGCTGAACAATTCACTGATAAGAAGAGCAGAGGTCCCGCCGTTGTTCAAGCTTTGTACGTAAGTCTTGCGATAGAAGACAAATTCTTGATTGTCTGTGGCTGGCGATGACGAGCATACTGGGCAGGTGCCAGCATTGCACCTGCCTCGCTCCCAGACGTCTGCTGGGTCCAACGACTTGAGACGAGCAGCCAACTTTGACGTGGTTCGATGTGCCCGCCCAGACTTGACCTCTTCAACGGTTCCGCGTCCTTGGGCCACTCACGCCGTACCGAACGCCGTACCGAACGTAGCTATCGAAAGCCAAGGCAAGCGATGCCAGAGCTCAATAATCTCGTCCAACGACGTTGTTCGCAATGCAAAGCTGTCCAGCCTGATCGATTCCTCACACCACCTGCCTTAGCTCGGTCGACGAGGCGGCTGTCGCATGTCATCCGCACGGGAACCCACTTGCAAGAAGTTGTACATCGGAGGCCGCCGCTTTCCTACATCTGCGATTGACGCGACGACCAACTGTCGCCCGTCCGTTCATCCCAAGACAGCAGCTGCTGCTTCCGCCCCCGCATGATATCCTGGTCGATTGTTCGAAGATTCACAGATTCGATGTCTTGGCTCAGGGATGATGAACTAGGCTCTGAAAACGCCGGGAAGTGACGCTTGCTGTTGCCATCATGCCATCAAGAGCTTTGCTTAGCTAAAGCATTGAGCTTCATCAATTCCGCGGCGCGTAATCCACAATCCCTCTGGCCTACGGAGCACTCCGTAGATGGGTTTCCCCTTTGAACGGGACAAATTTCGACGGAACAGGTCACGAGACAAGCGTACAGTTGGAGAATACGAAACGGAGAAGGGGATACTGGACGCGATGGAAAATTTTGGTTCTCACCGGCGATTATGCACTCAGTCAGTCAGACCTTATTAAGCACCCTCCACAACCCCTCGTGTGGAGTGCCAAGGCAGCAGGCAGCATCAACCAGTCACATCCCATTTTTGCACCCGTTATCGCAGCCCGTTATCGCAGCTTCCAATCTGCTCCACCCAGATACACCCACTGTACGGACGTACGAGTCGAGGCCAATTTCCGGCTACTCAATGCGATGGGAGGAAGGAGATGTTTGATAAGGGCCTGCGATAATGATAAGTACGCACGCGCACGCGCTCTGGACAGACCGACGTCGAGTCGCATCGGGCGGTTGGTGGTCCCGAGTTCAGAGTGATGATGGACGTGGCTCAACCCTGCAACCCGGTGTCATGGCACAACTTGTTGCTACTACATACATGTGGACAGCGTGAAAGGGAGCATGCAACATGCCAACAAGTTAATACCAACAGACCCGACGGACACAGACCCGACGGACACAGACCAGACGGACACAGACCCTGGCCGAGAGAAGCAGCCACTGTGGGTCAAGAACAGACATCGCGTCGGATTGGCAGTTGATGGAAGTTGAAGATAAAGAATGAGTCGGGCAAAACCTCCAACTGCGCCAAAGACGGCGGCACCACTCACACCAAGTTGACCCCATCACAGACAGGCAGACAGACCCCTTCCTGCAATCTCATTCATGTTGTGTGTTGTGACAAGGACCAGGAAGCTGAAATGCTCTCTCCTCACTTCTCTCGCACACTCTGACCTGTTGGCCCTGTTTCTCTTGATAGCCTGGCATGGCACATGGCATTTTCAGCTTGCAAGTCCAACTACACTCGTCCAACACGGGCTCTGCAGTGTTTCCAAACCCCTTCATAAAGTTGCTACCGCGCCTTGCTAGAAGCCATCTCCATCTCCACCTTTAAAGACTGCTCCATCGCCACCATCATTTCTTTCCGGACCCTGGGGTCCAGCTTTTCGCTCCATATTGGCTCTCAACTTTTTGCCTCGCTGCGCCGGGCTTTCCATCTGCATCTACTTTTCCAAGTGAGCTGGAGCTTTTTGCTAGCTGCTCGCTAGTGACAAGGCGAGATAGTATCACCAATATCGACATCCACCCCGAACGGTCACCATCAAGCGCCAATTATCAAAAGATGGGCTGGATGGAAAACACAAATGCCCAAGTGGCGAGGAGTTATGTTGGAAAATGGTTTCGCCTCGATGGCAGTGGTCACGTATGTCATTTGTCATTTGTCATTTGTCAATCGTCTTTCGTCTTTCGTCTTTCCTCTTTCCACTGTTCTCTGTTCTCTTTGACAAACTAGGGGACGTCGTTATTCTGTGGGGGAGAGCTGTCATACCCCCGTATTGGGCGTTCGATGTTGTTTCACATTTACATTTCCGTCAAAAACCGCACATCTCAAGAGTATGGAGAATGAATTTGTGTAACGCGAGGTCTAGCGCTGCTGCACATACGCAACAAGAATGTTGACTTGTTCTGTGCAAAGTTCCTCAAGTGCTAACAGTTTGTTCTTGACGACACTTGTAGCCCAAGGAACGCAAGGGTTCATACTTCATGACGGAGATCCGCGCTGGACTCACCACTTTCTTTGCCATGGCATACATCATCGCTGTCAATGCCTCTATTGTTTCCGACTCTGGCGGCACCTGTGTCTGCCCCCGCACTGCCGAGGACCCAACTTGCGACAAAGATCAGTCGTACATGCTGTGCGTCCAAGTCGTCAAACAAGATATCGTTACCGCCACAGCTGCCATTTCTGCACTGGCTTGCGTCTGTATGGGGTTGTTGGCCAATCTGTACGTGTGCCAGCTGTTGTCCAACAGGTTTCACGAGAGCTGACAGTTGCACAAACAGGCCAGTTGCTTTGGCGCCAGGAATGGGTATGGTTTCCATGCGAAACAATAAGTTGCTGTCTGTCATTGTCGGCAGACCGGGGAAAATTGGCAAGTCCGCTGACTCGTGGTTGAACTAGGCTTGAACGCGTATTTTGCTTATACCGTCGGTACGTGGCACACGCACAGAAACGTGTTATACCCAACACGCATCCCCCGTATGTGTGCAACCAACTAACCCAGGTCGTGCACAGTTGGCCGTCATGGCACCGGGCCCGTCCCCTATCGAGTTGCCCTCACCGCCATCTTCGTCGAAGGATGGATTTTCCTCGGTCTGGCCGTCCTTGGCTTGCGACAGTGGCTTGCGAGGGCGATTCCCCATTCCATCAAGGTCGCGACTGGTGTGGGAATCGGCTTATACCTGACGCTGATCGGACTCACGTACAGTGAGGGTATTGGTCTTGTCGTCGGTGCCACGGGGACGCCTGTGGAACTGGCTGGATGCTCGCCCGCGAACCGTCTGAAGGACGGAACGTGTCCCAGCTGGGACAAGATGCGATTCCCTGCCATGTGGATCGGCATCTTCTGCGGCGGCATCTTGACGGTAATACTGACCATGTTCCGATGCAAGGGCGCCATCATCATTGGCATTCTTCTCGTCAGCATCATCTCCTGGCCTCGCACGACACCCGTCACCTACTTCCCGTACACGCAACTTGGTGATGCTCAGTTCGATTTCTTCAAAAAGGTGGTCACCTTCCACCCCATTGGTAAGACTCTCAACGTCCAGGACTGGAACGTTTCAGAGCACGGCGGCCAGTTCGGCCTCGCTCTCATCACTTTCCTCTATGTCGACATACTCGATGCCACGGGCACCCTGTACTCGATGGCGCGATTTGCCGGCCTCATGGACCCGGTGACCCAGGACTTTGAAGGTTCCGCGGTTGCGTACATGGTTGACGCAGTTTGCATCTCGATCGGCGCCCTGTTCGGCGTCCCTCCCGTCACAGCCTTTGTCGAGTCCGGTGCCGGTATATCGGAAGGCGGCAAAACCGGCTTGACCTCTGCCGTGACTGGCCTGTGCTTTTTCATGGCCGTCTTCTTCGCCCCCATCTTCGCCTCGATCCCGCCGTGGGCCACCGGGTGCGTGCTCATACTCGTGGGGTCCATGATGGCAAGTGCCGTCCCCGAGATCAACTGGAAGTACATGGGAGATGCGGTCCCCGCGTTCCTGGCCATCTGCCTGATGCCATTCACCTACTCGATTGCCAACGGCCTGATTGGCGGCATCTTGTCGTACATGATGATCAATGGAGCTGTATGGAGCATCAAGAAGCTCTCGGGCGGCCGAATCGTGCCCTCCAACATGGATGAACAGGAGAACTGGACATGGCGAATCCCGGGAGGATTCCTACCGCCGTGGCTGGTTCGTCTGGGCAAGGGCCGAAAGGACTTTTGGAAGGACGACGCACCGACGGCGGAGGAGGCAGCGCAGCATAAACTCAGCTCTGACGAACAGGCTTCGCAGAGCGGGCGGGAGGGCAGCCATCCCGGCGAGGGCGACCCCAGCGCCAAGGCCTGAAAATGAAACATGATATTGGGGGGGGAATCTGCTCCGGACATATATTATCGTGAGAGTGGGGGTGGGTCTAGTCTACTTGACAGTTCAATGATGACGCGAACGGATAAATATTTTTGCAATCTTTTGTTCAATTCGTTGGCAGGCATGTCTGTAAATTGGGCACGGTAATCCGTACAACGGACACAAATGCAAGAAGCCGCGCCGTAAACAAGTCTGCCTGTCCACCATGCATGCCGAAACTCCGTCATAAACATCAGCATCACCCACCGGTGTGGTTCCTGTTGTCACCACGGTCATTCCATCATTCGAACCTTGTAAATTTTTTTTTTTTTCCACATCTTACCATTATTTTCGCGTTAGGTGCCCTTTACGCCATCAACGCAATGTGCTTCAGTTCGCTATCGCCTCGTCAGCACGCTTCGGGGGAAAAGGCATATGAACGAAATCTTTCTCCCAAGACAAAAGGCCTCGACTCGACCCTCTTTCCGAAACCAAGATTTTGGGGAAAAAAAAAAAAATGTTAGAAATGAGAAGCAACTCACCGTTCAACCTGGTCCCCCACCTTGATAGGCGGATACAGCACCTCCTCGCCCTCGTCCCTCCCCAACCTCGCCTGCTCCTCCCTCAGGCGCCTCGCCCTTTCGGCCAGCGCCGGCACGGGAGCGAGGTCAAAGTCGGAGTCGAGGTGCCAGAAGAGGGTGCTCGAGATGCGGACGAGCGGGCGGCTGCGGCGCCGCATCGCCTCGAGGGTCTGCTGGTTGACGACGACCTCGTGGTAGCCGGCCTTGACGAGGCCGCCCGTTGCGTGCTCGAGCTGCTTGCCCGCCTGGACGAGGAGGTGGTTCCCGGGGGGGATGCGGACGGCGATGCGGTCGCCCGTGTTGCGGGCCCAGATGTTGAGGCCCGGGTAGCGGGAGCGGCCGTGGATGGTGAGGAAGTTGAGGTCTGTGTGGAAGCCGGCGAGGATGGTGTCTTTGACGCCGTACTTGGTGAGGTCGCTTGCTGTGGGGGCGAGAAGATGAGGGCTTTTTTTTAACTTGTGAGTGCGTGTGTCAGATTTGGGGGGGGGGCATGAAGGGGAGGAGGGAAGGAAGGAAGTCGGACGAACCCGTGTTTGCCGGCGTCGCTGAAATACTCGGCTGGGAGGTCGAGGCCAATGGCTATCATTTCGGAGAGCTTGGAGACGCTGCTCGCCAGGGGTTCGGTTATTATTTTCCTCTGAAAGAAAAAAAAAAAAAAAAAAAAAGCATCCATCAACATTAGCTGCCTTACGCATTCTTCATGCAAGTCCCCCATCTATTCATGGTAGGCTCCCATCTCGGCCGGATGTGCTCCCCGGCCGGCACCACGTTCTCGGCATTCAGCCGCGGGAACTGCGTCTCGCGGGGCGCGTCGTCGTCGTCGTCGTCGTCGTCAGCCATGCGCCAGAAGAAGCGGCACTTGGGGTCGGGCTGGTGGCCGGCAATGTCCAGGGGCCGCTGGCTGGGACGAAGCCTCCGGATGACGTCCAGGCAGGGCTCGTCGACGGCGCACCTGGGCCTCTCGGTCCCCTCGAGCGTCACGCCGACCTGGTAGCCCAGCTCGGGCCGCTCGTCCCTGCGCAGGTCGGCCTCTGGCTGGGAAAAGTAGTCCTCCAGGAGGTCGAGGAACGAGGCGTTGTCCGACTCGAGGACGCGCGAGTCGTGGAGGATGAGGGCGCCGTACGTGATGAGGGCGTCGGCCGCCCTGGCGCATTCGGCGCGGGCGGGGGCCGAGGACGGGTCGCCGCGCAGGTACGTGTCGAGGTCGATGATGGGGAGGTTCATTTCCTTTCCTTTTTCTTCCTTCTTCCTTCTTCCTTCTTTTTTCTTTTTTCTTTTTTCTTATTTCTGTTTTAGGACTGACTGGCTGGCTGGCGGAGGAGGAAGAGATGGAATAATGGATGGGACGGCATGAGAATACTATTTATTGGCTTCACGGGAAATCATGCGGATCCCCCACCTCCCCCCACCTCCCAACCCCTCTTCGTTGCCCGAGTCGGACCCTCTGCGGACCCTCTGCGGACCCTCTGCGGGCTTCGGAGCCGGCCGATGGTGTTGTGGGCGGTATTATCATACCACAGAGCTTGGGCGTCAAGTCGAATGGTTCGAAAGGGAGGCACTTACTTGGCAACCGCCGTGCTGAATCCGCAAGAGGTCATTCTTTTTGATCTCAAGAGTGACGGAAGCTGGCTGGAAGAGGGAAATCGAGGAACCCCAACGTATAATTGAAGCACGGACTGCTGATTTCACGCCTCTTTTTTTTTTTTTTTTTTTTTTCACACAGCTCTTCTCGTTCAACAGTTGGAGCGCCATGAAGACCAGCCACACTTCCCGGTCCTTGTCACTGTAACCCCACCGGTTTCTTAACATGACTGTTCAGAATACTTGCTTCATCTAAGAAAATAGGTTGTGCCAGGCCGTAGAGGCAAGATTTCCCTCCTTACCAGTTTAATATACACAGGCGACTGACTGGGTTTTCGCTCATCTTTTCTTCGACATCAAACGTCTTTCTCGCTCCTCCTCCCTTCGTCGAACCTGCTCTCATGTCATCTTCACGTTCCGATTCCCCCCCGACTTACGAGCTCTTTCCGTTTCGCTCGGCCTCCAGCTCCCTCTCTGCCTGCTGGTAGTACTTGGCTGTATCAACACCATGTTGGTTGTGGTTGACAAAGTTGAACCACGGTACCGTGCTGAAGAAGAGGGCCGAATATCTGCTCTGCCGGGCCGCAACACCCTGAAGGTGCGGGCTGAGCCTGCTCTCGCCGTAGGGCGTCTCGCCGGCCTTGACTCTGGCCACCATTTCCCGCATGTCCATGTCGATTTCGCGAGCGTTTTCGGTGGCACCGTAGAATCGGACTACATGGATAAAACGTTTCGTTAGCACACTTCAGTTTACATACTGCATTCTCGGTTTCAACTTTGATGCTTTTTCGTCGTCATCGATACGCGGGCCATGGTAGTGAGGGGGGGGGGGGGCGCACGGCATGATCGCTGGTAAAAGTAGAGGAAGCCGCCAGCGACACCAACGAAACCAGCTAATCGCATGGCCTTGGCAAACCCGCCCTTTCCAACGTATGACGGGGCAAACTTCTCGAGGGTGTAGAGCGCAGCAGGGGCGAATGCGGCGGCAACACCGCCGGCGACGTAGTCGGAAGTTCGGGCATATCGAACGACTCGCTTGAAGTGACTGGTTCCAACTATCAGCATCGATAATCTTCTTCCCGATTTTTTTCCCCTGAGAATAGCCAGCTTCGAAGCGGAAGCAGGTGTTATCGAGTATTTCAAATACACTCCCTCCCGGCAGCGCAACCGGAATTTTACTCGCGGACATGTGGGGGGGGCAAGAACGTACGGGTCGTTGTCAATGAGCTACATCTCAATTAGCAGTGTTCCCGCGCAATGGACTTGCACTTGGCATTTCGACGTACCGGGTAATCCGTTTGGACGACCTTGCTCGTCCCGACATAGGTTTGGGCGGGCTGCTTGATCGCGGTTTCGGCCATTTTGCAGGTGGTTTTGGGGCCCGAGAGCTGTCAATTGGTCAATTCTCTCGATCGACTGAGTCCTGGGAACTTCGTTATCACGAAGTACTCGTCTGCTCCAGAAGCCGGCGGGTGCCTCAGGATCATATCACGTGATGGCTTCACCTCGCAAATCACGTGCGTCGCGACCAACTTGGATGATGCCACGTTCCTGGAGTGGGGGCTTTCCAGATCGCGTTTGACGCGTTAAGGGTCGGTGTACTCCGTACATAGCAGGACGGCTCTGCTCATCTGCAGAATTGCTTATATCCCCAAGGACAAAATCTTGGGGAGAAGAGAAGATCCAAATTCAGCATGTCAACACTACTTTCAGCCGGCCAACTGCCGCCAAACCGTCACGACGACCTCGACAACTATGGCATAGACGAATTTGATGACCCCTTCGCCTCACCCAGTCCGCCCTCATCACCCAAGAAGCGAAAGGAGCCAGCATCCCAAGGGCTAGGCATCGACGAGGAGGTATCCGTTCAGAAGCGCGCCCGGGTACCAAACGTCAAATTAGACGAAGAAAGGTGCGCACCCAACCATTTCCCATCACATCACATTGCCAATCGTTTCTTTCCATCTCGAGGCATCTAGATCCATTGACACGAGGCCGCAGACTATTAGGCCCAGCCGGTCTGCCAAAACTCCGCCAAAGAGCCCGTAACTTGAGATTCAAGGGCAAGGGACACGAATTCTCCGATGCATCCCGTCTGTTGTCGTTCTATCAGATGTGGCTGGACGACCTGTTCCCCAAAGCAAAGTTTTTGGATGCATTGGCCATGGTAGAAAAGGTCGGCCACAAGAAGCGAGTTGTCGTGGCAAGGAATGAACTCATGAATGAGGGGAAGCCAAAGCCGCGAGATGAGGAGGATGCGGATTTTGGACCGGAGACAGACGCAGCTGCCGCGAGCAACGGCGACAAAGTGCAACCGACGAGACCGGTCCAAGGCGACAGACCTGCGACGCCGATTAGGATGAGCCATGTGCCGGACGACGATGACCTTTACGGCGCGACTCCTCGGAACGCGAGGCAACAGCGGCAGACTGATGTACCGGACGATGAGGATGACCTGGATGCCCTGATTGCAGAGGCCGAGGGACAGCATCGCGCGCCCCCCCTATTATCCACACATAATAACATTGCGTCGCAATCACGCTCAGTCGACCAAGTAGATGAAGAGGACGATTTAGATGCATTGATTGCAGAAGCGGAAACACGAGATGGCGGGATCAAGTCACAACAGCCGCCAGCTCCAAACGACACCAGCAAGAGTGACTTTACTGAAGAAGCTGCGATGCAAGAGATGGAGGAGCTGTGGTAGATTAGTCAACCTTGACGCATCATGAATACATACACAGATACATTGCAGCATAAATATGTCAGGTCCTTCAAGTGCGTCAAGATAAGAGGTTGCGGCACAGAAGGGAACACCTCATGGATTGGTCACTTCAACGGCAATTCGAAATGCATCACATATTTAAATTGAACGATGAATAAACGGCTTCAAGATGCATCAGAGTGCTGCTGTGTTCATATAGTACAAGTATCTGTTTGTGCCGGTTCATGAGATAAGACAGGCCGCTCACGACCAGGAACCTTTTTAGCGCCTATAACTATCCTTTTTCCCAAATAAACGTAACCCAACCACACCGAGTTAAAAAAAAGTCATTTCACGTCATGCGGAACCTCTTGTGGGCGTTGCCGCTGACTCCGGTTCTACCTCGCTTCGTCCCCGATATTTTCAAGACGAATGTCTTGCATGATGATAGTAACGGTTGGTGTTCTGGGGTGCCACCCTCTACTTGGAGACGTGCGTCATCACGTCGTTGAATCTTCCGCTCCTCGACCTTCAAGGCCCATAGCAGAGTCATCAAGACCTCTCGTGACGGTAAAACAATGCCCCTCAAACATCGTGTCAGTTCACTGACTTGGTCGCGCGTCCCACTAGACTCGCTCCCAATGTCCCCGACTCGATCATCGCATCCCTCAGACACCAACCGCAATGCCTCCATCGTCGCATCCATCAGGGGACGCGCCAGATTGGGGCTGCAGGATAGGATGTTTCTAAGAGATTTGAATCTCAGAGTCGAGGACCTTGGGCTCGAGGCCGTGGTCCGCAGCGGCATAGTCGCTCGCTGCCATAATGTCGGAGACGACGTTGTTGGCCTCGTCGTTGAGGAAGTCGTCGATGTTGAAGAGGTTGAAGTGTGACTGACTCGATAGGCCGGCGCCAGAGTCACCAGCCAAATAATCGTCGTCAGTAATTGAGGTGTCGGGAGAAGCGAGAAGCCCGCTTTCGAGGATATAGCGATCTGCATCAATGGCCGCTGACATGCTGAAAGAATCGCCGAGGCTAAAAGCACAATCCTGAGCTGAAGAGCCCAGGCCAAAAGTGGTGAGATCGGAGTCTGCGAGCCCTGGAATGACTTGGGCACCTTCGCCGACTTGTGACACTGCAGGTCTAACAACATCTCGGCAGGATGTTGTGTCAGGTCGGGGGAGGTGGCCAAGTTCTCTTCACTGGACTGAGATTCCTTGGCTTTAGGGTCGGTCTTGGGCTCGTCAGGAACGGGGGTCAGCTCGGGTGATAGTGATGCTGGATTGACAGTGGGGTTGGCAGTCGAATTGATGAGTTGATCTACCAAGTTCACAGCGGAATCGCTCGAAGAGTTGTGGCCGTCTTGTGAGCAAAACAGCTCCTGAGACAAGGCGAGGGGGGTATCACGGAGCGAGTTCAATGGCGATGGAGATCGAGTCACCACCCCAGAATCTCTTCGGAATCGGTTTAGCTCTTCGACTAAGATGAGATTTGCCTTCTGGGCATTCACAAGCATAGCCTCAAGCTCCTTGTTGCGGATCTCGAGAGCCTCCACCTCAAGACGTTTGCGTTCACGGGAGGACTGAGCGGCGCGACGGTTTCGCAGAACACGCTCCACACGTCGCTGCTCCTTCTCATCATCTGTCTTGGCTCGTTTTCTAATCGAGAATTAGAATGGCCGTCAACGACGCGTCTAATGGCGAGGCAAAAGGTGGCTTACCTTGGTGGAAGGTTCGTCTTGGGTTCAGGCAGAACCTGGCCCCATGACTTTCTCTTCCTGCCTGGCTTTTTACCAGTTTCTTCCTTTTCTTCTGGTGATGGGGTGCCATTCTCGGGCTCCTCTGATTCGGCAGGGGTTGACTGAGGGGTGAAGACATCCGCGGGGTTCATGGTAGATGGAGGTGTTGTTGGGTCGAATAGTGAAGGATAGTTGTCACCGGGTAGGGACATGAGAGACTCGGCTGGTGAGGCCTCGAACTTGACCGTCGGGGACGCTTGCTGGGACGCCATGGTGTTTGTGTCGGTGGCACGTTCCTCAGGAGAAGAGACTTTCGCGGGAGGCTGCTGTTTCTTGAACATGTCCAAAAATTCCTCAAGTGTTGTGGATTATGGAGTGCAGCTGATGCAAGCAAGCGGCCAGTCCCTCAATAGTAGATAAAACCCAAATGCATGGCAGGCAGCGACCCGAACCAATGAGTCAGCCTGAAGGTGGGCAGTGAGTGCGAGTCAGGTGATACGTAGATAGGGTGCAGGGACAGAGTCTTGACGGGTCTTGACGAGAAGGACAAGTGTTCATTTTCTATCGAACTGGGCTGACTTCAGACGGGCGCAGCACCTCTTTATCTTGAGGACACGTTGATGTTTCCTTGCGTGGATGCCTGAGGCCAAAAAGGTGCGCAAAGCAGGGATGGCATAATACATAAGCAACGTGCCAAAGGAGGCGCATCTTGCACCTCCTGCCTATCAATAAGCACCCACCAAGTACTCCGTAATACGACACAAGATGCAAGACTCAATTGGAGCGCCGGGGAGAATGGCCTAGAAGAAGGGCATGGCGGCAGTTTGGCTTCAGCCGAGTGGGCCCTGGGTGCGTTACGACCGTGTCCCCTTTTTCGGATAGATCGGTTGGTTCCCTGACTCATGAGCTAACTCTGTGACAGTGTCGTATTTGCTTCTTCTGAACCTCCTTGAGCGTGCTAAAGCTTGTGGAGTCATGTTAACCGGGGGTCTGTATGTATCTCTAGTTTACTTTTATCTAATTGGATACATACAGACCCTAGTTAGCGAGACTCCACAAGCTTTAGCACGCTCAAGGAGACAGTCAACAGTCAATCCTGTACTCCGTAGGGACCAGGACCAGGACCAGAGGGGTGTGCCTTGAGTGGGAGGGGGGCTAATTTGTACGAGGCAGTGAGTATTATCCATCCATTCCTTCGAGTCTGCAAGATTATTAGCACTCCTAGAACTTGAAAGCTTTTTTTTTTTTGTGGCATGCGTTGAATCGCCCACATATCGCCTCCAGCCATCAGCCATCAGCCATCAGCCATCATTCGTGCCTGCTGCTATCGGACGGCCTGGGAGGAAAGGGGCGGCCTAATAACTCAATCGAGCCGAACTCTATGAATTACACAAGCGTGCCGAAGCTTCATGCGTTGGAAACTTGACCTCGCCCCTGTCCTGGAATCACAACACCAATTGGCTCGATGTGTCAGGCACCCCTCCTGGTGCATCGGGCACCCTAACTTATGGCTGGGACGCCAACTCCTCCGGTATTAGGACTTGTATGTAAATTCGCTATGGTGTAAGATAGGCTTAGGGCTCGCATCCTATAATCATGTTTTTTTCGTAATCTTTACCGTATAATGCACCGCATAACAAAGCTATTACGAAGCTATTACTAAATCTATTAACAAAGCTATTATTACCGCCTAGTTATTACTATAAGCGCCTAAAATAAACTCCCTATACTTAAAGACCTTTACTAGCCTTAATAATATTAGGGCTACTATTAATTTAACCTATTATAACCTAGGCTTTACTATTATGATTTATAAGAGTAAACTTAATGTAAAGTATCCTATAAGAATTATCCTATAATGCTATAAGGGTTGTAAATATATGCTATAGTATAATCCTAAGGCTTATAGTACTTAAGCCTAAATAATAATAAGCTTATAGATAATAGAGTGCTTATTTAGGCTTATAATAGCTATAGAGCTTAGTGTTTATTGCCTTATTTAAACTAAGATCTCTAACTATAATTATAAGCTTAATCTATTATTACTCCTATAGATCTAGTAGTTTAAAGTTTAGAAGGTAAAAGGGAAAATAATCTCCCTTTATAATAGTAGTATCCTATCTCTTTAAATACTTAAGCACCTTTATTATAATAATGCTAATAGCATTAAGGGCATTACGTAATTTAATATCTATAACTATATTTACTAGCATTATTAACGTAAACTTAATAGCTATATAGAGGTTAAATAGCTCTATAATTAGCTTTAAGATAATCCCTCCTATTATTATAAAGATTCCTAAAGCCCTAATAGTTAGATTATAAGGCTTTTTATTACTTTAATCTTAGGGCTTAAACTTTTAGAATTATATCTAGATATTTATCTCTATAATAATATATATAAAATAAATCGCTTTAATATACTACTCTTTAATGCTTATAGGGTTATTACTTATAAGAAAACCTTTTAATTTACCTCTTACTTTATAAGCAAAGAGACTAAAGAGGACTTCTTATAGGTTATTAATACTATTAGCAAGCTTTATGTGTTATAAGGCATTATAAAGCCCTAAGTTATTATTATAGATTATAATCTTAAATTACTATAAGCTATTAAAGGGTACTAAGGCTTTATAAATATCCTACATATTCTCTACTAGTGGCATATTAATATAAATATACTCTTAAAGTATAAGCAGTACTTTCTAAAGGTAATATTTAATTATATAATAAGAAAAATAAAGTATATGCTAGCCTTTATAACCTTCCTTAATGCGTGAAATAAGCTTATATAATCTAAGATAGAATTAGCATTTAAATAATAGCTTTAGCGTTTTAAAGAGCCTAGGCGCTTCCTAGAGTAAGTGGTTAATTATATATTAAATACCTAGATTATACTATAGAAAGGAAAGCTTATACGCTACTTGTTACGATACGAAATGTATAATATAATGAGTGTCGAGGTGATGAATCATTCAACTAGCTAGAGGTCAGAGCTATCGTCTAATATAGGGGTTCTAGGTCACGTGCTAGCCACATCCAAGGTCTTGTGGCATTTGACAGGCCACATCCTAAGGTGACAGGCTAACTGTCAATTCTAGCACGTAACACTACTTTATTAATAAAGTTAGGCATTTTAGCTATCTTATAATATCTATTATAAAGTCTATAAATATAGCTATTAAGTAATTCCTTTAGGGTAATATAGGTGACTTAGCCTCTGTTTTTTAATATCTAAATAGCTTCTAGATATATTAAGTAGCGGAAATTTAGAGTTATAAGCTTTAGAGATATAATAAGATATTAAATTATACCTATAAACTAGTTTATTAACTAATTTACAATTAGGTCTTACATATTATACTATAGCTTATAATTAAAGAAGATATAGCCCTTAAAACCCTTAAAGGAGACTATAGTAAGGCACTAAAGACCCTATGCTTACCCTATTATTACATTATAGCCCTTAGGGTTCTCTATAAGTATTAAATTTAGTAGTAAATTTATAATAATTAGCTAATTAAAGTAAAAGAGATTAATTTACATTAGTAATAATATTATAAGTAGCCCTTAGAGAATAGCTAATCTCCTCTTAGACCCTTTAAGCCTCTTATTATTAAGGGAAAAGGGTAGCTAAAGGGGGCTCTTAGGGTAAAAAAGAGTACTAATATCTTATAGTATACTTACTAGGATCCTTTATTATTTAAATACGCTTAGGTAGCTAAGGAAACTAAAGCTTATTAGGATTATAAGAAAGCTAATATATTTATTACACTACCTTTAATAGCGCTAGCTATAATTAATTTAACTTAAATAACTATAACTACTATAGGGCTTTAGAGGCTTAAATCTAGTAATCCTTATAAGCTAGGTATAGTATAGCCTTAAGCATATTTAAGAGCTCTAGATATAATTAAAGATATAGAAGAGGATATTATAAACCTAGAAGAGGATATTATAATTATAGCGGTTATAATAATTATAACATTAGCATTATTATCTTATTAGATTAATAAGGATACCTCTTAATTTAAATAGGATATTCCTATAGACTTTAAAGGAGATATTAATGCTTAGATTTAGGGATAGATTAATAAAGAAAAGGCGTTCTTAGAGGCATTACAAGAGGTTATATTATAAATAGCTTTAGTTATAGATAGCTTTAATTAATCTAGTTATTATAATAAGAATACGTAGGCGTGCGTTATAAAAGTGGGGCTAAAAGTGGGGCTATGCTGGACAATGACTACGTAGTTTCTATGAGAATTGCTATGTGCGGCTAGTAACGGCTGTCCTTAGCCACCGCCGCCGGGTCCTAGCCACAGGTAGGGTGCCCGATGCACCAGGAGGGGTGCCTGACACATCGAGCCCACCAATTTAGGTTGATTGACACTACATACGGAGTACTCCGCTCCAAATTACCTGCCCACTGCCCCTTCCAACTCTATCAATGCAAAGTGGCCTGGCAGTGTCTTCCTTGGGAGCATGTAATAGGCATGACCTGAAATGCCTGAATGACATTCGCCACGGTTGATATGGCCTCACATCCGATACTTCACAATGGTTACTCCGTCTTAGTGGAGGTAGTATGTAATGTTATGCTCGTTGATGTGACAAATTACTCGCATCACCCACACAAGAACATGAGGAGTGACGCGGCCCGGGAGTGGGCTGATAATACTTGCCGGGACAGGAGGCATGCATGGCGCCGAAACGAAACATGCTTGACGCATAGGAAAACACATCCATGACCGCCGCACAGGGGATGCTAGAAGAAACAGGAACGTACGGAGTAATCCGCATGTACATATAGTGGGTGTATGTACGGACTACATCCCTTGACAGTCACAAGGCACCAGCTGGGTCACGAATAGGCTAGTTGACCAATCACGACGAAGGTTAGTCAAAGGTACTGTCCCGTGACCTAGCTGATGCCTTAAATATCACTATCAAAGGGATGATGAATGTGTATGTAGATGCGAGATGCGGGATGCAGTGTCTATGTATTACCCAGAAGCCAAGTCGGTGCCATGAAAAAGCTTTTCGCGCGTGCGATGCTTCTCATCGCCATTCCCTTACCCTGGGGCTCCCCTTCTCATTTGTATTACATACTCCGTACGGAGTACGTACATGTAGGCACGTACATGTAGGCACGTACATGTAGTCTTCCAGCCCGGGTCGACATGACGTCATTATCGGCGCATGATTTTGGCTTGGCGTCTTTATCAGACCAGAATGCAGTGTGCTAGGAAAGCACTCGACAAAAGTCAAAAGTAGCAGTTGGCAAGTTCCACTTGCTACGGATGTTGCCGCATTCCATATATACATGGCCAAAGCCATCATGTAATATGTACGGATTATGCATGCATGTCTGTCAAGTCTCCCTCGCCGATAATACGCGGCCAACATGTTTGTGCTCGCAGGTCGGTGGTGCCACCACAAAAAGACCGGAAAACCAGAGTCAACGGAACACAACATACTTGCCGAACGTTGACACCGGTTCCTATTGGAGGAGGTTCTCGTTCACTAGGGGAAGGGGAGAGTTTCTCCTCGGTCGCCTCACGTCTCCAATGCCGTGCTGTCGTGGCTCGTCATGCTCGACGCAGCTTCGGACGGCGGCTAGGCACGTAGTCGCGTGCCATCCCTTCCCTTCAACCGTTGCGCATTCGCAATCGTGCAATATACTTGATTCTGTAACTCTGTCTTGAGACATTCTTTCACAGCCAATTCCTGCCTAGCGAGGACGATCAAGCCGAGGGACGTCAATAGGTTCAACACGTATAACCCCGACAAAACTCCCCAAAAACCCCCAAAAAAAAACTTCCAAAAAAAAAAACTCCCAAAGACAGCACGAAACGATGGGCCACCCCTTCACACCGTCTCTTTCGGCAGAGGATTTCCTCCAAAATTCCTTCGACTACATCATAGTTGGAGGAGGGACGGCAGGCTTGGCAGTTGCTTCTCGGCTCGCTGAAGATGCGTCGCTAACGGTTGGAGTTCTCGAAGCTGGAGGCGTCGCACAAGGCGACGAAAATGTTGATGTTCCTGCCTTCTACGGCCGGTCGCTCGGCGGCCAGTTGGACTGGGCGTTTGAGACGGAACCACAGGAGGGCCTCGCAGGTCGAGCACTGTCGTGGCCGAGAGGCAAGGTGCTTGGCGGAACGAGTGCGCTCAACTACATGACCTGGGTACGCGGAAATAAAGAGGACTACGACGGCTGGCAAGCGTTGGGGAACGATGGATGGGCCTGGGATAAGTTGCTGTGAGTCCGGCCTGCTTGAGAGACCCTGTCTTGATGATCGTGAGGAGGAGCTTTGGGCTGGCTGTGGTGGTCGCGCTTGGGGTTTTCCCGTCCCACCGTCACGTCACAAATTCGATGGCCTGTTTTGCACCGGAGTGCTGTACTGAAATCCTTGCGTCATGGCAAACCGACTCACGTGTCCTGTAGACCCTTTTTCAAGAAATCGGAAACATTCCACCAGCCGAGTCAAGCTCTGAGAGACGAATACGCAGCTACCCACGAAGCCGGCGCCTTTGGTACATCTGGTCCCATTCAGATATCGTACTCGCCCGACTATTCACCTTCCCACAAGCTATGGCATGCCACGCTAAATGAGATCGGTGTCAGGACCAACTCGGCTCATCTTGCGGGCTCCAACGTGGGAGTGTGGACTAACGTCAACACTGTTGACCCGCGGACGGCTGTTCGAAGCTATTCCACTAGTTATCTCACCGCCGCACGACGTACCAATCTTCACGTCTTGACGGAAGCGACGGTACGCGAAGTTGTTCTGAGAAAGGACCAGGGCCAAGGCGACCATGTAGCCACGGGTGTGCGATTCAGCCACCGAGGCAAGGAGCACGTCGTGTCTGTCCAGAGGGAGGTAGTCGTGTCTGCGGGCACCGTCAAATCTCCCCAGATCCTCGAAATGTCAGGCATCGGAAACCCGAAGGTATTGGAGCCGGCTGGAATACCGGTCAAAGTAGCCAGTCCTATGGTCGGGGAGAATCTCCAAGACCACATCAGTTGAGTCAACCCGCGCTCGCCGCCCTACGGCTCCCGTGGTGTGACATCTAACCAAAGTGTCAGTGGTTGTCATGGTATTCGAGGTCGACCCATCGTTGTCAAACCCAGACGATCTACTCACCGATGAGGCCATCGTCGCTGCGGCCAGGGAGAAATACTTGCGCGAACAGCGAGGACCCTTTACTGTCCTGCCCTGCGCCCTGACGTATATTCCCTTCTCCCAGACCGTCCCCCCAACCACCTTGGCCGACATCCACGCCAGAGCAGCGTTCGTGACAGCCTACGACGCTGAAAAGCGTGCCATCCTGCGAAGCCGCCTCGACGGCTCGTCCACAACGGGCCAAGTTGAATACCTCTTCGACCTCGGCAACTGGAGCACCACATTCAAGGGCGATCCCACCAAGAAGTACGGCACTATGCTTCAAATGCTGCAGCATCCATTCTCCGTCGGCTCGATACACATCCAGCCCAGCGGCAACACGTCGGGAGACGTCAAGCCCATCATCGATCCGGCCTACTATGCCGGCTACCACGGCCAGCTCGACGCAGACATCATCAAGGAATGCATCCTGTTTGGTCAAAAGATTGCCTCGACGAAACCCCTCGCCAATATCATTCGCGCACCAGTACACCCCACGGCCGGGGTAGTGGGAGACGACGCCCAGTTGAGAGAATGGGTGAGGAACCACACGGTCACCGACTGGCACCCTGTTGGAACGTGCGGCATGGGCGGACGAGCCGGCATCGAGGGCGGCGTGGTAGACGAGCGGCTGAGAGTATACGGCGTCAGAGGATTGAGAGTGGTGGATGCGAGTGTGATGCCGCTGCAGATCAGTGCCCATCTACAAGCCACTGTTTATGCTATTGCAGAAAAGGGCGCGCACATGATCTTGGAAGATGGGGGGGAAAGCAGCAGCAGCAGCAGCAGCAGCAACGCGTGCTCATGAACCGTTCTATCCGGACCATCGTATCCCACATGTTTTGTTGCTCCTCGGGTGATGGACGCTTTACGAAAACAGTAGTAGTCATCGCACACATTGCCCACCAGCTAGTATGACTGGCCAATAACGAGTCTGAGCAGATAGTGGAAGACTGGGACGAACTTGACCATTATACGGACTATTGTGACTTAGTTCTGATCAGGGTTGACTCTCTCCACCATTAGGCATGTGGCAAGGCTGCTGTCACCGCGGTCTCGAAGTTAAGTGCACAGAAAATAGAGGTCCGACAAAAATTGAACTGATCTAAAAGGTACCCCTCCCTCTCCAATTTGATCCATCATCTGTTTTGCGTCCAAAATGTCCCCCACAAAAACCAGTCTCATGTTATGCTCTATGCTAAACTGTTGAATAATGCAAATGACGAAAATATCGCAAGTTAAAAAAGGGAAAAGAATGCTCCACATAAGCTTCTCGATCTATCAAAGACCAACATCAGATCTACCAATAAGCGAGGCCATGTTCGGATACGGCACGGATTCGCGATATCAATCGCCATGCGTGAAAACTGCTGACAAATGCAACAAAGAAAAAGTGATGCATAACGAAGGTGTGAGGCTGCGGCGTGCAGCAAAAGAAAAAGCCTCTCCCCCAAGTGAGCGTGGTGAAAATATGTACGGAAATGATGCCGCTCAGCGTGGTGGACCAAAAGGCAAAGACGAGGGGAAAAGTGATTGAAATTGATATTCTAGCGCCCAAATACTTTGAGCTCCAAGGCTCGCAGAGGGGGAAACGACACAATTGTGAATCCACACGCAATCCATAGGCCGACGTCACCTCCCGAGGCCAGGTCCGACAACGGACCGGTATACCACGCCTGTGCCATGCCGAGAACAGCACCAACCCATCCAACCAGGAACGCAGCCAGCGCAGCAAGACCCAGGGGCTGATAGTCCTTGTCCTCCCATCTCGACCAGTCAAACCCTCGGCGGCCGCGGAACATGACATGCTCCATGAGCACAATCAAGACCATGATCATGGCCCAGTATCCCATCAGGGCGCAGAAATTCTGGAATATGGTGAACAAGTGCTCGCGGCCGGCTACTGCGAGGACAAATTCGATGAGAACGATGACCGTCGACCAAACATATCGTGGCACAACTTTGGCATATCGGCCGAGGACCTGAACGCCCAGGGCCGCCGAGTACGTGCTGGGAATGCTGTTGGCAATGACGCCAAGGGATACCACGACGGAGCAAAATCGCCCGAAGCCCTTCAGTGGCTCGTATCCGGCAACAATGAGGGCACCAGAGTCGATGTTGTTGGCAGCTGCCCAGGCAGGACTGTTGGCAACCCCAGTTGCCAGTCCAATAGCAATGAGGTACACAAAGGAGAACGATGTCCAGAGGCCTATGAGGGTGAGAAGGAAGATCTTACGCTTGGATGTCTTCTCGGGATAGTACACGTAGAAGTCGGAAGCGGCACCCGCCCACGAGTTGGGCACGTAGAGGCAAATGTTGAAGAAACTCAGGCGCTGTGCAGCGAGAAGTGCTCCCGTGTTCTTGGATGGCGCTGACGCATCAAAGTAGGCGCCAGCGCTGCCGATGAGGACAAACAGGGCAATAGTCTGTGGGAGCCACGAGTATCTATGTCATGTCAGTATTTGTACTCATGTCTTCACAATCATGCACCCGAGATAGCAACCCAGAAAAAAAAAAGAAGGGGGGGTTGGGTGTGCAAACCTCTCATATTTGTGGAAAATGGCCATGCCGAAAACTGCAACTACCCAGCAAACGACGCTGACGATGACGATTCCCACAATGATGGTCATCTTGCCATCGCTGACAGCGGACAGGACCTGACCACCAATGATACCATCAATCGTGGCGTAGCCAATCATGAGAATGATGTTGAGCAAGCACAAGATTTTGGACGGCCAGTATCCCATGAAAAACCGCAAAACAACCTGTTTTTGAATTTCCGTGTTAGCAAGAACGGGTTTCGCTGGACTCTCTTATTTTATCTCTCCACTGTAATTGGTGCTCAATCTCTCACAACGCTGGCGCATTTTGGGTTTGGCTATTCAAGAGGCAAGATAGAGTTCGCGCCAGCGACTCCGAGGCTTTGTTTGGGTAAACAAACTCACCATTGTTCGGTTTCCACTTTGAGGACCCCATATACTCATGTAAGCCGTCGTCAGACTGCCCACGAACGCACCAAGAACAGCACAAATGGCACAATCCAAGAAACCCAATTGATATGTCAGGGGACCCAACATAGCTGCAGCCAAATTGTTCAGCGAGATATTGGCGCTGTACCACATGACGGCAACCTGAACATCGCTCGCGGTGGACGGAGGCTGTCGCTCTTCTGGGAGAACACGGGTGATGCCGCGAGCCTCGAATCCAGCCAAATTTTCAATGCGACTGTTGACTCGCCTCCATGTAGACGGCACAGGAAGCTTGTCCGTAACGCCATGCTCAGTAGCACCAGCGAATTGCTCATCTCGAGAAGCAGTCGCGCTCAGTTGCGGGATGCCTTTCTCGTCGAGCGTCTGGGTTTGATAGTGCCCACCGTTGGAAGAGGAAGCCGGTTCCATGTTTCGCTGGCTATGTCCCCGGTTGAAGGATGTGAATGAAGAGATATTCGTTGATTTAGGGGCCAAGTGGGGGGTTTTTTTTTTTTTTAATTTTTTTTTTTTTTGAAAGGGTATTTCACTTTATCGTCATGCGGCGTCAGGCCGTGATCGCTGAGGTCGATTTGTAGAGCGAGACATCCGCCACTGGCGCCCTTGCCAAGCAAGACACAACGCAAAGTCTACCGCAGTGGAGATGAAACGATATGACGCTGAGTCCAGTAGCTGCTACGGTACGGGCAAAGATTGAGCAAGGAATGAACGATGAAGAATGCGCAACCCCAGGACTTATCAAAAGTAATGGCTCGGCGATGGCGCAAGAGGTAGTGACCAAGATCTGAGCCCGCCCGTTAATATCTTTGGTGAGGAAGATGATGAAGGATCGCAGAACCAGTTATGAGTGGAAAGCTGACAAAGGATAGAAGACGGCTGATAGTCCGGAGAGGCGGCACAGATGATGCATACAACATGCAAAGCAATGCCGAAACGCCACCTCCTCGATCAGACCATATGTAAACGCGCTGAAGACAAGGGACAGTTCGGGACACCAGCCCGTCGATCCGGCAGGCGTCCTCCCTGCCTCCATGCATGAATCCTCCTTCTCCAGATCATCGTCTCCGCCGTCGCCACTGCGGACTGAGGTTTGAACAAAATTTATTAGACTGGCACACAGATTCGCACTGGCACTGGTGTGCGTGTGCGAGTGTGTTCGTGTGTCTTGCCGACCCCCCCTCCCCCTCCCCCCTCCCCCTCCCCCCTCACCCCAACCTTCCTTCGTATCGATTTCCATCATCAGTCAGAATTGGCCGGCGCTTCCGTCCGCGCGGGCAGGGGGCATCCCAGCAACACTATTAGTAAAAGCTTGTCTGCCCATCCACTGCGAACGTGGCCAAGACGCGGCCACAACTTCTTGTTGAACCCCCTTGCCAATTGTGCAAGGGCCCTGCGACGGAGAAATGGGACCTTCACCTTCCTCTTTAAGCCGTCGGCCTCGGTCGATTACGTGCATGCGGTCAGTTGCGTTCCCGGCGCCGACAAGGGAAAAAAAAAAAGCCATGTTGTTCGGATCGGCTTCGTAAGAGATTGATGTATGTACTGAGGACGGATGTTCGTTCCCCGCAACTGCCTTGCAATTGCATTGCCGTTGCTGTCTTTGGTGGTCTGGCAAGTTCGATCAAGCCTTTTTTTTTTTTTTTTTTTTTTTTTTTTTTTTGGGGTAAGGGGGGGAGGCGTGGCCATCAGGCAAGCAAGCATTCCGTCGCACCTTCCCTTGCATGTCCTAAAAAAGCTTCTGTTCTACGGATCCGTACCAAAACGCATCCATGCTGGCAAAGGAATTGATCCAGGGTGTCAGGCTCGTTTCCAAGACAGCTATCATCATGGTTCCTGCGCGCGCCCCATGGATTCGACTCCGAGGAGCATGGGGCCTCGTCTAACCCGACTCACATGCCTTGACATGCCGAGCCATGCCGTGATGCAACCCCTCCGGCAAACCCTCTTGTCAAGGTGAGGTGCGTGCTTTTAAGCGCGAATCAGGCGGGACAGAGAAGTCGGGCCATCATGTGCGGCCACGAACCCCGGGACCCTATTATGGCGTTGGGAATTTTTATTTTTGCACTCTGAACTTTGCACCATCGTTTGCTTTGCAACCTCGACGACTTTTTTCCCCCTTCTCATTAGGCGAAGCACGTAAATCAACAATACTGCGTAAATGCTTTGTACGGATTATATATTGCCGAGCCTCCCTGCTCCTTGCTCCCGCTCTCCTCTCTCCTCTCTCCTCTCTCCTCTCTCCTCTCTCCTCTCTCCTCTCTCCTCTCTCCTCTCTCCTCTCTCCTCTCTTATGAAAGAGATCATATTATTGGGTGGCATGGGCTGGGTGGTGGGTGGCTCGATCCTACCGAAGTGTTGGCATGTTGAAAATATGCGCTCCGTACAAGGGGTGCCAGGGGGGGCTGTTCGAGGTAATGGTAGGTTTTTTCTTTCTTTCCTTTTCTTTTCTTTCCTTTCTTTTGCGGTGTGGGGTGTGAGTCAGTCAGTTGAATTATGATGTTTGGTGAGAATCCATCCAAGCAACTTTGTCGACTCATGGGACTATTTGCCCGGTACGCGTCGTGCTAGGCTGTTGTTTGTTGTTGAATAGGACGCACGCATATCTCTTTGGACACGATATAAGGCCGGGTTGCCATCACTACATGTACATGATATATAAGTACCTACTACTTAGAAGGATACTTGGTATTTTATGTAGTCCGTATTTCCCTAGGCTTTAAATACCACTTATATCAGTCAAGGGTATTTTATGGGTTGAGTGACTTGTGTGGCCTTGTCGTTTCTGAAGAGACTAAAATTCCGTATCTTTGGTTCATCTTTCTGTGTCGGAAGATCGCCGGAAAACCCTTCCCCCTCGATCCCACAATTGCACGCCAGCAAAGTCCTTTTTGAGAAACCCACTCAGTCCACTGAGCCGAAAATGTAAATTTATGTACTCCGTAAAAAGCCGCCAATCCATATTCAAGGCTATCTGCAGCATATGGGCTCATATCCAAGACGACCTACTCTGTACAGCTTCCCCGTCTACCGAGCTTTGCGAGTCCAAAGCGCTCCCCCCCCTCTCATCTATGAGAGTCTGATGAAACATCCACAGTAGTTACAACCATAATTTTGTCCCCTGCAACCCCGTTGCGCTGGTCGCCACTGCCAGACTCGAGCGGATTGGACGTCGGTTGCGCATGTGTTAATGACTCTGCGTTGGCGCTCACTGCCGCTAGGTGATGATTGTTTGCATGTCCTTGTAGTATCAGCTCGATCTGGCTGCCTTGGTCCGAAGGCAGTTGGTCTTCGTGGGAACGCTCTAGTCCTGTAGTACCCTCCTCCTGGTCATCCAGCTTGTCCCACAGTGTTGTGCCCATCACCGAGGTGCTCAGCATGCTCTTGGGTTTCTTGTGCTTGTGGCCGCCACCGCTAATGGTCTGGCCTTGATACGCAGGCGTGCCGGTCTTGTCGCGGACGCCGAATATAGCTCGCAGGACGGGCCAGCACAGTGGCATGTTGCCGACTAGCATGGCGATTCCTACCTCGGCGACATACCAGTACAAGAAGACGTACGAGTTAGGGTTCTGGAAGTTGTAGAAGCGGTTGAGAATGGCCGCGAGGATGTTGAGCACTCCGAGACCGAGGATGCAGCTCAGAATGATTTTCCGCTTCTTCGGCAGGCGCGTTTTCAGGATGATGGGGACGGGGATGAAGAGAAGAATGATATCGGAGGAGATATTGCACGCTGTCGCGAAGATCATGTGGTTGTAGTATGTTGCGCATTGTTCAATTCTGACGGGCACGGCCCAGTATTCGTACGTTGGGTGGCACCAGAAAAATATGAACATGAGGATGACGACGACATATGTGAAGCCGCAGTAGCCTGCTGTAATCTTGACAAGCAGGTGTTGTCGTGGGAGAGTGTGTCTCCTGCCGCGAACCATTAGCATCCGGGAGAGTGAAGTCGACTGACTACCAGGAGAACGAATAAAGATTTATTTACTCACGTGAGGCGACCATAGAGTATTAAAAGGCAGGTCTTGACAGTCCAAGTGCCCGTGATGGTGACTATTTCCAGCACAAACGTCATGATGCTGCCATATACCGCATTGTGAACTTCTTCAGGCGTGAGCGCCGCGGCTTTTTCCGGGGACATGTAATTGCTGCCGTTCTTGGCGACTTCGTTGATTGAGACGACCACTCCGGTAAAGTTGACCTTTCATCAGGTCAAAAAAAAAAAAAAAAAAAATCTTACTGTTAGCTGTGTGAAGTCGCCCACGGACTAGGTAAGAAAGCATCATGACAGTATTGGAGAGACGAACCAAAGCAAAGAGCATCAAGTAGTCGTCTATCATCAGATTCCTCCATTTCCCCAGCTTCATCCTCCGCGATGCCATTCGACACGCAACGAGTAACACTCCCAAGGCGTACAGAATCCATGATTCTATCAATAGCTCAGTTGTGAACTCCATGTCGGTCCTACGATTTCGAATGCCCACTTCATGGAGTAGACCCGAGGCAGGCGGCGCGCCCGTATCACCCGTATCACCCGCTGGTGTAAATGGTGCCACGTACGTTCGATTTGGCGAGGTTGATCCAGATCGTAGTCCAGGGACTATGGACGGCTTTGGCTGCGTGGAAAAATTGGTGAGAGCTGCTGACGTGTTAACAGCGGTGTCGCCCCAAGGTCGCGTTGAAGAGCAGAGGCAAAGGCAACGGCAAAGGCAACGGCAACAACATATCACCAGCAACGGATGGAGGAATGCGGCATGATTTAATGAGCAGACGAAGACGGCATCATGTCGGCATAGCGTTCGGGACCAGCGAGTTTAATTTCTGGGTCAAAGTCATGCTGCTCCTGCTCCTCCAGCTCCCCCTGCTCCTCTGCGTCCACCCTCTCTTCCCCGCCATCCATGCCATCCATTCGGGAAGTGGCAGTTGCAGCGGCTAGCAGTCGTTGATGACGGCCGACCGAAACCTTGTTCCCCATCAGCACTTTGGAACCGCCGGATGCAGTAGAAGGGGACGGGGAGGGGCATTTTGAGAACGAGAGCGCGCCAAACGCCAGACCGGTTCACTGGGCCGGCAGTCTCGGTTATCGAACCCGCCCCCGAAGCCCTGACGATTGCCAAGTCCAGATGAGGCGATATGATAAACACCTAGCTTATGCTGAGACGGCTCGGCAACGAGTTGATACGGGCGAGGTGGCGTGAGTTGTCTTCGGAGTTCTTGCCGAGGCGCTAATTCACCGGGCAGGTGGAGGTGGGCAGGGAAGAACTACAACACCCACTACACCATGGGCCCCATGGGTTGTCCATGGTGTCCATGGCTCCATGGCCGAGTGTCACGTGTCGGGGATCAACTTGGCTTGGCATGGCGCAAGCCACGGTTGCGACAGGGTGGGTAGGTGGGTCCATCCGGTCCATCCCCGTCAGCATCAGGATGCAGGATGCAGGACAGCAACACAATGCTGTACGGAGTACGGATTACTCCGTACATGCGGAGTTTTTGGTATTTGAGGATCAAGATGATCCTTGAGAATCGATTATCGATTATGCTGTTCGTTGAAAGTGTTTCAGAAACATTCCTCCCACTCGCTTGTCCCCGCCGGCGATATCCGCGGCATCCATGGCGATATCTCCCTTCCGACACAATTCACGAGCCACGTTTTATGTAGGCAATCTACTTCGTACGGACTGCGGAGTATTCGTATGTGAAAACTCTGCTCGTACGGAGTAATATTACTTCGTACAACGCACATGCATATTACTCCGTACACACATAAATTGACATAATACATTACTACCCGCACGCTTGAGGGCGTCTTCGCACTGTACGGAGCAGCGTTCCATCCTGGGTGGTGAATCTCCCCATTTCCAAGCATGAGGGGTTTTCCTCCAACGGAACGAGGCGAGGCATGAAAACGCTGCCTGTTGCTAAATTCTAATGAGCGTTTCAAATGCCTCGTTAAATGCCTCTCATTCGATGAACGAAGTCGTTCGTTAGAAACGCCACAGGCTGTGTCCGTGCAGGAGGAAAAAAAAAAAAAGGCAATCCTCCCGTGTTGGGTGCGTCCATCTTTGTTTCCATCACATATGTGTATTGAGACTGGAGGGCTTTTACAAATGATGCTGAGATATTCCGTACTGTTTGCGCCTTCTCAGGCTCGTCACCACAAGCAACGTTTGTGATGCAGAGTGTGAATTTCTCAAGGCGACCCCGACGACTGGTCCTGGACGAAAGGTTTATGGACCCCTTCGCAGGATCATAATGCCTGTCGCTGATGAGTAGTACTACATGACATGCGTGACATGCATATACGTGCAGCATTTCGAGCCAGCTTCGCATCCTTCACATTGCTCGCTCGAAACCAATCACCCCTTCCGTCACAGGACGGGGTCAAGATTCCCTGTCCGGCCCTTGACTATGCCTTCAACATCGGACGTGACCCAGCCGCCGTAGAAATCTCCAGGCTGAGGCTCGACCTTTTCGCCATCCACGAAACAGGCCCATGGATCGGCGTAGAAGGAGACGTAGCCGCGGATGGGCTCGAACGTCGGTGTCGGACGCTCATACGACCAGGCTCGATTGGATACCGAGGTGCCGTCTGCCAGGTCGATCTTGTAGTACGTCGCCGCGCCTTTGAACTCGCACACTGTTTGTCTCCGGGTTGGAGTCAGAGGTGCGCTGATTGATGAGCGTGGCAGATAGTAGGCTGAGCCAAAAAGATGGTCAACCGGTTTGAATGGTGCAATGTAATGTAATTGGCACTGTACATACTTGGTGGATGATGGGTTTCCAGGGCCCAGAAGGCATCCTTGGTATCAGCAATCACCTGGCCCAGATACTTGATCTGCAGGTGTCGTGCTGTCTTTTCCAGGCGCGGCGGTCGGGGAAAGCTCTGCACGTTCATCGCGAAGAGAGCGAGGACATGAAAGGATGAAGAATGGCAACATTTGTCCATTAATTCCTGCCCGGAGCGATAATAACGGGTCGTCGTCAATTGCTGAGCTTGCAGTGTGGCTGACCTTCAATCGGCCAACGTGGATGCCCGGTGGCAAATCGCAAATCGGAAATCGCGTGGCTTTACATTAAGTTAGCCCGCGATCCAAGGTGTGAACGGACGACGGACGACAGGGGGGTGCGGGCGGGGGCCCTCCTTTGGATCTGACGAATCACTTCGTTCGTTTATGGAGCATCCCCTGATCAATACTTTTTCCTTTTCCGATAATACGCAGCCATCAATCTTTATTGACCACCGAACGGCACACCGGGATATTGTAACTACTTGCACATTTCTCTTGGAGCGTATTCTCCTACACGGTCGAGGAAAAAATCTGTAAAATATAATACTCCTCCGTTACTCCCTGCCCTACATCGCCTAGTCCTTTCTCCCTGATCTTGTAAGAGCAGCCGTTGTCGGCGATGAGGGATCCTATGGAATCCATGTCCGCAAAGCAGCTGGTCCCCAGAAGAATAGATCCATCCGGATTCAGATATTTGCCGCCCTCTGCAAAATATCGCTTCAAAAGGGTATAGCCGGCGTCAAACGTCTTCTCAGACTTGAGCTCGTCCGGGACGGCCTCGCTGCTCTGCCAGGGGTGGTTCCAGAAAATAAAGTCAAACGTTCCGCCGACGTTTTCGAATATATCGCTGACGAAGAAATCACCGCTCTGCTGGTTCCTGGCAAAGTTTTCTCGCGCCTGGTCCACGGCATGGGGGTTCACATCGACGGCGACGACGCGAGAGCCCGAGGCGGCGAGGTGGAGTGAGACGAGCCCGGACCCGACTCCGACTTCGAGAAACGATTTGCCCTGGACTATGGCGGGGAGGTGTTGTCCGTACCAGAGAGTCTCTGGGAAGTATTTTGGGGAGTACACCGAGGGATGGATATCCAATCGGTATCCTCCAATCTCTGCATGATAAGGCGTCTGGTGTTTTTTCGACTCAGTCAAGAGATGGGAGATGCGTTTCTCCCATTCCTCGCGTGGAGATGCCATGTTTCCTTCTTGAGCTGTGCCAATGACGCCGGTTATCGAACGATCGAACCAGATTTAGGAAGGGCGGTCTGGGATTTTGTCAGAACAAGCCGTTGATTATCGTGCTGAAAAGCGGAGCTTGAAAGAAGAGAAGAAAAAGAAGAAGAAGAAGGACAAGAAAAAAGCATCATAGCACAAGCATCATAGCACACCTGGTGGATCATGATATCATATTGTACGGACATGGCACGACAAAAAGAGATACGTGGGACGGGACGGAACGGGGCGGGGTCAGCATGACTCGACGACAACTTGCTTGCGTTTTTGCTGAGGTGAAATTTGGTCGGCACGTCTTTTGGTCTGAGAGTCTGTTTGGTGAGTAGCAAGACGATGAATCATGATAATATAGTGATTCACGTGGATGCCAGCCGTCCCGCTACTGGGCTGCACTAGGTGATGCTGCCCGCACACCACTGAGCTGGGCAGCTGAGCGAGGCGAGACTGCTGCTTGCCGAGATCTTCATTCAGGCGCGGAGCTCGAGTCAATCCGCATGATGATGCTGGCATAGTGCCTCTCTGGCCTGTGTGCCTCGCGTATGGATGCATCTAATCACAGCGTAACGTTGGTGCGCATGCTTCACTTTCCCCTGTGGTCCACCTAATAGTCGCAACAACATCAAAGGGCCAAAAAATACAATACAATACAATACTACCATGCTCTGAGATTCATCCACAAATTCCACCATAAATTTTTTGAACTACCACCATGACTAGTTGACCCGATACACTCTCTAAAAGTTGACGTGCATTAATAGATCTCTGAACTGGTAAACGAGACGTTAAATAAGCTGTAGAGTACCGGCCGAGAGTGATAGTCTGACCGATCATTGGGGTAGCGTAGTTCCGGTCATTAAGTGTTTCAGAAATGGCCCACATAGTAATCCGAATGAGACGGTCAGACTGATTGATAATTTTGACTTCTTCACAGAAGTTGGAGGTCATCCCTATGCTCATGGTAAAGCTTAGCCAGACTCCAACAGCTGCTTCCATATCATGCGGGAACAATCTATTTCTGGGAAATCGTATCCTTCGTCTACTGATTTCGCCTGTTCGTTTGCCAAAAAACATGGCTTCTGGCTCTTGTCTATAAAAGAAGAGAAATTAATCCGTGTGTAAATACGATACAATCCTAAATCAGGCTTTTTTTGAACGTGTCTGACGTACCTGGTAGTTGTAGAAATGTCGTGCGGGTCGCGTTCCAAATCAGACACGGAGATATCATCCTGCTTATTGGATTCCTTAACAGGGATCGCGAGAGCCATAGCGCTAGCGAAGAAGTATAGAGCAACGAGGAATTTCATTTTAATATCATATACATAGGGGCTTTAGACAGGGCTTTGTGTGGGCTGGGATAGTAAACGTTGTAGAGTTAAACCCAAGGATAGCCATGCTTTCAAAAAAAAAAAAAAAAACAATCGTGCAAATACCGGCTTTATGCACCTGATGCCACGGCGAGAGACAATATTAGCCGAACTAGAGCTGTATTTAGGCACAGCATCTCCGGTGAACAGGAGCAAAACAAAAGCTCCGCAATTCGTGTGCCTGCGGAGTAAAAAAAAAAAAAACCAAGATTGATGGCTAAATTGGCGAGCAAAGCAAAGGCAAGGTGCCCCTGCACTGGTTTTTACATGTAATAATCCGTACTCGGGAATCCGTACATGGCAAGGTAATTACACCACTGTACAAATTACTCCGTACATACCTGCTCCCCGTTGAGCATATGCTCATTTGTGATGGCAGCTACATTAGGGGTGCGCACTCCGTTCTTGGCCGTTTAGCCTAGCTGCGTGACTCATAATGAATACGGATCCGTACACCATGGTGCGATACGGATTGTTGTTACATTGCTCCCTCTCTGACGAGAGCTACATATGGGTCCGGCTCTAATTATCCCGGATCCAAGCAGACCTACGATGAAGCGCTTGATGAGAATGAAGCTGAACCCGGCCGTTCAGAAACAGCGCCAAGATGGATGAATGGGCGCTCTCCTCCACGGAATCCTGTTACTTCATCCATGAAGAGAGGGTGAAATGGCTCAATACGGGGCTGGGGCTGGCTACTCTCTCCGCTGGTGGCCAGACGAGACGAGGAAGACGAAGGGCAGTATCGCCAAGTGCGTGGGCAGCATGAGCCACTGACCTTCGCCTTTCTTTTTCTGATACCAGACAGGCGGCGGCGATATAAGTCGTACAGCGGGATGTGCACCGACAGTGTTGGTCTGTCTTGCGGCAGATGTGGTGGTCGATTCATAAGAACAAGAAGCGGGAGGCCCTTGGATCCGGCAATTGAGGGCAGTATTATCCGTCGGACGATTAGGATAGAAAACTACTCCGTACACGGGGTCTGAAGGTAATTCCGAGAATTATCTGGTACATGGGTGTAGCAACAGTATATTTTTTATGTGACAAAGGCGAGAGTTGTCCCGTTGTTAGACTGCCGTCTCTCACCTTCACCTTGACGTCTCACTGAATTTTCTGATTCTGACTTCGGATGAGGGCCAATCCAGTGAAAATGACCCCCCCCCCCACAATTTACAAACAAAACAAAAGTTGCGTCACCTCGCGAAGTCCCCATTTAATGCCACTCACATGACAGCGCGACCAGGCCGAAACAAGAACAACGCCCTTCCTTGCGATATTCCTTTTTTGCATCCTCACAACCCAACCCCGTCGACCCGAACCCCCAACGATCCAAACAACAACACCCAACAATGTCCAACCGCGCCCTCGCCCGCGACATGCAAGTCGAGTTCCAAGCCCGCTTCCAAGCCAAGCAGGCCCGCCGCGAAGCCCAAAAGGCCGCCAAGCAGGACCCCATCCTGAAGAAGCAGATCCAGGAACTCCTCAAAAAGGGCGAGACCCAAAAGGCCTATCAAAAGGCCAAGATGCTGCTCACCAAGCAGGCGCTCGCCTCGCAAATGGACCAGGTCGCCGACATGGCCGAGCTGGGCGCCGCGCAGATCCAGGCCAACAATTCCATGAACCGCATGACGCACATGATGGCCCAGAGCTCAAAGGTTATGAATGTCGCGCAGAAGAATGCCGCGCCGGCAAAGGTACACACTTGCTCTTCTTTTCAGAGGGCCCCGATAGTGGTGACGTTGCTTTTCAGTGCCGATAGTGGTGACGTTGCAAAACGTGTCATGGATTGTTGTTCCCCGCTGACATTGTTTTTTTTTTTTTTTCGCACAGAGCCTCGGCGTCCTCGAGCAGTTCAAGGAGCAGAATGAGGAGTACGCCATGACAAACTCCATCTACCAGGATGCCTTTGCGCAATCAACCTCGGCGCAGGTCCCCGAGGATGCTGTCCACGAACTGCTCGGCAAGCTGGCTGATGATGCGGGCATCGAGCTGAAGCAGCAGCTTCATCAGGCGACGCCTGCGGATCCGGAGCCCCAGAATAGGAATGACGTGTCGACTGAGGAGGACGAGCAGCTGCAGCAGAGATTGAGGGCGTTGCGCGCTTGACTGTGGTTTCATGTTGTTTCTGGAGTGAAATCGGGAGTGAATCCGTCATTGCTTGGCGTTTGGAGTTGTTTCTTTTTCTTCTTGCACTTGGACGTAGAATGGAAAATATGACTGGGGCTCGGTGCTCTCCAATATGCCTTGTGTTGGCTGATGATCTACCGTGACAAGTCATCACTGGCAATGGCCTTGGCTGTCATGGGGAATTCATGGAAGAAATACTCGAACGCATATTCATCATGTCTATGTAATCCCCCCCCCCAATTCACACAGGTGCATCTTTTATATCCACCCGCTGCTCAAATGCTCTGCCATGCATGCAATCATGCCCCATCCCGACATGTACCCTCGCAGCAGCCAGCCGTCACCCGTCACCCGTCACCAGAAAACCCGCTACATGTACAAACTAGCTACAGCCGTAATATCCCTCTTGATCAGCTCCTGCGCCTCCTGCATCTTGCCATACAGTTCCGGATCTCCCACGATCCTCGCCGCGTTCTTGACCTCCCTGCACGTCTCATCCAGTCTGGTAATCGTCCTCACAATCGTGCCCTCCAGCACGTCCGTCAAGCCAGTAATGTTCTTGAAGCTCATGCCTCTCGCCCACTCGTACACCACTTCCATGAGGCCGAACCGAGGCCTGCTCGCGAAATCGTTGGAATCGTCCGCCGACTGAATCACCTGCAGTCTCGTCTGCACACTGTTCACCTTTTCGGAAATGGCAATGATGGTGTCGCGACCTTTTTCGAGATTGCCCGTCAGGGAGGGCTCCACGAGCGTCTTTTCCTGGAACACAAATGCCGACAGGAGAGCTGCTATCTCAGCGGGCTCAAACTCGGCGAGGACGTTGTCGAGGATGAGTTCGGTGAGGACGAGCTCGTCGCTAGAGTGTACCTCACAGGCCACTTTGCCCTTGAGCTGGATGCGCGTGGCCGAGTCGATGAAGTCGAGTTCTTCGAGGACCTGCACGCGCTGCTCGTAGTCTGGGAGAAGCTGGAGGTTTTGGTCCGAGAGAGATTGTTTCAGTTGGAAGATGTGCTCTTTGATGAGCCATTCGTCGTGGCACATGGCGAACTTGGACTAGTTAGCTTTGCATGCATGCGCGCGGTATGAGTTGCGTTGAAAGATGAAGAATGACTGAAACGTAGACTTTACATGCTTGAGGAAACTGGGACACTTGGTCGCGGGGGAGTCCGTCACCGTCTTGACCAGCTGCATTCTCTTTTCGACCATTTCTTGGAGCGCTAGGCTCTTGATCTTTCCCATGTCTGCCTCGTCCAGGCGAGTGTCCCAGCCGGAGCAAATATCCTGTAATCGATCATAGGCTTTCTGGCCCGCATCGCCGCCCTGGAAAATCTCGGGAACTGTGCCCTTGAGAACCCATCTCGTCAAGCACTCCACGTCGCCAAGTGGCACATGCAGAACCCGAATGGGCATGCGTCGCTTGCCCTGCGGCGGCGGCGGCTTGTGCAGGTACCTCCTGAGTGCGGGGATAAAGGGCAGCTGGTCTGTTGCATCTCGGCGCTCTCGTGTGGGCTTGATTGCACATACGTGCAAGACGGGATCATCCAAGGAACCCCGCGGGCTCATGCCCTCCGACAGGAGAATGCCTACTGTTCGAATGCCTTCCCAATTGAAGACGACGAGCCGCTGTTCGGTGAACATCCTCCGTCCGAAGGTGATGCGCAAAAGGCCCTTGTATAATTCCATAGTGAGCTGCCTATAGTCTTGCGCAGCTTGGTGACATTCATCCATGGCCACGTCGCAAACTTTGCACGACTCTCGCTTGACCTTGGCGAGATCAGCCTGGGCAAGCTTGACATCCTTTTCGTGCTCGGGAAGCAACTGCTGCGTCGCGTGCTCTGAGAAGCTACGCTTGATCATCTCCTCAATCTTGAGCGCTTCGACTCGGAGGAGGTTGAGAATCATGTTGTACGTGAGTCGAAATTGAGACCGCAGCTTGGACGGCTCGCCTAGGATCATGCTGCGCAGCTCGGCCACTGGTGGCACGTCGTTGGAGCCTCCTGGCGGGACAATGATGACAGATCCGACGGTATCGAGGCCACGACGCCCGGCTCGGCCAGCCATCTGGGTGTACTCGCCGGGTAGCAGATTTCGGAACGAGTGTCCATCATGCTTGCGATAACCCGAGAACACGACTGTCCTCGTCGGCAAGTTGAGACCCATGGCGAATGTCTCCGTCGCAAAGAGTACTTTGACGAGGGTCTGGGCAAAGAGAATCTCCACCATTTCTTTGACAATGGGGAGCAATCCTCCATGATGAACGGCGATGCCTCTGCTCAGGAGTTCTCTCAGTCTGATGATTTGAGGCAGCAACCTATCTTCGGGCTTCAATCTCACGATAGACCTCTCGATGATCATATGGATGTGACTCTTTTCCCGGGCGGTACAAAAGTCCTGATTGCTCAGCGCGTCTGCGTTTTCCTCGCATCGTTTCTTGGAGAAGACGAATATACAAGCCGGTAACAGCGTCTTCTTCTTCAAAAATTGAACAAGATGAACCCACAAGTTCTTGTCCTGAGCAGCAGAGGTCATGCCTCCAGCACGTCCACCGCGGCCCATATGCCCAGGGGCATGGCTGGCTCGAGGAGGTCCTCCACGACCTCTTTGCTGGCCACCTCCTCTTCCGCCACGTTGTTGAGGAGGGCCTCCTCTCTGAGGGCCGCCTCGCTGGCCGCCTCGAGGATTTCCACCTCGCGTGGCCATTGTGTTTTGAGCCGTGGCTGACTTGTCTTTCCCTTGAGCAGCAATGTGCGCGTCCTTCCAGCCCTTTTCGATGAACTTCTTGTCCGAGTCAACAATCTTGTGAACATCCTTGCCGGCCCAGAGGTAATGCTCGAGGGGCACAGGTCGTTTCGACGTCGAAATGACGTAAATGTCCTTTTGTTTCGTCCGCCCAACCCAGGATGCGAATTCGTGAGTGTTGGGCACCGTGGCCGAAAGAAGAATAAGTGAAATATGCTCGGGCAACATGATAATGACCTCTTCCCACACAACACCACGCTCGTAATCGTTCACATAGTGTACCTCATCAAAGATGACATATTCAACATCGCGGATCAAATCCGCTCCTCGGTACAGCATGCTCCGCAGAATCTCCGTCGTCATGATCAGGCAGCTAGCCTCGGGATTGATCTGCACATCTCCCGTAAGAATGCCGACCTCGTCGAATGTCTGTCGGAAGTCGCGAAACTTCTGGTTACTCAACGCCTTGATTGGAGATGTGTAGATTGCCTTGGTCATATGCTTGGCAGCCAAAGCAATGGCATACTCGGCCACGACTGTCTTGCCTGCTGAAGTGTGTGCGGCGACGAATACCGAGTCGCCGTTTTCAAGATGGTATACAGCTTCCTTTTGGAAAGTGTCGAGCTCGAAGGGCCACTCTCTCGCCATGTCGGGCACCAGCTCTCGAAAGTTCGGCATGCCTTGCCTGATGTCCACCATGTGAGCCCATTCTCGCCCGGCCTTACGAGCGCTCGATGCCGCTAGCACGCCATGGGGCTCCAGAGCAGGGAACTCAACAGGCAGTATGTCGTCGATGTCATCGACACCATCGTCACCATCCTCATCGTCGAATACTTCTCCAGAATCAGAATCACCCTTTTCCAAATCCACCTCGGTACCACGCGTCACCTCGGCATCTTCTGGCTCCTCTTCCAATACGTTCTTCACAGCGATAGCTGCCTCCTCATCGGGTATGCTCTGCTTTTTGTTGAAGTCGATACCACGGTTCAAGCCGGGCGCTAACCGCAGGAGTCCCCCTTCGCCCAGTTGGATCACTCTGTCAAGCTTGTTTGCCTTTGCTCCTTCTTCTGGTGCATCTCCCGCGTGGATCTGATCCTCCAACGCAGCGGTAGCCTCAATGCCCTCCAGGCCTCCAGGAGCAAAAGGAAAGAATCCGGCAGCTCCGCGCACAAAGTCTGCCCGATTGGCGGGTTTTCGAAGCAGACTGGTTGAGTTCTTTGCTGTGGCGCGATTCGAAGGAACGGTCACATTTTTGTAGCCAGTCACCCTGCCTTCCAATCCCTGTCGAAGAAATCTTGTGACAGTCCGAGTCTGAGGAGGCGCAATCTTGAACAAGGAGGTGTAGTCGGTTTCAAAGTCCCATCGCTGCTGCAGTCGGTTAAGCCATTCGATGGAGAACTCGTGTGACGGAGTGAGAAACTTGTCCTCCAGCTGACGCTTGAGAGCTTCAGGATCCTGACTTGACTTCTTGCCAAGTGTTGGGCTGGAGAACCCATCCTCGTCCTGCGATAGCAGAACAGCATCGATCCCGGCCATCCTGTATATACACTGTTTTCGTTGACAGCTTCAAGGAAGTCGTCAGGTTCATTTCAGATGACGGTCGTATGATACGTAACGTCGTCACTGCAAGTGGTGAGAAGTGCCCCACCATCGGCGGAAGTGGGCCAGACACTTTTTTCTCCAATTGCCGTTTGTTGCTGTGACTGAAATGCCCTAGGCGCAAAAGCAATTGCAGTAACGCTTTCCAATACTTTTGCATCAATGCTAAACAATGTTGAACTGAGGATGAGGGGAACAGAGAATGGGGCATGCCGTTAGTCAATATGTCATTCAACTGCCGCCTAGTTACCTAGCAGATCCGAAAAAAGCTGATTTCGGAGCCTATTTCATGATAGATATGTAGGTGATTGGATTTCACAAACGGCCTTTAGAGACGACTGCTAAGACAGGGGCGTATGCATGACGAAAAAAAAATACAAGTACAAGTCCCTTTGCCCCAATCCGTCCATCGAAAAAAAAAAAAAAAAAAAAAAAAAGAGATTTTACGTGCGCTGAATAGTCATCCCCAGCTCTTTCGCGGCACACTTATTACGATGACGCTGTGCTTCCCAGCATACTTTGCAACTCAGTCTATCCCCTTCCTCGCTCTTGCTGGTCTTTCCAATAGTCTTCCTTCCCGCTGTTGAGTGTACCGTTCTCGAGCATGGCGTATTTCATCGACATGAAACCCTCACACGCGCAACATCTTCGCGGCGTAATCCTCAATGACCTTCTCGGTAGGGAAGCTCATCTCCTCGAGCTTCTGGGCGTAAGGGGTGGGGACATCGGCACCGGTGACACGCTGGGCGGGGGTGTCGAGGTAATCGAAAGCGTACTCCATGGTCAGAGCAAGGATCTCTGCGCCAACACCGTAGTGAGGGAAGCCGGATTCGACGGACAAGAGACGACGGGTCTTCTTGACGGAAGCGACTATGGTCTCAATGTCGAGGGGCTTGACAGATCGTAAGTTGATGACCTCAGCCTCAACACCATAATTCTTCTTCAGGTTCTCGGCAGCGACGAGAGCCTGGCCAACACATCGGGACAGCGAAACAATGGTGAGATCCTTGCCAGAGCGCTCAACCTTGGCCTTGCCGAAAGGAAGGACAAAGTCACTCTTCTGGGCAGCTTCAGACATGGGAAAAGACTGGCCGTACATCAATTCGTTCTCGAGGACGACGACAGGGTTGGGGTCGCGGATGGCGGCCTTGAGAAGACCCTTGGCATCTTCGGCGCTCCAGGGAGAGACGACCTTGAGGCCAGGAACGCTGCCATACCAGGCGGAGTAATCCTGGGAGTGTTGGGCACCGACACCGGAAGCGAAACCGTTGGGGCCACGGAAGGTGATGTTGCAAGGCTGGATACCGCCAGACATGTAGAGGGTCTTGCCGGCAGAGTTGACAATCTGGTCGATAGCTTGCATGGCGAAGTTGAAGGTCATGAACTCGCACTGTTGCACATTGCACGTCAGTGGATGGAAGAGGCAAAATGCATCGGCAGTCTCGGGCGTTCAAGCCACGATGACCACAACATCATGGATAGCACAACCCAGATACTTACAATAGGGTGCAGACCGCTCAAAGCAGCACCAACGGCAAGACCACAGAAGCCGGACTCGGTAATGGGGGTATCAATAACGCGCTTATCGCCAAAACGGTCTAAAAGACCCTTGGTGACCTTGTAGGCGCCATTGTACTGAGCAACTTCCTCGCCTAGAATGAACACCTTGGGGTTGGCCTCTAGCTCCTCAGCAAGAGCCTCATTCAGGGCCTCACGGACGGTGTACTCTTTGGCACCAGCGCCCTCGGCGTATTTCCTGCTCTGCTGAGCGCCGAAGAAGACAGGGGTCGTAATGGCTCGAGGGGCCTGAGTGAAAGCGGAAGTGGCGGGAGACTTGATGGCAGCAGGTCGGCTCGAGATTGCCAGGCGGGCAGCAGGTCGGAGAAGTCGAGACATGGCGACTGTGTGGTGATTTGAAAAATTGTTGAGGTTTGAGGTTCGATAGAGATGCAGAGGCGTCAGACAAAAGGATTGCTGCGACTCTGAGCCACCAATGCTGGTCGTCGCAACAATAAATTGGACGCACGCGGACTGGTCAGGGTAAGGGAAAATGAGAAGCCGCGCTGAGCCGGTTCAAGGAAGGGTTGTGAAACGGACGAAGAAGATGATGATGGTTGATGGCTTTCAATGGACCTGGCGTCGAGGGAATTTCCTTTCCGGAAGACGGCGAAACCAGCTTCCTGGTTGGTGCGCAGTTTGGCGTGGTGGGTGCGATCTCGCAAGGCTAATAAACAGCAAAGCTCAAGTTTTTTTTCTTTTTTTTTTTTTCTTTTCTTTGGGTTCTTTGGGTGCCGCCGCCGCCCACCTGCCAGGAGACAACAGAGCGTCGAGCTCTCCCCCTGGCAGGTCTGGCTCGGTCCATCTGGTTGGCTGGTCAGTCCCACCAGAGCCATTTGCGGCACTCCGTTGAATGGAGGAGCTCGGGGTGGTGTTGGCACTGGACTGTGCTGCCATGCTGCTGGGCGTTGAGCGCTGTTGCCGCTGGGTTGCACGCAATGGACCCCCTGTCTTGAAGATTCTAGCGCCGGCGCTGGCAGTTGCTGCACTGTCAGACTAGTTCTGTTGGAACTTGGGGCCAACCAGACGCTGACGGCTGACAGCTCTCACCTGAGTGACCTGACCGACCGATATCAGAGATAAGCGAGAATTTACTCCGTATTTATTGACTACTACAGACTACATACGGAGTACATACAGAGGTATATATATTCGACAGTATGTACGGACGTACACGCCATCTGACCATGCCCCCTGGTGAAGACCTGACCATACTAGCACTGCACATGCTAACCTGACCATACCTAATAAGACTACAATACATGCCCTCCATCATGCATCTATCTCTCTGCGTTCTCCTTCCATCTTGACATGCACGGCGCGCCTCCGACATAAGCCAAAAGCATTCCTCGCCAAAATCGGTCGTGACCGTGACAACCCCACGGTCGTTTATGTCAGAATCCTTCCATGCTCTGTGCTTGAATTTGCTGACCTGGTATTTTTCTCCCACAACATCCGATGCATTAAAGTTTGAGATGGACAAAAAGTCGTCGGACAGCTCAGTCGACGGTGAACCGACGAGGGCGAGGCGAGGTTCACCGAAAGAAAAGAAAAATGCGTCAGTCACATCTACCAAAGCGACCCTTCATCATTATCATCACCCTCATCCTTATCGACAGGCGTCCAGAGATGGGGCGGTATGAACTCCACGGCCAAGTGGGGACTAGTAGTAGTATGAAGATATTCTTGGATTTCCTCAATGACCTCGTCAAACTCAACCACAGGGTCGATGAGCATACAAATGAACACATTCCAAAGGGCTGCCAGTGGCCTCCATCCTTGCGCCGTGACCAAGTTCAGAACATCGTACGTGTATCTCGTCGAATCGTGTGACTCGAGGATTCGGATCATGTGGTTTTCGACGCTGGACCATTGTTTGGCCAAGGCTGTCGAACCTCCATTTTGGAGTCGCCAGAGCCTTTCGCTTCTGCGACGTGATGTTATGGAGGGCATTTTGAGTCGACATGAGCTCGAGGTTTCTTCTTCAGTAGGTTAGCTGGATCCACGGTTTCTCTGTTCGAACGCAGAGGACGACAACATCACATACATGGAGATGACTTCGCGTATGTAGTACACCTGTGGAATGGAAAACCGAGAACATCAGAAAGAACTGCTCTTCCTTTTTAGACACCTGTTGGACATAAACTTCGATGGCACCTTGTACCCTGAAAAGTCAAGTCCTCATGCGCAGTTTCAGCCGTCATCTGTCGATTGCGGATTAAACTTGCCATGCTTGTTGCGACCCCAAATCCAATCCCGGATGTGCACATCGCACAACCAGACGAGGCATCTAGGTTTACACTACCATGATTCTTTTCCAGATCTTGAAGCGTATAACGATGCCACCCACACACGACATGGAGCTAGCCCATGCACGATCAAAGACGCCTACATGCTCCAAGTATCAACGACCTCATTTGTATGGTCAAAAATATCCATTGGCGTCAACCTGCTCCATTTCCGAGGGTTTTGCTTCGCATCTACAAAATGTTTCATGGCCATGACCATTTGAGCAGCCCATCTCTCTGGACTTACTTTCCCTATGCCCGTAGCCAGCGGAGGAATGAGAATGCTGGAGATTCGGGGATCCGCGTCGCTCTCGCAACCAGCACATGTTCTTCTATTGTGCTTGTCAATCGTCACCAACAAGCTCCATGTACTCTCGTACACAATCTCCCTATCCCACTCTACCGGCTGCGGCGTCCTCATTGTTGGACACAGCGCAAGATACTTTGTTCCCCAGACGTTCTTGGACTCGTGTCGGAAATCATCTGGTATACGGACCAATGTGCAAGTACCTGGTGGTGCAAAGCCACGCCATTCATCGTACAATTTTGCCTGGGCTACGCGGGTGAGAGCGAGGTAATCATTCCGGGGCGAAAACGCCCGAGATATTGCGTCGTCGAAGCCGCCATCCAGACGTCCGTATGAGTTTGCCGGCGAAACCACGAGGTCGAATTTACTCGAAGACGGGACAAACTGCAGAGCCGCGTTGTGTGTTTCGAACGTGATGGACGTGGGTAGCTTGTGCTTCGCAGCTGCCTTGGCAAAGGCCTCGCTGTGCTGGTTTTGCATGCACAGGAGATGGATGTGTGGAATTCCAGATGATGTTGTCGAATTGGCCATGGTGGAATCACTCCGTTGATGAAAACTTGTGCTTCATGAATCTAGTACGCATTGTATGTAAAAGGGCAAGTTGCTGCTGCCTAGGGTATCTCTTGTGCCACGATCTGCCGCACAGCCACACAGCCGCACAGACAAGATTGACGGCGATAATGTGTGGATCACCCTACGGATTACCGCACGCCGGATCAACCCTAAACACACCTAAGCACCCCCAAATAGGCTTAGTCCTGGGGCCTAGGCGTGGGCATGGAAGGTTCCCAGGATTGTCTCATATTTCCAGGCCTCTGATTGGCTCAATAAGGGTGACCCGGCGTGTGGTAGGATGATCCGCACACCACATTACTGGTAGCCTGACTTATTAATTTTCCCCGACCCGAACACCCTTATTCTCCTTCGACGCCATCTGCAATGCTACGGAGTAGACTGGTTCAGTCAGCAGTCAGCATATATCCCGCTTTGGAACCATCAAGATCTACGAGTCACCAGAGGCATGGCATGAGAGGCATTTCGGTCTTCGGGTGCGACTGCGGATGCGACTGCGGGTGCGACGGTGACCGACGTCTCGTCTGTTATTTCTCTCGCCGCAAGTGTCGCGCCTTGATCGGAAGACGAGATGATAATTTGTCATGTCAGCCGGCGCGCGGTATGCTTATCACCTACTGCTTATTGCTAGGTTAGATGAGTCACCAGCGTCAACACAACCTGCTGCTTACTGCCAGGGTAAATGAGAAACGGCATCAGCACTAAAGATTCGGCCTCGCCCACACAACCGTCCGATCGCATTTTCGTGTATTGCCGCGCGGTGATCAACGCAACGATAGGTGCAGAATCTTGATAGGTTCGGCTCGATCTCGCTGCCGCCTGTTTCCGACCCGCCAGACACCGGAGATAACACAGTGTCTTCATTTGCTTCGTGGTGGTACAGAGAAGTCCGAGAGCAACCCTATGGGATATTGACTCTAGAGGCTGCGCGTTAATGTAGTTTAAATTCAACGTTTTGGCGCAGTCTCCAACATACGATCTGCCCCCTCTACACCTTTCCTCCACTTCATTCCCAATCTCTCTCTCTCTCTCTCTCTCTCTCTCTCTCTCTCTCTCTCTCACGCACACACGATACCCTCTTGTGCCTTCCTCCAAAAGATGCAGAATAACAAGCCTCTTAGAGTCCTCATTGCTGGTGGAGGAATCGCAGGACCGGCGCTAGCTTTCTGGCTCCACCGCCTCGGTCACTCAATCACCATCATTGAGCGATGGGATACCCTGCGGATCGGCGGCCAGCAGATCGACCTTCGTCTTCAAGGCGTTGAGGCCGCGGAGCGTATGGGGATTCTGGACGAAATACGGGAGCATGTCGTCGATGAAGCAGGCGTCGACCTGGTCAACGAAAAAGGCCAATCAGTCATCTTCTTCCCGCGACATGAGCCCGGCAGCAAAGAACAAGGATTCTCAAGTGAATTCGAGATCATGCGTGGGGATCTATGCCGCATCCTGTACGGCAGGACCAAAGAAGACGTCAATTACAGATTCGGCTTGTCGGTGAACAGTTTTGAAAGCGTCGGCGACGTCGTCAACGTGACGTTGTCAGACGGCAGTGTCGAGGAATACGACCTGCTCGTCGGGGCAGATGGTCAGGGTTCACGAATCAGACGGGCCATGAACAAGGATGAAGAGGGAGGTGATGGGCAGTTCCTCCGGGGATTCGGGGCTTACATGTGCTACTTCCCCATCAAGAGGACGGCCGCAGACGAGGGCCACGCAACATGCTACGTGGAGACGGAGCGGCGCATTGTCATGACGAGATGGCACAAGCCTGATCTCGGCCAGGTCTACCTCATGACGATGAAGACAAGCCACAACGAGAAAGTAAAGGAAGCCCTGGGGCATGACGTGGCCACACAGAAAGAAGCCCTCGCGAAAGTATTCAGTACTATGCGATGGGAACAGCGTGACCGCATCCTCGATGCCCTGAACACCACGGAAGACTTTTACGCGCACGAAATCATTCAGGTACGAGACAACAAATTAACAAAGGGCCGTGTCGCTCTTCTCGGTGACGCAGGATTCTGCCCGTCGGTCTTCTCCGGCATGGGCACGTCGGCTGCGCTCGTAGGCGCGTATATCCTCGCTGGAGAGATTGGGAAGTGCAAAGGTGATGTTGAGGCTGGTTTGGCAGGATACGACGCCACTCTGCGGCCTTTTATAGGAACGGTGCAGGTTTTGAACGCTTCAATGACCCGGCTGATACCGGAATCCGCGGTTGGGTTGAGGATGCTGAACTTTTTTCTGTGGCTTGCAGGTAAGCTCAATGTCTTCAAGTTGCTGCAGGCTCGGGCGGTGGAGAAGAAGGAAGATTGGGTCATGCCTCGATATGAAGAGTTGCATGTGGGAGGGGGATGAGCATGGTTGAAACGACTGGGCGCAGGGGCATTTGAGAACATCGCCACTCAGTTCTGGCGTGCTGTATAGTTATATATACGTTTACTACTTACAACACAGCGATTTTCATCTTTTCCTTGAGCGCGCGGTGAATCTGCCGCACATGGCATGCCAGGTTGTGGATTGCCGTCTAGGAAGTACACGAGAGTCCGGCGAAGCATTCCCAGAGTAGCACGGCGCCACCGCTTCTCCAAGAGCCCCAAAAAGTCAAGCTATCGCATTACTGGGGCGAAATGTATTTTTCGTGATTTCTTGTCTTGTACATCAGTATGCTTCGGGTTGCCAGCCACGACGCGGCAAGGGGTCGGCCAGCTGCAGGGCCTCATGGGTTGTTGGTCGTGCGGCACTTGCACTTTGGAATGTAACTAAATCGTCTTCCTGTTATCAGAAACCCTTTGATGATCGAGATTGCACTTCGGAGACTTGGGTGGTCTTGCTCAACAATGACATGGGACTTTATTGTGCTTGTAGCGCCCGCCAACATGCAAGCGCAAACTCTAAGAAGCACCGCGCAGGGAGAAATTCCCCATCACATACAAGCCACCAAAAAAAATAAAAAATAAAAAAAAAAGGCAAGAAAGAAAGAAAAGGGAATAAAATTTAGTCTTGGACTGGTTTCATCTGTCCTAGTTAGATTTGACAAATTTCCCGACGATGAACTGACTACGACGACACTCCGTCGCGACCAGAGACCACGCCTTCGTCTTTTATGCGAGTAAAGATGGAAGAAGTGGCGAGGGCGACGTTTTTCGATGAAAGAGTGATGCTCGACTGAGCACTGCCATATCTGCTTAGACTCTTGGCTTACAACCCACATTTGCATAAATGCACTCATTTCAAGGTTGGAAAGGCGTAGCACAGGCTTTCCCAAGAAAGAATACGAATGGCACATGGCATGGTTAGACGGCACATTCTGGCAGTCGGTCGAAAGGTTAAATTGGACTAACGAAACAAAGTTTTCCGAGTAGAGGACAGCAACGGTTTGCAGGTATATCAGCTCACACATGCGCACCATGAAATGTTCAAAATCTCCTTCTCCCTGACCGCTACCCAGTCTCTCGTCCAGTCCTCTCTCTCTCGTCTGGGGAGAAAAAAAAAAAAAAAAAAAACCTCCCACTGTCTGGCATTATCTGTGTGCTTTCCGGGTCATTCTGTTCACTTCACGGAGCTCCCGAGACGGGAATTGCACATCAATCATCCGGAATGCTTCTGATCCTTCTACTCGCCCTCCTGGGTGCAGCATTCGAGGGCCCGCCACGGCCCGATGCCGAGAAATGGAGAAAGACGAAGCTATGTGCCAACAGATGCAGCGACATTTTCTTCGAATGCAAGGATGATCCCAAGTCGGACAACATCGTATGCGGTGCCAGTTACGCCGACTGCCTGGGCTACAACCCTCTGGGGCAAGACGGCCAGTTGCCCGTGGTGCCAACCGCTTGCTACTCTGCCCAGAAGGGAGCTCCTCGTCTCCCCCAACCTACCATGGAGCTCTGCGCCCGAAAGTGCCTTGACGAATTCGAGGTCTGCCGCAACAAGGTCGGGGCCAACCCGCTAGCCTGTGCGTCCCATTACGCCAGCTGCCTGGGATTCTCACCTTTTCCCACCAAAACCAACAAGAAACTCGTCCCGCCTACTGCTTGCTCGAAAAGACCATCAGGCCCAGCTGTCACCAAATCCGTGGACGAAGACTGTGCCGAGAAATGTGTGGCAGAGTATTATGAGTGCAAGAATACGGCTGCTTCTGAACAACCGACGTGGTGCGCGGCCGAGATGGCTCTTTGTCTTGGGTACAGCCCATTCGATCGCATGACCTTCAAGCCTCCTACAGATTGTCTGGAGACCGAATCCAATAAATGGCCGACTACGGAGTAAAGGCAAGGGCAAGGTCAAAGGCAAGGGGGCAAAGAGGCGGGGGCGCTGCTCGTGTTTAGGAGGCAGTAATCCGTACAAGGCAGCGGAGAGTAGTATCGAGCTTGGCCAGAGGGCCAGAGGTTGCGGGAAAAGAATTTTGAACGGGGTCCCATGTGGTTCAAGACATGTCATCTACTAGCATTCTTGTTTCTACATGTAATACGGAGTAGGTTCCACGCGATAATAGTCCGTAATACGTGCATGTACGTGTCGTGGTCGAACCCCGCCCCGCCATCTTGCCGTGCCTTTTTTTTTTTTTTTTTTTTTTTTTTGTGGGCGCTCCTTCCTTCCCTAATAAGCTTAGACCCACCCAGCCAGACTTACTCATCGTCACCCCATCCAATCCAATCCAATACAATCCGTGCTTCATCAACTCGACATCAGAACCGTCTTCATGCCTGGCATTCAACATTGACTCACACGGTCCCCGGAGATCGCCACTCGAATGCCTCCTCTGCAATCTGTCCGGCTATGCAGAGCAACGCTGTCGCCCGCCGCACTCAATTTTCCAGCTGCGATGAGTGTCGTCGGTCGAGAGTCGGTTGTGATGCGTTGAGTCGGAGCAACGAAACCAGAGACTCCCCCACGTCCTGCACACGCTGCTTGACCCGGAATCAACAATGCACTTTCAAAGTACGTACTATGAAGAGCCGAGTTGCCCATCAAGACCATATTTAGCACACATGACAGCGCCAAGCTGACTCTCGCGCATGCAGTGGATGAAAGAAAAGGGCGCCGAGCCCAAGCGAGCACCCTTGGGTAGGCGGAAGCTTCGTCGGCGGTCTGAGTCAATATCCACCGTTGCGCCGAACACGCACAGCGAAAAGCCAGATGAACAGTTGGATCTGGCTCAGCGTGATCCTCGGTATCTGTCAGGTCCGAAGCAGCTTACTGCACCGTCCCCGGCGGCTACAGACTCGACCACATCCGTCTCGGACTTGCTCAGCCACGTTGAGAGCCATTGGCTTCAAATACTTTACAGAGATGGATTCGACGCAGTATTTGGATCTTGGATGGGGAGAGACGGCTGCCCTTTTCTGTGCGCATCAACCATACTTGGGTTGATGAGGAAGCGAGATTGACACTAACGTATTGCATTTGCAGCTTCACCGAGCACAGTCTTGCAGGCAAACACGTAAATATTGCAGATGTCTGCACAAGGCTGGACCTGTGGATGGCGGAAGGCTCCGATGACGAGAAAGATAACACAACAAGTGCTGCCGTACGCGAACCCAAGATCAAGGACCGCCTCATCGATCAGTCGCTTCGCAGCACAGTATCTGCCTTTTCCGCACGATGGCTGTACATCATGGCGAAAAGCTTGCAGCAGTCAGCGCCTCATCACCAAAGTGTAGTCCTGATTCTCTGGAGAACAGCTCGGCGCGACATGCTTCGCGTCATCAACCGACCATCTTACCGGTCCATGTTGTCGCTATTTCTTTTTGCCTTGACGCCGATCCCTACTGGTATTTCCGAGGAAGAAGAGATTGATGGCATCTCTGGACAAGCTTGCGTCCATGCAGCTTTGCAGCAAATACAGACATTGCGGGCGCGACAGCGACATCTGCAGTTCAGTGGCTCGAAAGTAACACCGTCCAATGTCAAGATGAAATCAATAGTCACCGGCCCTGAATCAGTCGGTAGTTCGGACTTCATCGCTGCCGAGTGTATCGCATACTGGGCTGCTCTGACGTTTGATACCTCGGCGTCGCTAACCTTGAACTGTCGTTCGCTCTTATCATCGGGTCTCTTCGGCTTCGAGGCCGAGCTGCCGTGGAGACTCGTCCGCACCGGAGCCAAGCTGTTTTATGAAAAGACGCAAGCATGGCGCGCAGATGGGGTCATTGATATGACAGACGAACGCGCCAACCAGATCATTGCCAGCGGCACTGCTTGGAAGTTGCTGGCCTGGAAGCTGACATCGGTTTTCAAGGAGGCGCTACGAGATGGGCACAATGAGTCGGAAGTCAGCAGGGCGTTCAGTTTCGTGACGGAAGCAATACAACAGTTCAACGATACTTTTCGCCGCCCGCTTGAGGCGTGTCAGAGGCGGATGCGCTTTCTTGGACAGACGACCAAGCTGCGATGGTGTACGTTACCTATGCCTAGGATGTGTTTATCGATTTCCACTGCTTAGGCTGACCGCCGTACAGACTCTCTCATGCTACACTACCACCTCAGCATCCTCATGCTGGTGGATATCATTGAAGCTACGGAGCGAAATGATCTCCTTGCTGCTTTGACCGAAACAAATGCTGATGCAGAGGATGCTGTCATGAACGCTCTTGCGTTCGGGCTTCACAACGATTTTGTCGTGGTGGCACCCGCAGCGTCCAGCCGTGGGGATGTCGATGACTCTACAGAAGCCTCGTTCACCGTGCCCATCATATCAATTGACCCCTACCCCCATCATGTCGTCGCTAGCGTACAACTCATACGCAAAGCGATTGATAGAGACTTGCGGGTGGGCAAAATCACCGACGAGTCTCATGCCAATCTCCAAGCAACTCTGCAAGCAGCGCTAAGCCACCTCCCCCAGAGCTCAAAATCTGTGCAAGCCGCGCGGAACCAATTCTCCGAAAAGGCAACGCCGGATGCGATGCTGTCGCGCCAAGATGCGCACGTAGTCTCACATGCTCAATTTGCCGAGTAACTTTGTGCTTGATTGTATTTGCCCGATACCATGCATGTGTCATGGCCGTCCGCACCTCTTGATTTCTATTCTCCTTGGACATTTCTGCGTCTGCGAATAGCGCCCGTTCCTGACAAGCCAGCCAACTTCAAGCAAGCGCTGAACATGTGAAACTTTACCTTCCCAGAGGCGACAATGGGATTCAACTCGGGATCCGGCTTGCTTGAGAGGCCAGAAGCAGCATGTGGTGGTTGGTGGTGGGTGGCGGAGGAGGTCATCAGGCCAGGCGGGTGAATATTGACAAATCAGCAACGCCCTCGGTGCATGCCGCCGCCCGCCCGCCCGCCCGTCCATTCGCATGGATCCGCGCCGATCCTGGGCGCAGTACGGATTACTCGGCGCGCCATTTCAGCGCCGTTCTGGATGCAACAAGTCGGCCCCCACCTGCATGCATGTAAATATATGAGACGGTGTGACCACCACCTTGATCGAGTTCGCGTCTCGGGATGAGTCTGGTCATGATTGCTTTCGTCTTCGTCCAAGTCCTGTTCGGCAGCAGCTTGCAGACGAGGCAATTCTGCACCAAAACTTTCCTTCCAGTCTTTTTACTTCTCAATCTCCCAGAGGCCCGTTTTCCTTGGCGCCGCCCTGTCATGGTCTCTCACTCGGACGATTCTGCCGAAAAGGTCGAAAAGGTCGAAAAGCTCTCCAAACACGATGCATTTGCCCATCATGGCGCCGCAATCCTGGAGAATGAGGTCAGCCACAAGGGGAATCCGGGTGTCGGAACAGCGAAGACGCCATCGAGTTTTGATCACATTGACGAGAGGAAAATTCTGTGGAAGGTGCCATCTGCTCGCGTTCGGATTGGCCCGTGTACGGTGTAACTGGCTGACATGTGTAGATGGACATTCGGCTGATTCCCATGCTGGCGCTCCTTTACCTCGTGTCATTTCTCGATCGTGAGTGTGTTGCGCACGCAAATACATGATTGCCACACATGGTATCTATCTGACCCACCTCAGGCGGAAACATTGGCAATGCCGAAGTAGAGGGCCTCAGCAAAACCCTGGGCCTTCTCCCGGACCAGTACAACTGGTGTCTCACACTCTTCTTCTTCACTTATGCCGCCTTCGAAGTCCCCAGCAACTTGCTCCTCAAGAAACTCCGCCCGAGTCGATGGCTGCCCACCATCATGGTCGCGTGGGGTCTGGTCATGACACTCATGGGCCTCGTTCGAAACTACCACGGCTTGCTGATTGCGCGCATCTTCCTGGGGGTCACGGAGGCGGGCCTATTTCCTGGCGTTGCTGTGAGTATTATCGAGGTTTGCCAGGCAAAAATTCATTGCCTTTTGGTCCCCTTGAGACCTTGTACTAAACTGGACACGCATCAGTACTACCTCACCATGTGGTACTGCCGACACGAGATTCAATTCCGCCAAGCGCTCTTCTTCAGTGCAGCTTCCATCGCCGGCGCATTCAGCGGTCTGTTGGCCTTTGCCATCGGCAAGATGGACGGAACAGCAGGGCTGGAGGGATGGCGATGGATCTTCATACTCGAGGGTATCGTCACGGTATTGGTCGCGCTTGCGGCCTTTTTCCTGATTCACGACTTCCCCGATACGGCCAACTTTCTGAACGAGGAAGAGCGAGCCTTTGTGGTCCATCGACTGAAGTATCAGGGCCAAGGCACGGCACAGGTTGAGCAGGCCGAGGAGTTTGAGTGGAGATATGTGTGGCAGGCATTCAAAGACTGGCAGATCTGGGTCAATATCTTTGCGTATTGGGGGGTGAGATTACTCTTTCCGAACTGAACACCTCACCCGGTCATGGTCCCCCCCCCCTTTTTTTTTTTTTTCCCCCCCCCGCCAACGTTGAATGTATAGATTGTCTGCCCCCTGTACGGGATCAGTCTGTTCTTGCCGACCATCATCCGAAGTCTCAACTATTCCAAGACGGAAGCGCAGCTGATGACGGTCCCGATCTACATCACTGCTGCTATTTTGGCAGTCGTTGTGGCCCTTTGCTCGGACAAGACTGGCAAGAGGAGTCCATTTGTGATTGGCTTCATGTTTATGATGCTGGTCGGGTTTACCATGTACGCGCCGCCCTGTCAAGTGCCTCCCGAAACCCCAGAACAAAAAACAGAACAATCATTGCTGACTAAGATATTAGATGCATTGCTTCAAACAACCCCAAAGTGGTGTACGCGGGTGTTTTCATCGCCGCCTGCGCCATTTACCCAGCGTTTCCCGGCATAATCGCCTGGTTGTCGAATAACTTGTCTGGGAGTTACAAGCGCAGCGCGGGCATGGCCATCCAGATTGGCATTGGCAATCTCGGCGGGGTACGTGTGGTCAACTCAACAAACTTGCTTCGAGACGGAAGATGGAACTGAAGACGAGTTTGAATGATACTGACCCTCTCTCTCCCCCCCCCCTCCTCCCTCCTCCTCTAGGCCATGGCATCCAACTTTTACAGAAAAAAGGACGCGCCTCGCTACTTGCTAGGACACAGTCTCGAGCTCGGCTTCATCACGGTGGGCATCGCGGCGGCGCTTATCCTCGTCCTGGGATACAAGAGGATTAACGGCAAGAGGGCGCGAGAACTGGCAGAGGGCAGGGAGAGCAGTTATACTGGGGCGGAGTTGAGTGCGAGGGGCGACAAGGCCGTCACGTTTCGATACATGTATTGATTCGGGGGTTTTTTTTCTTCCTTGGAAACGAATAGGCGGTTGACGAATGTCCTGGAGTTCAAGTCGCTTGGGGGGATCAATTAAAACGTTTGGCACAATGCCTTGGAAATAACAAGCGAGGAATATATTAAGCCAATACAGATTACAAAATCATTAGGAAAAGCGCCCCCCCCCTTCTCTCCCTACTACCTCTTAAATTAGCCATTCGCAAAAGTCATTAATCCATCGAGAGCATTAAACAGACCCGGCAGCCTCTTGCAGCCTCCTACAACCTCTCACAACCTCTTACAACCTCTTACAAGAGAGCCAGGAGACCGACAGCCATGGCAGCATAAGCAGGAGACAGCTGCTCACCACCGGCGACGACAGGGACAGTGCCGGTCGGGGCGACGCCCGAGGCAGAGCCGGAGCACGCGGTGGGGGTGACGAAGGCGCCGTTCTGGTAGGGGTTGTAGCCGAGACAGCTGGCGTACTGGGAGGAGCAGTACGACTGGTTGGCGTTGGGCTGCGTGCGGCAAGAGTCCTTGGCGGCGTTGCACCGCGCGACGCAGTCCTCCTGGCCGACGCCGCCGACGCCGCCGACGCCGCCGGCGACGGTGGTGGGCGTGGACGTGGACGGCTGCGAAGAGGCCCAGGCGTTGCCGCCCTGGCCACCGTCGCCGTGGTTGTTGGCGCAGGCCGTGGCGGTGACGCCGGTGCCGGGGTTGTAGCCCAGGCAGCTGGCGTACGTGGTCTGGCAGGTGGCCTGGTTGGCGCCGGGCTGCGAGCGGCACCCGTTGAAGGCGTCGGTGCATTGCCGCGCGCAGGCCTGGGCGTCTCCCTGATTCTGGTCCTGGTTCTGCGCCTGGTTCTGCGCCAGGGCCGCGCCGAGGAGAGCTGCCATGACCAAGGGATGATGCATCTTGGATCCGGGGGACTGTTGGTCTGTTGGTGAAGAAAAGGGGTGTGGGTTTTGTGGTGGTGTTTGGGCTTGTGCGTTCAAGTTGGATCCTTTTTTTTTTTTTTTTTTTTTCCCCGGTGAGTTGAGTCAAGTGCAGCTTCTCTGTTTGTTGACCAAGATCAGCAGAGTCCCGAATTTTTTTTTTTTTTTTTTCGGCGATAACCTCGTGCTTCTTATAGATTCGTGCGTCCTTGGTCCTGCTGGCCGTTTCCTCCCAGGAATCTGCCAAGTCGTATGCTTCGCCGCCGGGGGGAATGAATGCCAGGCAGACTTCCCCCCCACACGAGCCAACGAGTGTCGCCATTGAGAGACTTTGTCTTGCATGTTTGCTCGTGGGCTGGGGAAAATCTACAATCTTGCGGCATGTGCGCCCCACCCCCCCTTCCCCCCTCGTGGATGGCTTGGATTATATCCTCTCCATCCATGAATGGAAACGTTCACGATGGGTCTCAGATTGTCCCAACTGCGGCATGGAAAAGCGCGTTGCAATTCATGGACAGCGCTGGCTTTTGGGACCCACGGGCATGTTCATTCCAGGGAAAAACCCCGTTCGTGGGAAGCGCCGCACCGAGGAATTTTGGAACGACGCTCAATCGCTGGTATGGCGAGGTGCTGGGTCTGAGACTCGTTCGTTGCCGGGGCACGAAAATGGCGTCGACGTATCTTTGTCAACTTGGGCTGTGGGCGGGCAAAAGTTGCTCGAGCGGGTGTCTTGTGTGCTTCAATTCGTGTGGGGAGATGCCGCAGTGCGGATGGGACTTCGAAAACATGCCCGTTGGGGCAACTAAACACGCACATGTCGGAAATTGAAGACGCATATGCCATTCCTAATCGAGATAGATAGCTTACTTACCTATTTTTAGTGTTACTTATGTCTATTAATCTTTGTAGCTTTATTAAGTATTCCCTAAAAATCGCTATAAGGAGGAGCCTAGTTAAGTGCGATTTATTCACTATAACCCGCTAGCAGGGCACCTGCGATAGCTTCAAAAATACAGAACTTGACAAAGCTACGAAGATTAATAGATGCGAGCCACACTTAAAACAGGTGGGTGGGCTGTCTATCCCGATTAGGACTAACGGCATATGCGTGTTTAATTTTTGACATATGCGTGTTCAATTTTTGACATATGCGTGTTTAGGCGTCCTGCCCGTTGGGGGAAAAAAAAACCGCGATCGAGGAGGCATGGTCCCCTTCCTTTCTTCTTCCTGCTTCCGCCGTCTCTTGAGGGACCGTGAGGCGGCCCACGGCTAGGAAGTGTCTGTTACGGGTGAGACATCTCATCTGTTTAGATGATGCACTACTCCTGCATCTCGATGGAGGGAGACGTCGTGTTTGTGCCATCCCCCGCAGCGGAGGCGTCCGCAGAGTCATGAAGTCATGGAGATCGTTCCGAAACATCCGGAGCAAATCCCATCAGGTGAGTTGATGGGGTCACTAAACGCGCAAACGCGCATATATCGCGTTAGTCCTTGTGATTTTGGAAGGACGGTCCCCAAACCTAATTTTAGTGTGGCTCGCGTCTGTTCAATTTCGCTATTAATTAACATACCTGTGTGTGCGATATGCCTCATTATTGCGCTGTTATGTTGCGTTATAAGGCCTTACAATAATAAAAAATTTCAAATCTACATAAGAGGGGTAATTGAGCTAATGAACTGTTGGCTAGGAAATGAAGGAGATAAGGGCTAGTACATTTAAGCACAAATTAGTACTAGGAACTTACATGGAAATTTACGTATCTTCTAGAAACGTAATATACCTTGCGTATTTTCCTTATAGCTCTTTATTAATAGTATTACCTTGTAAGAAGCCAGAAGGTGTGCTGAATTCCCAAAAGACCAAAAGATCCGCCAATGCTAGCCGTTGCTAACATGGCACCTTACAATTGATTATAAGACCTGTCACCTAGGGCTCCATCCTCTATGTGGTCCCCGCACACAGCGCCTCACATACCTACAGCTAATCATATCTATTAGAGAAGAACGAACAACTAGGGCATGTAAATGTATAAAATAATTCAGGGGGTGTATTATATAGAAGAGGTTGTTATAAGTATTATAAGCGTTGTAGTAAGCTACTTGCATTTGCTACTAAGAAGAGCTAGAATATTTAGCATGGGATTATGTGGAGAAGTACTTCTTCCGTTTTAGGACTAACGCGATATGCGCATTCAAAAACCGCGACACGCGCGTTCATACCTCGGATTCAATGAGCATGTAGACTGATAAAATCATGGCGTTCGGGTGGAATGGCGGGGATGGAAAAAGGAGAAGGAGGGAAAGGGGGAAAAGAGAATCTCCTTACGGAGCACATGTCTGTAAGCGTGTTCCACCTTGTGGGCCTATGAGCCCCGCAAATTTTATGTATCTCTAATTTACTTTTATCTGATTGGATACATGCAGACCCTAGTTAGCGCGACTCCACAAGGTGGAACACGCTTAATAAGGGGGAGATACAACCTCTCGACCACCTTGATCCGACCGGCAGATCCAAGTATCTCTGATCCGTACTCTCCTCGGTGTGGAGTAGTCTGTATTAGCCTGCGGAAATGAACAGCTGCAGGTCTGCAGAGTCTTCTGGCTCCAACGTCGGCTTGCCATGAGTCCATGACCCCTTGATCCCCATAGTCATAATGTCTTGGCTATATGGCGGCACGGGGACCGGAGGCCTCGGCAAGGTCAGGCGCAAGGTGATCCGTACTCTCCGCAGCGTCATGATGATTATATAAAAAAACCATCTTCCCTATGTTTCGGGGCCTCTTCGTCCCCTCGGCTTCCCTCTCTTTCTTCCCAGTGCTCCCATACCAAAAGAAAAAAAGAAGAAAAAATGTCGGCCAAGGCTGGTCTCGCGCTGGCGGCACTGCTGCTTAGTCCCGTGAGTCCCGTGCTGGGAAGTCCCGCCGGTCCGTCGTGGAAAAGGGGTACGCCGCAGCCCGATCCAGCGAGAGCGTCCGAGGTCAAGAAGGTTTTTAGGACGGCATGGAACGGATACTATAAGAATGTATTTCCCCATGATACACTGATGCCAATTAGCGGCGGATCCTCGGACGATAGGTACGCTTTGTTCAAGTCGTCCCTCATGACAATCACGCGACGTGTGTCGCAACAAGACAGACATACTGACGGCGCCGTGGCAGAAATGCCTGGGGTGTGACTGCAATTGACGCGCTCAGCACGGCCATCATCTTGGGAGAATCGGAGACCGTCAACCAGATCCTCAAGTACGTCCCCACGATAGACTTCACCACAACCAAGGAGGCGAATTCCACCGTCTCGCTCTTCGAAACAAACATTCGATACCTCGGCGGTCTCATTGCAGGTAAGAAAACCCCGTCCGCTTGTCTTCTCACCCGTCGCAGTCGCAGATAGATAACACGAACTTCCGGTCGAGGAGACGGACCAAGTCGTGAGAACGAGCGCTAATGTTGCCGCCGCACACAAAGGCTACGACCTGCTCAAGGGCCCATCGAGGGGGCTCGTCAACGACGCCAACTCCAAATCTGTCGACGCCCTGCTGCATCAGGCTAAAACGCTCGCCGATAGCCTGAGCATTGCCTTTGACACGCCGACCGGTATTCCCGACGACGCAGTCCTTCTCAACCCAACCCGGCGGATCAACGGCTCGGACACGAACGGCCCTGCAGGCTTCGGCACCCTGGTGCTGGAATGGACTCGCCTGAGCGACCTGACGGGCAACAAGACGTATGCCAGGCTCGCCCAGAAAGCGCAGAAATACCTCGTCGAGCCCACCGGCGTCCCGGAAGCGTACCCAGGCCTGGTCGGCATCACGGTCAACATCAAGGATGGCCAGTTCACGAACAACAGGGGTGGCTGGGGAGGCGGCATCGACAGCTTCTACGAGTATCTCATCAAGATGTACCTGTACGACCCGAAAGAGTTTGCGCACTACAAGGATCGATGGGTCATCGCCGCCAACTCCACCATGAAGCATCTCGCATCCCACCCGACCTCGCGCAAGGACCTGACCTTCCTGGCCGGCCACAACGGTCCCAAAATCGTCCCCGCGTCCGGTCACCGTAAGTTCATGACTAGCAGCCTCCGCCTCCGCCTCGGGGTCCAGTAAAAAATAAAATAAAATAAAAAACCCCGACTAACCCAATAAAAAAAAACCCCACAAGTGGCATCCTTTGCCGGAGGAAACTTCATCCTGGCCGGCGTGCTCCTCGACGAGCCAAAGTACACCGAGTTCGGCATCGCCCTCGCCAACTCCTACTACGAGACGTACGCGCAGACGGCGAGCAAGATCGGGCCCGAGGTGTTCCGCTGGGTCGCCGCCGGCAACGACGCGAAGCCCCCCACCGCCCAAGACGCCGACTTCTACTCCAAGGCTGGCTTCTGGGCCGTCTACAAGGACTACGTTCTGCGCCCGGAAACCATCGAGAGCCTGTACTACGCGTACCGCGTCACCGGCGACAAACGGTACCAGGACATGGCCTGGAAGGCCTTCACCGCCGTCCGCGACCGCTGCAGGGCCGGATCCGGCTTCTCGGGGCTGGGGGACGTGACGCGGGAGGATGGCGGGGAGAAGAACGACTTCCAGGAGAGCTTCTTCCTCGCCGAGACGCTCAAGTACGCGTATCTCGTCTTCGCGGAGGACTCCGAGGTTCATTTCCACGGTCGTGGGAAGAACCACTTTGTGTACAATACCGAGGCGCATCCCTTCAGGGTGCGCGGCTAGCTACATAGAGCTGGCGGCGGGTGGGCATTCTCTTCACCCATCTCCTTGGAGGTCATAATATTGTCAGGGAGAGCGCCCTTGAAGCTTAGGATATATGAGGGCAGCGCGCATTAACTAGGATAAAACCCTCTCTAAGATAATAGGCAAATATAATATATTAGAAATACCTTTCTAAACTAGTTATTACTATAGTGTATTATATACCTTTAAGGTATAAAAGTTAAGTATTATTTATATTCTTAATTAACTAAATTAAATATTTTTTATTTTTTATGTTAACCCTTATCTTAATAATTATAAGCCTAGAAGGCTTTTATTATTCTTATTATTAATTATTATTAAAGATACCAAGCTTTACTTAAAATTATTATTAATACTTACTAATATCTAGAGTATTGTTTGTTGTGAGAACAATAGTAGCTAGGCAAGAGGTATAGGCAGAGTATTGCACTACAATGTGTAATGTAATGTAGTTTCTATAGTGTAGTGTAGTTACTACACTATAAACTACACTATACTATAAACTACACTAACTATAAGCTAAAAAAAACTATAATATAATATACTACAATTTTTTTTTCCTAAACTACACTAACTATAAACACTATAAATGTAGTGTTAGGTAAAAAAGAAAGTGGGACTTTTTATTAACTTAGGTTATTATATAGATTAAAAGAACCCTAGTTATATAGGAGCTTTTATTATTACCTATTTTACTTAATTAGTTATATAATTTATAATATTATACTTTTTTAAGGATTTTACTATAACTAGGATTATATATAAAATTATAACTTTATAGAAATACTATTATACTTAATACTTTATTTTGCTAATATAACTTAAATAAAAACCTTCTTAAAATATTATTTACTATTTCTATTAATTATTTTGTATTTCTATAAATTATTATTATTATTTAAAAAAAAACTATAAACTAAAGTAATTAAATAAAATAAACTACTAATTAGCTTACTACAAGTAGCTTATTATAGCTTATGATAGCTTATAATAGCTTATATTATATATATTACTAATGTTACTTATATTACTAATATTACTTATAATTTTATTAGTGTTAAAGTTTAATTAAAATAAATAACTAATAAATAAATAAAATATTAATATTAGTAAGTATAAGTAAATTACTATAGAAAAAGCTAGACTTTTTAATTATTTAATTATTTAATATTTTAAGGTTTTTTAAAATATTAATAAAATAAAACACTTTTCTTTTTTATATTTTTTAATATTATAGTAAATTAGTAATACTAATTATACTAATTATAATATATTATTAAAAAGTAAGCCCTAGTATTATATCTAAAAATAAGTTAAACTACTTATAAGTAAAGTTATTAAAGTTATTATAAGAATGATAGTTTACTAAATAAAAGTGGATCTTAGTATTATTACTATAGATAGGTTTAACTAATAGTAATTAAGGTTATTAAAGTTATTAAAGCTCTTATAATAATTATAGTATATTAAATAAAAGTGGGTCTTAGTATTATCTTTATAGATAGGTTAAACTAATAGTAATTAAGGTTATTAAAGTTATTAAAGCTTTTATAATGATTATAGTATATAATTTAAAAGGGGTCCTAGTATTATTTCTAATAATAGGTTAAACTAATTATAATTAAGGTTTTTATACTTATTATAGTTATTATAATAATTATAATATATAATTTAAAAGTGAGTCCTAGTTTTATTTCTACAAATAGGTTTATCTAGTTAGAATTTAGGTTATTAGAGTTATTAAAGCTCTTATAATAATTATAGTATATTAAATAAAAGTGGGTCTTAGTATTATTCCTATAGATAGGTTTAACTAATAGTAATTAAGGTTATTAAAGTTATTAAAGCTTTTATAATAATTATAATATATAATTTAAAAGCGAGTCCTAGATCTATTTTTAAGAATAGGTTAAACTTATTTTTTATAGTATAATTAAGCTATATAGGCTAATTAAAATAATACTATTAAGAATCTATTAATATATTATAAATATTAGTCTATTATATTCTTTTTATATATATTATAGTAATAAGATAACCCTGTGGCATGGTGGTTACACACTATGGAGACCTATTCCTAGTCGCAGGTTGTGGGTTCAAATCCCACATGGGGCATAATTTTAGAGGTCTTAGTCACGCCTCTAAAATTGAACCAATCGCAGGGCTAGAAAAAGTGGATTCAAGTCCCACTTTTTCTAGCCTTGCAAGCGAATTAAATAAGCTACTTCGCTATATAAATTAGCTAGGATACCTAGAGCTCTAGGGTTTTAATTTAAGCTAGGGTTTGTAACTATATTGCATAATTAACGGATTTGGGAACTCGATTGTTAAATACGGGGATAGTTAGAGGGGAAATATCGTTATAACTAGCTTAGGCAACAAACACACACGAGCTAGAACCATGTATGTAGCTAAACAAACAAATCGTAGTAGGTTTTTCACCTAACTAGGCAACTAAGTAGTTATCTAGTACTAGATAACTAGCAACCTAGTATGGTTTTCCTACTATAAAGCAAATACCACCGCAGGAGTACTAGTACATAGCATAAATTGCTATCTAGCGTAATAAATATATATATATAGTAATAAGATATATAGAGTTACTAAATATAACTTCTTAAAGCTTTAGAATTATAAAGCTATAAGTAATATTTAATTATTTTAAATCTTAAATAAATAGTTTAAGCTTTTTTAAAGTTCTTATTAGATTAAAATAATATTTAAGTACTAAGTACATATTTTATTAACTTCTAGTTATTAATCTAGATTTCTTAATTAATTTTATTCTATTAGTTTAAGGTATTTTTTATTTAAAATAATAATAATAATATATAAAAATGTAAAATAATTAATAGTTATAGTAAATAAAATAATAAGAAGGTTTTTCTTTAAGTTATATTAGTAAAATAAAGTATTAGGTAAAATGATATTATTAAAAAGTTATAATATTATATATAACCCTAGTTATAGTAAAATCCTTAAAATAGGTAAATATTATAAATTAGATAACTAATTAGGTAAAATAGGTAATAATAAAAGCTTCTATATAACTAGCCTTCTTTTAATCCTTATAATAATAATAACTAATAAAAATGCCCACTTTTTTATTACTAATAATACATTTGTAGTTTTTGTAGTGTAGTGTAGTTAGTGTAGTTAGTAACTACACTAACTACAAAAAAAACTACATTACACTAACTATAAGGAAAAAAAAACTACACTACAAATACAAATTTTTCCTAAAAACTACACTAACTACACTACAAACAATACTCTAGGTATGGGGGCTCTGGTATATTAACTAAAGCTTGCTAGGTCTAAGTGTGTTATGCATGCAAGTCGCTGACTTATTACTAGTAATAGTAAATAAAATAATAAGTTAGTTTTTCTTAAAGTTATATTAGTAAAATAAAGTAATAAGTATAATAGTATTATTAAAAAGGTATAATATTATAAATAACCCTAGTTATAGTAAAATCCTTAAAAAAAGGTAAATTTTATAAATTATATATCTAATTATGTGGCTTCCTCCGGACCCTCGGATAATAGTTAGTCTGGCTGTAGCTAAAGTGTGAGTCCACTAAAGGGATGCACGTAATGCAATTAGTTACATCGTAAGCAACCCTATACCGCTTGTAGTGGCTCTTAGAGTATTGCACTATAATGTGTAGTGTAGTGTAGTTTTTATAGTGTAGTGTAGTAACTACACTATAAACTACACTACACTATAAACTATACTAACTATAAGTAAAAAAAAACTATAATATAATATAATATAAATTTTTTTCCCTAAACTACACTAACTATAAATACTATAAATGCAGTATTAGACTTTTTATTAGTTATTAGTATTATAAGGATTAAAAGAAAGCTAGTTATATAAAAGCTTTTATTATTACCTATTTTATTTAATTAGTTATTGTTAGTACTGCCAAGGCTATTGCAACGTCATGCACTAGTGCACAAAGGGTCTAATTTAAAGGTATAATAGTAGTTAATTAATAAAGCTATCTAAAGGGCTACGTAGCTATAGGAAAAGGAATTACAAGTTATATATATGCCTTGCGTATAGGTGTAGCTAATTATAGGGTAGCATTACTACATATGCTTTACTCCCCTTAGTAGTTAACCTAATATTAACCTAGGTATTATAATACTAGTAACTTCTCTTTTTAAAAAGAAAAGTAAGGTAAAGTAAATATAATTAATAAATAAGAAAAGAAGTAAGTCTAATATATATATAACTTACTTATAGGCCTATTAATAAAAAGTAAGCCTAGATATTAAATTTAGGCTTTTATTAGTTATTAGTAAAGTAAAGAGAGGGAGAGGTTAATTCGCGGATTAAAAAGAGGTCTAGCTTAAAAGCTTTAAAGGGCTTAAAAACGTAATAAAAATAGAAATAAATATAAGTAAATCTAATTAGTAAATATAAGCCTCTTATTAGCTTAGGTAATAGTTAACCTAGACTTTTTGTTTAGTTTATCTAGTCTTTAGTCTTTTTACCTAGCCTTTAATATAAATTATAGCTTTATTTATATTAATAAAGGTCTTAAGGCTCTTATTTAGAGATTCCTTTATTATTATATTAGTAATATTATTACTGCTATTAATCTAGCGGACTTTGTAAATCTTATAGCATTTATATAACTATTAAAGGGCTATAATATTGATTATAAGGTACTTCTCTTTTATAAAGCCTAGCTTTATAAGGCATTTATATAATAAAAAAGAGTCTATATAGATAATTATTAGGATATAATTAATCTTTAGTTAGTCTGTAATTATATATAAAGTTATAGTAATTATATAGGCTACATTAGCACCTTATACTATTGCGTATAATTTAGAAGTAAGGGCACTATAGGTTATATGCTTACTCTTTATTAAGCTATACGTAATAATATTACCTTTTAACGTAAACGCGTTCTCTTATGCCTCTTTATTGCTAATAATAATTACATATCCTATCTAGGAACTTAGATCTTTATTATTGTCAGGTGCGCGCGTACGCGGGCGGGCCTAATAATCAATTGTAAGGTGCAATGCGAGCGAGAGCTAGCATTAGTGAATCTTTTGGTTTAATAGCTTACTCACATACCTTTAGGTTCTAATATTAATGCTAGCTCTTATAGGTTTTCTAGTGTGTGCTAGTCCTAGGTTTAAATCCTTATAGGTAAGGCATATGCTAGGTCCTAGGTTTAATTCCTATAGCTAGATTAAGACTTAATAGGTCTAGGTTTAAATTACTAGGCTAGGTAGCTTACATTAGGCTTATAAGGTAGGTATAGTTACGCCCGTATAGTTACGTGATTACAACTGTGGGGTCACGTGCACTAGGTGATATATAGGCCTAGTTGCTATGCGTACTAGGCCTTAGGGGTTTATAATTAGTTAATTATCTTAGAGGCCACGGATAACTAGGCCTAATCTAAGCTAAGGTTACGTTGCTAATAGCCACTAGCCTATGTGGGGCCCTTGGCTTAGGGCAAGCCTTATGAGGGAAGGGATAATTATCAGGTGCACGCGTATGTAGGCAGGCCTAATAATTAATTATAAGGTGCAATGCAAGCGAGAGCTAGCATTAGTGAATCTTTTGGTTCAATGGCTTACCCGCACACCTTCGGGTTCTGACAATTATTAGTAAGAGAACTATTTATAAATATAAATAACTTTATATTCTTAAGGTCTAGAGGGATATAATATAGACCTTGTTCTTAATATTAGATTTACTAATTAAGGAATTTATTTAATTAAGTTATATTATTAGTAATTAGTTCTTAGTATTATATAGTAATTAATAGGTTATAGAGAGCTTTAGGTTAATAAATAGTTATAATATAACTTCCTTAGGCTTATTGCTTAATATAATCTTACTTTATAGTTAGTAACTTTAGGTTAATTTACTTAATCTTCTTACTTTAACCTTTCTAATGTAATTCTATTAAATTATTAGCGTTTTATATAAGGATATAACTATTAAAGATAAGGGGATTCTTAGCTAATAGCTTTTGCTTTAGTTTTACTAAGAAATTCGCCTTCTTAAGCTCTTTCTCTTTTAAGGTTATAGAAATCCTAGTTACTAAGGCCTAGTGTATTATCTATTTATATTCTAATTACTTTAAAGAGGTTATTATCTTTAGAAGTAGTAATTAATAAGTATAGGTTATAGGTTAAGGTTATTATATTAAGATAGTCTTTATAATAATAGAAGTAAGTTACTTACTAGTAGGTTCCTACTTTAGTAATTCTATATAAAGGTTTAATAACTTCTATAACTATGCCTTTAGGAAATAGATATACTATTTATTTAGGTAGCATTATAATAATTAACCTAGTGAGTTTTGTTTTTAATTACACGTATGCCTATATAATATCTTTAATCTAAAGGAGAATTCTTTAGGGTTTAAGTAATAGTAATATTACTATAATTAATTACTAACTTAAACGTTAAATTATTAGGGATTAGGTTAGAATTACTTCCTTCCCTTTATTATTAGTCCCTTAGATTATAAGTTATAACTTCTTATATAGTGCTATAGTTCCCTTGCCTTTAATCTCTTTAACTATATAAGATTTAAAGAGTCTTTTATTACTATGCTTTTCTAAGTTAAAGATTATAAATCTAAACATATTATAAGCTTATAAAGCATTAATTTTTACCTAGTCTAATTACTTAAAAGGTTTACCTAGTGTTATAATCTTCCTTTCTTAATATAACTAAAGAGCTAGATTTTAATTAGCTTTTTCTTTTACTATTAGAAATACTTTACTTAGTATTTTATTAGCTATAAGTTTCTTTATTAAAGCTTTATCTTAATCTTTATTTATAAGAAATACTATAGCACTAGATTTATACTTATTATTATAGGTTTTACTTTCTTCTTACTTAAAATAAACTATAAGCTTCTTTTATAGTTTAATATGTTTTCTTTTAACTTATAAGGCTTCTTTACTTAAAGCTTCTAGGGTAATTTTCTTAATAGTAAGCTTATTACCTTTTATAGCCTAGTTATTATCTTTAGGCGCTAATTCTTAGGGTTTCTTAGCTTAGTATAGATTATAATAATATGTTTTTATAACTATTAACTAGAATCTAGTTAGTCCTTAGGGTAATTAAAGGGTATAGGTCTCTCTATTCGTAATAAGAAGCCTATAAGGGCTATACTATTTATTCTTTTCTCTTTAAACGCGTACTTCTAACTATAGTAAAAGCTAGTGTGTAAGCAGGGTATTTAGGCTATTATAGGTTTATAAAGCATTATAAACTTATTACTTTACTAGAAGTTATTAAACTTTATTAGTAGCTTTATAAATTACTTTAGCTTATTAAATAATAGATATACTTAGTAGTAACTTATTAGTTATTTATAAATATGCCTTAAAAATAAGAAAGGTTAGTATAAGGCTATTTAGGCTTGCTAAATTGTTTATAGCTTTTATAGCTATTTAAAGGCACTATTTAAGTATAAGGTCTTAACCTATTAAATCTATAATAATTATATAGGCTTATCTTAATAGTTTATAATAGTATTTAACCTTTCTAATACTATTATAAGCTTTAACTAAAACTTTATTAATCTTATATATATATTCTTTACGCTAGATAGCTAATTAAGTAGCTAGTCCTAGTACTCTAACCGCTTAGTTAAGGGGGAAAACCCTAAACTAGGAAGAAAAACCCTCTTATATTTTGTTAAGCGGAAAACAACACCCCAAAAGACATGATGCTAGCCCACGGTCATAGGTAGTGGTGACGTCTGCTTACGTTAGAAGGGTTAATTAACTTAATAGCAGCGATTATAATAATAGCTAAATTTATCTCTATAAATAGAGATAATTTAGATTAAATAGTCTATTAAATTAGAAGTAACTTCTTAGTTAAGTTAGGGAAATAATCTTATTAATTTATCTTATTAAGGTAAACACAATAGCGGCTATAGTAGCGCTAAGCATTTAAGTTAAAAATCTAAAGTTAGGCATGCATAAAGAGCCTTAAAAGAATCTAGCTATAGGTAATCTCTTTATAGATTAAATAGTCCCCTTACCTAGATAACTAATATTATTATCCCTTATTATATTATTTATCCTTATAATCCCCTATATCCCTTGTGCTTATTATCGCGATTATATATGTTTATAAGCGCGCGTATTATAGCATATAATACCTCCCTAACTATTTTCCTTTCCTAGCCCCTAGGAAAGGGAAAATAGTAATAAAAGGGTAATAACTAAAGTGTTCTTAAGTATAACTAATAGTATAGTGCTATGTTTTAAGAGAAGGTATTATTTAATCTAGTATATATAAGTCTAAAGCTTTTATAAGAAAAGAAAAGGGATAGAAAAGAAAAAAAGAAAATAGAAAAGAAACCTCCCTAGCTAAAGACTAAGATTTTTTATCTCCCTAGAGAGCTTTAGTATCTTTAGTGTTTATAGGCAGGTAGTAAGTAATATTAGTAATAGAGTGTATAGCGTGGGTTACTTTAATTCTTACTAGCTTGCTCTCTTTTCCTAATCCTTATATTAATTAATTAATTCTATAGCATGCTTTTTCTCTTACTAATAAGCTTTAATAATCCGTAGCTATATTCTATAGGAAACTAAGCTAGGTAACACTACTAAAGCATATATAGATAATATTAGTAGTAGTATAACTATTTTCCTTTAAGCTACTTATTTTAACTTAAGAAAAGGGAGAAGATTAATTATTATAGCTTATCCTATATCTTTAAGGGGGTGGCGTATAGTGTTCTCTTTTGCCTATTTAACTAGAGTTTTATAGTTATATACCTAGTCTTTCTTAATAACTCTATAGATTTACTATAACCTTAGCTAATTCTTAATATCTATTTAGAATAACTTATTAGTTATTACTTACTATTATTAAAGAGTTTAGTTTATAATATTATATGCTTATCCTTACTTACCTTACTAAAGTGCCTTAAGTTTTATAGCTAGAGACTATAGTATGTCTTTATATCTAGCTAAAGATAATAGTCCTAATAAGGACTCTTATAATACCTAGGAACTTACTCTTTTACTTAATCTTTACTTTTTAGTTTCCTATTAATACTTATTATTTATATTCTATTATATTTACCTTTTCTATTCCTATAATATTTCTTAGATACTAATATTAAAGACTTTAGGATCCTTAGTAAAGGCATATGTAATAAGCTCCTAATAATCCTAGATATAAAGTCTATTACTTTAAGCTATCTTAGTATACTATTTAATTAGTTAGTTCTTATTACTAACTTTATTCTCCTAGGCTATAATTACTACACTTATAAGTAAGCCTTTACTAATTATTTAGGTTATAAAATAAGGTAGCTAGCGCTTTATTATATTATATATTAGGTATTAGAGGTTAAAGTCCTTCTAGTAAAATAACTCCTTAGGTAACTAGTCTCTAACTCCTAATTTATTAGTAGCTATATCTTATAAAACTCTTATAGTTCTTATAAGAGCCCTAGCATAACTATACCTTAGATCTAGGATATTATTAGTAATTATCTAGTCTCTTAAATAGAGCTTAAAGTAATAACTAATACTTAAATCCTTACTAAATATATATAACTATTTATATTTAATATTATATTAGTTTAGTATATTCTAGTCTTTAGAGAGTAAATTAAGTGCTTAGTATCTAACTTAGTAATAAATTGCTTATAATAGAAACCCTAGATAAGTATATTTATACTTCTAGTTCCCTTTTTATTCTATTACTAAAACTATAATTACTTTAAAATTATATAGATAGTTTAATAGCTATATAATTTGCCCCTATCTTACTATAAAATTAGTAAACCTCTTTACTTAGCCCTTCTCTATACTATTAAAGTAATAAAGCTACCCCTATTTTTAATTAAATAGAAAACATATCTAGTGGTTTATAAAGAACACAAATCCTATAATAAGGTATTAATAGCTTATATCTAAGTAAAGGTTAATAAGGTTATACTTTAAACTATACTTAATATTAATAGGCTAGTAGTTAGAATAAAGTTTTCTAGCTTTTAAACTAATTAATTACCGCAAAGCATTTAAGTTAAAATCTTCTATTAGTTTAATTATAAATATTTATAGTAGTATAGCTACTATTACTTTAAGGCTATGTATAATAATCTTACCTATAGTGGTTAGTTTAAACTAGTTAAGCTAGTCTTTACTTAGTGTCTTATAGGCTTTTCTTAGGAATTTATAGATATTTATTAAATAATTTTGCTAGCTTAACTAGTCCTACCCTAGTTTAATTAGCATTACCTAGTTAAAGTTATTGCTATCTTAATAAACCTTAAACCTAGTTAAGGGTTATAGCTAGCTTTATCTTAAATAAAATAGTAAAGGCTACTAACTATAAAGGTTAACTAGGTTAAGCTTTATAATGCTTCCTTTTTCTTCTCTAAAGAAAAAACCCTTAGTTCTATAAATTAAAACATAGATATAGTATAGTATAAGATATTTACTATAAGTAAAGTATATAATAGTGCTACTATTTACATTAGTATAGGCGCTTTTATTAACTATATTTTCTTTATAATTAGCTATTTCTTAACTAGATTAAATAGTATAATTATTAATAGTGTGTTTTTAAAAAGAGAAATAAAGAATAGTAGCTTACTTAATAAAGCTAAGTTAAAGTAATAAGAGAGGGGAAAAGAGATATAAATAGATAGTAAAAGGTAAGTGCTTTTAAAGTCTAAGTAGTGTAATAATATAAAGATTAGTAAGATTAAATAGTTCCTATAGTCTTAGCCTTACTCTTATAGTCTTTATTAGCTATATAGATAGTTATTAGCAGCTATTTATAAGTGCCCCTTAGAGGTTAGCAAGCTCCTATGATTTATACCTTTATAGTGTTATAAATTAGTTATTAGTAGCTATTACTTACTAGTTATTACTATCTATTAATAGGCAGCGTTTTTATAAACCTAATCCTTAGCCCTTTTTTTCTCTTCTCTTTCTCTCTCTTAAACCCTTATTTTTCCTTATAACTAATTAATTATAGCAAAATCTCTTAATCTAGCTTAGTAAATACTCCCTAATATTACTACTATTATAAGGGTAAGCGTTTTAAAGTATAAACTTTTATTAATAAAGACTCTTAATTAGTCTAATTATACTAAATTTTATCCTCCTTTTATTAGCAAAGATTATATAGGTTTAGGAGTTATTTAATCCTATAATTAATATTTTACTAATAATTATTATTACTATAGTATAAGTTTCTGTTTATATTCTAGGTATGTAATAGGATTAATATTAGCTATAGTAGCGTTTTAATGTATATAGAGATCTCTCTTTATGCTACTAATAATATTAATAATATCTCTAAGGGAGCTCCTCCTTACCTTATTATAACTATAAGAAAGATAAACCTCCTAAAGGAGTTTATAAGGAGCTATACTAAGGCTAATAGTGCTTTAGCCCTTACTATTAAAAATAGTTATTACTACTAGGTTCTTATTCCTATAAAAGTAGCTTATTCTAATAGGTATTTTCTACATACTCTTTCTTAGCGTCCTAAGCGTTATTAGGCCTTACTAGTGTCTATATATAGAAGATTAAATAGTATCTTTTATTCTAACTATTTAAACTTATATATATAGCATATTATATTCTATAATAAATATATATACTTTTTATTTTATAGCTATATTTTAATTCCTAGGGTTAGTAAAGGCACCTATAGTAATTATATCTAGAATAAGTCTTATATAGTAAGCTATAAGTAGCGTTTTGCTTCTAGGTATTATCCTTAGTTATTATAAGAGAGAGCTCTAGCTCCTTTCTTAGGTAAGGAATAGTTTATAGAGTTAGTAAAAACCCTTTTACTTAATTTAAACTCTATTAACTTTAAAAACTCTCCTTACCTAGTAATTAATATGCCTCCCCCTTTTCTAAATAGCTTATAAATATAAGATAAAGAAAAGAAAATATAGTTAGTTATTAGGGAAAAGGGTAGTAAATAAAGGAAAATAAATAGTCTAGCTACTAGGCTATACCTTAATTACTTAATCTTTAGTATCTAAATTAATATTTATATATTTTAGAAATAAAACTAGGAAAGATAAAGAAAATATTTCTTAATTTATATACTATTAGTATATAAGAGGGTACTTTATATACTCCTTATATTATTTATTTATTAGTTAAGGTAGCTATACCTTAATCCTATAGTATAAAGTCCTTTAAGGTAAGAGTTTAACTTCTTTTCCCTTAAGGATTATTACTTCCTAGTTAGATCTTTCCTGCTTACTTATTTACTAATTATTAACTATTTAATTAGATATATTATACTAAGCTACTAATAGTATAATAGCTAAGACTTCTTTATTATACTTATTAAGGGTTACCTCCTTTATCTAGCTACCTTAGGGAGTATATAGCTATCTATTTACTATAGATATTTACTAGCCTTCTAAGTCTAGGATAAACTTCTTAATATAATCTCCTAAGATTATTTTTAAGAGGCAAATCCTATCTAGTGTTTATAAGTAATAGGCTCTAGAGATTAGCGCGCGTTTATAAATCTAAAATAGTCTATTTTACCTTATTATAAGTTTCTTTATAGTGAATATATTAATATTCCTTTAGATATTATATACTAGGATAAAATCCCTTAGTTTTAATTAATCTTTCCTAAGAGAAATAGCTTAGTTCTTATTAGTTTAGTTTATAAGGCACTGCCTAAACTCTAATACCTTTTTCCTTACTTTCTTAATATCCTTAGCTTTCCTTTTAAGCACCTAGACCTATGCCTTAAATAAGTCTTATCTAGAAGTGATTATATCCTAATTAATTAGTCTCTAGGTTAGGAATTTTACTTCTAGTAGTAAAATTAGCTCCTATCTATAGATTAAATAGAAGGTAAACTTCCTATGTAATTCTTAGATAGTAGTATAGTCTATAAGGAGGGCTTTATTAAGATACTTTAACTATTGCCTATTTAATTCTCCTAGCTTCGCTAGAGCAAATGCAAGGGACTAATATCTAGCTTTAATAGGTAAGTTTGCTTTTAGGTTATACCTAGATATTTAAATCCCTATAATGCTAATATTTACTAGTGCTTCTTTAAGGTTTCCTTGCATTTCTAGGCCTTTATTATAAACTATAAAGTGAAAAAGCCTAAATCTACTAATTAAGGAGAAAAGGAACTTCCTAATTACTAGTATTATTGCATTCCTAACTAGCGTAGCCTTTACCTATCTAGTTAGGTTACACCTAGCTTCTAAGAGATACTTATATCCGTGATTAATTAGAAGATACTAAGTATTAATGTGGATCTTACTTATTAGGTTCCCTAGTGTAACTAGCACTAAAAGTTCTTATAGTTACTAAGGTATGAATTTCTAATATATCTCATAGCACACTAATATCTCTTAAGCTATATTCTAGAGCCCTTTTTACTAGTATTACTACTTTATTACTTAAAAAACCACTTTAACTCCTTTATAGCTAAGTTCCTTATAGATAGCTTTAATAATTACTTATTATTATTTAGGCATATTAATAACTAGCGCTAGTCCCTTTATAATTCCTATTAGTCTTTTCTAAAGATAACTATTCTTTAGGTAAAACTTCTTTGCCTTATTATGTAGTTTTCTATAGTCCTTTATGCTAAGATTAATTAGTCTTTAAAGGGTTATTAAGAATTTAATAACTTATTATATCTCTTTAGAGTAATTTTTCTTACTATTCTTCTCTATCTTAATGCTATTAAGATATAGGTTAATAAAATCCTTAATATTCCCTTTAATATCTTAATTTAATTAATCTAAAGCTTTAGAGCCTTTCCTAGATAAGGCATCTATAATGTAGTTCTTTTTGCCTAGAATATGTTATATAGAGAAGTTAAAAAGCAGGATATAACTAATCTATTATATAATAAGAGCTCTAGGCACGTTATTAACTATACTATTAAGCTAATATATAAGAACTTATAAATCTATTTCTAATATAAATAGGACTTTATAGAGGTAAATTCATAGTCTTCTTAATATATAAATAACCGCTTAATATTCTCGCTTAGTTATATTATACTTAGCCTTAGTAATAGTCTAAGTACTGCTTTTATATTAAACTAAATATTATTTGCTATTAATAATTTATAATAATACAGCCCCTTATCTAAGTAAGCTTATATTAACTATTAGTATAATCTCTCTAAAGCCTAGTCTAAGATTAAGTAAAATAAGGATTAAGGCTATTATTATTGCCTTCTTTAGGATATCTATAGCTTCTTATTACTTCTATCCCTATTCCTAGTCCTTTATTTTCCTTAGTAAAATTACTAGTAGTTTTGCTTTTTATATATAGTATTTTACCTAAATATAGTAAACTCCTATTAATCTAATAAAGAATTATACTTCTAATTAATCTTAATAAACCTTTTAGTCTAAAATCTTTATAATCTTTACTTTAGTTAGCTTTTGCCTATTTATCTTACATATAAATCCTATAATTTCCGCTAACTTCTAGTAGAACTTTAACTTAGCTACTAAGGCTATGTAACTAGAGAGCTTAATATTAACTAAAACTTTATTAATATTAATTAAATACTCTATTATATATTTACGTACTCCTAGCATAATTTCCTCCTTATTATATATTATTATTAGTCCCTTTACTATAATATTATCTAGGAAAGGCGTATAGATATAAGGGATTAAGTTAAATAGGATTTATCTAATAATCCTAATAAACTAAGCTACTAAGTTAGTAGCTCCTTATAGTAAGTAATAGAGCTATAAAAGTCTAATTATAGTGAAAATTATTATTATATCCTTACTCTTTTTTACTAATACTACTTAATTATATCTATATAATAAGTTAACTATTAATAAGATCTTATATATTATAAAGCTCTTACTAAATGCTTCTATGCCTTAAGAAATTAGCATATCTTATATTATTACTTTATTATACTTTATAGCAGATAGAATTAGGCAAATCCCTTTATCTTTCTTTATAATAAGAAAATAAGGATTCCTATAGAAGCTATAACTCTTCTCTAAATATCTATACTTTAGCTTCTTCTTTAGAAGATTAACTAATCTCCCTTATAACCTAAGAGGTATTAGGATTAAGCTTACTTACTATACTTTATATTTAATAACCTTTATAACTTATAGTAGCATAACTAGTAGGTTAACTTTCTTATATTCTAATAAGTCCTAGGCTAGTGCTATTTCTTAGTTATAAAGAATTTCCTTAAAAACATTAACTTCTTCTTATATTAAATGCTCTTATACCCCTTTAATTATTTAATCTAAACGTTCCTAGGTTATTCTAAAACCTTATAGGTCTATATAAAATCTCCTAGTAATATATTCGCTATACTTCCTAGATATATCTAGATATAACTTAGCCTTTTCCTATTTCTTTGTCTTTTATTTTAGGTCCCTCTCTAGTGTTAATCTATTAGAGGGAATATTATCTTAGGGATATATCTTATTAGCCTTTTACTTATATATTATATTTACTATAAGATTAGGTAGTTTTAGTTATTACTAGGGCTTAAAATCCTTTATAACTACTTTAAGTTATTAGGTATAGTTTACTATTATATCCTTAATTATCTCTTAGAAGATATTAGTTCCTTCCCTTATTATAAAAGAAACTAACTATTTGTTATTATTTATTTCTATCTCTAACCCCTTATAAACTATTTAATTTTCCTCTGTTTCTAGGTAACTAAATAAGATAATATTAATAGAAGGTTACTAGGCTAGCTACTTATTAGTGTATTACTATTAGATGCTTCCTATAACTCTTAAGATAATAATAATATTACTAAAGTAACACTAGGTATAAAGCTCTCCGCTTCTTAAGTAATTAAACTATATCTAAGATAATCTAAAAAATAGCATTTTAAGAATTAGGCTAATATTAACTAAGTCTAGGCTAATATAGAAATTAGCGGGTATCTAGACATTTCCTAGATATAGTCTTATCTAAACCTCCCTAATTATCTTAATACTATATAATAAAAATAATATTATATTTATTATATCTATTAGGTAAATTCTTAGTCTAAGTTACCTAGCTATGCTTTCTATAATTATATTACCTTATAATCCTATATTAATAAGTCTAAGGAGAAGCTCCCCTTCTAGGTTATCTAGCTAGACTTAAAGGTATAGTAAGTCTTATAGGTAATTAATAGTAGCCTATAGTTCTAAAATTATATTAAGTATAAAGTTTATCTAAATAGGATTAATTAAATTTTACTAGGGTTTATCCTATTCTAAGCAAGCTCCTAGTCTCTCCTAAATTTATTTCTATAAGGCTATATTAATCTCTAGCAAAGGCATTATTAGTAAGCTATTCTTAGTTATAGCTTTATTTTTCTTATCTTTCTTAAGGGTCTCTTTTATTAATTAAAGGATTAAATTAATCTAGTTCCCTAGATTAATTAGTCTTAGATTTAGTTTTACGCTAAATATTTTTAAAGGAAAAGCTAGCCTTAATATATCTCTATTATAGTAGTAGATATCCTCTATACCTTTTGCTTATAAGAGATATTTGTTGCTAACTACCTTTACTAGTATTAGTATAATATAATATATATCCTAAAAGGGCACTCTAACCTTCTTCTAAAAGACCTTATTATATAATTAATCTAGAATTCTCTATCTAACTTTATTTAATAGATCTTTCTTACCCTTAGCTACTATAGGATTATCCTAGATAGGTTAAGTGTAAGGTTACTAGTCTTCTACCTTATCTTCTATAATATCTTTAATCCTTAGGCATTTTACTATCTATTTACTAATAGCTATAAACTTTATAATAATCTCTTTATCTTTCTCCTCTCTTACGCTTAGCTTCTTAAAGGTAATAGCAAATACTATGCCTAATGTCTTATGCTTTAAGATAGATATTATATTAATCTCTCTTTTAGGTTAAAATTCCGCTAGATTAAATATACCCTTTATTTAATTAAATACATCCTATTCTTCTAGTGTTATTTCCTAGCTTAAACCTTTATAAGGGCTATATTCCTTAATTCGCAAAATTATATATATAATCTTATAGTCCTTAAAGTACTTAACCTAGAACATAGCTAGTCTATATGTATAGCTACTAATAGAAATAAATCTTATAAGCAAGAATAAAGGCATAACTTAATATCTTATATTATCTCTAATTACTAAGATATAAACTACTAGGTTATATATAGCAAACTTTAATATCCTATTATATTTTAAAGCGTTACACTTTATTATAATATGCGATTCTTTATTATAGTAATAATAATAATTTAACTAGTAGCCTCTCCCTAATATTATATTTATTTTAAACTAACGCTCCTTATCTAGATTAAATAAACTTACATAATTTATCTAATAGGTTTACTATTAACATTAAGGATAGTTACTATACTTCTCCTTAAGTAGCTTTACTATATTAATTTCCTTTACTACCTAAGCTATAACTATAATTTTTAGCTTCACTAGTTATTTTATTAGATCTTCTATTTAGTCTTAGTATTTAGCTAATCTAGGGCCCCCTTAACGTCCTGCATTAGTATTAAATAAGATAGTCTTCTTATCTTACTTATTTAAATTACTAAAGGCTAAGTAATTCTTTTAAGTAGCTTAATAACTATTAAAGGTAACCTAATTAAATAGTATTTATATCTTAAAGCTAAAGTCCTTCTTGCCTAAAGCATGATTTTCTATATTAGTAAATTCTAGGTCCCTATTCTTAAGCTCTAGATATATATAAATATATATGTTAAGTGTAGTCTAAAGTGGTTTATACTATATAACTAAGACTTCTTTATAAGTAAACCCTTTTTAATCTATAAAGCTTAAGATTAAATATTCTAGTAAAGCCTTATAGATATAGTTAGACTAGGTTATTATGGTTTTCTATCCTATTAGGTCTATATTAGATATTAGAGTATAATGCTTTTATAACTAGTAATAGGTTTTCTTAATAGTCTTTAGCTATATTAAATTTAGGTCTTTAAGTTATTCTCTAGTGTTTTCTATTTAATTCTAGCTAGTTATATTAAATTATAAGAGTATCTCTTCCTTAGACTCCTTTTAAGATTATAATATAGTTAGTATTTTAACTACCTATTAGAGCTTTAGGTTAATATTATGCTTAAGTATCTTACGCTAATTTGCCTTAGAAATGCCTATTACTTTTATCTTTACCTTAAAGTCCTTAATAAAATTAGCCATATTTTCTCCTAAAAATTACTAAAAATTATACTTATTTTACATAGTAATAAGAGAAGTTTAACACGCTATTATTTCTTTAAGAAGCTTTATAAAGGTTTCTATATTAAGCCCTCTAAGAGATCTAGGTGTTTTGCCTTTATTATTAGGGTCTTTACTTAAATAGTTATTAAACTAAGTTTAAGCTAGGCTAATAACTATCTTAGGATTAAGTAATTCCTAACTAGTAACTAAGGTACTAGGCAATAGTAAGTCCTAAAGATCCTTTAGGTAACTTAGGTGCTTACTAAGTCTTACTTTACTTAGCTATTAAGAGTAAGATAGTATAAGGTTAGATATAGGTTTAGTAAAAAGTACTTTTAATTAATCTTATAAAAGAGTAAATACTTAACTAAATATTATAATAGTAGTAAGAATCTCTTAAAGAAAGACTTTTAATAAGGAAGTATTTATAGTAATAAGTAACCTATAAGTAAAGGCTACTAATATAATTATATAGCTTTTTATAATAAGCTATAAAACCCCTATATATAGCTAAATAATAGTAAAATTAGCTATAGGCCCTAAGATTAAATAGTCTATAATACTAGGTAGCGCTTTCTATCCTAGTGCCTTATATTTAGAGACTTTTAGTAAAGGGTTAATAGTTTAGCTAGTGTTTATAAGGTATACCTCTAAACTATCTAGCCTCCTTTTCTACATCTCTATATAATACTAGTTTATATTCTTAGCTTACCTTAGCTTAGTATACTTAGCTAGTCTCTTCTTTATACTATAACTATTATAAAGGTTAGGTTAAGGCTTTAAATCTATATCTTAGTGTAAGGAAGGTAAAATAAAGGGGGTCTTTACATAGGTTAGCTTAGTAATAGCTAAAAGCGTAATTATTAGCTTACTTCTAATTAATCTTAGTCTATAGCAAATTAACTAGAAAGCAAAAAGGTCCTAGGGGTTCAAAACCGCGTTTTTTCACTAGTTTTATTAAGCAAAAAACAACACCCTAAAAGACATAATACTAGCCTATAGTCATAGGTAGCGGTAATATTTGCTTACATTAGAAGGGTTAATTAACTTAATAGTAGTGATTATAATAATAGCTAAATTTATCTCTATAGATAAAGATAATTTAGATTAAATAGTCTATTAGATTAGAAGTGACTTCTTAGTTAAGTTAGGGAAATAATCTTATTAATTTATCTTATTAAGGTAAACATAATAGTAGCTATAGTAGTGCTAGGCATTTAAGTTAAAAATCTAAAGTTAGGCATGCATAAAGAACCTTAAAAGAATCTAGCTATAGGTAATCTCTTTATAGATTAAATAGTCCCCTTACCTAGATAACTAATATCGTTATCCCTTATTATGTTATTTATCCTTGCGATCCCCTGTATCCCTTGTGCTTGTCATCGCGATTACGCGCGTTTATGGGCGCGCGTATCATGGCACACAATATCTGTAATTAGGCTAGCGCTAACCCTCTTGTAAGTCTGCGTCACGTTAGGTATAGCTAACTATAGGTGTTTAGTGCTAGCTTACACTAGCCTTATCCTATAGAAAATAAAAGAAAAAGAAAAAAGAAAAAAGGGTATAGTAATAATTCTAACTAGCTCCCTTTAATGCTAATCTAGCCTTATTCTAGCCTTACTCTATGCCTCTTAATTTATTTTATAGTATAGTAAATTCTAATTTATAATAGTAATTTACTTTTTATTTACTTTACTCCTAACTCCTCTAGTGCCTTACTTTTTAGCTAACTTTAGCCTAGTACTAGACTAAATACCTTATAAAGTCTAAGTATATAGTTTTATTTACTTATAGTAAGAGGTAAGTAATTTAGGCCTAGTGTCTAAGTAGTTTTACTCCTAGATTACTTATATGCTATTTATATATTTATTTATCTTATACTTTATTTTCTAGGTAATATTATAATTTATTCCCCCCCTCTCTCTCTCTTAAGTATAAAAGAGAGCTCTTTCCCTTATAGGGTTCTAACCTTTTTTCTTTTCTTATATTAAACTTCCTATAGGTTCTTATCCTCCCTATCCCTTCTTAAAGCTATTTAAGGCTTTTCTAGCCTAGTGCTAGTTTAATTGCTAATATTTTATATAGAAATTTATAATAAAATGTTACTAAATACTATAAGTATTTTATTATTAGTGCTATTCTAGTTCTAATCTGCCTAGGAAATCATACCCTTAGTTTATTAATCTTAATTAATAGTAATTATATATAATACTTAAATTCTAATAATATAAAGTTCTTTCTAGTATTATAAATAATTTAATCTAGAGAGCCTAGATAAGTATTAATCTAGTATTTATATAAAGTATTCTAAATATTATAGGCTTTTTACTTATTTAGATTAAGGAATTAGGCTACTTAAAATAAAGTTATAAAGTTAATAATATAAAGAACTAGTTAGCTATTAATCTAAATAATATTAATAATAATCTTATAGTTAAATTTATAATTATCTTTAATTATAAACTTAAATTTACCTAGAGCCTTTCTATTTATTTAGTAATAGTAGTAAATTTTAGTTAATTATTTAATAGCTTTCGTCTTAATATTATAACTAGCTTATTATAGTATCTTTATAAGCTATTAAACTAATAAATGCCTAAATTAATAATATAATTAATAAATATCTATCTCTAATATATAGAAAGCTACTATTTCTTTAGCTTCTAGAGTTCACTAAAGATATCCCTATTTCCTAATAATAGGAATAATCTTATTGCCTTAGATTAACATATTTATAAGGTTATTAACCTTAACACGTAATCTATCTATATTATCTAAAGAGAATAGGAAAGGCATATGTATTTTAATAATATAAAAGGAGATATTACCTAATTTAGTTAGTATATTAACTAATTCTCTTATAATTACTAATCTAGCACTAAAATAAATCTCTTTCTCTAGGGTTAGTTTAATCTTTAGTAATAGTATTAATCTTAGTAAAGCTTATACTTATTTAATTCTAGCTATTAATATACTAGAAGCTCCTATATTAGGTATAATTCCTTAGAAGACTTCTTTAGAGTAGTATTCCTCTAAAATATAGGAGGTTTTTACTTTATTAAAGGGATTATTCTTAAGGTAAGTATATTTAAAGGCTTAGTCTCTTAAGGTTATAATAATAGTATTATTATCTAGTTAAGGTCCTAATGTAAAGAATTATATAATACTTAGATAATTATACTTTAAGGTAAAGGTCTCTTTAGTGTTATTATCCTTATCTTTATTATTATTAAATTTAATAAAGGCTTTAGCTAATTCCTATACTCCTTTAGTAAGGTTATTTATCTCTTTAAGTCCTTAGCCTTTATAGGCTATAAGAAATACTTAGAACTTTTTCTTTATAGGTAGTGTTTAATGCCTTTTATTCTTTTACTAAAGTTCTCTTACCTCTTAACGCTCTTTATTTATATAGTTTATTAACTAATAACTACTCTTATTATAAATATAGTATTTACTACTATTATAGCCTTAGTTATAGTAACTATAGCCTTTACTATAACCTCTTTAATATAGTTAGCTATAGTAGTAGTCTATAAATATTACTTCTAAATTATTAGATTTAGTATTAATAGTTTACTAATTAAATTAAGAAGCTAACTTATTAGCTTTAGTCATAGAGATTAATTTATAAAGGTCTTTAGTAAGTCCCTTAAAGCTAGGTAAGTAATTATACTTAGCTTATTTATATTTTAAAACACTAATAATAGCGCTTAAGGTTTAATAATAAAGCTTTATATTAACTATTAATAAAGGAAATAGTCCTTTATATATATATTTAAGGGTTATAAGTAGAATCTTAAGATAATCTAGCTTAGATTTATTAGGGTTCTAAGTAATAATATTCTTAAGCGTTATATTATTCTATTCTTAGTAATAAAATGTCACGGCTTGCACCGAAAGGTTGTAATCGAAGTGATGGCTAAGACTATCGCAGTCGCTGCTAGATAGATGCTAGCTAGGGGCAGGTGCGTAAAGGTTTTAATCTCTAACCTAGCACTAATAATATACATAGTCTTTAATAAATACCCTACTCTATAAGCATATAGCTATCTTATAGCTAGCTAGTCTCTTTATTATTTATATAGCCTAAAGGTTCTCTAAAGACCTGCTTTAATAAATATCTTATCTCTAACCTCTACGCTCCTAATATAATACCTCCCCTATATATAATTAACCTTAATTATAAAATAAGCTACTTACTTAGGGCGTAGTTACTATATTAAAGCTTTATAAGGAAAATAAGATAAGATACCTTATATCTAGACGCATAGGTAAATAAAAAGAAATAATAATAATAATATTACTAATTAAAAACAACCCCCCTTATTATAGTTAGTAATGTTTAAATAGTAGCCTATATATAGCTTTAATATAGCAAAATAAATATTATTACCTATTATATAGCTAGAAGAAAAAAATAGATAACCTATATTAATTTTTATAATTAGTTTAAATAAATAAGGTACCTAATACTATAGTTTTAAATAGTTTAACTAGAGGGCTTATATTATAGTTACTATAAGTTTATAGCTATTAGGTATATATATATTTAGTAATGCTAATAGTTATTATTATAATTTATAAATCACCTATATATAGTGTATTAAATTACTTAAGGGGTTTAGGGTTAATATAAAAGAGACTAATTTTTCCCCCCTTTTACACACTTCCTTTCTTTTATAATATCCCTTAACCTTATAAGTTACTCCTCCTAGCTAAGCAATAGCTCTTTTATTACTATTACTTAGTAATTACTAATCTCTTTTAGTCCCTAATTATTATTATTATTTATCCTTATTTATCTTAGTTTTTTACCCTTATCTAGCTTATAAGTTTATACTCTTACTAGTATAACTTCTTTATCTAGTTTATTATAGCTAACTTATAGCTAGTTTACTATATCTAAGTCTTATACTTAAACTTTACCTTTATTAATACCTTAAGAAAATCTATTAACTAAAAAATCTCCTATAAAGTCTCTTATAAAGTCTTCTCTAAAGTAAACTTCTTTTAAAATCTTATTATAAGTTTATTATATTCTTATAGTATCTTTATTACTAACTTACTACTAGTAAAATAACTTTAAAAAAGATTTTATATATACACTATTATTAGTAAGTAATAATATAAAATATTCTCCTAAAAAATAGCACTTATAAGATCCTAGGATACCTTATTAATAAAAAGACCTTTCTAGTAAAATATAATAAATCTTTTAGTATAACTTCTTTATTTACTTATTACTTCTTTATAGCTAATATTTAATAGGCTATTTAATAAAATATACTTATTACTTTTAAAATAATAAAAACTATATTATAGTATATCTCTCTTAACTAGAATTTACTTACTTATTACTAATATATTACTAAACTCTAGCTTAAATTATATAGCTTTATAATAGGCTATTTAAACTTATTAAAGCTACTCCTAAAGGTAGCTATTACTATTAAAATAAAGTAAGTATAATTCTATTACCTAGACACTAGATTATTACTAACTTATTACTAGCCTATTATAAAAGTAAAGAAAAAGCTATAGAATACTATCCTAGTTTATAAAAATTCTAATAAGTATAGTTATATTTACTATACTTAAATATTTACTAATATTACTTATAAGGTAAAATATAATAAACACACTATAATAGTATTACTAAGTAATACTATAAATCTAAAGACCTAGATTAATATTTTAAACTATCTTTACTTTATAGCTTAAAATATCCTAAAGGTAAGCTTTCTTAATATATATAGCTAATACTTAACTAACTTACTAGTAGTTTATACTAAATACTATTAATTTACTTAAATATATTAGTCTTATTAAGCTCCTTAGTATACTTTAGGTTTATATATATAAAGAGAGGGATTCTAATAATAAAGATACTCCTAAGGCCTCTTCCTTTATAATTCCTATAGCTACTACTAATAATAAAGGACTAGTAGTCTTAAGGACTAACTCTATTATAAAGAGATAAGTGCTTAGTAGCTATATAATAGATTATTTAAGTTATCTAAGTAAATTAACTTTATTTTCTAATATCTTTAGTATTAAGTTATAAATTATAATTACCTTATATTAACTTTACTACTTAGCTATTACTTATAGTTATTAATAATTTCTCTAGTAATAAAATCCCTTTTTAATACCTAAGAATTCTTTAAAGTATTATAGCTTTTCTATTTAACTAGATAATTATAATACCTTTTATTATAGTAATATAAAATAATTCTCTTAACTTTAAACTCTTATTTATTATCTTTAATAGTATCTTATAGTAAGAATATATTTTCTATATTTATTAAGTCCCCTTTAAAAGGTTTAAGACTAGTAATATTAAATATATTATATAATTAAGTCCTAGGTAGTAATTTTAATTAATATACTAATCTATAACTTTTAATTACCTTTTTAATTTTATAAGGGCCTAGGTACTTTATAGCTAGCTTCTTACTAAGGTATCTTAGGTTAATATTCTTTATTAATAATAAAATATAGTTACTAACTTTAAACCTTATTAGAGTTCTCTTTTAGTTATAATATTTTTTATACTAAGTTTATAAGTTACTTAAAAGCTACTTAATTATAGTGTGCTTCTCTCTTAGTGCTAAAACTTTACTTTTAGCTTAATTATTTACTAAAGGGATATTTACTATTACTTACTATAAACCTCTAGGATTATAACCTTATAATACCTTTACTAGTGTATAGCTATATATTAAGTAATTACTTATATTATATATAAATTATGCTATTAATAGGTTATTTACCTAATTAGTCTATTTAGTATAAGTAAAAGCCCTTAAATAATATTCTAAGACTTAGTTTAAATATTTTATCTAGCTATTTATCTAGGGGTAAAAAGTAGTGCTAAGTAGCTACTTAGTTATAAGAAAATAATAAAAAGTTATCTAGAAACCACTAGTAAATATAGAACCTTAGTTTATTATAATACCTTCTAGGGCTTTATAGTCTCTAAAAATATATTCTAAGAATATAGTTACTAGTCTATTGCTAGTTAGTTATATTAAAATAGGGATATAAATGCTATATTTTATAAAATAGTTAATAATAACTAGAATTATATTATAAGTCTAATTTAAGTCTTTTACTAGTAAAAGTCTAGTAATAAAATCTATTAATAATTCTTAAAAAGGGTAATTAAGCACTAGTAATATAGCTAGCTTACTATATAGTTTATAATACCTTAGTTTTAAAGTCTAATAATTTATATAAGTGCTAATATATACCTTTATATCTTTCTTTATTATTAGCTAATAATATTAGTTTATAATCTAATAAAGAGTTTTACTTACTCCTTAGTACCTAGTAATAAGGTTATTATAAGTTAGTAATAAAATTTCTTTTCTTATACCTAGAGAAATAAAAATATAATTCTTAAATATTAATAGCTTAAATAGTCTAATTAACTATATCTAGGATATAGCTATATTACTGCTTTTAAGTAACTTTAATTAAGCTATAGTAAAGTTATTACCTTACTATACTTTATATAATAAGACTTAAATTAGGGGTTTTAATTTTAAGCTTTTTTCTATAAAGTTAGAGTTAAACTTAAAAGAGGTTCTTTAAATAAATTAAATCCTAGCTATAATATCTCTATAAGTAATTAATTTAATAAATACTTTTAGTCTTATAAGAATATAAATAAGTAATGTTTTTAAGGGGCGCCCTTATTACTTACTAGTAATAACCTATACTAGTCTATTCTTATTAGAAATAGCTAGTCTAATAGGAAAATTAAAATAATTAAGTAATAAATAATATATATACTAAGTACTAATAGTATTACTATAGCTAGCTTATTACTTATTAATAAAAGTATAAAAAGTATTAAATAACCTTACTAATATAACTCTTCTAAGATTATCTAGATTATTAGGTTCTTTAGGAATATAGTTAAGTTATAATTTTTTAAAACCCTAGATATTAGTAGTATTATTATAGTGTTATTATAACTAACTATTAGTTACACTAAGTAATGTTTTTATAGAACCTATAGCACTAATAATATTACTATAGTGTTCCTATTGCTTAGTATCTATAAATTTAGATAAAAAGGTAAGAAGTTATATAATTATTACTTTCTCTTTCCTTACCTTACTTATAAAATCTAGTTTTCTTAAAAGTAAGTTAGTAAGATTTAATTTCCTTATATAATATATAATCTTAAAATCAAAAGGATAAAGCTTATTAAGCATAATTACTTACTTACTAGTAAGCTTAGGCTTTATAGTAAGGTACTTATAGTTTAAGTAATCTATAATAACTTTAATTATATAAGCTAAATAAGTAAAATAGTGTCTCTATATATAAAAAGCCTCTTAGATAGCTAATAATTTACTATTAGGTATTAAATATTATAATTTAGTATTAGTTATTTTCCTTAATATAAATATAACTAGGTGCTAGTAACCTAGCACTAATATTATAAGTATAGCCTTAATTATATATCTAGATATATTTATCTTTACTCTAAGATATATAAGTAAGTTAAAATACACTAGAATTAGCGCTTCCTAAAATATTTATTAAAGTTCTTTAAATATTACTAACTTATAGGGTTTTAGTTTAAATATTACTAGTTAATTCCCTCTAAGGTAATCTATTAGTAAAATAATAACTTTACTATACTATTTAATAAAATAGCAGTAAAATCTAGTAAAGCTAAGAAATAACTAAATATTAAAAACACTATATAGTATTAGCTAGGTTATAATTACTTTAACTCTTACTAGGTTTATTATAATACCTTTCTTTAATATCTTAAAGCCTAAAAATTTAACTTTCTTAACTAAAAATTAATACTTCTTAAGGTTAATAAAAAGGCTTACCTCTTTAAACCTATATAAAACTTATTTAATATACTTTATATACTCTTTAACCTTACTACTATATATTAGTATATTATCTAAATAGATAATATAGGTCTTATTAATAAGTCCTTTAAGAGTATTATTAATATACTCCTAAAAAGTCACTAATATATTAACTAGTTTAAATAGTATTACTAGATATTTAAAGTAACTATATTAATAATAAAATGCTATTTTTTACTTATTACCTAAGTAAATATATAGCTAGTAGTATATATCTTTTAAATCTAGGACTATAAAAATAACTATACTTACTAATTAATTAAGAATTTTAGTAATAAGGGGTAAAGGGGCCTTATTCTTAATTATAATCTTATTTAGGCCCTTATAATTCATATAAATCCTTAATTTCCTTCCTTTCTTTAGGATAAATAAAATTAAGGCTTTAGCTAGGCTAACTAATCTTTTAATTTACTCTTTAAGCTATATACTTATAAGGTACTCTTTAAGGACCTCTAGCTTTCTCTTAGCTAAATTATATATAAGCCCTTAAGGTAGTGTTTTCCCTTTTTTTAACTTAATAATATAAGTGTAATCTTTTAGTTTAAGAAGCTTACTTACTAACTCTTTAGAAAAAATATCTATAAACTCCTTATATTCTTCTAGGATTATTAATATAAGGCACTTAGTACTCTTATCCTAATTTAATATAGCTTCTTTATTACTTATGTTTTCTAGAATTAGTATAACTATAATACCTTTGCTTTTTTACTATAAATAAGCATACTCTAGGATTTATATAATTACTTTACTATTTATCTATATATTTATTATTACTAGGTTTTCTAATTAGCCTTTTTCTTTTTCTTTTTAATTTTTATTTTCTAGAATACTTAGCTTAATCTTTATTACTTCTAATAATAAAGTAATTACTACTATTTTTTTCTTTTTATATACTTATTACTTACTATAAGTAAAGGAGAGATATTTTATTATTACTAGATATCTCTAGTATTTATACTCCTAATATATAATTATAGGTAAATACTCTTTAATCTAGTTTATACCTAAAATTATCCTTTTACTTATATTAGTAATAAAGTAACTAACTTAGTAAACCTTTATAAATCCTATACTATCTTTTATCTTTATTAATTTTTTTAAGATTCCTTAATATTAAATTACTTTTTTACTTATACTCTTTAGTATCTTATTTAATTAAATTATATTTTCCTAATCCTTTTTTAATAATAACTTTAAATAAATTATTAAAGACTATATACCTATATTAAATAGCGCTTATATAGCTAACTACTAGTTATCCTATTATAGAGATACTTATATTCTTATTTTATTATTTATAAGGTACTCTATAGTAAGATTATATTCCTAGGTTTATACTAATTAAACTAGTATTATATTAGGAGATATAGCTTTATTACTACTTTTACTATACTTCTTAGTTATATACCTAGTATTTTTATAGGTAAAATAATCTAATACTTAATAAGCTAGTAATATATACCTAGGCTTTCTATATTTATAGTACACTAAGGATAATTTTTTCCCTTAATCTTTACTTTATTACTATACCTTATCTATAGGTAATATAAAATAAAAGTATTACCTCTTTCTTTTAAAGTCTTAACTTTTTTTATTACTTTAGCCTAAGCCTATTATAACCTTTACTTTCTTACCTTAGCCTTATAGTTAGCTTTAGGTTATTAAAATCTCTTAACTAATTATTTACTTTCTTATAGTATTATTTAAGCTATTTAAAAAGATTATAATTCTTAGATATATAGGGATTTCTTTAGGTAACTTAGCTTTTACCTTATTTTAGGCTTATATAAAGGATTAAAATAATTAGTTATTCTTTTACCTAAGATTTAGTAATAACCTTATTACTTTTAAGTATCTTATACCTATATCTATTATTCTAGTTTTTAGTTATTTTAGAAAATTTACCTAGGTAATTAATAAATAATTTATATGCCTATTTATAGCTATATAATATATTTACTATTACTTTATATTACTAGCTAGGTAGCTACCTATATATATTACCTTAGTTATATTATCCTTAAAGGTATAGTAATTTAATTTAAATAATATATCTAAGTTTACTAAGAAATTCTATAGGCTTTTATATATTTCCCCTTTATATATAGGTATTTTTATCTATATTTTAATAAGACTACCTTACTATATAATTACTACTAAGTTACTATAAACTATAGGTAAAATTATAGCTAATATCTAAGGGGTAATTATAAGTCTAGTTTAAGGTCTAGCTAATCCTAGATTTACCTTAAGCTCTCTAATTTATACCTTTATTTATAAGACCTCTTATTTCCTCTAAAGGTAATATAGCTTAGCTTATATAACCTTATAGTATTATTATAATACCCTTTTTTCTTTAGTTATATAGTTTATACCTTTACCTAAATTAGGATTAAGTGGTGTTTATTATACCTTATTATTATTTATAGTTTTAGATTATAGGGGTTCTCTAATTCCCTAATTATCTATAGCTTTATTATTATAAAGTACTAGTGTGTTTCTTATAGATCTTTAAAGCATTAGCTATATAATAATCTAGCTAATAGTTTATATCCTTAAAAAGGTTTAAAGAGATTAATTTATTATAGCTTATACTAAAAGGTTATAAATAAAGTAATAGCTAAGACTATTATAGTTATTACTAGATAAATACTAGCTAGGGGTAGGTATATAAAGGTTTTAATCTCTAACCTAGCACTAATAATATATATAGTCTTTAATAAATACCTTACTTTATAAGCACATAGCTATCTTATAGCTAGCTAGCCTCTTTGTTATTCGCACGGCCTAAAGGTTCTCTAAAGACCCGCTTCGATGAATATCCTATCTCTGACCTCTGCGCTCCTAACATATACTATTTCTCTTCTCTCTTACTAATATAAATAATATAAAGGTTAAGATTAATAACCTTATTAATATATTAATTTAAAATAATAAAACTATACCTATTATATATAAATAAGGCTACCCTTAGTAGCTTCTAATGGTAAAAGAAACTATTACTTTTTACTTATTAAAAGAAAAGATTTACTAGCTTTACTAAAGATTTAGTTATTCTTTAATTTAGTAATTTATAAAAATCCTTTAATAAGCTAGTTATAATATTAAATACTATATAATTAAGAAGCTTACTAAAGTATTACTATTATTTAAATAAATAAAAAGGCCTCTAGCTAATTTAAGTTCTTAATTAAGAATAAGTATAACTTTAATTATAAGATTATTATTAATATTATATAAATTAATAGCTAACTAGTCCTTTATATTATTAATTTAGTAACCTTATTTTAAGTAGCTTAATTCCTTAACTTAAAGAAATAAAAAGCTTATAATATTTAAAATATAATTAGAAAATACTAAATAAATACTTATTTAAGCTCTTTAAATTAGATTATTTATAATACTAGTAATAACTTTACTTTAGTAAAATTTAGGTATTATACTTACCTAATATTAATTAAGATTAATAAGATACTTATTAAAGCCTATAATAATATTAGAAAGATTAAGAAATACTATAGACTTTTATACTAAGCTTATAGTATTATTATAGATTTAATTAGTAGTAAGATTATACTTAAGTAATACCTTTAAATAGCTATTAAGGCTATTAATAACTTAGTAAGCTTAAATAGCCTTATACTTATATTACTAGTCTTTAAAGCTTACTTATAAATAATAAATAAGTTATTATAAAGTATTTTTATTATTTAATAAGCTAAAGTAATTTAGAAAGTAACTAATAAAGTTTACTATTACTTAGCTAAGAGGTAAGTCTAAGATACCTTTATTACCTAAAATAGCCTTAATATATTACTAATATATTAGCTATTACTATAAGCTAATATATATATATATAAAGAAAAAGTAAGTAATATAGCCTTTATAAGTTACTTATAACTAATAAAAAGACTTATATAGTTAAAATACCTTATAGCTTAGCTAATTTTTACTTAATAGTAATAAAGCCTTATTATAGAAACTTATAGTATAAGAAAAGTAAGGAAATAAAGCCTTAAGGCCTAGAGAAAAGTATTCTTATCTTAGAGATTAAGACCTAAGTAATAAAAAAAATAAGCTATTAATAAAAAGTATAAGGATAAAGGTAAAAAAAAAGTACCTTTAGTTAAAAGAAAGTAAAAAAAGCTAAGGAAAACCCTTATTATTTAATTTTATCTTAATAAAGATATAGAAGAAAAAATAACTATAAAAGCTAATAAAGCTATAAAAGTAAAGGTAATTAAAGTAAAAGATTATATACTTATTAATAAAGATTAAGAGAAAGCCTTAGTTAAAGAGCTTATAGCTAAAGAAATATTAAGTATAATATATCTTATAGTAAAAAAAAAGCTAACTAAAAGCTTACCCTTTAACTTTATTAAGAAAAAAAAATTATAACTTTAAGTAATTTAACTAGGCTAAAATTAATACTTTATAAGCTTATAAGGTATTTAGATTTATAATATTTAACCCTATAAAGTATAAAGGCTAAAGAATCTTTAATTCTTATATAGTTAAAGAGATTAAAGGTAAAGGGACTAAATTACTATAAAATAAATTATACCTTATTATATAAGGGTATAATAATAAGGGAAAGAAAGCTATCTTAACCTAATTACTAATAATATAATAATTGAGCTAATAGATTATTATAGCCCTTATCTTATTATTAAGGTAAAGTGAAATTTATCTTTAGCTATAAGATATTATATAAGCTTATATTTAATTATATATAACTTTAAATAAGCTAATTATTATAAGAATCCTAAAGTAAATAATATATCTCTTTCCTAAAGGTATAATAATAAAGGTTATTAAGCCTTTATATAGGATTATAAAAGTAAGAACTTATTAGCAAGTAACTTACTTTTATTATTATAAAGATAACCTTAGTATAATAACTTTAATATATAACCTATACTTACTAATTATAACCCTAAATAATAAGAATCTCTTTAGTATTATAGGAATATAAATAAATAATACCCTAAGCCTTAGTAATAATAAGTTCTTTAAAAAAGAAAAAAAAAGCTTTAAAGAGTAAAGTTTATAGTAAAGGAAAAATAATACTTAATAACTATAAATTCCCTTATTTTTAATAGCTATATTTTAACTTAAAATACTAATAACTTACTAACCTTAACTTAAAAAGGCTAAGCTTAGAAAATTAAGGAAATTAATTTATAATTACTAATAGTAAAGTAAGATTATATTAAGTAAAGAGCCTAAGGGAGTTATATTATAATAGTCTATTAACTAGAAGTATTTTATAACCTTTTAATTACTATATAATACTAAGAACCCTTTACTAATAATATCTTATAACTTAATAAATACCTTAAGTAATAAATTAAGTATTAGTAATAAGAGTTATAGTATATCCCCTTAACTCTTAAAGAGGTAAAGCTCTTTATATTTATAAATAAGTCCTTTACTAATAATAAAGACCTTAGTTTATAAATAAGATATATTATTATAATTAGTAATAAGGTAATAAAGGAAAATAATACCTTTACCTTAAAAGGTAATATTATTATATATAGCTCTATAAAAAGCAAGTGTATAACCTATAGCATACTTATTTCTAAGCTATATAGTATAGTTTAAGGCGCTAATATTACGTATGTAATATTTATAACCCTTTATTAGATTATAGACTAATTAAAGATACCTTAAATCCTAATAATTCTCTATATAAACTCTTTCTTATTATATAAATACCTTATAAAGCTAGGTATAATAAAGGAAAAGTAGCTTATAATTAATATTATAACTCTTTAATAGTTATATAAGAGAAAAGAGATTTATAAAGTTAGGTAAATTATTAGGAGCGCAGAGGTCAGAGATAGGATGTTTATCAAAGCGGGTCTTTAAAGAACCTTTAGGCTATACAGATAACAAAGAGGCTAGCTAGCTATAAGATAGCTATATGCTTATAAAGCAAGGTATTTATTAAAGACTATGTATATTATTAGTGCTAGGTTAGAGATTAAAACCTTTATATACCTACCCCTAGCTAGTATTTATCTAGTAGTAACTATAATAGTCTTAGCTATTACTTTATTTATAACCTTTTAGTATAAGCTATAATAAATTAATCTCTCTTAACCTTTTTAAGGATATAAACTATTAGCTAAATTATTATATAGCTAATGCTCTAAAGATCTATAAGAAACACACTAGTACCTTATAATAATAAAGCTATAGATAATTAAGGAGTTAGAGAACCCCTATAATCTAGAACTATAGATAATAATAAGGTATAATAAACACCACTTAATCCTAATTTAGGTAAAGGTATAAATAATATAATTAAAGAAAAAAGGGCATTATAATAATACTATAAGGTTATATAAGCTAAGCTACATTACCTTTAGAGAAAATAAAAGGTCTTATAAATAAAGGCATAAATTAGAGAGCTTAAGGTAAATCTAGGATTAGCTAGACCTTAAACTAGACCTATAATTACCCCTTAGATATTAGCTATAATTTTACTTATAGTTTATAGTAACTTAGTAGTAATTATATAGTAAGGTAATCTTATTAAAATATAAATAAAAATACTTATATATAAAGGGGAAATATATAAAAGCCTATAGAATTTCTTAGTAAACTTAGATATATTATTTAAATTAAATTACTATACCTTTAAGGATAATATAACTAAGGTAATATATATAAGTAGCTACCTAGCTAGTAATATAAAGTAATAGTAAATATATTATATAGCTATAAATAGGTATATAAATTATTTATTAATTACCTAGGTAAATTTTCTAGAATAGCTAAAAACTAAAATAATAGATATAAGTATAAGATACTTAAAAGTAATAAGGTTATTACTAAATCTTAGGTAAAAGAATAACTAATTATTTTAATCCTTTATATAAGCCTAAAATAAGGTAAAAGCTAAGTTACCTAAAGAAATCCCTATATATCTAAGAATTATAATCTTTTTAAATAGCTTAAATAATACTATAAGAAAGTAAATAATTAGTTAAGAGATTTTAATAACCTAAAGCTAACTATAAGGCTAGGGTAAGAAAGTAGAGATTATAATAGGCTTAGGCTAAAGTAATAAAAAAAGTTAAGACTTTAAAAAAAAGAGGTAATACTCTTATTTTATATTACCTATAAATAGGGCGTAGTAATAAAGCTATATCTCCTAATATAATACTAGTTTAATTAGTATAGACCTAGGAATGTAATCTTACTATAGAGTACCCTATAAATAATAGAATAAGAATATAGGTATCTTTATAATAAGATAACTAGTAGTTAGCTATATAAGCGCTATTTAATATAGGTATATAGTCTTTAATAATTTATCTAAAATTATTATTAAAAAAGGATTAAGAGAATGTAATCTAATTAGATAGGATACTAGAGAGTGTAAGCAAAAAAGTGATTTAACATTAAGGAATTGTTACGTGCTAGAATTGACAGTTAGCCTGTCACATTAGGATGTGGCCTGTCAATGCTACAAGACCTTGGATGTGGCTAGCACGTGACCTAGAACCCCTATATTAGACAATAGCTCTAACCTCTAGCTAGTTAAATAAACAATCACCTTCACACTCATTATATCATACATTTCGTATCGTAACAAGTGGTAGCAATTGCTCTCTAATTATTGCGTACCTAGCGCTTTTACTACTAATAAAAGCCACTAAACTAACTATTTATTAACCAATCCACCAAGCCCGTCCAAGCTATCCCTTTTACTAGGCCTGATAGTCTCTCTAGGCATTGCGCCTATCGTTAGATTCGTTAACCTTCAATCTGACCGTTAGAACTGTTAACCTTCGTTCTGATCGTTAGATTCGTTAATCTTCAATCTAACCTCGTCAGATTCGTTAACCTTCAATCCGACCGTTAGAACTGTTAACCTTCGTTCTAATCGTCAGATTCGTTGATTTTCAATCTAACCTCGTTAGATTCGTTAACCTTTGATCTTTGACCTTTAATCTGACCGTTAGATCTGTTAACCTTCGATCTAACCGTTTGATCTGTTAACTTCGGTTTAACTGTTAATCTAACTAATTAATTAAGCTATCCCTTTAGCTAGGCCTAATAGCTCCCTTAGGCATCGCTCCCATTGTCAGATTCTTCGATCATCAAAGACCTTCAATTTGAAGACCTTCAACCTTCGACCTTCAATCCGTTGATTTTTCGACCTTTGATTCATCGACCTTCGATTTGCTTTGATCCGTTGATTTGAAGACCTTCGATCTTCGACCTTCGATTTGCTTCAATCCGTTCGATTTGAAGACCTTTGATCCGTTTGATTCGAAGACTTTCGATCCGTCGATTTGAAGACCTTCGATCTTTGAAGACCTTTGACCTTTAAAGACCTTTAACCTTTAACCTTCGATTTAAAGACCTTCGAAGACCTTCGATCTGTTAATTTGAAGACCTTTGACTTTCGATCCGTTCAATTGATCGTGCAAATTCGATTGACCCGAAGACCCTCGACCTTTGATTCTTCGACCTTCGAAGACCTTTGATCTGTTAATTTAAAGACCTTCGAAGACCCTTGACCTTCGATTTGAAGACCTTCGACCTTTGAAGACCTTCGATCCGTTCAATTGATCGTGCGAATTCGATCGACCCGAAGACCTTCGACCTTTGATTCTTCGACCTTCGAAGACCTTCGATCCGTTGATTTGAAGACCTTCGATTTGAAGACCTTCGATCTTTGAAGACCTTTGACCTTTAAAGACCTTTAACCTTTAACCTTCGATTTGAAGACCTTTAACCTTCGATTCTTCGACCTTCGATTTCCTTCGATCCGTTCGTTAACCTTTGACCCGACCGTCAAATCTGACAAATTCGTCAATTCCGATCCAATAAAGCTCGCTATAATGCTTCCCTTACACCAGCTAGATCAGTGTGAGTAACAGCGATTACAGCGGCTTTATAAGCAAGATCATCAGCGCTAAACCTATGGCATCTGCTAGAAGACCTTCCCTTCAAGAAATCAGGTCTTTTAGCACCTTAAGGACCTATGCCTAGCCAGTTAGTAATATTAACAGATTTAACAGCAGCTAGTTTAGCAATTCTAGTGGCAGCAAGAACAGCATTAATAGGACCTTTAGGACCTAAGGACCCGATATCTATGGCAGCAGCAGCAATTAGAGTAGCAATTACAGCAGCAGATTTAGTGGTAACAGCAGCAAATTCAGGATTTACAACAGAAGCTAGCATTAGAAGAGGATGACTTCTGACAGCTTAAAGACCTCGTTAAGGAAGTCTTTGAAGAGCGCAATAACCTTTAAAGGCAGCTAGCCTGTTAGCAAATTCGTCAGCCAATTCGTTAGCCAATTTAACAGCCTGACCGAATTCAACAGCCTGACCGAATTCGTCCTTTGAAAAGCTCGTTGCCCAGACCTCTGCAAAGCTCGTTGCCTAACCCTCTGCAACGCTTGTTGCCTGAACCTTTGCAAAGCTTGTTGCCTAACCCTTTGCAACGCCCTCTGCAACGCTCGTGGCCTGACCAAGCTATCAATCATCAGATCTATCAGCTAGATTAATGTGACTATCCGTATAAATCTAACAGCGATTTGGATTATTAATCTAATCGTCAACCTAACTGTTAACCTGACCGTTAACCTAATCAATCCGATCAACCTGATCAATCCGATTAATCCGATTAATCCGATAATTAAATTAACTATAATTCAGAGCGCCCTATCAACTTACACTTCAAATCAGATATACAATTCCATAATTATTAATCTAACTACTATAGTTATAGATCCTGTAAGTTAAGTTATTAACCTAATAACTGATTTAATGACTAATTTGATAACTAATTCGATGACCAATTTAATAACGAATTCGATGACCGATTCGATAACCGATTTGATAACCGCCAGACCTAACGATCTATGACAATCTATCTGACTAAATTTCCCTTATAAGAGCCTGTTTCCTAGCTTATTACAAATTCGTTAGATCTTAGATAGCTAGGACAGCTATCTCTTTTATCTATAGTGCCCGCATTTGTTACGTGCTAGAATTGACAGTTAGCCTGTCACATTAGGATGTGGCCTATTAATGCCACAAGACCTTAGATATAGCTAGCACGTGACCTAGAACCCCTATATTAGACAATAGCTCTAACCTCTAGCTAGTTAAATAAACAATCACCTTCACACTCATTATATCTTACATTTCGTATCGTAACAGGAATCTTAAAAAAATTAATAAAGATAAAAGATAGTATAGGATTTACAAAGGTCTGCTAAGTTAGCTACTTTATTACTAATATAAGTAAAGGGATAATTCTAGGTATAGACTAAATTAAAGAGTATTTACCTATAATTATATATTAGGAGTATAAATACTAGAGATATCTAGTAATAATAAAATATCTCTCCTTTACTTATAGTAAGTAATAAGTATATAAGGAGAAAAAAATAGTAGTAGTTACTTTATTATTAGGAGTAATAAAGATTAAGCTAAGTATTCTAGAAAATAAAAATTAAAAAGGAAAAGGAAAAGGCTAATTAAAGGACCTAGTAGTAATAAATATATAAATAAATAGTAAAGTAGCTATATAAATCCTAGAGTATGCTTATTTATAGTAAAAAAGCAAAGGTATTATAGTTATACTAATTCTAGAAAATATAAGTAATAAAGAAGCTATATTAAATTAAAATAAGAGCACTAAGTACCCTATATTAATAATCCTAGAAAAATATAGGGAGTTTATAGATATTTTTTCTAAAGAGTTAGTAAGTAAGCTTTTTAAACTAAGAGGTTATACTTATGCTATTAAGTTAAAAGAAAGGAAAACACTACCTTAGGGGCTTATATATAATTTAGCTAAGAGAGAGCTAGAGGTCCTTAGAGAGTATCTTATAAGTGCGTAGCTTAAAGAGTAAATTAGAAAATTAGTTAGCCTAGCTAAAGCCCTAATTTTATTTATCCTAAAGAAAGGAGGGAAATTAAGGCTTTATATAAATTATAAGGGCCTAAATAAGATTATAATTAAGAATAAGGCCCCTTTACCCCTTATTACTAAAATTCTTAATTAATTAGTAAGTATAATTATTTTTATAGTCCTAGATTTAAAAGATATATATTACTAGCTATATATTTACTTAGGTAATAAGTAAAAAATAGCGTTTTATTATTAATATAGTTACTTTAAATATCTAGTAATACTATTTAAACTAGTTAATATACTAGTAACTTTTTAGAAGTATATTAATAATACTCTTAAAGGACTTATTAATAAGACTTATATTATCTATTTAGATAATACACTAATATATAGTAGTAAGGTTAAAGAGTATATAAAGCATATTAAATAAGTTTTATATAGGTTTAAAGAGATAAGCCTTTTTATTAACCTTAAGAAGTGTTAATTTTTAGTTAAGGAAGTTAAATTTTTAGGCTTTAAGATATTAAAGAAAGGTATTATAATAGACCTAGTAAGAGTTAAAGTAATTATAACCTAGCTAATACTATATAGTGTTTTTAATATTTAGTTATTTCTTAGCTTTACTAGATTTTACTACTATTTTATTAAATAGTATAGTAAAGTTATTATTTTACTAATAAATTACCTTAGAGGGAATTAACTAGTAATATTTAAACTAGAACCCTATAAGTTAGTAGTATTTAGAGAACTTTAATAAAGATTTTAGGAAGCGCTAATTCTAGTGTATTTTAACTTACTTATATATCTTAGAGTAGAGATAGATATATCTAGATATGTAATTAGGGCTATACTTATAATATTAGTGCTAGGTTACTAGCACCTAGTTATATTTATATTAAGGAAAATAACTAATACTAAATTATAATATTTAATACCTAATAGTAAATTATTAGCTATCTAAGAGGCTTTTTATATATAGAGACACTATCTTGCTTATTTAGCTTATATAATTAAAGTTATTATAGATTACTTAAACTATAAGTACCTTACTATAAAGCCTAAGCTTACTAGTAAGTAAGTAACTATGCTTAATAAGCTTTATTCTTTTAATTTTAAGATTATATATTATATAGGGAAATTAAATCTTACTAACTTACTTTTAAGAAAACTAGATTTTATAAGTAAGGTAAGGAAAGAGGAAGTAGTAACTATATAACTTCTTACCTTTTTATTTAAATTTATAAATACTAAGTAATAAAAACACTATAGTGATATTATTAGTGCTATAGGCTCTATAAAAATATTACTTAGTGTAACTAATAGTTAGTTATAATAACACTATAATAATACTACTAATATCTAGGGTTTTAAAAAATTATAACTTAACTATATTCCTAAAGAACTTAATAATCTAGATAATCTTAGAAGAGTTATATTAGTAAGGTTATTTAATACTTTTTATACTTCTATTAATAAGTAATAAGCTAGCTATAGTAATACTATTAGTACTTAGTATATATATTATTTATTACTTAATTATTTTAATTTTCCTATTAAACTAGCTATTTCTAATAGGGATAGACTAGCATAGGTTATTACTAGTAAGTAATAAGGGCACCCCTTAAAAACATTACTTATTTATATCCTTATAAGACTAAAAGTATTTATTAAACTAATTACTTATAGAGATATTATAGCTAGGATTTAATCTATTTAGAGAACCTTTTCTAAGTTTAACTTTAACTTTCTAAAAAAGAGCTTAGAATTAAAACCCCTAATTTAAGTCTTATTATATAAAGTGTAGTAAGGTAATAACTTTACTATAGCTTAATTAAAGTTACTTAAAAGTAGTAATATAGCTATATCCTAAATATAGTTAATTAGACTCTTTAAGCTATTAATATTTAAGAATTATATTTTTATTTCTCTAGGTATAAGAAAAGAAATTTTATTACTAACTTATAATAACCTTATTACTAGGCACTAAGGAGTAAGTAAAACTCTTTATTAGATTATAAACTAATATTATTAGCTAATAATAAAGAAAGATATAAAGGTATATATTAGCACTTATATAAATTATTAGACTTTAAAATTAAGGTATTATAAACTATATAGTAAGCTAGCTATATTACTAGTGCTTAATTGCCCTTTTTAAGAATTATTAATAGATTTTATTACTAGACTTTTACTAGTAAAAGACTTAAATTAGACTTATAATATAATTCTAGTTATTATTAACTATTTTACAAAATATAGTATTTATATCCTTATTTTCATATAACTAACTAGCAATAGGCTAGTAACTATATTCTTAGAATATATTTTTAAAGACTATAAAGCCCTAGAAGGTATTATAATAAACTAAGGTTTTATATTTACTAGTGGTTTTTAGATAACTTTTTATTATTTTCTTATAACTAAGTAACTACTTAGTACTGCTTTTTACCCCTAGATAAATAGCTAGATAAAACATTTAAACTAGGTCTTAGAATATTATTTAAGGGCTTTTACTTATACTAAATAGACTAATTAGGTAAATAACCTATTAATAGCGTAATTTATATATAATATAAGCAATTACTTAACGCATAGCTATACACTAGTAAAGGTATTATAAGGTTATAATCCTAGAGATCTATAGTAAGTAATAGTAAATATCTCTTTAGTAAATAATTAAGCTAAAAGTAAAATTTTAGTACTAAAAGAAAAGTATATTATAATTAAGTAGCTTTTAAGTAACTTATAGACTTAGTATAAAAAATATTATAACTAGAAAAGAACTTTAATAAGGTTTAAAGTTAGTAACTATATTTTATTATTAATAAAGAATATTAACCTAAGATACCTTAGTAAAAAGCTAGCTATAAAGTACCTAGGCCCCTATAAGATTAAAAAGGTAATTAGGAGTTATAAATTAGTATATTAATTAAAATTATTACCTAGGACTTAATTATATAATATATTTAATATTACTAGTCTTAAACCTTTTAAAGGGAACCTAATAAATATAAAAAATATATCCTTACTATAAGATACTATTAAAGATAATAAATAAGAGTTTAAAGTTAAGAGAATTATTTTATATTACTATAATAAAAGGCATTATAAATATTTAGTTAAATAAAAGGGCTATAATACTTTAGAGAATTCTTAGGTATTAAAAAGGGATTTTATTACTAAAGAAATTATTAATAACTATAAGTAATAGCTAAGTAGTAAAGTTAATATAAGGTAATTATAATTTATAACTTAATATACTAAAGATATTAGAAAATAAAGTTAATTTACTTAGATAACTTAAATAATCTATTATATAGCTACTAAGCACCTATCCCTTTATAATAGAGTTAGTCCCTAAGATTACTAGTCCCTTATTATTAGTAATAGCTATAAAAACTATAAAGGAAAAGGCCTTAGGAGTATCTTTATTATTAGAATCTCTCTCTTTATATATATAAACCTAAAGTATACTAAGGAGCTTAATAAGACTAATATATTTAGGTAAATTAATAGTATTTAGTATAAACTACTAGTAAGTTAGTTAAGTATTAGCTATATATATTAAGAAAGCTTACCTTTAGGATATTTTAGGCTATAAAGTAAAGATAGTTTAAAATATTAATCTAGGTCTCTAGATTTATAGTATTACTTAGTAATACTATTATAGTGTGTTTATTATATTTTACCTTATAAGTAATATTAGTAAATATTTAAGTATAGTAAATATAACTATACTTATTAGAATTTTTATAAACTAGGATAGTATTCTATAGCTTTTTCTTTACTTTTATAATAGGCTAGTAATAAGTTAGTAATAATCTAGTGTCTAGGTAATAGAATTATACTTACTTTATTTTAATAGTAATAGCTACCTTTAGGAGTAGCTTTAATAAGTTTAAATAGCCTATTATAAAGCTATATAATTTAAGCTAGAGTTTAGTAATATATTAGTAATAAGTAAGTAAATTCTAGTTAAGAGAGATATACTATAATATAGTTTTTATTATTTTAAAAGTAATAAGTATATTTTATTAAATAGCCTATTAAATATTAGCTATAAAGAAGTAATAAGTAAATAAAGAAGTTATACTAAAAGATTTATTATATTTTACTAGAAAGGTCTTTTTATTAATAAGGTATTCTAGGATCTTATAGGTATTATTTTTTAGGAGAATATTTTACATTATTACTTACTAATACTAGTGTATATATAGAATCTTTTTTAAAGTTATTTTACTAGTAGTAAGTTAGTAATAAAAATACTATAAGGATATAATAAACTTATAATAAGATTTTAAAAGAAGTTTACTTTAGAGAAAACTTTATAGAAAACTTTATAGGAGATTTTTTAATTAATAGATTTTCTTAAGGTATTAATAAAGGTAAAGTTTAGGTATAAGACTTAGATATAGTAAACTAGCTATAAGTTAGCTATAATAGACTAGATAAAGAAGTTATACTAGTAAGAGTATAAACTTATAAGCTAAATAAGGGAAAAAAAACTAAGATAAATAAGGATAGATAATAATAATAATTAGGGACTAAAAGAGGTTAGTAACTACTAAGTAATAGTAGTAAGAGAGCTACTACTTAGCTAGGAGGGGTAACTTATAAGGTTAAGGGATATTATAAGAGAAAGGAAATGTGTAAAAGGGGGGAAAATTAGTCCTTTTTATATTAACCCTAGACCCCTTAAGTAATCTAATACACTATATATAAGTGATTTATAAATTATAATAATAACTATTAACATTACTAAACACACACATGCTTAATAGCTATAAACTTATAGTAACTATAATATAAGCCCTTTAGTTAGATTATTTAGAACTATAGTATTAGGTACCTTATTTATTTAAACTAATTATAAAAATTAACATAGGTTATCTGTTTTTTTCTTCTAGCTATATAATAGGTAATAATATTTATTTTGCTATATTAAAGCTATATATAGGCTACTATTTAGATATTACTAACTATAATAAGGGGGGTTATTTTTAATTAGTAGTATTATTATTATTATTTTTTTTTATTTACCTATATATCTAGATATAAGGTGCCTTATCTTATTTTCCTTATAAAGCTTTAATATAGTAACTATGCCTTAAGTAAGTAGCTTATTTTATAATTAAGGTTAATTATATATAAGGGAGGTATTATATTAGGAGCGTAGAGGTTAGAGATAGAATACTTATTAAAGTAAGTCTTTAAAGAACCTTTAGGCTATATAAATAATAAAGAGACTAGCTAGCTATAAGAAACTATATGCTTATAAAGTAAGGTATTTATTAAAGACTATATATATTATTAGTGCTAGGTTAGAGATTAAAACCTTCACGCACCTACCCCTAGCTAGCATCTATCTAGCAGCGACTGCGATAGTCTTAGCTATCACTTCGTTTATAACCTTTCGGTGCAAGCCGTGACATAAATTAATAGTAGTAGTAACCTAGCTAATATAATAATAAAGGCATTACTAAATTTAGCCCTTTTAACCTTAATTAATTTAAATAAATTAATAATTTATATAAAAGGCTAGGTTAAAAGACCTATAAGGTTAGGTAAAGGGGAGAATTAATATAATAGGTAAGTAAGTATAGATTATAATAACTAGGTTAATTAGAATAACTAAGGCTATAATAGCTAATTAAAGCTATAGATTCCTATAAAGGGATTTACTTATATATACTTTTCTTCCCCTCCCGAGCACGAGGTAAAACTGCTTAATATTTTACAGCCTAATACCCTATTCTTTTATCTTCTTCTTATTTGCCTTATAAATCTTATTATTTATATTACCTTTGCTTTTTAGTATTTTTTCCCTTATAGTATAAATACTATTAATTATCTCTAGGTTAGATTTATCTTTACTTCCCTTCCCTTTACTTTTTTTCTCTTTTACTATATTATTTAATATTTTAAATAAGGTAGTGTTTTTTTTATTACCCTTAGCTATACTATTATCTAATTAGTTAGGGGTTAATTAGTTAATTAGTGACGCTAAACTTACCTAGCGATTATAATAGGTGCACGAATTAAATTGGAGATAAGTGAGGATAGGTTATGTTTAGAGAGAGATAAAACAAACACAGTTATAGAGGAAGGGGGAATTGCGTTAATTTATGCTATAAGCAAAACTTAAACGAATTTAAGTTTAATTACAGTTATGAATTATAACTATATCTTACGCTAACGCAGTTATAAAGTTTATTATAAACTTTACTCTAATCTTATAGCCCCCAATATTTATAACCTTAGAGCTTATTTATTACTATAAATCTAAGCATTTAGTTATTAATTGTTTTACTAGCTAAGTATTGCTAGCAATTGTGTTATAAAAAATCAGATGCATTAGCTATAACTAATGACGTAAAAAAAAAAATTAAAAATCAATATATACTTTTCTTTAATTAAATTTTTATTAAATTTTTAGGCTTCTTTAGCTATAAAGAAAAGAGAGATTACTATATAGCTTTCTTTAGACTCTTAGATAATAGTTAGTCTAGCTATAGCTAAAGTATAAGTTTACTAAAGGAATGCACGTAATATAATTAGCTATATTATAGGTAATCTTATATTACTTATAGTAGCTTTATATTACTGCCTTACTTTTCCCTCTTTTTACTTACCTTCTCTTTTAGCTAGATTTCTTTCCTTCTCTCTTTTCTTAGCTATTATTATTAACTTTATTACTATTATTAAATTTAACCCTTTCGTACTAGTGTAACGTTCCTTGGTGTAACTAATATTAATAATAAATTAAATAGTATAAAGTATAGTATAACTGAAGCAACTTTGAAAGAGATTATCCTTATAATATAAGATTATTACTCTTAGGATAAATAGATTATAAAGTTAATAAAATAAAAGTATTATAGCTTATAAAACTATTAGTAAGTGTTTTTATAAGCTAAAAGCTATTTAAATACTTAATATAATAAAGTAAAGTATATACTTAAAATAAGTAATATAAATACTAAGCTACTTAAAAAGAAGTTTAGCTTAATTAGAAAAAAGGTTATAACCTAGCTACTCTTAGTTACTAATAGTCAGAGTATTGTTTGTAGTGTAGTTAGTGTAGTTTTTAGGAAAATTTTGTATTTGTATTGTAGTTTTTTTTCCTTGTATTTAGTGTAATATAGTTTTTTTTTGTAGTGTAGTGTATTGTAGTTTTTTTTTCCTTGTAATGTAGTGTAGTTAGTGTAGTTACTAACTACACTAACTATAAAAACTATAAACCCCTCCTAAGCACGAGGTAAAACTGCTTAGTATTTTACAGCCTAATACCCTATTCTTTTATCTTCTTCTTATTTACCTTATAAATCTTATTATTTATATTGCCTTTACTTTTTAGTATTTTTTCCCTTATAGTATAAATACTATTAATTATCTCTAGGTTAGATTTATCTTTACTTCCCTTCCCTTTGCTTTTCTTCTCTTTTACTATATTATTTAATATTTTAGATAAGGTAATGTTCTTTTTATTACTCTTAGCCATGCTATTATCTAATTAGTTAGGGGTTAATTAGTTAATTAGTGACGCTAAACCTACATGGCAGTTGTAATAGGTGTAGTGCGTTTGTTAGCAAATTAAATTGGAGATAAGTGAGGATAGGTTGTGTTTGGAGAGAGATAGAACAAACATGGTTATAGAGGGGGAATTGCGTTAATTTATGCTATAAGCAAAACTTAAACAAATTTAAGTTTAACTATGGTTATAAATTATAACTATATTTTGCGCTAATGTAGCTATAAAGTTTATTACAAACTTTGCTTTAATCTTATAGCCTCTTATATTTATAACCTTAGAGCTTATTTATTACTATGGATCTAAGCATTTAGTTATTAATTATTTTACTAGCTAGGTATTGCTAGTAATTATGTTATAAAAAATTAGATGCATTAGCTATAACCAATGACGTAAAAAAAAAATTAAAAATCAATAAAACTATAAATATAGTGTTAGTAAAAAAAAAAGTAAGCCTTTGTATTATATAAGGTTATTATAAGGATTAAAAGAATGCTAGTTATATAGAAGCTTTTATGATTACCTATTTTACCTAATTTGTTAGTTACACTAAGGAACGTTACACTAGTGCGAAAGGGTTAAATTTAATAATAGTAATAAAGTTAATAATAATAGCTAAGAAAAGAGAGAAGGAGAGAAATTTAGCTAGGAGAGAAGGTAAGTAAAAAGAGGGAAAAGTAAGGTAGTAGTGTAAAGCTACTATAAGTAGTGTATAGTTACCTATAATATAGCTAATTATATTATATATATCCCTTTAGTAAACCTATACTTTAGCTATAGCTAAACTAACTATTTGTTATGGACTGGCCCCTAGGCGACTGCGATAGGGCGTCAATATAGTATTAAGAGACTTAAGGAGGAAGGAGAAAGGGTAAGAGGCTATCCCTAGTAGTGCCTCTTATACCCCCTAGGCTACTTATATAAGCCTCCTTTTCCTTACTTTAACTACTTTTACTAATTCTCTCTTTAACTACTATATAGATAATACTTAGGCAAAGCCTAAGCCCTTATATATGCCCTTACTTACCTATTACTAATAAACTCCCCTTTATAATATCCCCTAGTAATATACGTAACACTTATATTATATATACCCTTAGTTATTATAATAAAAACTATCCTTACTAATAGCTATTTATAAAGTATTTAATAGGCACTTACCTTATTACCTTATTATTTATTATAATAATAACCCCCTTACTTCTAAGTGTTATTTTATAGTGTGTGTAATATATTTGCCTTACTAATAGGTTATTTATTATAAATAACTACCTTGCCCTTACTTATACTTATACTATCTTACTTTCCCCTTTATATAATACTATCCCTTTATTATTATAATCCTATTAAGCCTTTCTCTTTTATTTTATTAGCTTCTTTCTCTTAATTAGTTATTCCCTTTACTAGAAATACCTTATTATTAAGCCCTTACTCTTACTCCTATAGCTACTTCTATAGCCACTCCTATAATGCTTATATCCTATTTTATTAGTAAGTACCTTATAAAAGAAAACTCTAATAATAAATAGTATACTATACCTAAGTTAGTTTAGTGTCCCTATAGTCCTTATATTAAATAAGCTCTTATTACTAATATCTTAAACTATTATTTACCTAGAAGTAAGAAATTATATCTTCCTTATTAGTAGCACTATATTACCTATATATAATACACTAGGCTTTTATTTACTAACTTATAACTTTATTATACTCTTAAAGATCTTAAGGCTAAAATTACTATAAGTATATATATTATTAAACCTAAAGTCCCTAAGACTATAAATATAAAAAAGAAAATACTTATCTTATTCTAAAGATATTACTATCTTATTAGTTACTAAAATGCTCTCTTTAACTAGGTATAGTTTAACCTAGCTTCTATTTACTTAGCTCTTAAGGTATCTTTAGCTATAAATACCCCTATAATAAACACTACTAGCCTTAATATTATTCTCTTTATTAGCGCTAGCCCTTTAGCTAGTTATAGTATAGTATAGTCTATATAATAAGTTACTAGTATTTTATTCTAATAGAACTAATAGGTTATTAGTAGCCTAAATACTATATATAAAGAAATATATAAATAGTTTACTACCCTTATTTAAGTGCTTACCCCTTATTACTATAGTAAGAACTAATACTATTATTAAATTACTAAATTAGGTAATAACTCCCTTTCCTATTATTACTAGTAGCTTACCTATTTTCTCTTTAAGTTAAGGTTAATAGGTTTTTCTTTTAAATATACCCTTAGAAACCCTAGAGCTAGCTAGCCCTTAGCTAGAAATAATATTCCTTATTTTACTAGAGTTACTTTTCTTACTTACTATTCTCTTACTAGTGCTTTTATTATACCCTTACTTACCTATACTTTATATACTAACCTTACTTATACTATCTAAAACCTAGGTTATATCCTAGGTAAATAACTCTTTATACTATAACTATTTCCTAGTAAGCTTACTATAGTTATATTAGTAAAGCACTAACTTTAAATAAAGATAGTATATGCTTATATAAGCTCTTTTATTAATTTAGATAAAGACTTAAAGAATAATTATTTCCTTTAAGTAATAGTAATAAACTATAATATATTAGTATCTTAAATATATATAAGAGTCTCTATAAGTAAATAAGTTTTCTAAAATTAATTTAGTTTATTATTATATTATATATCTCCTTATTTTACCTTAAACTTATTAAGGGCTTATATTTATATTATATTCTCTAGTAGTTCTTATATAAGCTATATATAACTTACTTACTTAATAAGTATATTATATCTCTTACCTTAGCCTAAAGCATTTTAAGTTACTAGAATTTATTTAACTTAATATTTCTTAATAAGTTTATTATTACTCTTTATAAGGACTTATTTTAATCTTAAATAAGAGTCCTAGAGCTTCTAACTAAGGAAAGGGTTTTTTATAGTATATTTAATAAGGTTTATATAAAAAACTAGGTAAATACCTCTTAGTATATCTAGCTATATTATAAGGGGTATTAGGACTTTTATAACTATATACTTTACTATTACTTAATTAAGTTTCTATAAGAGGTAGTTAGTTTTAATATTTTTAAGTAAAAGCTATACCTTATCTTTAACCTAAAACTATTTTACTAGCTAATATAAAGTAAATATAGTATCTTATTACCTTTATTATATATAAGCTATTATAGCTTATACTAGATAAGTGCTTTCCTAGAGGTACTTAAGAAACTATATTACTTACCCTTTTAGTATTATTATAGAAGTAAACTTATCTAGTAGTAACTAGACTAGCTCTAGGTTATAGCTATATAGTAACTTATTTAGGCTAACTTCTATTATAGAAAAAGGCCTATTATTAATTATAAGCTAGTAAGTAACTAGATATTCTAGCTAGTTAAACTATAAGAAAAAGACTATAATATATAGTATTACTTATACCTCTTAGTTTACTTACTTTATATTACTATTAGTTTATAAGTAATATAATATAGAAAGTAACTAATTAATCCTAACTAAGGAGCATAATATTATCTAAAATTTTCCTAACTAATCTAAACTATAATCTATAATAATTAATTAAGGAAACCCTTTAAACCATTACTAGACTATTTTAAATCTCTTTATATATTCCTTAGCCCTTATAAAAGTTATAGCCTTAAGCTAAATAAATTTAAAGAGTTAATCTATAATAACTATTAGATATTATAGCTTTTTTAAGGATAGTACTAGTAAGTTTATTATAAAGTTAATAGAGATCTATAACTAAAACTAGTTAGGGATAGGTAAAGGCTTTAGTAAGCCCTAGCGCTATTAATAGCTCTTATAATTACTATAGTAGTAACAGTTATAAATAAACCTAGTAATATCTTATAATATTCTATCCTAGTAAAACTACTATTATAAGATTTAGAATATAGTATTATAGCCTAAGTGCCTTATTACTAGTAAATTATAATATTACTATATTAGGGTTATTATAAGAGGTTCTTACACTAGGACCTAGGTATAGCCCCTAAACTAAAGCGCCCTATAGGCACTTATAAAATAATCTATTACTTACTCCTTTATTAATACCTTAATAGGAAACCTTTAGGCTCCTTCCTAAATAGCCCTTAATTAAATACTATATATAGGGTTAGAGATAATAGCCTAGTCCTATAAGATCTAAAGGTATTTAGTAGTAAAAAGAACCTTACTAGCTAGTAGTAATACTATACTATTATTATCTTATTACTTATTTAGTAATAGTAAGAGTTATATAATAGTAATAGGTTATAGGATATATCCTATTCTAAAGGTAGCCTTTTCCTAGTCTTACTCTCTTTAAGAAAGAGTATCTAGCTACTATACCTATATACTAGGTTTATACTAGAGGTAGAAATTAAATAGCATAAGTGTGTTTACTTATTAAGCTTATTACTCTAATATTAACTAGGGAGTTATAAAGTACTCTAGGTTCTTATAGTCTATATAAATTATAAATAGATAGGAAACGCCTTATAGCTTAGCTAACTATGCCTTAAGGTATAAGATAATAGCTAATAGTTCCTTATTATAAATTATATAGTTCTTCTATAAGAATGTAAGGCTAGAGTTTTGCTAATCAGAGCTGTACGGAAAATCCGAAATGATCCGTCCCCACAATTGTAATGCGGCCACATCCCCGCCTTCGCACCTAATTTATATAGGGCGCTATGGCAAAAAAATATTACATAATATCGCTACGCGCGATTGAATTAGCTGCGCGCGATTGAATTAGCTACGCGCGATTGAATTAGCTACGCGCAATTGAATTAGCTACGCGCAATTAAATTAGCTACGCGCGATTAAAAAATAATGCTATAACTATAGGTGTGATTTACGTGTAGGTGTGTGGTAAGTAACCTCTCTATCCGAAACCAGCTAGTCACAGCGTTGAAGGTTATTCCGTACAGCTCCGATTAGCAAAACTCGTAAGGCTAGTAGAGTAGTAAGTAACTAGGTATATAACGCTATCCTAGCCTTACTAGGAAAGGCATTCTCTAATAGCTATTCCTAAATAATTAGCTTTTATTACTATAGGAAGATCTAGATCCTATTATACTAGGACTAGGTATATAATAAAGGTATCCTTTAGCCTATTAAAGGTATTATTCTCTTTAGGTCCTTATTAGAAAGGGATATTTCTCCTAGTTAATTATATTAGCAATGCCACTAGCTTTAAGAAGTTACTAATAAAGTTATAGTAAAAATTAGCAAACCCTAGGAAGCTATAGACCCTCTAAAGTTTTATAAGAGCTACTTACTCCCTTATAGCTATAACCTTTACTAGGTTTAGATAAATAAAATAACTTACTATAATAATATATCCTAGGTATTAGACCTCCTTTACTATAAATATAGACTTATTAAGATTTAAGTATAAACCTATAGCCCTTAGGTAGTCTAATATTAGCTAGACCTTAGCTATATAGTCTTTCCTTAATTCCCTTAAGTAAACTAAGATATTATTTAAGTATACTATAATAAAATCCCTTAATATATTCCCTAAGGATTTATTAATATAATATTAGAATATTACTAGTGCGCTAGCTAGGCTAAAGGGGTAAACTAGCTACTTAAATAGCCTAAACCTAGTTTAGAATACTATAAGGTGCTCCTAGCCCTTAGTAATCTATAGCTTATAAAACGCTATATAAATATTTACCTTTATAAACTAGTATGCCTAGGATAAGGAGTAAAGTGTCTCCTTAATTAATAAGAGAGAGTAGTAATCCTATACTATTATCTTATTAAGAGCGTAATAGTTTATATAAAAACACTAACCTTTATTAGGTTTTTTTAATAAGAAAGACTAGGGCTATAGCTAATAAAGAGCTAGTATAAATCTAACCCTTATTTATTAAGTCTATAATCTAGTGCCTAACCTCTAGAAGCTAGTCCCTTAGTATATTATATAGCAGTCCCTATAGGAGCGTTAGTTTAGACCTATTCTAGTTCTAGCGTAAGTGTATTGTTAGAACAATGATAGCTAGGCAAGAGGTATGGGGGCTCTAGTATATTGACTAAAGCTTGCTAGGTCTAAGTGTGTTATGCGTGCGAGTTACTAGCTTATAGCTAGTGGCTTACTAGCGTCACGTAAACTTAGCCCTAGGGCATAGCCTATTTATAAGGTGCGCTAGGGTACCTGTGTTATAAGTAAGGCCTTATAATTACCCCCTTACTTATAGCTAGGCTTCTAAATAGCTTTTACTAGCTATTCTATAGCTATTTACTAAGTAGTAGCTATATTAAAATAATAATAAATAATATATAGTGCTTAACTATAAATATACCTATAACTCTCTATTACTTTACTTATTTTATCCTTATATAATTATAGTCTATTCTTTATAAAATATTATAACCTTTGTATACTACTACTTTTCCCTTATTAGTTACTACTATTTTACTATTAAAATAATAACTATTTACTTAAAGAAGTACTCCTATATACACTATTTATATATAGAATATACTAAGTTTAAGAAATACTTACCTATTAAGCCTAAGATACCTAAGATTAAGTGTCTTTTCCCCTAGGCTTTATTATTTAACCTAACTAAGGCCTATGCCTTTAAGCACTATATCTAGTATAAGAAAAGAGGTAATACTTATAAGACTATAATTTATCCCCTTATTACTTACTTTTTCACTCCTTATTACTAACTTTTTATTATAAGCTATACTTACTATAAAGGGTGATTTTTCTAATTTATTAATAATTCTAGTTTAAGTCTAGTTACTTTTAAATACTATAGAAAATAAAAAGTCTAATAAGCCTATCCCTATATTTTTAAAGGTAACTTACTACTAACTTACTAAGTATTATATTAGCTTTATTATAGGCTTTAACTATACTAATATTACTTATTATATTATATTTAGTTTAACTAGCGTTACTAAGGGCTACTAGGTTAGTAATTCCTTACCTCTTTACCTAGTCTTTACTTATGTTTTTATATAAGCTATATTTATTATATACTAGTAATATATTATTTCTTAGTAATAACTCTAGGTTACTATATTTTTTACTACTCTTACCCCTAGTATTATAAGTTCCCTTAGTTTTTTACTATACTTTTAGTAAGTTTTTACTAACTTTTCTATAAGAAGACTATTATAAGGCTATAGCTATCTAGGAGGTATATATAGTTCTTTAGCTTTAGCTAGCTAACCTAGGCTATATAGCCTAGGTAATAGTAATTTACTACCTTTTTTACGCTATAAAGAAGGTAATTAATATAGATAAAAATAGCGTAAAATATGCTATCTAGGGTAATAAGGTATTAAGCTATAATAACGCTATAATAGAGAGTTTTCCCCTAGTATTACCTAATCTTTAGGGCCCTTTTCTTTTATTTTTTAGTAGTAATTCCTAGACTATTAATTAAAGTATAATAGTAGCTAATAAGGCTAGGCCTTTTCTATAAGAATATTATATTTTCTTACCTATAACTTACTTATATCTTATTACTTTTCTTACTAGACTTACTTTAGTAAAAAGTCTAAATTATATATTAAGTGCCCTCTATATCTTTTACTAGGACTTATTAGTTATATTTACTTAGCTAACCCTTTTATTTTACTAGGTATTTATTACCTTCTTAGTTTTTCCTATAGTTCTTAACCTCCTTAACTTTATACTTATTATTCTTATTCTCTAAGTCTAGTATTAGTATTTCCTTATCTTTAGTATCTTTATAGTAATTCTATAGCTCTAATAGGCTAATATAAAATATATTATATAGTTAACTATATTTTTTAGGTAATATAAGTCTATATACTTATTTTCCTATAGTATTAAGTACTTAAAATAGTCTAATAAATCTAAGGGTTAGCTTTTATTTTATATTCTTAAGCCTAATATTCTTTACTAATAGTAATACTAAGTTATCTCTTTTTAGTATTAATAACTAATAATACTAGTTATAGTACTTTACTTAAGTCTTAGTAGCTTTTACCTAGTTTTACTTTAGTTACTCTCTAACTTTATATAGCTTTATAATATATATATAGGCTTCTAGCACCTTCTTTTCTTTAGTCTTATCTCTAAGAGCTAGGTAAAACTTAGGTAAATAGCCTATAAGGGAGTAATTAAAGAAATAGCCTATAGTTTTATTTACTATATTATTATAGGTAAATTAGGCTATTAGGAGTAGCTTAGGCTATATTTATTAGTTCTTAGCTATAAAGTATTAGAGGTAATGCTTAAGCACCTAGTTTATTCTCTTTATTTACCTATTAGTTTAGGGGTAAAAAGCTATAGAAAGCTTTTACTTTTTATATATAATAGGTAGTATAAGTCTAACTAGAATTAGCTTATAAAAACCAATCCCCTATTAGATATAATGCCCTTTAGTGCCCTAAATTATAGTTTAATCTCCCTATAAAAAAGCTTTACTAGTTTTACTATATTAATTATAGTAATTATAAGTAAGAAAATAAAGTACTTAGTAAATTAGTCTATAATTACTAGAATTATATTAGTTTCTTATTTACTTACTTAGGTAGTAAGCAATCCTATAATAAAATCTATTAAGATTTTTACCTATAGTTACTATAGTATTAGTAAGGATTTAAGGCTTCTATATAAGTAATGCCTTCTAGTCACTACTTACTAGTAAACCCTATAGCTTATAATATAGTTAAATACTAACTTACTTATACCTAGCTACTAGAAGTAATGCTTTAATAGCTTAAGAGTGTATTTAGTCCTAAAGTAACTTACTAGTAAATTATTATAGTATAGCTATAAAAGCTCCTATTATAAAATAAGCTTTTAAGGAATAACTACTTAGTCTTAGTATATTAGGAGACCCCTTATACTATATAACTATAGACTAGCTTTTCCCTTACCTCTTACTAGGGAATTATTAATCTTACTATTTTACCTTTATAAATCTAGATCTTAATTCTATATATTCTATAGTAATTATACTAATAGTTTATTTAGCTTAGATTAGTAAGGATTTAGTAGTATAATAATCTCCTATATCTCTTATACTATGCTAATATCTTAGATATATATTACCTTCTCCTAGAAATTACCCTTATTTAGCTAATCTTTTACTAGATTTATAGTAGCTAACTAGCCTCTTAACTAGGCTACTTTAGCCTCTAGAGCTCTCTTTATAGTAACTAGGGTATTTTCCTCCCCTAAAGGTATCTTACTATATCTTCTCTTATATATTAGTATTTTTTCTTTTACTAGTTCTTTAGTAGCTACTATTTTCTTCTAAAGTTTTAGTAAAAGTGCCTTATTTATTAAGGGTTTACTTTTATAATTAGACTATCTTAATAGTGTATTTACTAGGTTACTCTCCCTAGGTCTATACTTAATTATAAAGTAAAAGGGGTAAAGAAATATATACTATTTAGCTTACCTTTTATTTAGCTTTTACTACCTTATAAAAGTCTATAAGTTATAGTAATCTAATAGGACCTTTACTAGGGTTACTATACCTTTAATATAGTATTACTAGTGTTTAAATAACTTTACTATAGTAAGTAACTTCTAATTTACTATATTATAATTATGTTTAGTGTTTATAAACTTCCTTAACTAAAATACTATAGGGTACTATTAGCCCTTATTATCCTATTAAGATAAGATTCTTACTATTATAAAGACTAAAGTATTTATCTTAATATACACTAGCTAACTTAGGTTATAGTAATAAAGGAGATATACTTATTAAAAGGTATTCTTTAGCTAGTAAAATACTAGCTATTCCCTTTCCCTAAATATAAACTTCCTAGTCTAAATACTATTTTAACTACCTTTTATTAGTATATATAAGGGTATTATAATCCTAGAGTATTAGTAAATAAACCTTTAGTAAAAGTTATAGAATCCTAGGAAAAACTATATATCTTTAAAGCTTATAAGCTCTTTCTAGTTCTAGATTATATTAACTCTATATATATCTATTAAAATACTATTAACTAATAGAATAAACCCTAGGAATTTTACTAATTCCTAGTAAAATAAATACTTTAAGGGTTTTATATATAGCTTTACTAACCTTATATATTCTAGGACTTTCTTAATATATATAGTATACTTCTCTTATATTTTTAAGAAAATAAGGATATTATCTAAATACACTATATAAATAGTGTTTACTAGCCTATATAATACTTTATAGATATAGCTCTAAAAAGTAGCTAGGGTATTAGTTAGCTTAAAGGGTATTATAAGATATTTATAGTGTTTATAATAAGTATAAAATATAGTCTTTTACTTATTACTCTCTTTAATATAAATTTAATAGTAAGTATTCTTAATATTAATCTTTAAGAAGTAGTAGGCTTCTTAGCACTAATCTAGGATCTTTAAAATTAGGGGAAAAGCATAGTAATTCTTTTATATTACTTTATTAAGTCCCTAATAATTTATATATAGTTAAAGTATTTTATTTTTCTTTAGTATAAATAGGATAGGTATACTTATAGGGCTCTTAGAGGGTCTTATCTAGCCTTTCTATAGGTTTTTATTAATATATTTATAGAGCTTCTTTAGCTTACTTTAAGAGAGGGGGTAAATTAGCCTATATAGGGGTATAGCCCTAGGTATTAGGTTAATTATATAATTAGTCTCCTTTCTTAATAGTAAACTACTTACCTTATTTACTATAAATATATCTTTAAACTTATATAATTCCTTAGGAATATCTTTAATAGTTTTATATACTTTTACTTTCTTTTTATCTCTAAGGGTAATAAACTTATCTTTTATAACTCCTATAATAGTATATATAATAGTCTTATTATATATTACCTTTATAAACTTATAAAGAGTTATAAGTAAAAAGGCTATTTTCTTTTTCTTAAACTACTACTCTTATAAGTATAAATAAAAATATATATATTCTTTAGTAAGTATATATATTCTAATTAAGATAAGACTTTCCCTTACTCTTAGGTCTTTATCTATAGCTATATATAGTAACTTAAGGTACTTCCCTTTCTCTCTTAAGTCTCTAATTATAATAAATACCTTATAAATACTATATTAAGAGACTATAAGAGCCCTTATTACCTAGAGAATAAGTACTATAGCCTTAGCCTTATTTGTTAAAAATAAGACCTATTTTTAGCCCTTTCTAGTTAAAGGACCTTTCTATTACTAGCTTGCATTGCAAGCCTGACAGCTGCACTGCAGCTGTCAACGGTCGCGAAGGTGGCCGTCAATAGCTACGTCGCAGCTGTCAACAGCTGCGACCGACCGTGTGGATAACTAATCTAAATCAATTGTCAATTATGGATTATTCAATTGCGTTATGGCTGCAAGCGTAGCCACAACTGTAGCGCCACTAGTAATTAGGTAAGCTAGGGTGACATAAGCAGGTTACCCTATAGCTATCTTTAACAGCGATTTTCTCTTTAACTAGAGGTCGTACAAAAGTCTTATATATAGCAAATTAAAGCTAGAAGACAGGGCTTTTATTTTATGCAGGAATATTTTTTAGACCAAAATTTGGTGCATATGGGTTGCTAGTTTGTATGGTGGTGAGTTAATTTTTTGGATTTTACATACAAATGAATTTTACGGAAAATCAAAAGTGGCCCTTAAGACCTCTCTAACGGTCCGGATCCACCGATACGGTCGGTGGGTATATGAGAGGAAGAAGATCTTTTCAATCTAGCTAGATAGCTAGGCCTCTCAATCCAACAGCCGCATTGCCCGTACAACATCACTAAAATCAATTCTATTGGTATATAAGATATCGTAAAAGTCATCTAGATTGAATTATATTAGTTAATAACTGCTGAAACCTTCCGTTGCGTTGCGTTGAATATTTCAACGTGGTGGCTCTATTGGTCCCCGACCGTAGAAGCTACACCTGTACAGCTGTTGCCAGCTGGCAACTAGCTCCCTACATTTCAATATTATTAAGCTTATAATCCTTTATAAAATTAATACTAATAAGGTTAAGCTTAGCATAGCTATCTAGATTCACTACTATTTTAATGTCTTTATACCTATAAATAGTAGCTAGTATATAAAATTAATACCTAATTAGTACCTTAGTATTTAAGGTAAAGGTAAGAGCCTTTACTTTTACCTTAGGAAGTTTCCCTAGCTATCTTAAGGCTTTTTCCTTAGCTTACTATACCTATTTATAAGGTAATCTAAGCTATTATAGTTATAATATTATCTTTTATCCCTAACTTTACTATTATTTAGGTAAGTAGCTAGGCTTCTTTCCTAGTTCTTATTCCTTTAGTCCTTATAAGGCCTATAACCCTAGGGTAAGTTATTTCTATAATATTAGGGATTCTTATATAGGCCTTTATTTTCTAAATACTTAGGCTTTTACTTACTCTTTAGCATAGCCTTTTAAAATCACTAGGTAAGTTATATAACTTTCTCTTATATTTTCCTAGTAATAAAGGTATATAGGTTAATATAGTCCTATAACTTAGGGAGTAATTTTATAAAGAATATAAGGGTATAGGACTTTTCTAGGGCTCTTTCTAGGTATATCTCTAGTAAATCTAGGAAAATACTAAATTTAATAGGGCTTTAGCCTTTATATTACTTTATATTCTTAAGCTATATAGCTATTTAAGTATTATAGTTTATAAAGTCCCTAAGTAATATAAGCATCTAGGTCTAGAATATATCCTAGTTATCCTTAAGATTATCCTAGCTATTAGCTTATTATTTATTAAGGTATTTATCCTATCTTACCCTATAGTTAGTATATATATAATTAAGTATAAAGAGAATCTTTTAGTAGTTATATTAGTATTTTTTCTTTACCCTATTAAAGGTATAGTTTAGGTTATTTATCTATATCTTATACCTCTATAGGTTTATAAGGTATTAAAGCTTAGTAATATTCTTAACTTTAACTTCTTAGCTACTATTACTTAATAAGGTACTAGCTTTTTACTAGGTTTTCCCTTATACTTCTCCTAAACTATATCTAATAAGGTTAATAAGCTCTTATTCTTACTCTTATAGTTTTTAGAGTTTTTCTAACTAAGTAATTTACTTTAGTATTACTATAGCTTTAGTATAAGGGGTAAGGGGTCTTATTATAAGTATAGTTTTAGTAGTATATAGTGTATCTATACCTATAGTATTACCCTTATTTAATTAGGTATAACTCTTATCTATTAGGGTTAGGTTATTATTTAATATTACTCTAGTAAATTAAGTAATTCTCCCCCTTATATTACTCTTAGGTAACTAGTAAAAGAAGCTTTAGAATTATTAGAATAATAATAGCTAGGTAAAAGGTATAAAGGCTTTAGTATATTAACTAAAGCTTACTAGGTCTAAGTGTATTATATATATAAGTCACTAGCTTATAGCTAGTGGCTTACTAGCATTACGTGAACTTAGCCCTAGGGCGTGGCCTGTCTGCGAGGTGCGCTAGGGTACCTGTGTTATGAGTGGGGCCTCACATGTATGTAGTAATTAAGAGACCCCTAATAAGGAGGTAAGCTATTAGCTCTAGCCTTATTAAAAAGGTCCGTAAAGTTAGCTAATTCCTTAGGTAATGTTAATATATCTAGATTATTAGGCTTTATCTTAGGCACTATAATCTATAGTACTATTATTATCTCCCTAAGGCTTATAGTAATAAACTTTATAAAAGTATTCTTTTTATAGTATACCTAGCGCGCTTCTATAGTATATAAGGATTTAATAATCCCCTATACTAGTGTCTTTACCCTATGCTTAGAGGCCTTAGAGATATATAAGCTCTTTATTACTCTAATAACTAATTACTATTTTACTATGTAAATAACTATATTATAATATTCTAGCTATAGTATCCTAAGTATTATATCTTATATAAGACTTAGGATAATATATAAATACACTAATAACTCCTAGCTATTAATATTAATTCTAGTGTGTATTATATAGGTAATTAAGGAAGTATTTTCCTTCTCTCTCTTTTCTCTCCTTTTTATTTTTACTATAGTTTAAATATACTTTCTTTTTAGTAAATATATAAGCTTTAGGCTAAACTATCTTACTACTAACTTACTTATAGCACTATAATAATTATAACTATAGTTAATCTAGATATTAATATAATAATATATATTAAAGAGTATAGGAATTAAGAATAGTAATTAGTCTATATATTATACTATATCCTACCCTAACTCTATATAGCCTAAATAGTTATTTTATATTATAGTAAGTAATTAGCTTATTTACCCTTATATAAGACTTTACTTAGGGGCTACTTATTTTCTATAAGGGGAATATTTACTTCCTTATTTATGCTTTTCTTATTTACTCTATATAAGTTAATACTAACTTATAGATAATAGGGTAGGAAAAAAGAGCACTCCTAGATATAGTAGTCCTTAGATTTATATTATAAGTAATATCCCTCCTAATAGTGTTTAGCTAACTTTACTTTTAATACTTATTTAGCTTATTATATATTTATAGTAAGCTTTAGACCTTTCTCTCTCTTAGCTAGCTTATTTTATTTCCCTAATTAAGTCCTAGCTATATATACCTTAGTTATTAGTATATTACCCTTATAGTTAGTTTAAGGTATAAGCTTAGCTTACTATAGTTTACACTAGAACTAGTACTTATTCTTTATAGTAAAGGCCTTAATATTAACTATAATCTTATAATACTATATCATAGCTATATACTATATGCTTTAGCTAATACCCTAGCTTATACTAATTTCTCTTAAATACTTATTAAGCGCTTATTAAAGCTTTACTAGCTTTATATTATTCCCTTAATATTTCTCTCTTACTAATAAAAGCTTCTTTATAAAGTAAATAAAAAATATAAAAAATAGCTTTTCTAAGCCTTACTTTATTTAGTTAAGCTTTATAAAGGCTATCTCCTATTTATATAAATTAAAGAATATAAACCTAAGGTATTTTAGGAATTTAGTAAGGTTAAAGTTATAAGTACTATTTTATTTAAAGAAAGTAATTACCTAGGACTAGACTTTAGAGAATAGGTTTTAGTAAATAAATATTTACCTATTTTTATTAGTTTTAATAAAGTCCTTATTTACCTATAACTTATATTCTATTAGGAATCTTTATATAGTAAATAAGGCCTTATTACTATTATATAAGTTACTTATAAGGATAGGTTTTTATTTTACCTTAGGTATAGTTAAAACTAGGTTAAAGGTAAGAGGTAAAGTAAGGTTAATTACTAGGGCACTAGGTTAGGCTATAATAAGTAATTAAGTTAAAGGTTCTATAGTATTTATAGTTACTTATTATTAAAGGTATATAAGCTTTACTATTTACTTATTAAGTATAAGTTAAAGTGTCTTAAATTAGGCCTATTAAGCTACTAGTAGTACTATAGTATTAGATAAGGGGGTTATTATCCCCTAGCTAGGTTAGTCTTATAGTTAAAGCGTGCCTATTATATCTATTAATATATCTATTAGTATTTCTATTATATCTTTTAGTAGTTATTATAAAGGACTAAAGGAAGTCTCTTAATTATTATAGACTAGCCCCTAAGTAACTATAATAAGGCGTTAATATAGTATTAAGAGACTTAAGGAGAAAGGAAAAAGGGTAAGAGGCTATCCCTAGTAGTGCCCCTTATACCCCCTAGGCTACTTATATAAGCCTTCTTTTCCTTACCCTAATTACTTTTACTAATCCCCTCTCTAACTGCTATATAGACAATGCTTAGGCAAAGCCTAAGCCCTTACACTATTATCTAAGGGTCTAGAGGAAGCTATACTAATAGTCTCTCTTTTCTTTATAGCTAAAGAAGCCTAAAAACGTAATGAAAATTAAATTAAAGGAAAGTATATATAAGTAAATCCCTTTATAGAAATCTATAGCTTTAATTAGCTATTATAGCCTTAGTTATTCTAATTAACCTAGTTCCTTTAATTTATACTTACTAGCTTATTATATTAATTCTTCTCTTTACCTAACCTTATAAGTCTCTTAACCTAGCCTTTTATATAAATTATTAATTAATTTAAATTAATTAAGGTTAAAAGGGCTAAATTTAGTAATACTTTTATTATTATATTAGCTAGGTTATTATTACTATTAATTTACCTAACTTTATAAATCTCTTTTCTCTTATATAATTATTAGAGAGTTATAATATTAATTATAAGCTACTTTTCCTTTATTATACCTAGCTTTATAAGGTATTTATATAATAAAAAAGAATTTATATAAAGGATTATTAGGATTTAAGGTATCTTTAATTAGTCTATAATCTAATAAAGGTTTATAGATATTATATATATAATATTAGAGCCTTAAACTATACTATATAGCTTAGATATAAGTGTGCTATAGGTTATATACTTGCTTTTTATAAAACTATATATAATAATATTACCTTTTAAAGTAAAGGTATTATTTTCCTTTATTACCTTATTACTAATTATAATAATATATTTAATCTATAAACTAAGGTCTTTATTATTAGTAAAAGACTTATTTATAAATATAAAGAGCTTTATCTCTTTAAGAGTTAAGGGGATATACTATAATTCTTATTACTAATACTTAATTTACTACTTAAGGTATTTATTAAGTTATAAGATATTATTAGTAAAGGGTTCTTAGTGTTATATAGTAATTAAAAGGTTATAAGATGCTTTTAGTTAATAGACTATTATAATATAACTCCCTTAGGCTTTTTACTTAATATAATTTTATTTTACTATTAGTAATTATAAATTAATTTCCTTAATTTTCTAAGCTTAGCCCTTTTAGGTTAAGGTTAGTAAGTTATTAGCATTTTAAGTTAGGATATAGCTATTAAAAATAAGGGGATTTATAGTTATTAAGTATTATTTTTCCTTTACTATAAACTTTACTTTTTAAAGCTTTTTTTTTCTTTTTTAGAGAACTTATTATTACTAAGGCCTAGGGTATTATTTATTTATATTCCTATAATACTAAAGAGATTCTTATTATTTAGGGTTATAATTAGTAAGTATAGGTTATATATTAAAGTTATTATACTAAGGTTATCTTTATAATAATAAAAGTAAGTTACTTACTAGTAAGTTCTTACTTTTATAATCCTATATAAAGGCTTAATAACCTTTATTATTATACCTTTAGAAAAGAGATATACTATTTAGTTTAGGATTCTTATAATAATTAGCTTATTTAGAGTTATATATAATTAAATATAAGCTTATATAATATCTTATAGTTAAAAATAGATTTCTCTTTACCTTAATAATAAGGTAAGGGCTATAATAATCTATTAGCTTAATTACTATATTATTAGTAATTAAGTTAAGATAGCTTTCTTTCCCTTATTATTATACCCTTATATAATAAGGTATAATTTCTTATATAGTAATTTAGTCTCTTTACCTTTAATCTCTTAAACTATATAAGAATTAAAGATCCTTTAGCCTTTATACTTTATAAGGTTAAATATTATAAATCTAAATACCTTATAAGCTTATAAAGTATTAATTTTAGCTTAGTTAAATTACTTAAAAAAGCTACTTAAAGTTATAATCTTTTTTTCTTAGTAAAGTTAAAAAGTAAGCTTTTAATTAGCTTTTTTTTTACTATAAGAAATATTATACTTAATATTTCTTTAGCTATAAGCTCTTTAATTAAGGCTTTTTCTTAATTTTTATTAATAAGTATATAATCTTTTACTTTAATTACCTTTACTTTTATAGCTTTATTAGTTTTTATATTTATCTTTTCTTTTATATTTTTATTAAGGTAAAATTAAATAATAAGGTTTTTTCTTAGCTTTCTTTACTTTTTTTTAACTAAGGGTATTTCTTTTTTTTACCTTTTTCCTTATACCCTTTACTAGTAGCTTATTTTCTTTTATTACCTAAGTCTTAATCTCTAAGATAAGAATACTTTTATTAAGCCCTTAAGGCTTTACTTTCTTACTTTCCTTATACAATAAGTCTTTATAATAAAGCCTTATTACTATAAAGTTGTAATGATCTAGGCTTTGCCTAGACCTAGCAATATAGGTGTCAATTATACAAGTTACAGGGACTTGTACAATGCGTATTCTTTTATTGCCTTCTATGGCGCAACGGGATTAGGCATATCACTCACATAGTGGCGCAGGCACCCGCAATTAGCCCTTAGGGCTAGACTATGACATTTGTACAAGTTACCTAAGGTCATAGGTTCAAACTAGCTGCGTGTATAAAAAAAAAAGGTGCACTATAGGGCAGCTATAATGGGGTTCTTCCTAGGCTTATAGGGACAGAGAGGGTCCCTAGGGGATGCGCGGTATTGCTAGCTTATAAGGGGTTAATAGGAAGGTCACCTAGGGAAAGGGCCTATGTGATAATCTAGGCTTTGCCTAGACCTAGCAATATAGGTGTCAATTGTACAAGTTACAGGGACTTGTACAATGCGTATTCTTTTGTTGCCTTCTATGGCGTAACGGGATTAGGCATATCACCCACATGGTGGCGCAGGCACCCGCGATTAGCCCTTAGGGCTAGACCATGACAAAAGTAAAACTTAGCTAGGCTATAAGGTATTTTAACTATATAAGTCTCTTTATTAGTTATAAGTAACTTATAAAAGCTATATTACTTACTTTTCTCTCTTTATATATATATATTAGCCTATAATAATAGCTAATATATTAGTAATATATTAAGGCTATTTTAGGTAATAAAAGTATTTTAAACTTACCTTTTAGCTAAGTAATAGTAAACTTTATTAGTTACTTTTTAAATTACTTTAGCTTATGAAATAATAAAGATACTTAGTAATAACTTATTTATTATTTATAAGTAAGCTTTAAAGACTAGTAATGTAAGTATAAGGCTATTTAAGCTTACTAAGTTATTAATAGCCTTTATAGCTATTTAAAGGTATTACTTAAGTATAATCTTATTACTAATTAAATCTATAATAATATTATAAGCCTAGTATAAAGGTTTATAATATCTCTTAACCTTTTTAATACTATTATAAGCTTTAATAAGTATTTTATTAATCTTAATTAATATTAAGTAAGTATAATACCTAAATTTTACTAAAGTAAAGTTATTACTAGTATTATAAATAATCTAATCTAAAGGGCCTAGATAGGGATTTATTTAGTACTCTTTAATTATATTTTAAATATTATAAGCTTTTTATTTCTTTAAGTTAAGGAATTAAGCTACTTAAAATAAGGTTACTAAATTAATAATATAAAGAACTAGTTAGCTATTAATCTATATATTATTAATAATAATCTTATAATTAAAGGATAACTAAATCTTTAGTAAAGCTAGTAAATCTTTTTTTTTAATAAGTAAAAAGTAGTAATTTCTCTTACTCTTAAAAGCTACTAAGAGTAGCCTTACTTATATATAATAAGTATAGTCTTATTATTTTAAATTAATATATTAGTAAGGTTATTAATCTTAACCTTTATATTATTTATATTGGTAAGGAAAAAAAGAAAAGGTATAGTAATATTAAGAATATAAAAGTTAATTTAGCTAAGCGTTATAAGTATATAAATAATACTATATATTATTACTAATCTAGCACTAAAGCTAATAATCTTTAGGTTATATAGTTTAATCTTTAATAATAGTATTAATCTTAGTAAGGCTTTAGCTTATACTAGACTAGTAATTAATTAGTCTAAGGCTTTTATATTTAGTATAATTCCTTTAAAGACTTCTTTAAAATAGTATTCTTTAGATATATAATAAATTAAATTATCCTTATTAAAAGCCTCTTTAAGGTATAGCTTTTACTTAAGTAAAGTATATTAAAAAGCCTAATTTTTAAGTATTATAAGAATATTAATATTATTTATTATTTATAATTCTAAGTAAAAGAATTAAGTAATACTAAGGTATACCTTTAATAATAGCTTTTTCTTAATATTATTATTATTATTATCTTAGGCTTAAGTATAAGCCTTAAGCTATATCTTCTAGTTTTTTACTTCCTTTACCTTAGGGTTATTATTACCTTTAAATAAAGTAAGAAATACTTAGAACTTTTTCTTTATAAAAAGTAAGTAATAGTTTTTACTAGCTTATTATCTCTCTTTCTTTTTTTAATACTTAGTATTAGTATAGTTTAATAACTAGTAATTACTTTTACTATAAATAAAGTATTACTTAAGTTATTTAAAGTTATTATAATAGCTTTTTTTTTCCTTAGTTTCTTTAATTTTATTAGCTATATTAGTAATCTATAAATATTATCTTTAATAAGTCTTTATCTTAATACTAGTAATATTAGTTACTTCTTATATTACTTTTTATAATTATAATTAACTTATAGAGATTACTAGTAAGGTTTTTAAAGCCTAGTATATATATATACTTTATTACCTAATATTTAGAAATACTAAAGACTATATTTAAGGTTTACTTATAAAGCTTTATATTTACTATATTAAAGAGATATAGCCTTTTATAAACTTTCTTTAAGGTAATTAATAAAATCTTTAGGCATTTAAGCTTACTTTTTTTAGGATTTTAAGTAATAATATTCTTAAGGGTTATATTACTTTACTTATAGTAATAAAACTATTAATTACTTTTTATTTTAAATTATTAATAAATATTTATAATTATCTCTTTATAAAAGAGATTTTTACTAGTAAGGTAATTAAGAAAGTATTATTTTATATCTCTTATTAATATAATAGGAAATACCTTACTAAAATATAACTTAAGGAAGTTAATTTAGTTATACTTACTCTTAAAGAGTATAAGCTTTAGTATAAGGAAGTTATATAGCTTTTTACTATAGTAATTACTATTTTTATATATTTTTATAAGCTTAGATATTTTCTTTATAATTTATTTATCTAAAGGAAAGAACTAAGAAAAGAAGGTAAGTTATTAAGAGTTAAACTCCTAATATAACTAAGATTATTATAAGGATTTTTATAGAGAATATAGTAATTATTCCCTTTAAAGGTAAGGAATATTAAGAAAAGTCTTTAGGGTAATAGCTTATTAGGGTTATATATAAGGTAATTTAGAAGATTATAACTTATCTCTTAGCTATAAAGTTATTATTACCTCTTAAAGTATATATTTAAAAGCTATTAAAATAAAAAGGCTTACTTCTTAGCTAATATAAATATTATTATCTTATAAAAAGCTTTATAGCTCTTTTATAAGCTTATTAGTAACTCTCTTAAATATATCTTTAGTTTAATCTTTAAAATTTTCTTTAAAGTTTTTTTAAAGGTTTTTTTCTTACTAATTCTAATACTTACTAGTATAAATAAACCTTATAATATAATTATTAAGCTTAGGCTATATAGTAATCTCTAAGTCTAGTTAAATAAGCTTTTCCTAATCTTTTATAAGTATAAATAAATATAGCTATAGTTACCTTAGTAAACTATTTTTTTCTAGTCTTTTAAAAGCTATTACTAAAGACTTTTAAGGTATCTTAGTATTAGGGGAAGTAAGGTAAGGAGTTTATCTTATTAATAGTCTAATATTTAATTTTATTCTTTTTTAAGAAAGGTTTAGTTTTCTTAAATAATTAAAATAAACTAAATAGTAGTATAATAATAGTGTAATTTCTATGCTTATTAAGAGAGATAAACTAGGTAAAGTCTAAAAGATAAGTAAAATAGGATAAATAGGATAAATAGGATAAATAGGATAAATAGGATAAATAGGATAAATAGGATAAATAAAGGGGGAAATAAGCTATAAAGATAGCATAGATATAGAAGTAACTTAATACCTAAAGCACTAAGGTATAAAAAGCTATAAAGAAAAGAGAAAAAAGGCTATAAAGAGAGTATAAAGAGAGGTTATATAGGTTAGCTAGCTTAGCTAAGGGTTATTTTTTATATTAGGTTTAAATAAAATACCTTATAGTAATAGATTTAGTTATTTAGTTAGTTTTTTTATAATAGATAATAAGATTAATAATTAACTAAATATCCTAAAGGCCTAAGAGTTAATAGATTAATCCCTTAAAAGTCTAATAAGCCTATAACTAGGATTTTAGTCTATTTTCCTTTAGTATACTTTATAGTTATATCTCTTTACTTAAATAGCCTATATAATATTAGCTTAAGAGGTAAGAGGCTATATTATCTATAGAAATATCTTTTCTTATAATACCTAGCTTATTTATAGTTATAGTTAACTACTAATTAGTATTAGTTATACTAAGGAATATTATACTAGTGTAAAAGGGTTAAATTTAATAATAGTAATAAAGTTAATAATAATAGCTAAAGAAAAAGAAAAAGAGAGAAATTTAGCTAGGAGAGAAGGTAAGTAAAGAGAGGGAAAAGTAAGGTAGTAGTATAAAGCCACTATAAGCAGTGTAAGGTTACCTATAATATAGCTAATTGCATTACATGCATCCCTTTAGTAAACCTACACTTTAGCCACGGCTAGACTAACTATTGTCTAAGGGTCCGGAGGAAGCCACAATTAACTTAAGCTTTATAAACCTTTTTTAGTAAGTATATTATTTAATTATTTATTTACCTTATAGTAATATTATACTAAGAAGTAATAAATTGACTAAGCTATAAAGCACTTTAAGCTAAAGATAAAGGTATTTTAAAAAGAAAAGTATAAAGATATAAGGAATTTCTAATAATAATTAACTTTTTTATAAGGAAAAGCCTTTATTAATAAATAAAAGAGGCTAGGGTAATATAAAATCTCTTTACTCTCTTATATATTAATAAGAAAAGGTATTATAAATATTATAAAGTAAGCTCTTTACTTATATTTATAGCTAATTTATACCTATAGGGGTCTTAAGTGCGCTAGCTTTTAAACGACTGCGCTGACTTGGATCGCACCCTAATACGGAGTCGTTTCAAACCTTTACCCACCCCTGCTAGGTAGCCTTATTCTCGTACGGATTAGCGACCGAAAATCTAGCCTTCACTCTGTTCTACATACACCACACCCGACCGAAAGTCGTGACACATCGCGAGCCTCCCCTAGCGGCTGCTTCTTCCGCTCCTAATAATCAGGTAGAGCTCCGCTTTGCCTGCCGGAGCTTTGCCTGCGTTTTGCGTCATTTGAGAGCAAGGCGGAGGCAAGCAGGGTGAAGCTACGCTTCACCCTCGCAGCTCCATCATCATGGTTAACGAAGCCCAGTTGAAGGTCATATAGGAATTTCCGATTGGCAATGGTCTAGGGAGCTTCCGCACCTCATTCAATGCAATATGTGAAGAGAGAAGCGTCCTACGAACGCCCGACGTTCTCGACCACTTAAGCCAAGAAGGTGTGTGCTTTCATTTCAGCATTATCTACGCGTCTCTAACTAGTTTTTAGACCTTCGAAATGTCACGCTCGATCTCCTTTCTGCACTCCAGTCGCTTCGAGCATCGCGTCTTCTCCGCTCCGCTTGCAGAATTAACAGCCTCGTTGGTGACTTGGCGAGACTTACGTGCAGCGTTACCTCAAAGGATTTTGATTTTGACCGTGTCAAACCACTCCTAAATGCAGCACTCGCTGTGCATGTCGAGGACTCTAACATATGGGACCACGTTTACAACGCCGTCACTGAACCCACTCCGCCTCCACAAACAATACCATCGTCTCTTCAACAAACTCCATCGACCCAGAACACGGGCAGTTTCGTTAACTCGTTTGAACGCCGTCAATTTATGGAAAAAATCTTAAAACAGGAACTCGGATCCCTCTATGTTGGTGTCCCTAATTTTCTCGACACCTTCTCTAGGAGTGTGACAGACTTAAAGGTAGCGTCTGACACGGTCTTTCGTAAGTGTATAGAAGGGGTCGATCCTCTCTTCAGAGATGGGTGGACTGGGTGGTCCATAGGCGCCGAGGAAAGCGACGTGCTTGCTTGGTTTAGCGACCTGATACTAAAATTAGAAGCATTCGCTGGTGATTTTAATCCGAATCCGACACGTCGCCGCAAGCTAACAGTAGCCCAACCAAGAACGCCGTTGCTAGGCTCAACGGGCAAACGCAGTATGGACATTGGCTTTGTAGCTCGCGAGTACGCTTATGAGCCGGCTCCAAAGAAGGGCAGGTTTCGGTGGTCGCATATTCAGGTGCCCGGCGAGTTAAAAAGTAACCCGGCTGCTGACATACCCTCAATAGCATGGATTGATATTGCGATCTACGTCAGAGAAGTATTCACAGCGCAATCTACCCGTCGATTCGTCCTGGCCTTTACTCTCTATGGGTCGATTATGAGAGTATGGGAGTTTGATCGCCTAGGGGGGATTGCTTCAGATAAGTTCGACATCAACAGCGAGGATGGCGCATTGCTTTTCGTGACCACGGTCCTCGGATTTTTGTGGATAGATGAGGAGAATCTTGGCTTTGATCCCTCCTTCATCACATCTCACGGCCAGCAATATATCATAATCGAGTGAGATGGTCAGACGGAGCGCCTGTATATCGATGAGGTCATGAGGCGTGCTCCCTGTATCGTTGGCCGAGCCACGACCTGTTGGAAGGCTCATCGCAAAGAAGACCCGCAAGTGGCAATCGTTATTAAAGATTCATGGCAGTATACAAATCGAGATGAAGAGGGCGAATTTCTCCGAGAGGCAACAGCTACGGGCGTTGTTAACGTGGCCCGATACTACCATCACGAAACTGTGCGCATACAGGGTGTCGACGACGACATTCGAAACCATGTTCGGAGAGGGCTGGACCTTTCAAAAGCCAAAAATGCGATCCCTCGACCGGGTCGCCAAGGACTCCCGCTAAGCAGCAGCGTGTCTAGTGTTTCACGTGAAGGCAGAAGCGACAGCAAAGGCAAGAAGCGACTACTAAGCGAAACTGACGCCAGATCTCCATCAGCCAAGCGATCTCATTCGGAATCTCGAACCAAAGGTGTTGACGCCGCGTTCAATCGTGTTCATCGGCGGATTATCCTTCGTGACTATGGAGAGCCAGTTTACAAAGCAAGCTCTCGAGTGGCTCTGCTTTCTGCGCTTAAGAGTTGCATTGAGGGACACGAATCATTGCACAAAGCTGGCTTTCTCCATAGAGATATTTCTATTAATAATCTCATGATAAATGAAGATAAGAATCCCTTATCATGGCCGGCATTCTTGATTGACCTAGACCTTGCTATTAGGATACAGCGAGAGGGTGCTTCAGGAGCAAAAGGGAAAACTGGCACAAGAGCATTTATGGCTATTGGCGCTCTCCTAGGCGAGGATCATTCCTTTATGCATGATCTTGAGTCATTTTTTTGGGTGTTCTTCTGGATATGCATTCATTACGACGCTAGAGGCAAATGCATTGGGCCTACTAGATTTGATGACTGGAACGCGATCGATGATGACACCCTAGTCTCTCAAAAGAAGGGCGAGATTTCTGATGAGCAGGACTTTCTCAGGAACTCGGAGAAGAACTTCATATCTCACTACAAACCTTTGATCCCTTGGGTGAATAGAATGCGAAGGCACGTGTTCCCTAACGGCGGCAGATGGCAAAGGCCTGAACTAGAGCTATATTCCACATTGAGGAGGATGCTCCTTGACGCGCAAAATGATATGGATGCGGCAGAGGAGTAATAGACTTTCTGTTAGGAGCATGGAGGTAGAGAGGTCAGAGACAGGCAGATCAAATGGTTGATCCTTGGATTCTCTAGAAATCTAGAAGGTGTGCTAGAATTCTCCATTAGACCAAAAGATCCGCCAATGCTAGCCGTCGCTAACATTGCACCTTACAATTACTTGAGACCTGTCGCCTGTGTGCACCGCGCCTTGCAACGCACAGCGCTTTAGATTAGAGAACTAGGCGTAGTTGCCTAGCTGCTAGATGGCCACGTGTACGCAACGTAGGGTATATAGCAAAGACTACTTATATTATATAAGAGAGGTTAGAGTTTGAGACCTTCACGCAGCTACCCCTAGGTAGCTACATTCTAGCAGCGACTGCGATCCTAGGTGATCAGAAGAGACGAAGAATTGCTATCTAGGAATTCTAGAATCTAGCAGCGAAAAAGGAAGCTATATATAAGCTTTAAATCGGGTGTCTGCGCCACCGTACAGGTGATGTGCCTAACCCAATTGCGCCATAGCAAAAGAATACGCATTGTGCAAGTCTCTGTGACTTGGGCAATTGACACCTATATTGCTAGGTCTAGGCAAAGCCTAGATCATCACATTAAAGCTCTTAATAGAGACCTAAATAACAGAAGTCTATGGAACAAGTGAACCTAGGTCTGCAAACGAAGCGGAAAGCAACACCCCAAAAGACACGATGCTAGCTCACCCATCTATTGAGTCGCTAGGGAGGGAGAAGAATAACATTTTCAGCACTAATCCCATGCTTTAACCTTTTTATTCGGTTTGAAACCAGGGGGCTGGTTTCAAGACATTTAGGAATCCGCAATAACTCACACACACTTAACAAGCCAAAAAAAAAAAAAATTCGTCATCCACGATCTTGGTTAGGACGAGAAAAAGAAAGGGGCTTCGCCGGGGATCGAACCCGGGACCTCTCGCAAGCGGTGCTTCGGGTGTTACCCTAAGCGAGAATTATACCACTAAACCACGAAGCCACGTGACTGGTCACGGCTTGCTGATGTAGGCGACCCGCTTATTGCAAAATACTAAGGTACGATTGTCCTCAAGGGGCAGGCACGTACGGAGTAGGACAAGAACAATTTGTCAATGCCGAGCTCGTGATTTGGCAAAGGAGCTTGGCGGGACGGCGGGGGACGGGGTGGAGAAGGTGTTTTCACAGATTTTGATCAGGTATTAGTATGTTTTTAATGCAATCACACGACTGCCGTAGACGTACCGTAATTCATCCTTGTCTGCACCACGAGGGGTCGCGGTAGGGCTGCGATGTGTGCGACGCACCTCTTTATACCGACGGACCTTATCGGGACTTGTATTTGGTATCAGATCGCTAACACCAAGCAAGCACGTCGCTTTCCTCAGCGCCCGTGGGCCACCCATTACATACTGGCTCGTCGGCCTTGCTGAAAAGAGGCATGTCAGGCGCTGTAAAGTCACGGGACGGGGTGCACGCAACGACATGGCCCATGGGGCATATATTATATACGGCGTGGCCACAGGTCTCGAGTGATTGCAAGGTGCAATGTTAGCAGCGGCTAGCATTGACGGATCTTTTGGTCCATTAGGGAATTCCGGCACACCTTCTGGGTTCTTACAAGGCATGTACATACTCGCCAAAACGCAGCCAAGTAATACATACAGCATGCCTTCATCAATGATGATATACTGCACGCAGGAGATGTGAATGATACAAGGACGGATTGAGAAACTCGACAAGACTGTTTTGCTCACACACGCCCAACATTTCTCGGCACAACTCAAAATGGCGCGTGAATACCACCCAAGACATTTCCATTGACCGCCTTGAAAAGCACTACTCTACTTGATTTTAATCCTGGTGTGCACGCCATGCCTCGAATTCCGCCTGCGACACGTGTCTCAGGCTGTTCACCTCGGCAGGTTTGCCTCTCAACGCGCTCTGGGCAACCTCGACGGCCTGCATGATCTGGCCCTTTCTCGACAGGGCATACGTGGCCGTCTCGGCATCCAGTCTCACGATGCCAATCCGCGGGTCGTTCTCCGAGGCGTCGTGCACCCCGTCGCCCAAGTCGCCCAGCCACGCCTTGAGGGCGGGGCTGTAGTACTTCTTGACGACGTCGCGATCGGTGATGATGGAAGCGCGGCCAGACACGGACGCCCACTCGCCTTTTGCGTTGAGGAAAGACATGTTGACGTCCGGGTCGCCGGCGACGTCGTCCGTCTTGCCGGACTCCGTGTTGGTGTGGAAGATGAGATCGACGCCGTTGTTCTCCGTGGCAGCCAGGGCCATGCACCGAGACACGAGACGACCTGAGCCGGCTGATTTGGTTGTCATCATGCCGTACTTGCACGACGTGATGAAGTTGCCGAGATCCTGGACCTTGGTCCGCACATCAGGTTCATCCTTGTTCGCTTGCTTGTAGGGGTCGGCGGCTTTGTCGCCGGTCGAGGCATTGGAGAAGGACATGGCTTTGATGTTGTGGATGAAAATGAAGTTGCTTGAATTGCCGAGTTGTTGAGATTGGGCAACAAGGGCGAGACATGGCCGAGTTGGATATATGTGGTGGTGGTTGTTTTCTTTTATGTGCCCGCCATATCGATCGAGCCGCGAATGACATCATGGATACCGCTCATGACTTCAGCGGGGTGATCTTCCAAGGCGTCAACTCAGACAGACCCATCCACATTCCGTCATAGGGATTGGGTAGTCCCGTAGCCAGTGAGGGGGCTGGCCTTGGCTTTTTTCTCTTTCCTTCCCGTGTTCAATGTCTAAGCGAGTATTTTGGCCTAGTCGTGTCATGGAGCGTTCTGTTTCAATGACGCTCCGAGGACGCTCCAAGGACGCTCTCTGGGAGTAATCTTGGCCAGACCTGGGAAACAATCGCATGTGATATGCGAACTGCCGCTTCGCGCTCCGGTGAACGCGACCTGGGATTCTACGGGGGAAAACTCAGTGCGCGCACCGATGCCATATGGTCTCAACGTGATTTCGAATGGCGAGGCATCAATCTCTTGCCGCCACCTCCACTGGCGTGCTGCGACCGCTCCGGTCCTTGACACAGCTCTTCTTCAAGCATAGCTATGGATCCTGGACACGACAGGCCTTGGAACAGGTCATGTTTGGGCAAGAAGTCGGTGCCGCCGATCCTAGCGTGTACGGAGTAGGGAGTTTTATCGAAAGCGACTCATTCGACATGGCGATCCACCACCAGTTTGTTGGAGCACTGTTGTCGTTTCATGTATTCACTCCGAAAATTGATTGACCACGTCCCGTCGGCGCCGCGACGTGAGAGTCAGCCGATTAGCCTCATGGACATTATCAGCGGGATCATGGTGTACTTTGAATGAAATAAACGCATATAAATGTCAGATTAAAATGCTTATTGCTGCAGGTGTACAATACACGGATTACACATGTATACTACGGATTATGATCCCCCCATTCATGACGCCGACCTGCCGTTTGACAGGCAATATAAAAGTAGATGCATCGTCTGGTCTTGCCCATGATGAAAGCTGTCTGTACCGTCTTCGGGGAGATAAAACCCCCCCCCGCCCCCGCCCCCGCCCCCGCCCGCAAAGAAGAACTTGCTGCGTCACAAAACTGGCCAAGAATACTCGATAACCAACATGTGGCCCTTACTCGCTGGGCTTGCGACCAATCATTAGGTACATCGGGGTGAAAAGCTTCTCACGGCCACCAGCAACCAAACAGTCGGCGGCAAGTGCCAGACTGTTAGCCGTCTTCTTGGTGCCAGCAGGAGCGAGACGAAGAGTCTCCAAGAGACCAGCCAGGTTGTGGGCGATGGCGCGGCCCCAAGTTGTCATTCGGACAATGGTGAAGATGTCACCAACCGATTGGATGTAGCGGAGGTCTCCAGACAGAGGCCAGTACCACGGCAGAGGGTCAGGACGGTCCGCGAGATCCTCGGCACGAAGCAACTCGAATCCAGCGGCCTTCATGGCATCCAAAGCCTCCGAGACCTTGCACATGTTGGCGATGCCGTCCCCCTGCTCGATTCCCAGGCGAATCTCGCGGTGTTTGATGTTCTCGTTATCGTAGGCTTCGGTCATGAGCCACTCGTAGACACCGAACACACCACCAGGCTTCAGAACGCGGAAGATCTGACTGTAGATGCCCTCCAGGGAAGGGGCATGGACGGTGGCCTCGATAGCATAGACGGCATCGAAGGTGTTCTCGTCAAACGACATTTGCTGCATACAGAGATCAGCTCAGCTTTCCATCAAGGCAACGGCTGGGCTGGGCCAGGCCAGGATAGACAAGAGCTTACCATGAAGTCGCCCTTGACAAAGTCAAGCTGATTGGACAGACCCTCCTTGTGAGCGTAGTGGGTGGCACGATCAATCTGGTAGTCATTGTTGTTCAGGCCGGTGATGTGGGCACCGGTGAACTTGGCGATCTCGCGGGCAGGACCGCCGACACCGCAGCCGACATCGAGGACCTTCATTCCCTCCTTGATGCCAATGCTGTGGGCAAGATAGTGCTCGTGACGGGCGATGGCCTGATGGAAAGGCTCGCCATGGGAAAAGCGGCAGAAATGGAAAGACTGTCCCCATCCGTACTCGTACAAATCAGTGGCGAGATTGTAGTAGCTTCGCAAGAGAGGTCAGAGACGTCGTCTGCGGATAACGAAACACAGTCAAGAGTGCACGCGACTTACTGTCTGGTCAAGGTGGCGTATTCGGCAGTGCGTGCCTGTAAACCTGAGGTCAGTGACGGACGGAGCCAACATATGCCGCACTCTCAAGTCTCCCAAGTGCTCTCCTCCTGCACGTACCGCACGCTCCTCAGCAGTCTCATTCTCGGCAGGCTTGTTGTCCCAGTGCTTGAAGTACTCGTCGACGGCAGCCTTCTTCGCATCGTGGCCCTTGGAGAACATGGCGGCAATGCCACCACGAGCTTGGGAGGACTTGCCATGCAAGGCCTTGTTGAAGGCGGCGTCGCGAGTTTTGTCCTCGCGCTCGAGTCCCGAACCGGAGGCGACCATGTCGAAATTTTGGGTAGTTTCCGTACGGATCAAGGCAGAAAGAAATACAAAGAGAGAGCGTTGAAATCTTGAATAAATCGATTCGAGAATCTATCGGGTTGAAGACGAGAGGAGCAGAGGTTGGATGCGCGTGGGCAAGGAGAGAGATGGCAATGGGAGAGCGTCGAGATGATTTTATTGCCTGGTTCGTCCCTCTTTGTTGGCCTCACATGCAAATCCATTGCTCCAATCTCCTGGGCCCTATTTTTTTTTTTCCACTCCTGGCGCAGCCCCTGAACAACATGACACAGAAATGGGGGGTTCCCATTGGGCAATCTCGGACTGTTGCGCATTCGGGCTACATTTGCAACCCGCCTGCGTACATAGAATTCACCGCGCTAGATCCGCTTGGGTTGGGCCCTCGCTGCCTTGTCGCAGGCGGTGCCGGGTACGAATACGAACTCGAGCCGTCGTTTCACATCAGGTTCAGGCGGTGGAGCTCAGCCACGGTCGCCACATGCTTTGTCAGCACATACATGTGGCGCACGCGCTGCTGACCAGGCTCTAGAGCATAACATCTCAGATTGCGCAAGTGGGTTATCATGAAATTTGCTTTCCTCAACACCCGCATGGACGACGTGATCTATATTTCGCCATGCCGCCACAGATCAAACAGGACCTAAACAGGTCTGGATGGGAAAGCACAGACTTCCCATCCGTGTGCGAAAATTGCCTGCCTGAGAATCCATACGTGAAGATGCTGAAGGAGGATTATGGTGCAGAATGCAAATTGGTACGTTTATTCCACACACCTACTTGTTTAGGAGTTCCGTGACTGACTGGTCGCCAGTGCACAAGGCCTTTCACAGTATTCAGCTGGAATGGCGCCGATCGAGCTCAGGGTCGAAAGAAGAAGACCAACATCTGCTTGACCTGTGCCCGATTGAAAAACTGCTGCCAAAGTTGCATGCTTGATCTCTCCTTTGGTCTGCCCATCGCCGTGCGCGACGCCGCATTAAAAATGGTTGCCCCGGGTCCGCAGTCCGACATAAACAGAGAATACTTTGCTCAAAATAACGAGTCACTTATCGAAGAAGGGAAAGCTGGCACAGAGGAATACGAAAAGACGGACGACAAGGCGCGAGAGCTCTTGAGACGACTGGCAAACAGCAAACCATACTTCAGAAAAGGACGCGCCATTAGCGAATCCGAAATTGCCGGCAGCAGTGCCGGAGGTAGCGTGTCGGTTGGTTCTGGTCAAGGTGGCCCTGGCCCGGTACGAACGTGCGACAGTAGAGCCGCGGCGGCAGCAGCAGGCACAAGACCTAGAGGCGGGAAAGGTCGACGACAGGCATTTCCGAGTGCTGCGCAATTGCCACCCAGCCCCAAGGACTGGCTCCCACCCGACGACAAAAACATCATGTCATTGTTTGTTACTGGGGTGGAGGACGACCTACCAGAGCACAAGCTGAGGGACTTCTTCAAAACTCACGGCAAAATTAAAAGCTTGGTGTGCTCGCACATGTCCCACTGCGCGTTTGTCAACTATGAAACCCGCGAAGCAGCGGAAAAGGCTGCAGCGGCATGCCAGGGTCGAGCCGTCATTGCCGGTTGCCCGTTGCGCGTTCGATGGGGCCAACCTAAGGCAATCGGTACCATGAATAAGGAACAAAGGTCGGAGATGCTCCGAGATGCGCGGGTCGGCGTACCAAGAAAGCCTCATCAACAGAAGACTATTGAAGGTGCTGGTCAAGGACCTGTCGAGTCTGACCCTTCGGCAAATGCCCCGGTTATCGCAGCCCCTCCAGGCGTGGACGAGACCCCCAACTACGCGAGTCTGGCTGGGGATTGAGTCAAGTTATTCATGAACTTTGGCATGCGTGGCGTTTGGCGTTTAGGAGATGATATCATTGGCAATGAGGAAAGTGGCCATACAAAGTCACAGGATTAGGACTGACGTGTATAATGTAAACATTTCATTGCATCGTTGGCTGGAAGATTGCCAAGACAGGCCCGGCCAACCATCCTTTTTTAAGTAGAATTTCTTTTTTTACAATCATCATACAATCGCTAAACAGCTCCCTTGGCATCCAGTCATTGCTTGCCGCCGCCACCACAAACACCGCCTCCACCGAGTGTGCCTTGCCCGGCGACTTTGATACTATCGTTATCTCCTCTTTCTGTGTGCTCGTGAATGCGCAGCTCTAGTAGTATTGTTAGTCAGTGGTTCCAGCTGAAGTGAGGTTACTCGCAAAGACATGTCCATATTCAAACATACGATACATGTTTTCCTCCCCATCCATCCTCTTCCCCTGTACAACATTCGCTTTTAAGAAATTAGCGACCTCCTGTGCACGTTGTATAGCGTCTTGAACCATTGGCTCGCTGGAGCTCATGTTGGCTTTTTGCCCAAACTCGTGTCGAATCTGTTGTTGAGCGGCAGCTAGTACGGGGGCATCGCCTGGCTGGTGTTAGAATGCGAACACGAGTTGTTGCGGCATCTTGTGGAAACAATGAACCCTCAAATACTACCTTGAAAGGCAATGCGGGCTGCGCGCAACAAATTTCTATATGCTGCCAAAGCCATTGTCGCGTGCGTGAGGGCAGATCTAACGATTGGTGACTGAGAAACAAATTTCGGCGCAAAGCTAGGCACATTGCCTTACATGCGACGGAGTGCAGGTTTAACCGTCCCCCGTCGTCATGTCAGCCAATCCCTAAAACCCCGCCAATCATCTTCTCGGTATGGCGATTTAGCGCTTCCGTTCAGAGAGTTGACCCCACCAAGATTTTTTGGGGAAAAAAAAAAAAAGTTCGAATCAAGCAATCTGCTTCCACCTGTGTTTGTTCACCATCTTCGTGCTTGCCGTTCATCGAGTATCACCATCGAAATGGCTACCATCACGCACTTTGCAGAGCTTCCTCTGCCCATTCTTCCCGATGGCTGGAGTGCTGAGAAGGACTTCAAGGCTGTTGGAAAGCTCTCTGGCGCCGTGCAGCGCAGCATTGAGCCTGTTGGTCCTCACTTCTTGGCCCACGCCCGCCGTGCTCGCCACAAGCGCACCTTCTCCGAGGATGACCGTATCCAGGCGCAGGAGAGTGCCAAGAAAGTTGAGGATGCAGATGAGAGCGACGAGAGCGAAGCTGAGGATCCCATGATGCTTCAGCGCGAGGCCAAGGACTGGAAGGTAAGCGTCTGCCCGCCATATTCGCTCCGCCTCTGCACATGCAAGATTCACTTGGAATGCCGTGGAACTGACCTCTGTGTTTCTCATTGCTGCTGCATAGACCCAAGACCACTACAAGATTCTCGGAATCTCCAAGTACCGCTGGAAAGCCACGGAGGACCAGATCAAGAAGGCCCACCGCAAGAAGGTCCTCAAGCATCACCCCGACAAGAAGGCTGCTCAGGGTCGCACTGAAGATGACCAGTTCTTCAAGTGTATTCAGAAGGCGACTGATGTTCTTCTTGATCCCGTCAAACGTCGCCAGTACGACTCGGTCGATGAGGACGCCGATGTCGAGCCCCCAACCAAGAAGCAGCTCCAGAAGGGTGACTACTACAAGCTCTGGAGCAAGGTGTTCAAGTCAGAGGCGCGTTTCTCCAAGAACCATCCTGTCCCCTCATTCGGGAGTGCCGATGCTACCAAAGAACAGGTCGAGGATTTCTACAACTTCTGGTACAACTTTGATAGTTGGCGTAGCTTCGAGTACCTTGACGAGGATGTCCCAGACGACAATGAGAACCGTGATCAGAAGCGCCATGTTGAGAGAAAGAACACCAATGCCCGCAGGAAGAAGAAGGCCGAGGACAACGCCCGCCTCCGCAAGCTGCTGGATGAAGCGTCCGCTGGCGATGAGCGTATCAAGCGTTTCCGACAAGAGGCCAATGCCTCCAAGAACAAGAAGCGTCTGGAAAAGGAGGCTGCCGAAAAGAAGGCTGCCGAAGAAGCGCAGGCTAAAAAAGAGGCTGAGCAAAAGGCCAAGGCCGAGGCCGAGGCCAGCTTGAAAGCTGACCGTGAGTCGGCAAAGAAGGCCAAGGAGGCCGCCAAGAACGCCGTCAAGAAGAACAAGCGTGTGCTCAAGGGGTCTGTCAAGGATGCCAACTACTTTGCTCCTGGCGAGGCTTCTGCTGCGCAGATTGACGCCGCGTTGGGAGATGTCGAACTCATTCAGGGCAAGATTGATCCCGATGAGATTGCGGCTCTAGCTGGTAAGCTTAACGGTCTCACCGTTGCCGAGAAGATCAAATCCGTCTGGGCCGACGAGGTGAAGAGATTGGTCGATGCTGGCAAGCTCAAGCACGACGAGGTTAGAACCCTGGCATAGACTACGTTGTGTGTGGCCATCTCTCGTGTGGTCGAACGTGTTCAAAAGGAGGGCGAAATGGTTGAAGTGATATGATTATCCAAGATTTAATTCTACATAGATGACACGGGAAACCATAGGAGAGAGCGCACAATCATGACTGGATGTACTCCAAATAACGACCCTTGCGCTCGGAGGGAGATATTTGTTGACTTTAAAGCTTTCCATCGCAAGATTGTTTCCGTGGTGTAATGAACGCCGTCCGTGTCTCAACGCTGGCCATATTACCAATCGCCGTCAAAATTCGGTAGTCACGCGAGTTGGGCTGCCTTGAATCTATGCGCAGAGTCACGGAGCCAGACTTCTTAAAGACAAGCAGCGTCGCACGCCCAATGCCCTAATGAAAGGGGGAGCCCAGATACCGCAACTATTGAGATGATCCCGAAGGAAGTCCCTAAAGGAGCAGACAAAAAAGCAAAGAACCTTTGAGGAACCTAAAAGAAAAAAACAGGAACAAGTTGTGTGTGGATGAGGTAGACGAATCATCGGACTGAGCTACGGGCTAATAAGCATTCATGTAGTCAGCCCGAGACCTGCGTCGAAACAAGATGATGAACTCGTCAACCGACATTGCTTTTTCAGGTCCCTGGTACTAGAGCCCCCATTCTTTTCCGGCACAAGCTGCGCGCCACCGAGGCAACTTTCTTATGTATGCAAGATCTCGCCGTAACTCATATCAACGTGCGATTCACACACAACTTGGGAGTATGTAGTACTCCTACATAATTCGCCTTGACTCCGGTTTGGCTCACATCCCTACGAATAACCAGCTTGCTTGGGGTTGTTCAGTCCAGGCACCAGACGGACGAGACAAGAACTTCCTCTGACGTCACACAGGGGACAACAGGGTGGGTGAATCAGCTACTTCTCCCGGCCACACACACGGCCGGGGAAAGTGAACCTCCTTCTGCCGGGGTGGCGGCGCGTTGTCTGTCGGCGCTAGCTTCTAGCGCCGCGCCTTATGCTCCGGGGTGCTAGCGTGCTTACATTACGCGCACATGCAAGCCGTGGAGTGAGAGTAATAAGTGGCTAGTGCCCTACATAGACATTGACTGGCCTTCTTTTGACTCGCCCCGATGCTTGGAGATGGTTGCCACACGCTGCAGGGGCTCTGGGGCGAAGTTGAGCGGTTGCAAGACAGTACACATAACATGCGGGACATATCCCGTAATCGAACCCTGACTTGTCATAAACCCTACCCCCAACTAACCCCCGAGTAGTGTATTAGTGTATGGTGTAGTATTGTTAACCCTATGTATTTGCTTTTAATTATAGCTATTATTTAGATTTATTTTCTCTTTTTCCCTATAATTTCTAGTGGAGCATCCCCCATGTCATCTATTCGCCACAAGGAGGCAATTAGCGAAGGGCACATCTATTTTTCAGGGTCCTGAGTTGTCTCCCAATTCCGGTCTCCACCTCGCCACCTTCCCGCTCATCCCTCGCTCGGAGACAATGGGATTTTCTGCCATTTTCCCATGTCCAGGTTGAGCTCTCTGGAATTCGCTATCAGAGCTCCGCCCTCTGAGATCTGTCTGTTCAGTGTCTTGTTCTCTCACAAGACATTTGAGGGGGGGGGAGAAATCGCTTTCGTCAACTTATCTTTCTCACCTTGACGTATTCTTACCACACTCATCCGTCAGCTTCCACAGTTCCACACGTGTTCCCACTCATGGCCTGACCTTTGGAAATTAACATTGCCCACTCCAAGATCCAGTCCAATCTTGGCCCTGTCAACAACACGCGCCATCATCAGCCGGAAATCTTTGGTCCTACGTTCTGACTTGTTTGTTCCGTTTTCAACTCCAGATACTTCAACGACCATTCATGTCTGTGGCCTCTTCTCCAGCCGGCGGCGGGGGAGGACCGGTCTCGTTCCATCGGGGGAGTCGCCGTCCACGACACGAGGCCCCGCCTCACGGAGGTTCTGGAGCCGCTAGCGTCAAATTGTCATTGAATGCCTTGAGACTCGGCGAAAGCTTTGATACGGTATGTTGCCATCCTCGTCGAAGTCATCCATCGCTAGCCGCATGTCTTCCCGCGGCAAGCACGTACGTGTCGCCCGATTGCTCACATCTTCGTTTTGCACTGTCCAGATCAAACTCGACGTCGGCCTCCTAGCATGGCACGTCGGGCATTTCCCGACAGAGAATGATTCGACGATGGCCGAGAACGTGAGCGAGGATGACTTGTACGCAATTCTCGAACTATCGCAAAACATTGGCATCAACGTCGACCGAATATTCGCTCTTCGAAATCAATATGGAGACCATACGGATACCGGAAGTAACGCGGAAGAAGCACTCAGCCCTCCACCAGGAAGCCACCTATACACTCACAACAACCCTGACTGCGCGAGCAGAGATGGCTACGACATCAGGCACGGTTTCCGAGTTCCGACGAAGCGACCACGAAGTCCCAGCTGCCGCACGTGCTCTACGGATCATACACCGAAATGGCGAAATGGTCCGGCAGGTCCTGGCACGTTATGTAACGTCTGTGGGCTGATATATGCCAAGCGGAGGGGCAAGGTTCGAGCGAAGCTTGCAAGGCAACCTTCCTCGTGTTGATTTGAAATTGAAAAGAATGGTCGAATGCAAAATTGCGGGAGAGGGTGAGAGTCCTATCCTATCCTTTGTTCCTTGTTCTCGAATGATACCAAATGCATCCTACTTTCCGTCTCGGCCGGATTATACCCCATCTCGCAGTCAGGTAGTTGTTGGTTACTCAGCTAGTCAAAGAAGACGTTTCTCGCACGCCACGAGGGATGTTGCAAGTAGTTTTTTGGCATGCGGAAACACCATATCCTCAAGCAAATTCCCACGTTGAAATTTCTGTAAATCGGGATCCACATGGCCGGCTCGCTCTGGACCCCGGCTCCACTTTGCGTTGGCACCTGCGCACGCTCTTCATTCAGGATGGGATTTCTTTTCCTTTCTCCTTTGTTCGCCCCTCAATCCCAATATAGTGTCCAGTGTCATTTCACAAGTCCACGGTGCCCGATTTGGAAGCCGTAGAAAAGCCGATGCAAATTTGCGTCATACACCTTGATGTAATGATATTTCACGCCCATCTTTCACGCCAAGTGGGTGTCAAGTGTGATATTTCCCGCCATGGCCGTTAGTGCTGCTGCCGAGGAAGTACGTGAGCGCGAGACCTTCCGGTTCGTCCTAACTCTTGAGCCTAATAACAGTGCAATGTAGAACTATCCCGGCACATATTCAAAACTAATCTTCACTATCCCATCCGCAGATACGACTCGCCCTTGATCAATCTCGTGTTCCCCGACGCAAACGACTCGGCCGTTTTCCCATCGGAGCTCACACCAGACCCCGCCCTGACTGCCTTTGCCCAGCTTGGTGTTTTGCGCCTTGACGGCTGTCGAGCCCTGATTTCGCTCTTCGACAAAAAGCACCAGTACGTCGTTGCAGAAGCCACTCCGACAACACCTCTTTCCCCCGGCATCTGTGCGGTGCATCAACCGACCGGTCGAGATGGACTTGCCGAGCGACTCCTCCTCTGGGGCACGTCCCTTCCCAGGGTTTCTAGCATCTGCGAACATGTGCTTTTAGCATCAAATGGGGAGAATGGAGCCGACAAATCCGTCCTCGGCCAGGACAAACCAGACGATTTGCCAGTAACTATAGTGGGTGATCTGGTCAATCACCAGGCAAAATGCTGCGGCCGAACCGTCTGTCCTTTGTGGCCCGACTACAGATTTTATGCTGGGGTGCCTCTGCGAACCCCGCGCGGTATTGACATTGGTGTCTTTTGTGTGTTCGACACCGAGGCTCGTTTGGACTGCAACCGGAGCGTTGTACCAATCATGCAGGATCTTTCCAGGACCATCATGGGCTACTTGGAGACTCGACGTCTCAGGGATGGACAGCGGCGGGCGGACCGTATGGTTCGTGGCGTTGGGAGCTTCGTGCAAGGCAAATCAACCACTTCAGGCTGGGAGCCTGCTCCCACTGATGTATACACCAGAGCGGCCGAGGAAAGAACCTCCTCGAGAACGCCAAAGGCTGAGATACGTGAGCAGAAGAACAGTGAGGGTAAACACGATGGTAAGCTTATTTCGCGTCGTACTGATTTGCTTTCGAATTGCAGGCAAGCATTTCTCCAGGGTGTGTGGGGGGGGCTTTGCTAATGGCCGAGCTACTCGTCTAGACTCGAAATCTCGATCATCAAGCGCGCACAGCGATGGGAGCGCTCATGTGAATGATGGCTCAATGCGGTCGGTAGAGCACATCTTCTCGAAGGCTGCCAAAATCATTCGAGAGTCAATCGAAGCCGATGGATTGTTATTTTTGGATGCTGGTATATCGTCATTCGGAGGGCTGGCAAGTACTAGCGGCATTTCAGGGGTGCCCAGTGTCGAACGTCGCTCATCCGCTACAAGCATGTTCTACGCGCCCGGCGACTTGAACATCGGGCCTTGCTGCAAAGTGCTGGGGTTCTCTACATCCTCGAACTCGAGCATCGATGGCCACCATCAAGACCAAAGTTACAACCAACTTCCCCAACAGGTCCTAAGCGAGTTACTTGCACAGTTTCCAAGGGGCACGGTCGTCCAACAAAGACAAGACAAAGCCGCCAAGACAATGAGCGAGACGTCGAAACTTGGACACACACGGCTCGAGCAAACAAGCGTTCCGCAAAGCAGCTGCAATCTCACGCAAGAGGCCCAATCAATTTGCCCCAAGGGCATCATCGTTGGAGGAAGACGTAGTATAGAGGCTGTGCTCAAAGAATTGCTCCCCGGAGCCTCGAATGTGGCCTTCTTCCCGCTCTGGGACACGCAGAAACGGCGATGGTACGCGGGCGGATTCGCATGGACAAAGAAATGCTCTCGAGTTTTATCAGTCGAAGGCGAGCTTAGCTATCTTGTGGCATTCGGCACAGTCATCATGGCCGACGTCTTTCGAACAGACGCAAAGGCGGTTGAGCGATCCAAAATGGATGTACTCAGCTCCATCTCACACGAGCTTCGCTCGCCACTACATGGCATCATCCTAGGCGCAGAGCTCCTTCACGACACGGCCTTGGATGCGTTCCAAGGCGATCTCCTGCACTCCGTGGAAACATGCAGTCATACCCTGCTCGACACCGTTGACCATCTGCTGGATTGGAGTGGAGTCAATAACTTTCTTTCTCCAGCACCCGTCCCACAGAACAACGGTCATGTAGAGGAGCGGGGGCTGAGAAGGGGAAAGGCAGCGTCAATAGAATCTGGTATGATGAATATTGTTTCACGCGTCAAGGTTGACTTGATTGTCGAGGAGGTTGTCGAAAGCGTGTATGCAGGCCGTATCTTTCAGCTCAGAAGCCTTGGATCCAACAGCGGGCATCATGGCAATTGCTCGGGTGCGAGTGCGAGTGCGAGTGCGAGTGCGGGTGCGGGTGCGGGTGCCGATTCTGTGCAGAGTGCTGATCTCGTCGACGGCCCTGTGGCGGCCCAGAAAGACTCGGATATTGCGACGATTTGTGTCGATATCCAACCGAACACGTCATGGGCATTTTACACCCAACCGGGTGCTCTGCGTCGTGTGGTCATGAATCTGGTCAGCAACTCGCTCAAATTTACCACCAAGGGGTTTGTCAAAGTTTCACTAGATCAACCTCGACAGGACTCTGCCTGCAAAGACGCGAACCACACGTTTGTGAGGTTGACGGTCACTGACTCTGGCTGTGGTATCGGGAAATCGTACCTCGAGAGCGACGTCTTCACCCCCTTTATACAAGAAGATACCCTGAAGCCCGGGATGGGTCTCGGGCTGAGTTTTGTAGAAAGGATCGTAACGGCTCTGAAGGGGACCATCTCGATAGACAGCATAGTCGACAAAGGGACCGTGATCTCGGTGGTGCTGCCGCTCCCTGCTGCGATGCCAGACATTGCGACGTCGACGTCACCGTTGCAGACTGAAGAATTCGACGCCCAGCGAAACGATTTACGCGGCCTTCGCGTTTTATTGCTCGGCTTCCGCGACACCCCATCGGTCGACCGTGAAGACGGGGTGTTGGGAACAAACGTGGTCGAAAGGGACGCCATGGCGAACATCTGCCGAGATTGGCTGCAGATGCAGGTAGTCGACCCGTCCGAAAGCGGTGATCTTGTGCCTGATCTGCTGCTTTGCGACGAATCCTACCTGCAGTTGAGTAATGCACACAACGCGTCGCAACACAACGCTTCTTCCTCGCCGCCGGCGGTGGTCATCTGCAGGAACGCAATATCGGCTCGTCGACTCACGGGAAACAACGCGTTCAAGCGTCAACCCAACAAGCAATTGTGGGAATTCAGCGCCCAACCGTACGTCGATCAGACCCCCTTGACGCAGTGCCGCCATCTGAGGGGCCGGTCAGCCATGCTAACGCGATGAACAAACAGGGTCGGACCACGCAAGCTTGCCAAAGTCCTCGCACTCACCTTCAAGCGGTGGACCGGCCACCAAGCCGCACTGCACCCGATACCATCAGCAGTTCAGACTCCCGAGGACGAAGAAGGACCACCGCAATTCGGAAACTCCATCAACGATGTGTTCCAACTCAAACGCGGCGGCGACGGGACCCCGGACTCTCCAATGAGTACCAGCACTATGCAAGAACCCTCGCTCCTCCCTGAACGCATCCGCCGGCCCACACCCCTGACGCCAGTCACGCCTGTTGACCAGTCCCCCATCTGCCATGGCATAACAGAGCCAGGAACCAACTTCCTGCTTGTTGACGACAACCCCATCAACTTGAAGATCCTCACTACGTACATGAAGAAACTAAAACTACCCTACAGAACTGCCACCAACGGACAGCAGGCGGTAGATGTTTTTGGTCAGGACTCGGGCCGTTACAAGTGCGTTTTCATGGACATCTCCATGCCGGTCATGGATGGCTTTGAAGCAACGCGGCACATTCGAGCCATGGAGATGGAAAGAAGGCTGCACAGGTGTGCGATTTTTGCCCTGACAGGGCTAGCTTCGGCGGATGCGCAACAAGAGGCATTCACCAGCGGGATCGACCTGTTTCTCACAAAACCTGTCAAACTGGCCGAGCTGAGCCAGATTCTGTCGGCGCGAGATCTGATGTGATTGGCTGGGCCAATGGATGAGGGAAGAATGGACAGAACCTGACGAGACAGGAACCCGACGAAATGGAATGAGCTACTGTGGATTTACCCAATTTGATATCCGATCTGGATTTTGGCGTGGCTCTCTACGGACGAATGGTACACACGACGCAAGCACATGTAGATAGTTCTGGCCGAGCAACCCCCTGCGCTGGGGCCAGAAAGATGGGCGTTTCGGTTATTACACAGAAGGGAGCGACGCAGCTTTGGAAGACTTTGAGAACTGTTGTCCTCTGGCTGCTGGTCGGCATTACAATGGTCATGAGCGTTGTACTTTTTTTCGCTGCAGTTTACGGATTACAAGGGGCAGACAGACAATTGAAGCTTGTCGAAGCCAATGTCCAATGTGTATGTACTCCGTACATGGAAGGATTTTCCCGACTGCGCTGCTAACCAGATTTGAACATGGACATGGGTGTGTGACAGCCTGATTGCGGGTGAATAAATGATTAGGGATATTACCAGACCAGCCCGGCCCGCCAGGGATCCGTGCGTGATGTGCTATGTAAAGCCTTCATCTCGAGGTGGATAGTGTCTCACTCGGCCGAAGATGGTTGGACGTCTGGTCTGGTTTGGTCTGGTGGTCTGGTCTGGTCTGGTCTGGTCTGTTCTGGACGGGACGTTGTAAAACATGCAGTAGTAGTTGGCCACTAGCCTAAGACGGAGTGACCATCTGCAATCCAGGCATCCGTACTATATATTTCAAGAAAGACTCAATCAGGTAAAAGTAAACTAGAGATACATTACAGACCCTGGTTCACGTGACCCCACGAGCTGTATATTACGACTACATAAGGAGGTGATGAGCCTCATCGTCATGATCAAAGTTGTCTTGTTCGGAGGGAGTAAGCACCCCGCCTTGTTGGTTCGGGCGGCTTCGAGTGAGAGTGAAAAAAAAAAAAAAAAAAAAAAAAAAAAAACGGCAAAATGACGCCAACGCCTTAGCGCCGGCCGAGTGCTCGCGCGGGCGACGGGAAAACACCCTGAATGGGGGAAAGCTTGCGAGTTGATGGGCTCTGAAACGGCTGCAGGTGGCATTGTGTTTACAGTAGAGGAAGTGGCGGGCGAACTCTGTCTGCCGAGTTTGGCAGAAAGTACCCGTTCCCACGGCCCGTTGATGGTACGACAAGGTGACGAGGGATAGATGGATGCAGTGTTGAGCATACAGTACGACCCCCTGAGTTGATTTATACATCTATAACAGGGGGATGAAGCAAATCAGGCGTTAGCAGGGAAATAGGGGGAGATGGGGGGGGGGCTAGGATTCGTGTAAGTGCCCTAAATTTTCTTCTACTTTATATAGGAAATAAAAATTTTTTTTTTTTTTTACTCGCGCTATATACACTGTGTGTTTTCCTTGTAGCTCTCGGGGTATATAGTGTACTTGTAGCTATTGGAGAGGAACGAGAATAATTCAGAAGGGGGAAGTGTATTAGACGCAGTGAGTAGTCTAGCGTACCCCCAGGGGCCAGGAGTGCTGGGGACCGGGACTTGCACCACGCGACATGATGCTGGATGCTGGGGGGCGATTTTCGGCCGACGAGGCCATCACAGGGATGATTGAAGTTCGGGACGGCTGCACGAGGCCTGGTCAGGACATGTACATGGAGTGGTCGGGAAAGTCAAAACTTCGTTCACGCTGACCAAAAGGCGTTTGATTCTCTTTCTCATTATTCATTATTATATATGTGTGTGGGGGGGGGTAGGGTAGGGGGTAGGGGGTATATTCAGATGGAATGAGAAACTATGGACGCATGCAAGTAATGCACTATTACGACGATCGAGGTATGCCATGCCGCTCAGAAGTGTCGCAGATCCGCATCAGCCCATTTCCACGGCTGCGACTCTCGAGGAGAGACAAGCGCTCCCGCAGGAAGTTGTTCCCGCATATCAGTCTCTCCAGCCACTCTGCCGTCTTTTCGAGAACGACCGACTTGCTCATGTCGCGCTTGGCCAGGTCGGGAATCATGTCGGCCAGGTCGGCGAAGCCGTTTTTGAGAACGGCGCGGCGCTTCTGTTCCTGGCGGATGTGGTTCCTCCTCCTCTGCTCGATGGATTGCTTGCCGCGGCGGGGGCGCATGAAGGCCATGCTGTCGTCCGTGTGGGCGCATGCCTGGGGGAGGACGGAGGAGACCTGGTGATGATGATGATGATGATGATATGTTTGCTCGTAGGGAGGAGGGCCTCGCATCTGGTCAAGGGGCTGCTGCTGATGCTGCTGCTGATGCTGCTGATGATGCTGCTGATGATGCTGCGACGGGTTCTCGAGAGGACGGGACCGCTCGGCCTGAGTCCAGTGCATCAGGGACGCGGCCGTCGTGGTGTCGAAGCCCAAGCACCACCTTTCCGGCAGGGCGGCATTGCTCTCCGTCTCGACGCTGCTCCGGCGGATGTCGTCCCTGAAGTCGTCGAAGGACTGGAAGCACAGGTCGCCCCCGGTGGCGGCGGCGTGCGCATCCTGCCGCGAGCATTGAGCCCGAGTAGTCCATGCGTCACTCGGCGGCGTGAGGGGGCTGGCCAGCGGCGTGTCATCCACGTCCACGGACCACGGGTAGCTGCCGCGCCGTGGCTGGGGACTCTGCGTCATGTCGTGGGCAAAAGAAGGGTCATGATGGTTGCTCACGCGAGGCCCCGTGGGTATTTGCGGCGGACACTGCAGCTTCCTGTGAGCTGTCTGGAATCGATTCAACGGCGCCTTGTTGTTGCCAGCCACGCCCAGCGAGCCGGCATGAGAGAATGGCAGTCCTCCGTGAGGCCAGAGGTCGATGCCCCCGGGGAGCAGGATTGGTTCATATTCCTGGAATTTTCCAGGGCTGGACGCAGCAAGCGTCGTGTCTGCGAGATGGGAGAGAAGAAGGCGTTAGGAGAGCGGAATTTTTTTCTTTTTTTTTTTTCTCGAAAGGAGCATAGTCAAAGCACGGACAAAACGATGGTGTGAAAGCAAAGCAAAAACGAGACTAACGAGAAAGGCGAGGGTATGACCGGTTACACATACAGTCCAATGCCCAATGATTCAGCTCATCGGGGTAGTAATTGACCTCCATTTGTCGTGCGTGCGTGCAAGATGGGAACGAGACGCCTACACCGTTTCAGCGTGCGATGCGTTTGCAACGCTGCAACTTGTGGAGAGGGAAAAGGAAGAGCAAGAAAGCAAAAAGGAAACAGACAGAGTCGAGGTCGTCCGAACACATGCAGCAATGACTCTGGAGAATCGAGTTGGTCGTCGTCGGTCCCCCGATCTTTAAACGCAAGCTCCGGCAGAAAAAAAGGTGTTGGAAGGTTTCCCGGTGACTATTTCCCGGAGAGTGGCTTCACGTCAAGCTCAATAGGGGCACCCGAATTCTATTCGTCTGCTTGGCCCTTCTGCTTGGCCCTTCTGCTTGGCCCTGCACAATGGCTTTGTTTCATCTCTGGCCGGGGGATGTCGAGGACGTCGAGGCCCAAGCCGCGTCTACATGCGTCTACATGTATTACTTCACCTCTCACTTATTTCCTACCCCAACATCGACAAGCCAGACTAGTTCCCCTTCCGGCCTAGTGTCTTGGCTTGGCGTTGACAGGCAGCCCGGGGTCGACCCCCTGCCCTTGGCGTTATTAACTCATTTTAATACGGAGTGCGGATTATTAACTTCCGCATCAGGCACTGCCCACCACCTTGTTCAAGAGAAGTGGGTCCCTGCAACTGCCGCGAGGGGTCAAAACTCTGTCAATTTCTACAACTTCCGTTGCATCACGGCAAACTCCATTCCCCACCGATCATCCCACCGATCATCTATCTAATATTATCCCAGCACGTTTTGTCGACGACATGGCATTGACAGTGACAGTGACAGCGACAGACAGACAGCCTGTCCATTCAGACCAACGAGCCCCGAGAGGGCGGTAAAGTCCGTAACGCGGAGGGAAGGGGGGTGATCAAGGTTGATATCATCATGCAACCCTGGCTGGCCCTGCTCGAGCCATCCGTGCGTGGTGCGGTGCCTCCAAAGGACCCCCCCCCCGTCGATCGACGTCGACCAGACAGTTTCCCCGCACGTCAATGGAAGCTTCCCGAGATCACCCACCGTTACATACTACATAGTATTTGTGTGCTCCAACTTCCAAGTGCCCCCGGTGCCTGAACAGCAAGAATCAGGACTAGCCGTACTTGTGACGGCGTGAACAACAAGTCCAATCACATGAGGCCTCGAGCAAGCTTGATTTGCCTAGTCGCTCGATGGCTTGAGCATACATATTGCGGCCAAGAAGAAGAAGACAACAACCTTGCATGCGCATGCGCGAGGGAATCGAAATGTGGCTATCATGGTCGCAATCAAAACCCCAGGTATTATCCAGATCTCAGGGCAGCAGAGCCCGGTCCATCGTTATCGAGACTCATCTGTCAGCCCGTCGTGCCCTTTATCCAAACCGGCTGATGTACATGGTGCCAGCCAGACCACCCGCCGCTGCCAGGGTGGCTGGCTGTACGGAGTATGTACGGCCAAAGTCGAGCCGGGGTATTTCATTCTAGTCTCAAGTTGGGGAAACAAATGGCGGATAAATGAGGCACTTGCATCATGACGGTTGCAACGCATCAAAATGTCTTGCCTTCACGAAGCCGCCTGTTGGATGTATGTATGTAGGAAGACGGAAACGAGCAGGGTCCATAAGGTTCTGTCGTCACGAGAGAGATGAAGTTCTCCTATTCGTGTACGTTGTAGATGCATTGTTCGGTTTTCAATCCCCTAGGTACGGAGTACATACAGTTCATCTGCATCACATGTCCTCGGTCTAATGCATTCCCCTAGAAACTTTCAAAAAACGACGTCCGTGTTTTGACGATATCGACACGACATCAGGAAGACCTTGACCCCGCCACGGGCTGTCACGGTCGGCCGTGACAAGGCGATTCACTGAAACGGCCCCGTGATGAACCTCGACGTCTAGCAGGGGTTGAGTCGTGACTTTGGGCCTTGATGGCCGCCACTTATGCCCCCAGCTAGCTTGTATAACTTAGTCTCGGCTTGCGGAGCAAGTGGGCTATGAAACAAGAAGCGGTCTTGGGGAGTTTCCCGTCCGCCGTAGTGGATCTTGACTGAGACGAAAATCCCACCCTTGTGCGCAATCCGAGGGGCCATCAGGATCGCTAGCACGTTGGACACTCAGAGTGCCACTGAACTATGTTGGTCGCGTCTCCGAGTGTGCGGGCCTCGCCCTGATCTTGCCACTTGTTGAGGCGAGCATGGACTATGTAGTTCCACCGAGTCATCGCTGTCGACGGGGCGGTGGCAATGGTGGATTTACTCGTCTTCACTCGCCATCATGTTCTCCAGATCATCTGCAACATCCATACGCTCGGGGAGAGATCGCTCTATTAGAGAGGATCGAAGCGTCGTGCATCTTGACTCTCCCCATCTCATCATCTGCGCGCAGTGGCTGGACCTCTGCACTGCACCGGACCTAGCGATGCACCGATGCCAGGCTTTGCTTACGCGTTGCGCCGAGGTCATGATTGAACGCATGTCTAGATCGAGAAACACTGCGTCACCAAGCTCTTCTACGGCGAATCCGCTGTCCATTGCTGTCATGTTTGAAGATTGGGGGGCTTCACAAATAAATGGCTGATTTATGGAAGATGAGAATAGAAACTTTTTTTTTTTTGGTGCCGAGAACATCCTTCTCAAGGCAGCGAGTAATTTGAGCAGGCCCTTCCTCAGGATCACCATGTAACTGGGCGGCACGATGTTTGTGACACGACGAAAAAATCACGGCAACGAGACAAAGGGTGGATAAGGACGAGCTTTTGACTATACCGCTTGACTTAATACTGACAAGAGTCGTCATAATCATCACGGGCCTTCGATGTTCGTGAAATGCGTGGAAGAAGGCTCATGTGCTGCCATTAAGACACGTAAACATGGATACGGTAAACATGCTTATTATTTCGTCATGGATCGGCGGTCTAGTCTACTCGGTCCGTCCAAGACCCCTCCCCCCATGCAGCATAACAAGTAAACTAATGTAGAAACCGTTGTACCCCCTCGTCTTTCGATGTGCGCATCTCCGGTGCCCTTTCAAGCGATCGATTCCGCACAGAACAACGCCGAATCAACAGATCTTGCCATCTCCGCTGTGGGTAATTGCGTAATAGCTTGCAGACTTTAGTCTGGATCTCCAACATTTTTCTCTCTGCTAATCGCGGCGACCGAGGTGGTCATGACCAGACGTGGATCATCTGCAACACCTCAATAGCTGCTGATTCAGCGAACGTTGCAGGAGGCACCGAGTTCCAATCCAGACGGCGTCAGATTTCGCGAGTTCCTGGACGCCCACGTCATCTGCTCATGCGACTAAATGCGTTGTCCGCTCGAGGTCGACTGACAGCCAGTCTGAGGAAACGGCTCGCTTTGTGGAACAGGAACTCGTGTGTTGGAGGCGCGGATCAGGAAGAACATTCAGGTATATGCAGCTATTTCATCTAACCAGCAGCTAGGCCAAAATAGCCAAAAACGGAGCGCGTACCCCTAATAGTAGCTGCGATCAATAAGCATATATATATGCTCACCATCAATCCATTCGCGGGCGGCTCGATGTCCCGGCAACGAAGTGGCGCGCGGTCGTACCAACTTCCGCCAGACTTGCTCGCCGTGTTCAAAAACGGTGCTCTTAGAGAGTCAAGCCAGGAGGGCCATTTTGTATATTCCACACAAAGTGTGTCGTTTTGCTGCTCTCCATCTTCTGTTGCTCCCGTCGACTTGACTGACGTTGGGTGCCCTTCCGGTTTCGATCCAGAACCCGTGGCCCGTCGGCGGTATCGAGGCTGTACGCCACGACGATTCGAACGCAACGGAGCTGGCTTTGGAAAAAAGAGGTATGTATCGGGGTGTGTTCTGCTCTAGAACAGGATGTACCTTGCGACGGAAAGGGTGCCACGACTGAAATTTATGAAAGAGGGAGAGGAGTCCCGGTCCTACCTGTTGGAGAATTTTATTTTCATGGCTGCTCGAGCGCAGAGAGTGCGCCATTGGATGCATCTCCGTCAACTTGGACTCCTGCTACATGGACCTTTATCCCGCAACTCATCGCATCGCTAGCTTTTGATTGTACAGCCCAGCTATTTATGATCACGAGTGCCAGGTGGCTGACTATCCTTCACGCAAGCACTGCAAGCATCGTCTTGCCGGCTATCCATACCACGAAACCCTCATTGACTTCTATTCGGCCTACCAGAACCTCAGGTCCGACACTGCTGGCACGCGCCATTAAGACTTGGTATGAAGCGTCTTCTCGTCGCGTACATACTGAAAGAATTTATTTCGGACTTGCTGAAACTCCAATTACGTCTGCATCTAGCCTAAGGCTGATTCTGATTCGTCTGTACCAAAGTTCTGTTACCTAGCTTCGTGATTTATACCTTGCCCACCATTATCGAGCTCTTGCTCGCCAACAGCTTTCAAAATCGCGGCTGCTGATGAGGATGCAGGAGCACCATCAAATTGAGCGTGGCGAAAAGCAGCAACAACCTCGACAGGCGACAGAGAAACACCTCGACCAAGTCTCCAGAAGCCATGGAAGAGCGGTAGCGTGCACAAAGCGGCAACCACGGTCACGGCGACCGCAGCGAAAAGGAAAGGGTAGCTGGCGACATAGATTGCGACGGTCTCTGTATACACTGCCATTGAAATCGCCGAGGGCCTGCTTGCACCTGCACTAGGTGGTGCCCTGCCTGTCCGCATGGCGGATCGGAAGATGAGTTCTCGAGCAGCTGCAAAGACAACGGGTGTGGGATCCTTGAACCGGATGTCGCAGGATGTGCGCTCCGTGACGAGTTCATACGCCAAGAGACCCTTGACGAAGCGATTCCACCACCCAACGTCGTAGAGGAGGCTGTCTGCTTGAATGCTATAATTGGCACTGTATCGTGAGTCCAGAACCAGTGCGATACCACCATGAGTCGATCCATTTCCGGCACCCGTGTCCTCGTTGATCTCGGCGGGCGTTTCTAGTGAAACGATTTCATCGTCCACATATGTAGAAACGGGATCTAGTTGAAGAGTATAGTTGGAGATGAGGATGGGATATCGCACCAATGCGGGACGAATTTCACAATCCCTCGTTTTTAGCACAATACCATGGGTTGCATTGATACATCCGAAATCCGGCTTCCAGAGAGCGTCGTATCCAAAAAACCTCGGTTTCGTTTTTAAGTTATTGAAGCTCAAACTCTTTCGCGGCGAGACAACGGTCGATGGAACATTCTTGCTTGGAACCTCTTGGTAGGTGATGGAACTAAGCAGCACCTCGGTCATATTTGATATGTAGCGAGCAAGGCTGCTCGAATCCTTGTAACTTGGAACATTGATCGTTGAATCTGTACAGTTAAAGAAATACCCGGCAGCCGTCAAGCGGGCCTTGTATGTTCCATTTCGCATAGTTGAGCTATTCACACGAATAGGTCCTTGACTCATGTACTCCTGCATCACGGCGCGGAAATCCTCGGACAAGACACTCAGCTGCGGTTCGCGACCACTGATTGACGCGGAGAAAGCCATCGGCGGTTGGGTCGCGGCGTAGACTCCATCCAGAGTGACATTATGCGACTCCAGCCTCGTCTCGACATCGAGTGCTCTTTGCCCCAAAGGAGAATTAACATTGGCCACCAACACGAGGAGATACACAGTCGCGGCCGTGCTCAGCCCCTGGGCGCGGAGGCTGCTCAACGCATTCCAGGCCCCTTGGCCTGCTGCCCATCTCCAGTGGAGATGGCGAATCTGCGTCGGCCGATTTTCGCAGAGGAACCACCAGTTGACAGCTGCTCCCGCGGAGCGTGCAAATGGAATGACCATGTTGACTGTAGAAAAGGCAATAGCGAGCAGCACCGTCGGTGAGACGGTCCATGACGAAACTTTGCTTTTATGCGCGAGGACCACGATAACTACCATGTAGGCGGAAAGTGCGAGGGCGAAGACCACGGACAAGAGAGGCAATATCGGGAGTTGAGATCCGAATCCAACTTTGCCAGACGACTCAGACTCGTTATTGAGACTCTGCTCATTTTCCAAAGCGGTCTCAGCATCGTCGTTAATCTTGGGAGGTGACGAAGTCTCATCTTGAATCGATTCTGGCTCAGGGCGAACTTGCGCATAGATCATGTTGCAATTAAATGACAAAGTAGTGGATTCCGAGCAGCATGAATAGAGTTGACGCGAGGAACTTTTGAGATCATACTAGCGGACACGTAAAATATTATACCTGATAGACTCGAAACCCACCGATATTTTCCGCGTTTGGGGCGAGGCGCTCTAACTTATTTCTCACATGGGTCACCAAATGTGTCGCAAGGCATATTATATTACGAATCCCTCGCTTACTTGCTAGGTATTCATAGCGTTAATTATGTGTTGAATATAGCTGTATATTAGGGGACAACATAATAAAGAGTTTTGAAAAGAGCCTTGTGCCGTTGCATTGCGTTGCGTCACGTTGTTGCGTTGCGTCGTGAGGCCTGACGCGACATTTGCGCATTCAAGTGACCCCTCACCGCATCATCTTCGTGTAACATTTCCGCTGATATCGCGCCGAGAAGCTGTTTATCAATCTGACAGGCGTACCGCCCGCATCGCCAAGTTCGACGGGGGGGGGGCGTCCCACCAAATATAGATGGGGGGTGTGAAAGTGGCAAGCGATGCACCGCCGCATCCTGCACTTGGTCTGACATCCCGTCGCCGGTGTGCTTGGATATCCGTCCAGCCTCGCTTCCGCTTCGTGCCGAATTTTCTAGGCGCTGCAATTTTGGTTGGAACCCAAGCCCAGCCACAAGCCACCGTAATATTCATAGTCCCTTGATGATGACTCGTGCATGCCAACATTACATCGAGCATCACAGCCCCCGATTTGTAGTCAGCCAAATCCTCTCCGACGCCATCAACCCCGATGACAAATCGTCACCGGCGTAAAAACACATTCAGCTCCAGCCAAGGGCGTTTTATGCAGCATGAAAAAACTATTGGGTCCATGAACGCGACCACAAATTGTGGCTGTTCAGAGGCAAGTTGAACTCTGCGAGGCGGCAACCGCTAGGTCAGGCTTTCATACATGCCTTCAGAGTCAATACACAAAGCACCAGCCAAGCCAGCCAAGCTCTACTTTATCCCAAGGCTATGTGTATTCTGCGCCGAGTAGTCGGAGATCTCACCATTAATGCTCAAGCAAAGAAAGCGAAAGCCACGTGCCACGTGCGTTTGCTTCTACAGCAGTATGACATAACTTTGCGACCACCCTTTAGGGCAAAAAAAAGTGGATTCTAAATCAACTATGTTTTACATATTAATGATCCTTTGCCCTAAGGCTAGGTCCACGTGTCACTAGCGAGCCATTAGCTATTAGCTAGTGACTTGCATATGTAACAACACACTTAGACCTAGCAAGCTTTAGTTAATATACGAGTGCCCCTATACCTCTTGCCTAGCTATCCTTTGTTCTCACACTTATTGTCAGGGAGAGCGCCCTTAAAGCCTAGGATATAAGAGGGCAACGCGCACTAACTAGGATAAAACCCTCTCTAAGATAATAGGTAAATACAATATATCAGAAGTACCTCTATAAACTAGTTATAACTATAGCGTACTATATGCCTTTTAGTTATAGAAGTTAGGTGCTATTTATACCTTTAATTAACTAAATTAAATATTTTTATTTACTTATATTAACCTCTATGATAGAACAAACACGGTTGCAGAGGAAGAGGGAATTACGTTAATTTATACTATAAGTAAAACTTAAATGAATTTAAGTTTAACTATGGTTATAAATTATAACTCTGTGTTTAGTTTGCCTTAGAGCTTTAAAGCATAAGTGGTAAGCTACAAGATAGAAGAGATATAAAGAGATTGTCAGGTGCGCGCGCGCGCGTGGCCTAATAATCAATTGTAAGGTGCAATGCAAGCGAGAGCTAGCATTGGTGGATCTTTTAGTCCAATGGCTTACCTATATACCTTCGGGTTCTAATATTAATGCTAGCTCTTATAGGTCTTCTAGTGTGCTAGTCCTAGGTTTAAATCCTCGTGGGTAAGGCGTGCGCTAGGTCTTAGGTTTAATTCCTGTAGCTGGATTAAGACCTAATAGGTCTGGGAGTGCAATCCAAGTCAGCGCAGTTGTTTAAAAGCTAGTGCACTTAAGACCCCTGTAAGTACAAATTAGCTATAGATATAGGTAAAGAGCTTACTTTATACTATTTATAGTACCTTTCCTTATTAATATATAAGGGGGTAAAGAGATTTTATATTACCTTAGTTTCTTTTATTTATTTATAAAGGCTTTCCCTTATAAAGAAATTAATTATTATTAGAGAATTCCTTATACTTTTATACTTTTCTTTTTAAAATACCCTTATCTTTAGCTTAAAGCGCTTTATAGCTTAGTTAATTTACTACTTCTTAGTGTAGTATTACTATAAGGTAAATAAATAGTTAAATAATATACTTACTAAAGAAGCTTTATAAAGCCTAGGTTAATAGTAAATTAAATAGTATAAAGTATAGTATAACTTAAGTAACTTTAAAAGAGATTATCCCTATAATATAAGATTATTACCCTTAGTATAAATAGATTATAAAGTTAAGCTAAAAGCTATTTAAGTACTTAATATAATAAGGTAAAGTATATACTTTAAATAAGTAATATAAATACTAAGTTACTTAAAAAGAAGTTTAGCTTAATTAAAAGAAAGGTTATAACCTAGCTACTCTTAGTTACTAATAATATTACTTATAATACTTAGTATAATATCTTTTTAAAGAACTTACTAGCTAGGGATATTATATTAGAAGTAAGTAATAATATAAGCTTTATAGTAATAGTATTGATTTTTAAATTTTTTTTTTACCTCATTGGTTATAGCCAATGCATCTGATTTTTTATAACACAATTACTAGTAATACCTAGCTAGTAAAATAATTAATAACTAAATACTTAGATTTATAGTAATAAATAAGCTTTAAGGTTATAAATATAAGGGGCTATAAGGTTAGAGTAAAGTTTATAATAAACTTTATAATTATATTAGCATAAGATATAGTTATAATTTATAACTATAGTTAAACTTAAATTTGTTTAAGTTTTGCTTATAGTATAAATTAATATAATTCCCCCTTTCTCTATAACTATGTTTATTTTATCTCTCTTACTTATGCTTAAAGCTCTAAGGCAAACTAAACATAACTTATCCTTACTTATCTCTAATTTAATTTGAACCTAATAGACACACTACACCCATTACAATCGCTAGGTAGGTTTTGCGTAACTAATTAACTAATTAACCCTTAACTAATTAAATAATAGCATAGCTAAGGGTAACTAAAAGCTAGGGGTAATAACCACTAGGCTATAAAACCTTTAGGCTATCTAAAAAGCTAATAAAAATCCTAATTAAAAGGAAATTAAGAAAACTAAAGAAAATATAGAGAAATTTAAGAAAAGTAAGAATAAGAAAGGGAATAAAAGACTAGAGAAAAAGGCTAGATATTTAAAAAAGATATTAAAAAACATAGAGCTTTAATTATTTAAGCAGTTTTACCTCGTGCTTAGGAGAGGATAGTAATAGTATAATATCTTAATAATCTAATAGATAAAGATAATAATTAATAAGGAAATACTAAAATAGTTAAGAATAATAGTATTAAATAGCTTAAGACTATTAATCTAACTAAGGGGGATAATCTCTTTACCTTAGTATAACTAATATAATTTACTATTTTACTTATACTAAACTAGATTAGCTAGCTTATAACTCTAAGCTTAAGAGAGTTAACCCTAAGCTTTAGAGAGGGATTATTACCTTCTAGTAAATTTACCTTAAGTAATATACTAGTCTAGAGGATTTAGAAAAAGAATATAAATTAATTAATAGTAAAAGTAATTTCTATAGCACTTAAATTAGTATTTTCTTAAGTTTAGAAGTAAGAGTACTCTTATATATATACTATAGTCACCTAGTAAAGTAACTTATTAGATAGTAAGTTTACAAAGGTATTAAAGGACTATAAGTCTTTTTATAAAAGCTATAGTATTACTTAGATATTAAAAGTAATAAGCTAAGTAAAGGAAAATCTAAAGAATATAGTACTTTAAAATAAGCTTAAAAATAAGAATAAAGTAACTTTTATAACTATAGACTTTAGCTATTATTTATAAAGGTAAAGAAAGAGATTATAAAGTTAAAGAGAGAGGTTAAAAAAGTAAGGTTATAAAGGTAAAAAAGAAAGAGATTAAATATTTATGGTAAAATTAGCTTAAGTATAAGAATTACTAGTATTTTTACCTATATAAAATTTATATTACTTATAGTTTTATTTCCCTAACCTTATAGTCAGAGTATTGCACTACAATGTGTATTATATTGTATTGTTTGTATTGTATTGTATTAAATACAATACAAAATACAATATAATATAAATAAAATACAATACAAAATAATTTATATTAAATACAATATAATATAAAGACCTTTATAGTAACTACACTAACTACAAACAATACAAATGTATTATTAGGTAAAAAAAGTAAGACTTTTTATTAATCAAGGTTATTATTAGGATTAAAAGATAATTAGTTAATAGAACCCTTTATTATTAGCTATTTTATCTAATTAGTTATATAATTTATAATATTATACTATTATAAGGATTTTACTTTAACTAAGGTTATATATAATATTATAACTTTTTAATAATACTATTATACTTAATACTTTATTTTACTAATATAACTTTAAGAAAAACCTTTTTATGATTTAATTTACTATTACTATTGTGGCTTCCTCCGGACCCTCAGACAATAGTTAGTCTAGCCGTGGCCAAAGTGTAGGTCTACTAAAGGGATGCACGTGATGCGATTAGCTATATTATAAGTAACCTTACACCGCTTGTAGTGGCTTTGCACTATTACCTTACTTTTCCCCCTTTTTACTTACTTTCTCTCCTAGCTAGATTTCTCTCTTTCTCTCTTTTCTTAGCTATTATTATTAACTTTATTACTATTATTAAATTTAACCTTTTACACTAGTGTAATATTCCTTAGTATAACTAATACTAATTAGTAGTTAATTATAACTATAGATAAGCTAGGTATTATAAGAAAAGATATTTCTATAAATAACGTAGCCCCTTACCTCTTAAGCTAACTTATATAGGCTATTTAGATAAAGAGGTATAACTATAAAGTGTGCTAAAGGAAAATAGACTAGAATCCTAGTTATAGGCTTATTAGACTTCTAAGGGATTAATCTATTAACTCTTAGGCCTTTAGGATATTTAGTTAATTATTAATCTTATTATCTATTATAAGAAAACTAACTAAATAACTAAAGCTATTGCCACAAGGCATTTTATTTAAACCTAATGTTAAAAACAACCCTTAGCTAAGCTAGCTAACCTATATAACCTCCCTTTACACCCTCTTTTACAACCTCTCTTTACCTATATATTACGTAATATTACTATCTTTGCTCCCTAATAGTCCTAAATACCCTCCCCTAATAATAAGATACCCTAAGGGTTAGAAGAGGTTAAAAGACTATTAAGGGATAAGCTACTATAGTAACTATTAAAGGATAAGCTACTATAATAACTATAGCCCTTTACTCTAGTACTTATAAAGGAATAGGAAGAGCTTATATAACTAGACCCTTAGACTACTATATAGCATAAACTTAATAATTAGATTATAAGGTTTATTTACACTAGTAAGTATTAAGGTTAGTAAGGTAAAGACCTTTAGGAATACTTTAAAGAGGACTTTAAAGGTTAGTTAAGGGATACCTTTAAATAAGCCTTTAATAAGATTATATAGGAGCTTTAAATCTCCCTATAAGAAGGTAGTGTGTACATTGCCTAAGGTTAAGGTTAAGGTCTTTTAGTTACTACTGCCTTATAGTAAGTAATTTAAGAAGAAAGAAGATTACTATAGCCTAGGACTAAAGACCCTAAGGACTAAGCTAAAGCGTTAATTAAAGAGATTACAACTAAAGCGTTAGTTAGAAAGATTATAACTAACGTTGTAATTAGAGAGATTATAGCTAATACTTTAACTAAAACGTTAATTAAAGAGATTATTACTAAGGGGATGCTAATTAAAGCATTCTTCGCAGAGAAAGAGGTCTAATAAGCCACTAAACATAAAGATCATTAAGACCTTAAAGATTAATAATAATAAGCCTTTATACGCAAAGATTATTAAGACCTTAAAGACCTAATACTTATAAATCTGATGCCCTCACATGTAATGTTAAATAACGCTTTAAGATAAAAAGCTACAAGGGGAATAACACATTACAAGTAACTATATTACGTATAAATATAGGCTTGTTCCTACATATTATAGTTAATTCAGACTATTAGCATTAAGGAGACATAAGACCCTTAAGCTCTTTATCTATAAGACCCTTAAGACCTTAAGACCCTTATTAAGGCATAAAACCCTTAAGACCTTTATTAACTTAAATAAAGCTATAATTTAGGTTAAAGGCTAGGTAATAAGACTAACTAACCGGAAGAACTAATAACTAAGCTAATAAGAGGCTTACATCTGTTATTAGTATTTACTTATGTTTATTTTAATTTTTATCGCGTTTTTAAGCTCCTTTAAACCTGTAAATTAATTTAACCTATGAGGTTAGATTTAACCTATAAGGTTAGGCGGAAGGGAGGATTAATTAGACTAGATTAAAGCAACTAGGTTAATTAGAATAACTAAGGCTATAATAGCTAATTAAAGCTATGGATTCCTAGGAAGGGATTTACTTATGTATACTTTCCTTTAATTTAATTTTTATTACGTTTTTAGGCTCCTTTAGCCATAAAGAAAAGAGAGACTATAAGTGTGGCTTTCTCTAGACCCTTAGATAATAGTTAGTTTAGCTATAGCTAAAGTGTAAGTTTACTAAAGGGATACATATAATGTAATTAGCTATATCGCAAGTAACCTTACACTACTTATAGTGGCTTTGCATTACTGCCTTACTTTTCCCCCTTTTTGCTTACTTTCTCTCCTAGCTAGATTTCTCTTCTTCTCCCTCTTCTTAGCTATTATTATTAGCTTCATTACTATCGTTAAATTTAACCCTTTGCACTAGTGTAACGTTCCTTAGTGTAACTAACAACTATAAATTATTTTATATTTTTATAAATTATTACTATTACTTTTAATAAAAAGAATTTAAACTAAAGTAATTATATAAGATAAACTCCTACTAGACTTAATAGGAATAGCTTATAATAGCTTATATTACTAATATTACTAATATTACTAATATTACTTATATTACTTATAATATTATTAGTGCTAAAGTTTAATTAAAAACAAATAACTAATAAAGAAATAAAATATAAATATTAGTAAGTATAAGTTAATTACTATAGAAAAAGCTAGACTTTTTAGTTATATAATATTTTTAGGTTTTTTAAAACATTAATAAAATAAAACTCTTTTCTCTTTTATATTTTTTAATTTTATAGTAAATTAGTAATGCTAATTATAGTAATACTAGTTATAGTAATTATAATATATTATTAAAAAGTAAGCCTTAGTATTATATCTTAAAATAAGTTAAACTAATTATAATTTATAAGTAAGGTTATTAAAGTTATTATAGTTACTATAATAATTAAAGTATATTAAATAAAAGTAAGTCTTAGTATTATTCCTAAAAGTAAGTTTAACTAGTTAAAATTAAATTTATAAGAGTTATTAAAGCTCTTATAATAATTATAGTATATTAAATAAAAGTGGGACCTAGTCCTATTTTTAAGAATAGGTTAAACATATTTTTTATTGTATAATTAAGCTATATAGGCTAATTAAAATAATACTATCAAGAATATATCAATATATTATAAATATTTGTCTATTATATTCTTTCTTTATATATTATAGTAATAATATATATAAAGTTACTATATATAACTTCTTAAAGCTTTAGAATTATAAAGCTAAAAGTAATATTTAATTAGTTTAAATCTTAAATAAATAGTTTAAGCTTTTTTTAAGTTCTTATTATATTAAGAATAGTATTTAAGTACTAAGTATATATTTTATTAACTTCTAATTATCTATCTAGATTTCTTAATTAATCTTATTCTATTAGTTTAGGGTATTTTTTATTTAAAATAATAATAATAATATATAAAAATATAAAATAATTAATAGTAATAATATTAGTATCTATTAGGATACCATTGACCTACGCGTAGGGTTTTCGAGGGTAAACCAAATTATATGTAATTATTATATATTCTAGTTTACTAAAAGAAGTGAAATAAGAGATTAAATAAAAGCATATAGGGTACGCTATTTATAATAGGAAAAGAGGCCTTAATTAGAGTTATATGCAAAGAGGCCACATATGCTAATTCTAACTGTGACGTGGTTAACCTAGATATGTGAGTCTATAATATAATATACCTAGCTAATTAGAGGCGCCTATAACCTATTAATATTATACTTATTCTAATACTAGAAACTCTGTCTTTTTAATATAACCATTAATAGATAATATTAATAGGTAAATTAAAGAGAATGTAAAAGAAATAGCTAAGATTAAATAATCGCGTATAATATTATATAAAAAAATAAGAAGAATGCTATAAAAACCCTAGATTTATTCTATAGTCCTACTAAGAGAGAATAGGTTAGGATGTTAGATCTATAACTGCTATTAGTTAATAATATATAGGAAAAAAAACTAGTTAATCTAACCTCTTCCTAATTTACAAATTAGAAAGAGCACTAATCCCTTAAATTAGTTAAATACGCGGATTAAAATGTAAGTAAGGTTAAGAGCTTTAACTAGCTTAAACCCTATATAACTAGCCTAAAAGCTATAGTTATATAACCTATCCTTCTATCCTAATAGTTACTAAATTACTTATAATAAATCTCTTAAATACCCTATTTAGTAATGCCTTTATAAATACATTAGTAAAGTTATTATCCCTATTAATCTATTTAATCTTGTAAATCTTATGTTACTTATATAATTAATAAAGGGCTATAATATTAATTATAAGGTATTTCTCTTTTATAGTACTAAGTTTAATAAGATATTTATATAGGGAGTATAAATTAGTATATATAATAATAGGGATTATAAGTAAGTTTAATTAATAAGTAATTAATCTAAGTATTATTATAATTATATAAGCTATATTAGCACTAGTAACTATACTATAAATCTTAGAAGTAAGTATACTTCTTATAACTCTCTTACTCTTTATAAAGCTATAGTGTATAATATTACCTTAGATTATAAAGGTACTTTCCTTATAGACTGTAGTAGCTAGGATAAGTATATAGCTTAGCTAGGAAGTAAGATTTTAGTTATTAGTAAAAGATTTATTTATAAATATAAAAAGCTTTACCTTTTTAAGATTAAATAGTATAAATCTTAATTCTTAATTAGGATAATTAATTTATTACTAAACTTATTAGTTAAGGTTCTTTATATCTTTAGGCATTAGCTCCTAGTGCTATATAGTAATAAAAAGGTTTAAATAATCTTTAAGCTAATAGATTAAGGTAATATATATACCTCTAGCTTATTATTTTATATATGATTATTTTAAATTAGTTAGTAAGATTAATTAAAGCTTTTTACTCTAGCCTTTTTATTATAGTATAATTATATTATTTTTAAGAGTAATAATACTACTATTAAAGGTTAGTAAGTTCCTTATAAAAAGGATTTACTTTAGTTTAGTAATAAAAGAAGTAGTAATTAATTAATCTTTCTCTTATTAAAAGAACTTATAGTTAAATAGTCTAATTATATTATTAGTTTATATCCTTATATATATAAAGGTTAGGTTTTCCTTTATTATTATAAGTAAGTATAAGTTAAATATAAAGGTTATTATCTAGAGCATTTCTCTATAGTAATAATAATATATTACTTACTAATATATACTAGCTTTTATAATACTATATAGAGGCTTAATAACTTATATTCTTATATCTCTAGGCTATAAGTAATAAATCTAAATAGGGATCTAGGCTAAAATAATATAGTTAAGGAGTACTTATACCTATATATAGGCCTATATAATATTATAAAGCTAGAGAATAAGGCCTAGTAATAATAACATAAGTATTATTATAAGGATTAATCATTAGCTAGCTTATTAGATTATTAAGGCTTATATAAGAATTACTAGCTTTTCCTTATTACAATAACCTTAGATTATAAGCCTTAACTTCTTATATAAATCTATTATTTTACCCTTTACCTTATTAATAATATAGGAATTAAAGATTTAAACTTTACTATACTCTTTTCTATTATATTTGATAAATTTAAATATACCTTATTTAATTAAAGTATTCATCTTAGCCTTAGTAAATGGTTTAAAGGGCTTACTAGGGGTCTTAATAATTCCTTTCTTATATAATTAGATTATAAGCTTAAGATTAAAGCTTTCTATGGCTTTCTCCAGACTTTCAGACAATAGTTAGTCTAGCCGTGGCCAAAGTGTGGGTCCACCAAAGGGATGCATGCAATATAATTAGCTATATTATAGGTAACCTTACACCACTTATAGTGGCTTTATATTATTACCTTACTTTTCCCCTTTTTTACTTACCTTCTCTCCTAGCTAGATTTCTCTCCTTCTCTCTTTTCTTAGCTATTATTATTAACTTTATTACTATTATTAAATTTAACCCTTTTACACTAGTGTAATATTCCTTAGTGTAACTAATACTAATTAGTAGTTAACTATAACTATAAATAAGCTAGGTATTATAAGAAAAGATATTTCTATAAATAATATAGCCCCTTATCTCTTAAGCTAATATTATATAGGCTATTTAAGTAAAGAGATATAACTATAAAGTATACTAAAGGAAAATAAACTAAAATCCTAGTTATAGGCTTATTAGACTTCTAAGGGATTAATCTATTAACTCTTAGGCCTTTAGGATATTTAGTTAATTATTAATCTTATTATCTATTATAAGAAAACTAACTAAATAACTAAATCTATTACTATAAGGTATTTTATTTAAACCTAATATTAAAAATAACCCTTAGCTAAGCTAGCTAACCTATATAACCTCTCTTTATACTCTCTTTATAGCCTCTTTTCTCTTTTCTTTATAGCTTTTTATACCTTAGTGCTTTAGGCATTAAGTTACTTCTACGTCTATGCTATCTTTATAGCTTATTTTGCAGTTGGATTAGTCCACTCTTTTGAATTTAACAGTTATAATTAGCTATTTTTTTTTACTATTATAAAGTTATATATAAATTACACTAAAACCTTTAATACCCTTAAAAATGCATTAATTATATAAGTAAAGTGATAGTAAATAACCTACCCCTTTATTAATTAACACCCTTATAAGATATAATTAAATTAATTAATTATACCTTATTTAAAAAAATAATATCTCTTTTTATATAAGTAGGATTTAAATATATAACCTTTATAGTATTAATTAATAAATTATAAGTATAGTATTTATAGTACTATTAACATAAATTAATATATATTAAGATTTAGAAATTACTTTAAAAAGTTAACTCTTTCTAGGTAATTCTTAGTAAATAGTAAGCTAAAATAAAATATTCCTTATAGAATTACCTTAGGTACTTAAAACTAATAATCTAAAACTATTACTATTTAAGTAAAGTAAGTATAGTAAATTCTTAGTAAAGTATTACTCTTTAACTAAGCTAATTTAAAATATAACTAAGGTATTTAAAAATACCTTTTACTCTTAACTTTATATCTTTATATATTAGTAGCTATATAGTAATTTAATTAAGAGAGAGCTATTACTATAACTCTTACTAGACTAAATTAATAATAATTAGTATTAAGTAATTAAAGTAATAAAAGTATATAAATTTTAATATATAACCCTATTATTATAATATAAGTTATATAATAGCTAATAATACTATTAACACTATAACTACTAGAGTAATACTAGCTATATTAGCACTAGAGAAATATAATAATATAATAAAGAATTAGTTTTCTTAACTTATAGTTATTTTATCTCTTAAAGAGGCTAAGAATTATAAAGAATAAGAGATCTTAGTTAAGATATAAGTCTAAATTATATAATTAATAAAGTATCTTACTAAGGAAATCCTATATTTAACTAAGTGTCAGAACCTGAAGGTGTGCAAGTAAGCCATTGAACCAAAAGATTCACCAATGCTAGCTCTCTCGCTCGCATTGCACCTTATAATTAATTATTAAGCACGCGCACCTGACAATTATCCCTTCCCCCGTAAGGCTCGCCCCGAGCTAAGGGCCCCACACAGGCCAGCGGCTATTAGCAACGCAACCTTAGCTTAGATTAGGCCTAGTTATCCGTGGCCTCTAGATAATTAACCAATTGTGAACCCCTAAGGCCTAGTACGCACAGCAACTAGGCCCATATATCACCTAGTGCACGTGACCTTATACAGGTATGCGCTTGTACTTGCCCTGTGAGCCTAACGTAAGCGCCTAGCCTAGCAATTCAAACCTACGAGGATTTGAACCTAGGACTAGCACACTAGAAGACCCGTGAGAGCTAGCATTAATGTTAGAACCTGAAGGTGTGCAGGTAAGCTATTGAACCAAAAGATTCACCAATGCTAGCTCTCTCGCTCGCATTGCACCTTACAATTGATTATTAAGCACGTGCACCTGACACTAAGACTAATAAGTATTATACTATTCTTATATCTATAATTTAGTAAAGCCTTTCTTTATAGGTTTAGAAAAACCTAACTTATATAAGCTAGACTAAGACTATACTAGCTACTAAAATAATAGAGTTAATTAGGAGTAATTATAGCTTTAAAGCTAACTTAGTAATTATTAAACTACTTTATAAATTCTTAAAGTCTAAGAGATTAAACTTCTTAACTATATAAACCTAGCTTAATTACTACTAAAATCTATAGAATTAAATTAATAAGATCTAGGAAATCCTAGATATTATATAGATATTATAAATAATTAAGGTAGTAAAGGACTTTATACTTAAAGTTTATAGCTCTTAGAAAATAAAGGGGGTTTTTAAGGCACTTTTAATAAAAGAGAATATACTTATATACTTAATATATAAAGCAAATAAACCTTAGAAAGACTAGAAAATAAACTATAATATATAAGCTAAAGTAATAAATAATAATTAAAAGGCTAAGGGTAAAGGTAATTAATTAAAAAAGAATAATACCTTAGAGAAAATAAAATTAGACTATAAATATCTAATTTCCCTAGGGAGAACTATTTATATAAAGGATAGTTACTAGAAGCTTTATCCTAAGCTTACTCCTAAATAAAGGAAAACACTAAAGAATATAGTAATTATTACTTCCCTAGATATTATTACTACTAGAAGTAATCTTTTACTAATAGTAATAAGTCTTAAGATAATATCTTTATATTTAAATATTAAAGATTATCTAGTTAAGAATAATTATATCCTTAATTCTAGATATAATATATATATATTTAATAATATAAAGTAATTTACTTATTTAAAGACTAATATTAATATAAACCTAATAAAGTTAAGTAATAGTTAGTATCTTTATATAACTATAGTTAGAATAATATGCCTTCTAGTTAGTAATAGCTTCTTAAAGCTATTAAATATATAGTATATACCTTAAGTAAAGGTTAATATAATCTCTTCTAGGCTCCTTAAATAAGGAGAACTTATAATAAATAGTTATATAGATTAATTAATCTTAATTATAACTAGACTACTATTTAGTTAATATTAATAGAAATCTAATATTTTAATATTAGTACTTTAGGATAAAAAACCTTATTTTAACTTTATTACTTTATTAAGTAACTTAATTACTAAGTAAGTTAAATTTAGATTACTATATAAATAACTTAGCTATATAAGTAAAATTATATTATTAAGGCTTATAAGGAGGCTAAAATCTTAATTAACCCTTAATTACTAGTAAATTTTTAGTACCTAGCTTATTTACTAGTAAAAGCTTCTTAGTAAATTAATTAAAATAATTAAAATAATACTATATATTTCCTTTTATATATCTTCTAGGACTTTATTAAATATAAGCTAGAAGGTTTTAGTAGTAAAAACTATATATTATATTATATTAATATTTATATATATTTTTACTAGGTAATTCTAACTATTAATAAAGTAAATATAGTTAAAGCTATTATAGCTTAAAAGATTACTATAGAGAATATAAAAGAAGGTTATATAGTTAAATATTTTTATATAAATAATACTACTAAATTCCTTAGAGAGAAGCTTAAGACTTATTATTAGAAAAAAGGTATTATTCTTTATATAAGTACTCCTTATATTCTTACTTATTAAGGTATAGTTAAATATATAGTATATACTATTATAGAAGTAATATAATTAATAATAATTAAGTTATAACTTCCTAAGCTACTATAACCTTTTATAATAAGGTATATAGCTAAGATTATAAATTTACTTTTAATAAGTAAAAATAAGAAAAATAATTCCCCTTAGAAAACTCTCTTTAAGATATTAGGTCTTTAGAATAATACCTTAATTCATTACTTATAAATATAAGAATACCTTATATATATATAGATTCTAGATAAATATTATATAAAGGCATAAAAGATAGCTCTAAGGGCTAAACTTAGTAAGCTTATTAGTATAAAGGGACTTAAGTATTACCTTTATAAGATCTAGCTCCTTAATAAATAAAGGCTAGTCTAAGTAAGAGATATTTACTTTAATAAGAGTAATATACTAGCTTAGATTAATAAGGATAAAGATCTATATATTATAAAGCTTATTAATCCTTTCTTTAAGGAAGAAAGCTATTAAATTATTAATATTTTAATTGATTAAGTAATTATAAAGACTATTTACTTTATAGATAAAATATAGGGTAAGGGATTTAATAAGAAAGATCTTACTTAACTAAATATTAAGGTTATAAATAATAATAACATATATTCTTTACGCTAGATAGCTAATTAAGTAGCTAGTCCTAGTACTCTAACCGCTTAGTTAAGGGGGAAAACCCTAAACTAGGAAGAAAAACTCTCTTATATCTATAAATAAGCTAGCGCTAACTCTCTTATAGGTTTGCGCTACGTTAGGTATAGCTAACTATAGGTATTTAGTGCTAGCTTATACTAGCCTTATCCTATAGAAAATAAAAGAAAAAGAAAAAAGAGTATAATAGTAATCCTAACTAACTCCCTTTAATACTAATCTAGCCTTATTCTAGCCTTACTTTATACCTCTTACTTTATTTTATAGTATAGTAAATTCTAATTTATAGTAGTAATTTACTTTTTATTTACTTTACTTTTAACTTCTCTAGTGCCTTACTTTTTAGCTAACTCTAGCCTAGTACTAGACTAAATACCTTATAAAGTCTAAGTATATAGTTTTATTTACTTATAGTAAGGGGTAGGTAATTTAGGCTTAGTATCTAGGTAGTTTTACTTCTAGATTACTTATATACTATTTATATATTTATTTATCTTATACTTTATTTTCTAGGTAATATTATAATTTATTCCCCCCCTCTCTCTCTTAAGTATAAAAGAGAGCTCTTTCTCTTATAAGGTTCTAACCTTTTTTCTCTTCTTATATTAAACTTCCTATAGGTTTTTATTCTCCTTACCCTTTCTTAAAGCTATTTAAGGCTTTTCTAGCCTAGTGCTAGTTTAATTACTAATATTTTATATAGAAATTTATAATAAAATATTACTAAATACTATAAGTATTTTATTATTAGTGCTATTTTAGTTTTAATTTACCTAGGAAATTATAACCTTAGAGAGGTATTTAAGGAAATCCCTTATAGTAAAGTAATTAAAGTAAGCTAAGTCTAAAGATCTTAAAGTAAGTTATTTCTGCCCCTATTTCGCGCCTATTCCAGGTCTAATTTAGGGTAGCTAGGTGGAACTCGAGCATAATAATAACATAAGTAATAATATAATAAAAGTAATATTAATACTATAATTATTATTACTATAATAGTTCTTACTCTCTTTTTTTATAAATCTAAAGAAAAGAAAAACTATATAAGACCTAAGGTAAAGCATATATAGTAATACTATTATTTTATAGTAAATAAGGGAATCTTCCTATAAAAAGAAAGCCTTTAAGGTCTTTAAGGAAGAAAAAGCTAAAGATAATAATAATAATACTAATTAATAATAATAATATAAGTCTTTAAAGCTAAGAAAAACCTAAAGAGTAAGTCTATAATAAGATTACCTTAATATTATATTAGATAAGAAAAAGGCTTTCCCTATAAAGAGGTTAAATATAATAATTAAATATTATAAGGATAATATTTATAATAAGGATAAAGAGACTTATAAGTTATATAGTTTCTTAATACTTAAAGTAATAAATCTAGCTAATATAAATATCTAGATTTTAGATAATTAGTTTAAGGTAAGGAATATAAATAATTACTATTTCTTTTAAAGGCTTATAAAGCTAAAGAAACTAAAGAAAATTAAAGAGAAATAATACTAAACTCTTATAATACCTTTAGAGAATATAAAAATCTTTAATAAGTACTAGGTTTATACTATAAAATACCTAATTAATAAGCCTTTGTATATAAAAGCTTATTAAGTTATATAAGGTAACTAAAATATAAAGGTATTTAAAAAGAAAAATCTTTATATAGCTATTATATATCTAGTCTTATTATATATTTTCTATATTATTATTACTATTCTTAACTATAAATAAAAATAATATAATACTATAAATACTTTCCTAAATACTATAATATAGATTAAAGTATATATAAGGTAACTTTATAAATATAGAAATAAAATAAAATATATTTATAAGCTTAATAAAGCTTTTTATAGTTTTCTAATATTTTCCCTTTAGTAGCTTAATAATATCTTAAAAGAACTTAAGAAGTAAGGCTTTATTTATTTAAAGTAAGAGCTTTATATTTTTTATTAAGAAAGTGTCTTTCTTTTTCTTTATATTAATAATATAATTATTATAGTAAAGGATAAAGTAATAGTTAAAACTATTATAACTAAGCTTTAAAAGTAATATAAATTAAAGCACTTAAGTAACCTTAAGCTATTTCTTAGTATTAAGTTTATTTATAATAGGTATAACTAAATAATACTAATATATTAGAATCTTTATATATTAGTATTATAAAGAAATTTAAGATTAGTAAGGTTAGCTTATCTTTAGTCCCTTAGCTTATAAAAGTAAAGATTTCTATAAATTAAAAAAGCCTTCTAATAGTTTATAATTTATTAGACTAGGTATAAAAAACTAGTAGCTTTAACTAGCTTATAATTTATATAAGACTAGATATTATATTTATATTAAATTATTTTTATAGTATAAATTATAAACTAAAAGAGATTTATAAAAAGCTTATAAAGTACCTTTAAAGGTATCTTACTAAATTATAAAATCTAGGGATTATACTAGGTAATAAGGTACTTAATAATTAATTAATTAATTTAAAAGATATCCTTTAAGTAAAGGGATATAGTAATACCTCTCTTACTAATAATTAAAATATAAGAAGATTAATAGTAAGTTATATTATTATACTTATAAGAGATATAATTCTTTAGGAATTAAAGAAATAATTACTAGTTATACTTAGCTTTATAAAGGCTAAATTTATTAATTTAACTTTAATAAGCTTATTAATACTTTAAGTAATAAATTTACTTAAAGACTTTAAAATCCCTTAATAATAACTATTACTTATATTTATAAATAGCTAAAATATAAAGGTAAATATCCTTAATAGAAAATATAAAGGTTATACTTATTATATTAATATAGGATATAAATAGGTAATTAAAAAGACCTTTTAAAGTTATTTTTATCTAGAATAGATTAAAACTAATTAAATAATTCTAAATAGGATAATAAAGAGTCTAAAATAAATTAAATATAGTAATTTCTTATATTTTCTTTATATAATAAAGGTATAAGACTTTATACTAAATAAAAACACTTTAGTAAAATAAGTATCTTAGTAAATAAGTAATATCTTTAGCCTTATTTTAAGCTAGATATTTTACTATAGGTAATATTAGTTATAGTAGCCTTATATCTTAGGTATTACTATTATAATATCTTCTCTCTTTAAGGCCTTATTATAAGACCTTAGCACTTAGGGTAAAGACTCTCTTTTACCCTTATTATATAGCCTTATTATGCCACGTGTGAATAGCTCTAGATAGCTAAATCATTATCATCACTTCCCACACCGTCTCACAGATCACACCCTTAGACGACAGTGACGTAGCCACGTTAGCAAAAGTCCCTGCTTACGAGAGCTTTCGTAAGCTACTATTGCACAACAAGTGGTTTAGGCACGCGACACAGCTAGGGTAGCGTTGATGCCCGAGACAAACAAACAAACAACTTCTTGAAGCAGTAGCCGTTCCCAGAATGCCTCTGCTACCTGCTGAAATCTCAATCGCCCGATGGATGCTGGGGCCGCTTCCCATCCTTAGCTCTTAGATACATGTAGATGATGTAGTGACCGCTTCAGCCAGTTGTCAATCCACGTATCTCAGACCATTGTACTTTGGCGCTCAACTTGACTAATTTTCCCCTACAACGTCCTGCTGCCGTTTTCTTGCCGTGAACACAACGCCGAGGCTTGGGGCCGAGAAGGTAAATCTGTCCCTGAGCCCAGATAAAAAGCTAGGTGCAGCGCCATCTTGTGAAAAGTCCACGTCGAACTGGCGCAGTATCGTGCTTGCGACGAGACGAACCTCCATCAAGCCCAGTTGCTTGCCCACGCAGGCGTATTTCCCTTGAGATCTAGTCAGGGGGGTCTGCGGGGGAAAGTACCATGAAAGGGCTACAAACTCACCAATTCCAAACGGCACATACACCGAGATATCCTTTATCAGTTCCGGCTTTGCCGTCCACCGTTCTGGGATGAAGCTGTCCGGCAGGGCGAAAAATCTCTCATCTAGCAGCAGCTCATTAGCCCTTCCAAGCCATGATTCAACGTGCTGCCTCTGCCCCAGGAGGGCCATGCCGGACCATTACCTCTGTATTGAGCATAAGAAGGGATTGTGACAATGGTGTCGCCTGGGATAAACCTCTCTCCAATGAAAATGCCCTCTGATGGCGTCATACGCTGCAGGCCCGAGGGTACCGGAGGAAAGAGTCGAAGCGTCTCGTTAATACAGGCTTGGAGGTATGTCATCTTGGACAGCTTGGACACATCTAGCTGAGCGGGTTTTGGGAAAACAATGTCGATTTCCTCTTGAAGTTTGACACACGCAGGCTTGTCTGTTGCCAATAGGAAAAAAAGACATGACAGAGTTGTGGCCGTGGTGTCACTGCAATTTGGGTCAACCTTGTTTAGATTCGTTATGGGGAGAAAAAAAAAAAAAAAATTCGTCTTACCTGCCAGCAACTGCAATGAGTTGCATATCTGCTTGTAGATTGAGCCGATCTTGACGACTTGGTTTTTCGAGGCTCCTAAAATCAGACAAGAGCCAAGAAAAAACATCGGGAACATTGGGATTGCTCTAAGCGTCTGTGTTTTAGCTTAACATCCAGATAAGTAGGGCAGCAAGTTTTACTTTGTCTGACCTTTTCTCGATGTTGGACTTTCTTGACGAGCCAATCCTGAAACTCCATGCCCTCGCGATTCAGGACAGGCAATGCCCTGAATAGAGGAAACGTCCATATCAAGTGACTGAAGTAACCAACTGCCACCATGTGCTTGTGAATCAGCTTCATGAAGCCATGCTCCTGCCCGCTGCTAAGCATGTCGAAATTCTCTCCAAAGGCTAGATCCCCCATAACGTCAAAGCTGTAGAAGTTGAACCATTTGGACACGTCGAAGGGCATGCCTTGCGTTTCCTCAATTCGCTGGAGTAATAGACCGGCGTTTTTCTTCACACGGGGCTCGTAGTCTCGAAGGGCTTATCCGCTTTGGTCAGCGCCGAGATGAAAGAGTACACCAGTGTGGGCTGGAAAAAGTCTCACCCTTGGTGCTGAACGCCTTCTCCCATGTCTTTCGCCGTCGAGAGTGGTCATCCTTGTTTCGCGTCATGTGGACAGAGATGGCGGGTTGCTCGATATTGTACCATGGGCCCTTGGCACAAGCGGAACTGTTCGAGTGTATCGCGGAGACGGCCTCTGCGTCGATTATGGAGATCTCCGAGGGGCCTTTGACAGGTCAGCACTGACTTCATAAGCTTCTCCAAGCTTATCATCATGAGGAGAACATGTACTTGCCGACCCGTACAACATCCCCATAAGTGTGATGTAAGCGTTGGATTTCTCGGTAAAGTTGCAAGTTCTTGGCGGAAAGCCGAGTAATGTACAAGTTGGAGAGCCGCGCAGCGAATGGCCCGGGGAATCGGTTCAAGCGGTGAAAGCTTGCCCTGTAAACGGTGATACTAGCAAAGAGCCCGAGGACCATTGAGCCCACCAGGCCCAAGGAGAAAACAAAGGGATTCCAAGAGAGACGGAAAGGTAAAAAGTGCGAGAGTACTTCCAGGCCAATGGCCAAGCTAACGAACAATGCGAAAAACAAACGAATTATCTTCATCGTGTGCAGATCCCACTCTCTCTTGTTGAACAAAAAAACGTGAAGGAACACGCCAATGATAAAAGCCATCCCCATGGATGGCGACGCGGATATTGCCCATACTTTGGCCATGGTGGAAGTTGATGGGTATAGCAATGATGAGCTCGGCTCTAGTTTACTTGTCCTTGCAGGATTTTATACCATAGAGACACGGCGAAGGAGTTGGGGGATGGATAGGCATAGCAGTCCATAGAACGGGAGGAGCAACTTACTAGACCTTGTCAATACTCAGATGAACCATCTTTCTTTATAGGAGCGTTCATGCAGCATCCCCTCTAGGCCTTAGCGTAAGGAGCATCCCATGGGGGCTAAGGAAGCGGCTTAGACATCCGTTACCAGGCATCCATAGTAATCTGTATAGTAAGAGAGTACAATATTTTAATTCTGTCTAGCATTGAAATTTGAAGCTATTCACTTAGCTACGACGAGAGTTTAAATTGTGAGGCATCTTGTGATGTACCTTTTTGCTATAGCAGCGGCGGCGGCGGTTTAGTCGCAACGTTATTAGCGTTGTCTTGAGCGTTGTATTACAGCATCTGCTACCACACTGTAGTCTTGTCTTAGCGGTGTCTTTCAATGCGTGCAAAAGATTTATAAAAATCAATATATCTAATCTTAGATATTATGTATAGACACAAGATTTTTATTTTTAGATAGACAATAAAAAACCTTCAATGTAATTATACATAAAACTAGGTCTTAAAGTGGGTTGTTTGGCCGTAAATTGGAAAAACTACATGTCACTACATTTTAAAACCAAAAGGATTCCGAATGTATTTTTGCAAATTACGGCCAAACGACCCACTTTTCAATTTATCATTTTTAAGAATTTCACTCTAAAATATTGCGTAATTTATAGGATCAAGTCTATAATTATAAGCAAGATATAACATTAACACTAAGTAATTACAAAAACCTTACATTACGCGATTGCAATGCTATAATCTTTAGCTTATCGCTAATAACTTTAACCCGCGATAAAAGTCTTATTAATGCTTAAGAGCGTTTTATTCCTTACTCGTATAGATTGTTTTAAGCTAAAATTAATAGCCCAATAGTTTTAAAGTTATTACCACAGAGATAAGAGCTGTAAGCGCTGTAGAAGATAGTGGTTAATGACACGTGTTATAATTTACTTGCGACTGTACTGCCTTTTATGCCTAAACATACTTGAATTAGGAGGAGTAAGTTGGTTAATTAGCTAGGGAGTTAACTAATTAACTAACTTGCTTAGTGTCCTACAAATTAATAATGTGAGTTTTTTTTGTTTTAGCAGCTCTTTGCGGGACCTCTCTAATGTGCGACCGTACACAGAGGGGATGCTGCAAAAATGCCCCCTTCCTTATTTACCTAAGCTCGAGTCTCTATACCTTCACCTGTAAGCGCATTTACTTTTTGCGCCAAGAAGGAGAGCGACAAGGAAGTGAATCCAGCAGGGGGTCACATGAGAAAAACAAAGATGCACGTACGATGCTATCCCTGTCCTTCAAATGCCGAATCATAGAACACATCCTGCTTGGCCTCTTGTAAAACGTCATTCTATTATTAGTGATACGAGCGTGAGGCGTAACATTGGGCCACTGACTTTGTGCTGCATATTATTGAACTTTGCGATATCTTGGCAAAGACTTCCTCGCTTAAACTAGAAGCACGGACAGGGGGAGGGAGATACACGGCAAGCACAAAAAACTAACACGTGGTAATGAATTTTCTTATTCATTTCCTTCTGCCGAGGTAAATCAGTTAGCCGAATACGTACATTGAATACTGTAAGCCTGACTCATTTAATATCCTTGCTTGAAAGCCCATGACGGTAATGGGGACTTTGCTGGTCACACAGTAATGACAGCACACGAATGCCAAGACGGTGTGAATGTCATGTGCTAGGTTCTAGCTCCTGTTAGGTAACCTAGTCCTCAAAGTCTAGTATAATACCCAAGATGTTATATTATAGTGGTTTATCCTTGCTTTACAATTCAGTTCGCTAGGCGAGCTCATTCCGTTCTCAGTCAGAGTCCAATAACGCGGTTAGTCAATTTATTTATAACCATTCTGCTACGAGATGCCAACCCTTAAGGCTCAAGATCCAATGCTACAGTCTCAGTTTGCGTCTAGATATCAGACAGAAGTGCTCATTGTTGGAGCAGGATTTGCCGGCATCTATCTGCTTCACAAACTTCGAGGCAGCGGATTCCAATGTCTTGTGCTGGAAGCAACCGACAGCCTTGGAGGGACTTGGAATTGCAACAGATATCCAGGATCAAGGGTGGATACAAACGTACCCCTGTATCAACTCTCGATTCCAGAGGTTTGGGCGGTGAGTAACTCGGTGGACCATGTTCGGAATCGCGCATGACATTGACACGGTTGGGTGACACTGATGTCTGATGACCGAGGACAGACGTGGACATGGACTGAGAGGTTCCCCGATCGCGATGAATTGTCCCGATACTTCGAACACGTCGACAGTGTCCTCAACGTCAAGAAGGATGTCCTGTTCAACTCCAAAGTGGTGTCGGCGCAGTACCTCGTCGACGCGAGCATGTGGACAGTTCGCATCAGCGATGGAACAAGCTTCACGTCGAGGTTCCTCCTGCTGGCCACTGGCTTCGCCTCGAAACCGTACATACCCGAGTGGGCGGCGTCGGACACGTTCCGAGGAACCACCTGCCACTCTGCCTGCTGGCCCAGTTCGGGCGTCGACCTGGTCGGCAAGCGGGTTGCCGTTATAGGCACGGGGGCAACGGGCGTGCAGATGGCCCAAGAAATTTCACGACAGGCCTCTCACCTGTACGTGTTCCAGCGGACGCCAAACCTCTGCCTCCCCATGCGACAGCGGAAATTGGACTATGCCGAGCAAGACGCTGCTCGTGCCGACCTGCCCCGGCTGTTCAAGCACCGTCTCACAACCACGGCAGGCTACGCGGACGAGCCTGCCAAGCGGAGCATATTTTCCGACAGCCCGGAGGAAAGAACGGCCTTCTTCGAGAGGCTCTGGGACGAGGGCGGGTTCAAGTTCTGGACGGCCAACTACCAGGACGTGCTGCTCGACGAGGAGGCCAATCGCATGGCCTACGACTTCTGGGCGGGGCAAACACGTGCTCGGGTCGCTGACGCGCAGAAGAGAGACATGCTTGCGCCCGTTGATCCGCCACACGGCTGGGGATGCAGGCGGCCCTGTCTCGAGAGCGACTACTACGAGCAGCTGTCCAAGCCCCACGTGTCCGTCATCGACGTCAGCAGGGCGCCCATCGTGGCCCTCACCGAGGACGGCCTGAGGACGTCGGACGGAGCCGTCTACGAGGTCGATGTTGTGGGGTTGGCCACTGGCTTCGACGCCCTTACCGGAAGCATGCTGGACATGGGCCTGGCATCCACTAGCGGAGCTCCGCTGGCAGAAAAGTGGTCCAATGGCGTCGCTTCCTACCTGGGGGCCGCCCTTGCCGGCTACCCGAACCTCTTCTACGTATTTGCCGCACACGGCCCCACCGCCTCCAACGGCCCCAGCTGCATCGAGCTCCAGAGTGACTGGATCGTCCATGTCATGGTCAAGATGCGGCGCGACGGCATCGAGTCTCTCGAGCCAACAGTCGAGGCCGAGCGAGACTGGACCAGCCTGCTGCATTCCGTCTACCAGGCGTCGCTCGTGAGCAACACCAGGTCTTGGTATGACGGATCCAACGTTCCAACAAAGAGGATGGAGCCATTGATCTTCTTTGGTGGCTTTCCTCTGTATCGAGAGCTATGCTACAACGCCCTTGATGAGAACTTCAAAGGCTTCAACATCAGATACAGACACGATAAACAGGAAGGGGGGCAGGCAGAGCCCGACGTTCATACTATTACATAGTGCTGCTACACATGTGACATGAATGAGCCAACACGACATGTTTCACCTTTGACTATACGACGTTGATCCAGTGATGAGAGAGATTGGAATTAGCCTAGACGAGGGATGGTCCGTTTACCGTGTTACTACTTACTAAGCGGTTAGCTGCAATTGAAAAAAAAAAAAAAAAAACCACGACGAGGGATAGTCCGTTTACCGTGTGCCTACTTACTAAGCGGTTAGCTGCAATTGCAAACACCAAATATGAAAAAGTGCCGAATAGACAAGTACGCATTAGTGCCCAAACTCTATATATGCGACCTTTATAACCGGTCGCAGCTTGTTCCTACTTCGGACAGATCTGTTGCCTTGCCTTGTTCTAGACTGAGTGATATCCGCGACTATGTAGCTTAGTGCAAGAGGCTTTTACCTGCCATGATCCCTGTTTGAAACTGAAACAAGAACTAGGATGGGTACTCGTGTCACGTACCTTGCTAGGTGGTGCTAGACGTCATGACTCATAACAGACTAGACACTACAATAGACTGAAAATTAGTTCAATTAAACTATGCCCTTTTTTTTAATAGCCTAGCTCCCTTATTATTGTTTCAAATTCTCGTGCTTCTAGAAGTTCTAGTAGTCCTTTAATACATTATTGATATGCTATCTTAATAGCTTTTAAAATAAACTTAGTTTACATTTTTCGCTCTCTTCCTTTAACACATTGAAGTTTTAGTAGATTATTTGTTCTAGCTTTAAATTTTCAAGATATCCTAGTAATATGAAAAAGTGTAATGTTATTCTCCTTATATCAAGCATACTCAAAAACATATACTTTTTTTTTACCTTGAAAAGCTAATATTATTTATATTTTAAATAGTTTATCAAAGTGTCTAGTCATATAGAGTCTATTAACACCGAGTAAGGTGGGGCGTGACACGCGTACTAGTATCCCACCATTGTCATTGACACGAAATCAGTACCTCGAAGAAGCACTAGAACCTCAAGGCTGAACTTGTGCCGAACTTTGCCAAGCAGCTGGTTCCCCTCATTAAGCTCGTGCGGCATGTTTACGTACTCACTACCACCTAGCTACCAAGTCGAACCAACCCTCCCTATCTTGACTAGGATTTCGAGACCACATCTAAACTATGTGGGGTCTTCGCATAGACGGACCTGATCTGATTTGGAAACAGTGTGTGTCTCGGTAATCATAGGTAAAAAAATGCGCGGTTTTCAATTCGCTTAGGCATGCCTAAATTCGACTGTGGAGTCCATAGTGGTGGGTGTGGAATGACAGGGGAGGATTTCCAAGCCAAACAAAAATGTACCTCCAAGACCCGGTCAGGTCCCTTTGAAAGAAAGTCGGCCTGTTTCCGTCCTCGTGGGATTCCCAGCAAGATGCTAAAACACAGGGGTAGCGGGCTTGCACACTAGCGTGTTTTGCCATGTTTCCAATGACGGCCCATCAACGTATATTCAAGCCAGGTGGGGGATGACCTCCAGAGGCTATTCTTCCCTTCTCTTGCCTCGGGACGCGAATCGCCAAACACAGCAAAGTCTTATTATGCACAAAGTGCAAAGTCATTACTCAAAGTAGCTAGGCAGTGGCAGGGATCTCAGTGCCGTCAACCAAGGAAGTCGAGTGCCGTTTTAAAGTTGGTTGTTGTTTTTTTGGAAATGCGCTACAAACCTAATTGCTACATCGCACGGACAACGGTTTCAGTCCCACAATCACGACGAGTTCTCTGTACTCCGTCTTGTGGCTTGATTAATCAGTACGGTTATAAAAAGTCTTATCCGGTTATTTAAAAGGTAAGGCCGAGATGCCAAGCCTAGCCACTTGCCCACTTGGTTGCCAGTCTTTGGGGCTATGTTCTACATGCTGAAACGATGATGCCAACACGAAAGCTCTCCATTGCCATTTTTGGCCCTACCGCTTCTGGAAAGACCAAGCTAGGTGTGACCATTGCCAAAGCATATCTAGGCGAGGTCATTTCTATAGACAGCCTGCAGTGCTATAAGCCGGGAGGTATTGCCACGGCGAAACCTTGTCCGGAGGAGACTCAGGGGGTTCCCCATCATTTGATAGACTACTTGGACGCCGAAGAGGAGCCACAAGACTTTGTCTCGAGAGCCATCGCCACAATAGACGACATCACCACTCGTAACGGACTTCCAGTTCTCGTCGGTGGGTCAACATCCCTCATCATTCCTCTGTTGCAGCAAGTTTTCAGCAGAGAGTACGAGGTTCTCATCATTACCCTGGTGCCCCATCAGTCAAGCTATGGGCGACTCATCGAATCCAGGGGTGGGGAGATGTTGAAGAGGGGCCTGCTGGACGAGCTCGCCGAGCTGAAGCGCCTCGAGAAAGTACTGCTCGACGGCAAAAGCGATTTCAATAAAGGTGTCTGGAAGACCATAGGCTATCAGGAGTTTCTCCCTTATCTTCGAGCCGTCGGGAAGGTGAATGGCGTGTCCAATACCTACGAGGATCTATACGAGGAGGGACGAGCATCAATGAACGCCAGCACTCTTCGTTACGGCCAGTACCAGCTCGAATGGATACGACACACCCTGACGCCCTTCATAGACCGGCACAAGGCGGCCACCATCAGCCTCTGTGTCACCGACCAGGCTGCCTGGGCATCTGACATAGAGAGACCTGCGATGACAATGGCTGGCGAGTTCTACCATGGCTCTCAGGTGAGGAGACTTCCGTCAAGGAATTCTTCGAATAGACGCGTTGTTTGTCTCTTGTCCGGGCCCCTCTTTTACCTAGCCCCCTTTTTTTTTTTGCCTGGGAGCTTATTAGCTAACATGGACACTAGTGGTGGATCGTCTTCTGGCCGCGACGAAAGTCACATCGAGGCAGCCAAATCTCTCGCCGTCGCCCTGCACCGCCACGAAATCGCACTCGTGTACGGTGGAGGAACTACTGGGATCATGGGAGCAGTCGCGAGCACCCTCGTCGCGCTGTCTGGGCCAGGGGCTGTCCACGGAATCGTCCCCGCCGCTCTTGCTAGATACGAAGACGAGCTCGGCGACGGTCGTATCAGCGCAGAATACTCGTCACAGTTTGGCAGGAGAACGATTGTGAGAGACATGCACACACGAAAGCGCCTCATGACGCAGGCGGTCCTCGAAGGAGCTCCGGGAAGTGGATTCGTTGCCTTGAGTGGTGGGTACGGCACCATGGAGGAACTGCTCGAGGTCACGACATGGTACCAACTGGGAATTCATGATCGCCGCGTGAGCGTCTTCAATGTGAATGGATTCTATGACGGACTGCTCAGCTGGATTGGCCAAGTCGCGCGAGACGGCTTTGTTAGACCAAGAGACGCCAACATACTTGGTGTCGCCAACACAGCCGATGAAGTGATTGCTTGTCTTGCGAACCAGCGGCTGGATGCGGAGAAGCCCAGTTTGGAGTGGCTCTGAGTATCTGTCCCACTTCCCGCGCGGGACAATAGACAAAATAGAAATGAGGTTAAAACTGTTAGTCTATTCGTTTTCAAGGTGCGTTTCTTTTCAGCGCCAGAGATGCTGGTTCACTGAGCTGGTCAGCGATATCACCTGTTCAGAAAAAAAAATGCTAGTTACAAACCACGTGCGGAGTAATAACCACCATTTCCCTGTTCTCGAATCGGCGACTTCAGCTCTCTCTGAAACCGTCCTTTGAACCTCCATTTTCGTGCTGTCCTTGCTACAAGTCTCAAACCACCTCTTATGAGCGGTACGCTCTTCCAAGTTGCAACTGGGGCACGAAGACAAGCCCTGACTTGAAGGAGGTGTCGGTGTTCGAGCCCGCTACCTCTCCTCTGAGATCTGAAGGACTGGAAGAGGGTCGAACGGAGATGAGCCATTCTTCTTCAAAGCAGAGAGGGTTGTTTGTTTCTTGGAGGCCTGTCTTCGGACGCCTTGAATGCAGCGGAGGAACTCGAACGTATTGATGCTTGTGAGCCCATCTCTGGCCGTTATGTCAATAGCCTTACTGTGATAGTGTTTGAGCGGTTAGAATACCACTACATCAAGTGGTTGCAAGAGGTGTGTTGGATGGGAAGAGGCAGCCCGATATAATGATCGTCGCAGTATTGAATAGAATCGATAGACTGCTTATTTTAAACACTCCGAATCCAGGTACGTATTTGTACGCTTTTATTTCTCAGTGTCAGATAGTTAACCATCTATATCATCAATCTTTTGTTACCCATCCGACTTGATGTCCCATAGCGAACGAGTCCTTGTCCATGTCGCAGGTTCAGCCAATCGACTGCTTTCCGTATTTCTGGGCAAAAGACATCACAAAATCATTCATGTCTGGGTCGCTCAGTAATGATCGTCGCAGTATTGAATAGAATCATTGGGACGATAAGATGTGGAAAACGTCCGTCCAGGATTACCAACCTCTTTGCGCCAATACAGTTCTTTGCCGAATGCCGCTCAAGGTGCTTAAGCCACTCCAAGCTAATGGACTCATTCGAATACCAGATGATGAGACGCGGATAGCGGTTTGTTTGGGTAGGAAATGGATAAGGTATTTAACAGCAGTAATATAGAGGCACGGTAGCTAGGTGTGAGACGGTGAGGAAAGTGATAATGATGAATTCAGCTATTTCGGCTATCCACGCTTGGCACAATGTGAGATGGAGTGAAAAGTGATAATAATGAATTTAGCTATCTAAGACTTTTTACACGTGTGTCACGACTTTGGTTAGGATAGTAATAAACAGAGGGATAACTAGATTCTCACACATAGCTAGAAAGTTGAAACCTATAGTTAAGTATATAAATGTTTTAGACTCTAACCTTTTACCTTTATATAAGTAGTCTTTACTATATACCTTACCTAACCATTATGTAGCTAGCTTATAGCTAAGTATGTAAGAACAATGGTAGCTAGGCAAGAGGTATAGGGGCTCTAGTATATTGACTAAAGCTTGCTAGGTCTAAGTGTGTTATACGTGTAAGTCACTAGCTTATAGCTAGTGGCTTGCTAGTATTATATAAACCTAGCCCTAGGGCATAGTTTACCTATAAGGTATGCTAGTATACTTATATTATAAGTAAGGCCTCCCCTCCTGAGCACGAGGTAAAACTGCTTAGTATTTTACAGCCTAATACCCTATTCTTTTATCTTCTTCTTATTTACCTTATAAATCTTATTATTTATATTACCTTTACTTTTTAGTATTTTTTTCCCTTATAGTATAAATACTATTAATTATCTCTAGGTTAGATTTATCTTTACTTCCCTTTACTTTTCTTCTCTTTTACTATATTATTTAATATTTTAGATAAGGTAGTATTCTTTTTATTACCCTTAGCTATACTATTATCTAATTAGTTAGGGGTTAATTAGTTAATTAGTAATATAAAACCTACTGTCATGGTCTAGCCCTAAGGGCTAATCGCGGGTGCCTGCGCGACCATGTGGGTTTGACCCCAATTCCATTGCGCCATAGCTAAAAGAATACGCATTGTACAAGTTATCATTTACTTATACAATTGACACCTATATTGCTAAGTCTAGGCAAAGCCTAGATTATCACATAGGCCCTTTCCCTAGGTGACCTTCCTATTGACCCCTTGTAAGCTAGCAATACCACGTATCCCCTAGGGATACTCTCTTCTATTGTCCCTGTAAGCCTAGGAAGAACCCTATTGTGGCTGCCCTATAGTGCACCTTTTTTTTTTTTTTTGTACACGTAGCTAGTTCGAACCTATGACCTTAGGTGACTTGTACAAATGTTATGGTCTAGCCCTAAGGGCTAATCGCGGGTGCCTGCGCGACTATGTGGGTTTAACCCTAATTCCATTGCGCTATAGCTAAAAGAATACGCATTGTACAAGTTATCATTTACTTGTACAATTGACACCTATATTGCTAGGTCTAGGCAAAGCCTAGATCATCACACCTACCTAGTAATTATAATAGGTGTAGTGTGTCTATTAGGTTTAAATTAAATTAGAGATAAGTAAGAATAGGTTATGTTTAGTTTACCTTAGAGCTTTAAAGCATAAGTAGTAAGCTATAAGATAGAAAAGATATAAAGAAATAAAATAAACATAGTTATAAAGAAAAGAGAAATTATATTAATTTATGCTATAAGTAAAACTTAAATGAATTTAAGTTTAACTATAGTTATAAATTATAACTATATCTTACGCTAATATAGCTATAAAGTTTATTATAAATTTTGCTCTAACCTTATAGCCCCCTATATTTATAACCTTAGAGCTTATTTATTACTATAAATCTAAGTATTTAGTTATTAATTGTTTTACTAGCTAGGTATTGCTAGTAATTGTGTTATGAAAAATCAGATGCATTGGCTATAACTAATGAGGTAAAAAAAAATTAAAAATCAATAAAAATCAATAAGTAAGGCCTTATAATTACCCCCTTACTTATAGCTAGGCTTTTAAAGAGCTTTTACTAGCTATAAAATAGCTATTTACTAAGTAATAGCTATATTAAAATAATAATAAATAATATATAGTGCTTAGCTATAAATTTACCTATAGCTCTCTATAATATTACCTATTTTTTCCTTATATAACTATAGTTTATCTTTATAAAATATTATAACCTTTATATACTATTATTTTTACCTTATTAGTTACTACTCCCTTACTATTGAAATAGCTATAATTTACTTAAAGAAGTGCTCTTATATATACTATTTATATATAGAGTATACTAAGTTTAAAAAATACTTACTTATTAAGCTTAAAATACCTAAGATTAAGTGTCTTTTCCCTTAGGCTTTATTATTTAACTTAGCTAAGGCTTATACCTTTAAGTATTATATTTAGTATAAGAAAAGAGATAATACCTATAAGACTATAATTTATTTGCCTTTTACTTACTTTTTTACTTCTTATTACTAATACTTTATCATAGGCATGTGATGATCTAGGCTTTGCCTAGACCTAGCAATATAGGTGTCAATGTATAAGTAAATGATAACTTATATAATGCGTATTCTTTTATTACCTATAGCGTAACGGGATTAGGTACATCACCTATATGGTGGCATAGGCACTTGCAATTAGCCCTATAGGCTAGACTATAACATTTGTACAAGTTACCTAAGGTTATAGGTTTAAACTAGCTACGTGCGCAAGCACTATAGGGTAGCTATAACAGGGTTTTTCCTAGGCTTATAAGGATAAGGAGGGTCCCTAGGGGATGCGTGGTATTGCTAGCTAAGGAGGGAGGTCACCTAGAGAAAGAGCCTATGTAATAATCTAGGCTTTGCCTAGACTTAGCAATATAGGTGTTAATTATATAAGTAAATGATAACTTGTACAATGCGTATTCTTTTGTTACTTATAGCGTAACGGGATTAGGCATATCACCCACATAGTGGCGTAAGCACCTGCGATTAGCCCTATAGGCTAGACTATGACATTTGTACAAGTTACCTAAGGTTATAGGTTTAAACTAGCTGCGTGCGCAAGCACTATAAGGTAGCTATAATAAGGTTCTTCCTAGGCTTATAGGGATAAGGAGAGTCCCTAGGGGATGCGTGGTATTGCTAGCTAAGGAGGGAGGTTACCTAGAGAAAGAGCCTATGTAATAATCTAGGTTTTGCCTAGACCTAGTAATATAGGTGTTAATTATACAAGTAAATAATAACTTATATAATGCGTATTCTTTTATTGCCTATAGCGCAATGGGATTAGGCACATCACCCACATGGTGGCGCAGGCACCTGCGATTAGCCCTATGGGCTAGACTATGACAAGGGTATACTTATTATAAAGGGTAATTTTTCTAATTTATTAATAATTTTAGCTTAACTCTAGTTACTTCTAAATATTATAGAAAATAAGGTATTTAAAGAACCTATTACTATCTTTTTAGAGAAAACGTACTATTAAGTTACTAAGTATTATATTAGCCTTATTATAAACTTTAACTATACTAATATTACTTGTTACATTATATTTAGTTTCACTAGTATTACTAAGGCTTATTAGGTTTATTAATTCCCTATCTCTTTACTTATTTTTTACTTATATTTCTATATAAGCTATATTTATTATATACTAGTAATATATTATTTCCTAGTAATAACTCTAAGTTACTATATTTTCTATTACTTTTACTCTTATGTGAGATCTCACTTATAACAACAGGTGCACCTGCGCACCCCACGGGCTAGCGAGGCCCTAGGGCTAGGTCTATGTGACACTAGTAAGCTACTAGCTATAAGATAGTAACTCGTATATATAACACATTTTGACCTAGTAAGCTTTAGTTAATATACTAAAACCCTTATACCTCTTGCCTAGCTACTATTATTCTTATAATTCTAAAGCTTCTCTTACTAGTTACCTAAGAGTAATATAGGGGGAGAATTACTTAATTTACTAGAGTAATATTAGATAATAACCTAACCCTAATAGATAAGAGTTATACCTAATTAAATAAGGGTAATACTATAGGTAAAGACACGCTATATATTACTAAAACTATACTTATAATAAGACCCTTTATCTCTTATAATAAAGCTATAGTAATACTAGAGTAAATTACTTAGTTAGAAAAACTCTAAAGATTATAAGAATAAGAATAAAAGCTTATTAACTTTATTAGAGGTAACTTAAGGAAAGTATAAGGGAAAAGTAAGTAAAAAGCTAGTATTTCCTTAAGTAATAGTAACTAAGAGATAAGAGTTAAGAATATTACTAAGCTTTAATACCTTATAAACCCCTAGAGGTATAAGATATAAATAAATAACCTAAACTATACCTTTAATAAGGTAAAGAAAAAATACTAATATAATTACTAAAGAATTCTCTTTATACTTAACTATATATATACTAACTATAGGGTAAGATAAGATAAATACCTTAATAAATAATAGGCTAATAGCTAGGATAATCTTAAGGATAACTAGGATAAATTCTAGGCCTAGATACTTATATTACTTAAGGACTTTAAAAATTATAATACTTAAATAGCTATATAGCTTAAGAATATCAAGTAATATAAGGGCTAAAGCCTTATTAAATTTAGTATTTTCCTAGATTTACTAAAGATATACTTAGAAAGAGCCCTAGAAAAGTCCTATACTCTTATATTCTTTATAAAATTACTTCTTAAGCTATAGGACTATATTAACTTATATATCTTTATTACTAGAAAAACATAGGAGAAGGTTATATAACTTACCTAGTAATTTTAGGAGGCTATACTAAAGAGTAAGTAAAAGCCTAAGTATTTAGAAAATAAAGAACTATATAAGAATCCCTAATATTATAAAAATAACTCCCCTTAAGGCTATAGGCCTTATAGGGATTAAAGGAATAAAAACTAGGAAAAGGGCCTAGCTATATACTTTAATAATAGTAAAGTTAAGGATAAGAGATAATATTATAACTATAATAGTCTAGACTACCTTATAAATAAGTATAATAAGCTAAGGAAAAAGCCCTAAGATAGCTAAGAAAACTCCTTAAGGTAAAAGTAAAGGCCCTTACCTTTACCTTAAATACTAAGGTATTAATTAAGCGTTAATTTTATATATAGGCTACTATTTATAGGTATAAAGATATTAAAATAGTAGTAAACTTAGATAGCTATACTAAGCTTAATATTATTAGTATTAAATTTATAAGAAACTATAAGCTTAATTAAGCTAAGGCTATAGTACTTATTCTTTAAGTAATAAGGGCTTTTATAGTCCTTTAATATAGTATTTATAAGGTACTTATTATAATTAAAGACTTAAGAGGTAAATAAAAGAACCTTAAGCTACTATATATAGCTATAAATAAGGACCTAAGAGTAAGGGGAAGTTCTATCTTAATTAGAATATATATACTTACTAAAGAATATATTTATCTTTATTTATACTTATAAGAGTAATAGTTTAAGAAAAAAAATAGCCTTTTTACTTATAACTCCTTATAAGTATATAAAGGTAATATATAATAAGGCTATTATATATACTATTATAGGAGTTATAAAAGATAAGTTTATTACCCTTAAAGATAATAAAAAGGTAAAAGTATATAGAACTATTAAAGATACCCCTAAGAAACTATATAAGTTTAAAGATATATTTATAGTAAATAAAGTAAGTAATTTACTATTAAAGAAAGAGACTAATTATATAATTAACCTAATATCTAAGGCTATACTCTTATATAGACTAATTTATTCTCTCTCCTAAAGTAAGTTAAAGGAGCTTTATAAATATATTAATAAAAACCTATAGAAAGGCTAGATAAGACCCTTTAAGAGCCCTATAAGTATACTTATTTTATTTATACTAAAGAAAAATAAAACACTTTAACTATATATAAACTACTAGGGACTTAATAAAGTAATATAAAAGAATTACTATACTCTTCCCCTAATTTTAGAGATCCTAGACTAGTGCTAAGGAGCTTATTACTTCTTAAAGATTAATATTAAGAATACTTACTATTAAATTTATATTAAAGAAAGTAATAAGTAAAAGACTATATTTTATACCTATTATAAATACTATAAATATCTTATAATACCCTTTAGGTTAACTAATACCCTAGCTACTTTTTAGAGCTATATTTATAAAGTGCTTTATAAGCTAGTAAACACTATTTATATAGTGTATTTAAATAATATCCTTATTTTCTTAAAAATATAAGAGAAGTATACTATATATATTAAGGAAGTTCTAGAATATATAAGATTAGTAAAGCTATATATAAAACCCTTAAAGTGTTTATTTTATTAGGAATTAGTAAAGTTCCTAGGTTTTATCTTATTAATTAATAGTATCTTAATAAATATATATAAAGTTAATATAATTTAGGACTAGAAAAAGCCTATAAGCTTTAAAGATATATAGTCTTTTCTAGGGTTTTATAACTTTTACTAAAGGTTTATTTACTAATACTCTAGGATTATAGCACTCTTATATATATTAATAAAAGGTAGTTAAAATAGTATTTAGACTAGAAAGTTTATATTTAAGGAAAGGAAATAGCTAGTATTTAACTAGCTAAAAGATACCTTTTAATAGGCATCTTTTCTCTATTATTATAACCTAAGTTAGCTAGTGTATATTAAGATAAATACTTTAGTCTTTATAATAGTAAGAATCTTATCTTAATAGGATAATAAAGGCTAATAGTATCCTATAGTATTTTAGTTAAGGAAGTTTATAAATACTAAATATAATTATAATATAGTAAATTAAAAGCTACTTACTATAGTAAAGTTATTTAAATACTAGTAATACTATATTAAAGGTATAGTAACCCTAGTAAAGGTCCTATTAGATTACTATAACTTATAGACTTTTATAAGGTAGTAAAAGCTAAATAGGAGGTAAGCTAAATAGTGTATATTTCTTTACCTCTTTTACTTTATAATTAGATATAAACCTAGGAAAAGTAACCTAGTAAATATACTATTAAGAGGGTCTAATTATAAAGGTAAACCCCTAATAAATAAGGCACTCTTACTAAAGCTTTAAAAGAAAATAGTAATTACTAAAGAACTAGTAAAAGAAAAAATACTAATATATAAGAGAAAATATAGTAAGATACCTTTAGGGGAGGAAAATACCCTAGTCTTAATATATTAAAGAAAATATAGTAAGATACCTTTAAGGGAGAAAAATACCTTAGTCTTAGTAAAGAGGCTTAGTAAAATACCTTTAAAAGAGGAAAATGCCTTAGCTACTATAAAGAAAGCTCTAGAGGCTAAAGTAGCCTAGTTAAGAGGCTAGTTAGTTACTATAAATCTAGTAAAAGATTAGCTAAATAAGGGTAATTTCTAGGAGAAGGTAATATATATTTAAGATATTAGTATAATATAAGAGATATAGGAGACTATTATACTACTAAATTCTTACTAATCTAAGCTAAATAAACTATTAGTGTAATTACTATAGAAAGTATAGGATTAAGATCTAGATTTATAAAGGTAAAATAGTAAGATTAATAATTCCTTAGTAAAAGGTAAGGGAAAAGCTAGTCTATAGTTATATAATATAAGGAGTCTCCTAATATACTAAGACTAGGTAGTTATTCCCTAGGAGCTTATCTTATAATAAGAGCTTTTATAGCTATACTATAATAATTTACTAGTAAGTCACTTTAGGACTAAATATACTCTTAAGCTACTAAAGTATTACTTCTAGTAGCTAGGTATAAGTAAGTTAGTATTTAACTATATTATAAGCTATAGAGTCTACTAGTAAATAGTAGCTAGAAGGCATTACTTATATAGAAGCCTTAAATCCTTACTAATACTATAGTAACTATAAGTAAAAATCTTAATAGATTTTATTATAGGATTACCTATTACTAAAGTAAGTAAATAAGAAACTAATATAATCCTAGTAATTATAGACTAATTTACTAAGTACTTTATCTTTTTACTTATAACTACTATAATTAATATAGCTAAACTAGTAAAACTGTTTTATAAAGAGATTAAGCTATAATTTAAAGCCTTAGAGAGTATTATATCTAATAGAGAATTAGTCTTTATAAGTTAATTCTAGTTAGACTTATATTACCTATTATATATAAAATATAGGCTTTTTATAGTATTTTAGCCCTAAACTAATAGGTAAATAAAGAGAATAAACTAGGTACTTAAGTATTACCTTTAATATTTTATTACTAAGAACTAATAAATATAGCCTAAGCTACTCCTAATAGCCTAGTTTACCTATAATAATATAGTAAATAAGACTATAAGCTACTCTTTAAACTATACTCTTATAAAATACTTACTAGAGTTTTATTTAGCTCTTAGGGATAAGACCTAGAAAAGGGAGATGCTAGATACCTATATATATATTATAAAACTATATAAAGTTAAGGAATAGTTAAAGTAAAACTAAGTAAAAGCTACTAAAACCTAAGTAAAGTACTATAATTAATATTACTAGTTACTAATACTAAAAAGAGGTAATTTAGTGCTTTTATTAGTAAAGAATATTAGACTTAAAGATATAAAATAAAAGCTAACCCCTAGATTTATTAGACTATTTTAAGTACTTAATACTATAGGAAAATAAGCTTACTAACTTACATTACCTAAGAAGTATAGCTAACTATATAATATATTTTATATTAGCTTACTAAAGCTATAAAACTACTATAAAGACACTAGGGATAGGGAAATACTAATACTAAATCTTAAGGATAAAGAAAATAAATATTAAGTTAAAAAGGTTAAGGACTACAAGAAAACCTATAAAGGTAATAAATACCTAGTAAAATAAAAGGATTAGCTAAGTAAATATAACTAATAGGTTCTAGTAAATAATATAGAAAGTGCTTAATATATAATTTAAGTATTTTACTAAAGTAAGTCTAGTAAGAAAGGTAATAATATAGGATTAAAGCACTAATAAAGAAATATAAATATACTATAGAAAAAACCTAACCTTACTAGTTACTAAGTAAGTTTAGTAATAAAGATAGTAATATAGGATTAAGGTACTAATAAAGGAATATAAATACGCTATAGAAAAGGCCTAACCTTATTAGTTACTATAAAAACTATTACCTAAAGGCCTAGGTTATACTACTAAATAATAAAGGAAAATATACCTAGAGTATAAGTAAAATAGGAGGAAAACCCTTTATTATAGCCCTTATATAAAAGACTATAGTCTAGCTATTAAAGCTAAACTTTACCTAGTTTTTATTGCCTTAAATTACTTCCTTTATAGCATAGTAAAAGTAGTAAACTATTATAACCTAGGCTATATACCTAAGGTTAAAGGGCTAGAGCTAAAGGACTATTCTTATCTCCTAGATAAATATAGTATCCTTAGGGTTCTCCTATAAAAAAGTTAGTAAAGACCAGAGTATTGCACTACAATTGAGTTGTAGTGTATTTTTTATTTAACAAATAATATATATCTAATCTTAGAAAATATGTAGAGATATAAAACTTCTTTTTTTAGATAGATAACTAGAAAACTACAATGTAGTTATATATAAAAGTGGGTCCAAAAGTGGGCCCCTCGCCTATAAATTAGAAAAACTACATTTTACTACATTTTAGCACTAAGAATACACTATAAATGTAGTTTTTCTAATTTACAGGCGAGGGGCCTACTTTTGGACTCACTTTTGTTTATAGTATTTTTCTTAGGATTTATCTCTATAGGATTACGTAATTTATAGGATAATTTATTTAATTATAAGCTAGCTATAAAATTAAATGTAAAAACTACAAAACACACTACACTAACTACAAACAATACTCTGGTAAAGACTAAGTAAAAGAATAAGGGAAAGCTATATATAAACTAAAAAAGGGAGAAAGAGAGCTATAGCTACTAAGAAAACTTATAGCTATTACTATAAAACTAAATAGTTCTAGTATAAAATAAAGGTAGCTTATATAAAAAGGTTAGTAAGAAATAAGTAAAAAATAAGTAACTTAATACACTTAATATGCCTTTATAGCATTAGTTAGCCTAAAGGTAATATAGTATATAGTATTAGTATAGTTAAAACCTATTACTAAGTTTAAGATATATATAGTAAAGCTATAGTAAGTTATATCTAAAAACATAAGAATACTCTCCTTATTTTTAGTAGTAATAGTAGTATTTATAAGGGCTTAAACCTATTTATAAATAACTAAAAGGTCCTAGAAATTACTAGCTAAAGTTAGTATAGCCTAGTATAGAAAAGTTAGTAATTTATAGCTATAGGATAATAAAATACTAAGTAACTTACTATCTTATATATATTACTATATTTATTACACTAAATATAATATTTTAATTATTTTCCTTTAGCTACTATACTAACTAAAGAATAGGGGAAACTATATATAATTACTAGTAAAAGGATCTTAATTAGTAAGTACTTCTTAAAGTCTAAGTACCTAGTCTAAAGATAGTGTATATATAAGTAAATATAAAAGTAAATTATATCTAGCTTTATAGTAAAAAGATATAGATTAAGAGTTAAAGAGTTAAGGTAAATAAAGTATAAATAAGGTTAATTAAGAATAACTATATTTATTAGAGAAAAAAGTTTATAATATAATAGGGAGTTATAGATAAATTTATATATAAGCACTATCTATTATTTATTATTATTTTAATTTAGCTAATACTTAGTAAATAGCTATAGGGTACTTAGTAAAAGCTATTTAAAAGCCTAGCTATAAGTAAGGGAGTAATTATAAGGCCTTACTTATAATAATAGGTATACTTATATACCCTATAGGCTAGTAAAGCCCTAGGGCTAGGTCTATGTAACACTAGCAAGCCACTAGCTATAAGACAGTGACTCGCACGCATAACACATTTAGACTTAGCAAGCTTTAGTCAATATACCAGAGCCCCTATACCTCTTGCCTAGCTACTATTGTTCTCATATCTTAGTATTATAAGTTTTATTAGTTTTTTACTATACTTTTAGTAGCTTTTTACTAACTTTTCTATAGGAAAACTATTATAAGGCTATAGCTATCTAAAAGGTATATATAGTTTTTTAGCTTTAGTTAGCTAACCTAGGCTATATAGCCTAGGTAATAGTAATTTACTACTTTTTTTTATACTATAAAGAAAGTAATTAATAAAAATAAAAATAGTATTAAATATACTATTAAGAGTAATAAGGTATTAAGCTATAATAGTGCTATAATAAAGAGTTTTCCCCTAGTATTACCTAACCTTTAAGGCCCTTTTCTTTTATATTTTAGTAGTAATTCCTAGACTATTGATTAGAATATACTAGTAGGCTCCAGAGTATTGCACTACATTGTGTATTGTATTGTATTATTTGTATTATATTGTATTAAATACAACACAAAATACAATACAATACAAATAAAATACAATACGAAATAATTTGTATTTAATATAATATAATACAAAGACCTTTGTAGTAACTACACTAACTACAAACAATATGAATGTATTATTAGGTAAAAAAAAAGTAAGACTTTTTATTAACTAAGGTTATTATTAGGATTAAAAGGGAATTAGTTAAAAGAACCCTTATATTATTAGCTATTTTATCTCATTAGTTATATAATTTATAATATTATAACATTTTAAGGATTTTACTATAACTAGGGTTAGATATAATATTTCATCTTTTTAATAATACTATTATACTAAATACTTTATTTTACTAATACAACTTAAAAAAAACCTTCTTATTATATCATTTACTATTATTACTAATTATTTCATATTTCTATAAATTATTACTATTACTTTTAATTAAAAAAACTTAAACTAAAGTAAATAAATAAAATAAACTACTAATATACTTAATAGAAATAGCTTATAATAGCTTATAATAGCTTATAATACTAATATTACTGTAAGGGCTTGGGCTTTGCCTAAGCATTTACCATAGTGCATATAAGTGGGGATAGTCCTAAGTTATTAAGGATATAAAAGGGAGCTAATATAAGGTAGCTAGGGGGTATAAGAGACACTAGTAAAGATAGGTCTTTTACTTTTTTTTTTTTTCTTAAGTTTCTTAATATTATATTAATACCCTATTATAGTTACCTAAGGGCTAGTTTATATCAATTAAGAAACTTCCTTTAGTCTTTATAATAGCTACTAAAAGATATAATAAATATACTAATAAATATACTAATAAATATAATAAGTATACTTTACTTATAGGATTAACTTAGCTAAGGGATATTAACTTCTTTATCTAATACTATAGTATTACTAGTAGCTTAATAAGCTTAATTTAAAATACTTTAACTTATAATAAGTAAATAAATAGTAAAGCTTAAATACCTTTAGTAATAAGTATTTATAAATAATATAAGACCTTTAACTTAATTACCTCTTATAGCTTTATCTAATACTCTAATAGTTAATCTTATATTATCTCTTACTTTTAACTTAGTTTTTTTTATACTTAAAGTAAAATAAAAACTAATCCTTAGAAGTAACTTATATAATAGTAATAAAGCTTTATTTACTATATAAAGGCTTTTAATAAAGTATAAGTTATAGGTAAATAAAGACTTTATTAGTACTAATAAAAATAAATAAATATTTATTTACTAGAATTTATTATCTAAGGTATAGTTTTAGGTAATTACTTACTTTAAGTAAAGTAATACTATTAACTTTAACCTTATTACTTTTCTAAAATATCTTAAGACTATATTCTTTAATTTATATAAATAGAAAATAGCCTTTATAAAGCTTAACTAAATAAAATAAGAACTAAGGAAGCTATTTTCTATATTTTTTATTTACTTTACTAAAAAGCTTATATTAGTAAGAGAGAAATACTAAGGGAATAATATAAAGCTAGTAAAGCTTTAATATATACTTAATAAGTATTTAAAAGAGATTAATATAAGTTAAGGTATTAACTAAAATAATTAGTATATAGCTATTATATAGTATTATAAAATTATAGTTAATATTAAAGCCTTAGCCTTAGAGAATAAGTACTAGTTTTAATATAAACTATAGTAAGCTAAGCTTATACCTTAAACTAACTATAAGGATAATATACTAATAACTAGGATTTATATAGCTAGGACTTAGCTAAGGAAATAAAATTAGTTAGCTAAGAAAAAGAAAGGGCTAAAGGCTACTATAAATATATAATAAGTAAAATAAGTATTAGAAGTAAAGTTAGCTAGATATTATTAAGAGAGATATTACTTATAATATAAATCTAAGAATTACTATATTTAGGAGTATGCTTTTCTTTTACCTTATTATTTACTAGTTAGTATTAACTTATATAAGGTAAATAAGAAAAGTATAAATAAGGAGGTAAATATCCCCTTAGTAAAAAATAAGTAGCCCTTAAGTAAAGTCTTATATAAGGGTAAATAAGCTAGTTAACTACTATAATATAGGATAATTATAACTATTATATAAAGGTAAAGTAAGATATAGTATAGTATATAAACTAACTACTATTCTTAATTCCTATATTCTTTAATATATATTATTATATTAATATCTAGATTAATTATAGGTATAATTACTATATGTTATGGACTGGCCCCTAGGCGACTGCGATAGGGCGTCAATATAGTATTGAGAGACTTGAGGAGAAAGGAGGAAGGGTAAGAGGCTATCCCTAGTAGTGCCCCTTATAACCCTTAGGCTACTTATATAAGCCTCCTTTCCTTACCCTAACTGCTTCTGCTACTTCTCTCTCTAACTACTATATAGACAATGCTTAGGCAAAGCCTAAGCCCTTACATATGCCCTTACTTAGGCATGTCTAATAAGTCCCCTTTTTATAATAGTCCTATGAATCATTTCATAGGTAATTAATCCTATTCCCTGCTTGTTATTATTAGATGCGTAACGTATCCGCCTCGCTAGCTATTGCGTGGTGACGGCAACTGCCTCACTTCCATGCCTTAGTTTTGCGGTTTACGTAATGCATTCACCCCGCTAACCTATTGTTTATTATGGTCTCTAGCCCCACCCCCACTAGTTTGTTAATCGCCTAATATAGGTTTAAAACTACATATAAATATCCCACTTAGTTCCTTTTTTATATCTTACCTTCCCTTATATAACACTATCCCTTTACTATTATGATTCTATTATACCTTCCCCTTTGTCCTATTAGAACCTCCTTCTTAAATAATTATTCTTCTATTAGAATATGCCTTATAATCTATCTAACCCTTCTCTGCCCCTAGCCGCTTTTACTATGCCTTTAGCCTATTCTATTAGTAAGTTTCTTATAGAGGGTGACTTAGATAATGAATAATTTGCTACTCCCTAATTAGTCTAGTGCCCTTATAGGCTATGTATGAAACAGGCCCTTACCACTGGCGTTCTAGAATGTTATTTACCTAAGTCTAGAGAATTATGCCCTCTATGTTAGAAGTAATACCTTTCCTATATGTAGTACACTAGGCTTTTATTTGCTAACCCTTATCTCTATTACGCACTAAAGGATATTAAGGCGGAGATTACTATAGGTATATATATTATTAAACCTAGAGTCCCTAAAACTTTAACTATAAAAAAGAAAATACCTATACTATCCCAAAGGTATTACTACCTTATTAGTTAGTAGAACTCCCTCCTTACCTAGGCTTAGTTTAATCCAGCTTCTATTTAGTTAGCCCTTAGGGCGTCCCTTACTACTAATACTACTATAACAAATATAACTAGTCTTAAAGTCGCCCCTTTTGTTAGCGCTAGCCCTTTAGCTAGCCATGGTATAGCCTATTCTATGTAGTAAGCTATAAGCGTTCTATTCTAATAGAACTAATAAGTTATTAGCAGACTAACTATAATACGTAAAGAGATGCGTAAGCAGTCTACCACGCTTCTCTAAGCTTTAACGCCTTATTACTAGGATAAAATCTAGTAATATATTTAAATCGCTAGGTTAAGTGATAAATCTCCTTCTTATTGCTACTAGTAACTTTCACGCCTCCCCTCCGTGATAGGTCTAACTTATAATTATGTTCCTAGAGCCTTAGGAGCTAGTTATCCCCTAGCTAGAAATAATGCTTCTCCCCCCCTTAGTTATCCTTCTCTTACTTATTACCTACTTGCTAGGTCTCCTATTACGCCCCCTCCTATATATACTCCTTATACTAACCCTATTTACACCATCTAGGTCCTAGGTTGCGCCTAAGGTAAACAAGGTGAATAACTTATTATACTATAACCATTACCTAGTGATAATAATGCTATAGCCGCAGTAGCAGTAGTATAACTCTAGATAGAGGTAGCGCGCCCCTATCTATCTTCTCCTAGTAATTTAGGTAATAACTTAATAGATAAATATCCTTATTAAGTGGTAGTAGTGGAAAGCAGCAGTTTAGCGCCTTAGGTGCTTATAGGAGTCCTTATAAATATATAAGTCTTTTAAAATTAATTTAGTCTATTATTATATTATATATCTCCCTATTCTACCTTAAACTTATTAAGGGCCTGTGTCTATGCTATATTCTCTAATGGTTCCTATATAGGCTATATATAACCTACTTACTTAATAAGTATATTATGTCTTTTGCCCTAGCCTAGGGCGTTCTAAGCCACTAGGATTCGCTTAACCTAATATTCCTTAATAAGTTTATTATTACCTTCTATAGGGACCTATTCTAGTCCTAGATAGAAGTCCTAGAGCTTCTAACTAGGGAGAGGGTCCTCTGTAGCGTATTTAATAAGGTCTACGTGGAATACTAGGTAAATGCCTCTTAGGACATTAAGCCACACTATAAGTAGTGTTAGGACTTCTATAACTATATACTTTGCTACTACCTAATTAAGTTTCTATAAGGGGTAGTTAGTTTTAATGTTTTTAAGTAAAAGCTATACCTTATCTTTAACCTAGAACTGTTTCGCTAGTTAACGCGAAGTAAATATAGTATCCTACTACCTTTATTATACATAAGCTATCGCGGCTTATGCTAGGTAAGTGCCCTCCTAGAGGTGCTTAAGAAACCATACTGCTTGCCCCTTTAGTGTTATTGTAAAAGCAGACTTATCTAGTAGTGACTAGACTAGCTCTAGATTATAGCTATGTAATAGCTTATTTAGGCTAACTCCTGTTATAGAAGATAGTCTATTATTAATCATAAGCTAGTAAGTAGCTAAATGTTCTAGCTAGTTAAACTATAAGAAAGAGACTATAACACATAGTATTGCCTATACCTCTTAGTTCACTTGCTCTATGCTGCTGTTAGTTTATAGGTAGTGTAATGTGGAGAGTAACTAATTAATCCTAACTAGGGAGCATAATATTATCCAAAATTTTCCTAACTAATCTAAACTATAATCCATAATAATTAATTAAGAAAACCCCCTAAACCACTACTAGACTATTTTAAACCTCTCTGTATATTCCTTAGCTCCTATAGAAGTTATAGCTTTAAGCTAAATAAATTTAGAGAGTTAATCTATAATAACCATTAGGTATTATAGCTTTTCTAGGGACAGTGCTAGTAAGTTTATTATAAAGTTAATAGAGATCTATAACTAAAACTAGTTAGGGATAGGTAAAGGCTTTAGTAAGCCCTAGCGTTATTAATAGCTCTTATAACTACTATAGTAGTAACAGTTACAAATAAACCTAGTGATATCTTATGACATCCTATCCTAGTGAAACTGCCATTATAAGATTTAAAACGTGGTATTATAGCCTAGGTGCCCTGCTACTAGCGAATCGTGGCATTACTATATTAGGGTTGTTGTAAGAGGCTCCTACGCTAGGACCTAGGTATAGCCCCTAAACTAGAGCGCCCTGTGGGCACTTATAGAATAATTTACTACCTACTCTCTTATAAGTGCCTTAATAGGAAACCTCTAGGCCCTTTCCTAGATAGCCCTTAATTAGATACTATACGTAAGGTTAGAGATAATAGCCTAGTCCTATAAGGTCTAAAGGTATTTAGTAGTAAAGAGGACCTTACTAGCTAGTAGTAGTGCTATGCTACTATTATCCCGCTATTTATCTAGCGCTAGCAAGAGCTATGTAATAGTGATAGGTTATAGGATATGTCCTATTCTAGAAGTCACCCCTTCCTAGTTCTATTCCCTTTAAGAAAGAGCATTAGGCTACTACGCTTGCGTACTAGGTCTATACTAGAGGTGGAAATTAAATAGCGTAAGTGTGTCTACCTATTAAGCCTACTACTCTAATATTAATTAGGGAGTTATAAAGTACTCTAAGTTCTTATAGTCTATATAGATTGTAAACAGACTAGAAATGCCCTATAGCTTAGCTAACCATACCTTAAGGCATGAGATAATAGCTAATAATTCCTTATTATAGATTATATAGTTCTTTTGTAAGGTTATAAGGCTAGTGGAGTAGTAGGTAACTAGGTATATAACGCTATCCTAGCCTTACTAGGAAAGGCATTCTCTAATAGCTATTCCTGAATAATTAGCTTTTACTACTATAAGGAGATCTAGGTCCTATTATGCTAGTACTAGGTATGTAATAAAGGTGTCTTTTAGCCTATTAAAGGCATTATTCTCTTTAGGTCCCTATTAAAAGGGGACATTTCTCTTAGTTAATTATATTAGCAGTGCTACTAGTTCTAAAAAGTTACTAATAAAGTTATAGTAAAAGTTAGCAAACCCTAGGAAGCTATAGACCCCCTAAAGTTTTATTAGGGCTGCTTACTCCCTAATAGCTATAACCTTTGCTAGGTCTAGATAGATAGAATAACCCGCTGTGATAATGTATCTTAGGTATTAAACCTCCTTTACTATAAATATAGACTTATTAAGGTCTAAGTATAAACCTACGGCCCTTAGGTAGCCTAATATTAACTAGACCTTAGCTATATAGTCTCTCCTTAATCCCCCTAAGTAAACCAAGATATTATCTAAGTATGCTATAATAAAATCCCCTAATGCATCCCCTAAGGACTTATTAATATAATATTAGAACATTACTAGTGTGCTAGCTAGGCTAAAGGGGTAAACTAGCTACTTAAATAGCCTAAACCTAGTTTAAAACGCTATAAGGTACTCCTATCCCTTAGCAATCTATAGCTTATAAAACGCCATATAAATATCTACCTTTATAAACTAGTGTGCCTAGGATAAGGAATAGAGTGTCTCCTTAATTAATAGGAGAGGATAGTAATCCTATGCTATTATCTTATTAAGAGCGCGGTAGTCCACGCAAAAATGCCAACCCCTATTAGCCTTTTTAATAAGGAGGACTAGAGCTATAGCTAATAATAAGCTAGCATGGATCTAACCCTTATCTATTAAGTCTGTGATCTAGCGCCTAACCTCTAGAAGCTAGTCCCTTAGTATATTATATAGCGGTCCCTAAGGGAGCGTTAGTTTGGACCTATCCTAATTCTTATGCAAGCATATGTGGTGATTAAGGGACCCCTAATAAGGGGGTAGGCTATTAGCTCTAGCCTTATTAAAAAGGTCTGTGAAGTTAGCTAACTCCTTAGGTAATGTTAATGTGTCTAGGCTATTAGGCTTTGTCTTAGGCGCTATGATTTGTAGTACTATTATTATCTTCTTAAGGCTTATAGTAATAAATGTTATAGAAGTGTCCTTCCTATAGCATACCTAGTGTGCTTCTATAGTATATAAGGACTTAATAATCCCCTATACTAGAGTCTCCACCCTACGTGCAAAGGCTTTAGAGATATATAAGCCCTTTGCTACTTTAATAACTAATTGCTATTTTGCTACGTGAATAACTATATTATAATGTTCTAGCTATAGCATCCTAAGTATAATGTCTTGTATAAGGCCTAGGATAATATATAAATACACTAATAACTCCTAGCTATTAATGTCTATTCTAGTGCGTACTATATAGGTAATTAAGGAGGTGTCCTCTTATACTCTCTTTCCTCTCCTTTCTATTTCCACTATAGTCTAGATATACCTTCTCTTTAGTAAATATATAAGCTCTAGGCTAAACTATTTTGCTACTAACTTACTTATAGTGCTATAATAATTATAACTATAATCAATCTAGATATTAATATAATAATATATATTAAAGAGTATGGGAATTAAGAATAGTAGTTAGTCTATATATTATGCTATATCCTGCTCTAACTCTATATAGCTTAAATAGTTATCCTATATTATAGTATGTGGTTAGCCTACTTGCCCTTATGCGAGACTTTGCTTAGGGGCTACTTATTTTCTATAGGGGGAATATTTACCTCCTTATCTACGCTTTCCTTATTCGCTCTATGTGAGTTAATGCTAACCTATAGGTAATAAGGCAGGAGGAAGGTGCACTCCTAAATATAGTAGTCCTTAGATCCATATTATAGGTAGTATCTCTCCTAGTGGCGTTTAGCTAACTCTGCTTCTAATACCTATTTAGCTTATTATATATTTGCGGTAAGCTTTAGACCCTTCTCCTTCTTAACTAGCTTATTCTGTTTTCCTAATTAAGTCCTTACCACGCGCACCCTAGTTATTAGTGTGTTACCCTTGTGATTAATCTAAGGTGTAGGTTTAGCTAGCTGCGGTCTGCGTTAGGACTAGTACTTATTCTCTATAGTAAGGGCCTTAATATTAACTATAATCTTATAATACTATATAATAGCTATGTGCTACATGCTCTAGCTAATACCCTAGCCTATGCTAATTTCTCTTAAACGCTTATTAAGCGCTTATTAAAGCTTTACTAGCTTTATATTATCCCCCTAATAATCCCCTCTTACTAATAAGAGCTTCTCTATAAAGCAGATAAAGAACGTAGAAAATAGCTCCCTTAGGCCCTATTCTATCTAGTTAAGTTCTATAAGGGCTATCTCTTACCTATGTAAATTAGAGAATATAGACCTAAGGTATTCTAGGAATTTAGCTAGGTTAAAATTATAAATACTACCCTATTTAAAGAAAGTAGCTACCTAGGACTAGACTTTGGAGGATAGGTTCTAGTAAATAAATATTTACTTATCCTTATTAGTTCTAATAAAGTCCCTATTTACCTATAGCTTATGTTCTATTAGGAACCTCCACGCGGCAAATAAGGCCTTATTACTATTATATAGGTTACCTATAGGGATAGGTTTTTGTTTTACCCTAGGTATAGTTAAGACTAGGTTAGAGGTAGGAGGTAAAGTAGGATTAACTATTAGGGCATTAGGCTAGGCTATAATAAGCGGTTAGGTTAAGGGTCCTATGGTGTTTGTAGCTACTTGTTATTAGAGGCGTGTAAGCTCTGCTATTTACTTATTAAGTATAAGTTAAAGTGTTTTAAATTAGGCTTATTAAGCTACTAGTGGTGCTATGGCGTTAGATAGGGGAGTTATTGTCCCCTAGCTAGGTTAGTCTTGTGGTTAAAGCGTGTCTATTATATCTATTAATGTATCTATTAGTATTTCTATTATGTCTTTTAGTAGTTATTAAAAAGGACTAAAGGAAGTCTCTTAATTATTATAGACTAGCCCCTAGGCAACTATAATAGGGCGTTAATATAGTATTAAGAGACTTAAGGAGAAAGGAGAAAGGGTAAGAGGCTATCCCTAGTGGTGCCCCTTATAACCCTTAGGCTACTTATGTAAGCCTCCTTTCCTCACCCTAACTGCTTCTGCCACTCCCCTCTCTGACTGCTATACGGATAATGCTTAGGCAAAGCCCAAGCCCTTACACTATAATACTATAAGTAAATTAGTAATAAGGTAACTTAGCCTAAAGCTTATATAGTTACTAAAATAAAGGTATATTTATACTATAGTAAAAATAAAAAAAAGAGAAAGTAAGTTAAGGAAAATACCTTTTTTATAACCTATATAGTATACACTAGAATTAATATAAATAAATAGGAGTTATTTATATATTTATATATTATCCTAGGTTTTAATTAGAATATAATATTTAAAATGCCTTAGCTAAAGTAATATAATATAGTAGTTTATATAGTAAAATAATAAGTAGTTATTAAAGCTATAAAGAGCCTTTATATCTCTAAGGCCTTTACTTATAAGGTAAAAGTACTAATATAAGGAATTATTAAATCCCTTTATATTACTAAGGCTTATAGGGTATAATAAAGTAAGGATATTACTATAAGGTTTATTATTATAAGCTTAAAGGAGATAATAATAGTACTATAGATTATAGTACCTAAGATAAAGCTAACTATTTCTAATATATTAATATTACCTAAGGAGTTAGTTAACTTTATAAACCTCTTTAATAAGGCTAAAGCTAATAGTTTACCCCCTTATAAGAGTTCTCTTAATTACTATATATATTTATATAAGAACCTAGATAAGTCTAAACTAATATTCCTATAAGGACTATTATATAATATACTATAAGACTAACTCCTTAAGGTTTAGTATTAGATTATAAACTTAATAAATAAGGGTTAGATTTATACTAGCTTCTCTTTAGCTATAGCTTTTATTTTTTTTATTAAAAAGGCTAATAAGAAATAGTATTTTTATTTTTATATAAACTACTATACTCTTAATAAGATAATAGTATAAGACTATTACTCTTTTTTATTAATTAAGAAAATATTATACTCCTTATCTTAGATATACTAGTTTATAAAAGTAAATATTTATATAGTATTTTATAAACTATAAATAGCTAAGGGTAAGAAGTACCTTATAGTGTATTATATAAGGTTTAGTTTATTTAAGTAATTAGTTTACCTCTTTAGCTTAGTAAGTATATTAGTAACCTTTTAGTAAAATATTAATAAATCCTTAGGGGATATATTAAAAGACTTTATTATAGCTTACCTTAATAATATTTTAGTTTACTTAAGAGAATTAAGAAAGGATTATATAGCTAAAGTCTAGCTAGTTTTAGGTTACTTAAGAGCTATAAGCTTATACCTTAACCTTCATAAGTCTATATTTACTATAAAAGAGGTCTAGTACTTAGGATGTATGATTATAGTAAGGTATTTAATTTACCTAAACCTTATAAAGGTTATAGTTATAAGGGAGTAAGTAATACTTATAAAACTATAAAGGGTTTATAGCTTCCTAGGATTTATAAATTTTTACTTTAATTTTATTAGGGACTTCTTTAAGCTAGTAGCCTTACTAATATAACTTACTAAGAGAAATATTTCTTTCTAATAAAGGCTTAAGAAGGATAATATATTAAGGAGGTTAAAGAGTGCCTTTATTATATATCTAGTACTAGTATAATAAGACTTAGACTACCTTATAGTAGTAAAAGCTAATTATTTAGGTATAGCCCTTAGTAAATACCTCTTATAATAAGGCCTTAATAATATCTTATATCTAGTTACTTATTATTTTACTAGCCTTATATTCTTATAAAAGAACTATATAATTTATAATAAGGAACTATTAGCTATTATCTCTTATCTTAAGGTATAGTTAGTAAAGCTTTAAGGCATATTTTTTTTATTTATAATCTATATAGACTATAAGAACTTAAAATACTTTATAACTCCTTAACTAATATATGAGAGATAGGCTTAGTAAGTAAATACACTTATATTATTTAACTTCTATCTTTATTATAAGCCTAGTATATAAGCTTAATACCTAAATACCTTATTCTAAAGGGAGTAAGACTAAAGTAAGTTAGCTTTAAGGATAAGGTATATCCTGTAACCTATTACTATTATACAACTCTTACTATTACTAGGTAAGTAAAGGGATAGCACTGTGATAATCTAGGCTTTGCCTAGACCTAGCAATATAGGTGTTAATTGCACAAGTTACAGGGACTTGTATAATGCGTATTCTTTTATGTGGCGCAATAGAATTGGGGTTAAACTCACATGGTCACGCAGGCACCTGCGATTAGCCCTTAGGGCTAGACTATGATATTTGTACAAGTCACCTAAGGTCATAGGTTTAAACCAGCTGCGTGTACAAAAAAGGTGCACTATAGGGCAGCTATAATAGGGTTCTTCCTAAGCTTATAGGGATAGAAGAGAGGGTCCCTAGGGGTAGTAGGGGATGCATGGTATTGCTAGCTAAAGAGGGAAGTCACCTAGGGAAAGAGCCTATGTGATAATCTAGGCTTTGCCTAGACCTAGCAATATAGGTGTCAATTGCACAAGTTACAGGGACTTATACAATGCGTATTCTTTTGTGTGGTGCAATGGAATTGGGGTCAAACCCACATGGTCGCGCAGGCACCCGCGATTAGCCCTTAGGGCTAGACCATGACAAGCACTAGCCTAATACTATATCTCCTATATATATTACTATTACTAGTAAGGGAGGCTCTCTTTACTACTAAGTACCTTTAGACCTTATAGGACTAAGCTATTATATTAGATCTTATATATAGTATTTAATAAAAGGCTATATAAAATAAAGCTTAAAAGTTTCCCCTTAAAATACTAATAAGGGAGTAAGTTATAGATTATTTTATAAGTATATATAAAGCACTTTAGTTTTAAGGCTATACTTAGATTCTAGCGTAAGAACCCCTTACTATAACCCTTATATAATAATACTATAACTTACTAGTAGTAAAGTACTTAGGCTATAATACTATATTTTAAATCCTATAATAGTAGTTTTATTAGGATAAAATATTATAAGATATTACTTAGTTTATTTATAACTATTATTACTTTAGTAGTTATAAGAGCTACTAATAGTATTAGGGCTTACTAAAGCCTTTACTTATTTTTAATTAGTTTTAGTCTTAGATTTCTATTAACTTTATAATAAACTTACTAGTAATATCTTTAAAAAGGCTATAATACCTTATAGTTATTATAGATAAACTCTTAAAGTTTATATAGTTAGAAGCTATAACCTTTATTAAGGCTAAGGAGTATATAAAATAGTTTAAAATAGTTTAGTAAAGGTTTTAAGAATTTCCTTAATTAATTATTATAGATTAAGAGTTAGACTAGCTAGGAAAATTTTAGATAATATTATATTCCTTAGTTAGGATTAATTAGTTACTTTTTATATTATATTACTTATAGACTAATAATAATATAGAATAAGTAAACTAAGAGGTATAGGTAATACTATATATTATAGTCTTTTTCTTATAGTTTAATCGCTAGAATATCTAGTTACTTATTAGCTTATAATTAATAATAGGCCTTTTTCTATAATAGGTATTAGCTTAAATAGATTACTATATAGCTATAACTTAAAGCTAATTTAGTTATAATTAAATTAGTTTACCTTTATAATAATACCTAAGGGATAAGCTATATAATTCCTTAAGCACCTATAAAAAAGTACCTTTCTAGTATAAGCTATAATAGCTTATATTTAATAAAGGTAATAAAATACTATATTAGCTTTTTAATAGCTAGTAAAATAGTTTTAAGTTAGAAATAAGGTATAGCTTTTACTTAAAAATATTAAGATAAACTACCCTTTACAAAAACTTAATTAGGTTATAGTAAAGTATATAGTTATAAAAGTACTAATATTACTTATAGTGTAGTTAGATATTCTAAGGGGTATTTACCTAGTTTTTTATATAAACCTTATTAAATAAGCTATAGAGAATTCTTTTCCTAGCTAAAGACTTTAAGACTCTTATTTAAGGCTAAAATAAGTCCTAGTAAAGGATAATAATAAACTTATAGAGAAATATTAAGTTAAATAAATCCTAGTGGCCTAGAATACCCTAGGCTAAGGTAAGAGATATAATATACTTATGAGGTAAGTAAGTTATATATAGCTAATATAAAAACCACTAGAGAGTATATGTTAGTATCTATTAGGATACTAATGACCTACGCGTAGGGTTTTCAGGGGTGGACCAATTTATACGTAATTATTATTTTTATTCTAGTCTCCTAAAGGAAGCAAAAGGAGAGATCAAATGGAAGCACATAGGGTGCGCTATTTATGATAGGAAAAGAGGCCTTGATTGGAGTTATGTGCGAAGAGGCCATATATGCCAATTCCGACCGCAGCGCGATTGACCTAGACATGTGAGTCCGTGATGCAACGCGCCTAGCCAATCAGAGGCGCCTATGACCTGTTAATATCATGCTCGTTCTAACAGTATAATATAAATATAAGCTTTTAATAAGTTTAAAGTAAAGTAAGGAGATATATAATATAATAATAGACTAAATTAATTATAAACTACTTATTTACCTATAAAGACCTTTACTAGTATATAAGGTATGCTTATTATATAACCTATTACCTTATATTAACTACTAAAATAAACTTAAAATTATTTTACTAGTATATAAAGTATACTTATTTTATAACCTATTACTTCTTATTTACTACTTAAATATACTTAAAATCCGTTATTTACTATATTATAGTTATTACTTATATTATTAGTAAAGTTATTATTATCTTTAAATAGAATTATAATTAGAGTTACTTTATACTTACTAGGGATAAGGACTATATTATAATAGACTTAATAGCTACCTTAGCGCTAGATAGTAAGAGAGAACTAGTAATTAAGAGGTATAAAATAAGTATAAGCTAGGGGTGCCTTACTTCTAGGTTAACTATTACTACTTATAGTCAGAGTATTGCTTGTAGTGTAGTTAATGTAGTTTTTAGGAAAAATTTGTATTTGTATTGTAGTTTTTTTTTTATCATAGTTAGTATATTATATTTTTTTTTATAGTGTAGTGTAGTTTTTTTTCTCTTATAGTGTAGTGTAATTAGTGTAGTTACTAACTACACTAACTATAAAAACTATAAATATAGTGTTAGTAAAAAAAAAGTAAGTCTTTTTATTATATAAGGTTATTATAAGGATTAAAAGAATGCTAGTTATATAGAAGATTTTATTATTACTTATTTTACTTAATTAGTTATATAATTTATAAAATTTACCTTTTTTTAAGGATTTTACTATAACTAGGGTTATTTATAATATTATACCTCTTTAATAATACTATTATATATATTACTTTATTTTACTAATATAACTTAAAGAAAAACCTTCTTATTATTTTATTTACTATTACTATTAATTATTTTATATTTTTATACATTATTATTATTATTTTAAATAAAAAATACCTTGAACTAATAAAATAAAATCAATTAAGAAATCTAGATAAATAACTAGAAGTTAATAGAATGTATACTTAGTACTTAAATATTATTCTTAATATAATAAGAACGTAACAAAAGCTTAAACTATTTATTTAAGATTTAAACTAATTAAATATTACTTTTAGCTTTATAATTCTAAAGCTTTAAGAAGTTATATATAGTAACTTTATATATCTTATTACTATAATATATAAAGAAAGAATATAATAAACTAATATTTATTATCTATTAATAAATAATTAATAGTATTATTTTAATTACCTTATATAGCTTAATTAAGCTATAATAAATAAGTTTAACTTATTTTTTAAAATAATACTAGGACTTACTTTTATATAATATACTATACTTATTATAAAAGCTCTAATAACTTTAATAATCTTAATTACTATTATTACTTAATTACTTAATTACTATTATTACTATTATTACTATTATTACTATTATTACTATTATTACTATTATTACTATTATTACTATTATTACTATTATTACTATTATTACTATTATTACTATTATTACTATTATTTCACTTTTATTATTATTTTAAAAAAATATAAAAAAGAAAACATGTTTATAATATTAATATTCTTAAAAACCTTAAAATACTAAGTTATTAAAAACTATAGCTTTTTGTGGCTTCCTCTGGACCCTCGGATGATAGTTAGTCTAGCCGTGGCCAAAGTGTAAGTCCACCAAAGGGATGCACGCAATGCAATTAGCTATATCGCGGGCAACCTCGCACCGCTTGCAGTGGCTCTGCACTACTACCTCACTTTTTCGCTTACCTTCTCTTCTAGCTAGATTCCTCTCCTTCTCTCTTTTCTTAGCTATTATTATTAACTTTATTACTATTATTAAATTTAACCCTTTATACTAGTATAATATTCCTTAGTATAACCAATACTAATTAGTAGTTAACTATAACTATAAATAAGCTAGGTATTATAAGAAAAGATATTCCTATAGATAATATAGCCCCTTATCTCTTAAGCTAACTTATATAGGCTATTTAGGTAAAGAGGTATAACTATAGAGTATGCTAAAGGAAAATAGACTAGAATCCTAGTTATAGGCTTATTAGACTTCTAAGGGATTAATCTATTAACTCTTAGGCCTTTAGGATATTTAGTTAATTATTAATCTTATTATCTATTATAAGAAAACTAACTAAATAACTAAATCTATTACTATAAGGTATTTTATTTAAACCTAATATTAAAAATAACCCTTAGCTAAGCTAGCTAACCTATATAACCTCTTTTTACACTCTCTTTATAACCCCTTTTCTCTTTTCTTTATAGCTTTTTACACCTTAGTGCTCTAGGTATTAAGTTGCTTTTATATCTATACTATCTTTATAGCCTATTTCTCCTTTTTTTCCTGTTTTACTTATTTTTTAGATTTACCTAGTTTATCTCTCTTAATAAGCGTAGAAATTACCCTATTATTATACTACTATTTAGTTTATTCTAATTATTTAAGAAAACTAAACCTTTCTTAAGAAAGGGATAAAATAAAATATTAGACTATTAATAATATAGACTCCTTATCTTACTTTACTTAATAATACTAAGGCACCCTAAAAGTCCTTAGTAATAGCTTTTAAAAGACTAGAAAAAAATAGTTTACTAAGGTAACTATAGCTATATTTATTTACGCTTATAAAAGACTAGGAAAAGCTTACCTAACTAGACCTAAAGACTACTATATAGCCTAAGCTTAATAATTAGATTATAAGGTTTATTTATACTAGTAAGTATTAGAATTAGTAAGAAGAAAACCTTTAGGAAAACTTTAAAGAAAATTTTAAAGGTTAAACTAAGGATATATTTAGGAGAGCTACTAATAAGCTTATAAGAGAGCTATAAAACTCTCTATAAGATAATAGTATTTATATTAGCTAAGGAGTAAGTATTTTTATTTTAATAGCTTTTAAATATATACTTTAAGAGGTAATAATAACTCTATAGCTAAGGGATAAGTTATAATCTCCTAAATTACCTTATATATAACCCCTATAAGCTACTACCTTAAAGACCTTCCTTAATATTCCTTACCTATAAAAAGAATAATTACTATATTCTTTTTAAAAACCCTTATAATAATCTTAATTATATTAGGAGTTTAACCCTTAATAGCTTACTTTTCTTTCTTAATCTTTTTCTTTTAATAAATAAATTATAAAGAAAATATCTAAGCTTATAAAGATATATAAGAATAGTAATTACTATAGTAAAAAGCTATATAACTTTCTCTTACTAAAGCTTATACTCTTTAAGAGTAAGTATAACTAAATTAACCTCCTTAAGTTATATTTTAGTAAGGTATTTCTTATTATATTAATAGAAGATACTAAATAGTACTTTCTTAATTACCTTATTAGTAAAAACCTCTTTTATCAAGAGATAATTATAAATATCTATTAATACTTTAAAATAAAAAGTAATTAATAGTTTTATTACTATAAGTAAAGTAACATAATCCTTAAGAATATTATTACTTAAAACCCTAAAAAAAAGTAAGCTTAAGTACCTTAAGATTTTATTAATTACCTTAAAAAAGTTTATAAAGGGTTATACCTCTCTAATATAGTAAATATAAAGCTTTATAAGTAAACCTTAAATATAGTCTTTAGTATCCCTAAATATTAGGTAATAAAGTATATATATATACTAGGCTTTAAAAACCTTACTAGTAATCTTTATAAGTTAATTATAATTATAAAAAGTAATATAAAAAGTAACTAATACTACTAGTATTAAGATAAAGACTTATTAGAGGTAATATTTATAGATTACTAATATAGCTAATAGAATTAAAGAGACTAAGGAAAAGGAGGTTATTATAGTAACTTTAGATAACCTAAGTAATACTTTATTTATAGTAAGAGTAACTACTAGTTATTAAACTATACTAATACTAAGCAAAGCATTGCACTACAATACAATACAATACATTAGAAATTTTACAATACAATACAATACATGTATTATTTGTATTGTTTTGTATTTTTTTTCTTTTTTTTAGTATAAAGTTAAATTCCTTAATTATAAGTTATAATAAGGTATATATAGTTAATATAATAGCTTATAATAGCTTATAATAGCTTATAAATTTAATAGCTATTAGTATTAGCTAGTATTCCTTTTAAGTAAAAATCATATATCTAAGCATAAAAGCTATATATAAGTAACTAATAGTTATAAGAACCCACTTATAGACCCACTTTTATCAAAAACCCTCTCTTTAAGTAAAGATTATATATTTAAGTAAGAAAGCTATAGATAAGTTAATAATAGCTTATATATAATTCTTTAAATTCTTTTTTTAGTTTTTATAAGCTTTTCCTAGGTTTAAACTTAGGGTTTTTACTTTTCTTTTAAGTAAAAAAGACTAAAAAGTTAAAGTAATTACTTATAATTATAATAGAATAGTTATAAAGGTAAAGAATATTTTATTAGATAAATAAAAATTCTCTCTTTATAATAAGAACCTTATATATATAAATATATTATTTTTAGGATTATAATCTTATTTATATATAATAATAAATAATTTCTTTAGGGTAAATATTTTAATTAAAGCTAGAAAAAACACACTAAAAAGGATAAGAAATCCAAAAAAATAGATAATAAAGTTATAAAACCTTTACAATATAGTAAAAAAATAACTCTATAAATCATGCCTTTAATATATTATATTAAGCCTAAGTACCTATAATTAGCTTATTATTCTAAATTAGGTAAACCTTTATAAATTTTTAGATAAATAAGTAAATTATATTAAAAATTAAGAGTATCTTAGTTAGAATCCTTTTAAAATCTACGATATAATAGATATATATAATACCCCACTTTTAACTTCCCCTAACAATACATTGTATTGTATTGTATTGTATTGTATTTTTAATACAATACAATACACAATACAATACATAGGGCAATACAATACAATACAATACTACAATGCTCTGATACTAAGTATTAGAAAAAGAAAAAGAGGTAATAAGCTAGTAAGAACTATTACTTATCCCTTATAAAGAAAAAGTTCTAAGTATTTCTTACTTTATTTAAAGGTAATAATAACCCTAAGGTAAAGGAAGTAAAAGACTAAAAGACTTAGCTTAAGGCTTACACTTAAGCCTAAGATAATAATAATAATAATATTAAGGAGAAGCTATTATTAAAGGTATACCTTAGTATTATATAATTCTTTTACTTAGGATTATAAATAATAGATAATATTAATATCCTTATAATACTTAAGAATTAGGCTTTTTAATATACCTTACTTAAGTAAGAGCTATACCTTAAAAAGGCTTCTAATAAGGATAATTTAATCTATTATATATCTAAAGAATACTATTTTAAAGAGGTCTTTAAAGGAATTATACTAGATATAGGAGCCTTAGGCTAATTAACTACTAGTCTAGTATAGGCTAGAGTCTTACTAAGATTAATACTAATATTAATAATTAAACCCTATAACCTAGAAGTTATTAGCTTTAGTGCTAGATTAGTAATAATATATAGTATTATTTATATACCTATAAAGCTTAGCTAAATTAACTTTTATATTCTTAATATTACTATACCTTTTCTCTTTTCTCTTACTAATATAAATAAGATAAAGGTTAAGATTAATAACCTTACTAATATATTAATTTAAAATAATAAGACTATACCTATTATATATAAATAAGGCTACCCTTAGTAGCTTCTAGAGGCAAGAGAAACCACTGCTTTTTATCTATTAGAAGGAGAGATTTATTAGCTTTACTAGAGGTTTAGTTATCCTTTAATTTAGTAACTTATAAAGATCCTTTAATAAGCTAGTTTTAATACTAAACGCTATATAATTAAGAAGCTTACTAAAGTCTATTACTATTATTAGATAAATAGAAAGGCCCTTAGCTAATTTAAGTTCTTAATTAAGGATAACTATAACTTTAATTATAAGATTATTATTAATATTATATAAATTAATAGCTAACTAGTCCTTTATATTATTAACTTAGTAACCTTATTTTAAGTAGCTTAATTCCTTAACCTAAAGAAGTAAAAAGCTTATAATAGTATTAGAAAGGTTAAAAGATATTATAAACCTCTTTACTAGGCTTATAATATTATTATAGATTTAATTAGTAAAAAGATTACTTTTAAGTAATAACTCTAAAGAGCTATTAAAGCTATTAATAACTTAGTAAGCCTTAATAGCCTTATACCTATACTACTAGTCTTTAAAGCTTACCTATAAATAATAGATAAGTTACTACTAAGTATCTCTATTATTTAATAGGCTAAAGTAATTTAAAAAGTAACTAATAAAGTTTACTATTACTTAGCTAAGAGGTAAGTTTATAAGGCCCTTAGCGCTTAGAATAGCCTTAATATATTACTAATATATTAGCTATTACTATAGGCTAATATATATATATAAAGAGAAAAAGGTAAATAGTATAGCCCTTATAAGCTATTAACTACTAATAAGAAGACTTATATAGTTAAGATACCTTATAGCCTAGCTAAGTTTTACTCTATAGTAATAAAGCTATACTATAAGGACTTATAGTATATAAGAGCTAATAAGTAAAGCCTTTAGGGTATTAGGGAATATAACCTAGGCTTAGAGGCCTTTTCTTATAAGATAGCCCCTTCCTATAAGAGGGCTAGGGGAGATAAGCTACTAGTAAAGGGTAATAAGGTAAAGAAAGAAAAAAAAGAGATACTAGTAAAAAGAAAGTAAAGGAGGCTAAGGAAAGCCCTTATAGTCTAATTCTATATTAATAAGGTTATAAAAAAGCCTAAAGAGGCTTATAATACTCCAGTAACCCTTATAGGAAGCTATAGAGTTAAAGAACCTATAGCTTATCTTAAGGTAGTAAAAGCTACCCCTATAGGAAGCTATAAAGCTAATTACCTTAAGGTAGTGTGTGCCGTGATATGCGCGCCTATAAACGCGCGTATTCGCGATGATAAGCACAAGGGATACAGGGGATTGCAAGGATAAATAACATAATAAGGGATAATAATATTAGTTATCTAGGCAAGGGGACTATTTAATCTATAAAGAGATTACCTATAGCTAGATTCTTTTAAGGTTCTTTATATACACCTAACTTTAGATTTTTAACTTAAATACCTAGTGTTACTATAGCTACTATTATGTTTACCTTAATAAGATAAATTAATAAGATTATTTCCCTAACTTAATTAAAAAGTCACTTCTAATCTAATAGACTATTTAATTTAAATTATCTCTATTTATAAAGATAAATTTAGCTATTATTATAATTACTACTATTAAGTTAATTAACTCTTCTAATATAAGCAAATATCACCGCTACCTATAACTATAGGCTAGCATTATGTCTTTTAGGGTATTGTTTTTTACTTAATAAAACTAGTGGAAAAACGCGGTTTTAAACCCCTAGGACCTTTTCGCTTTCTAGTTAATTTACTATAAACTAAGATTAATTAGAAGCAAGCTAATAATTACGCTTTTAGCTATTACTAAGCTAACCTATATAAAGACCCCCTTTATTTTACCTTCCTTACACTAAGATATAAATCTAAAGCCTTAACCTAATCTTTATAATAGTTATAGCATAAAGGAAAAGCTAGCTAAGTATACTAAGCTAAGGTAAGCTAAGAATATAAACTAGTATTATATAGAAGTATAAAAAAGAAAACTAAATAGTTTAGAGGTATACCTTATAAATACTAGCTAAACTATTAACCCTTTGCTAAAAGTCTCTAAATATAAGGCACTAGGATAGAAAGCACTACTTAGCGTTATAGACTATTTAATTTTAAGGCCTATAGCTAATTTTACTATTATTTAGCTATATATAGGGGTCTTATAGCTTATTATAAAAAGCTATATAATTATATTAGTAGCCTTTACTTATAGGTTACTTATTACTATAAATATTACCTTATTAAAAGTCTTTCTTTAAGAAATCCTTACTAGTATTATAATATTTAGTTAAGTAATCACTCTTTTATAAGATTAATTAAAAGCACTTTTTACTAAACTTATATTTAACCTTATACTATCTTACTCCTAATAGCTAAGTAAAGTAAAACCTAGTAAGTACCTAAGTTACCTAAAGGACCTTTAGGACTTACTATTACCTAATACCCTAGTTACTAGTTAGGAATTACTTAATCCTAAGATAGTTATTAGCCTAGCTTAAACTTAGTTTAATAACTATTTAGGTAAAGACCTTAATAATAAAAGTAAAATACCTAGATCTCTTAGAGGGCTTAATATAAAAACCTTTATAAAGCTTCTTAGAGAAATAATAGCGTATTAAACTTCTCTTATTACTATGTAAAATAGGTATAATATTAAGTAGTTTTTAGGAGAAAATATAGCTAATTTTATTAAGGACTTTAAAGTAAAGATAAAAGTAATAGGTATTCTTAAAGCAAATTAGCATAAGATACTTAAGTATAATATTAACCTAAAGCTCTAATAAGTGGTTAAGATACTAACTATATTATAATCTTAGAAGGAATCTAAGGAAAAGATACTCTTATAGTTTAATATAACTAGCTAGGATTAAATAGAAAACACTAGAGAATAACTTAAAGACTTATATTTAATATAGCTAAAGACTATTAAGGAAACCTATTACTAGTTATAAAAGTATTATACTCTAATATCTAATATAAACCTAATAGGATAGAAAACTATAATAACCTAGTCTAACTATATCTATAAGGCTTTACTAGAATATTTAATCTTAAGCTTTATAAATTAAAAAGGGTTTACTTATAAAGAAGTCTTAGTTATATAGTATAAATTACTTTAGACTACACTTAATATATATATTTATATATATTTAGAGCTTAAGAATAAGGACTTAAAATTTGCTAATATAGAAAATTATACTTTAGGTAAGAAAGACTTTAGCTTTAAGATATAAACACTATTTAATTAGGCTACCTTTAATAGTTATTAGGTTACTTAAAAGAATTGCTTAGCCTTTAGTAATTTAAATAAGTAAGACAAAAAGACTATCTTATTTAATACTAATATAGGATAATAAGAGGCCCCTAGATTAGCTAAATACTAAGATTAAATAGAAGATCTAATAAAATAACTAGTAAAGCTAAAAATTATAGTTATAGCCTAGGTAGTAAAGGAAATTAATATAGTAAAGCTACTTAAGGAGAAGTATAGTAACTATCCTTAATAGTAAACCTATTAGATAAATTATATAGGTTTATTTAATTTAAATAAGAAGCGCTATTTTAAAATAAACATAATATTAGAGAGAGGCTACTAGTTAAATTATTATTACTATTATAATAAAGAATCATATATTATAACAAAGTGTAATACTTTAAAATATAATAGGATATTAAAGTTTGCTATATATAACCTAGTAGTTTGTATCTTAGTAATTAGAGATAATATAAGACATTAAGTTATGCCTTTATTCTTACTTATAAGATTTATTTCTATTAGTAACTATATACATAGACTAGCTATATTTTAGGTTAAGTACTTTAAGGACTATAAGATTATATATATAATTTCGCGAATTAAGGAACATAGCCTTTGTAAAGGTTTAAGCTAGGAAATAACACTAGAAAAATAGGATATATTTAATTAAATAAAGAGTATATTTAATCTAGTGGAATTTTAACCTAAAAGAGAAATTAATATAATATCTATCTTAAAGCGTAAGATATTAGGTATAGTATTTACTATTACCTTTAAGAAGCTAAGTGTAAGAGAGAAAAAAGATAAAGAGATTATTATAAAGTTTATAGCTATTAGTAAATAAATAGTAAAATACCTAAGGATTAAAGATATTATAGAAGATAAGGCAAAAGACTAGTAACCTTATACTTAACGTATTTAGGATAATCCTATAGTAGCTAAGGGTAAGAAAGATCTATTAAATAAAGTTAGATAAAGGATTCTAAATTAATTATATAATAAGGTCTTTTAGAAGAAGGTTAGAGTGTCCTTTTAGGATTTCTATTATATTATACTAACACTAGTAGAGGTAGTTAGTAATAAATATCTCTTATAAGCAAAAGGTATAAAGGATATTCACTACTATAATAAAGATATATTAGGGCTAGCTTTTCCTTTAAAAATGTTTAGTGTAAAACCAAATCTAAGACTAATTAATCTAGGGAACTAGATTAATTTAATCCTTTAATTAATAAAAGAGACTCTTAAGGAAGATAAGAAAAATAAAGCTATTGAAATGTAGGGAGCTAGTTGCTAGCTGGCAACAGCTGTACAGGTGCAGCTCTACGGTTAGAGACTAATAGAACCACCACGTTAAATATTTAACGTAACGCAACGGAAGTTTGTGGCAGTTATTAACTAATAGAATTTAATCTAGATAACTTTTACGATATCTTATATACTAATAGAATTGATTTTAGTGACATTATACAGGCAATGCGGCTATTAGATTAAGAGGCCTAGCTATCTAGCTAGATTAAAAAGATCTTCTTCCTCTCATATACCCACTAACTATATTAGTGAATCTAGGCCACTAGAGAGGTCTTAAGAGTTACTTTTGATTTTCCGTAAAATTCATTTATATATAAAATCCAAAAAATCGACTTACTACCATACAAACTAGCAACCCATATACACTAATTTTTAGTCTAAAAAATATTCCTGCATTAAATAAAAGCCCTATCTTCTAGCTTTAATTTGCTATATGTAAGACTTTTGTACAACCTCTAGTTAAAAAGAAAATCGCTATTAAAGATAGCTATAGGGTAACCCGCGTATAGGGTAACCTGCTTACGTCACCCTAGCTTACCTAATTACTAGTAGCGCTGCGCTTATGACTACGCTTACAGCCATAACGCAATTAAATAATTCACAATTAATTTAGATTAGTTATTCACACAGTTAGTTATAGCTATTAATAGCTACGACGTAGCCATTAATGGCCACCTTCGCGACCGTTAACAGCTGCAGTGCAGCTATTAGGCTTATAATACAAGCTAGTAATAGAAAGGTTCTTTAACTAGAAAAGGGCTAAAAATAGGTCTTATTTTTAACACCCCCTTTACAAAAGAATTACATTAAAAGCAATTAAAAGCGTACAAGGAGACTATAGGGTAAATAATAACTTTTAGATAAAAACAGATAAAAGGGAAAAACAGGAAAATATAAAAGACCCCCTTTTTAAATTCCTAGCTATTAGTAAATATAGCTCCCTTTTTAGCGTTGTTTTTGGTTCCCTATTAAAGGGATTTAGTTGTTAGTTTTTAGTGATTATTAAGCCCTAAGAGCTTAATAAAGGCCTAATAAAGAGGTCTTGTAGATAGCGTTAGCTTTAGCTTCTAATATTAATAAAGCTATTATACTAGCTTTCTTTGATTTCTAGCTAATAGGTCTGCTAGCTAGCTTAAATAGATAAGCGTAGGTTAATTTAGAGGTCTTTTTATCCCCTGCAAAATCACTATTATAATAACCTATTAGGCTTTTGCTAGCTATACCTTTAGGGTCTTCCCTATAGATTATAGCAAGAAATTTAGTCCCTAATAGGTACCTAAGCAAATTTTTAGCTGCTTTTAGGTGCTTTATATAGGGCCTAGCTAGTGCTATAGATAGCCACTGAAGTGTAAAGGCCATGTCTGGCCTTGTAAGTAACATTAGGTATATTATAGTCCTTATAATGCACTAATAGAGCTTAATTTCGCTAGCTATTAATAGCTTAGTAGTCTGCGTAGCTAAAACGCCTAGCTAAAGAGGTATGCTAATAGGCTTACTATCTAGCATATTAAATCGATTTAAAGCCTCTAAGATATACTAAGATTAGTGGATTTTTAGTATCCTTTTAGGTCTATCTTGTATAATTTAAACCCCTAAGAAGAATTTAGCAGGCCCCCTATCTTCTATTAGATAGACTTTATAAAGTTCCTTTTTAAGTCTTTAGATATAGGGTAAATCTAGTCTAATTAGAAGGTAGTTATCTACGTATGTAATGATAAAGGTTTTGGTGAAGGAATTATAGAATATAGCTAGGTTAGAAATTAGAGAGCTAAATCCTAGGGACTTTAGCACTACTATTAGTGCTTATTACCACTCCCTTAAGCTCTGTTTTAGGCTATATAAAGACTTCTATAATAGAATTACTTAATCTTTAGAAGGTTTATAGCCAAAACTTTTAGCTAATTTAGGATTTACTTTAAGGAATTCAATAAATCTATCCGGAATAACTATATAGATCTGTTATTATAGCTTACTATTAAGAAAAGCTCCTATAAAATTAACCTATTTAATTTCCTAGTTATTCTAAGCCACTAGAGCTAGTAAAATCCTCTAGCTAGGGGGAATGCTTGTGGCTACAAAGGTCTCTAGATAATCTAGACCTTCAATTTGCATAATTCCCTTAGCAATGAGTTAGGCCTTGTATTTTAAAGGATTATTTTCTTTATCCTTTTTAAGCTTATAAATAAGCCTATTCTTTAGTACTTTTTAGCCCTTAGGTACTTAGTCTTTCCCTATAAATTTAAAAGTACTAGCCTTTAGAAGCTATTTGTATTCCTTATATATAGCTTCTATCTATTTATCCCTTTTAGGGCTAGATATAGCTTACTTCTAGGTCTTAGGTTTAGGGCTATTAGGGTTGTTTTCCTTTAGCTTCTCCTATACCTTAAAGCAGATTTCTTTTATAAAATCTAGAGAAGAAGGAGAACTAATATTAACATCTATAGGGTTAATATTAGGGTCAAAGTTAGTAATTTTGTCAAAATCCAGGTCTGGAGTTAAAATCTGATTTTCTAGTGAAGTTACAGGCGTGGCCTCCTCTAAGGCCTTTGTAATTAGTTCCTTAGGGGGTTATACAGGCCCTATAGGGTGTTTTTCTTAACCTATAGGGGGACCTCCTATGTTATCTATAGGGTAATCCTTTAAACCTTAATTTAGATCTTGATTTTCTAAATTATTTTCCCCCTCTAAAGAGTTATCCCCTATAGAAAGCCTAGGTAATCCTTTAGAGATAGGATCTATAGGTTCTATAATCTTAATAAAGCTAGTCTTTATAACTAGCCTTTTAGAGGGGATGTACACTAGATAGGTGTTAGAACCTAGTGTAGCTAATAACCTTCTAGGGATAGTTCTAGCTACTAACTTCTAGGCTTTAGGTTGTTTTTCCAGGGGGATTAGAATCTCGCAGTGAGATCCTATGGCTCTAATACTGCTAATATTAGTTATATAGGGCTGATTTAGCTCCCTAGCTAGCAGTTATTTAGGGCTCTTATCCTTTATGGTATTAGTAGTTATATTAACTAGGTTAATAACTACAGGTAATACAAAACACTATAGATATAAGGGTAATTTTGCCCACTAGATAGTAGCCCTTAATTGATCTAGAATAGTACAAATTAAACGCTTTACTAATCCATTTTGCTTATAGATATAGGGACTAGAAGTCATAAATTTAATCCCTTTAGAATTTAACTAGGTTTAACAACTAGAATCAATTTCTTAGCCCCTATCAAAGTGAAGGTGCCTAGGATATTAACCTAGTTGATTTTTAAGCCCTCTAAAGAAGCCCTTAATAGCCCTATAAATAGTTAGGCCTTCCTTATTAGGTAATAAGAACACCCACTTATATCTAGTTTTTTAATTAACTAGAAATAAGCAAATTAACTGTTTATTATACGGTATAGGGCTGATTTTTAGCGTATCCCCCTCTATTCAATCTAGAGCTCTAGGGGGGTTAGGGATAGCTATTTTCCTAGATCTTCTAACTGCCTTAGATTGATCACAAGCTATACATTTAAAATCCTTATCCTTAATTTTAGAAAAATCAGGGATTCCTTTAGTTATAAGGCTTGTTTTCTTTAGCAAAGGAAGCCCTAGGTGCCCTAATTATATATGCCATAGGCTAGCTAGTTCTAGTAACTTTTGATAATAAAGATCTTTAGGGCCTGAATTAGGGTCTAGATTTAGGTCTAGATTAGGGCTCTCTCTGTCAGTCCCTTACTAGGCCCCTTAAGAACCACAGGCCTCTTAGGGAGGTATTAGGGACCTTTTTCCTTTACTAAGGCCCTTTAACACCTCTAAATCTATATCCTTAGATTTATAAGGGACCTAACCTAGGGCTATAGGCATTAGAGAAGGGACTAAATCCCCTAAATCATCCTATACGATTTCTTTAATATCATTATCATTTTCGTTAATTTCAGCGATTTTGTCTAAATTAGAAGCCTAATCTGGCTTTTTAGAGGGAATTTAAACCTCTATAGGGTAGCTAATCGGATAGCTATGACCCCTAAAGCTAGCATAGGTAAAAGGTCAGATATAATGAGATTCCTTATTACAGGGCCCTTTATATAACCTAGGTGTAAATTAGTTTTTAACATAGAAGAAAAAACTATGTTTTTCTATATCTAGGGTAGCAATACAAGACATATCTTTAAGATAAAGATAGTTTTTTATAAAGCAACCACTAGATATATAGTGAATAAGGCCACTAACTATATTAACATTAAGCTAAGGAAAATATAGAGTGTCCTTTAGCACTAAGGTCTTATATTTATTAGGTTTCTTTTAATATAAGACCTTAAAAACAGCACTACTGTGACCCTTTAGAAAAATAAGGCTACCACTAGTTATAATAGGGTTAGATTCCCCCTTCTTATAAGGGGTATAATCCCTAAAGACCTCCCTAGAATTAACTATATATACAGTTAAACCTATATTATATAATAGGGCCTTTTTTATGTCTTTACTGTAATAATTAAAACCATTTAAGGAATTAATTTCTTGTTTTTTATTATCCAAATTACTAGAGCTAGAATCAGAGCTACTATCGCTAGAGCTCTTATAACTAGTCTTGTAATTACTAGGTTTCTTATACGAATTAAGGGCTCCGTTAGAAAGGTTATAATTTCCTAGCATAAAAGAACCCTCTATAGGCTCTTTATTATCCTTTTTATTTAATTTTTAACCCTTTTACTTCTTTTTCTTCTTATTAAAATTAGAAGAGCCCTTATTTTCTTTAGAGCTTTCTTTCTTTTTCTTCTAACCTTTAGGGGCCTTTTCCTTATCTTTAGCACCCTTTTCTAGGTCTTTAGCCCTATAATTTAAGGCTTTAGATACTATAGATAACTTATCCCTCTGTTTAGCTAGAAGGTCTACTATTAGAAATTAAAGATTTAGGGTATCTAGGGGAGCCCCTATAGCCCTATTTATACGCATACTAAATCGTTACCTCTTAGCTTACTAAGGGAAGGTTAATTTTAGGGATTAAAGATATTAATTAACCTAATCTATAGGATTAATTAGGACCCCTAAAATTAATAATCTAGCTAGTAGATTATTAAAGACTATATTAAAGGCTTCTAAAGTCCCCTTAAAACCATGAAAATTTAGGTTATGAAATTCAGAATATAGGGACCCCCTCTGGATTTTAACGCTATGTGAATACTACTATACAAGTAAATTATAGGCTTCTTTAGGTGATTTTTGCCAAGTTATAGCGGCTTAGGGGCCTTCTATATAGCTATCCCTTAATAACATAAGGATAATAGCTTAGTTAGCGTCCCCTAGCACCCTAGAAATATCCGGATTATCTAGAAAATTAGGCATGCCTAAAGCTCTAAATTAGATAGCTAGGGCTTGTTTCTATTAATTAAAATTTTTAGCTCCTTTAAGCTTAGCAGTCTCTAGGAAGCTATAAACCCTCTTATTAAATTCCTTAATAATTAAATTATTAAAGGTAGCTTATATAGAGCTAGATTTAGGGGCTTTATCTTAATAAATAGGTTCCTAAACTTACTACTAACTAGCAGGCTTAGTAGCTTCCACACTCTCTATGCCTCTATTATTAATAGCTATAGTTAAAGCCTCTAGCTTCTATAATAATAGATTAATAGTATCTTATTGCTTAATAACCTGCTCTTTTAGCTAGTTATTTAGAACCTCTTACGCGCTAAGATTAGTGGCAGAAGGCCCTTAACCTTGTTAATTAGTATCTATCTTCTAATTTTATAGAAGGGAAGTCTTCTATAACCGTATGTAAAGTGCATTAGAAAGAATTTTATAGTAATAGGCTAGGCTTATAACCTATTAAAATATAGGGAGCTAGTTACTAGCTAGCAACAGCTATATAGGTGTAGCTCTACGGTTAGGGACTAATAGAACCACCACGTTAAATATTTAATATAACGCAATGGAAGGTTATAGTAGTTATTAACTAATAAAATTTAATCTAGATAACTTTTATAATATCTTATATACTAATAGAATTGATTTTAGTGACGTTATACAGGCAATACGGCTATTAGATTAAGAGGCCTAGCTATCTAGCTAGATTAAAAAGATCTTCTTCCTCTTATATACTTACTAACTATATTAGTAAATCTAGACTACTAGAGAGGTCTTAAGAGCCACTTTTAATTTTCCGTAAAATTTATTTATATATAAAATCCAAAAAATCAACTCACTACCATACAAACTAGCAACCTATATAAACTAACTTTTAGTCTAAAAAATATTCCTATATTAAATAAAAGCCCTATTTTCTAGCTTTAATTTGCTATATGTAAGACTTTTGTATAACCCCTAGTTAAAGAGAAAATCGCTGTTAAAGATAGCTATAGGGTAACCTGCTTATGTTACCCTAGCTTACCTAATTACTAGTGGCGCTACGCTTATGGCTACGCTTGTAGCCACAACGCAATTGAATAATTCACAATTGATTTAGATTAGTTATCCACACAGTTAGTCGCAGCTGTTAACAGCTGCGACGTAGCCATTAATAGCCACTATCGCGACTATTAACAGCTGTAGTATAGCTATTAGGCTTGCAATGCAAGCTAGTAATAGAAAGGTTCTTTAACTAAAAAGGGCTAAAAATAGGTCTTATTTTTAACAATAATCCTTAAGGAAAAAGAAGTTAAACTTCTACCTTAAAGAACTCTATACTATAGGATTAAGGTATAGCTACCTTAACTAATAAATAAATAATAAAAGGAATATATAAAGTACCCTCCTATATACTAATAGTGTATAAATTAAGAAATATTTTCTTTATCTTTACTAGTTTAGTTTCTAAAATATATAAATATTAATTTAGATACTAAAGATTAAGTAATTAAGGCATAGCCTAGTAGCTAAACTATTTATTTTCCTTTATTTACTACCCTTTTCCCTAATAACTAACTATATTTTCTTCCCTTTATCTTATATTTATAAGCTATCTAAAAAAGGGGGAGGCATATTAATTACTAAATAAAGAGAGTTTTTAAATTTAATAAAGTTTAGATTAAGTAAAAGAGTTCTTACTACCTTTATAGACTATTCCTTACCTAAGAAAAAAGCTAAAGCTCTCTCTTATAATAACTAAGGATAATACCTAGAAGTAAAATATTACTTATAGCTTACTACATAAGACCCATTCTAGATATAATTACTATAGGTGCCTTTGCTAACCCTAGGAAATAAAACATAGCTATAAAATAGAAAGTATATATATTTATTATAAAATATAATATGCTATATATATAAGTTTAAATAGTTAGAATAGAAAATACTATTTAATCTTCTATATATAAACACTAATAAGGCCTAATAATACTTAGGACGCTAAGAGAGAGTATATAGAAAATACCTATTAAGATAAGCTACTTCTATAGGAATAAGGACTTAGTAGTAATAGCTATTTTTAATAGTAAGGGCTAAAGTACTATTAGCCTTAGTATAGCTCCTTATAAACTCCTTTAGGAGATTTATTTTTCTTATGGTTATAATAAGGTAAGGAGAAGCTCCCTTAGGGATATTATTAGTGTTATTAGTAGTATAAAGAGAGATTTCTATATATATTAGAATACCGCTATAGCTAATATTAATCTTACTATATACCTAGAATATAAATAGAAACTTATACTATAGTAATAATAACTATTAGTAAATATTAATTATAGGATTAAATAACTCCTAAACCTATATAATCTTTACTAATAAAAGGAGGATAAAATTTAGTATAATTAGACTAATTAAAAGTCTTTATTAATAAAAGTTTATACTTTAAAACACTTACCCTTATAATAGTAGTAATATTAAGGAGTCTTTAATAAGCTAGATTAAGAGATTTTACTATAATTAATTAGTTATAAGGAAAAATAAGGGTTTAAGAGAGAGAAAGAGAAGAGAAAAAGAGAGCTAAGTATTAGGTTCATAAAGACACTACCTAATAATAGATAGTAATAACTAGTAAGTAATAGCTACTAATAACTAATTTATAATACTATAAAGGTATAAATTATAGGAGCTTACTAACCTCTAAGGGGCACCTATAAATAGCTACTAATAACTATTTATATAGCTAATAAGGACTATAAGAGTAAGGCTAAGACTATAGGAACTATTTAATCTTACTAATCTTTATATTATTATACTACTTAGACCTTAAAAGCACTTACCCTTTACTATCTATTTATATCTCTTTTCCCCTCTCTTATTACTCTAACCTAGCTTTATTAAGTAAGCTATTATTCTTTATTTCTCTTTCTAAAAATATATTATTAATAATTATACTATTTAATCTAGCTAAGAAATAGCTAATTATAAAGAAAATATAGTTAATAAAATCGCTTACACTAATATAAATAGTAGTACTATTATATACTTTACTTATAGTAAATATCTTACGCTATTTAATATCTATATTCTAATCTATAAAACTAAGGGTTCTTTCTTTAGAGAAAAAGAGAGAAGCACTATAAAGCTTAACCTAGTTAACCTTTATAGTTAGTAGCCTTTGCTATTTTATCTAAGATAAAGCTAGCTATAACCCTTAATTAGGTTTAAGGTCTATTAAGATAGTAATAACTTTAACTATATAACGCTAATTAGACTAGGGTAGGATTAGTTAAGCTAGTGAAATTATTTAATAGATATCTAAAAATTCCTAAGAAAAGCCTATAAGACACTAAGTAAAAACTAGCTTAACTAGTTTAAACTAACTACTATAGGTAAGATTATTAAACATAGCCTTAAAGTAATAGTAGCTATACTACTATAAATATTTATAATTAAACTAATAGAAGATTTTAACTTAAATACTCTATAGTAATTAATTAGTTTAAAAGCTAGGAGACTTTATTCTAATTACTAGCGTATTAATATTAAGTATAGTTTAAAGTATAACCCTATTAACCTTTACTTAGATATAAGCTATTAATACCTTATTATAGGATTTACATTCTTTATAAACCACTAGATATGTTTTCTATTTAATTAAAAGTAAGGATAGCTTTATTACTTTAATAGTATAGAGAAAGGGTAAGTAAAGAGGTTTACTAATTTTAATATAGGATAGGGGCAAATTATATAGCTACTAAACTATTTATATAATTTTAAAGTAATTATAGTTTTATTAATAAAATAGAAAGGGAACTAGGAGTGTAAATATACTTATCTAGGGTTTCTATTATAAGCAATTTATTACTAAGTTAGATACTAAGCACTTAATTTGCTTTCTAAAGACTAAAACACACTAAACTAATATAATATTAAATTTAAATAGTTATATATATTTAGTAAGGATTTAAGCATTAGTTATTACTTTAAGCTTTACTTAAGAGACTAGATAATTACTAATAATATCCTAGATCTAAGGTATAGTTATACTAAGGCACTTATAAGAACTATAAGAGTTCTATAAGATATAGCTATAAATAAATTAGGAGTTAGAGACTAGTTACCTAGGGGGTTATCTTACTAGAAGGACTTTAACCTCTAATACCTAATATATAATATAATAAAGCACTAGCTACCTTATTTTATAACCTAAATAATTAGTAAAGGCTTACCTATTAGTGTAGTAATTATAGCCTAGGAGAATAAAGTTAGTAATAAAAACTAACTAATTAAATAGTATACTAAGATAGCTTAAAGTAATAGACTTTATATCTAGGATTATTAGTAGCCTATTATACATACCTTTACTAAGAATCCTAAAGTCTTTAATATTAGTATCTAAGAAATATTATAAGAATAAGAAAGGTAAATATAATAGAATATAAATAATAAGTATTAATAGAAAACTAAGGAGTAAAGATTAAGTAAAAGGGTAAGTTCCTAGGTATTATAAGAGTCCTTATTAGAACTATTATCTTTAGCTAGATATAAAGAGATACTATAGTCTCTAGCTATAAAACTTAAGGCGCTTTAGTAAGGTAAGTAAGAATAAGTATATAATATTATAAACTAAACTCTTTAATAATAGTAAGTAATAACTAATAAGTTATTTTAAATAAATATTAAGGATTAGCTAAGGTTATAATAAATCTATAGAGTTATTAAGGAAAACTAGGTATATAACTATAAAACTCTAGTTAAGTAAGTAAAAGAGAACACTATATGCCACCCCCTTAGAGATATAGGATAAGCTATAATAATTAATCTTCTCCCTTTTCTTAAGTTAAAATAAGTAACTTAAAGGAAAATAGTTACACTATTACTAATATTATTTATATATACTTTAGTAGTACTACCTAGCTTAGTTTTTCCTATAGAATATAGCTAGAGATTATTAAAGCTTACTAGTAAAAGAAAAAGCATACTATAGGATTAATTAATTAACATAAGGATTAAGAAAAGAGAGTAAGCTAGTAAGAATTAAAGTAACCTACACTACGCACTCCCTTACTAATATTACTTATTACTTACCTATAAACACTAAAGACACTAAAGCTCTCTAAGGAGATAAAAAATCTAGGTCTTTAGCTAGGGAGGTTTCTTTTCTATTCTCTTTTTTTTTCTTTTCTATTCTTTTTCTTTTCTTATAAAAGCTTTAGACTTATATATACTAGATTAAATAATACCTTCCCTTAAAACATAGCACTATACTATTAGTTATACTTAAGAACACTTTAGTTATTACCCTTTTATTACTATTTTCCCTTTCCTAGGGGCTAGAAAAGGAAAATAGTTAGGGAGGTATTATATACTATAATACATGCGCTTATAAACGCGCGTATTTATAATAATAAGCATAAGGGATATAGGGGATTACAAGGATAAATAACATAATAAGGGATAATAATATTAGTTATCTAGGCAAGGGGACTATTTAATCTATAAAGAGATTACCTATAGCCAGAGTATTGCACTACAATTGATTTGTAGTGTATTTTCCATTTAACAAATAATATATATCTAATCGTAGAAAATATATATAGATATAAAACTTGTTTTTTTAGGTTAATAGCTAAAAAACTACAATGTAGTTGTTTATAAAAGTGGGCCTAAAAGTGGGCCCTTCGCCTATAAATTAAAAAACTACATTTCACTACATTTTAGCACTACAAATACACTACAAATGTAGTGTTTGTAATTTACGGCTGAACAACCCACTTTTAGACCCACTTTTTAATATACTATTTTTATTAGAATTTATATCTATACGATTACGTAATTTTTAGAGTAGTATCTTTAATAATAAGCTAGATATAAAATTAAATGTAAAAACTACAAACTACACTACACTAACTACAAACAATACTCTGCCTATAGCTAGATTCTTTTAAGGTTCTTTATATACACTTAACTTTAGATTTTTAACTTAAATACCTAGCGCTACTATAGCCACTATTATATTTACCTTAATAAGATAAATTAATAAGATTATTTCCCTAACTTAACTAAAAAGTCACTTCTAATCTAATAGACTATTTAATCTAAATTATCTCTATCTATAAAGATAAATTTAGCTATTATTATAATCGCTACTATTAAGTTAATTAACCCTTCTAACGTGAGCAGACATTACTACTACCTATGACTGTGGGCTAGCATTATGTCTTTTGGGGTGTTGTTTTCCGCTTGACAAAGTAGTTATTAAAATATAGGGAGCTAGTTGCCAGCTAGCAACAGCTGTACAGGTGCAGCTCTACGGTCAGGGACTAGTAGAACCACCACGTTAAATATTTATTTAACGCAACATAACGGAAGGTTTCGGCAGTTATTAACTAATAGAATTCAATCTAGATGACTTTTACAATATCTTATATACTAATAGAATTGATTTTAGTGACGTTATACAGGTAATGTAGCTGTTAGATTAAGAGGCCTAGCTATCTAGCTAGATTGAAAAGATCTTCTTTCTCTTATATACTCACTAACTATATTAGTGGATCTAGACCACTAGAGAGGTCTTAGGAGCCACTTTTGATTTTCCGCAAAATTCATTTGTATGTAAAATCCAAAAAATTAACTCACCACCATACAAACTAGTAACCTATATGCACTAATTTTTAGTCTAAAAAATATTCCTGTATTAAATAAAAGCCCTATCTTCTAGCTTTAATTTGCTATATATAAGACTTTTGTACGACCTCTAGTTAAAGAGAAAATCGCTATTAAAGATATCTATAGGGTAACCTGCTTACGTCACCCTAGCTTACCTAATTACTAGTGGCGCCACAGTTGTGGCTACGCTTGCAGCTATAACGCAATTAAATAATTCACAATTGATAATTAATTTAGATTAGTCATTCACACGGTCAGTCGTAGCTATTAATAGCTATAACGTAGCCATTAACAGCCACCTTCGCGACCGTTAATAGCTATAGTGCAGCTATTAGGCTTGCAATGCAAGCTAGTAATAGAAAGGTCCTTTAACTAGAAAGGGCTAAAAATAGGTCTTATTTTTAACAGTAGTAAAAGTAAAGGTAATTAAGGCCTAGGCTTATAATCCTAATAAAGCTATTAAACCTATAGATTCCCTTATATTTATTAATAAAGACTAAGAGAAAGTATTATTTAAAGAGATTATAGCTAAAGAAGTGCTAAATATAGTATTCCTTATAGTAAAAGAAAAGGCTAACTAGAAGCTTACCCTTTAACTTTACTAAGAGAGAAAGATTATAACCTTAGGAACTCCCTTTAAATAATCTAACTAAGCTAAGATTAATACCCTATAAGCTTATAATATATTTAGATTTATAATATTTAATCTTACTAAGTATAAAGGCTATAGGATCTTTAATTCTTATATAGTTTAAGAGATTAAAGGAAAAGGGACTAAATCACTATATAAGAAGTTATACCTTATTATATAAGGGCATAATAACAGAGAAAAAGAGGCTATCTTAACCTAATTACTAATAATATAGTAATTAAGCTAATAGATTTTTATAGCCCTTACTCTATTATTAAGGTAAAATAGAATTTACCTTAAGTTATAAGATATTACATAAGCTTATGTTTAATCCTATATAACTTTAAATAAGCTAATTATTATAAGGTTATCTAAGTAAATTATATACCTCTTTCTAGAAGGCATAGTAATAGAGGTAATTAAACCTCTCTATGGAATTACAAAAGCTAGAACCCACTAGTAAGCAATGTATTTTTATTACTATAGGGATAACCTTAAGATAATAACCTTAATATATAATCCTTACTTACTAATTATAGCCTTAAATAATAAGAACCTCTTTAGAATTATAGGAATATAAATAGATAACACACTAGGCCTTAGTAATAATAACTTCTTTAAGAAAGAAAAAAAAAGAGCTTTAAAAGGTAAAGTTTATAGCTAAAGAAAAATAATACCTAATAACTATAAATCCCCTTATCTTTAATAGCTATATCCTAACCTAAAATACTAATAACTTACTAACTCTAACCTAAAAAGGCTAAAGTTAAAAGATTAAGGAAATTAACTTATAATTACTAATAGTAAAGCAGGATCATATAAAGCAAAGAGCCTAAGGGAGTTATATTATAATAGTCTATTAACTAGAAGTATCTTATAACCTATTAACTACTATATAATACTAAGAACCCTTTACTAATAATATCTTATAACTTAATAAATACCTTAAGTAATAAATTAAGCATTAGTAATAAGGATTATAGTATATTCCCTTAACTCTTCAAGAGATAAAGCTCTTTATATTTATAAATAAGTCTCTTACTAATAATCAAGACCTTAGCTTATAGATTAGATATATTATTATAATTAGTAATAAGGTAATAAAGGAGAATAATACCTATACCTTAAAAGGGAATATTATTATATATAGCTCTATAAAGAGCAAGTGTATAACCTATAGCGCACTTATATCTAAGCTATATAGCATGGTTTAAGGCACTAATATTACATATACAATATTTATAACCCTTTATTAGATTATAGACTAATTAAAGATACCTTAAATACTAATAATTCTTTATATAGACTCTTTCTTATTATATAAATGCCTTATAAAGCTAGGTATAATAAAAGAGAAGTAGCTTATAATTAATATTATAGCCCTTTAATAGTTATATAAGAGAAAAGAGATTTATAAAGTTAGGTAAATTAATATTAGTAATAACCTAGCTAATATAATAATAAAGGCATACTAAATTTAGCCCTTTTAACCTTAATTAATTTAAATAAATTAATAATTTATATAAAAGGCTAGGTTAAGAGACCTATAAGGTTAGGTAAAGGGGAGGATTAATATTATAGGTATATAAGTATAAATTATAGTAACTAGGTTAATTAAAATAACTAAGGCTATAATAGCTAATTAAAGCTATAGATTCCTATGAAGGGATATACTTATATATACTTTCCTTTAATTTAATTTTTATTATATTTTTAGGCTTCTTTAGCTATAAAGAAAAGAGAGACTACTAGTATAGCTTCCTCTAGACTCTTAGATAATAGTTAGTCTAGCTATAGCTAAAGTGTAGGTTTACTAAAGGGATGTATATAATGTAATTAGCTGTATTGCGAGCAACCTCACACCGCTCGCAGTAGCTTCGCATTACTGCCTCACTTTTTCGCTTACTTTCTCTCCTAGCTAAATTCCTCTCCTTCTCTCTTTTCTTAGCTATTATTATTAACTTTATTACTATTATCAAACTTAACCCTTCGCACTAGTGTAACATTCCTTGGTGTAACTAACACTTTTACTATAGTAATTTACTTATAATTACTAGTATTTATATTTTATTTCTTTATTAGTTATTTATTAATTAATTAATTAATTATTATTTATTTATTAGTTATTTGTTTATTAGTTATTTATTTTTTATTAAACTTTAAAACTAATAATATTATAAGTAATATTAGTAATATAAGCTAATATAAGCTATTATAAGCTAGTATAAGCTAGTATAAGCTAGTATAAGCTATTATAAGCTATTATAAGCTATAATAGGCTATAATAGGCTATAATAAGCTACTTATATTAAGTTTATTAGTAGTTTATTTTATTTAATTACTTTAGTTTATAGTTTTTTTTTAAATAAGTAATAATAATAATTTATAGAAATATAAAATAATTCATTGAAATAGTACATAATTCATAGAAATAGTAAATAATATAATAAGAAGGTTTTTCTTTAAGTTATATTAGTAAAATAAAGTATTAAGTTAAATAGTGTTATTAAAAACGTATAATATTATATATAACCTTACTTAGTTATAGTAAAATTATTGAAATAATATAATATTATAAATTCTATAACTAATTAAATATATATATATTATATACACTAGTTAGCTCTATGTATAGCTATTCCTAGTACTCCTACTACTTTGTTAAAGGGGAAAACCCTTAAAAGGGAAAAAAAAACCCCTTATATCTGTGTTTAGGTTAGCGCTAGTTTTACCATAAGCTTATATTACTTAGTAAGTAGTTATTTATAGGTATTTATTACTAGCTAACACTAGCCTTATTTTATAAGAAAAGAAAGATAAAGGAAAGATTTACTAAAATAAGAGTAACTAAACTCTCTCCTAGTATAAATCTAGTCTTATATTATACCTATCCTAGGCTATTTTACTTTATTTTATATATAGTAAATTTTAGTTTAAGTTAATTATTTACTTTTTTTTTACTTTCTTACTAACTCTTTTAGTGCCTTACTTTTTAGCTAATTTTAATCTATTTCTAGTTTATAAGTATTATAAAGTTTAAGTACTTAGTTTTATTTATATACTATTAAAGAAAGGTAGTTTTAAACTAAGCTTTACCTAATACTAGGTCTTATTTATATTAGGGTTATTTATAAATAACCTTTACTATATATTATTTTTTAATCCTTAATTTAGATTTAGTCTCTCCCTCCTTGTTAAGGACTAGCCCCTAGGCGACTGCGATAGGGCGTTAATATAGTATTAAGAGACTTAAGGAGAAAAAGGGGAAGGAGAAGAGGCTATCCCTAGTAGCGCCCCTTATACCCCCTTAGCTTCTTATATAAGCTTCTCCTTACCTATTCTTACTTACCCTTACCTTTCTTACTATTTATAATATGCTTAGGCAAAGCCTAAGCCCTTATATATACCCTTACTTAGGCATGTCTAATAAGTCCCCTTTTTATAATAGTTCTATAAATTATCTAATAGGTAATTAATCCTATTCCTTACTTATTATTATTAGGTATATAATATATCTGCCTTACTAGCTATTACGTGGTAATAATAACTACCTTACTTCTATGCCTTAGTTTTATAGTGTATGTAATGTGTTTACCTTACTAACCTATTATTTATTATAGTCTCTAGCCTTACCCTTACTAGTTTATTAATTACCTAATATAGGTTTAAAACCATATATAAATATCCTACTTAGTTCCTTTTTATATCTTACCTTCCCTTATATAATACTATTCTTTTACTATTATAATTCTATTATACCTTCTTTTTTATCCTATTAGACTCTCTTTCTTAGATAATTATTCTCCTATTAGAATATACCTTATAATTTGCCTAACCCTTCTTTACCCCTAGCTACTTCTATAATACCCTTAGCTTATTCTATTAGTAAGTTCCTTATAGAAAGTAACTTAAATAATAAATAATATACTACTCCCTAATTAGTCTAGTGCCCTTATAGGCTATATATAAAATAAGCCCTTATTACTAGTGTTCTAGAATATTATTTACCTAAATCTAGAGAATTATACCTTTTATATTAGAGGTAATACCTTTCCTATATATAGTATACTAGGCTTTTATTTACTAACCCTTATCTCTATTATACACTAAAGGATATTAAGGTAAAGATTACCTTAGGTATATATATTATTAAACCTAGAGTCCTTAAAACTTTAGAAATAAAAAAGAAAATACCTATACTATTCTAAAGGTATTACTACCTTATTAGTTAGTGAAACTCCCTCCTTACTTAGGCTTAGTTTAATCTAGCTCCTATTTAGTTAGCCCTTAAGGTATCCCTTACTACTAATACTACTATAATAAATATAACTAGTCTTAAAGTCACCCCTTTTATTAGCACTAGCCCTTTAGCTAGCTATAGTATAGCTTACTCTATATAGTAAGCTATAAGTATTTTATTCTAATAGAACTAATAAGTTATTAGTAAACTAACTATAATATATAAAGAGATATATAAGTAGTTTACTACGCTTCTCTAAGCTTTAATGCCTTATTACTAGGATAAAATCTAGTAATATATTTAAATTACTAGGTTAAGTAATAAATCTCCTTCTTATTACTACTAGTAACTTTTATACCTTCTCTTTATAATAGGTTTAACTTATAATTATATTCTTAGAGCCTTAGAAGCTAGCTATTCTCTAGCTAGAAATAATACTTCTCCCCCCCTTAGTTATTCTCCTCTTACTTACTACCCTCTTACTAAGTCTCCTATTATACTCTCTTCTATATATACTCCTTATACTAACCCTATTTATACTATCTAAGTCCTAGGTTAATTCTAAGGTAAATAAGGTAAATAACTTATTATACTATAACTATTACCTAATAATAATAATGCTATAGCTATAGTAGTAGTAGTATAACTCTAGATAGAGGTAGTGTGCCCTTATTTATCTTTTTCTAGTAATTTAGGTAATAACTTAATAGATAATTATCCTTATTAAGTAGTAGTAGTAAAATATAGTAGTTTAGCGCTTTATATACTTATAGGAGTCTTTATAGGTATATAAGTCTTTTAAAATTAATTTAGTCTATTATTATATTATATATCTCCCTATTTTACCTTAAACTTATTAAGGGCCTATATCTATACTATATTCTCTAATAGTTCCTATATAGGCTATATATAACTTACTTACTTAATAAGTATATTATATCTCTTGCCCTAGCCTAGGGCGTTCTAAGCCACTAGGATTTGCTTAATCTAATATTCCTTAATAAGTTTATTATTACTCTTTATAGGGACTTATTCTAGTCCTAGATAGAAGTCCTAGAGCTTTTAACTAAGGAGAGAGTTCTTTATAGTGTATTTAATAAGGTTTATATAAAATACTAGGTAAATACCTCTTAGGATATTAAGCTATACTATAAGTAGTATTAAGGCTTTTATAACTATATACTTTACTACTACCTAATTAAGTTTCTATAAGGGGTAGTTAGTTTTAATATTTTTAAGTAAAAGCTATACCTTATTTTTAACCTAGAACTATTTTACTAGCTAATATAAAGTAAATATAGTGTCCTACTACCTTTATTATATATAGGCTATTATAGCTTATACTAGATAAATACCCTCCTAGAGGTGCTTAAGAAATCACATTACTTACCCCTTTAGTGTTATTATAGAAGCAAATATATCTAGTAGTAACTAGACTAGCTCTAGGTTATAGCTATATAGTAGCTTATTTAGGCTAACTCCTATTATAGAAAATAGCCTATTATTAATCATAAGCTAGTAAGTAGCTAGATATTCTAGCTAGTTAAACTATAAGAAGGAGACTATAATATATAGTATTACTTATACCTCTTAGTTTACTTACTTTATATTACTATTAGTCTATAGGTAGTATAATGTAAAAAGTAACTAGTTAATCCTAACTAAGGAGTATAATATTATCTAAAATTTTCCTAACTAATTTAAACTATAATCTATAATAATTAATTAAGGAAACCCCCTAAACTACTACTAGACTATTTTAAACCTCTTTATATATTCCTTAGCTCCTATAGAAGTTATAGCCTTAAGCTAAATAAATTTAGAGAGTTAATTTATAATAACTATTAGATATTATAGCTTTTCTAGGGATAGTGCTAGTAAGTTTATTATAAAGTTAATAGAGATCTATAACTAGAACTAGTTAGGGATAGGTAAAGGCTTTAGTAAGCCCTAGTGTTATTAATAGCTCTTATAACTACTATAGTAGTAATAGTTATAAATAAACCTAGTAATATCTTATAATATCCTATTCTAGTAAAACTACTATTATAAGATTTAGAATGTAGTATTATAGCCTAGGTGCCTTATTACTAGCAAATTATAGCATTACTATATTAGGGTTATTATAAAAGGCTCTTATACTAGCACTTAGGTATAGCCCCTAAACTAAAGCACTTTATAAGCGCTTATAGAATAATTTACTACTTATTCTCTTATAAGTGCCTTAATAGGAAACCTCTAGGCCCCTTCCTAGATAGCCCTTAATTAAATACTATATATAAGGTTAAAGATAATAGCCTAGTCCTATAAGGTCTAAAGGTATTTAGTAGTAAAGAGAACCTTACTAGCTAGTAGTAATGCTATGCTACTATTATCTTACTATTTATCTAGTGTTAGTAAGAGCTATGTAATAGTAATAGGTTATAGGATATATCCTATTCTAGAGGTTACCCCTTCCTAGTCTTACTCCCTTTAAGAAAGAGTATTAGGCTACTATACTTATATACTAGGTTTATACTAAAGGTAAAAATTAAATAGTATAAGTATATTTACCTATTAAGCTTACTACTCTAATATTAACTAGGGAGTTATAAAGTACTCTAGGTTCTTATAGTTTATATAGATTATAAATAAACTAGAAATGCCCTATAGCTTAGCTAACTATGCCTTAAGGTATAAGATAATAGCTAATAATTCCTTATTATAAATTATATAGTTCTTTTATAAGGTTATAAGGCTAGTAGAGTAGTAGGTAACTAGGTATATAATACTATCCTAGCCTTACTAGGAAAGGTATTCTCTAATAGCTATTCCTAAATAATTAGCTTTTACTACTATAGGGAGATCTAGGTCCTATTATGCTAGTACTAGGTACGTAATAAAGGTATCTTTTAGCTTATTAAAGGTATTATTCTCTTTAGGTCCCTATTAAAAAGGGATATTTCTCTTAGTTAATTATATTAGTAGTACTACTAGTTCTAAAAAGTTACTAATAAAGTTATAGTAAAAGTTAGTAAACCCTAGGAAGCTATAGACCCCCTAAAGTTTTATTAGGGCTACTTACTCCCTAATAGCTATAACCTTTGCTAAGTTTAGATAGATAAAATAACCCGCTATAATAATATATTCTAGGTATTAAACCTCCTTTACTATAAATATAGACTTATTAAGGTCTAAGTATAAACCTATAGCCCTTAGGTAGCCTAATATTAACTAGACCTTAGCTATATAGTCTTTCCTTAATCCCCCTAAGTAAACTAAGATATTATCTAAGTATACTATAATAAAATCCCCTAATATATTCCCTAAGGACTTATTAATATAATATTAGAATATTACTAGTATGCTAGCTAGGCTAAAGGGGTAAACTAGCCACTTAAATAGCCTAAATCTAGTTTAAAACACTATAAGGTGCTCCTAGCCCTTAGTAATCTATAGCTTATAAAACACTATATAAATATTTACCTTTATAAACTAGTGTGCCTAGGATAAGGAATAGAGTATCTCCTTAATTAATAGGAGAGAATAGTAATCCTATGCTATTATCTTATTAAAAGCGTAGTAGTCTATATAAAAACGCTAACCCTTATTAGCCTTTTTAATAAGGAGGACTAGAGCTATAGCTAATAATAAGCTAGTATAGATCTAACCCTTATCTATTAAGTCTATAATCTAGTGCCTAATCTCTAGAAGCTAGTCCCTTAGTATATTATATAGTAGTCCCTAAGGGAGTGTTAGTTTAGACCTATCCTAATTCTTATATAAGCGTATATAGTAATTAAGGGACCCCTAATAAGGGGGTAAGCTATTAGCTCTAGCCTTATTAAAAAGGTCTGTGAAGTTAGCTAACTCCTTAGGTAATATTAATATATCTAGGCTATTAGGCTTTATCTTAGGCACTATAATTTATAGTACTATTATTATCTCCCTAAGGCTTATAGTAATAAATATTATAGAAGTGTCCTTTCTATAGTGTACCTAGCGCGCTTCTATAGTATATAAGGACCTAATAATCCCCTATACTAGAGTCTTTACCTTATATATAAAGGCTTTAGAGATATATAAGCCCTTTATAACTTTAATAACTAATTACTATTTTGCTATATAAATAACTATATTATAATATTCTAGCTATAGTATCCTAAGTATAATGTCTTATATAAGGCCTAGGATAATATATAAATATACTAATAACTCCTAGCTATTAATGTTTATTCTAGTGCGTACTATATAGGTAATTAAGGAGGTATTCTCCTATACTCTTTTTCCTCTCCTTTTTATTTTTACTATAGTCTAGATATATTTTCTCTTTAGTAAATATATAAGCTTTAGGCTAAACTATTTTACTACTAACTTACTTATAGCACTATAATAATTATAACTATAATTAATCTAGATATTAATATAATAATATATATTAAAGAGTATAGGAATTAAGAATAGTAGTTAGTCTATATATTATACTATATCCTACTCTAACTCTATATAGCTTAAATAGTTATCCTATATTATAGTATATAGTTAGCTTACTTGCCCTTATATAAGACTTTACTTAGGGGCTACTTATTTTCTATAGGGGGAATATTTACCTCCTTATCTACGCTTTCCTTATTTACTCTATATAAGTTAATGCTAACCTATAGGTAATAAGGCAGGAGAAAAGTACACTCCTAAATATAGTAATCCTTAGATTTATATTATAGGTAATATCCCTTTTAATAGCGTTTAGCTAACTTTACTTCTAATACCTATTTAGCTTATTATATATTTATAGTAGGCTTTAGACCCTTCTCCTTCTTAACTAGCCTATTCTATTTTCCTAATTAAGTCCTTACCACACGCACCCTAGTTATTAGTGTATTACCCTTATAATTAGTCTAAGGTATAAGTTTAGCTAGCTATAGTTTACATTAGAACTAGTACTTATTCTCTATAGTAAGGGCCTTAATATTAACTATAATCTTATAATACTATATAATAGCTATGTGCTATATGCTTTAGCTAATACCCTAGCTTATGCTAATTTCTCTTAAACGCTTATTAAGCGCTTATTAAAGCTTTACTAGCTTTATATTATCCCCTTAATAATCCCCTCTTACTAATAAGAGCTTCTTTATAAAGTAAATAAAGAATATAAAAAATAGCTCCCCTAGGCCTTATTTTATCTAGTTAAGCTCTATAAGGGCTATCTTCTATCTATATAAATTAGAGAATATAGACCTAAGGTATTCTAGGAATCTAGCTAGGTTAAAATTATAAGTACTACCCTATTTAAAGAAAGTAGCTACCTAGGACTAGACTTTAGAGAATAGGTTCTAGTAAATAAATATTTACTTATTTTTATTAGTTTTAATAAAGTCCTTATTTACCTATAGCTTATATTCTATTAGGAACCTCTATATAGTAAATAAGGCCTTATTACTATTATATAGGTTACCTATAGGGATAGGTTTTTATTTTACCTTAGGTATAGTTAAGACTAGGTTAGAGGTAGGAGGTAAAATAGGGTTAACTACTAGGGCACTAGGCTAGGCTATAATAGGTGGTTAGGTTAAAGGTCCTATAGTATTTATAACTACTTATTATTAGAGGCGTGTAAGCTCTGCTATTTGCTTATTAAGTATAAGTTAAAGTGTTTTAAATTAGGCCTATTAAGCTACTAGTGGTGCTATAGCATTAGATAGGGGGGTTATTATCCCCTAGCTAGGTTAGTCTTATAGTTAAAGCGTGTCTATTATATCTATTAATATATCTATTAGTATTTCTATTATATTTTTTAGTAGTTATTATAAAGGACTAAAGGAAGTCTCTTAATTATTAAGGACTAGCCCCTAGGTAACTACAATAGGGCGTTAATATAGTATTAAGAGACTTAAGGAGAAAAAGGGGAAGGAGAAGAGGCTATCCCTAGTAGTGCCCCTTATACCCCCTTAGCTTCTTATGTAAGCTTCTCCTTACCTGTTCCTGCTTGCCCCTACCCTTCCTACTATCCGCAACATGCTTAGGCAAAGCCTAAGCCCTTACACTCCTTCTAATAAGTATAAGAGAGATCTTTCCCCCTATAGGGGTTTAATCTCTTTTTCTCTTTTTATATTAAACTTCCTATAAGTTCTTTTCTTTTCTTTTTCCCCCTAAACTATTTAAGGCTATCCTAGGCTAGATTTAGGTTAGTTACTAATATTTACTGTAGTATATTATAAAGAATAATATTTTATTATAAATACATTAGCTAAACCTATAAGTCCCCTAATTTTAATATATTTCTAGCCTTAATTTACCTAGGAAACTATAACCTTTAACTAGTTCCCTTAAAAGTCTTTAACTAAGAAGTAATTAAAGTAAGTCCTTAAGAAAGGGATAAAAGTATAACCTTTTACCCTTATTTTATACTTACTCTAGCTTTAATCTAAGGTAATTAGGTAAACTATAGAGAAGTTAGTGTATTTTATATAAAACTTAATTAATTAAGTATCCTAAGCACTAGTATTATAATATCTTTAGTATAGGCTACTTTAGTTTAGTCCTAGCCTAAAGGTAATTTTAATTATATAGGAGTAATAACTAATACTTACTTTAATTATTAGGTTTAAAATTACTAGTATTATAAGGTAATATTTACCTCTATTTTAGGTCTAGTCTAATACTAATCTAATCCTAGGTAAAACTTACTAGATATTAGACTAAGCATTAGTAGTTAGTTAAAACCTAGGTAGCTATAGTTAATAAGGGTAATATAAGTACTACTATAGTAAGTTAAAGCTAAGCCTAGTCTAAGTCTAACTAATACTAAACTAGGTCCTAGATAACTACTATAATTATATTAAGAAACTTTACACTAAGAACTAGTTTATAAAGAAAAGAAGTGCTATAGTAATAGGTCTAGACTAGGCTAACTCTGTGTCTAGTAACTAGCATAATAAGGTGGTTTTCTAGCTAAAGCGCCTTAACGCTCGCGCCGCGGAGACAAACCGTCTCCTAGTCGCTGCCTTTCTAACTAATTAAATAAAATAGGTAATAATAAAAGCTTTTATATAACTAGCTTTCTTTTAATCCTTAAAATGCTAATAACTAATAAAAAGTCTAATACTATATTTATAGTATTTGTAGTTAGTGTAGTTGAGGGGAAAAAATTTATATTATATTATATTATAGTTTTTTTTTGCTTATAGTTAGTATAGTTTGTAGTGTAGTGTAGTTTATAGTGTAGTTATTACACTACACTATAAAAACTACACTACATTACACATTGTAGTGCAATACTCTGTATATTAGTAATAAGTAAGTAAATTCTAGTTAAGAAAGATATATTATAATATAGTTTTTATTATTTTAGAAGTAATAAGTATATTTTATTAAATTGCCTATTAAATATTACCTATAAAGAAGTAATAAGTAAGTAAAGAAATTATACTTAAAAATTTATTATATTTTATAAGGAAAGTCTTTTTATTAATAAAGTATCCTAGGATCTTATAGGTATTATTTTTAGAAGGATATTCTATATTATAACTTACTAATAATAGTGTATATATAAAATCTTTTTTAAAGATATTTTACTAGTAGTAAGTTAGTAATAAAAATACTATAAGGACATAATAAACATATAATAAGATTTTAAAAGAAGTTTACTTTAGAGAAAACTTTATAAGAGATTTTATAGGAGTTTTTAAAGGAGTTTTTTTAATTAATAAATTTTCTTAAGATAGTAAGAAAGATAAAGCTTTAATATAAGACTTAAATATAGTAAACTAGCTATAAGTTAACTATAATAAACTAAATAAAGCAGTTATACTAGTAAAAGTATAAACTTATAAGCTAAATAAAGGTAAGAAACAAAGATAAATAAGGATAAAGATTATAAATAATAATTAAGGACTAAAAGAGATTAGTAATTACTAAGTAATAGTAATAAAAAAGCTATTACTTAGCTAGTAAGAGTAACTTATAAGTTTAAGGGATATTATAAGAGAAAGGAAGTGTATAAAAAGGGGAAAAAATTAGTCTCTTTTATATAAACCCTAGACCCCTTAAGTAATCTAATATACTATATATAAGTAATCTATAAATTATAATAATAACTATTAGCACTACTACGTATATATATACCTAATATCTATAAACTTATAGTAACTATAATATAAGCCCTTTAGTTAGACTATTTAAAACTATAGTATTAAGTACCTTACTTATTTAAACTAATTATGAAAATTAATATAAGTTATCTATTTTTTTTCTCTAGCTATATAATAGGTAATAATATTTATCTTACTATGTTAAAGCTATATATAAGCTACTATTTAAATATTACTAACTATAATAAAGGGGTTATTTTTAATTAGTAGTATTATTATTATTATTTCTTTTTATTTACCTATATATCTAAATATAAGATACCTTATCTTATTTTCTTTATAAGCTTTATTATAGTAACTATACCCTAAGTAAGTAGCTTATTTTATAATTAAGGTTAATTATATATAAGGGAGGTATTATATTAGGAGCATAAAGGTTAAAAATAGGATATTTATTAAAGTAAGTCTTTAGAGAACCTTTAGGCTATATAAATAATAAAAAGGCTAGCTAGCTATAAGATAGCTATATGCTTATAAAGTAAGGTATTTATTAAAGACTATATATATTATTAGTGCTAGGTTAGAGATTAAAACCTTTATATACTTACCCCTAGCTAGTATTTATCTAGTAGTGACTGCGATAGTCTTAGCTATCACTTCGTTCTATAACCTTTCGGAGCAAGCCGTGACATAAAGTAAGTCTAAAAGTAAGTTTTATTAATTATACCTTATAAGTTATATATAGTTATAGTTTCTTTACTTTACTATATAATTTATTCCTAGAAAGGAGATATTTCTTAAAGTAAGTCTAAAAGTAATTATATTAATTATATTATAGCTAATACACTTAGTTATAGGGTTTTTTCTTAAAAATAAACCTAAGAGATAAGTTTTATTAGTTTTATTAGTTTTATTAATTATAATTTGGGTAAGAATAGTAATAAGACCTTAATGCATATTTTTATAAACTTAATATAAACTTTTTAATAGTTAAATTATATTTTTTACTATCTATATCTAATTATATAACCTTAATATTAAAAAATCAAAAATAATTACAAATAATTACATGTAATGTAATGTAATTATTAAGGGTAAGGTGTAATGTAATGTAATGTGTAATGTAATGTAATGTGTAATGTAATGTAATGTGTAATGTAATGTAATGTAATGTGTAATGTAATGTAATGTAATGTGTAATGTAATGTAATGTAATGTGTATTAAATACATTACATTCCAAACATTACACAATGTAATGTAATGTAATGCAATGCTCTGGTTAGAAGAGAAAACCCTTTATAGGGAGAAAACCCTCCTATGTCTGTGTGCAGGCTAGTGCTAGGCTCCAGAGCATTGCACTACAATACAATACATTTGATGTATTGTGTATTGTATTGTATTGTATTGTTTTGTATTTGTTTTTCTTTTTTTTAGTATAAAGTTAAATTCCTTAATTATAAGTTATAATAAGGTATATATAGTTAATATAATAGCTTATAATAGCTTATAATAGCTTATAATAGCTTATAATAGCTTATAATAGCTTATAATAGCTTGTAATAGCTTACAAATTTAATAGCTATTAGTATTAGCTAGTATTCCTTTTAAGTAAAAATCATATATCTAAGCATAAAAGCTATATATAAGTAACTAATAGTTATAAGAACCCACTTATAAACCCACTTTTATTAAAAACCCTCTCTTTAAGTAAAGATTATATATTGTGTGGCTAAGATTGTGACCTCTCAAGACCTCTCTCACAAGACCACAGGCCTCTAGACCTCGGCATTGTCAGATCTATCGGCTTCGTCGGATCAATCTGGCCACATCGGATCCCTAGTCATGTGACTATCTAGCTAGATAAAATCCCTAGATTCCCTCCCCTTTTATAGAAAATTAACTCTCTCTTTATTGCCTTTAGCTTAGATTATTTAATTAATAAGATAACCTAACATTAGAAAGAGACCTTACCCCCTAGCTTAGATCCTAGGCGTGGATCGCAAACCTTCGCTATTATAATATAAGGACTTTAATATTAATAGATTACCCTCTTTTTTAGCTTAGATCCTCCTAATGGATTGTAAATATCGCAGGCCTAGATCCCGTTATCTAGGTTCCGTTATTAATATCATTAAATTCGTTAGCATTATTAGCATTGTCAATATCATCGTTTTTATCGTTATCATTAGCTTCGTTATTAATACTGTCAAATCCATCGTTTTCAGGTGGTTGTTTTCGCCTGACAAAATATTTAAATAAGAAAGCTATAGATAAGTTACTAATAGTTATAAGGACCCACTTATAGACCTACTTTTATTAAAAACCCTCTCTTTAAGTAAAGATTATATATAAGTAAGAAAGCTATAGATAAGTTAATAATAGCTTATATATAATTCTTTAAATTCTTTTTTTAGTTTTTATAAGCTTTTACTAGGTTTAAACTTAGGGTTTTTACTTTTCTTTTAAGTAAAAAAGACTAAAAGTTAAAGTAATTACTTATAATTATAATAAAATAGTTATAAAGGTAAAGAATGTTTTATTAGATAAATAAAAATTCTCTCTTTATAATAAGAACCTTATATATATAAATATATTATTTTTAGGATTATAATCTTATTTATATATAATAATAAATAATTTCTTTAGGGTAAATATTTTAATTAAAGCTAGAAAAAACACACTAAAAAGGATAAGAAATCCATATTAATAGATATTAAAGTTATAAAACCTTTATAATATAGTAAAAAAATAACTCTATAAATTATGTCTTTAATATATTATATTCAGTTACTAAGTACCTATAATTAGCTTATTATTTTAAATTAGGTAAACCTTTATAAATTTTTAGATAAATAAGTAAATTATATTAAAAATTAAGAGTATCCTAGTTAGATTCCTTTTAAAATCTACTATATAATACATATATATAATACCCCACTTTTAATTTCCCTTGATAATACATTGTATTATATGTATTGTATTGTATTGTATTGTATTTTTAATACAATACAATACACAATACAATACAATACAATACATCGAAGGGCCAAAAAATACAATACAATACAATACTACAATGCTCTGGTGCTAGCCCTAATCTAGGTCTACGCCGCTCTTATTATTACTTATTGTAGGTGTTTATTACTAGCTTATACTAGCCTTATCTTATAGAAAAAATTTTATCTAAGAAAAAAATAAAGGAAAAATACTATAATAAAAGTCTTTTATCCTTAGCTAGTGTAAGATTAAGTTTATTTTACTACTACCTTAGGTCTTCTTACTTTACCTTATAGTAAGGTAAAATTAGATTTATAGAGATATTTTACTTTAAGTTTACTTTTATATAAACACTCTTATAGCCTTACTTTTTAGTTATTTCTAACCTATTTCTAGCCTATATATATTATAAAGTTAAAGCACCTAGTTATATTTATAAGCTATAGGGGGAGGGTAATCTTAACCTAGGCTATAAGTAGTCCTAGGCGTAGAGTATTGTTTGTAGTTAGTGTAGTGTGGTTTGTAGTTTTTACATTTAATTTTATATCTAGCTTATTATTAAAGATATTACTCTAAAGATTACGTAATTATATAGATATAAATTCCAATAAAAATAATACATCGAAAAGTGGGTCATTTGGCCATAAATTACAAACACTACATTTATAGTGTATTTGTAGTGCTAAAATGTAGTGAAATGCAGTTTTTTTAATTTATAGGCAAAGGACCCACTTTTCTATATAACTACGTTATAGTTTTTTTAGATATCTATCTAAAAAAACAAGTTTTATATCTATATATATCTTCTACGATTAGATATATATTATTTGTTAAATGAAAAATACACTACAAATCAATTGTAGTGCAATACTCTGCCTGGGCCTAAGTTAATCTTTAGTTATTCTTTTAGCTTTTTATATTATACTTTATTTTTTAAGCTATAGCTTTAATTTATCCCCCCTCTCTCTCTTTTAAGTATAAGAGAGGTTCTTTTCCCTATAGGATTTAAGCTTTTTTTCTTTTCCTTTATTAAACTTCCTATAGGTTTTTTTTCTTTATAAGGCTATTTAAAGCTATCCTAGGTTAGTTTAGGGTTATTTACTAATTTATTACCATAAAATAAAGTAATATTAATATAATATTACTATTTATAACTCTAGACCCTATAAGTTTGCTAATTTCTATATAATTCTAGTTTTAATTTACCTAGGATATTAATATATTAAAGGCTTTCCTAGGGAAGTCTCTTACTAAGAAGTAGCTTAAGTAAGCTTAAGCTAAGGGGATAAATATAAGTCTCCTAGCCTTATTCTAAGCTTATTTTATATTTAATCTAGTATAATTAGGTAATTCCTCGGGGATTTAACATATATCTTATAAAATATAGTTAATTAAAATACCTAGCCACTAGTGCTAGCTTATTATTAGTATGTTTTACTTTAGTTTAGTTTAGGCCTAAGGGCAAATCTAATAGGATTAAAATAAGGTCATTAATATAAGCGTGTTTTAATTACTAGATTTAAAATAATACCTATATAGAGGTATTATATGCCTTTAGTCTAGGTCTTTTCTATAGCTAATCTATCCCTAGGTAAATTTAGCTAGTCTTTAGACTTAGTACTAGTGGTTATCTAATATTTAAGTAAAGATAGTAGCTAGAGGTAATGTAAGTACTACGGTTTTAGGTTATTTCTAGGTCTAAACTAGTTCTAACTATTATGTTTCCTAGGTCCTAGTTAACTATTATAATTAAGTTAAGAAACTCTATATATATATTTATATTTATTACGTTAGATAGCAATTTATGCTATGTACTAGTACTCCTGCAGTGGTATTTGCTTTGTAGTAGGAAAACCGTACTAGGTTGCTAGTTATCTAGTACTAGATAACTAGTTAGTTGCCTAGTTAGGTGAAAAACCTACTACGATTTGTTTTAGCTACATACATGGTTCTAGCTCGTGTGTGTTTGTTGCCTAAGCTAGTTATAACGATATTTTCCCCTTTAACTATCCCTGTATTTAACAATCGAGTTCCTAAATCTGTCAATTATGCAATATAGTTGCAAACCCTAGCTTAAATTAAAACCCTAGAGCTCTAGGTATCCTAGCTAATTTATATAGCGAAGTAGCTTGTTTAATTCGCTTATAAGGCTAGAAAAGTGGGGCCCGAACCCACTTTTTCTAGCCCTGCGATTGGTTTAATTTTAGAGGCGTAACTAAGACCTCTAAAATTGTGCCCCGTGTGGGATTCAAACCCACGACCTGTGACCCGGAACAGGTCTCCACAGCGTGTAACCACCACGCCACGGGGTGAAACTCTATATAAAAAACTAGCATAAAAAGAAAAGAAGTGCCTTAGCTATAAGGCTAGACTAAGCTAGCTCTAGGGACTAGCATAATAAGCTTATTTTCTAGTTATATTACCTAGACACATAAGTAGTAGAAATAAACTAGCTTCTAGCTACTACCCTCCCTATAAAGATTTATAATAAGGTAATAGAAAATATAGTCTTTATTCTAGAGAAAAAGTAAGGTAATAAGTAAGTTTTAGTTTAAAGGAAAGGTAAGGGTAGGTTAAGAAGTTATAATACTAGGCGTTTTTATTTTCTAGAAATCTAAAGTCTATTCTAGTAAAGTGTTATTTATTTATTTAGTCTATATATATATATTATAGCCTTATTTTTAACTTACTTACTTACTTATACTATTTACTTTATCCTAGGCTTATTTATATTTTTATTATTTATATATTAAAAGTAGCTTAAGGCTAGCGCTTAATTATAGGAGTTATATACTAAATCTTATACTAGTGTGTAATATTATAATTACCTAGTATAAAGAAACTATTTAGCTATATACTTTACCTTTAAGGGGTTATTTAAGGCTAGCCTTACTTCTTATATATCTTTAGGCTAGTTTTATTCTAGTTATATATAGTTATAGTTATAGTAATTAACTATAATATAGTACTAATTCTCCTTTACCTAGCTATAGCTATAAAGAGATAATACTACCCTAGGAATATTTCTTTAGAATAGGAACTTATTTAGGCTTATTTTGCCTATACATAGTTAGACTATTATTAAGGAAATATACTTTCTTAGACTTATATAAAATTTCTAGATTTTCTTTAGGTTATAAATAGGTAAGTAGTTCTCTAAGGGTTCTCTAGTAATTTAGCCTTAGTTTAATTATTCCTTATTATGCTTATTTTCCTATTATTATTTCTAGTCCTTATATAAATCTATATCTAGTTTATTATTAATAGGGTTATATTTCTCTAAGGTCTTACCTAGTAAAGTATAGTTATTACTAAGGTAATTATAGTTTATATCTTTTTTACTATTTTACTTTTAGTAGTTTTAGTCTTAAATTTCTATTTTATCTTATTAAGGTAAAGATTAAGAGATAAGATAGTAGTCTTTACTTTTAGTTAAATAATAAGTATAGCTTTAAACACACTAGTAATAGTCTATAAATAAGCTAACTAGTTTATTATAAAGCTTTTAATAATCTCTCTTAGCTTTTCTCCTTTCTTAGTTAGTATATAGTATATACTTACTTTATAGGTAAGAATAAGCTAAATTACTTATATATATAAAAGTTAGGTATCTCTAAAGCTATAACCTTATACTAAGGCTAATAACTTAATAAGTGTAAGTTATTGATTTTCAATTTTCTTTTTTACCTCATTGGTTATAGCCAATGCATCTGATTTTTTATAACACAATTGCTAGCAATACCTAGCTAGTAAAATAATTAATAACTAAATACTTAGATTTATAGTAATAAATAAGCTCTAAGGTTATAAATATAAGGGGCTATAAGGTTAGAGTAAAGTTTATAATAAACTTTGTAGCTACGTTAGCGTAAGAGTTATAATTTGTGACTATAGTTAAACTTAAATTCGTTTAAGTTTTGCTTATAGTATAAATTAACGCGATTTCCCCTTCCTCTGCGACCGTGTTTGTTCTATCTCTCTCCAAACACAACCTATCCTTAGTAAGTGTAAGTTATTACTAGGCTAGTTTACCTTTAAGGATGTTTTTATAAGCACTTTAATTAAGCTTCTTATTAACCTAGATTTCTAAGAACCTATATAACTTTATAGGCTTTACCTTCTTTATTTTAAGCTAAACTAAAGTCTAAGAGAGCTAGTAAGATTTACTAAAATATATAAGTTTTATCTTTACTAAGTTAAATTTTACTTTAACTTTCTTTACCTATTTATTATAAACCTTTTATATAGCTTTAAGCCTTTTCTAAGTCTAGGCTATATTTTTCCTAAATATAGCTATATTTATATTATTAGTAAAAATTATAGCTACTATACCTAGAATAGTTTAGAGGTAAATATATAACTTTACTAAGTAAAGGAAAAAGAGAATAAGTAATAAGGGTAAGCCTTATAGTATACTAGCTTTAATCTTAAATAGTCTAAAAGTCTTTTTATTAAAGCTAAGCTAGCTTATTTTATCTATAAGAAAGCTATATATTATAGCTATAAGCTAGTGTAAGATACCTATTATAATAAGTAAGGTAATAAGGTATAAGTAACTAACTTTATTAAATACTAATAATATATCTAGTTATACTAGTAAGGTAAGTTTACCTTTTCTCTAAGCCTCTCTTATATATTCTATAAGGGCTCTAATTATAGTCTTTATTAATCTATTTATTTTATTACCTATTTATAATTTAGGGAGGAAGGCTTTTACCTTAGTAAAAGCTATAAGTTACTTTATAATTATTACTTTTATAACCTTCCTTACTATATTAAGAAGTAATATAAGTCTTTATATATTAGCTTTTCTTATTTTCTTAATTATTTTACTAGGCTTTTTAATTATAACTACTCTTATAACTTAAAACTAGGCTAGGAAGTATCTTACTTTAAGGGCTATATTTAGGAGCCTAGTTATAGCATTCCTAGCTAGCTCTTTATAAGCCTTTATAAGACTTACTAGGATTCTATTATTACTAAGGGCTTTTTAGTTAGCTATATCTAATAGGATATTTATAATCTCCTTTAGTTTAAATTATTCTTAGTTTAGGAAAGGTATATTATTTAGCTCTAGGAAGGAAAGGTTTTAGATATAGAAAAGGTTTACTATAAGTTTAGGGAAAAACCTTTATACTAGTATAATAGCTTTATTAATATATATAATAGCTAGGTTAGTGTTATCTTTAGTCCTTTCTAGCTCTAGAAGCCTAGGTAGCTTTAGGGACGCTTAGCTTTAGAGCTAGGCTTACCTCTTTAGTCTTTATATTCTTTTATCCTTAAACTATATATTAGCTTTTTATAAGGCTTCCTTTTAAGTATTATACTTTTTTTCTTTAATAACTTATTCTTAGTTTTTATTTACCTTACTATAGGCTTACTAGTTAGTATTAGTTCTCTTATATCTTTACTATCTCTTAGCTTATCTAGCTTTTATAACTAATTCTTTAGCCTTTCTTAATTCCTATACCTCTAGGCTAAGAAAGCCTTAGGGCTTCGATAAGGCTACTATATTTTTTATTTTTATAGGTTTATAATAAGCTATATAGTATATATATTAATTCCTTCCTTATCTCTAAGGTTTAGGGCATTTTTCTCCTAGAGTTATACTATTACTTTTACTATAGTATATACCTTATTTATTAAAGCCTAGATATATTTACTAACTAAGGGGGTTTATTCTTAGTATTTAGTAATAATACTAATTAGCTATAGGATATAGTTAAACCCTATAAGTTTTACTATATCTTTATAGTTTGTCACGCGAAAACAACCACCCGAAAACGACAGAAAAGACAATAATAACAAAAACGACAATATTAATAATACTAATAATACTAACAAATTTAATGATATTAAAGCTAAAACCTAGATAACAGGATCTAGGTTTGCGATATTTGTAATCCATTATAAGGATTTAAGCTAAAAAAGAGGGTAATCTATTAATATTAAAGTCCTTGTATTATAATAGCAAAGGTTTACGATTTACGCCTAGGATCTAAGCTAGGGGGTGTAAGGTCTCTTTTTAATATTAGGTTATCTTATTAATTAAATAATCTAAGCTAAAGGCAATAAAGAGAGAGTTAATTTTCTATAAAAGGGGAGAGAATCTAGGGATTTTATCTAGCTAGATAGTCACATGACTAGGGATCCGATGTCGCTAGATTAATCTAACGAAGCTAATAGATCTAATAATGCCAAGGTCTAGAGGCTTGTGGTCTTATAAGAGAGGTCTTAAGAGGTCACAATCCTAGCTATATAACACCTTCCTAACTGTTTTCCCTTTTCTAGCCCCTAGGAAAGGGAAAATAGTAATAAAAAATAATAAAAGAGGAAGAAGTAATATAATTATAAGATAAAAAAAGAATTTCGTGATTTTCAGGCCCTTCTATCCATTAATCTATTAAAGGGGTTGTTAGAGGTCTTGTCAATAGTCTGATTAATTAATCCGTAGCAAAAGACCTTTCTAATAGTTAGAGACCTCTTTAATTATTAGAGGAATTGTTAGTTAGAGGGATCTTTAACGGCTAGAGGGGTTATTAGCAGGCGAAGACCTTATTAGAAGACCTTCTATTAGTAAGATTCCTCTTTAATTGTCAGAGGAATCATTAGTCAGAAGGGTCTTCAATAGTCGGAGATCTTGTCAGCGGTCGAAGACCTCGTTAGAAAACCTCCTATTAGTCAGATTCCTCTTCAATCATCGGAGGAATTGTCAGTCAGAAGGGTCTTTAACGGTCGGAGGTCTTGTTAGCTAGTTAGATTAATTAATCTATAATAGCAGACCTTTTTAATTAGTAGAGGCCCCTTTAGAAGACTCTCTATATATTAGATTCCTTGTTAAAGTTAGAGAAATCGTTAGTTAAAGAGGTCTTTAAAGGTTAAAGGCCTTGTTAGACAGCCTGATTAATTAGTCTATAATAACAGAAGCCCTTGTTAGTGTCAGAGGCCTCATTAGAAGACCCTCTGTCAGTCAGATTCCTCTTTAATAGTCAGAGGAATCGTCAGTCAGAGAGGTCTTTAACGGTCAGAGGGCCTCGTTAGCGGTCAGAGACCTTATTAGAAGACCTTCTATTAGTTAGATTCTGTGATGATCTAGGCTTTGCCTAGACCTAGCAATATAGGTGTCAATTGCACAAGTTACAGGGACTTGTACAATGCGTATTCTTTTGTTACCTTCTATGGCACAATGGAATTAGGGTCAAACCCACATGGTCGCGCAGGCACTCGCGATTAGCCCTTAGGGCTAGACTATGACATTTGTACAAGTCACCTAAGGTCATAGGTTCAAACCAGCTACGTGTACAAAAAAGGTACACTATAGGGCAGCTATAATGGGGTTCTTCCTAGGCTTATAGGGATAGAAGAGAGGGTCCCTAGGGGATGCATGGTATTGCTAGCTTATAAGGGGTTAATAGGAAGAAGATCACCTAGGGAAAGGGCCTATGTGATAATCTAGGCTTTGCCTAGACCTAGCAATATAGGTGTTAATTGCACAAGTTACAGGGACTTGTACAATGCGTATTCTTTTGTTGCCTTCTATAGCACAATGGAATTGGGGTCAAACCCACATGGTCGCGCAGGCACCCGCGATTAGCCCTTAGGGCTAGACCATGACAGATTCCTCTTTAAAAGTCAGAGAAATTATTAGTCAGAGAGGTCTTTAACAGTCAGAGGCCTTGTCAGACAGTTAGATTAATTAGTCTAATAATAGAAGCCCTTATTAGCGGTCATAGACCTCGTTAGAAGACCTTCTGTACATTAGATTCCTTGTCAAAGGTCAGAGAAATCATTAGTTAAAGAGGTCTTTAATAGTTAGAGGTCTTATTAGATAGTTAGAGGGATTATTAGTGATTAATCTAACCTAACGGTTAGAGGCAAGATAACCAAGGGTCTAATTAATTAACTAATTAATCTATAACAGAGGGTTCGTCAATTGTCAGAGGCCTCTTTAGAAGACCTTCTATACGTCAAATTCCTCGTTAAAGTCAGAGGAATTATCGGTTAGAGAGGTCTTCAAAGGTCGGAGACCTCGTCAGACAGTCAGATCAATTGATCTTTAATAACAGACCTAGCTAACGAAGGTTAGGTCAAAGGTCTAATTATAAAAGACCTAATTTATTAAAGGTTAATTAAAGGTCTAGCTACTTGCCTCCCTAACGAATAGCTAAGTAAAAACTAGGGTATTAAATTAGTTTAAGCTAGGGTAAGTTAGAAGGTTAAAAATTAGGAAAAGAAGGTTATAATTAGAAGGAAAGGTTATAGCTAGAAACAAAGGTTAAAGCTAGAAAAGGTTAAAAGGTTAGAAAAGGTTAAAAGGTTAGAAAGGAAAGGTTTAACCTAGCTAACCTAAGTTAAGAGAGAAAAGCTTATAACAGTTGCAATCATTTAATTTAACAAATCCGATGATTTTGATAATATCAGATAAGTCAGATAACCTTGATTAAATAATCAGAATAAAGGGATTTAATCTAGCTAACCTGGATTAAGGAGGAAAAGGTCATAACAGTCCTAATTAATTAATCTAACTAATCTAATGATTTTAACGATGTTAGATTAGTTAGATAACCTGGATTAATTGATTAGAACGAAGGGATTTAATCTAGCTAACCTAGATCAAAGGGAAAAGAGGTAAGAAGCTACTAATAATTATAATAATCATACAAAGAGATAACTAAAGGGGGAAATAACAAGAGAGGCAATGTTAGGAGGGGATTATTATTGAATTTAATAGCAAAAGGTCTGATAGGACCATTCCCCGTTTCTCCACCATTTTTGTCAGGCGAAAACAACCACCCGAAAATGACGGAAAAGACGATAACAACAAAAACGACAATATTGATAATACTAATAATACTAACGAATTTAACGATATTAAAGCTAGAACCTAGATAATAGGATCTAGGTCTGCGATATTTTTAATTTATTATAAGGATTTAAGCTAAAAGAGAGAGTAATCTATTAATATTAAAGTCCTTATATTATAATAGCAAAGGTTTACAATTCACGCCTAGGATCTAAGCTAAGGGGTGTAATGTTAGGAGCGCAGAGGTTAGAGATAGGATATTTATCGAAGCGAGTCTTCAGAGAACCTTTAGGCCGTGCGGATAATAAAGAGGCTAGCTAGCTATAAGATAGCTACGTGCTTATAAAGCAAGGTATTTATTAAAGACTACGCATATTATTAGTGCTAGGTTAGAGATTAAAACCTTTACGCACTTACCCCTAGCTAGTATCTATCTAGTAGTAACTATACTAGTCTTAGCTATTACTTTATTTATAACCTTTTAGTATAAGCTATAATAAATTAATCTCTCTTAACCTTTTTAAGGATATAAACTATTAGCTAGATTATTATATAGCTAATACTTTAAAGATCTATAAGAAACACACTAGTACCTTATAATAATAAAGCTATAGATAATTAGGAAGTTAAAGAACCCCTATAATCTAGAACTATAGATAATAATAGGGTATAATAAATGCCACTTAATCCTAATTTAAGTAAAGGTATAGATAATATAACTAAAGAAAAAAGAGCATTATAATAACGCTATAAGGTTATATAAGCTAAACTATATTACCTTTAGAGAAAATAAGAGGTCTTATAAATAAAGGCATAAATTAGGAAGCTTAAGGCAAATCTAGGATTAGCTAGACCTTAAACTAAACCTATAATTACCCCTTAAATATTAGCTATAATTTTACCTTTAGTCTATAGTAACTTAGTAGTAATTATATAGTAAGGTAGTCTTATTAAAACACAGATAAAAATGCCTATATATAAAGGGAAAACATATAAAAGCCTATAGAATTTCTTAGTAAACTTAGATATATTATTTAAATTAGACTACTATACCTTTAAGGATAATATAACTAAGGTAGCGTATATAAGTAACTACCTAGCTAGTAATGTAAAGTAATAGTAAATATATTATATAGCTATAGATAAGTATATAGATTATTTATTAATTACCTAGGTAAATTTTCTAGAATAGCTAAAAACTAAAATAATAGATATAAGTATAAGATACTTAAAAGTAATAAGGTTATTACTAAATCTTAAGTAAAAAAATAACTAATTATTTTAATCCTTTATATAAGCTTAAGCTAAGGTAAAAGCTAAGTTACCTAAAGAAATCCCTATATATCTAAGAATTATAATCTTTTTAAATAGCCTAAATAACACTATAAGGAAGTAAATAATTAGTTAAGAGATTTTAATAACCTAAAGCTAACTATAACGCTAGGGTAAGAAAGTAAAGGTTATAATAGGTTTAGGCTAAAGTAATAAAAAAAGTTAAGACTAAAAAAAAGAGGTAATGCTTTTATTTTATATTACCTATAGATAAGGCATAGTAATAAAGTAAAGATTAAGGGAAAAAATTATCTCTAGTATACTATAAATATAGAAAGCCTAAGTATATATTACTAGCTTATTAGATACTAGATTATTTTACTTATAAAAGTACTAGGTATATAACTAAGAAGTATAGTAAAAATAGTAATAAAGCTATGTCTCCTAATATAATACTAGTTTAATTAGTATAGACCTAGGAATATAATCTTATTATAGAGTACCCTATAGATAATAAAATAAGAATATAAGTATCTTTATAATAAGATAACTAGTAATTAGCTATATAAGTGTTATTTAATATAGGTATATAGTCTTTAATAATTTATCTAAAATTATTATTAAAAAAGGATTAGAAAAATATAATTTAATTAGATAGAATACTAAAGAGTGTAAGTAAAAAAGTAATTTAATATTAAGGAATCTTAGAAAAATTAATAAAGATAAAAGATAGTATAGGATTTATAAAGGTTTACTAAGTTAGTTACTTTATTACTAATATAGGTAAAGGGATAATTCTAGGTATAGACTAGATTAAAGAGTATTTACCTATAATTATATATTAGGAGTATAAATACTAGAGATATCTAGTAATAATAAAATATCTCTCCTTTACTTATAGTAAGTAGTAAGTATATAGAGAGAAAAAAATAGTAGTAGTTACTTTATTATTAGAAGTAATAAAGATTAGGCTAAGTATTCTAGAAAATAAAAATTAAAAAGGAAAAGGAAAAGGCTAATTAAAGGACCTAGTAATAATAGATATATAAATAAATAGTAAAGTAGCTATGTAAATCCTAGAGTATGCTTATTTATAGTAAAAAAGTAAAGGTATTATAGTTATAATAATCCTAGAAAACGCAAGTAGTAAAGAAGCTATGTTAAATTAGGATAAGAGTACTAAATGCCTTACACTGTTATGGACTGGCCCCTAGGCAACTGCGATAGGGCGTTAATATAATATTAAGAAACTTAAGGAGAGGAAGAAGGAAGGTAAAAGACCTATCCTTACTAGTGTCCCTTATACCCCTTAGCTACCTTATGTTAGCCCCCTTTTTACCCTTACTTATTTACACTATAGTAAATACTTAGGCAAAGCCTAAGCTCTTATATATACCCTTACTCCTCCCCCTCTCTTACTAACCTTAACTATAGTCCTTTTACTATTATATAAGTTATATATAATGCAAAAACATATTATTACTATCCTAGGCTATTAATTTATTAGGATACACGTAGGTGTTACCCTACCCCTAATGTAATGTAAAGGCTGTTAATTAGTGTCTAGCTCTAGGTAATATATATAACGCGTTTTTCTAGCCTTATATTATTATTATAATAACCTTAGCCTTACTCTTACTAGTTTATAACTTATCCCCTATAGGTATAATCCCTTACTAAAACTATCCTATTTATTTTTATTATATAATCTTACTTTCCTTATATAATTACCTTTTCTTAAATATTATAGTACTATTACTTCTTCTTATCTTATTATTTAAAACCCCCTTTATTCCTATATTAGACTCTTACTAAATATACCTTAATATAGTATTACTAGTTATATTCCCCTATATAGTATAGCTACTCTTATTACACTAGCTATAAGGTTTATTAGTAAGTTTCTTATTAAGGGAAACTTAGATAATAAGGAGTATACTACTCCTAAGGTAATATTTTAACCCTATAGGCTATATATTAAGAGATACCTTACTATAGGTATATTAGATTATTACTCTCCTAAAAGTAATAAGTCTTACCCCTTATATTAGCAAAACTATATAACCTATATCTAGTTAACTAGGTTCTTATTTACTAACCCTTACCTTTATTATTATCTAAAGGATATTAAAGCTATAATTACCTTAGGTATATATATTATTACCCCTAGTATTACTAAGACTATAATAACTAAAAAGAAAATACTAGTACTCTCCTAGAGCTTCTATACTTTTATTAGCTAATAGACTATACTTCTAAACTAAGCCTAGTTTAATTTAGCACTAGTTTATTTAGCCCTTAGGCTATCCCCCTTTACTAACTCCCTTACTATAAATATAACTAAACTTAAGGTTATTCCCTTTAGAAATAGTAGTCCCTTTAGTAAATATAGTATAGGAAACTCTATATAGTAAGTTACTAGTGTTTTATTCTAGTAAAACTAGTAGCTTATAGGTAGTATAAACTCTATATACTAAGAATTTTAAGATTAGTTTATATACCTCCTTAAGGCTCTCTTACCTTACTACTATAGTAGTAACTAAAGCTATTTATAATATATTAAATCTAGTAATAATTTACCTTCTTATTACCACTAAGAACGTTCTTATCTTAGGACTTAATCTAGTCTAACTAATTATTATATAAATTACACTATAAGTAGTAGTAGTTATCCTAGAAGTATAGCACCCCTAGCTTATACTTATTTTATGCCCCTTAATTACTAGTTCTCTCTTACTATCTAGTGTTAAGGTAGCTATTAAGTTTATTATAATATAGTCCTTATCCCTAGTAAATATAAGGTAACTCTAATTATAATCCTATTTAAAGATAATAATAACTTTACTAATAATATAAGTAATAACTATAATATAGTAAATAAAGGATTTTAAGTATATTTTAGTAGTAAATAAGAAGTAATAGGTTATAAGATAGGCATGCCTTATATACTAGTAAAATAGCTTTAAGTTTGTTTTAGAGGTTAATATAAGATAATAGGTTACGCAATAGGCATGCTTTATATGCTAGTAAAGGTCCTTATAGGTAAATAAGTAGTTTATAATTAATTTAGTCTATTATTATATTATATATCTTCTTACTTTGCTTTAAACTTATTAAGGGCTTATATCTATATTATACTCTCTAGTGGTTCCTATATTAGCTATATATAACTCGCTTACTTAATAAGTATATTACACTGCCTACCTTAGCCTAGGGTATTTTAGGCTACTAGGATTCGCTTAACTTAATATTCCTTTATAAGTTTATTATTATCCTCCGCTAGAACCTATTCTAGCCCTAGATAAGAGTCCTAGAGCTTCTAGCTAGGAAGAGGATCCTCCGTGGCCTATTTAATAAGGTTATTGAAATGTAGGGAGCTAGTTACCAGCTGGCAACAGCTGTACAGGTGCAGCTCTACGGTTAGGGACTAATAGAACCATCACGTTAAATATTTAACGCAATGCAACGGAAGGTTATAGCAGTTATTAACTAATAGAATTCAATCTAGATAACTTTTACAATATCTTATATACTAATAGAATTGATTTTAGTGACGTTATATAGGCAATGCGGCTGTTAGATTAAGAGGCCTAGCTATCTAGCTAGATTAAAAAGATCTTCTTCCTCTTATATACTTACTAACTATATTAGTGGATCTAGACCACTAGAGAGGTCTTAAGAGCCACTTTTAATTTTCCGCAAAATTTATTTGTATATAAAATCCAAAAAATCAACTCACTACTATACAAACTAGCAACCTATATGCACTAACTTTTAGTTTAAAAAATATTCCTATATTAAATAAAAGCCCTATCTTCTAGCTTTAATTTACTATATATAAGACTTTTGTATAACCTTTAGTTAAAGAGAAAATCGCTATTAAAGATAGCTATAGGGTAACCTACTTACGTCACCCTAGCTTACCTAATTACTAGTGGCGCTGCGCTTGTGGCTACGCTTGCAGCCATAACGCAATTGAATAATTCATAATTGATTTAGATTAGTCATTCACACGGTTAGTCGCAGCTATTAATAGCTATAACGTAGCTATTAATAGCTACCTTTGTGACTATTAATAGCTATAGTGTAGCTATTAGGCTTGCAATGCAAGCTAGTAATAGAAAGGTCCTTTAACTAGAAAGGGCTAAAAATAGGTCTTATTTTTAACAAAGGTCTATGTGAAAAACTAGGTAAATGCCCCTTAGGATATCTAACTATATTATAAGTAGTGTTAGTACTTCTATAACTATATACTTTACTATAACTTAATTAAGTTTTTATAAGGGGTAGTTTATCTTAATATTTTTAAGTAAAAGCTATACTTTATCTCTTACTTAAAACTATTTCACTAGCTATTAAGAAGCTAATATAGTATCCTACTGCCTTTATTAAATATAAGCTATTATAGCTTACACTAGATAAGTACTCTCTTATAGGCAGAGTATTGCACTACAATTGAGTTGTAGTGTATTTTTTATTTAACAAATAATATATATCTAATCTTAGAAAATATGTAAAGATATAAAACTTCTTTTTTTAGATAGATAACTAGAAAACTACAATGTAGTTATATATAAAAGTGGGTCCAAAAGTGGGCCCCTCGCCTATAAATTAGAAAAACTACATTTTACTACATTTTAGCACTAAGAATACACTACAAATGTAGTTTTTCTAATTTACAGGCGAGGGGCTTACTTTTGGACCCACTTTTGTTTATAGTATTTCTCTTAGGATTTATCTCTATAGGATTACGTAATTTATAGGATAATCTATTTAATTATAAGCTAGCTATAAAATTAAATGTAAAAACTACAAAAAACACTACACTAACTACAAACAATACTCTGCTTATAGGTGCTTAAGGAATTATATAGCTTGCCCCTTAGGTGTTATTATAAAGGCAAACTAATCTAGTTATAACTAGATTAGCTCTAAATTATATCCATATAGTAACCTATTTAGGCTAATGCCTATTATAGAAGAAGGCCTATTATTAATTATAAGCTAATAAGCAGCTAAATACTCTAGCTAATTAAACTATAAAAAGGAGACTATAATATATAGTATTACTTACATCTCTTAGTTTACCTATTTTATACCGCTATTTATCTATAAATAATATAATATAAAAAGTAACTAATTAATCCTAACTAGGGAATATAATATTATCTAGAATTTTCCTAGTTAGTCTAACCCTTAATCTATAATAATTAATTAGGGAAATCCTTAAAACCTTTACTAAACTATTTTAAACTATTTTACACACTCCTTAGCCTTAATAAAGGTTATAGCTTTTAACTATATAAACTTTAAGAGTCTATTTATAATAACTATAAGGTATTATAGTCTCTTTAGAGATATTACTAGTAAGTTTATTATAAAGTCTATAGAAATCTAAGACTAAAACTAATTAGGGATAGGTAAAGGCTTTAGTAAGCCCTAATACTATTAATAGCTCTTATAATTACTAAAGTAATAATAATTATAAATAAACTAAGTAATATCCTATAATATCCTATCCTAATAAAACTACTATTATAGGATTTAAAATAGAGTATTATAGCCTAGGTACCCTACTACTAGTAAGTTATAGTATTATTATATAAGGGTTATAGTAAGGGGTTTCTAAGCTAAAATCTAAGTATAGCCCTAAAATTAAAGTACTTTATATATACTTATAAAATAATCTATAACTTACTCCCTTATTAGCACTTTAGGGGAGAACTTTTAAGCCTTCTCTTATATAGCCTTTAATTAAATACTATATATAAGATCTAACCTAATAGCTTAGTCCTATAGGGTCTAAAGGTACTTAGTAGTAAAGAGAGTCTTCCTTACTAGTAGTGTTAATATATATAAGAGGTATAGTACTAGGCTAGTATTATCCCTTAGCTTACTAGGTAATAGTAAGAGTTATATAATAGTAATAGGTTATAAAACATGCCTTATCCTTAAAGCTAACTTACTCTAGTTTTACTCCCTTTAGGATAGAGTATCTAGGCATTAGGCTTATATACTAGGCCTATAATAGAGATAAAAGTTAAATAATATAAGTGTATTTACTTACTAAGCCTATCTCTTATATATTAGTTAAGGGGTTATAAAGTATTTTAAGTTTTTATAGTCTATGTAAATTATAAATAGATAGAATATGCCTTAAAGCTTTACTAACTATGCCTTAAGATAAGAAATAATAGCTAATAATTCCTTATTATAAATTATATAGTTTCCTTATAAGGATATAAGGCTAGTAAAGAAATAAGTAACTAGATATAAGATATTATTAAGGCCTTATTACAAGAGGCATTTACTAAGGGCTATGCCTAAATAATTAGCTTCTATTACTATAAGGCAGTCTAGGTCCTATTATGCTAGTACTAGATATGTAATAAAGGCATCCTTTAACCTCTTAAATGCATTATTCTCCTTAGGCCCCTATTAGAAAGGAATATTCCTCTTAGTAAGTTATATTAGTAAAGCTACTAGCTTAGAGAAGTTCCTAATAAAATCGCAGTAAAAATTCATAAATCCTAGGAAGCTATAAACCCCTTATAGTTTTATAAGTACTATTTACTCCCTTATAGCTATAACCTTTATAAGGTCTAGGTAAATAAAATGCCTTACTATAATAATATATCCTAGGTACTAGACCTCTTTTATAGTAAATATAAACTTATTAAGGTTAAGGTATAAGCCTATAGCCCTTAAGTAATCTAAAACTAGCTAAACCTTAGCTATATAATCCTTTCTTAATCCCCCTAAGTAAACTAGGATATTATTAAGGTAAGCTATAATAAAGTCCTCTAATATATCCCCTAAGGATTTATTAATATATTACTAAAAGGTTACTAGCGCGATTACTAAGCTAAAGGGGTAAACTAGCTACTTAAATAAACTAAACCTTATATAAAATACTATAAGGTACTCCTTACCCTTAGCTATTTATAGTTTATAAAATACTATATAAACATTTACTTTTATAAACTAATATACCTAGAATAAGAAGTATAGTGTCTTCTTAATTAATAGGAGAGAGTAATAGTTTTATACTATTATCTTATTAAGGGCATAGTAGTTAATATAAAAACACTATCCCTTATTAGCCTTTTTAATAAGAAAAATAGAAGCTATAGCTAAGGAAAAGCTAGTATAAATCTAACCCTTATCTATTAAGTCTATAATCTAATACTAAACCTTAAGGAGTTAATCCTATAGTATATTATATAATAGTCCTTATAGGAGTGTTAGTTTAGACTTATCTAGGTTCTTATATAAATATATATAGTAGTTAAGAGAACCCCTATAAGGGGGTAGACTATTAGCTTTAGCCTTATTAAAGAGGTCTATAAAGTTTACTAACTCCTTAGGTAATATTAATATATTAGGAATAGTTAGCTTTATCCTAGGTACTATAATTTATATTACTATTATTATCTCCTTTAAGCTTATAGTAATAAACCTTATAGTAATATCCTTACTCTATTATACTCTATAAGCCTTAGTAGTATAAAGGGATTTAATAATTCCCTATACTAGTACTTTTACCCTATAAGTAAAGGCCTTAGAGACATAAAGGCCCTCTATAGCTTTAATAACTAGTTATTATTTTACTACATAAACTACTATATTATATTACTCTAGCTAAGGCATTCTAAATATTATATCCTAGGTAAGACCTAGGATAACATATAAATATATAAATAACTCCTAGCTATTTATATTAATTCTAGTGTATACTATATAAGTTATAAAAGAGATATTTTCCCTAACTTACTTCCCCTTTCTTTTTCTTTTTACTATAATATAAATATACCTTTACTTTAGTAACAATATAAGCTCTAAGCTAAGCTACCTTACTATTAATTTACTTATAGCACTATAGTAATTATACTAATAATTAATCTAGATATTAATATAATAATATATATTAAAGAGTATAGAAATTAAGAATAGTAGTTAGTTTATATATTATACTATATCTTACTTTACCTCTATATAATAGTTATAATTATCCTATATTATAGTAGTTAACTAGCTTATTTACCCTTATATAAGACTTTACTTAAGGGCTACTTATTTTCTATAAGAGGGATATTTATTTTCTTATTTATGCTTTCTTTATTTACCTTATATAAGTTAATACTAATTAGTAAATAATAAGGTAAGAGAAAAGTACACTCCTAAATATAGTAATTCTTAGATTTATATTATAAGTAATACCCCTTCTATTAGTATAAAGCTATCTTTACTTCTAATACCTATTTTACTTATTATATATTTATAGTAGCCTTTAGCCTCTTCTCCTTCTTAGCTAACTTACTTTACTTCCCTAGCTAAGTCTTAGCTATATAAACCCTAGTTATTAGTATATTACCCTTATAGTTAGTCTAAGGTATAGGCTTAGCTTACTATAGTTTATATTAAGACTAGTACTTATTCTCTAAGGCTAAGGCCTTAATATTAACTATAATTTTATAATACTATATAATAGCTATATACTAATTATTCTAGCTAATACCCTAACTTATACTAACCTTTTTTAAATACTTATTACGTATATATTAAAGCTTTACTAGCTTTATATTATCCCCTTAGTATTGCCCTCTTACTAATATAAGCTTCTTAGTAAAGTAAATAAAGAATATAGAAAATAGCTTCCTTAGTCCTTATTTTATTTAGTTAAGCTTTATAAAGGCTATCTCCTATTTATATAGATTAGAGAATATAGTTCTAAGATATTCTAAGAAAGTAATAAAGTTAAAGTTAATAGCATTACCTTACTTAAAGTAAGTAGCTACTTAGGACTATACCTTAGAGAATAAATTCTAGTAAATAAATATTTATTTATTCTTATTAGTACTAATAAGTCCTTATTTACCTATAACTTATACTTTATTAAAAGCCTTTATATAGTAAATAAGGCTTTATTACTATTATATAAGTTACCTATAGGGATTAGTTTTTATTTTACTTTAGGTATAGAGAGAACTAAGCTAAAGGTAAGTAATAATATAAGGTTAACTATTAGGGCACTAGCTAGGGCTATAGGGGGTAATTAAGTTAAGGGTCCTATATTATTTATAAATACTTACTACTAGAGGTATTTAAGCTTTACTATTTGTTTACTTATTATAAGTTAAAGCGTTTTAAATTAGGCTTATTAGGCTACTAGTAGTATTATAGCATTAGATAAAGAAGTTAATATCCCTTAGCTAGGTTAATCCTATAGTTAAAGTGTGCCTATTATATTTATTAGTGTATTTATTAATATATCTATTATGTTTTTAGTAGCTATTATAAAGACTAAAAGAAGTTTCTTAATTATTATAGACTAGCCCCTAGGTAACTATAATAAGGCATTAATATAATATTAAGAAACTTAAGAAAAGGAAAAAGGAAAGTAAAAGACCTATCCTTACTAGTGTCCCTTATACCCCTTAGCTACCTTATGTTAGCCCCCTTTCCGCCCCCACTTGTCTGCACTATGGTAAATGCTTAGGCAAAGCCCAAGCCCTTACATACACTAATAATCCTAGAAGAATATAGGGAGTTTATAGATATTTTTTCTAAAGAGTTAGCGGGTAAGCTTCCTAAACTAGGAGGTTATACTTATACTATTAAATTAGAAAAAGGGAAAACATTACCTTAGGGGCCTATATATAATTTAGCTAAGAGGGAGCTAGAGGTCCTTAAAGAGTACCTTATAAGCAGAGTATTGTTTGTAGTTAGTGTAGTGTGGTTTGTAGTTTTTACATTTAATTTTATATCTAGCTTATTATTAAAGATACTACTCTAAAAATTACGTAATCGTATAGATATAAATTCTAATAAAAATAGTATATTAAAAAGTGGGTCTAAAAGTGGGTTGTTCAGCCGTAAATTACAAACACTACATTTGTAGTGTATTTGTAGTGCTAAAATGTAGTGAAATGTAGTTTTTTTAATTTATAGGCGAAGGGCCCACTTTTAGGCCCACTTTTATATACAACTACATTGTAGTTTTTTAGCTATCTACCTAAAAAAACAAGTTTTATATCTATATATATTTTCTACGATTAGATATATATTATTTGTTAAATGGAAAATACATTACAAATCAATTGTAGTGCAATACTCTGCTTATAAGTGCATAGCTTAAAGGGTAAATTAGAAGATTAGTTAGCCTAGCTAAAGCCCTAATTTTCTTTATCCTAAAGAAAGAAGGGAAATTAAGGCTTTATATAAATTATAGGGGCCTAAATAAGATTATAATTAAGAATAAGGCCCCTTTGCCCCTTATTGCTAAAATTCTTAACTAATTAGTAAGCATAATTATTTTTATAGTCCTAGATTTAAAAGATATATATTACTAGCAATATATTCGCTTAGGTAATAAGTAGAAAATAGCGTTTTATTATTAATATAGCTACTTTAAATATCTAGTAATGCTATTTAGACTAGTTAATACACTAGTAACTTTTTAAGAGTATATTAATAATACTCTTAAAGGACTTATTAATAAGACTTATATTATTTATTTAGATAATATACTAATATATAGTAGTAAGGTTAAAGAGTATATAAAGCATATTAAATAAGTTTTATATAGGTTTAGGGAGGTAAGCCTTTTTATTAACCTTAAGAAGTATTAATTTTTAGTTAAGGAAGTTAAATTTTTAGGCTTTAAGATATTAGAGAAAGGTATTATAATAAACCTAGTAAGAGTTAAAGTAATTATAACCTAGCTAATACTATATAGTGTTTTTAATATTTAGTTATTTCTTAGTTTTACTAGATTTTACTACTATTTTATTAAATAGTATAGTAAAGTTATTATTTTATTATTAGATTACCTTAGAGGGAATTAACTAGTAATATTTAAACTAAAACCCTATAAGTTAGTAGTGTTTAGAGAACTTTAATAAAGATTTTAGGAAGTGCTAATTCTAGTATATTTTAACTTACTTATATATCTTAGAGTAAAGATAAATATATCTAGACATATAATTAAGGCTATACTTATAATATTAGTGCTAGGTTACTAGCACCTAGTTATATTTATATTAAGGAAAATAACTAATACTAAATTATAATATTTAATACCTAATAGCAAATTATTAGCTATCTAAGAGGCTTTTTATATATAGACACTATCTTACTTATTTAGCTTCTATAATTAAAGTTATTATAAATTACTTAAACTATAAGTACCTTACTATAAAGCCTAAGCTTACTAGTAAGTAAGTAACTATGCTTAATAAGCTTTATCCTTTTAATTTTAAGATTATATATTATATAAGGAAATTAAATCCTACTAACTTACTTTTAAGAAAATTAGATTTTATAAGTAAGGTAAAGAAAGAGAAAGTAGTAACTATATAACTTCTTACCTTTTTATCTAAATTTATAGATACTAAGTAATAGGAACACTATAGTAATACTATTAGTACTATAGGTTTTATAAAAACATTACTTAGTGTAATTAATAGTTAGTTATAATAACACTATAATAATACTACTAATATCTAGGGTTTTAAAAAATTATAACTTAACTATATTTCTAAAGAACCTAATAATCTAGATAATCTTAGAAGAGTTATATTAGTAAGGTTATTTAATACTTTTTATACTTCTATTAATAAGTAATAAGATAGCTATAGTAATACTATTAGTACTTAGTGTATGTATTATTTATTACTTAATTATTTTAATTTTCCTATTAGACTAGCTATTTCTAATAGGGATAGACTAGCATAGGTTATTACTAGTAAGTAATAAGGGCGCCCCTTAAAAACATTACTTATCTATATTTCTATAAGACTAAAAGTATTTATTAAACTAATTACTTATAGAGATATTATAGCTAGGATCTAATTTATTTAAAGAACCTCTTTTAAGTTTAACTTTAACTTTCTAGAAAAAAGCTTAGAATTAAAACCCTTAATTTAAGTCTTATTATATAAAGCGTAGTAAGGTAATAACTTTACTATAGGTTAATTAAAGTTACTTAAAAGTAGTAATATAGCTATATTTTAGTTATAGTCTATTAGACTCTCTAAACTATTAATATTTAAGAATTATATTTTTATTTCTCTAGGTATAAGAAAAGAAATTTTATTACTAACTTATAATAACCTTATTACTAGGCACTAAGGAGTAAGTAAAACTCTTTATTAGATTATAAACTAATATTATTAGCTAATAATAAAGAAAGATATAAAGGTATATATTAGCACTTATGTAAATTATTAAATTTTAAAACTAAGGCATTATAAACTATATAGCAAGCTAGCTATGTTACTAGTGCTTAATTACCCTTTTTAAGAATTATTAATAGATTTTATTACTAGACTTTTACTAGTAAAAGACTTAAATTAGACCTATAATATAATTCTAGTTATTATTAACTATTTTATAAAATATAGTATTTATATCCCTATTTTAACGTAACTAACTAGTAATAGGCTAGTAACTATATTCTTAAAATATATTTTTAGAGACTATAAAGCCCTAGAAGGTATTATAATAAACTAAGGTTTTATATTTACTAGTAGTTTTTAAATAACTTTTTATTATTTTCTTATAACTAAGTAGCTACTTAGCACCGCTTTTTACCCCTAGATAAATAGCTAGATAAAACGTTTAAACTAAGTCTTAGAATATTATTTGAGGGCTTTTACTTATACTAAATAGACTAATTAGGTAAATAACTTATTAATAGCGTAATTCGCGTATAATATAAGTAATTACTTAATGTATAGCTACACACTAGTAAAGGTATTATAAGGTTATAATCCTAGAGGTCTATAGTAAGTAATAGTAAATATCCCTTTAGTAAATAATTAAGCTAAAAGTAAAGTTTTAGCACTAAAAGAGAAGCATACTATAATTAAATAGCTTTTAAGTAACTTATAAACTTAGTATAAAAAATATTATAACTAAAAAAGAACTCTAATAAGGTTTAAAGTTAGTAATTATATTTTATTATTAATAAATATTGAAATGTAAGGAGCTAGTTGCTAGCTAGTAACAGCTGTACAGGTGCAGCTCTACGGTTAGGGACTAATAGAACCACCACGTTAAATATTTAACGTAACGTAACGGAAGTTTATGGTAGTTATTAACTAATAGAATTTAATCTAGATGACTTTTATAATATCTTATATACTAATAGAATTGATTTTAGTGACGTTATATAGGCAATGTGGCTATTAGATTAAGAGGCCTAGCTATCTAGCTAGATTAAAAAGATCTTCTTTCTCTTATATACTTACTAACTATATTAGTGGATCCGGACTACTAGAGAGGTCTTAAGAGCCACTTTTGATTTTCCGCAAAATTCATTTGAATATAAAATCCAAAAAATTAACTCACTACTATACAAACTAGCAACCTATATGCACTAACTTTTAGTCTAAAAAATATTCTTATATCAAATAAAAGCCTTATTTTCTAGCTTTAATTTGCTATATATAAGACTTTTATACAACCTCTAGTTAAAGAGAAAATCGCTATTAAAGATAGCTATAGGGTAACCCACGTACAGGGTAACCTGCTTACGTCACCTTAGCTTACCTAATTACTCGTGGTGCTACGCTTGTGGCTACGCTTGCAGCCATAACGCAATTGAATAATCCACAATTGATTTGGATTAGTCATCCACACGGTCAGTCGCAGCTGTTAATAGCTGCGACGTAGCTATTAATAGCCACCTTCGCGACTATTAACAGCTGTAGTATAGCTATTAGGCTTGCAATGCAAGCTAGTAATAGAAAGGTCCTTTAATTAGAAAAGGCTAAAAATAGGTCTTATTTTTAACAATAAAGAATATTAACCTAAGACACCCTAGTAAGAAGCTAGCTATAAAGTACCTAGGCCCCTATAAGATTAAAAAGGTAATTAGGAGTTATAGATTAGTATATTAATTAAAATTACTACCTAGGACTTAATTATATAATATATTTAATATTACTAGTCTTAAACCTTTTAAAGGGGATTTAATAAATATAAAAGATATATCCTTACTATAAGATACTATTAAAGATAATAAATAAGAGTTTAAAGTTAAGAGAATTATTTTATATTATTATAATAAAAGGTATTATAAATATTAAGTTAAATAAAAAAGCTATAATACTTTAAAGAATTCTTAGGTATTAAAAAGGGATTTTATTACTAAAGAAATTATTAATAATTATAAGTAATAGCTAAGTAATAAAGTTAATATAAGGTAATTATAATTTATAAGTTAATATACTAAAGATATTAGAAAATAAGGTTAATTTACTTAGATAACTTAAATAATCTATTATATAGTTACTAAGTAACTATCCCTTTATAATAAAGTTAGTCCTTAAGACTACTAGTCTCTTATTATTAGTAATAGCTATAGGAACTATAAAGAAAAAGGCCTTAGAAGTATCTTTATTATTAGAATCCCTCTCTTTATATATATAGACTTAAAGTATACTAAGGAGCTTAATAAGACTAATATATTTAAGTAAATTAATAGTATTTAGTATAAACTACTAGTAAGTTAGTTAAGTATTAGCTATATATATTAAGAAAGCTTACTATTAGGATATTTTAAGCTATAAAGTAAAGATAGTTTAAAATATTAATCTAGGTCTTTAGATTTATAGTATTACTTAGTAGTACTATTATAGTATATTTATTATATTTTACCTTATAAGTAATATTAGTAAATATTTAAGTATAGTAAATATAACTATACTTATTAGAATTTTTATAAACTAGAATAGTATTCTATAGCTTTTTCTTTACTTTTATAATAAGCTAGTAATAAGTTAGTAGTAATTTAGTGTTTAAGTAATAAAATTATACTTACTTTATTCTAATAGTAATAGCTACCTTTAGGAGTAGCTTTAATAAGCTTAAATAGCCTATTATAAAGCTATATAATTTAAGCTAAAGTCTAGTAATATATTAGTAATAAGTAAGTAAATTCTAGTTAAGAGAGATATACTATAATATAGTTTTTATTATTTTAAAAGTAATAAGTATATTTTATTAAATAGCTTATTAAATATTAGTTATAAAGAAATAATAAGTAAGTAAAGAAGTTATACTTAAAGATTTATTATATTTTATAAAGAAAGTCTTTTTATTAATAAGGTATTCTAGGATCTTATAAGTCTTATTTTTTAGGAGAATATTTTATATTATTACTTACTAATAATAGTGTATATATAGAATCTTTTTTAAAGATATTTTACTAGTAATAAGTTAGTAATAGAGATACTATAAGGATATAATAAACTTATAATAAGATTTTAAAAGAAGTTTACTTTAGAGAAAACTTTATAAAAGATTTTATAGAAGACTTTATAGGAGTTTTTTTAATTAATAGATTTTCTTAAGGTATTAATAAAGATAAAGTTATAATATAAGACTTAGATATAGTAAACTAGCTATAAGTTAGCTATAATAGACTAAATAAAGAAGTTATACTAGTAAGAGTATAAACTTATAAGCTAGATAAGGGCAAAAAACTAAGATAAATAAGGATAAATAATAATAATAATAAGGGACTAAAAGAGATTAGTAATTACTAAGTAATAGTAATAAGAGAGCTATTACTTAGCTAGTAAGGGTAACTTATAAGGTTAAGGGATATTATAAGAGAAAGAAAGTATATAAAAGAGGGGAAAAATTAGTCTCTTTATATTAACCCTAGACCCCTAAAGTAATCTAATGCACTGCGTATAGGTAATCTATAAATTATAATAATAACCATTAGCACTACTAATTACACATATGCCTAATAGCTATAAACTTATAGTAATTATAATATAAGCTCTCTAGTTAGACTATTTAAAACTATAGTATTAGATACCTTATTTATTTAAACTAATTATAAAAATTAACATAAGTTATCTATTTTTTTTCTTCTAGCTATATAATAGGTAATAATATTTCTTTTACTATATTAAAGCTATATATAAGCTACTATTTAAATATTACTAACTATAATAAGGGGGGTTATTTTTAATTAGTAGTATTATTATTATTATTTCTTTTTATTTACTTATATATCTAGATATAAGGTACCTTATTTTATTTTCCTTATAAAGCTTTAATATAGTAACTACACCCTAAGTAAGTAGCTTATTTTATAATTAAGGTTAATTATATATAGGGGAGATATTATATTAGAAGCGTAAAGATTAGAGATAGGATATTTATTAAAGTAAGTCTTTAGAGAACCTTTAGGCTATATAAATAATAAAGAGGCTAGCTAGCTATAAGATAGCTATATACTTATAAAGTAAGGTATTTATTAAAGACTATGTATATTATTAGTGCTAGGTTAGAGATTAAAACCTTTATGCACCTGCCCCTAGCTAGTATCTATCTAGTAGTAACTGCAATAGTCTTAGCCATCACTTCGTTTACAACCTTTTGGTGCAAGCCGTGACATGTAAGGTCTTTTTCTAATATTAGGTTATCTTATTAATTAAATAATCTAAGCTAAAGGCAATAAAGGGAGAGTTAATTTTCTATAAAAGGGGAGGGAATCTAGGGATTTTATCTAGCTAGATAGTCACATGACTAAGGATCCGATGTGGCTAGATTGATCTGACGAAGCCGATATGTTAAAATGTAGGGAGCTAGTTGCTGGCTGGCAACAGCTGTACAGGTGCAGCTCTACAGTCAGGGACTAATAGAACTACCACGTTAGAATAACTAACGCAACGCAACGGAAGGTTGTGGCAGTTATTAACTAATAGAATTCAATCTAGATGACTTTTACAATATCTTATATACTAATAGAATTAATTTTAGTGACATTATATAGGCAATGCGGCTATTAGATTAAGAGGCCTAGCTATCTAGCTAGATTAAAAAGATCTTCTTTCTCTCATATACCCACTAACTATATTAGTGAATCTAGGCCGCTAGAGAGGTCTTAAGAGCCACTTTTGATTTTCCGTAAAATTCATTTGTATATAAAAATCAAAAAATCGACTTACTACTATACAAACTAGTAACCTATATGTACTAACTTTTAGTTTAAAAAATATTCCTATATTAAATAAAAGCCTTGTCTTCTAGCTTTAATTTGCTATATATAAGACTTTTGTATAACCTCTAGTTAAAGAGAAAATCGCTGTTAAAGATAGCTATAGGGTAACCTGCTTACGTTACCCTAGCTTACCTAATTACTAGTGGCGCTGCGGTTGTGGCTATGCTTGTAGCTATAACGCAATTAAATAATTCACAATTGATTTGAATTAGTTATTCACACGGTTAGTCGTAGCTGTTAATAGCTATAACATAGCTATTAATAGCCACCTTCGCGACCATTAATAGCTACAGTGTAGCTATTAGGCTTGCAATGCAAGCTAGTAATAGAAAGGTCCTTTAACTAGAAAGGGCTAAAAATAGGTCTTATTTTTAACACGATAGATCCAACGATGCCGAGGTCTAGAGGCCTGTGGTCTTGTGAGAGAGGTCTTGAGAGGTCACAATCCTAGCCACACAATAGTAAACCTAAATATTAAGTATTACTTATATAAGGTTTATAGTACTATCCCTATTCTTATTATATTATCTTATAGGTTCCCCTTAGAGTATAACTAATTTAAGCCTTTACTAGCTTATAAAGTTTAGTAACTTATTTACTTTATTACTTATTTTATTATATATATTTTATAAGGGGTGCTTTTAGTTAAAATTACCTATAAATACACTTTAGCTATAAGGCTTTTTTATATTAATAGTATAAATAAAAGTATACTATTTATTATTATATATTTCTAAGTAAAGGAAGTAAATATTAACTCCTTATATTTTCATTAAAGACTAATTAGGTTTTCCCTAGGCTATTTATAATACTATATTATACTTCTTATTTATATATTATATATTATACTTATTATAGTATACTAGCTAGAATTAGGTAAGGCCTTAGGCTAGAGACTATAGTTACTTTATATATTCCTATTCTTAGATTACTATTATATTTATATTAGTTTAGTATTATAGTATAATATATATAAGGTTATTCTTTTATTTATATTCTAGAAAAGGACTTATAATATTACTATATTAATTAGAGAGGGAAAGGGTTTTTACTATTTTATACTAGCTTTAATCTAGCTTTAATTAGCTTAGTATATTTTCTTATACTTTTTACTTTAGGCTATTTAGTACTTTATTTTATCAGTATTAGGTAGCCTCTTTTTTTACTTATTATACTAGTTACTTTAAGAGCTATAATAAATCTTTTCTAAGCTAGTGCTAGGCTTTTAGTTAGGGATCTTATAGTAAAATAAGATAGGTATTTAAGGTATTTTACTTTTACTATATTTTATTTTTCCTTAAGAATAAGGTAGTTCTTAAACTAAGCTAAGTATAGTTTAAAGTAAAGGATATATTTTTCTCTAAGTTTACTATTAGTTATAAGGTATAATTTTTCTTTATTATTATATTAGCTAATACTATACTTACTATACCTTAGGGCTACCTTATAAAACTTTATAATATAGCTTATTTAAAAGTAATTATAATACTATTAGAGTTATAAGGTTTTATTATAAGGTTTAGTTTAAAATAGCTTTACTTTAAAGACTATTTTATTACTATAAATCTTATTAACTTTTTTTACCTTTACTAAGCTAAGGATTAGTATAGTTCTCTAGGCTTCTTTACCTTAGGGTTATCTTATAGTTACCTTAATTATATTTACTTTATTAGCTTTTTTAATCTTAGCTATAAGGTTTTTAATAGCCATATATTTAGTAAGAAATCCTTTAATAATAATACTAAGTATATATTAGTAAAGGGTTATATTTTGAATATATTAGGGATTTATCTTTATTTATCTTTATATTAGGCTATATTTCCTTTAAAGGTAATAATTATATTTTTACTAAGAAGTCTTTAGTTACTATTACTATAGCTTCGCTAGTAGCTTTATTTATTACTATTACTATATCTTTAGTGCCTTAGGACCAGAGTATTGTTTGTAGTGTAGTTAGTGTAGTTTTTAGGAAAAATTTGTATTTGTAATGTAGTTTTTTTTTTCTTGTAGTTAATGTATTGTAGTTTTTTTTTTTATAGTTAGTGTATTGTAGTTTTTTTTTTTTTATAGTGTAGTGTATTGTAGTTTTTTTTGCTTATAGTGTAGTGTAGTTAGTGTAGTTACTAACTACACTAACTACAAAAACTACAAATGTAGTGTTAGTAAAAAGAAAAGTGGGCCTTTTTATTATATAATGTTATTATAAGGATTAAAAGAAAGCTAGTTATATAGAAGCTTTTATTATTACCTATTTTACTTAATTAGTTATAGAATTTATAATATTTACCTTTTTTAAGGATTTTACTATAACTAGGGTTATTTCTAATATTATACCTTTTTAATAATACTATTATACTTATTACTTTATTTTACTAATATAACTTTAAGAAAAACCTTCTAATTATTTTATTTACTATTATTATTAATTATTTTATATTTTTATTATTAATTTAATTAAAAAATACCCTAAACTAATATAATTAAATTAAATTAGAAATCTAAATAAATATATAAAAGTTAATAGAATATATACTTAGTACTTTAATATTATTATTAATATAATAAGAACTTAAAAAAAGCTTAAACTATTTATTTACTATTTAAACTAATTAAATATTACTTTAAGCTTTATAATTCTAAAGCTTTAAGAAGTTATATATGGTAACTTTATATATATTATTACTATAATATATAAAGAAAGAATATAATAAACTAATATCTATAGTATATTAATAAATAACTAATAGTATTATTTTAATTACCTTATATAGCTTAATTAAGCTATAAAAAATAAGTTTAACTTATTTTTAAAAATAATACTAGGAGTCTAGGACTTAGTTTTATATAATATACTATACTTATTATAAAAGGTAGTTAAAGTACTAGGACTAGCTATATAATTAGCTATTTAGTAAAAAGAATATATATATACTTATTATAAAAGCTTTAATAACCTTAATTACTATTATTTTACTTTTATTATTATTTTAAAAAAATATAAAAGAGAAAACATTTTTATAATATTAATATTTTTAAAAACCTTAAAATACTAAGTTATTAAAAATAATAGCTTTTACTATAGTAATTTACTTATAATTACTAGTATTTATATTTAAGTTATTTATTAGTTATTTATTTTTTATTAAACTTTAACACTAATAATATTATAAGTAATCTTAGTAATCTTAGTAATACTAGTAATATTAGTAATATTAGTATTATAAGCTATTATAAGCTATTATAAGCTATAATAAGATATAATAAGCTACTTATATTAAGTTTACTAGTAGTTCTTTTTATAGTTTTTTTAAAATAAGTAATAATAATAATTTATAGAAATATAAAATAATTTATAGAAATAGTAAATAATATAATAAGAAGGTTTTTCTTTAAGTTATATTAGGGAAATAAAGTATTAAGTTAAATAGTATTATTAAAAAAGTATAATATTATATATAACCTTACTTAGTTATAATAAAATTATAAAAATTATATAATATTATAAATTCTATAACTAATTTAATAAAATAGGTAATAATAAAAGCTTTTATATAACTAGCTTTCTTTTAACCTTATAAATACTAATAACTAATAAAAAGTCTAATACTATATTTATAGTATTTGTAGTTAGTGTAGTTTAGGAAAAAAAATTTATAGTGTAATATATTATAGTTTTTTTTTTTTTGTAGTTAGTGTAGTGTAGTTTTTTTTTCCTTATAGTTAGTGTAGTTTGTAGTGTAGTGTAGTTTATAGTGTAGTTACTATACTACACTACAAATACTACACTACACTACACGTTTTAGTGCAATACTCTGCTTAGGACTAGAGTAATTCCTAGATAAAGTTTCCTTTTATAAGTACTTTATAGTATTATTTACCTAGTATTTAAAGGGAAAGAGATATATTATTAAGTTATTTTTATAAAGGCCTAGTAGTAATACTTACTTAGGTTAGAATAGTATTACTCTTTATTTTTTCTTTAATTACTTTCTTTATAACTTCTTTAAAAGCTTTCTTTATAGTATAAATATTTTTATTATTACTTCTAGATTTTATTTTATTATAAGCGTGGTTTATTACCTAGTTAGTAATAGCCTTAGTAATATACTATACCTAAGTAACTTTATTACTAGGGATAAAGCTAGTGATTTTATTATAGTATTTTATATTTTCTAGGTATTTAAATTAAATCTAGTCTATTATTAGGTTATTATTGCTTCTCTAGATATTAAACTATCCTATACTTATATTTAAGTAATAGTAACTTTATACTAGCCTTTTTTCTCCTATATTAATTACTATTAGTATCCTAACCTTTAGCTTACCTTTATCTTTATTATAATATAATATTATAAAAAGGGGTAAATAAGGGTAAGGAATTTAAAATTTAACTTAGTTAATGTTTTAGAGGTAATTCTAGATCTTTAGAGTGGTGCGGAAAAGTATGTGAAGGTTTCGAGTCAGTTCCATAAAGGTGCTTATAACCTATAAGATAGTATGAAAAGTAATAATAATAAATTTAGCTATTTAAAGCTATTTATATATGGCATAATAAGGCTATATATAAGGGCAAAAGAGGGTCTTTGCCCTAAGTGCTAAGGTCTTGTAATAAGGGCCTCAAAGAGAGAAGACATTGCGATAGTGATGCCTAAGATGTGAGGCTATTACATCTAACATCAAGTTATCTCCTTAGAGGTCATAGGCCTTGTGGATCCATGGGGCCCGCAAATTGCATGTATCCCTGGTTTACTTTTACTTTTATCTAATTGGATACATATAGACCCTGGTTAGCGTGACTCCACAAGGCTTATGACCTCTAAGGAGATAGGACAGTGTGCCTTTTAACGCGCTGTTAAAGAAGGGTATTACCGAACAGCCCTGTTTAGCCTGGCGCTAAACTTTCACTAACGACTGTAGCCTAGTCGAGGGATTATTTGATAAGCACGCTTGGCAAGGCTACATCCCGCCCGAGAGCTCAGCCGCGCCAATAGCGATAGCTCCTTCCCCTCTTTCCCCTTCTTACATAATCTCTCGATGCCCATTTGCGCAAGACTCATTGTAGACCTCAGTTCTTTGCTGTCTTTTGAGATAGGCTTACTGTTGATGCTTGGCAATGAGGTAGACCCTGTACACAAATTCGCCACCCAAATCAATGAAACTAACATATCCCCAGCTCAACAACAACATTCGTCGCTGCTAGCAGCACAGCTAGCACAGCTGGAACTCCGTTTCCCTACGCTGCAGGTCGAACTATGAACCTGAAACCCCCTTGCGGGAAAGATGTTCAACTTACCATCACACGCTTCTGCTCGGTTACTGTATCACCTGTCATGGAAGTGCAGCTAAGAATGCCGAATGGATTCAGGACGGCCATTCTCAAACTTTTCGATCGACGTTTTGGTGTGTTTCGCAGGGATCATCCGTACAACCATCAAGCGGAAGCTGCGTGGCAAGATTGTGTTCGCTCTGGCTTGGCGAAAAGGCTCGTTGAAGATCTCCGACGCGATGAATACCGTGTTAAAGAGGCGCGTTTCCGAGAGGATGGAGATGAGGATGATGACGATGAAGAAGAAGAAAATGATGATGATGACGATGATGACGATGATGGCAACGAGGATGACCTCGGCGAGTGGGAGGCTATAATATACGACACAGCTCAGAGCCACTACGAAAACGAAGTTCGAGCATACAGCGAACTGAAACAACTCCAAGGCCGATGCATTCCCGAATTCATCGAATCGGTCATTTACAGCTCACCAGAGGCACCTGCAGATCTTCCAGTGGAATACTTCCAAGTTCCAGGTATATTACTTGAATGCATCCGTGGCTTCCCCCTTTCAGAACTCACAACGAACATCCCGAATCAACCATTCCTTTGGGAGAGGATAGTGGAAGGCGCAATTGATGTGGTTCGAGAAGTGAATATGGCCGGGGTTGTTCACCATGACTGTCAACCTAGGACTATGCTAGTAGCGGAGATAGGCCATGGCGCTTTTCAGTCGTACTTGATCGATTTTGCACAATGTGCCTTCAGGGCCGATTACAAGAACACAGACGACGTAGATGATGAAGACGGCTTTGCACATATTGTGAATGAGGTTGATAATCACGGGGGTATCGCAGTACTAATGAGTCAAAGGGTAAAGAGGGAAACATCATACACACTTCGCCTTAAAACGCTGTAGGAGCAATACGCGCAACTAGCCTGGAAGTTTTGGACAGAGCTTGGCTTGCTCGATCAGTGGCTGGAGATAAAGGTTGAAGCTCCAAGGGTCGCTGTAATCGTACACAGCTGTACCATCAGCCAGCCCGCTTCAACCTTTATGGCCTGTGATCGTGTTGAGTGGCTTCCAAATCCTCATACATACGCAGTAAGCGGCTGCATCCAGCTCTACGGTGGGTCTCAGGTAATTCCGGAAATTATCTGGTACAGTGACAGGTGTACAGTGACAGGTGTACATGGTCGGGGCGGCGTTTTCGAAATTACCTGAAACCCACTGTAGCTGTTGAGTGGGAGGAACAGAGATCGCTTGCTCCACTTTCCACGCAACCATGAAGTCATCGTCTGACGTGCATCTATCTAGCCTTTGCAAAGGAGTCATGCCACTTGCCCCCTGGCGACACCGGGGATCGGGATATACGACAGATAAGTCCGTTGCTAATAGTAGGCGTCGGGAGCGAGTCAAGGCCGAGGTCGGCGAGGTCGGACTTGGCGGCCGCCTCAACGGGCGCTAGGGGAATCATTGAATCATTGGGTGTGCGTACGCAGCACGATTCGGTGAGAGCCTGTCTGTTGCACGAAAAAAAAAAAGAGGCGCAGCCGACGGACCACTCATTTGTGCGTGCATTGTCCGTTATATTGCCTTGTGACACCCTCCTTTTCCAATGTGGGCGGGTGGTGGCGGTGAATCGAAGCTTCCCCTGGCGAATTGGCCTTACATAGTTTCTGTTTGTTTTCACAGGAGGTACACGACCAGAGGCAGCAGGCCAATCACAAATCTTTCCGTGGCTCAGTGTGGCACTAAAGGAGGTAAGAGGTACCTTTTATGACGTGTATTTTACAAGGACCATCTAGTATCTCCTACTAGCGTACCCCTGTAGCATCCCTAACAGCTTCACTTACGGATCCGTCTACATGTATAGCCACTAAGAGCTGAAAGTGACCGCCCCGCGTGGGGCTTGTAGTCGTTGTAAAATCATTCAGGGGGGTTAGTTAGACTGTAAGTGCGCATCCCCCCTTATCTCCTTAGTTGTGCTATCTCCTTGGACTCGGCCCACCTTGTGGAGTCACGTCAACTGGGGTCTGTATCCAATCGGACAAAAGTCCATTAGAAGCACGGATTACATTGATTGATCTCCTTGGAGACGGTCCACCTTGTGGGTCTGTAGGACGACTCGCAAACTGTGCGTATTTCTAGTTGAATTTCATCAATAGATACGTATAGAGGTGGACCGTGTTCAAGGAGATATGTGAATTAGCTCCTCATAATTACACTAGCAGTTTTCCTTAGTATAGATTGCTATGGCGCACATACTATTATCTTAGATAAGCAACGCGCCCACGCGGTTAGTGGCAGTCACTGACTTTGTGGCAGGGGGGGGGGCTGACAGGCCCCACAGCCCCACAAGCCACAACACGACCAAGGAGATTTTGTAGACCTAAAACGGAAGAAGTAAATACCCTTCTACCTATGGCTCAGGGCGGCCACTATATATTAGCTCTTAGTGGCTAAAGTAAGTAAAGCTGTTAGGGTTACTATAGGGGTATTGACACGAGTAAAAGATACTCAACAGTCCTGGTAAACTGCATATGATAACAGGTACCTCTTGCCTTACTTAGTATTACGAAAAGATCTGATATCAGCCTGCTGCCCCTGGTTTTTTTACCTCCTGTAAAATAAAAACAAACAGGGATTAGACTGTAGGTAGCCTTTGCTATATGGGGTTCTCTCCTTGCTCACACGTGACTAGGTCGTAGCTAGGCCAATGGGCGGTGCGACGCTAATAGGTGCTGCCATCCATCCATCGCGATGTTATCGCGTCCGCGCTCCTTACAACAAATTTGCTTGCAAATTTGCTACTAGAAATGGCTAGCGCGTCCTTTGTGCACCGTTATGCACTCTGCGAAGTCCGCACAGGCGAAGTTCGCAAAGTTTTCGTGGAACAGAATTTCTCTGCTCCCACACAACTCAACTCACCCGTAACGCCGTCCGCTCCCAACCAGCCGCACTCGCAGCCAACGTGACGCATCACCCGTTCACGATGGATGTAGCTCTCGAGCTTTTTGATCCCCTCATTCTCGACAAGGCGTACGCCTGGGCCTTGCCTCGTCCCGGCTCTCCTGCTCCTGGTCCTAGTCCTGGTCTTGCTCCTGGCGACCTGGGCAATGGGTCATGTCCAGATTTTGGCTCCAGTCTCCTTGGCGCTGCCGCCGCCGAGTCCGCTTGGCCCAGGGACAACATCTATCGCCAGATAACGTCGATCCTGGTCGTCACCCAGCTAGGAGCGACCTTGCTTTACCTCTTCTTCGGCGCTGTGTCCTACTACTTGATATTCGACCGACGTCTCGAGCACCACCCCCGCTTCCTGGAGAAGCAGATCCGACAGGAGATCAAGTCGTCGCTATTCGCCGTTCCCTTCATCAACGTGCTGACTATGCCGTGGTTCCTAGCCGAGGTCCGCGGCAAGAGCTTGTTGTACGGCGACGTGAGCGAGTACGGCTATACCTGGCTGTTGATATCGTCGGTGCTGTACATGGCCTTTAACGATGTCAGCATCTACTGGATTCATCGCCTGGAGCATCACCCCAGCGTCTACAAACACGTCCACAAGCCACATCACAAATGGATCGGTAAGTCGGATCATGCGCCATGCGCCGGTGGTGTCCATCGCCATGCTGACAAATGCATCAACAACAACCCCTAGTTCCCACACCATGGGCTGCCCTGGCCTTCCACCCTCTCGACGGATACATCCAGTCCATTCCATACCAGTGAGTTCCCTTCTCCCCTCGCCCCGACCTTGGCTTGTCGCCTGCCCCATCCCTCGACTGACAACTGGCCTTTGACAAAAAGCGTGTTTCCCTTCATCTGCCCAATCCAACGACATCTATACCTGGCCCTCTTCGTGGCCGTCCAGATCTGGACCATCCTCATCCACGACGGCGACATGATCACGGGTCACTGGGCCGAGAAGTTCCTCAACAGTCCCGCCCACCACACCCTTCACCACATGTACTTCACCGTCAACTACGGCCAGTACTTCACCTGGGCCGACAGTTATTTCGGCTCCCACAGGGCCCCTGACCCCGCCCTCGACCCTCTGCGTGATGCCCTCAGGGTGATGCGTGCCAAGGGACTGGTAGACGACCAGGGTAACCCAATCAACAAGCACAAGAAGGAATGACAAGAACCATCGACCTCGGCGCCTAGAGACGGCCACGGCCCCTTTCCACCTGCGCACCAAAAACCAACCAAGATCAGACTCGTGAGCTTCTGAATAGTGTAGACCGAATAGCGCTCACCGAAGGGGTTCATCGAACGGGTAATTATGAACTCTGGCTCCCCCTTAATAAAGCAGGCCAAGAATAATCATGGTCGCAACTAACTTTGAACCGCACTCGCAGCGGCAGCGGCACATCTCGGCGCAGAATCCGCCTCTGTATCCGTCGCTCCGTTTCTACATGTCTGTGAAACGGCTCTCGATGGGGTTCAGATGGGTCGTACCTTGTAGATTTTAAGTTCAAGCAAGTCCATCCAAGCACAACCATGGCATCTCGATTGGCCCCGGGCGTAGATTGCGACGATTCGGGGGGGCGGACCAAACGCAACAGACTGATGAGTCAAACTTCCGCATCGGTCCACAACCGATGACGGCATGTGGGGAAGAACGAGTCGCGTTTGTGGAGCACCAGAGAGGAGAGAGAGCTCGTGACTTGGCGTCTGAGCGCCTGCTGCAGCTCTGTCCGTGCGCGCGTTTCGTTATGCACAACTCTCGGTGGAATCAGGTGGCCCTTGGCAGTTTCGCCTAACCAAAGCGTGCGAAGAGGCGCACGAGTAGATGATGTATAATATGTATAGATGGGCTCAAAACTCCAAAAGCATTTCGACATCAATCTCCAGAGTGACCCGAGTTCTACGCACTACGGGGTAGATTGTCAAGCGATGCAACGTGTCTAGCCGTTGGCTGCCTGCCAGAAAACTGCTTACTGATGAAATCGTGTGCTACGCGTAATACCACCTGTCAGCCCGCATTAGGGCTCGCAGTATGCAGGGGGAGAGGCAATGGCACTAGGCCCTGAGGGGGGCAGTTGTCCTACGTCCAAAGTCGGCGTGGTGATCAGGTCGGAAATCAGGAAATTGCGTTCCTACAGCTATCGAAACTAATTCTCAAATGCCACTCCGAAACGCCGCGGTAATGAAATGGAAGAAACCCGCCTCGTCATGGTTACCCGCGTCTATTCCGACGCTGCCGGACTGATTCTTGTTTTCAGGCTTGTATGCAAACATTCGAGACAGAGACCAATCAAAGTTGTTCAATTTAAAAAGAAAAAAAAAAAAAAAAAAAAAAAGAGAAAGAGACAGGTGAAATCAAACGTGACAAGGCATTCGCATTGCTTCCTCGACCCGCTCGGCAATGGAAAACTCACAATTTGCCGAATATCGAAGTCATCAGAATCTTGGTGATGCGGTAAGGATCGGCGTTGGAGGCAGGGCGACGGTCTTCGAAGTAACCGCGGCCCTGGGCGGCCGTCTCACGCGGGATGCGTATCGAGGCGCCGCGGTTGGCAACGCCGTAGGTGAAGCTGTCGATGGAGCCGGTCTCGTGGCGCCCGGTGAGACGCTGGTCATTGTCCTCGCCGTACTCCTTGATGCACTCCTTGTGGAAGGGCTCGAGCTTCTTGATGGCCTCCTCGATGAACTTGAGGCCGCCTTCGGCGCGCATCTCCTTGGTGGAGAAGTTCGAGTGGAGACCCGCGCCGTTCCAATCGCCCTTGATGGGCTTGGGATGGAAAGAGACCTTGACGCCAAAGTCCTCGGCGACGCGGGCGAGGAAGAATCGCGAGCACCACAGCTCATCGCCCACTAGTTAGGTGTCCCGGGTTAGCGCGCGAGTTCTTGGTGGCGCGCAAGACAAGATGTGTGTGCCTGGGCACTTACTGCTGATACCCTCGCAAGGTCCGCACTGGTATTCCCACTGGCCGGGCATGACCTCGGCATTGGTGCCGGAGATCTTGATGCCGGCATCTGTGTGGGTGGTCAGGGGTTAGTTGGCGAGATGAAGAAATTTGCAATCAATCAATGGTTTTTTTTTTTTCAGGGTGGCGAGGACGCACATAGACAGGCCTTGTAGTGGGCGTCGACGATGTCACGCATCACGACCTTGCCGCTGCCGACACCGCAGTAGTAAGGGCCTTGACTGTGAGACGAGGTTAGTGATGCATGGGGGGTTGGATGAGATGGAGGGGTCAAGATTGCTTACGGAGCAGGGAAGCCGCCGGCGGGCCAACCAAACGGACGATCGTCGTGATCGAGCAGGGTGTACTCCTGTTCGAGGCCGAACCAAGGCTGGTGCTCGGCGTAGGCTTCCATGACCTTGGCACACTCATGACGGTAGTTGTACTTGTTGGGGACTCCATTGGCGTCCCAGCACTCGCTCAGGACGATGATGTTGGGGCTGCCGCGGAAGGGATCGGGGTAGACGGCACAAGGGCGCAAGTAGACGTCCGAGTTGTCACCAGGAGCCTGGTCTGTTGAAGAACCATCGAAGTTCCAGACGGGAAGGTCTTCGGGCCTGTAGTCCTTGGCGGGAAGAGTCTGCAGATTGATCCGTGTCAGTATATCCCGCTTTGCAAGGATTTTGTACGCTTCTTGCTTTGGCTTCTTGGTCCTGCTGGCTGAAGATGATGTCACCAAGGTCGGGGATGCCGTGCATGAACGCCGGTGAGCCTAGCCGCCGGAAACAGACCCAATGACTGCCAAGACTTGTCAAGACTTGTCAATACTGCCAAGACTGCCGAGGATTCTGTCCTATGCTGATTGGCACGACGGCATCCGACCACGCCATGCGAAGCGGGCTTTCCGGCTGGCCATGAGCCCCCTGACGCAAAGGGTTTGGTTTCGGTGAGTGGCGTGGCGGGTGGCGAGTGGCGCGGTGGCGTGGTGGCGTGGTGGCGGGTGGTGGCTGTGTTTTTCGGGCGCACATGGACTCGCCGCAAAACGCAGGGGCAGTTGCAGTTGCAGTTGCAGGCAGTTGCAGACAAGGGAAAAGAAAAAAGAGTGCGTCTAGGGAGAAAAACTCACCCTCGCCTTGGAACGGGTCTCGCCAACAGCATCGATCCAGACGTATTCGGCAATCAGGGAGCCCTTTTGCTCCAGCTTGAGGTACTTGCTGAGCTGTACAGGCGCAGTGGAAGTCAGCAACTGTCGACGGCGTGATGCAGGAACCGGGCCGAGGGGACAGGACAAATCGTACCGTCTCCGTTCGGGAGGAAAGAACTTCTCGAGAAGCCTGCGTCATTCAGCGGTCAGTCAGTCGGTCGGTCAGTCGGTCAGTCGGTCAGTCGGTCGGCTGCTTCTTGTTTGTCTGCTGCGGTCTGCTGCGGTCTGCTGTTGTTTGCTCACCATGGCTGTAGTAGTTGCTTCCGTCCTGTGTGTGGACGTGTGTGGACGTTCGTGTGTGGACGTTCGTGTGTGGACGTTCGTGTGTGGACGTTCGTGTGTGTTGGAGGAGGAATGGAGGAATGCAAGAGGGAAGGGGGCACGGAAAAAGGGAATTGGGAGAAGGCGATCCAGGGGCCAATTAATTATATGGTCTCTCGGCGGCGGCGGCGGCGGCAGCGAGGCTTTTCAAATGTCATTGAACGAGGTGCGCGTGTGAGTGGCTGCACCGGCTGCAAGCGAAGATAAGCAAGAGCCTGTCTCGGTACCTGGCGCTGAGCCCTCTTTCGCCGCCGCAACAGCGGGCAACCGGGCCCTCCGCAGGTACCCCTACATGCCCCTCACGTACCCCCCACGTAATACCCCTACCAGGCGGCCAAGATAAGAGAACCCCCCCCCGCCTATTCTCTTATTCTCTTATTCTACATATTACAAATTTGGTGCCTCCCATGCGTCCCCCCTCCCCCGCCAACGGGACCAAGAGAACTAAAAAAAAAAAAAAGACGACAAGATAAGGACGTCGACGCTCGCTCACTGGACGGCTGACTCAATTGATTCGTGTCATTGCTCCGCAGACTCCATAAACATGGGCCGGAAGACGGAGCACGCGACCTCATCGCCAAGGCAGTCTCGGGTTCCCCTTCCTCCTCGGGCCATCGGAAAAGGGACAGGGACGGGGACGGGGAAGCAAGCTTATCTTGGCTCTTGGCCCTGGGCTCCCAGCCACTAACGGCATTCCCATTACCATTTGTCAGTTTTTTGTCAGTTCTTGGCAGTTCTTGGCAGTAGTTTTTGTGGCCAAGAAGTGCAGTGCAGTGCAGTGCAAAACCTAGACCCGGAATCCCTCGCAAAAGCCATCGCCGAGGGCCCGAAGACGTCGACACCTCCCTCCTCCACAAGAAATGGGAGGAAAATATGCATATGACTCTTTCTGTTTCAGGTGCCATGTCATGAAGTCGCTCGGTTCGTGGTGTCACTATCGGAATGCATGCCCCTGCGCGTTTGAAGAAGACGGAAAATGCTGGCAACAGCTATAGGGTAGCAGGTCGGACTTTTGGCCCTCCCTCCCAGGCCCGTGCAGCAGGCACGATGGGGTTTTCTCGACGATGGCAGAGGTCTGCGGAGCGTCTGCGGAGCATGGAAAAAATGATAAAATTTCCATGTAATTTAGCTAATAAAAACAACAGCTGGCCCGTCTGTTATGTGCATTTTCTAACCAAACCGCGCACGCGCAAAGTTTGCACCGCTTCGTGGATCACACCCTAAAACCATAGAGCAAACTAAGCAATAGCTATTCTCTCTTATTAATCCTAGTAGTTGCTAGTTGCAATTGTCGCTATCCTGATTTTGAGACCCCCAATTACCAAGGCAGCATTTGTAAAAATTTTTGCAACGGTAGTTATTCGTAGCAAGGCCATAGCAGCGTTGGTCGCCATTCATGGTGCCTCTGGCCTTGGAGCAGCAGTCCAATGTCGCGTCGCCCCAGGAGTTCTCTCCTTTTTTCCTGAAGGGCGGGATGCACCAGGAACCAGTTTCGTCGGCGGCGACGAGAGCGGCGAGGGCGAGGGTGATGGCTGCGAAACGCATTTTTTGATCTGTCCTTTGCTTTAGTGGATTGTGTGCAGAGAGAGATAGAGAAAGGGAGAGCAGAATAAGGGCTTACTATGATTAGGCTACTTTGAGCTTTTGAATAGTGGTTAAGAGTTGTCGAGGTTAGATAAGATGAATATAGTCCGTAATAGTAGCTGAGAAGTTAAGAATAACGCACATGTTAACATATTAATAGCTTGCCCATCCCTTCTTCTCCTTATTACTAGCAAAAAATCTCCAAGTCATAGTGCAACTCTTTTGGCTGCTATCAGCCTGCTACTCGGCAATTCCGGGATCCGATGCAAACTGTACTTCACCCCCTAAATTGTTTTTTTTTGTCTTGATCCATTGTAGTACAAATCTACATAACAGGCAGAGAGAGGCTTTTCAAGTTGATGGCGGCTCCAACAGCTTCTCGCAAGTTTTGGCGCAAACAGCCGACATCGAATTCTGCCGGCACTACAGATTACCCGGTATCAAGTCCCCCCCCCGGCTTGTCCAGGATGGTATCAATCAGGTCACGAGATTTTTTTTGTTTTTTTTCAAGCCCATCCCGGAACAGACATCAGACGAGCGACCGACGGCAGATGTTCTGTCAATGGTGAGATTTCTTGCGAACCCTGTGACATGCGCGAAAAAAAATTTTTTACAACTAAATAAAACGCTGACCCAAGCCAGTTGATGTACGGGTATTGTTGGGAGAATTGTTCAAGAAGCAGGGATATGGAAATCAAAGCATGAGCGGCTATTATGTTGTACATATGCTGTGAATGTCCTGGCCGACCTTACATATGTTGCTGAGAAAACATTTAGCCCTTATTTATCCAACGCCAGCCGACCCCATCACAAGCAAGTTCTTCCTTGTCAAGCACCGTGTGTCCTCTGCGAATCTAATTCGGGTGCAGGGGAAGAATGAAACACTCCCCGCTTACAGCATCATGTTCCAGGCGGCGAGTCATCCCTCTCAATAATCCTTCCAACATGATCACGTTCCCGGGACGAGCAGGAAGCCAATCGAGAGGATGGCAGTGGGCAGAGCCGATAGAAATGACACGTTGGCAGTCAGTTAGCGTTGACAGGCCATCCCATGTTTCAGAAGTGCTGGTATGGGTCGATGCGAAAGAAAAGGCAACGGGGGGGATGAACAACGGGTAAACATACACTACAACCCCTGAATTATTTCACAAATCTACATATCAGGGGTGCCTTTATAGCTAATTATAAATTTTAGAGAGAAACGAAAAATTAGGGGTAGAGTGTACCGAGTACGGGAGTTTGCTATGCAGATTTAGAGTTCACGGCGAAACATCAAGGCGATTGATTGTCAGGCAATTCGGAGTACGTGATATCAAATTCGTTCGCCTTGCTTCATTATTAGCCGGATACCGCAGTGGCAGCCACAACCCCCCCCCCCTTTTGGCTTCCAGACTAGTCCGTAGAAGTGACAGACTAATAGCAGGATAGCTGCTTGCAGGGTACCTTTCAGTCCAGACATTGTCTTGAGTCTTGAACCCATCGTCATATCATGTTCTTGCCGAAGGCCCACTTGCCGGGGATTGATCAAAGCCGTCGTCACATCTCACATCTTGTCCCCTGTGACCTGGGTTGAAAGTGGCGCCAGCGCTCGCTCTCGCGTGGTTATTTTAGTCTGCAAGGGGATTTTGCCGACTTGTGAACATGGAAATGCCAGGAGATGCCAGGGGATGCCAGGACATGCTAGGTAGATGCTAGACATCAAGGCAGCCAGCCAGCTTCCACCTCCAATCTTAACAACAACAAGAAGTCCCCTCCTCGTCGCAACCGCCAATGCTCTCTCGCCTCCCTCCCTCCTTCTTGGCGACGGCGCCATTCAATGCCCACAATCTCTACTCGGCCTCCGTTCCTCGCCTCTGCGCCCCGCGCGGCGCATGTGATCTAGTCCCATGGCTGCGACACCGTTCCAGGTCGAAGCCTGGGCCGAATACGCCATCGGCGTCATCATACTCCTCGGTCGAATCGCGTATCGCACAAGTTTGGTGGGACGGGACTGGCACGGGGACGATTACTTCGCCGCCGCCGCAGTGCTCCTTCTGACGGTAACAAAGCGCAACTTTTGTCGCCCAACAGCAAGCAGTGATTGATCTCCATTCCCACGAGATGAGAGTCGCTAATTGTTCAACGGGGCATTCTAGGGCGAGACAGCAATGTTGGAACTGATTGGTAAGGAACACCCGCCGAATCCACATGCCGCGCGCGCCAAGCCATCCTGACGTTTGATTCTTCCCGTTGTTCAGGACAATGGGGGTCCATAGTGGGAATGACGGACGAAAAGGCTCTGTCTCTGAGTGATGCTCAGAAGAGTGCCATTGTCAAGGGCTCCAAGGCCGACATTGCGGGCTGGTGTCTCTACATAACCCTCGTCTGGTGTCTGAAGGCGTGCATGCTCTTCTTCTACCGCAGACTTACGTGAGTCCGAGTCCAGTCATCAGCGAACCGGTTCGGGCGTAATTGTGCGTTTTTTTTTTAACGGCTTGCCTTGGGGAAAAAAAAAAAATTAGTCTCGCGACGAAACAGAAACGACTGGTCTACATGGCAGCGGTGGCTTGCGTCACCTCATACTTGGCCACCATTGGAGTTGTCTTACTGCGGTGCCTACCATTTCGCAGGAATTGGCAAATTTATCCTTATCCTGGCGGTGAGTAAGGGCCTCCCTCATCCGACGACAAAAAAAAAAAAAAGAAACAATGCCCCCCCCCCCATGCGGCGCGGCCATTGCATCATAATGCTAACACAAGTCCCCTAGATGAGTGCGGCAGTCCAGACCAAATCTTCCTTACTCTAGTCATAAGCAATGTCTCGTACGTTTGTTTTACCGGTCCCAGACGGCTTCATAGCTCTCAAGGCCAAGACTGTTTCTTTTGCTTTGCTTTGCTTTCTTGGGCGACTGACTGGGGCAGAACCGATCTTCTCATCTTGTACATTCCGTTGCCTCTCTTATGGGTGGTGCAGATGCCTTGGTCACGGTAAGCCCTCAACCTTGGGCGGTTCGGAATGCGTGTCTATTTCATTTCGTCCCGAGGCTCACGCTGTGCGAAACAGGAAAGCGGTTTACGGACTATGGCTTACGACGGGCATCTTTGTCATTGTCGCCAGCCTGCTGCGATGTGTGTTATCCATCAAGAACGCCGCCGAGGTAGATGTCTCTACTATCTGGGCCATTCGCGAAACTGTGAGAGCTAGGATCCGGAACCCGGGTGAAACCCCTGGGCGAGGAGATTCCAATCAGCGCTGACATGCATGCACGCTAGTTTGTCGGCATCATATCCGTGAACGCCCCGATATTGGGCCCGTGGATCATCAGGAAATTCTCCTCGGTTACACAGAGCGTGAAATCGAGGAACCGATCGACCGCGGATGCGAATAGCAACCCCAAGGGCTTTTCCATAGTCACCATCGGCCGGCAGAGCTATCGATTGGGCCGATTGAGGAGGGATGGCGGAAGGCAGGGCCCGCCGGGTTGGACATCGATAAACAATAGCGATGAGCATATAGCAGACGTCCAGACACAGGACGGTGCGAGCAACGCAGCAACGTCGACGGACAACATGCCCACCACTATCTCGACCAGAGTATAAGACCTCGGCTTTTTCTTTTCTTTTTGCATTAGCTTATGATCGAACACTTTGATGCGTTGGGATATTGATATCACGATGGAGAGACACTTTGTACAATGCACCCCCCCCCCCCCCCCCCGAATTATTTTATAAATCTACATGCCCCAATTCTTCGTTCCTCTCTAACAGCTGCAATTAGCTATAAGTAATACTATTATTAGATAGCTATAAGGGAAATGCGTAGGATATAAAGCGCCACTAAAAGAGACATTACTTTCTATATCAATAATCTATAATTTAAGGTGCCTACTTATCCTAGCCTCTGTCTCCTTTATTTACTAGATAGCATCTGATTGGCTTACTTACCCCTATTATGTAGATTTGTAAAATAATTCAGGGGGTGTATTGTAACGTGATTTCATCGGGTTAAATTTTATATTGAGAGCATGTATACAAAAACCGCAGGTGCACACAACTTCCAGCTCGCCATTTAGGTTACGTGAATCATCCCATGTTCCGATTCGTGCGTCTTTTTCATTTCTCACAGATGATGAATCGATTTGTGCTCGTCGGCAACTCCCGCCGCCGAAGCCTTCCGAGGCCTCGGTGGAGGAGGCAAGCGACCCAACACGGCTTCAATGGCCAGCCCGAGAGCGAGCAATCTCTCGTCGCTGCCGCGGGGGCCGTCGATTTCGATGCCGATGGGCAGACCCCCGGCCGTCAGCCCCGCCGGTATGCTCAGGCCGGGGATGCCCGCGTCGCTTCCGGGACCGGCGTTCCTCGTGTAGGCGCCGAAGGCAGCCACCGGGGGCCCGCCGTTGACGGACACGTTTCCGGACCCGTTGACGTAGTCGATCGGCGTGGCCGGCAGGATGGTGGTGGGAAAAAGGATGGCGTCGACGCGCTTCCGGGAGAAGTAGTCGGCGTAGAGCCTCTGGAGGGCGGGGCGCCGGACCGTCATGACCTGCTCGTACTGCGGCCCGAAGGCGTCTTTGAGGACGGTGGCCCAGATGGCCCTGACGTCGGGGCTGGCGATGCCGTGCGCGATTGTCCCGATGTCGACGCCCCTGACCCTGGCGCCCGACGCCCTGAGATAGGCGGGCATGTCGGCCAGGGGCTCGTGCAGGGCGATTGGGCTCCCGATGGTGGCGTCCAGCCGGAGCAGGTCGGGCATGTCGTCCCGGACCAGGACGACGCCCGCGGCCTGGAGCCTCCGGCCGGCGCGCAGGGCGATGCTCTCCAGCTCCCTGTCCAGGCCGGACCACAGGACCGGGGGCACGCCGAGCCTCAGGCCGCGCAGCTCCGCGGGCCGGGCGCGAGGCCGCCCCGAGATGACCGAGTCCAGGAGCGCAATGTCGGCGACGGTGCGGCCCATTGGCCCGACGGTGTCGCGGGTGTGGCTGATGGGCACGACGGCGCCGTCGTCGTGGTATCGCCGCTGGGCGCCCCCTTCGCCGACGGACGGGCGGAACCCGGCGATGCCGGTCAGGGCCGCGGGGACCCGGGACGAGCCCCCCGTGTCGGTGCCCAGGCCGCACGTCACCACGCGGGAGGCGATGGCGGCGGCGGTCCCGCCGGACGAGCCCCCGGGTATCATGCCCTCGGCGTACGGGTTGTGCACGGGGCCCGCGAACGGCTGCAGGTTGGTGCTGGTGAAGCCAAGGGCCAGCTCGTGCATGTTGGCGCGGCCGACGACAATGGCCCCTGCCGCGATGAGCTTCCTCAGGCTGGGCGCCGTGGCGGGCGGGCGATTGCCCAGGAGGGCGGCGGTCCCGGCCGTGGTGGGGATCCCGGCCTGGTTGATGTTGTCCTTGGCGACGATGGCCAGGCCGGCGAGGGGAGGCAGCTGGCGTCCGCGGGCGACGGCGCGGTCAATCTCGTCGGCGGCGGACAGGGCCTGGTCCGGGAGAAGTCGTATGAAGGCGTTGAGCGGCTTCCCCTGCCGCGCGCGGTCGAGGACGTCCGAGATGTATTCACGAGCCGTGACGCTCTTGTTCCGGATGGCTGCGATGGTGTCATCCGCAGACCAATCCCCGTAGTCCAGGACGCGGGGTGATACCGGAGGAGGCACCGGACTCATCATCGCCAAAAGTTTCTGGAACGAAGCTTCCGCGACTTCTTTGGTCTGCTCAGATGGCGGTTTTTGGCTTGAAACACGGGTTTCTTTTTCACAACATGGCCCTCTGGAATGATTGCAAAGCAGGAGAGGAGGGGGCGCGAGTCATAAAAGGGAACCGACCCGAGAGGGAGAAAAACGGGAAAATGAATAAAAAAAAAACCCCCCTTCCCCCCCTCAAGCCGGTTTCGCAAACCTGTCCTCCGCCGCATGAACGTGAAAATAAATAACTCACGCTGGAACTTGAACTCCATCGCGGCTAGAGAGTGCGGCTGCAGGGGGACGCCAGATGCAGCAAGTGCTCAGCCAGCCCGTCCATGCATCCATCGCGAAAGCATGCAGGGCGGCGCTTTTTCATGACACGGATCTCAAAATGGTGAGACAACTTACTCACTCGCTCATCTGTGATTTCTCGTCCCCAATCCCGAGAGAGCTCCCAGAAACAAAGGCTATCGAGTAAGACGTGCTGCCACTAGGCGGTGGCTGAATCAGGTAATCCGAAAAAAAAAAAAAAAAAAAAAAAAAAAACCGTACGGACGTATGTACCTGGGTTTCCGATCCTGCCCCAAGGAAGGAATAAACCTTAAAAAAGCACCAACTTCTGTTTTAGGCCTAGTTACTACTGCATGTTTACGTGTCAGTCAAAAAGCTTAAAAAAGAACACGTCTATACCAAAAGCGGAAAAGGAGGGAAAAGAACCGTTGGCCCCACGTGCATGAACTTCTCCACCACTTATTCACGTCGTCCTAAGTTTTTGCTCATTACATGTCGCGTCACGACAAAACGTCCATCTGCACATCCATCTGCAACGTCGTGAAAATGGCCGACTCTGTTCGCAGCCCTGGGTGTTCATGCACTTTTCCATGACAGGGCCGCAGTCAAGCTCTCACTGCAAGTCGTGCCGGCATGTGAGACGCCAATGTGGAGGAGGCAGAGGGAGGTTTGATGGTCTTGACTCTCGAGGCTTCCTTGACGTGGCTCGTTGCCGGCCGTGCAAAACGATGCACGTTGGGACCTCTCACCGTTTGTCATTCGTATCAATGACAAATAGATATATTGGCTCACTGGCAGTTCAGCTGTTGTCCCCGAGTCCCGAGTCCCGACCATTCGCAAAGTGGGAAGCAAACATCGCAGCGTCTGTTCAGATGAAACCACGTCCTTTGCTTGATGCCAGATCAGCCTTGTTGGCAGTGAATCAAGACTCACCATGCGTGATGGTGATGGTATGAAAGCTAGCCGATGTTTTGCGCTTGCTGGGACCTTGCTTGCATCGTCATGCTACATCGTGATGTGAGCTGAGGCATCAGCCTGGCTGTTTAGTCATGCATCTGTTGTCTTGGTCTGATTTGGCAACCTCGGCTGACAAGATGCTCCACATCCCATGATGATGCGAAACCGTGTTTCGATTAAGGCAATTTATTCATTCTCGCATAAGGGTGTTAATGAACTATGGCAAAGAAATAGAATAGGACAAAAAGGAAGAGAGGTTGATTATAAAAGAGCATCGGCTGGCCGTGCTTTCTTCATGCTGCGAATTTACCTCACCAGCATCTTCATTCATTTCCTCATTACATTCATTCATTTCCTCATTACATTCATCCATTTCCTCACTGCATCGTCTTGTCCATCCCACGGGATATTCATTATCAAGCCATCAAAAAGTCTTGGACAACATGCGTCTCAATACGACTCTGTTCACAGTGGGCGTGCTTCTCGGCACCGCGCTGGCCGACTTTAAGACCATCAAAGGCTCGATGAGGGATGTTAAGAACAAGACAAATGATCTGGCCGAGGCCATCAAAGTATGGCCCGGCACCGCCAGCTCCGGAGGCGAGATGCTGTGCAAGACGGTGGCCCTCCGCAAGTCCCTGGATGCGTGTGTTGGGGCCTTCAAACAAACCCCGGAGCCCCTGAAGGACAGCGACATGAGAAACATGCCGATCGTGCCGCTGGTATTTGCCATGTTCAAACTCGAGAACCAGACGCTCAAAGCGGCGAAAAGGCTTAATAACGTCGGCGTCAATGGGATCTTGGTCGAGATAATCAAGGCCCAGAAGGCGCCCACGTCGGACATGTTCAAGGCGATGAAGGTCATCATGGACAAGCTCCCCCCGGGCTTCAAGAACGAAAAGCCGTTCGGCCATCAGACCTACTCGGAAATCGCGCAGAAATTTGTCGACAACGAGATCGACGAGTTCCTGGAGAAGCTCCAGCCGCAATCCAAGCCGCCGTTGTTGCCGCAAGAGTTGGTCACGCCCGTTGTCCTCATGGCCGCTCGGTTCAGCAAGTCCATCGACACGGACCCGTTCTGCAAGTCCATCCCCAATCTCATGAACACCCTGGCGCGCAAGAAAACTAAGGTCGGCACGATAACCAACACGACGCTTGAGGTTCTCAAGTCCTCTCGCGTGCAGAACGTGTCACCCCTCGACGTCCTGAAGAAGGGCGCAAAGGCCGCCGGAATGCCCCCTAATGTCATTCCCAATGTCCTGAAGCAAAATGGTTTTTTGCAGAAGCCTCTCCCCGTCCGTGAATTCATCGATATGGTTCCCGGGCTGCTCAGCACTAATCTCCGCACGTTTAACAAAATGGCGCGTGAGCTTCTCGACCTCTCTCGCGTGCAGGACGTGGTCATCCCCCTCGAAGTCATGAAGAAGGGCGCAAAGGCCGCCGGAATGGGCCCTAATGTCATTCCCAATGTCCTGAAGCAAAATGGTTTTTTGCAGAAGCCTCTCCACGTCCGTGAATTCACCAATATGGTTCCCAAGCTGCTCGATATCAAAGTTAATAACAAAGCTCTGGGAGACGTGGTTCTGGAGGACATAGTTCTGGATACGCCCTTGATCATAAGCTTTGCCGATTCGGTCGCGAAGACAGTGCTGGGCTCTGCCCCGCGTTAGGAGTCCACACTTCTCGGCAAGTTCCTGCGGAGCATATCTCTTACCAGGGGTGTCGTGATGGAAGTTCGACTTGCGCAATTTCATCAAGCCTCGGTGAAGTCCCCCCGGGGGGGGGGGGGGTCAAGGAAGGGGGAAAAGCCTTGTTCTAGATTGAACGGGTTGGGCCTGATCTCGACTGTCTTGTGCTGGTTTTTCTTTTTTCTTTTTTTTTTGGGGGGGGGGGGTGATCTCGACTGTTTTGTGCTCGTATTTCTTTTTTATTTGTTCATCCCTAGATTTGTGTTTGTAATAGATGACAATACCACCTTCTTTTGGTCTACATGAATTAGCCTACATGCAACATCCGATCTGGCTGCGGATCCATCTGTCGCAAGGCATATAAGGGATAATGTACATTCGCACAAATCAGTGGCTAGTCGGCTGCGCCGCTTTTTTTCCGTGCAACACCATCGTGGGCTCCGGTGGAGCTGTTTTGCATCGGCAGCCTCGGCAGCTTCGGCAGCTTCGGGTGTCCACGGATCGGCTCCGGTGGAATATAAATGACCCATTCGTGGGTTTGTTGCCGCTTGGGGTTGCCGAAGCATCATCTGTCGTGTTTCTTCTCTGCTGAATGGCAACCCCGCCATCATGACACTCTTCATGGCATGACCCGCCACGAAGAATAGGAACCTGAAAGCACTGAACATACACAGACCTTATCCTCATCATGATGCAGCCTGGACTGACCCAAACCGTGCTCGAGAATCTGCTGCATCACCGGCTTCTCCTCTGCATCGCTCTTGTACTCCTGTGGCTTGTCCGCAACCGTCGTTACAACGGCCTCAACAAGTACCCCGGTCCTTTGGCGGCCTCCGTGTCAGATCTCTGGCGGTTCATCGACGTGTGCAAACGCCGGCCGGAGCAGACATTGATGAGCCTCCACGAGAGGCACGGCGATGTAGTCAGAATCGGTCCCGGCGCCATCTCCTTCGCAGACCCCGCCGCTCTCAAGACGATATACGGGCTCAACAACGGCTTTGTCAAGGTTTCGTTGCGCTTCCCCTTTCCCCTTTTCCCCTTCCCCATCCCAACCTTGCCGCGCGTTGTTCTGACTTGACTCAAAACCCCCCCCCCTTCTCCTTGGAACGCACGCAGTCCGACTTCTACGTGGTCCAGCAGTCAGTCGTCAACGGGAAATCATTGCCTTCGCTCTTCAGCACGACCGACAACAGCTTCCACGGCAAGTTTCGACGCTGCGTCAACGCAGCCTTTTCCATCAGCGCGCTCGTCCAGTACGAGCCGTTCGTCGACAACACGACCAGGCTGTTCCTGGATCAGACGAAGAGGCTCTTCGTCGAGGAGGGGAGGGAGTGCGACTTTACCACCTGGCTGCAGTATTACGCCTTTGACGTCATTGGCGAAATAACGTACAGCAAGAGACACGGCTTCGTGGAGAGAAACGAGGATGTCGAGGGCATCATCGCACATCTATCCCGGCTATTTCTTTACGTCGCTCCGGTAAGCAAAACAGTGGATGAATTAGGGGGAGCCCCCATGCATGTTTTGTCCTTTTTTTTTTTTTTTCTCACAATGAAGAGAAACAATGAACAGATTGGGCAGATCCCGCTTCTGGACCGCCTTCTCCTGAAGAATCCCCTGTTCCACAAGTTATCCCGGTGGGGTCTGGTCGACTCGACGTCTCCCGTTGCCAGGTTTGCGCGGTCACGCATGGCCGAGCGGCTGGCTCCGATTCCGGAACCCGGACTCCCGGGCCCGCCTCCGCCTCCGCCTCCGCCGCCCGCAAACAGCAGCACGGGGAAGAAGAAGAAGAAGCCGCCCGGTCCGGATCTCCTGTCCAAGTTCATTGCCGCCAGGGAAGACCGGCCGGACTTCATGACGGACACGCTCGTGCAGACCATGGCGGTGTCGATGGCGTTCGCCGGCTCCGAGACGACGGCCATATCGCTGTCCTCGGTCTTCTACCACTTGCTCAGGAACCGCTCGTGCTATCGCAAGCTGCAGGCCGAGGTGGACGATGCCTGCGCCGCCGCCGCCGCCGCCAGGCCGGGCTCTCATGGCTTCTTCTCGGACGCGGTCGTCACGTTCGCCGAGGCGCAGAAGCTGCCCTATCTCCACGCGTGCATCCAGGAAGCCTTCAGGCTGCACCCTGCCCCCGGCTTGCCGCTCGAGCGCGTCGTGCCGGCGGGGGGTGCGGAGATAGCCGGCCATCACGTCCGGGGCGGCACGATCGTCGGCTGCTCCGCCTGGGTCATCCACCGGAGGCCAGAGGTCTTCGGGCCAGACGCGGACGAGTACAGGCCTGAGCGGTGGCTTCCCTGCCCGGACCGGGACGCAGAGGACGAGAGCAGGCGGATCAAGAACATGGCCTCGACGATGCTCCACTTCGGCATGGGCAGCCGCACTTGCATAGGCAAGAACATAAGCTTGCTGGAGATTTACAAGCTTGTCCCGAGCTTGTTGAGGAAGTTCAACGTAAGGGTTTTGGCATCATCGGTTCTCGCAGAAACATGAAACGGGAAAAGCTAACATGGTCCTTACAGATTGACTTTGAGGATAGTGGCAGGGACTGGAAAATAACCAATGCTTGGTTTGTCAAACAATCCGACTTCAAGGTTCGGTTCACGTGCAGAGAGTAGTGATTTTTTTTTCTTGTTGGCTCATTCATTTGTATGGTTCTCATTTGGGCCCGTAACTTTCTTTATAGGATGCCCCTCCCCCCCCAACGCCCCCCCAATCCCTCGTTCAATATTACCAGCCTCGTGAAATCCCTTTTCATCTCCCGAGCAAGTGCAGTCCAAATTTCCTTGCCATCATGTAGAACCGTACCCGTCGCGGCACAAAGTGATGCAAGAAGAAGGCGAGCCATGCTGAGCCACCGCTCCAGGACCAAATCGGCCTCTTCTTCTTCTGGATCTCTCTCACCACGGACCGAGCATACTCGTCCGTGTCCATGGCCCCGTCCTGCGACGCAGTGACTCTCTGGAGCCAGTACTTCTGCACGGGCAAGTACCTCGAGTGGTCTGGGAGGGAAGGGCTGGTCTCGCGAACTAGATGTTTGGGGGGGGGGGGGGGTGGGGTCCCTGTGAGCAATGAATGATTGAACAGAGAGGTTGCTGGTGAGCTTACCCAGGTTGCTTTTCACTCCGCCCGTAATCATGGTGAGCACATCAACCCTGCCCCGTGTGTCAGCAACATGATGGAAGCAGATAAACCAAACATAGTAATGTGAGGGGGAAAGGGGCACGGAGAGTCAGGCTGACTGACCCCAGAGGTTTGAGTTCCATGTGAAGACAGTCTCCGTAGGCGTGGAGCGCGGCCTTGGTGGCGTTGTACGCTGAGGAATACGGCAGAGGCAGGATTGGCGCGATGCTGCCGATGTTCACGACGCATCCCCCCGCGCGGATGAGCAGGTCTGAGAAGGCCTTGACGACGCGCATGACGCCCAAGACGTTGACGTCAAACATGGAGGCAACGACGCCGTCGACGTCCAGGTCCAGGTCCAGCGCTGGCCGGTGAGTCGCGAGGCCTGCGTTGTTAACCAGGACGTCGAGCCCGTCGCTTGCCCTCGCCGACACTGTCCTGGCGGCGGCGGCCACGGAGTCGCTCGACGTCACATCCAGCTCGACGGCGACCATGCCGGGCCGAAGCAGTTGGCGGATGGCCGAAGTTTGACGGACGGCGCAGAAGACGAAGTAGCCGGCCTCGTGAAGCTCCGTGGCCAGAGAGCCGCCGATGCCGCCGACGCCGGATCCCGTCACCAGTGCCGTCTTCTGCCCAGCTTGCGGGCCCTCTGCATTTCGGTCCACCATCTTTCGAGGAGCAACTTTGCAAGTTGGTCTTTGGCGGTATAGCGGGTACGAGAAAGGAAGATGGAGTTGGAGGTTGTCGTCGGCTTGTCGGGTTTCGCCCGACGCCCGATGCCGAGGCGGATCCCATCAAGTTCTGTTCGTACACCCACTCAGTGGTACATAATCGTGTATGTAGGGTAATGAACCCCCCGGACCCTCTGGCCCCACTGTATCGTTCGTTGGAAGCAACCAATAGAGAGTCAAGTCGGTTGCACATTGTCGGAAGAAAGAAGAAAGAGGAAATGTGGCATGTGGCATGTGGCATGTGGCATGTGATATCAGCCGCCTGGGCCGCGTTTGCGGCTTGGCCCAATTGCGAGGCAAGGGACAAGAGTTGAGAGTGACTATTACTTTGGCAATCCGACCATCTAGGTTCTCGCCAGATTTGTCGACGATGCAAGACGATGCCAGACGATGCCAGACGATGCCAGACGATGCCAGACGATGCGAAAAACGTCCTGGATCAAACTTGGCAGTCGATGGATCGCGTAATTCGCGCGTTGGCGCGTCCCAGGTGTTTGTTCACTTGTTGACTTCCCGCCTCGTCGGCCTCACAGGTGGATTCATTCATGCCGCCGAGTCATGGGGGCAGAATGGCGCCATTCCCCTGCACCACGGCACGAATCTTGTTGACAACCAATCCCCTCTGCCCTTCTGCCCTCTCTCTTCTCTGCCCGTGCGTGGGACGGGACGTCGGACCGTCGGCCAACTGCAGCTTCATGGCGAAAGACAAAAGGGCGGCTCGGCTATCATTAGCCAACTACGGATATATCGCGAAGAGAGAGCCTGGGGGTTCACGCACCCAGTGTCTCCCAGATGACAGACAGCCGGTGGCATTCATGTTGTTACTCGACTTGAACTGCATTTGGTCTTGCAAATTGCGGTTCCCGTCCTTCTCGTACATGTTTACATGTTTGAGTCATGGACCCCTTGGGGAAGTTGGCAATGCATATCCACCGGGGAAGGAATTACCAGCCGCGACCAGGAAAGGGCCAGGGTCATGGTGATTGATATACGGAGTATATACGGAGTACGTATGCTTTTACTTGTGTAATAGCAGGCTGTTCACCAATGTTCATACGGAATAATACTACGGAGTACGGACTACGGATTCCATGTACTAATAACCAAGCCGGGGCAATCGTTCCTTTCCTTCGCTGCCGTGCACAATTCGAGGCTCCACCGAGGGACCGATTTTTTCGGGCCAGTTTGATAGATGAACGAGGCAATGAGGGAGCGCATTCACGCAACTTCCCTTCCCTTTCCTCCCCAGTTCCCCACTGAACATTGCTGGGGAATTAATAAAAAATGAGTAAGTTAATACACTTGCCGGTGGGGTTGAGAGGGGGTGGTTGCCCGGGCATATAAAACAGGTTGTTACGCCCGCCCATCCCCCAGGTCCATGAGTTGGACAAAACTTCCCCCCTTCCTTTCTTGTCGCGGCACGCCTTCAAAGGGAATGCAAGAGAGACAGACCCCTGGATATTTTCCCCCCTCCCCCCGTTGGCAAAAATGAACATCCGGCCCACCAAGGAGGTCGAGACGGTCGACATAAAGGGCGAGAGTCCTCCACAACAAGAGCCGTCTGAGCAGCAGCCGCGTCGGAATTTCTGGCACGCCGCCCTCCCCGTCTTTGCCTGCGGAGCGGGCTTGTTCTCGGATGGCTACATCAACAATGTGTGTGAAATATTATCCGTTTCCTCATCTCCTTCCCCCCCCCCCCCGGCGCACACCGAAAAACTGACGCGCGCCTTTGAATCTAGGTGATTGGCTCTGTGAGCACGGTGCTCGTTCGTCAGTACGGCGACGAGTACAAGAAATCCGAAGCCTCCCGGTGTGTCAACGGCATCGCCTTCGCCGGCACCGTCGTCGGCCAGCTGGTGTTTGGACATCTCTCGGATAGCTGGTCTCGCTCGCATTCGCTGGTTGTGTCGACGGTCATCCTCGTCGTCTTCACGGCCCTCGCCGCCGCGTCTTATTACGGAGGCGATGCCGTGGGCATGTTCAACATGCTCACGGCCTGGAGATTCTTCGTCGGCATCGGCATCGGAGGTAAGGTCGAGACTTTCGACTTCAAGGACTTTTTTTTTCTTTTTTTCTTTTTTTCTGTTTTATCTGCTTTCCAACGCAGTGCGTGTGTGCACCAGACTAATAATTCTGCGCGCGATGGTCAGGTGAATATCCCGCGGGAAGCGTGGGCTGTGCCGAATCAACCGGCGATCTCAAGGAGGGCACTCGACACAGATGGTTCATTCTATTCACCAACACCATGATCGATGTTGGATTTGTTTTCGGAGCCTTCCTGCCATGTAAGCGGATGTTCCCCCCTTCCCCCCCCCCCCCCGATGACAGGGCGGTTGTTTTTTTTTTTTTTTTTTTTTTTTCCGGACTGACTGACCCAAAAGGCTAGACGTAATTGCTGCGGCTGCCCATGACACAAACTACAGCATCATCTGGAGAACAAGTCTTGGTATTGGCGTTGCCTTCCCACTCGTCCTGCTGCTGCTTCGCTTCCGGCTAAAGGAGCCCGAGGAGTTCACCAAGGAAGCGATGCGAAAACAGACTCCCTACTGGCTGGTCCTGAAGTTCTACTGGTCCCGACTGCTGTGGGTTAGTCTTGTTTGGTTCTTGTACAACGTGAGCTCCGCCTTTTTCCCCAAAAGGTTTTTTTTTTTTTTTTTTTTTTTTTTTGTTTCCTCAAGACTGACTGAATTTTGTCACAGTTCTCCTCGTACGCCTTTGGAATCTACTCATCGTCCATCTTGAGCGGTCTATACCAGGATGACGCCCCGTTGACCACCGTTTTCGGATGGAACACGGTCGTCAACCTGTTCTATCTCCCGGGAACCACCATCGGGTCCTTCGTCAGCGACAAGCTCGGGCCAAAGTATACCCTCGTCCTCGGCGTCACCGTCCAGTCCATCGTCGGCTTCATCATGGCGGGCGTGTACGGCTCCATCTCGAAGCACGTCGCCCCCTTCGCCATCGTCTACGGCATCTTCCTCTCGCTCGGCGAGCTGGGCCCGGGCAACAACATCGGCCTCTTGGCCGCCAAGACGTGCGCGACGGGCGTGCGCGGCCGCTACTACGGCATCGCGGCGGCCGTGGGCAAGATTGGCGCCTTTGTCGGCACCCTGGTGTTCCCGTACATCAAGGGGGGGGACGAGGTCCAGTCGGCTCAGTACCCGTTCTGGGTCGCCTCGAGCCTCTGCATCCTCTCGGCCGTCATTGTGCACTTCTTCGTGCCCAACATTGGCCAGGACACAATCGCCGACGAGGACCTTCGTTTCAGGGACTACCTGGAGAGCCAAGGCTGGGATACGACGCAGCTGGGTACGGCCACGGCAGCGGCGGCTGATGATGATGCATCTGTTGAGAAGGCACGGGCGGCACAGGCTGTCCGGACGGTAGAGTGAGGACAGAAACAAGAAAGAGGCCTGTGTAGTAGTGAAAGCATCAGCAGAGTAAATTCCGTAGTCTTGACAGGATTTGTCTGTCTCGAGTTGAGACCTCATTTTTGCCACGTTGAAGAATGATGGTTTCCTTTTGGGGTTCGACGGGACGGGCTACACTCTTACCCCTGAATTGTTTTACGAATTTACATCCTTATTCCCCTTGCTGATAGCTTATTGGCTCAAGTCCCCCTGTCTTGTAGATTTGTAAGATAATTCAGGGGCTGTAGTGTGAAAGCTTCCCCGTCGCCTCCGAAAAGTGTCATCATCACATGTGGGCTTTGCTGGGGCACACAGTAATAAATCTCGGCTCCAGCAAAGCTTGTCTCGTATCCAGGGTGGATCCAGCCTTTTGACTTGCAGAATAGCAATTGCTTCGTGGTCCTTGGCAATGTTTCACCGCCTACCCAATTGGGATCCAGAGGCTCCACCCTGGATACAAGCCGAGATTTACGGAGTATGTACGGAGTAATCCGTACGGAGAACGTCCGTATTACAATTTTACCGCGACCGTGGCTTTGCTGACAGTCCGGCAGTTCTGCTGCACACCTCGGTCATTTTCCGAACAAGTAATCCGCAACCGGGGATGAGAAAGATGCTTGTTTCGTCGACGGGGGGGGGGGCTGTGCTGCCACAATCTTCTTTTTTTTTTTTTTCCTGGGAATACGGATTAAGAAAAAGAGGAAGACACCATGGCCCCGCGAACTGTTATTTAAAACCCGACACGCCCTGCTGCTTGCTGCTTCCCCCCCCCCCCCTTCCCCCCAAACACATCCTTTTTTTCCTTCCCTTCATTCTCCGTCACGGCCAATTCACACTCCCAACATGAAGTTGACTGCCATTCTCGTCCTGGCTTCCGCCCTCGGCGCCCAGTGCGCTTCCAGTACCACCACCTCCTCCTCCACGCACACTGCGCCCACAAATGCTACGTGAGTTTCTACCGACCGCATCCATCCCGTTGAGACTTTTTTTTGCGGCCGGCGAAAACAACTTGGACACTGACGCGCATGATTTGCCCAGAACCTCGGCCGCCACTCACACCAACACCGGTACAAAGACCACCACTGGCGCGGGGTCGACCAAGACGTCAACGGCCGGCGTGCCGCCCAATGCTGCCATTCCGGGAGTAGGCTTGGCTGCCATCCTGGCCTTCGGGGCCTATGTGGTCTAGTTGGGGTGCCTTGCGAGGCGTCTGAGGAACTTGGGGGAATGGACGGACGGACGGACCCCCAAGGGACATGGTTGGATGGAATGTGGGATGGTCAATCTCTTTTGCCCAAAGATGCCATGGGTCACTATCCGATTGTACTCGCTGTTGTGCGATTGGCCGTGGCTAGAGCCAGAGCCGCAGAGTTTCAGTTCAATCAATGAGATGGTTACTCCGTGCTGACTACTGAGAGTGATGCTTACTGTCCAGTTGTCCCACTCACGGACTGACTTATGTCTGCCTGCCTTGGTGCGCGACGTTGATTCAGTGCGGATTGACGCCGATCCAAACCTCTTTTGTATTACCCATGTGTGTACATGTAGAATCCTCGGCCAGGTTCCGTAGCCAGTGTTTCCCCCCCCCCCCTTCCCCCCTTTTTATGTACACTGAAGTCGCTCCAGACTCAAATGTCAGCCAGCCCTGGGCACAACGTTCAAGTAGGAAAGAAGAGACTCGACGGGATATTTATTCCCCCCCCCTCGCTGTTTTCATTTACGCCAATGGCAAGTCAAGAGCTACGTGTTGTCATTTTCCCGAGTCTACCTACATACACCCATTCAGTCCTCGTCGTACGCGTACAAGCCCTCATCCAACCCCTTGATCTGAAGAGCCAGCAGGCGCGAATAATATCGACAGAGCGCCATGTTCCCCCCGTGGTACCACAGACCGGGGTGCCCGCTCCTCTGCCACATGGTGCGCCACTCGCCCTCGGCATTCAGGCCCCAGACGTCATGGGCAACCTTTTCCGCGGCGTCGTGGCCGAATATCTGCCTCGTCTGGCTCCTCATGCCCTGGTAGCCCGTCGCGAAGACGATCTCGTCGGCCTCGAGCTCGGTCCCGTCCGAGAGCCGCATGCCGCGGGGCAGGATCTCGCTCACCTCGCGGGCCTGCCTGACCTTGATCTTGCCGTCGGCGATGAGCCGCGACGCCCCGACGTCGATGTAGTACCCGCCGCCCCTCTGGAAGTACTTGAAGAACAGGCCGGACCCGTCGGGCCCGTCGTCGGTCCTGAACCCGGCCCTCTCGAGCCCCCGCAGCAGGTCCTTGTCGTTCTCCCGCTGGCGCTTCACCACCTCGACCTGGATCGCCTTGAGCATGCTGTTGGGCATGCTGTGGACGAGCATGTCGGCGTCGTCGACGGGCGGGCCGTCCTCGGAGAAGAGCCCCGCCAGCGCTATTTCCGTGACGGCGCGCGACGAGACGACGTGCGTGCTGGACCTCTGCACCATGGTCACGTCGTAGCCCCTCTCGGCAAAGTCCTGCGCGATGTCGTGGCCCGAGTTGCAGCAGCCGACCACCACGGCCTTGAGCCCCTGGCCTTGCTCCTCCCGCGCGCCGGGGAACTCGGACGAGTGGCAGATGCGGTGGCCGGTGAAGGTCTCCGCGCCCGGGACGGCCGGCTGGTTCTTCTGCCCGGAGTGCCCCGTCGCCTGGATGACGTGGCGGGGATGCAGGGTTCGCGTCTCAACGACGGAACCGTCGTCGACGAGCCTGCGCGCGACCTCGATCGTCCACGTGCGTTTGCCCTCGTCCCAGCTCGTCTTGACCGGCTCGGTCCCCATCCAAACGTTGAGCTCCATGATGCCGGCGTACGCCTCGAACCAATCTGCCAGCTTGTCCTTGGGCGTGAAAACGGGCCACTGCGGCGGGAAGTCCAGGTACGGCATGTGATCGTACCACACCGGGTCGTGCAGCACGAGCTGATGATAGCGGTTTCGCCAGTTATCTCCCACGCGTTGGTTGCGGTCGATGATGAGGGCGTTTATTCCCACCATCTTCAGCCGCACGGCCGCAGTCAGTCCGGCTTGCCCCGCACCTTCCGAACAAGTTCAATGTTAGTTTTTCTCAAAAATTTTTGCCCCCTTCTCTCGTCAATCTCGCATCTGGGGATTCGTGTCTCTCTCTCTCACACTCACCGAGGATAAGAACCTTGGGCTCGGTGCCGTCCTTGTACTCCCTGGCCAGTGATCTTTCGTCGGCCCAGTTCCTCCTGCCGGGCTGCCCTCCGTGGCTCACGCCCAGAGGTCGTCTGTGAAAAGTGCCCTCCTCGTGGCCCCTCAGCTCGCGCAGGCTCGTGTACATGGTGAAGATCTTCCAGCCACCGTCCTCGTGGGCCAGCCGAATCAAGCCATCTCCCTTCCCTCGGACGGTTTCCACGCTCAGGAAGGCCTGGATGCCGAGCACCCTGCCCTGGCCGTCGAGAGGCGCAGTTGCCGGTCGACGGGACGGCGAGCCATCATCAACGGCCATTCTCCGCAGCCGGAACCCATCCCTTGACCTGGAGCACGCTTGCAGAAACTCGGCAATCCGCGAGGGGCCTTGGACGGTCCGGAAATTCCACGAAAGCATCAGGTGGTCTCGCCAGTAGCCACCTTTGGCGAATAAACCAGCCGTGGAGGTCAAGGACGTGTCGTCCAGGCTGCCGTTGAGCCGGTCCACCACCGACTTCACCTCGTGCGCGGCATCCACGTCTACGACGCTGGAAGGAGGTGGAAATTCTGTCAAGGGTATGTTGACGCTGCCAGGCAAGTATTGCATCGTCGGCGGCATGCTGTCTATTACCGAGGCAGCGGCCATGTCAGTGCGGGAGTCGAGATTTCTCGCCAAGGCTTGGGAAGTGAGTGATGAGTCTCTTGTCTTGAATTATTTGAAATAGTTCCGTAATCAAGTTGCAGACGGTCACAAGTCCGGAGGCTCCGACGTATGGCTGCAAGTCGTGTGCCACGAGCGCCACGAGCGGGGTTCTTGCATGCACTTATTAGTACATGTATTATTGGCATTATAATAATAATGAACTTTGGATATAGGTATAAAAAAACCATGAATATGAATATTAGCTACACTAAAAAAGTGTGGGTGGGTCGTTCTGACGGATGCGCGTTTAGTTGTCCGTACATACAATCCGTATACTACAAAATGCATTGAACCTGTTTGAGCTACACGTAATACTGTCCCCCTCCTCATCTCGTCAAGAGCCTCTCCACACGCTTCCCCACCGTGGTGCTCCAGGCGTCCACCTTCCTGTACCACCAGTGTGCCAGGTATATCGTCATGGTGAACAGGCCCGCCCATCCAATCACGTAGCCTCCAGTTCGGCCAAATCGCTCAAAGAGCCTCGGCATGACCCAGAACCCCAGACTGTGAAGCAGCGGTCCGTGAACGAGATAGATGGAGAAGCTGATCTTGCCCAGATACTGCGCCACGGGGCTCTCCATGAGCTCGCGAAGAGCTCGGCTGTGTACAATACAGGGAAGCAGCAGCAGCGCCCCTATTGACTGATAAAACATCCATCCCGACAGCGGGAGGTAGTATCTCGGGACAAACCACGACAGGGTCACGAAGCCCGGCGTATGCTCGCCGCCGACATCCGGATAGGAGAGCAGGTAAAGAGCGACGACGCAGACCGTCCAGCGAATGGCTTTGGATCCACGCGCTTTCGACAGCTGGTGCCGGCGCTGGCGCTGGCGCTGGCGCTGGGGAGTGCGAGTGCCAGTGCGAGTGTGGTCGCCGGTTCTGGAATCAACAGCGGCTGGTGGCAGGCATGTCGTCGGGTGGTTCCAGATATCCATCTCCGACAGCATGGCACCTCCCAAGAACGTAGCCATGTCCCAACGACCTATCATGAGACTATAGGCAGACATGGCCGCCGCCAAGGAAAGTCGCCACTTGGTTTTCAGGCCCAAGGTGCCCAGCAGGAATAGATAAATGAGCATGGATCCACGAAGCTCTATCGGCAATGTGTACGTGTGCGGATCGTATCGAGGGTGATAATGGTGGAAGTGGAACGGGTTGGCCCATTCCGCGTAGGTGCGTGTGAAATCTCGAACCGCGTACGTCAGATTGTCATGGAGGAAAGGATGCTCTTCCCAGGAGCCTCCGTACTGAACCCATTGCAGGCTGGCCGGAGGCGTCTCATGCTTTTCGATCACGGCCTCGTCGACGTATGGTGCGGAGCCCTTCCCATAGGTAGCATTCGCGCGTGCCGATTGTGCCTCGTCGAGCTCGTCGAGCTCCTTCACGAACCCGTACAGTTCTACTGGGCTGAGCAGCAGCGACTTGCGACTGACGCATGGCATCCCGGACGAATTGACGGCGCTGCCCAGATGGTCCGGGCTGTGCAGTGACTGTGACAGTCCCATGAATTCTGCAACGCCGCCCGTTGCCCCGCCGCCCACAGGCAGAGTCTCGGCAGCACAGCCATGTCCTACTTGGGCCGTGATGACGCTACCGTTGATGTACACCGAATCAGCGCCCGCGTACACAGCCTCTTCCGAACGAAAAACGCCCATCTGGGCCAGAAGCGCCACCAGAAGCATACTAATCGTGGGCGGAATGTAGAGTCGAAAGACGCGCCTGAAGACGGAAGAGGAAAGGCTTCGGTAAGCGGCATCCCAGTTGCGGTCGTGGATCGATCTGATAATGTGCCGGCAGAGGACGTAGCCCGAAATGGCGAAGAAGATGGCCACCATGGCTCTGCCCCGATGCAGGAGGCATATGATGGGCAAGGAAAGCCAATTCATGTAAGGCTCTGGGGATCGGGAGGCCAGGAAGCCGTGACCGAGCATGATGGATTGCGTCCATGGCCAGAAAAAATGGTAATTGAAGACGGAAATGCAGGCTATTCCGCGCAGCCCGTCCAGACACTCGACCCTGTTCCCGATATTTTTCAAGCTCGGATTCGATGTGGACATCTTTTCGTCGTCGTGGTCGTGGTCGTCGTGGTCGTCGTGGTCGTCGTGGTCGTCGTGGTGGCGGTTGCCGGGTATGGAATAGTAGTCCTCCATCCGAGGTGGCTGTTGTTCGGACCGCGATGGCAACGGCGACGGCGATGGCGATGATGACGGCGATGGTGCAGACTCAGGCTTCAACCCGGAAAACATGATGGCCTCTCTGCTGCCCCGCGCGAGGAATTGCAGACAAACATCGGAGAGCGAGAAAAGGTGTGATTCGGAGAGGTCGGAGAGGGGAAGGAGGACAAGGAAATATAACAGCTCTGTTGAAACACGAAACGTGCGAGCCAGCCAGCTGGCCCTGGCCTCCCTCACTCGTCAACGGCCCGGCACAGGCACAGACAGGCACACAGATAGGTACAGATAGGCACAGATAGGCACAGGCTCTGGCAGGGCTGTCCACTGCAGCCAGCCCGGTTTCGGCAGGCGGGGCCTCGTTTCACGTGGAATGCGAGCAGCCAGATGCGGATAAAAAGTATTGGGAGGGGAGTCCCGGGAGGACCGTTCGATTCCTAACAAGATGGATGATACAAACATCGAATGACTAACTCCAATAATCCATATCTCCTTAGAGGTCATAAGCCTTGTGAAGTCACGTCAGCTAGGGTCTGTATCTAATTAGATAAAGGTGGACTAGAGGTACATTCGCTTATATGTAAATAGGCTAATAATTAATATACTAGCCACCACAGTGGCCCCGTAGGATCCCTTCCCTGGTGTCGCCGAGTATTGAGGAGCCTGAGGAGCCTGAGGAGCCTGCTGGGAATCCTTCGGGCGTCGTCTGCAGAGAACTGCGACGGTTCCCAGAGCCGCCAGCAGCGCAGCTCCCAGCACCTCCCAGATCTCCGCTCACCTGGAGCAATGAATACGGATTACGTATTTTACCGAGCACGTCAACATCACTGATGAGTCAACTCTCCTCAGTCGCCAACAACGCGCCGTACATGTTTCCGTGGCCCGATAAATACCCCGCCATTCCGCCGCCATCGTGACGAGGCGCCGCGTCCTCCTCACCTCCTCTCCATCCCGACGACGGCTTGATCGTGTCCTCAATCGCCCACGCGACCCTCTCGGCTCCCAGCTTTGCGCCGCCGATGTTGGGCGCCGCTGGCCCGAGCTGCAGCGCCGACAATCTGCCCACACAGTAGAGCGGGAGCCGCTCCGCCCACATCAGGTCCTCGTTGATGCATGGGAAGCCCCCGAAGCTGTCGATGGGGTACTTGTCCCGGATCGTCTCGAGATACGGCAAGCTGGAGACGTTGGTCTGCACGCCCGTCGCAAAGTAGACGTAATCGAAGGGGGGCATGTCCAGCGGCGGATCCGTCTTGACCCTCCACACACCTTTCTTCCCCTCGTCGTCGTCGTCGCCCTCCTCGAATATCATGTCCACCAAGGACGTCTTCTCGCGGAGCTCGAGTCTTCCCGACGCAACGTGCCTCTTGAGCCGCTTGTGGAACAGGGGCGTGAAGCTCCCGCCTCCCCTCGCCGACCTGATAATCTCCAGTCTCTCCTCATCCGAGTCGGCGAGCCAGAAACGAGCCTGCTCCGTGTTCTTGTACTTGCCCATCCACTCCAGGTCGACGTCAAAGTGCTTCACGCGGCAGGGACCCCGCATCATGTGCCAAACCTTGGTGACGCCCTTGCGAACGGCGAGGTCGGTGAGCTGGGCGGACGTGAGGCCGCCCCCGACAATCAGGAGCTTCGTCGCCATGCCTGCCGCCATTCGTTGCTGGACGATGGGATCCGGGAACTCCTTGATCTGGAGGCTGTGGCATGCTTGACGGACATGGCGCAGGTCAGCGGGCATCGAGGGCATCCTCGGAATCTCGGCCTCGTTGGCCGCACCGACAGCCAGGACCACGGCCTTTGCGTAGAACTGCCTTGTGCCGCGAGTCTTGACTGTGAAGACGGGCTCGTCGTCAACCGACACCCCTCCAACAGGGCCGTAATCGAGATCCGTGAGCGTCTCCTTCCTGATCAAGTCGCTCTCGAGGGAGTACCTCGACGCAACGTGCTCGCAGTGGTCGCAGAACAAAGACTGCGACGGCGTGAAGTAGTCGTTTCGCTCCCGCAAGTTTATGGCAACGCGCGCGTCTTGCCTATCAATTGATAAATCAGATGGCATCAGTTTTTTTTTTTTTTTTGCTCTTGCCTGCTGGGATCTGATCTCTGGTATCTCTTCTGGTTCAGGAAACTCGCGGCCCGGCCCAAAAAAAAAAAAAAAAAAAAAAAAAACTTACTTTGCGCCGCAGCGTCTACTCCTCCCGGCGGCATTCTTCTTCTTCTTCTTCTTAGCATGCTTGCTGATCTCCTTGCCAACGCAGTTCCTAATCTCTACCAGCTCGTCCTCCCGATGCTCCGAGTACGCATGAGCCAGCAGCGAGTCAACGTCCAGCGGATCAACGTGCCACAGCATCGGGCTTCTCAGATGCGAGATTTCGTACAGGCCGAACAGCTCCTTCCACCGCCCGAGCCACTTGTCGTCGGTGCCGTCCAGGACCATGATGTTATACTCGGGCCTCATCCTGCGACGCGGCGCCGAGAGCTTGCCGCTGCGGACGTGCTTCAGGCTCACGTTGTCGCCGTACTTGTTTATCCAGTGGAAACGACGATGTTCTTCGTCGGTGAACAGGGCCGCCGGCGTGTGTTCGCGAAGACGAGCCGCAGTCGCGAGACCGCAGGGACCGGCGCCGACAATGATGACGTCGTAGATGTCGCTATCAGCAGCCATTGGTGATGAGGGTGCGGATACGAGGGAAATTTAAAAAGAAAATTCAAGTAGGAGCAGAAAAATCTAGTCATCTGTTATATTTTATCTGAGGAATTTCGAACGAATGCTGTCAGGATCAAAAAGGCCGTGTCTACAAAAATCGACTGGGAGCCTTGGAACAGTGAAAAGCGAGTTGAGGGTAAAACGAGCTCATCATATACAAAGACGCCGTGCTCACGTAAATTGCCATTCTACCACAGCTTCACGAGAACCCTAATGGACGTTGCATATCGATCTGCAGCCTCTGAATCTAAGAAAAGGGACTCGGGACATGGGCACCTCAGTTGATGGCGGCAACACCTTGATGGCTCCGGGGTAGCCATCAGGGTCTATCATGGCAAACATGATGAGCCCGGGCGCCCGAGAGATGACAAACACAAATACGGACGCATGTCACGATGAAAGAAAAAAAAAAGCGCTTTCAGGAGTCATTCATCACCCTGTGAGATCTTACCCACGTGGAGTCCAGACATGAGCGCGGTTTGACGGCACTGCAGCGGAGCCCAAGACTGAGGCTATCGTTGCTCAGGGCTGAAGTCGCGTTTGAAGCGGAAGGGAAAGCTTTTCAACAATAGCTGAACTAGCACGGTTTGGCAAATTGTCAAGGAGCACGCAAGGCGGGCCCCAGGTCATCAAGACGGCGATTTGCATTTCGACGTCCATGGGTCCATGGGCCTCGGCACTCTCTCCTTGCTCGCGAGCATGTTCGTCGTAGTTCAAGACAGCCTGGAGCAAAGCCTGCGCTCCGGTAGCACTACCCAATGTTCGTATAGATGAAAGTAAAAGCAACCTGCTTTGTCCAGCTGATCGCCCCAACACCACAGCGCGTCCGGAAGGTAGCCTGCATCGTTTCAGGAGTTGAGCTTCCGCAGAGGTTTCCTCATTACATGGCAATAACATATTGCAAGTCGGGTCGGGGTACATCGTTCCTGGCATTTGCTTTGCACATTGGCGCGCTCGGATCGGGGGAGCTTTCTCCCTCTTTCGACAGTGACCGACATGTGCTCCGAAACCAGCAAGCTGCCACATCCTACGATCCGTCATCCGAGCCCGATGGGTGGTGGTGTTCAAGCGCCGGTCTCACCATGGCACGCCGCTCATCTCAGAAGAAGACTTGACAGTCATGAGCCGGCTAGAAAATGTTTTTTTTTTCCTCAATTCTTGAGAACCACAAACAACCGCTATCAGTACACACAGGAGCGCGAAGCGCCTTGGCCGCGAATATATTCATCGTAACGGTATACCCTGTTTTAATCCCATAAGTATGCCCCCGTGCCTCACAAGTTCGGTTTCGGGGTCGGCCTTCTTCTCCTCGCAGCACGTAGTCCGGCATTCATCTCTTTTACTCTGGTTTCGCCCAAAACAAAGCGCGCGCTCATTAATCCTGCTTCCGAAATTTCCGCAACGTCCGCATCGCTTACGCGCCCCCCACGAGGATCTGGTTAATGGGGATGTGGACTGTAGAGATAGAAACCGTTAGCGGCGCATGGGGCAAGGAATCGCGTGCCTCGACATACTCAGCTTGACAACGTAGCCGACAACGCCCATGATGACGAATCCGGTGCCGACAGCCTGGCAAATCTTTGCAAACTCTTTTTGATCAGCTGTGAGAGTATGATTGTCAGTTTAAAATCTGGGCGAAAGAGAATCATCTTGTGAACAGAGTTAGAAAGGGGAGGGGGGCGTACGCTTCTGGCACTTGTTCATGAACTGAACGCCATCTTTCAAGAACTGACTGGGGGTGTCGACGAGCTCCTGGATCTGGTCGGACATTTTGAAGGGTGAGGAGGCTTAGCTAGCTCGGATAGGTCGATGGGCAGATGCTGAGAGAGAAGCTCAGAGGACGTTGATAGCTGGCGAGAAGAAGGGATGTGCTCACGGACGTTGCGAGCGTCTTGTCGCATGCCGCGCTCCGCGCTGGGGTTGTCAAGCTGTCCTCAATTCCGGTGCGCACGGATAAAGCTTGATCCGTGTGAGCAACTTGCTCCCCTAAGCCGGGGTGGGCCTGGTCAGAACAAAAACATCATCTCCTTCCATCTCGCCGCGACGACCGGTGACGCCAGGTGCGCAAGCAGAGCCAATGTGTACTGGCTGTGGGTGCACACTTGTCTGCAATGCTCATTGTCATGGAGAGAAAACCAAGTCGCCATTGACTTCCAAGCAACATGTCAATCACACTGTCCGTCAGAGCTTCATCTTCATGCACCACTTCCAGGGGCCAGCCGTTGGGCCACCCAAAATTGGGGCCCCTTCCATCTTCAAGTCCCATCAATGACATGACGAGGAAACTCGCACCAGAAGAACATGCATGGTTCAAAATGACAATGATCCATCACATCGTACTGATGCCGGAATGGCGGCTATTACTATTAAATGATTATGCTAATCTGGCTAGAAAAATAGCATGTTCTACATAAGGGTATACCTGGTTCTATATGCTCAATGCTTCTATCAAGACACTTCCTTCACGCTGAGCGCAAGTTCCTCAACATTATGCGCTGCCGTTCTTCCCGGGGATTTCATGCTTCCGTCTGTCAGGTGTCGTCAATGTCTCGTCATCTTACCTCGTTGCAGCTTGTTCGATTCGTCAACCTACTCGCGAGGAGCTCTCCCTTCTTGAGGGTCCAAAGGATCAGTTTTCGTCTTCATGCCCTCTCCATAACGAGCCACGGATTTCCCCTTTGCATCTTTTGCTTTTGAGCCTGCCTCCTCCGACATGGCTGTAAGAACTGAGTCAGAAGAGACACATCGAATGTTGCCATGCGCAAACCGCGATGGTGGTGGCAATATCGGAGCCTGTTCTTGATTCGTGGTGTTTTCCATGGCCACCGGCGGCTGAATCATTTTGCCTTTCGATCCATGCCCTTGCTCGACCCGCTTCTCCTTCTCGTCAGCCACGGGGTCACCGTATTTGTAGGTCGGGTGAGCACCCAGAAGCTCCACGGGGTATCTCAACCGGAGGCCCCAGCGCAACCAATGGCCCAAGCATTGTCCAAAGCTCTTCTCTTTCCACCGAGCAGAGAGGGTCTGTTGGTCCTCTGTGCTACGTGCTGGAATTTTGCGCGCAAGGAACCCCAGCGGAAGACATAGTAAAATCCAGCAGATCGTGCCGACTCGGAGCGTCCCTCGACCCATCATGAGTCGTCTGAACCAAAGGTAGGATTCTACAAAGCCCAGCAAGAAGACAGCGGACAAAACTATGACCAATATCATGCCCCAGTATGGATAGTCGCCGCGATCGCTCCATGGACAGCTGGGATGGTCGACAAGATCATCTGGGCGGTTGCCGTCGCCATCGCGACCACTTCCACCGCTTGTTATGCGCGGGGCTGCGGTTGTCGTCGTTTGGGTGGGAATGGGATGAGGATTTGCCGTCGTCGTCGTCCCTTGGGTGGGATATGGATAAGGGAATGCCGTCGTCGTCGTCGTCGTCGTTTGGGTTGGATAGGGATAGGGACTGATACAGGGCGAAAGATAGTGACTGTAGATATATTGGGATCTCAGTGCTCTCCCCGTTGGGTGCGATGTGCTCGCCAGGAAAGCCGCGATGTACGTGTAAGTCGTTGTTGACCTGTTGTCACTGTCACCCACACCACCATACTTGTAAGTAGAGACGGAGGTGGTTGCTGATTCGATTGAAACCTGATCCTCGGCTCCTGATGGCACGTACTCGGAGACGGTCGCCGTCAAGGTGAATGGCGTAGGGCAGCTGGAGGGGGCAGTGTATTCAACCATTCGATAGAAGGCAGTGGTTGTCACATCTGATGGGTCAGCACACTCCGTCGGTGCCACCATGTCGGTTGCAGGAATGGCACCTGGGGAGAAGTATCTGTAGATGTACACGACGACGCCGTTGCTGCCCGAGCCGCCATAGATGCTGTCGTCGCCGAAGCCGCTGGAGGTTGAGGTGCGGGTAGAAAATGGAGCGGCTGTGACGGACGGCTTGAGGGTTACAGTTGAATAGCCCGTCCGGGACATGGTCACTGTTGACGGCGGCGTCGCGTAAAAAGTGTCGGTATACCTGACAAGCGACACGGTCCCAACAAGGTCTTGTGTGATTGTATATTTGGCGGCGCGAGCGGTACCGACGAGGCACAACATGATGAGCCAAACGCCTGCCGCGGCACAGGGGGCCAGAGGCGACAGAAATCTCTGAGCGGAAGCCATGGTGCTTGGTGGTGGAGGGCGAAGCTATCAGCAATGCTCGCAAAGGTAGTATTCAACAAAAGGCTGCGATGAAGACTTGCCCGCTGCTTCCGCAACACCTGAAGCAAACTGGATGGGGGGAACAGGCCAGTTGTCGCATTTTAACCAACGGCTTGTCGCCGACGAGACGAGACGAGACGAGAATGTTTTCCATGACATCAACAACAGCGCGGCGGCTCATGATTTGGGAAGATTGAAATGTCTTCCGGCAATGCAGAGATTGGGACGTCCTGGCCTGGTTGGTTCGGCCACTACCCAATCTGTACATGTACAGTGGGGTTGTACGTGGACCGGGTGGGGCCTGTCTGGCGCCTGTCTGGCGCCTGTCTGGGGCCTGTCCAGGGGTCTGGTTCATGCAGGCACCACCAGCCCACAGGCTACACCCACTGTACTCCGTGGACAGTAAACAACATGCATCAGACGAAGGCCGCTTGACTCACTGGCCGTCATGCGCTTTCTCTAGTTCCTTCGTTGCGACCCTGAAATCTCCTGTCGCACAGAATTGGCACACGGTGGTTGTGACGAAATCGCAAACAAAGTCTTTTAATTGCCTGCTCTCTGCATGATGAGCAGGCTTAGCTATATATCACAACATGTGCTGTCTGAGTCTGTCCTGTCGCACCTGAATAACATACATGTGTTCCCGCTCGCCGGCGGCGTCCAGCTCTTGAGCCTTCATCTATTTGTTCTACACTGCTCGTAGACACGAAACAAACACACACACACACACACACAAGTATCGACTACGTCTTCCGCATCATGGCGAAACAAGATCGCAAGATCCATCCGCCCAATGGTCCTCGCTGCTTCCCGCACTGATATTTTGGCCCCAAGGCGTCTTCGTCTCTGAGACATGCACGTTCGACTTGCATGCGCCGTCCGAGCTGGTTTCTGACTCTCTGCTGCTGCAGGATAAGCTCAAGTCATGGCTTATACGACAGCTATCTTGGCTGACTGACGTGCTTAAAGTGGTGCCCCGGTCTGTATCGCTCTACTCTGTAGGCCGTTCAGCGCCACCACGCCACAAGCCGTAGAACCCATCACAATTCTTCCACATTTTTATCGTGCCGTCCTCCGACGCAGTGGCGTATAGTTTGCCGTCAGGTGAAAATGCGATGGACCAGATCGGTCCATGATGGCCTTTGTGGGTGTCGATTTCCACCTCGTCGTCATATCGAAGGACTTTGGCCCACGTTCCAGGCTCCTCTCCGACCACCAGCTTGCGGCCTTTGACATCAAGCCCCACGCTCGCGATGGAATAAGGCAACGTGATCCGCTTCAACTCGTCCATGGCCTGTTCGCCACCCCAGAAGTAGACCGTCTTGCCCGCAGCCACTGCCAGCACAGGCTTTCCGCCGCCAATGTCGGTTGGAGAAGCCAGTTCTGGTGCCACAGAGACAACTTCGCAAGACTTGATCTCGCCGTCGAGGACCTCATGCTTTACACATGCCCTGCTTGGCAGATCAAGCCAGCGAATCGTTTTGTCCGAGGCGGTGACAACAATGTTTGGATCTCTGGTCCAGCAAATAAATTTGATGGAACTATTATGAACACCTTCGCCAATTTCGAAACCAGCAGCCGCTGGTATTGTGGCAGCTGCCCCGGGGTGAGAGTTGGCAAGTTCGGCCAAATCGAAAACGCGCAGCCTCTTCTCCATACCGCCCGTGGCAACAAGGTCCGAGTTGTCGGGGGGGTAAGCGACAGCCCGAACAATATGGTCGTGCTGAAGGCTGTACAGCAGCTCGCCGGTGTGAGTATCCCAAATTTTGCTGATTGTCTCAAGTTAGTTGTACCGCCGGGGAAGGGAAAACGGGGAAAATACACACGCCGTGAAGTCGGCTGAAGCGGTGGCCGCATTCGAAGCATCGGGGCTCAGTCTTGCTTGCCAAACCGCTCCTTTGTGGCCGATAAACGTGCCAATCCTGCCACAACTATCAGCATCATGCACTTGGAAGGGCTGGGTGATTGTCAAAGAATCGTGACTTACCAATCACCCGTCACACCGTCCCGTAGCATTGGGTTTCCATCTGGTTAAACGTGAGCTGATACATCACCTTCGCATCATTATTGAGCAAGTAAAACTGGCACTACAAACCTTTACAGGCTGAGATCATATAGTAAGTCTCTTCCTTTTCTAGGTGAGAGAAGCTCATGTGTGGCACAGGCCGAGAATGACCGTGGCAGGTCAGCGGAACATATTGCCGAGGCACATCAGAAGTCATGGTCTCCGATGAGCCTATCATTAGAAGACAACTGATGTAGAACGCAGAGTCAGATTGCTAGCTTTGTTCAGAGGGGCGGTTCAAGGTCGTATCTCTGGGGCTCGTGGATAAATCGTAGCAATGGCGACTGTGACTTGTAGTGCGGAAAGATCTTGTGAGAGACCAGGGTCGCAAATTGTGGGTTTGTCTTTTCTCTTCTTTTTTTTTTCGTTCGGTCGTTACGTCGTAGCTTGGAATGTATGGGAACAGACAAGTCGTCTAGTGAACAGAGATGCAAGAACCTGGGTATTTCCCCCACAACAGGCGGACAGAAAAGAGCGCGGAACTATCTTGATCCAACAGCCACAAGAGAAAGGAATGTAAAGTTTCGGCTCTGCCAAGGTTGTCGATGGCCGACGCTGCTCAGTAAAAGTGACCGAGGCGAGCAGCCGTAGCGGTTGAGGAAGGAGATTCGAAGATCTATTGTTCAAAAGGTGGGACAATGATGAAAGCAGTAGTCACGGCAGAAAGTCGAGATGTGCGTGTGACAGCATTTGGCGGGCGGTGGGCGGTGGGCGAAACAACGTGGGGCTCGAATCTCAACTATTATGAGTCAATCGTAGCCTCGTCTGGGAAGGAGCAACAGAGCTCGAATGTTGTTTACACGTGGTGCCGCTGTGCCGATTAGATAAGGACAGGCAAGGAATTTGAAAAGTCAGCAACGTCATTCATATGGACAATACTGGAATTGCTCGATGCCGCTTTCTCGGGTCGCAAGCTATTAGAATTGCTGAAAGTGGTTTCGTTGCGAGCTCTTCCTGATTCCATCCACGTCCATTCAGGCATGCCTCGCAACCGCGACCTTTGCACCAGCACGAATCGATTGTTTTGCTCATTGCTTCAGGTGTCAATGACTCTACGATTTCCGAGTCCGTGGCCCACCCCTCTCTTTGTGTTTCTTTGAAATTTGAAATTTGAAATTTGAATGCTCGCAATTGCAGTCCTGCCATATTACAAGTTCGACCTGGCACCCTGGCACCACTTCTCTGCCAGCTCCACCGAAGCTCGACTCCGCCAATGACCACGTCAACGTCACTGAACAATCAACGCTGTCGCTGTCTCTCACATATTTGGTTGACGACTGACTCTGTTTGCCCTTTTGCTTGTGACATACACGCAGCAACAGACTGTTCGATTAGCGTTGTCGAGCACTCTCCCATCGCATCGCAACCCTGGTAACGCTCACAATACACAATACACATCCACGGCCACGGCCACGGCCACAGCCACAGCCACGATGACGGTGGACTTTAAGCTATCAGCACAGCTTCTGGGCCATGAAGCCGATGTACGTTGTCTTTTTCACCCACGAGATGCGACTTGAAATGCTCGTGAAGTATGTTGACGACTGATTTACAGGTGAGAGCTGTTGCTTTTGCGTCCTCTGATGTTGTTCTTTCCGCTTCCAGAGACTGCACCGTTCGAAAATGGTCTCGGGGCCCCCAAACACCACCCTCTTTCGAAGGGACACTTGTCAGCCGTGGCTCTGAATATGTCAACTCGGTTACCTTCTTCCCAGCTTCTGCTGAATATCCGAACGGTCTTGTCATCTCCGGTGGCAAGGACATGGTTATCGAGGTCAAATCTCCGAACGCAGCTTCAACCGACCATGCCGAGCGATTATTAATCGGACACGCGCACAATGTTTGCACTTTAGATGTGGCTCCCGATGGCTCTTACTTGATATCTGGTGGATGGGATGGTCAGGCCCGTGTTTGGAATTTACAAAAGGGGGAGACGGCTCTCATGTTGGCGGGTCATGAAGACAAGGCAGTCTGGAGTGTAGTTGCTCTCGACGAGAAGACGGCAGTCACTGGATGTGCCGACAAAAGTATACGCATCTTCGATCTCAGCCAATCATCGGCCGGTGAAGTTCAGCCCAGGTCCACGATTTACACCCCAGACGTCGTACGAGGTCTATGCAAGGTCCCCGAAGACCACCCCAGTGGTGCCGACATTGCGAGCGCGAGCAACGACGGAACAATCCGACTCTGGAAGTTAAACGGGCAACAAATCGGTGAACTACATGGGCACGATAGCTTCGTTTACAGTTTAACCAGTCTGCCATCTGGCGAGCTGGTCAGTGCTGGAGAAGATCGTACTGTTCGTGTCTGGAAAGGGACTGAGTGTGTCCAAACCATTACTCATCCGGCCATTTCAGTGTGGGCAGTAGCTGCCAATCCCGTTACCGGCGATATTGTTACAGGCGCTAGTGATGGTGTCGCGCGAGTCTTCACTCGACGGCCTGACCAAGTGGCTGACAAGGAGACTCTCGCCGAGTTTGAATCATCTGTAAAATCTTCGGCCATTCCTCAGCAACAACTAGGCAGTATCAACAAAGAAAAACTTCCGGGTCCAGAATTTCTCACGGCTAAATCCGGCACGAAGGAGGGCCAGGTGCAAATGATCAGGGAGGAAAACGGCAACGTCACAGCCCACACGTGGTCTATGAGCCAGCAACAATGGATTAATGTCGGTACTGTTGTCGATGCTGCAGGAAGCACTGGCCGTAAGGTGGAGTTCAACGGGAAGTCGTACGACTATGTTTTCGATGTCGACATCGAAGATGGCAAGCCAGCGCTCAAACTGCCGTATAACTTATCCGAAAACCCATACGAAAGAGCCACCAAGTTTCTCAATGACAATGAGCTGCCACTGGGTTATTTGGATAATGTGGCCAACTTCATAACTCAAAATACTAAAGGTGCGACTCTTGGCCAGGCGGACAACCCGGGCCCGGACCCGTATGGCACAGAATCACGTTATCGTCCCGGGCAGTCAGAATCTTCACAGACAAAGGTTTTGCCGCAGAGTGAATACTTGACTATATCAGCTGCAAAGTATGAAGGTATGATGATCAAACTTCACTGACACTAGTTGCGCATGCCCTCATAGTTGTCTCTCCCGGACACTGACCATACACTCTTCATTAGCCATGTTTTCGAAGTTGTCGAACGTCAACAAGACATTGATTTCATCGGGTCGTAAAGACGCTGCGCTTAATCCGGGGGAAGAATCTGTGCTGCAATCTCTCCGCGAGGCGCTCGAGAACAGCCGGCCGATCCCGGTTCAGTCGCTAGACTTGGTCGTCAGAATGATGACGGCGTGGCCGTACGGTGACCGTCTCGCCGCCTTGGATTTATTGCGTTGCATAGCGAGGTTCCCGTCGGTGGCTCAATTTTCAGACGCACAGCATGGGTCAGCTCTTGACCTGGCCATGAATGCCTCAGTTGCCAGCGATTCCCAGCCGAACGAGAATGCTGTCATGATGGGGACGCGAACAATTGCCAATTTATGTGCCACCGTCGATGGCCGAAGTTTGATAAGCTCCCATGCGAACAATGTCATCGGGTACCTCGAACGCGTGGTTGGAGTCAAGGGAGGGGAAGCGATTGGAAAATTCAACCGCAATGTGCTCATCGCAGTGACTACATCGGCCCTGAACCTCTCCGTTCTAGTTGTTAAGGAGAAGCTATTGACTCCGGACCAGCGAAGGAGGCTCGTTGTTGTGCTGGGGGCCGCGCTTGATGAGCAATCAGACTCGGAAGTCTTGTATCGGGGACTGGTCGCTTTAGGGACATTGTTGGCCTCATCGAAGGAGGTGACTAGCGGACTGTCAGTTGGCGCATGGATTCGGGGAGCAAAGGATAGAGCAACGGAGGATCGAGTCAAGGCGGTGGCAAACGAGTGCTGCTTAGCCTTGGGTTAGCTCCATCCTGTCTCGAAACTTGTCATGGAAGAAACGACCCGTCTGTGCATGAACCGAATGGCATATCTGTAGAAACTAACAGCAGATTGTCTGAAATGGTGCCAAGGATTTGCTGATAACCCTTGCTTCAAAGCTGTCGTTTAACCACGAGAGGGGGGACTCGGTGTTTTTTGCAGGAACCTTGCCGCATCGAAATTGCAAAACCAGTCACCATAAACGCGATTCTAGGGGTGATGAGTGATGTGATGTATCGCGTTGCATTAAATGCTAGTCATGTTTGCCGATCTACTCCAAACTCCAAAGCGCGTGCCGCGCGGGAACATCCGAATCCCCAATCCAGCTGTACGAAGTAAAGATGGAAAAAAAAAAAAAATGTGACACACTCGAAAAGCATCCACCGCCCTTTTTTTCCCCGAGGCTGGCTGGCTGGCTGGCTGGCTCTCCTCGCTGGGTCCTGAAGCTAGCTCATTATCCACACACCGTCACGCGCTCCAATTCTTCTCATGTTCTAATCCAGGGGGGGTCTACAACGCGGTCAACACGCCGGCGGCGATGAGCGGCAGGTATCCCGTCCAACTGGCGGTTGTTGGCGAATCGGCTCCTCCGCTCTTGACGTACGCGTCGGTGCCAGAGTTCTTGGTGGCAATGGTGTACATGTCTGCGAAGCCCATGTCCGTTGAGTTGAAGCAGTTTGTCTCGTTGACGAGGCCGATCTTGGGATCGCCGGGCTCGGCGAAGATGATGTCGACGCACTGTTTAGATATGAACGAACTGTTGGTATTTCATAATTTTTCCCTGGCTCCCGGGGGGGAGAAGGGGGGAGTGAGTGAGTGACATACCGAGTACAGGGCGGCGCCGTGCTGGGCCAACTCGACTAACTGAATGGTGGCCAGATCACCCGCTTTGACGCTCGCATTCACGGGCAGCGGTATTTGCGGCAAGCAAATGGTGCCCGGGTACGGGTTGTTCGTCGGGCCCTGGATGGTGAAGGGGTGGACCATGGGGTTGGACATGTTTTCGGGACCGTGGTCCGGCCCGTCGGTGCCGAAGCCAAGGTTGACGTAGATGACGGCCGTGGAATGGCCTCTGAACCAGCCTGGTTGGAAGGCGAGAGCGCCGCCGGTGGTCGGCCAGTATGTGCGGTTCTTGGTGGTTCCTATGCCGCCGCCTTTTGGGATTCGGAGAAAAAAGAAAGATTGTCAGTGGGAGGAAGGGGGGGGGGGGGGGGGGGGGATTCTTTCAACTTTTTGTTGTGAAAACAGAAGCACTGGGTGAGGGAAGGGGAGGGCCGGTCAACGTACATGGGTACATCCATTGCATGCCGTACGGATACGTTTCATTTGTGATGAGAGAATTGCCTCTCCAGCCGGGATATGAGATGACGGAGTGGGCGGAGGTGAGAGCCGCGGCGGCAAGCGCAATGATGGCGAGGAACATGTTGAGATATATTTAAGTCTCTGGATAGAGAGGGTCTTGATGAGACCAGTTCCGCGGTGCATATGATATGGGACAACGCCGCAAGGTCTTGGGCACGAGGCGCCTTTTGTTACCTCGCTCTCACGACACACACAAAGGCTGCGTGAGCCAAGCGGGAAGGGTCAATGTCGATGCGTTGGGGTCGTGGTCGTGGTCGTGGTCGTCGTCGTGGTCAGGGAAAAGGCCACTCGTAGCCTTGGGCCAGCCTAGCTACCGCGAATAAAAGCGGTGATGGAAAGGATACCCGCCCTGCAGAGTCAATCGAGCACGAAGATATATATCACAAAGAGTCTACTCCGTATAGATGAAGAACAAAGAAAAGAGACGGGCGGCCGAGAAGAGGTCGGGGGGCCCAAGGTAGTTAAGTTTAAAACAAAAAAAAAAAAAGGACACACGCCCGTTGTTCTAGTACATGTTGTACGGAGTATGTATGCTTGGGATGGGCAATGCAGAAATGCACCCCCCCCCTCGCTCGCACCCGAAACGAGACTGGACGGTGTGTCATTGGTCGAGCTGCCCGTCTGGTCGGCGGTTACAGCTGCGAGAGGATGGGGCGAACCAGGGACGGCAACGGCGTTGTGAAAGCTGGTTGGCTGGCAGGGGACCAAGTTAAGCGCCCGGGCGAGCAGGGTGTAGTGGGGCCCTGGTTGGACTGTGGCCAATCATGTACCGACTTCGATGCAGGCAAGGGAGAGATGGCTCCGTTACGGATTACACCCCGGGAGTTCTTGTCTGGGAGTTCTTGTCTGGGAGTTTTCGTCTGGGGAGAACAGACTATTACAGAAAGAAAGGCGAGGCAAGAATCTGCGCAAGCAGGTTGAAGATTCGGCCGACAAGTGAAGTTGTGTCTTCTTGCCCCATTGAGTTGCGCTAAGGCCTCAGGCGAGGTAAAGTAGCTGGTCCACATATGAATGGGCAACTGGTACCAAGAGAGGTGTACCTCGAGTACAGTCAAATTGCAAAGCAGAGAAACAATAAAAGAGACAGTAACGTGCTTTTGAACCTGGGCTTGCTAAGTAAATAAATGGATAAACAAAACCCCCCGTTCAAAAATAAATTCATTCCAGAGAACGCCTCTCGCTCCAACAGTCTTTACAGCCGTTCCCGAGAATCCCCCACCCCGCTTACCCTGTAGAAGCTTTCATCATCCTCAGTTTTCATCCACCACCACGAGCATGAGAATGATATTGACAGCATGGACGTACACACACAAACCCTGACCAGATAAAAACGCCCGCGAAAACATAGCGCAATGAAAACCCCCCCCCAAAAAAAAAACCCTCTCCACCATCAGAATCAATCAGGATTCACGACAACCAGCGTCAAAGCTGAGAAACAATGGACTCTCGCGCATCATCAGACTCGGCCACTGGCACCACCACCAACCCATCACCACCACCCGCGCCCTCCAACAATCGCCGCCAACCACCCTCGTCAAACCAAGAATGGTGCCTCGTCAAGCCCAAACCCGGGCGGCGCCCGAGAAAAGCACCCCCCGCCGCGCCCGCGCCCGCGCCATCATCATCATCATCGCGCGCCGGCCCCCCGCGCTCCCTCCAAGACATCACGTCCGAGTACCGCCGTCTCCGGCACGACTTCCCCTCCAAGCCATGCTGCCGCTCCATCAGGCGGCTCGTCCGCGACAACGCGAGCTCGTCCTCGCGCGTCAGGAAAGCCGTGTGCCTGGGCATAGGGACCTTTGACCCCCCGGACGGCGCGTGGGAAGCCAAGAGGAGGACGTACACGCAGCTGCTAGCCTTTGAGGCCATTGTCGACGAACTCGGTAAAACGTACCCCGCCAAGAAAAAAAACTTCCTTCTTCGAAAAAGCTGGAGTCCCCCATCAATTCATTCTTCACTAACGGCGGTACATCAGAGATGGCGACAGACACCACCGTCCAATGCATCTTCCAAGAACCGCTCTTCACGGACGCGGATGCCGAGTTCCTCACGTCAAGGGGGTACTCAGTCGTGGACGCGCCACTCGGCAGCCAAACCGTCACCCGGGACGCGCTCCTCTACGGAATACATCTGTACCGGCCGCTGTACGCGGAGGCGCTCAAGGACGGCTCACCGGCCATGTTTGTCGGGACAGGCTGGGACACGTGGGATCAGTATGTCCTGCTCTCTCCACTTTCGAAGGGGGTTTTTCTTCTTCTTTCTTTTCCGAAATCGCTAATCTTTGTTTCCGATATAGGCTCATGCTCCCTGTGGAGGACTTGCAAGGGCTCAAGCGAATGGACGAGACGTATCAGAAGTGGGAGTTTCCGCAGCAAGGGACCGCATTTAGTAGCACGTGTTTGTACTGGCGTCGGGGTGGTGGGGAGGGACGACCGAAGCATGAGGATGTTGGTGACACTGACGCTGCTGGTTCGACGGACGAGGATGAACCTGTGGATGGGGAGACGGATGAGACGAAAGTGGTGGACGATGATGATGGATCCTCAAGCACGGACGACGGGGCCACCAAGGAAAGCTGACAGAAGAAGCTCGGCGAGGAAAGCGCCGTCAAAAGACGCAACGGGCATTAATGTGTGTGAGGTAGGACGTTGGGGGGAAGACGATCTATGAGCCGGGGCCGGCCCGGACGGACTCATACACGTCGCATTCATAATCAAGTAGACAGCGTGCCCTGTTACGATTCAGCAAGATTCACCTTCACGTTGCCTCCAGATGGGAAAAAAAAAAAAAAAAAAAGAAATGCATCATCACCAGAGGCAGACCAAAGCTGGACATGTAAACAGCCCTTTTGTTTCTTCCTTCTATCCATACATCAAAATGCCGCGTCCCTCGTCCCAAATGCTAGCCAATAATCAACGGGACGAGACGATTAGTCCTTCTCCTCCTCACTAATTGCAAAACAACAATGGCGAACAAAGGTCCGTATATGCTCCAGGAAGAAAAATGAAACATTCATATGCGATAACCGTCCTTAAGCTCCTAACGCCGGTTTCGGTAAGACAAAAACACCAGACACAGCTGACTGGCGGACATGGAATAGGCGACTTTGGTGCGTGCCTGCGTGTCGATTAGGCGAGGCGAAGACATGAACGAGACCTTCATATAGGCTTAGGGGAGGAAAGAGGAAAGGGGGAAATTGTTCCAAGAAAACTGACGGCACCACCGGTGGGCGGCCAACGCCGAGAGTCGCGGGGAGAAGAGGAGGAGGAGGAGAAGGAGGAGGAGGAGGAGATTGCACCCATCCGCCAACGACAAACTGTACGAGGGCCCTCAAACGGTTTTCCCGCCACAGTCGGGAATCTTCACGCCGGGCTTGAGCTGGCGGTTCACATCCATCAATCCCCACTTGTCCTCCCACTCCTTGTCCTTCTCGTTGAATCGAATCTTCCAGGGCTCGTCGAATGCTTCGAACCAGAAGTAGTTGGTGCCGTTAGCCAACGCTTCACATACCCAGTTCTTCATGAATGTATTCATGCCGTCGATGCTGGCAACAGAGCCAGAAGTGGATGATGTGCATACTGGAGACTCGCCACAGTTTTTACCACCAGCACTAGGCCATCCTGTTTCCGAGATGATATTCTTCGCATTGTCTGCTTTCCAGAATTGTTTGTCCTTTCCAGTCCAGAAACTATATGTCCAGCTTGCAGCAATGTCAGCCGACTTGCCTGCAAAGAATGGATGGATGTTGGCCATGACATAGTCGCTCTTAGCGGCGAGGTCAGCCGTCCAATCGTCGCCCAGATCTGATGATGCCACGGGGAGTTTGATACCCTTGCTGGTAAAGTTGCTGCGTACCCCATCCAGCACAGTCCCCAACTGTGTGACCGTCATTTCTTTGCGGAAGAGAATTTCGTTCGCAACAATGACGCCTTCGAATGGATCGGCCCCGTACTGATCTAGGATATCCCACATTTGCGACAGCTGTCGCGCATTGGTGGTCGCGTTTTTGTCCTGCCAAACGCCCAGCCAGACTTTGACGCTTTCCTTTAGCCTGAGCTTCTCAATGGCGTGGACCACCATCTGCGTCTGGTTGCAGTCGGTGCCGTACAGTCGAATTTTGTTCGTCAATTGGCTGAGAACCGCAACATCACGGGTAATGTTGTTCTGTGAGGGCGGGTTGTGCAGGCAGTCGGGATACTGCGTGTTAAGAGGTGTGTAATCCATGCCGGGAAACACTTTATGCAAATCTTTGTTGTTCATGAGCGCCTTTATTTCGGAGCTGTTGATATCAAGGTCGCCATTCTTCTTGGCGTCATCTGCTGCTGACTGGCCGTCGCCACCGCCTCCGGATTTCTTGTTGCCTGCAATCATGCTGCCAACAACACCTCCCACAATGGCACCCGCAACAATCAGAAATATGAGGATAATGACGGCCCATTTCCGTTTCTTGCTGCGGCCACCACTTTTACTCGGCATCCGATTGCCCGACTTTTCGCGAGCGGATCCTGACTGATATCCTGCCATGACGAGGGTTAGACTTGTTGTGTTGGTCGAGGAATCAAAGAGGTTCTGCTGATAAACATACCACTGCGACCTGCAACACCCCCTACTGCTGCTGCCGCCGCCGCCCCAGCAGCAGCAGGGCCAATCCCTGGCCTAGTCCTGTCGGATTGCGGCAGGCTGAGCATCGAGTTGCGCTGGCTGGGCCTCCCGTAATGCAAGCCATCATCTCCATCATCGGCGATTTCGTGGGGATTCACCACCCCGAGACTGGCGTCGTGGTATCTTTGTGAGGAGGAAAGTCCCTGATAAGGGTCGTCTGCGAATGAATCCGTGCCGAAGCTTCGCAAACTCCGTGCTGGTGAGTGTGTAGCTGAAGGGGTGCCGAACGGGTTGAGACTTGAACGGGACCCCTGCTCGGGCATCTGATGCTGTCCTGGCCCACGGTTGTATACGGTTTCCGGCGCATATCCACCAGGCTGTGAGCTCTGGTATCCAGAAGTTGAAGTGCTGGGATACTGTGCTCTCGACGGTGGTGGAGGCAGTCGACCTGTGCCACCATCAGCGGCGTTGTAAGCACTGCCGGCCATAGCACCGGCTGCATGTTCGCTGAAATTGTCCGCGCCAGGTGCCATGTTGCTTTGAGCTACGTGCTCAGCATATGGTTGGCTGTGAGCGCTTCGGCCTGAGCTTTGATTGTAGGCGGAGAAACCATTGTGATGAGGGGGGGGGGTGGTGGTGCCGCTTCTCCGTGGTCGTACCCATAGCTGCCAGAGGAAGAGCTATCATGTCCTACATAAGGCTGATACGGTTGGTATTGTTGTTGTTGTTGCTGTTGTTGCTGCTGCTGATGCATTCTGCCGGATGCATACGGGTCCTGTGGGTGATTGGACGAGGTATTGTCGTAGTAGGGCGGTACCGGGTTAGAATAACTGTGCTCATAACCATTTCCAGCGCCTCTCTGTAATGGCATGCCATTGTATTCGGGTGGAGCATCAAGAGGCTCCCTCTCGTAGGGGTCACCCCTCGGATAGCGCTGCATGATGGGCGAGAGATGAGGAGGGTGTTGCAAGGGATGAAGTGGCGGACCGGATCGCCAGGGAAGCCCAAGGGCAATCAAGTGCTCGTGCGCAGGGCGAAGTGAATCGTCAGCGGGTGCACAAGCACTTGATGTATCTTGAGCACGCAAAAGCGCAACAAAGCTTGATCGCCGTCTCGAATTTGACTCGTGGAATGTTGCGCGAGAAGTGACAGTTTGGTCTCACTGGTGATCTTCTATCCGAAGCCGAGAAGCGAAGGCAGGACTAAATTGCCTGGGACAATGTAGAATGAGCGGAGTGCGCTTTCGACGCGAGGATTTGATTTCCCCCCCCCCGGATCCCCCGGGTCGTTTATCGTGAGAGTTCTGTGGCCGCAGAAGGCGTAAAGCTTATGCTTATTGATGGACGGCGATGGAAGGTTGTCGCCGCGGTGATGGAGGGAGGAGCCAGCCAGGCCAACCCGACTCTGATGGCGGCGCTAACTTTGTATAAGCCTGCTAATAAACCGCCGGATCCAGTGATTACGGCGAGTGCGGTGCTGTTGCGACCGAGCGGCGAGCGGCGATCAGACACAACTGCAGACCCGGAGAAGCGAAGCGACGAGTTTATTTGACAGGGCTCTCTGGCGTTTGCAGGAACCGAGAATCTCGACGGGCGACTGCTTCAAAAGGGCGAAGTGGACAGACAGACAGACAGACAGACAGGCGGGAGACGGCAGGAGTGAAGAGTGAAGGGGACGAGAAGAGGCAGAGACGGGAGCGAGAGCGAGACACAGAGTTGTTGACATATGCAGCCACGGACTAATGCAAATGCAGCGCTTTGCCTTGCAACAAGTTGGAGCGAGGCTGATCAGTGAGACGACGCCAGTGAGACGACGCCAGTGAGAGACGACGCCAGGGTGAGCACTGAGCAGCACCAGCCAAGTCAGTTCGTATCCAGCCGCCAGTGTGGCCAGTCCACGAAACGGGTGCCCGAGTAACCCTGGCAGTGCTGCCACCTGCCACCCAGCTGCAACACTCCATCCCGCAGCACTCCATCCCAAGAAAAAAAAAAAAAAAAGACAACCAGATAATCATGAGTCCATGACACCGCCAGACATCCGGCCAAAGATGAGACGTTGGCCTGCGTCAGTAAGACTCAGCACACTCACTGACTCGACTGAACTACCCCTACCTACTCGACCCCTACCTACTCGACCAACCAATCAACCAACCAATCAACCAACCAATCAACCAACCAATCAACCAACCAGCATAGCGAGGAAAGTGATGCCTAAGATCTGAGGCCGCAATATCCAACAGAACCGATGGGTCGATTACCCATGTTTGAAGGGAACATTCTGGGCCCACATGTCTGTCCGTTGTACGGAGGACCAATCACACAGAATGAATGGTTGGCTGGGGTAATCGGGAATCTTCTCAGAGAACCATGTTTGCATGCCACAGGTCACGAAGTTGGAGAACGTGTTTTCCTCGGAGCGCTCACCCATCTGTTCAGGGCGGTAGATCAATCTTCCCCTCGCAGGGATTTTGGTTGCGGTAAATGTTTGCAAACAAGAGCAGCCTCGAGGTGGTGTCGACATGGCTGTCTTCTTCGAATGTCGATGAGGAAGAAATTTTTCAATTCGATCCGCCCAAGGGACTCAACGCAGTGGGTGGTAAGACAGGTGGTAATACGTTCGCCAACTCAAGGCACTAGAAATTACAGATCGAGGAACATACAGCAAACAGGTCACGAACACAGCCACCGGCGGAAGCACGCAGTCTATTTTTGACCGCGTCTCGAAACTTTATCCGGGGCGACCAAGAAATGTACAATATGGCGTCAAATTGTCGCCTGTGGCGAGTGACCCAATTCGGTCAACTGATTCTAGGAATCTTGCGACATGCATAACACAAATTAGTTCGCGAGAGACAGCCTCGCGGATATCCGAGTCATTTTTGGTGGTGTGGCGGTATTGCTTCTTTTCTTTCACGGCAGCAAGCCATCATCACCAAGGAATCAATCTCACATGTTGCGCCAGCGAGAACAAAAAGTACGAACCACCAAACAAGACTGAAGTGCAGAGAACCAGTGAATGCAGCAGAATAATTTGAAGGCACCCCTTGCGTACATTTGCGGCGCCCAGGTTGTCAGACCAACCCAACAAGCAGTGAATGGATCGTCGTTGTGTTTACCATGGACGGTCCGCCTTCCATTCCAACCGCAATTGGCTCAGCCGCCCCCATTGTTCCTAATAAATAAGTCGAGCAGCGTTCACCAGCTCTAATTACGAGCACGGTCGGATGACTGCACTTCATGTTGACTAGGCATTGGGCAATGTGCATCGAAATTTGATGAGGCGCATCTTTTCAGGCGGATCAAACCTGACTATTACCACTCTCTGCGCGCTTATTACGGAAATGGCAGTCGTCGGCAATCAAACGCCTGATATTCGTGCTGTTGGCTCTTTACACTAAACAACGGTGCAAACCCACAGAAATAACCGTGTGAGGTCTGACACGGCCCCAGTCTCGAAACGATATGACGTGACTCGGTCAGCTATTCGGAACAGGTTTATCCTCAGAGTCGATCAATGACTCTCTTTCCTGTCGAGCCTCCGAAGCTCCCACACTTCCTTGACTGGACTGGGGTGAGTGAAATGCCCCTGGCAGGCAAACAGCAAGGTAGCGGAACTGTATCAGACTGGAGCTCTTATTACGGATCCGTATGTACATAGTTTCCACTTGCCACGCGCCCCGAAGGCAAGAAAGATATCAAGGGAAGAGTACTGGACGTCAAGCCCTTCAACCTATGGCCAAGTCGTTTTGAAATGGTCAACAACAGATCATTCCACTACCAGTACTCGCTTGTGCCGAGTCTGCTACTCTTCAAGGCCGTGTCTCTTTCGCTGCGGCAACATTGCATCGCCTCGCACAATTGATGCAGATGACTAGTCACTCTTGATTTGGTCATCTAGACCAAGGCATTCCCGATGAGTCAAGGGATTGTTGCCCGGGGTATAAGGGGGGATAAGAGCACCTTATCTGTCTTTTGCAACAGGGATGACTGTGCCAATCCCTCTAGGCCGGCCGAGAGTGAGAGTAAAGTAAGCCGCAGAGCCGCACAGTACGCCTTGGGTTGTCGTCTTTACCTCACACCGCATCTGCATTTGACCTGATTATAGATCTCAGCTTCGCTGCGCCAATCAGGCAGTTGGCGCACAGCGGAACATCAGCCAGGGTCTCTCTGTGCTCTCAGTTGCGGCGGGTACAACAGACATGGCATTGTATCGCAATTGTCCCGTACCGCCGCCGCCATGAACCTTGTTGTTCGTCATTTCTCCGCCTCTAATCCGTATCACGGAGAACATCAGCGCCGACACATCCATGCTTGGAACACCCAGAGTCCCAGACACCACCACAGCTGTCCACTTGCCAAGCACCAAGCCCCTCCCTGCCCGCGTTTGTTTCCGTGGGTCAGAAAAGGCACAAAGTATCTTCATCATCAGCCCGGGCTCTCCCCGCCCTGTTCCCCATGATTTGATTAGACTCCAACTCGTGACCCCGGGTCCGTTTACCGAGTCGGCACATCTGAATGCCCGTCGTACATGTCATGCCCTGTCAGGACTGCGCGTCCTGAATTGAGCTGCTTGTTGGCAGAGTTCGGGGTGGCGGCTTGGGTGCTCATTAGTCGCTCCAATTCCAGTATTTCCCATGGCCGGTATTCTTGTCTTTCTATAGAGACCGACCGAGCCAACAGGCGCCGTTTCCAACGTCTGGTGCGTCTTCGATTTACATCATCTAGCCCTGCGCTAGACTTTGGACTCGTCCAGTCCCCACTGCCAGCTTCCCGCATCCTTCATCGAGTTGCTTCAGCTTAGCCGCCCGCACCCCGTCATGGAGATTCAATTTTCTATCCCACTGCATCCTGCCAGGAAGGGCAGCTCTTCTCAGTAAGTCGACCGGTCATATCGAATCCCTCACGTATACGGCTTTCGCCATGCGTGTGTGTGTGTGTGTGTGTGTGTGTGTGCGTGGCCGTGAAGTTGGCTCAACGTCGCGTTGCTTCCACTCCTGACTCATGAGCTCAACTAGGCCGCCATCTGCCTCTTCGACGAAGCAATCAGCTGCGGCAGGGCGTGGAAGTACGCATAGATTTGCGCTTGAGTCAAGAACCAGGCACACGAGACGGAGCTCAGCCCGCGCTCGAACGGGATGTGCTACTTGTGAGTTGCCATGATTGTTTTCTTCGTCCAAGCCGCAGACCATCATGACTAACTCATGCGGCCATATCTTTTAGGCAAGTAAGTTTTCACTGTCAGCCAAGTACTTCTCCAGCTTTTATCAAAAGCCAGCCACATATATGCATATATATACATGAGCATGTGCACAGGCCCAGACACATTATCCAACGACCTCGCTGAAATTTTCAATAACCTCGTGCTTTCCAGAAAGCGTCATGTGAAATGCGACGAAAATAGGCCAACATGCCTGAAATGTCTCAAGTGGCGTGGCTATTGCGACGCTTATACAGAACCATCGGCTGCCCGGCCCTTGACCTCCCCATCATCGTTTTCGCGAGATGTGGCCGCCGATGAGAACGCCCAGCTAATCCATGAGAAAAGGGCGCCGCTTATACTCACAGAACCAGATGTCAACACCGTCCGATTCTCCAGTAGCGAACAGAAGGCGTACTTTGATGCATGGGCTGGTGGAGGGCTGAATCAAGCGCGGTTATGGACGGCGACGATGCCTCAGGTGACAATGGAGAAAACCACTCTACGGTACGGTGCCATGGCCGTGGGGGCGTTGCGCAAAGCATACGAAGCCGAGGGCCCATCAGCAGAACTCGGAAACGGAAGCAAACACTATCTCAATGCTGTCATTTTCTATTGTCAGGCTCTGCGTCTCCAGTCGAAGGCGAAAACCACCAGGGAGGGACTGCGAACTGCATTGCTGTCGTCGCTCTTGTTCATCTGTTTCGAGGCTCAAAGAGGAAATATGCCTGCTGCACTAAAGCATGCAACCCATGGATTCAGCATGCTGAATGAGTTGGCGGCGTGTACAAACCTTGCATCAGACCTGGTCAGTATCGCTCAAGCACCGCCGGTCTTGGTCCAGGAGATCCTCGACTGTTTCAAGCCTCTGGAACTGCAGTCAAGATCGTTCATGGGCTCATACAAAAAGTTCTTCTTCCCGCCAAATCAAGCTTCTCCGGGCAGAGGGGCAGCAGCAGGACTAATTTCAACCACTCCCGCTGGCCATCCATACACTGCTAGTCGTGGCCTAGAACCTCAAGCCAGTCCAGCCGCAAGTTCGGACATGTCGACGCCGCTTATTGCGGACAAGAGTCCGACTTTAACAGCAGCAGGCACATCGTTTCAAACAGGTCTCCCGAGCCCGCAAAGCCAGAACAGCAATCCAGCAACTCCTCCACAACATTCTTCTCCACAAGCAGCGCGTCGATTCGGCTCCATAGCCCCGTTCACAAAACACTCACCTTACTTCCGACCACGCCAATTCAATATTACTACGTTGGACAAACTTCCCCCGACGTTCAGGGATCTGGAGGAGGCCCAAGGTTATTGGAGCCTCGTGCAAAAAGCCATGATCGCGCATGTCCCAATGTTAACCATGGTGACATCCAAGTTGGGCTTGACCCAAGTAGTAACCGAAGCTGAGCTCGATATGAGGCTCTCCAGCGTGAAGCACAACCCAAACATTGGCAAATTCATTGCTGAAACGCGGTATTGGCTCTCCCGTTGGGCAGAGGCTCTCGAACCTGTCTACCAAGCCATTTGCCGTAACGCGACCCACGATCCTCGAACATATCTTCACGCCATCAGTCTTCGGATAGAATACGTCATACTGTACATATATACCACCGTTCCGCGATTCTCGGGCCTCATCACGGCCAAGAGTCTAACCCCCCAATATCGCGAGATCAACCGCCTCGCCCAGACTCTTCTCCAATCCCGACCAAATTGCGGCTTCGCCATGGACTCAGGCTGGACGTGGCCACTCTTCATATCGTCCTTTAGTTGCCGTGATCGGAGCGTGCGCGAAGACGCCATCCGCATACTGGGCCAGTACCCGATTCGCAATGCCCTGAGGGACAGTCGAGTGTTTCGCGCCATCGCCATCCGGAACCAGGAAGTAGAAGAGCAGATTATGACTGAGGGGACCGAACACGAACAGTGGCTACGACTTAGACGACGAGAATTGATCTTCGAAGATTTCGGTACCTCCATTATTTACAGGTCCGCGCAGAAGAACCACGACACAGGGCAATGGGAGTTGGTAGAGGAGATCGCCGACTTCACAGTCCTCCCAGACGGACGACTAGATTGGCATAGACAGCCCGTTTCGGAGTCTGCTTCTATCTTGTCCGGAGTTTGTTAGTAGATTATAGCATGAGAGACCCCATGAGTGCTCGGCCCGGAATCATGCAAACTGGGTCAGAGCTTGAAGCAGGAGCCAACGGTTCTTGAAAGAAGAAATAGTAGGACCATGCACAATGTTCGAACCAGGCTTGGATTCTTTGAATGTTCATGGGTCGCTGACCTCAAAAGGTTGGTTGCATCAGCGAGACGAATAGTAAAGGGTAATATGGCTGGACGGCTGTATGATGTTCTGTAATGTAATTTTCTTCTATTTCGCAAAGTACAGGCATTATTCCTAGGGTCAATTACGACGTGCAGGGTACTTCTTAAGCACACTGACCAAAATTGATGTGAGAGCACGAATGATTCACAGAGTTACGGAGCACATTTAACGAGCAATCTCGACGATATGGGATTATTTATCATAATCATGCTAAATCCATGTAAAATAGTGTATTTGAGGTGAAGTCAAGGATGTCTGCTGGCCTTTCTTCGGGCTACATGCCGAGAGACGAAAGAGTGTCCTGCATAGTAAGTGAGGTCTAGTTAGGACAAATGCATTCATCGCAGAGTGTGTAACAGGTATAGTGCTTATTCTTTTGAGCCTAAGTACATACAAGCGTAATTGGTTTAGTGGTAAAATTCTCCGTTGCCATCCGAGCAACGTCGGGGAGCCCTGGGTTCGATTCCCAGATTACGCACTGAATTTACCTTTGCACTGTTCACCGTGGACTCGTTTTTTGTTAACTAATCTAGGAATCATTTCATCTTGGTTTCTGTAAGAGTACTGCATCGAGTTGTTTTTGCTTTTGTTAACCTAAATGCATGCTTGCCTATTTTTTCATTTTGCAAATCCTTTGTATTCATGTATACTTACAGTAGGTGTATGTATGCAGGCGCTTACTACGAGTAAATTTATTTTCTTTGTTATGGAACGCGACTTATGCTATACCTCGATTGAAGTGAGGCTGTTCTAGAGACAGAATTTGCATTCATTAAATCATAGGCGTCTCATAATCACAGAGGCAGGCTCACGAACTTGGCCGTTTGCCATTTGGTCGTTTGTCATTTGGCCGTTTGCCATTGGGAAGCGGGGCGTCTTTTCGCGCTGCCAGCCGCTTGGCACTGCTAGTTCTTATTCACAGCTGCCAACTAGTGGCATTGATGTGAGTCCTCCTGAACAAGTTAAAATCGACCTACCTTGGAAACTAATTTTCTTGACTTTTGCAACCAATCATCAGCTTCTATATGCATCATGTCATCTTTTGTAGACTTCTTTGGCAGCTGCAATCAGTTCTCTCTTTGTAACTGGCTTGAACAGAGCGAGATACCTCTCGCGGATGAGTTGACAGCCCAAGAACCACCTAAGCTGCCGCTCAACGATTTTGAAAACAGACACCAGCTTAAGGACCAGTATCTCGAGACTCAGTATCGTCTCCATCGATTTGAAGCGACAGAACCTTTGCGTCGTGCTATCCAAACCTATCGCAGGTCATCCTCGCCAGGTGACACAAGCATCAAATTTGACTCCGTCAATCTTTACACAAAGGTAGCTTGCCTAGACTGGTCACATTGCATTGCCGTTATTAACCTCATGATTAGGTTCACGCGACTGGCTACGCCCTCGGCAGCCACGGAGCCACCCAACGTCTTTGCATCGGGCAATTCCCTCACCACTTCCCGCCGAGCGATGAAGAAGACGACAAGGCTGATGAAGTCGACGAAGTCGAGCACTTGACGCCCGGCACTCTGCTAGCACTTTCAGCAGACCACTTCAGACGTACTTGCCATGTGGCAATCGTGGCTGAGAATGACGGCTTACTCGTGGAACCACCTTACATCGATGTCTTCTAGGCGAAGCAAGATGATATGGTTACCGATCCAACCGTTGAATTGGTTATGCTAGAGCCAACAGCCGGTTATTTTGAGTCTTTGAGGCATACAATGGTTGGACTACAGATCAAGTCCTCTTATCGGTATGTTGTTTCTTAGCTACTTGTTCTCACATGATCGACTTTCACACTGTTAAAACCTCAAGATGTCTGTTGAGTACATATTTATTCGAACCCAAGCCTGGCTCAGTATCCGCCCCTAAATATCTTCGAGAGGCCCAAAACGGACAGCCTTCGATCCCCAGCATAGTCAAAAGCCTTGATCCGTCCCAGTATAATGCATTCAACAGAGCAACAACCGAAGAACTCGCGCTAATCCAAGGACCCCCTGGCACGGGAAAAACGTTCACATCCAACATTATTCTTCAGAGTCTTGTTGATACTCAGTGTCTCCCACGCTCTCCAATCATCGTTGTTGCACAAACAAATCATGCAGTAGATCAGCTCATGAAGAAATTTATCAACGATAGGGGGTCTGAATCCGTGGTCCGACTTGGTGGACGGGGCAGCGACGAGATGAAGGACTTCTCCTTAGGTCAACGCATGCAGACTACACGAAACTTTCGAGGGCAGTCAATCGGGCACTACAAAGCAAAACTCAAGAAGATCATTTCATGTCTTGAAGAGGCTAGCAGTCAAGCTATCAGAGAGATCAGTGCTATCACTCTCAGAGGTCATGGTCTTCTTAGCGCTGCGCAATACGATTCACTTGTGGATGACGATGACTGGGAGTCTTCTGAGACCCAAAAGCTGGCACAAGCCAATCCAATTTTGACCTGGCTTGGAAATGCTTCCCTTTGCTCTGCATCTAGCCGAGAGCAGAAGGAAGACCAAGGCTTAAAGCCGAGGCAGAGCGACACGAAAAAAATCTGCTTTGTGCCATTATCGCTTCCTCCATCGAGATTGCCCAGTGAGGACTACGCCAAGTATTTGCTCGATAAAGTTACGAACTTGTACGACATTGCGCCAGAGCAAAGGCCACATGTCTATCAGTACTTGCTCACCAGGCTCCATGGCATCGTAAACCCGCAATCGGGCGTTGCCAAGCTTCTAGCATCATACACTGCGACCTGCAAATCCATGGACGGGGTCAGGGAATTGAATCGGGTTCAGTTTCTGCAGACACGGGGATTCGAGGTCATCGCGTGTACAGCAACGGGGCTACTTAAATATCGAAACATAATCTCCGGACTTCGGCCGCAGGTCCTGCTGATGGAGGAGGCTGCCGAGATTCGCGAAGCCGACACGATTGCCGCATGCCTACGCTTTCCGACTTTGGAGCACATCATTCTTCTTGGCGATCATCAGCAGTTACAGCCGCACGCCAACTTACATGAGCTATCCAAGGATCCATATCGTATCAACATCTCCATGTTCGAACGCTTGATCAAGATTGGCATTTCACATCAGACGTTACTGGAACAACGACGCATGATTCCCCGCTTACGGCGTATCGTGCAGTTATTCTACCCCAATGTGATTGACTCGCCAAGCATCACGAAGCTTTGTAAAGTAGTGCCAGGCGTCCTCGAGCCGCTGTGGTGGTTCCAGCATGACTGGGAGGAGACACGATCGCAATCAGGCTCTGACAGCACATCGATCGAGAACCTCATGGAGGCCAGAATGATAGTGTTCTTCGTCCAATATCTTGTGGCTGTTCAAAAAATCCACCCCGCGCGAATTACAGTGCTGACATTCTACAACGGCCAGGTGAAACTCATCAAGGGTGAACTTGCGAGGAACGAGTGTCTCGCAAGTCATGCCACTACCATGGAATGGTCCGTCAGAACAGTAGACGGCTTTCAGGGAGAGGAGAACGATATCATATTGCTATCCTTGGTGCGAGGTCCAAATGGGGTACCAGGTTTTCTTTCCTCAGACAATCGCGCAATCGTTGCATTGAGCCGCGCAAGACTCGGATTGTACATCTTTGGACACCAAGACGTTTTGCTCAAGTATCCAAAAAGTCGGCAGACCTGGGAGAAGGTGATTCATGATTTGGGGGGGCACAGCGGACGGGCTATGCCTTTGCGTATGAATGGCGAAGATGTTCGTGTCCGCAACCTTGATTATTGGAAACAGGTTTGGCGGAAAAACAGATCGACGAGACCAGGTGCAGTGGGCGGCCAAGACTCTTCCAGTCGAAGCTCTTCTAGTGCTCTTCCTTCCGAGAATGAAGCCAAAGAAGATACAGTAAGGGTTGACGCAAGGAAAAGAAGAAGCACAAGAGAAGGGAAAGAAAAGCCATTGTGTCCAGACAGTCCTCCCTCGGCGATTGCAGCAGCGGCAAAGATCGCTACAGTGGAACCTGACCCCGACCTCATCAGTCTGACTGATTCGGTAACAATTTCGCTATCACAACAACCATTGGATTTGGGCAGTATGTCATTCAATACGCCTGTTATGGCCTTGGAAGATGAAGACGACGACCTGTTGATACAGTTCTCGGGTGGCGAGGATATATTTGACGCTGTTGATACGACCATATCCAGCAAGCCACTGATCGACTTGCTCGATTGAAAGGTGTTGTCATCGATTGATGAAGACAAGTTCCCTGGGGTCGAATAGACATCATGAGACCATGAATTTTTTTTTTTGGGGGGGGGGGGGACATGAGATCTAGCGTTAGGGACTCCCACTCGCGTATTAGATTAAATCTACCATTGGCGTTGAATATGTGCAACCCGAGGAGGGGAGGGTCCAGCTTGCACTTTGAAATTCGTGGAGAAGCGAAGTGGAGTCCGGAAGCTCTTATTACGAGACTACAAAGTACATACGGAGCAGAGCTCCCGCGATGTCCCACCCAGGCGCTGCGGTTTATGTCAGCCAAATCGACATCATCTCTTCCAACTCGAACCATCTACTAACGCTTGAAAAATTAGTTGCTGCGCAAATCCCAGCGTATACCCCTCCACCTCACCGCAATTCATTAGGTCTCCTGCGCTCTATTGGGTTCCGTGCGCGAAACGCGCAGGTGGCGCCGCGGGCTAGCAGCTGCATCCTCTCGCGAGGCCGACGCGACTGCGATTGCGATTGCGAATGATGGAAGATTGGCCCTAGCGCCATCTCGCTTCTCGCCATTAATAGCTGGGCACACTCATTTCGGCTTGCTCAAAAGCTTTGCTATTTGTTCATTACTTGCCTAGATCGCCGTCGACCAAAGCCACAACCATGGATGATGAGGATCGTTTCTCGGCAAGCTCGCCAGAGTCGGAGCGACAAAACGAGCCGGACGAGGTCATGGAGGATGCAGATGAGGGAGAGAACGACGCCGAGCAGGATGATGACAATAACGATGAGGATGACGAAAACAACGACGACGATAATGACGCCAATGATGGCGAAGATGGCGGCGACGAGACCCAAAACACCATTACGAATGGATCAGCTGTGAAGTCTAGCAAATCTGGCACGCCGGTGCCTGTTGTCAGCAAGCCATATCTTCGACCATCGATCCGTCCCGAAGCCATCACGGCGCGACTTTACGATATCGTGCCCACAATGGCGGCTCCGCAATCGACAAGCGTCAATGCCATGGCCATCACACCGGATCTGCGGTACTGGATAACGGGAGGGTCCGATGGTTATATTCGCAAATACGATGGCCCAGGGACCATTAACGGCAAGCTAGCGTTGACAGTTGCCCAGAAACACCCATTCGTGGACAGCGTGACGAAAGCCGGAATTTTAATGTCGTACTGGGAAAACGAGGAGCCAGCAGCTCCGGGCCGCGGCGACCAAGATCACAACCTTTCACCAGTATATTCCCTCGCAGTTCACTCGGAAGCGCTGTGGCTGCTCTCTGGACTCGAGTCGGGTGGTATCAACTTGCAAAGCGTTCGACATGATGAGGGTAAAAGAATTGCATGTCTGCAGCAGCACACAAATGCGGTCAGTTCGCTCATGCTTGCGCCAGATGAGAGAAGCGTGCTTAGTGGTGGCTGGGATAAAAACATTTTTGATTGGGACTTGAACACTGGTCAGACTATACGCAGCTTTGACGGATCGGGTGGTCAAATCTCGTCCATCGAGTTGCGGCCCGCCAGCGGTGACCCAGTTCCTGCGGAAGCAGACGAGCCAATACATTCAACTACCATTTCGACGAACAATGATGCCCCCTTGACTAACGGTGTTCTTCAAGACGAGCCCAGCGCGGTGGATGCGGTAAGGAATGATGATGGCTTTGCTGCTTCTGAGCGGGAGGGCGATGATGCGTCACCGGCCCATGAAAGTCTCTTTGGTGGGAGCGATGCGGGAAGTCTGTTCGGAGAGACGGCTGGCGAGCAGCCATTTGGGAACGATGATGACGGATTTGGCGCCAGTATGGACATGATGCCCGGCCATGAAGGGGGTATGGATCACTCTGCCGACTTTGCCATGGCGGACATGGAAACCAAGGAACCCGACGGCGGCGGCGCATCAACTCTGCAGGCACAAGTGAAAGCTTCACAGCCGTCACAAGATGTCATGGACGTCGACGGCAGGCCTGCAGAGATGAACCAAGCGCCTGCGCCAACAGCAGACCCTGCAGCAGCACCAAGGGTAGAAGCAGTAACCACGACACAACCAGACGAGCCCTCGAGGGACGAAGAAAATATAATGGCCCAGCTAGCCGAAGATAAAGAGGCCCTGAAAAGGTCTCAATCACCGGGGCTGACCGTTGCGCAACCTGTCTCCCAACATTTCGACCAATCTCAAACATCGGCTACTACATTCTTGTCATCCGCGATTGACGGCACGATCCGCATTTGGGACAGACGTGTTCCAAATGCTGTTGCCAGAATCGGCACCAGAGCAGGCGTCCCACCGTGGTGCATGAGCGCATGCTGGAGCCCAGACGGCAACATGATATACACGGGGAGGAGAAACGGTACTGTGGAGGAATACGATTTGCGAAAGGCGAAGAGGGGATGGGAGCCAGAAAGAGCTCTGAGGTTTCCTACGGGGAGTGGTGCCGTGAGCGCTCTGAGAAGCATGCCGAATGGAAGGCATCTTGTGTGGTAAGTTGCCTCCCCCAGTCTCGTCTCTCCCCCCCCTCCCCCCTCACCCCCCCTTTTTTTTTTGCCCCTTCTTGCTCGGCCACCAACTTGGCTGATCTGTTCGTGTCTCTCCTGCTCTTACTCTTACTGAATGTCTGCAGCGCCTCTCACGATATCCTACGACTCTACGATCTCCGAGACACCCGTGCATTCAAACACTCCACTGTTCCTTTTCTCATTATCCCTGGACCCCCTAGGGCGGGCGTGATATCTAGTTTGTACATTGACCCAACCAGCAGATTCATGCTGAGCGCGGCCGGCACAAGGGGCTGGGAGGGTAGCAGTACAGAGGTGCTGATTGGATATGAGATTCATGTGGTGAACGAGTAGTCCTGGAGCATCGAAGACTATATCTGGTGGCGTTTTGGGTGCATTATCTGGCGTAGAGTTTGGGTTTGAACCTTTGGATGACTCGAGATGGTACTCGGTGCTTGGTCAACCACGAGAAAGAGTAGGATATTTCAATCACCCTCTGTCATTATAACCGTTTCAAGGCAGGTCCACCTGGATTTTGACGACATCAATTTCGAAGCGATATGCTGCTTCTTTCGTCTCCATGCCATTCATGCCATGTTTCATGTTCGATCCAGTCCGATATTGCACCCTCGAGAAGGTCACGACTCTCCTTCCTTGTCCAGGGCAGTGAAATAAAGGGGGTGTTCAGGAAATGAACATTTTGCTCACCATCAACCACTGCTCAAGCTACATGGAGTGATGAACAAGATGATCTCCACAACACCCGTTTGCTGACGTATTTTCGCCAGGCACAGATTCACTCTCGAAAAGGGGTGCACAGATGATCCTTCATGTTCCCCCCAACAAAGCAACACCAATCGACCAGAAGCCACCGTGGACATGGAACAGACAGGCAAGACGCTGCTCAACTTGTTCCCGCTGCAGCCATTCTTTCATGGCGGCCATCTAGACAACAAATTCGTTTGTTTTTGTTTTTTTTCGTCCGAGTCACTCCCTTGAAGACTTGCTTGATGCCCCCCCCCCTGACGCACGCGCAGTACATTTCTTGTTCTTGTGACGCTCGCGCAATACGTTTCTTGTTCTTGTGATACGCAAGAAGCCCCAAAGTACATAATGCCTCGAGTGGTGATCTCAACCATGTTGTAGATGGGAATGGCTGAACCACCCTCACCCGTCAAGAACCAGCATATCATCCCCCGAAAATCTTGATTGACGAAAAGCCCTCTGTGATCCGCCATCCTGGAATAGAGCCTGCCCCCTGCCCAATTCGACAGCTACCCCCCCCTTCGGGCCCCTTCGGGCCGTAATGGGCAAAGACAAGAAGAGCGCGGGCAAGGCGAGCCCCCGGCGAGCAGAAGCAAGCGCCGGGCGGCGGCACGCGGACCAACAAGCGCGCGCCGAAGCCCGGGCCCACGCCCAGCACGCGGCCGAGTTCAACGAGCAGCTGCGCCGCCTCCAGTTGCACTACGCGCAGGTGGAGCAGAGCGTCCAGCAGCAGCAGCAGCAGGCCGACGACGCCGCCAGCCAAGCCCAAGCCGCCCACGCTGCCGCTGCCACAGCAGCAGCAGCAGCAGCCACCCAGCAGACGGCCCGGGGTCAGGGGGGCCACCGACAGGCCCGGCGGCAGCCCACGAGCCCCGACTTCTTGGACATGCTCCACAACTACGTCAGCAACCGAACGGGTCGCGAGCAGCGGGCGTGGCTGCACCATCACGGCCTGCGCGGCGCGAACCCGCGGCAGCAGCCCGTCTACTCGCTCCTGCCTGCCGCGATGCGCGACGGCCACGAGCGGAGGCTGGAAGCGGACCGCCAGGCCCGCATACAGCAGCAAGAGGCTGCGGCCGAGGTTGTTCGTCGATACCAGGTCACCGACGCTTCTGTAGACAACAACGACGACGACGACAAGCAGAGCGAGGGCAAAGACGACGACGACGAGAGCAAGGGCACAGGTATGTAGGCCCGCCGACAATGTCACGCGGCGGCGGCCACATGGGCGTTGTTCGCCCGTAATTCGTTTCTCGGGGACGCAGTCATGAATCGTCGACTGAGATGACAAAGGGGTTTTGATGCATCTGTCAGGAAACAATAGCAGAGGGGGGCCGGGTCGGGACAAAATCTACGTGACCGGTTGCCGAGTTCCCCTTAATACGCCCGATGAGGCATTCTAGCCGCGCAGAGTAGCCACTAGTCACATAGTCACATACATAGATGTGAGAACTACAGGGTACTAGGCGCCACTTCGAGATACATTTCCCATGTAAACGTAAATTTGTCATTCAAGGTACTTGTTTCCTGGCCCCCGTCTCCCCTACTCTACATTCGCTTGATTCAAGGGGGTGTATACGACATGGCAAACTGCACAAATTGTTCTTGGTACCAAGTCAAGATCCCCAGCCCGTCCGAGACAAACAAGCATGGGGTGACTCCTCGTGGGCCGTTTCGTCAACGCCGCCAGGCACACGAGTGGAGTTTGTGTCTCAGCTTCAGATCAGAAAGACGCCAAGCAAGATCTTTAGGAGACAGAGCTTCAGCTTCTTCTGTCTTCTTCTCGAAGCAGTTGGCCATCCTCTTATGTGGAAATTTTCCCAAATTATCTTCTACACGATACATGGTACCATCAGTACACCCAATGACGTATGCTTCACTCGACTATCAGCGTATATATGCCTTTCCATGTACAGAGTATCTGTACCGGGGCTTCCCTCGGATATGCCCTTTTCTTTCCATCGCAACAAGTCTTCCCAGCTATCTGCTTCCCTGACTGTCCAAAGATTACAATGACAGGCCTGCCCCATGTAACGCCAAAAGTGTGAATTCCATCATGTCTCAGTTCCATAGAGGAACGCAATAGCAGGTGCCTGGTCAAGGAAAAGAAGAGGGCTTGGGTCTTGGCATCCTCGAGCGGCGTCCTCTTCTTCTTGCCCTTCTTCTCCTTCTCTTTTTCTTTTTTTCTTTGTTTTGTTTTTGTGCTTCTTTGGTTATTCTTCATTGTGCAATTCATAGCTTTCAACAAAAGATCGGCGAGGCCGACGGAGGAGCCGTGGTTGTTTTCATGGAGGGTATTTTCAGATCCTCAAAAGGGGGGGAGGGGGGGGGGTAAAGCTTCTGTGTATTGGATAAAAAGACTGCACTTCGTAAAAGAAGAAAAATCGGATGGCGCCAGACAGCATCTGGAGAAATGAACTGTCTTGACTTCCATTCTTGCAGATTGCTGATCATTATATTAACGGTTGTGCGAACGAGCTTGGCCAAAGGACAACAAATCAAATGAAAGGGACTGGAAGTCAATCGAGCAACATGGATTCATGCGGCCGAATACTCAAAGTCAGTGCGGCGCAAAAAAAGCAAGAGTTAAAATTATTCATGACAATTGTCTGACCGTAACAACGACAAACAACATTGCATTGCCTCATGCCGACGTGACTCTCGGGTCATAAGAGTACTGAAATATTTGTCCCCAGCCAGTCTGCTGCTGGCTGTCATTGTTTTGCGATGACGACTCGGAATTGGTGCTTATACCGCCCATTAGGCTAGGCCAGTCGCGGAATGCCTCGTCGTTTGTGGTCATGTCATACTCCATCATGGAGTCTCCGACCGAGTTGCCAGAGCTGGATGTAGAGTGCGGTATATCAAGCTTATCCATTGGTGAGTTCGCGGCCCCGTGACGAGGCGACTGCGAGGCATTTAATGGAGAATGGGATGATGAGTCGGGGGACAGTCCACCCTGTGCCGAAAAGGACTGCGAAGGAACGAAAAGTGGTCCGCGATAAGAGTGAATGAAAGCATGTTGATTGTTCGGGCTGGTAGGTGGCAGCATGGAAGCTTGCTGGTGGGCTTGTGAGGGAAGAGGAACGAACGAAGGGTGTTGAGGAGGTACCATTGATCCAGGGGCATTTACAAACTGCGGCTGGGCCTGCGGCTGCGGTGGTGCTGATGAATCTGGCACCGAGGTCATGATGATGTCGGCCAAGTTGTACGCCATCTTGGCGACCGTGTGCGCATCTTCTTCCTGCCCGAGGAAGAATTCAAGGTGATCTTGAAGCTGCCCGGGCGCTTCGTGCTCCAGAAAGCCTTGAGCTCGTCCGGTCTTGTTGGGGTGCCAACTGAATTGTGGCCGTCTGCTCGAGAACTCGGATTGCTTGCTCTCAACGAGATTCTCCCACGCCTCGTGAACATGAGGTTGGTGCAAAAGGCCGTAAATGACCCTGGAGTGCATCCACTCAGCCTTGGTCAAGCCCGACTCAAAATGGCGCGCAACATGTTCGACGTGACGCTCACGGGCGGGATGCAGTGCGGAACAGAATCCACAGGCCCAGTACTTGCGTTTGCGCAGGTACTTGACGACTTTCTCGGCGTGAGGGCACGTCTTGCAACCGTGGCATTGTTTGTGATGCTGGTTGAAAGAATTGGACCCCCAGAAGCTTCGGTTGCAGCCCGGTTCCGGGCAAGGGTACTTTCTCCAGCGCTCATGGAACTCATCTTCATGCCGTTTCCAGTCATACTTGCGCTTGAAGCTAGTCTCACAAGACGTACACCAATAGATGTTCTGTCGACTGGCAATCGAGGCTGTTGATCCGACCTGTGTGGTGCCGTTCATCGTGGTCATGTTCTGGGCGTTTTGTGGGACCATGGGTAGAGGGGCCATGGATCGTGCAGAGGCCGCGGACTGGTATGAGAAAGTCGACTGTGCCGAATTTGTCGACCATATTGATGCATGACCAGATGATCCGGAGCTGACGGAAGAGATGGAGATCCTGGGCCGATGCGCAAAAGCCGCGGACGGTGGTAGGAACATGGAAGCGTCAATAGGGACATGATGGCGTTCAATGCCTGCCATCATGCCGTTTGACGTCGCACCAAAGTCCGTAGTCGGTGGCCAGTTTCCTTGCATGTCGTCGGAGAACGACTCGGTCTTGATTTCGGTCGCAGGCGCGTCGACGGTCGATGAGCTCGAAGACGAGGCTACCGTAGCAGGAGACAATGGGTGACTGGAAGGAAGAGCAGGCGGAGGCGGAGGCGGAGGCGGCGGGCATCGAGGTGGCGGCGGTGGTGGTGGAGCATGCTGAGGAGCGAGCGAGTGTGTCTGTGAAGAAGCGAGCGTTGAAGTTGGTGAAGTAAGCTGTAGCGACAGGCTGTCGTCAACCCATTGATGGAGTATTTCCCTCGAGATACCAGAGTCGATCAAGTGTTGCAGATGTTTCCGAGCTTCCGTCAGGACATCCTGCGGCGAGGCGTCAGCCGACGGCGAACTCGCCGCGGATGGTAATGGCAACTGCCGTTGAAGCTGGTGGCTCTGACTCTGGTCCATGATGGCAACCTCACATCGAGGGTAGTCGACGATGACGGACGGTGGTGACGAAGCAAAGCACCTCCTCTACGACAACGACGAGCGTTGGGGGCCTGTCGACGGGAAGTCAATCGGCGCGAGTTGTCGTTGGCCGTAGTGGTATGGTGGTGTGTGTGTCTTGTCGTGGTGGGAAAAGTCGGAACGGCGTCGGCGGCGGAGGGAAAAAGACGGGAAGCGGAAACGAGGAGGGGATGAGTTAAGTCAAGGGGATCCCAATTTCACCTCGTCGTTGCCTCACTTCAGTGCAATGTGCAGTATTGCACAAGGGACGATCCTGCCGTTGTCCAACGGAGCACAAGAAAGGGACCAGGTTTCTTGTCGAACAGACTCACTCCGTGCCGGGTACGGACTCCGGTACATGGCTTGTCTCCTTATCAACGACTTCGCCAATGTCCTTGGTACCCCGTCCTGGGTGAGGGGGTGCGAAGGGGGTATGACTAGTCAACCGCCCAACTCGCCATGGTCGCCGACTTGTAAGACTCGACAAGTCCGTATTATTAATGGCCCAAATTTGCGGAGAGGAAGAGAGAAAAGGGAATGGAAGACAAGATACGTTGGTCCAACAAGACGAATCATGAGTCTTTACCGCTCCAAAGGCGCGTCATGCTGTCCCCATGTCGATCGATGCTTTGTTTTCATCTTCATTGTGAGAGAAACGTTGAACATGAACATGACCTTGGCCATACATCAACAAGATGCGCTCCTTCGTACTAGTTCCGATATAGGCAAGCAGTGAGGAAATCGTTGAATACTAATCCGTACTCCGTACTACGGATCCGTACTTGGGCTGCCTCCTTAGTAGAGCCGCCATAATACCGTGACTCCATCCTACGTAAAACCAAAAGGTAGAACGTATACAACGACGGATGACATGGGGAAACACTTTCAACGTCCCTGCACCGCCTGACAGGAAATTACCCAAGGATTGGGGGAGAGGGGCCCCTGCGTTTGGCCCCAAAGCAAGTTACGCCCACCAGCAGCAACAGCACGGGGCTGGTGTGGGACAGAGGCCCAAGGCTTGCGCACTGGTTGGACATGCTTGGAAGAGCAAATATTGACAAGGGGGTGTGGGGCCGACAAAGAGGTCGGGGAGAAAGCTGGTCCGTCATTTGTATCGTTGTCACTGTTGGCTTGTTGACTGTTCTCTTGTTGACTTGTTCTCGCAACGATGTCCATCCGAGGTAGCCACGAGCAATGGAACCCAGCTGTCCAAGGGTCCGCACGGGATCAAGAGACCAAGGAGATATCCCTGTCTCGGTCTATGTATGGAATCCGTACGGATCCGTCCGGACTCCGGAGTGCTGGAGAGTGTCAATGCTATTAACACAGCCTCCTCGTTCTGGTGCCTGGCGAGCAGTGGGGCGAGCACCATAATTAGTAGCCACCAGCTTTCGTCAATCAGAGGGATACGGATCCGTACAATGTGTAGAACACGGTGCCCCGGGAAGCATCGCGCGAAAGTCCCTGCCTGCCTGCCCAGCCCAGGGGTGCCACGGGCATGGCCAACACAACGCAGTGTTTTATGTTTTATGCCGAGGATTTGACGGTCTGTTCCATAAATAACGGCCTAATAAGGATTGGTGCGGTTGCAATGCTAAAAGCCGGCATGCACAACTTGGCCGCTTTCTCGAATCTTGATTGCATCGTCATTGGGGCATAAATTGAGACAACCCCCCCCTTGGATTCGCCCATCAGGTGCGGCCAGTTCCGCCTCGGCACGCCCCGTGGCATCTGCGTCCGTACCGTGGACAGCAGTTGGCCACAAACCCCTTGAATAAGTCGATTGGCGAAGAGATAATATCGAGAGACATCGGGCATCTACTGGTGTTGTTAGAAAACCTAGTTTTAAACCTACATATGTACCGGCCAGCATGTTTGGTTTGCCTGTGGTTCAGGTCAGCCCAGGGGTGTCCGAGGACTGACAGAAATCAGCCTTCTTGTCGGCAGACGCAGACTCCTGTGATATTGATATGCAACAACCCACTCACTGTAGTCTCTGCGTCAACACATGATCTAATCATCGATTGCCATTTCCCCAGCCCGGCGCTGTGCAGGAGCTGGCATCGTGTTGTCTTCGCGGCGATACCTTATAGCGGCCCTCTAGAAATGATGCTAAGCAGATCATGGACTAGCCCTGGAAGCATGGGATGACACATGGGTGCCAGTACGGACTACTCCGTACTTGTCGAGACTTTCCGCTGCCGAGTCGCCATCCGGACAAGTCTCTGTGCGAAGCAACTAGGCCAAGTTCTCGCTTTGCTTTAGCTTCTGCGTTCATCAGAGAGGCGGCAGACACCACGGGCTGTGCCAGGCATGCGAGAAAAAAGGTAGGCGATAATTTGTTGGTGGTCGATCGGTGTGAAATTGCCAAATGACGAATGCTCACGGGTCAAACAAAGGTTACACTGGCAAATGTCCTTTCACTACGTCCGTACCTGCCATCGCCGCAACGTACGTCTGTCTGTCTGGTTTCTAGTCCGGCTGCCAGCTGCGTACCCACGTTTTGCCGGCTGCCAGGCACGCAGCCTATCAGTCCACTTGCAACCTCAAATCTATCATCAACCGACTCTCTAGATTCAATCTCCGCGCGTAGGATTTGTTCCATCTTTTCCAAACTATCAACGCTCGCTCTGAACCAGGCACGGTAACACTGGAAATAAGGGCTTGCTACCTACGGATCACCATACACCCATTTGTGAGGCCTCGTACGACATGTGCTTCCCACGAGGGGGCCCAACGATTGGACGCCATATGTCCAGAATCTGGTCATCGTTCAGGCACATTTGGAGTTGGAGAAAGTTCGACAACTGATTAATGGTGTAGTGGAACAAACTCCGCGACGCAAAGCAGTGTGACTTCTAGGCTCATATATGCAATTTCAGAATGGCCCGGCTTTTGGCCTCGCTTAATCGCTTTCTCAATCGTCGTCATCGTCGTCGTCGTCGAGTCTTGAGTCTCGGCTGTGTGCAGGCTGGCTGCATTGCACCGGAAGAGGCACTCTGATGCTTGTTCAGCTGGCATGGCTTTTGGTTGATTCGCTCACGTCCCATCCCAGCCCATGCTGTGTTGGGCAGACTTGGACGGACGCATAGGGCCATTGGCTGACATCTCTACGGAGTATGTACAACAGGTTCGCAAATTTATGCTTTGCATGAATAGCCCAAGCAAAAGCGCTTGTCATTGTCCCGTGGAGCGCCACGCCTTTTGTCCTGCCAATGATGATTTATTATGGCCCCCAAGAGCAGACGATAATAACACTGTTGCACGCGATGCACGTCAGTTCCCTACCAACCAACCAACCAGCCATCCATCCGTCCCCCTGCCCGAGAGTCTGATCCCCTCGGCCGGTGGCAGGAGAGGGCCTGAGATATTTGCCTCGTGGACTTGCCCACTTCGTCTGGGACGCTTTCGTTCAAAATTACCAAGCATGCTAGGAACAATTTAGATCAGCCAGGCAGACTCTCCAAGTGGCGTCAAAGTCGACGTTCGCGGCCGGGTTATATTGTCGCCTCCCTATTAATAACAGTTACGCTATTAGTGATATTATCTGAGCAAGCCCGGCAGGCGGGCAATGCAGCCGATCCTTTCCCTGTCCTGGATAATCTTGATCGCCCCAGAATCAACAATTCTACCAATAGCGCACCAATCAGCTTCACATCCAACTCGACATCTCATCGCGCTAGCATTCTTCTCTTTGTGGACTGATTACAGGCTAGTCAATTGGCATTGTTGGTCACTTGTCTTGTGCTCTCTCTCTCTCTCTCTTGGAGGGCGGGGGAGGGGGGAAGGGTTTATCCTTGCGTCGCCTCTTCTTTCGCGTCGACATAGTAAGCCTCTTCCTCCGCTCCGCTAGGTCTGTACTGGAACAGCTCCCCTGCTTCCCTAGCCTCCGACTGAACCTTCTACGGAGTAGGAGGGAGGGGCAGTCGAAAAAAGCGACGGGCTAGAGTCGTGGCGCAGCCGCATGCTGCGTACCTGAAACAATCTCGATCAGAAATCGCCAACAGACTGACCCCGAAAGGAGGCTTGGTAATACCATTTTGGCACTGACAACAAGCATGTGAGTGTCCACGCTCCTCGTCCAAGCCCTTCATTCCCATGTACCTCGGGGCCTCAAGTTGGATATGGAGTACAGAGTACTACTACGATCTAACTTGCTCCTATGGTAGCAGTACGAAGAGTAGACTACGAGGAGACTGCAGAATGGCGTGGCAGAGCAGAGCAGAGCAGAGCAGAGCAGAAACAGTCGTAGTTGTGTAGTGCAGTGCAAAGTTCCCATCGTTTCGAAACAGCCCTCTGCCGTCTTGTTGATTGTTCCTGACACAAGACGCAGCCAATGATGAGAGCAGAACGACTAATACCGCAGCCAATTTATTAGAATGAGCGGCCATGCTCCAAAGCAACTGACGTTTATCTTGGAAGAGATCTCTCTGGGCCCATTGCTTACATCGGACTCTTCCGGTTCATCTCGGTATGTACTGAACACTCCGTGTGGCTATCAACATGCTTAATTGTTTGTCTTTTTGGCCAGATACTATTACTGTTGTTTCTGGTCTTATTAATGCCTCCACATGCACTGGTGCAATAAGACGGCAGTGGCTGCCGCTGCCATCATATTATGATTACCGTGAAAGTGTTATAGCCTTCTTTCGTTTGCCATCATTTGGTGCAAAGTTCCCCTCTGTCAGGGCAAGAGCTTGAAACGCGCAAAAACGATTCCATCTTGTCTGCAGAAATTGACCACATGTCGTTCATGAACATGTCGGCCTCCAGACTGATGAAGGCTTCCCGACGGATCGGATTCCCTTGGATTTGTTGCCCGAAAAACTGTGGAATCCGTCTTGCTTGATTCAAATGCCGAAAATTCGATGCACGATTCGCGGACATTATCTTCTGAGGAACTGAGTCAGACGTCATGCCACTCATCGGCCTCGGGCCAATGCCGGTCGAGGTGTTTCGAATCATGCAGGTTGGATCCTGTGAAAATTCCAACACGCCATGCAAAGAAAGAGAAGGGATACTCCCTGGGGGGGGGGGCTTGTTACGCACAGTAACGCCGTGCCCCTCGTATCCTCCCGAAACAATCTTCTGCTGATCGATCACGGAGTGAGTGGCCCCGCAAAAAAACAAACGACAAGCAGGTTTCTTCTAAATCGGCGGGGCCTGAACATGGAGGTGAGAGAGAACAAAGGGCTGTTTGTTAGGTGGTCCAGCAACGGGAAGTCGCCGAGGATTGACCATCCAGACTGCCACAGTCATGGTTCGAGCTTTTAATAATACGGAGCTTCTGCCCCCTTCGGCACATCTCCCTTGGACAAGCATGTCAGCGACTACGGACAGCGGACTACGGACTAGAGACTATTGACATGTCCTTTGTGGAAGCAATGGCGTTCGGACCAATGGCGCCCAATAATCAGAAACTTGTCCCCAGGATTTCTCCATCTGCCAAAGCAGCAATAATCTTGATGTCTTGGAAAGGGGAATTGCGCCATCCAATGAGTCACTCGCTTATCCGTTACGGGGTACGGCTTACCCATGCCCAGGCTGCTATGCTGTGTGGGTGGCATTGGGTGCAATGGTTGTCATTTTAGAGCGCAGACAACAAGCTCAGCTGCGCAAGCTCGTGGTAAAATGTCTCGGCTTTCATCTTTTTTTATGTCATATTTTTAGATGGCGGCATGAACAACTACCATCTGGGATTGCGCCAACATTTCGTCCGTACTCCGTACAGACTACTCCGTAGGGGATTTTTATTCCTGTGTCTGCTTTTTTACTTTTTGCTTCTCTTTCCTTCCCTTTCGTTCCTTTTTCCTATGCCAGCCATCCCACTGCAACGGAACGATGAGCCGTTCCGTCCAGGCACATCGGGTATTATTCCCGTGTCGCAGATGGCAAACAGGGCTGTTTTGTTTCTGTGGTGGCCGAGGGGCAGAGTGATGACAATTCATGCGATGAGTTACACGCCGTGGTCCGAGAGCAACAGGGTAGGCAGGCCACAGCATGTTGGGGCGTGTCGTTCCATCTACTTCCGTACGCACGTCAACTCACTTGTCCACGTACACGGCAGCAACAAAAAGAATATATTATATTATACAGTGGCCACGGACTGACCCTCGGGACCCTCGAGGACGGCACCACCTGTCTCATCACTCATCACGCGCTCGTGCTAAAGTAATAATTCTCCCACAAATACTCATAGTCCTCCAGGATGCCCGCCACAAACCCAGGCATCCGCCCCCGAACACCACCCACGACGCCCTTTGTGATGTTGTCATAAAACGCACCTCTCATAGCCCACCACCCCAGCCCCCACCTCCTCTTGTTCCACTCATCCCTCTCCAGCGCCGTGGTCCTCAAGCCGCCATCCCTCAGCTGGCGGGCGGCGTAGTCCACCGCCAGTCCCGCCAGCCACGGCGTCCACGACTTCTTGTTCTTGCTTCTCGCAAGAGCGACCGCGTAGACGAGCGGTGCCAGGATGTGCAGCACCTCGGCTGCTTGCGACGCGCCCTGGAGTCGGTTGAGAAGCTTATTCGCAGGCTTGATATCATCCGCCGTGAGAACCCGACCGAGCAAGTACGAGCTGATATCGCTCGGTTCGGGCAGCGAGGGAAGACTCATTCCCGTTCGGGGCATCTTCCATTTCCGCTCATACAGCGGCTTCGACTTGTCCATGGCAGAGACGTCCATCAGCCCCGCATCCAGCTCTGCCTGCCCAACCTCGACCTGCTCCTGCTCCTGCTCCAGCTCCATCTCGCCGAGCACGTCCTCATCCTCAGGGATAGGTTCCCTCTCCGGCAGCGCCGGCGTCACCAACGGCCTCGACCGCGTCACCCGCAGGAGGAGCAGCCGGCAAACAGCCTTGATGGCCTCTATTGCCACGACGACCTTCCATCGCGTCCTTTCCCCGCCCTTGCGCTTGGCCGTCATCTCGCATAGCAGCTCCGTGTAGATGACCATTTGGAGCACCATGGCTATCCGGCGATAGAGCTTGCTTTTCTGCGCCCAGAACCGCGTGTATCGAGAGTGCGCTGTGCGCAGAGGCGGCGGAACAGGGAGTCGCGACACGGCACGTGCGAGAAGAGTATCGTGGTAGAGAGAGAGGAGTTGGACACCTGAATGTATTGACTCGGATGCGATTTCCGCATCGCGAAAGCGGCCTTGAAACGTCCCCGTGTTAGAATAATGGGATGCTTGTATGAAAAATTTGGCGGGGCCCAAATAAAAACCTCCCCCCTTCCCCCCCAAAAAAAAAGCCTGTGTGCTTCGAGTATCTCGTGTCGAACAAAACATACCAGGAATGATATATGTCAAGCTCCGCAGAGCACTCTCTATCTGGCTGACCTGGCCGGCGTTCTTGGTGACGAAGTCATCGTACATACCCAGCCACTGCGGCGGCATGGCTAGAATTTGCCCGTGAACTCAACTGCCGGGATGGGTTTTTTTTTTATTAGTATATTTCCCGCTCTTTTGGAATCGGGTAGATGCAGGTTTTGTTTTTCGCTACAGGGTGGGCGTGCGTCGGCCAAGTCGCGCAAACGTATGGAACTATCGTGAATCAGGGAGTCGACGGGCAGGTACGCCGTATCTGGCGAGTTACTGTCAGTGCCGGAAAGCTGCGGCGATGTCTGATTGATGAAGTGAAGTTCAGGGTTGCGGCCTGAATGGAGACCGAGGTAATAATAACGCTGTTCTCACCGAAAGCGGCTTAACGTCAATGTGGGGCAAGTGAGTCTTGGGCTCGTTGAGCTAGAATAAGCGGGCTACCCTAGAGCGCTGGCCTATTTGCCGCAAATTTACAATTGGCTTTGAAGAGTAAAATAAGAGGCGTGCCGCGAATCGTGCATTCGCTAAGACGCGAAGCTACCCTTTTTTCAACCAGATTCAATCTTCACCAGGATGGTTCGGTAGCATGCGCGAACAAACCGTCTTCTTATGCTTGCGCATTTAGTTTCATCTACTTCATTCATCGTTCTCTTATTTATAGCACCGCGAATCCTGCTTGCTCCAGCTCCTTGCCTGTCGGAAGGATCGGACGCCCTTGCATCGGAAAAGGCCAGAACAGAGGATTCTCCATACTTTCTGCGGCCGAGCCTACTTGGCGTTCCTCATCCTCCTTGCCTACGATTGCTTTTCCTGTTCCTGTGCCCATTTCAGAGATGTAATCATCAGCGCTGACGTTTGGCGCGAAAAAGTTGAGGCTGCCTGTGTAGGGTCGAACGATCTGATCGTAGTCGTCGGCCGGTAGATTCTGCCCTTTAAACTCGACATCAATATTCCACTTCTTGGCGAGATACCGCAGTATGTTGAGTGCTTGTTCGGCAAAGTGATGACAGGGAGCCATCTCCGTCAGGTCAGCGATGCCTCGCTGCAGGGCTTCTTTGACGCTGGGGTCAATTTTGACTGCTTTCTTGATGTCAGACGGTGTCGCTTGGCCGGGACTCATGGCTTCCGCGGCCGAAGCAACGATGACGAGATGCATTATGGATGAGGTGAGTACAAAGTACGGCACAAAGGATGGTGTTCGCCGCAGGGTATATAACTGGGAGTAGGAGGTGAGAAGCCCTTGTATGGCATCGGCGGCCTGAGTGCATACGTCCTTGGGCAGGATCTTGGAACCGGCGATTCGTAGCTTGATGAGTGGACGGAAGAGGAGGAGGATGGCGAAGTGGTAGTACATACTGGGAGGTTGTTAGACGCATCGCCGGCAGATGAGGTTAGTATCAATGTGATGTAGGTATATGAACTTACTGTGCAAACAACACAGCAGGGGTAAAGTTATGCCCCAGCCGTAAGACTTCCGGTATTCGATCATACCAATTCAAGTACTGTGTATATATCTTCAACAGCTCTCTCGCCGTCAGGGGCTTGCCCGGAGAGTGCAGCATGTACAGTGATTGGTGGACGAGTTCACTTAGCTCACAGAAACATTTGTACACAGACCGTACGTTTGAAGGTTGCTCGCAGGATCGTTGGAGAGGGGCTCCTGCATTGGGAGGAAGTAGTAGAGGAAAACCGTTAGTCACGAAGCTACATTCGGGGTGACGGAAGCGCTATACGGATTAACTTACCATCGTCTGTGTAAGGAACCCACAATGACGCCTCAATGTTACCAATGATACCAGGCTTCGGCGGTAAATGGGGAAAGCAAGAGCATTGGGGCAATGATCCCGTCGCCAAAGACCAAGCGTGGTCCAACGCAAAGGCCCCCCAGAATGTAGCCGATTGCACCGCTAGCTCATCCTCATCCAACCCCTCTTGCAACCGGTTCAAGCCCATCTCCACAGCCAGCCGGATGCTCTGTCCGGCATAGTACCAGCTTTCCGAGTCTCGACCACAGCTCGCCTCTCGAATCGACATTATCCCCAGAGCTTGAATAGTAGTCAGATTGTGATGGTCCGTCTCCTGATTGAACAGGCGTTGCGACTCCTTGAAGAAGTGGTCGCCTGATGTGTACGGATCGTTGGGATTCGCCCTCGTCATGGGCTGGGTCGAAAACCTACAACCAAGAGCGAGCAGGGCATTGACCAGAATCGGGGAGCAATATCGGTGGCGACCGTCGCGAAAGTCTTGCAAGAAATGTTCCTTGCTGAGCGATGCAAAAGTGGGATATTCCCAGCAGAAATAGAGCGCCAGGAGATGCAGCACGAGGTTGATATCGCCTGTTATGCCGGTCCACGTTTGTGGTGGTGTTTTCATCTCTGGCTCGTCCATGTACGTCAACACTTGCTCGAGGCCTCGGTACTTTCGATGGCTATTTTCAGACCTTTGGTCTATGGGCATGCTCTCGGCCCAGGAACCCACCCGCGACTGGCGTGGAACAGACACGTCCGCAGTCCAGTTCATCACATCAGGATACGAGTCGCTCCTAGCCGACCCGGTTTGGCTCATGTTCCAAGGACTAGTTTGTTGTGCGTCGCTTCGCAAACCAGGCTGTTGAGCTGCGATAGTGTCGACTCCCAGACCCGTACCCATTGAACCACTAGTTCGAAAGCCCCCTATTGAACCCAACACGGTCTTAGTACACAGGTCAGAGTTATCAAATTGCGGAAACTTGGACGAGAGATACGTGCCTACTCCTGACGGCAGACTTACGCCAAGCCATTCTGCTATTCTTTCAACGGATAGGCCCTCGCGCAACCGCTTTAGCACTTCTTCCCATAGATCAGGCCGAACGAGAGCAGCGAAGACTTGATCGCTGGACCGCTGGCGTGAGCGGAGATTTTCGATCTCGGTTCGAAGAGTCTCCTTTGACTGTCGAACGGGAACCTCGTATACGCATTCGCTATCTTGTTGTGTCTTGCATCGTCCACACGGCCGTTGACCGTCACACTATTAACAAACCAGACATTCTATTAGCCATACATTTCTTGCCCCCCGCACCGAGACACTGAATGCTCTGGTCATGGGCCAATGCCATAGAAGCTGGCGACTGGATGTACCTTGGCGCGCTTCTTGCGACATTCTGTGCATGCATTAGGCGTCACAACTCCTAAGCCCCTCCTACGCTTCGAGTTTTGTGGATGGCCCGTTTGCGGTTTCGACGATGCAGATGATGACGCCGCTGGTGTAGACTGACTCTGTTGTCCGGAGGACTGCGCGCCATTTCCTTGTGGAGTGTTCCCCGTGCTGGACTGGCTTGGACCGGATGGGGTCTGGCTACTGCTGTCCCTGTCCATTTCTCGACGTGCGTATCGAGTGTCTAGTAAGAGTGAAGCCTGCCACGTGGCTTGTCCAAAGACGTGGGAGCAGGTGGGCTTTTCCGCCGACGTGTAGCAAGAGTCGTTTCGAGGGTGGAAGTGACAGACACGAGAAAAACCGTTGTAGTGAGCGCAACCGTTCCCAAAAACCAAAATGTCTATTCTCGGTGGGCGATCTGAAGCACCCAAGCCTGTATGTTGGTGGTAGAGGATCGCAACAAGTTATACATAGCGCGGGAGAAAAAGAGAATGTGAGACGAGGCTCCATGCATAGGTGATTAAATAGTCGGCGCGTGGATGTTTTGCACGAGAGCCCGTAGGTGAGTCGTGACTGTGAAGCACGGGCACATCAGGCGCAAGCGCGCAAAGTGTGTGATGGTGGCGGTGATGCGACGTTGAGCTGCGAGTCGTCGAACGTTGGTGTGTGTGTCGAGCACGTTACCCGGACAGGTATAGCGTGGACTGGGTCGATTTTTTTTTTTTTGGCGTGATGAGTGGGTAAAGTCGATTTTGATGAGAAGTGCCGGCATCTGCCACCATGTTCACCACCGACGGTCCCTTGATCGTTCAAGGACCCCAAGATCCACTCGGAATCGCTTCTCGTCAATCCCTGATAATACGTGCGGAAGGACATTGACCCCAGTCGCGGTCCAGCTTGCGAATAACGGTGGGCTTTGTTGGCATCTCCTTGGTGCTGGTAAACCCTTGTGTCTGGACCAACGGTTGTTTTGGGTCAATAAGAAATCCATTGACGACACTTGTGTACTTGAGTAAATAATCAGTTTTAACATCAGCTCAAGTACCTAGGGGTCGTGGGCTCCTAGCACCCTGCTCTTGTGTACAAGTCAAATGCGTTTTTATGTCAAATGTACAAGTATTAAATCCAGTGTTAAGAAGAACTTTGTATGTGGGTTGACCGTGTCCGTCGTTTGTAGAGTGCATTTTGCTCATCCAATGCCCTTGCCCTTGCCCATCTCCTCTGCTTACCAGTCTCAGTAGACTTTGCCGTGATGAATGAAACTTTTGCGGAAATTCGATGCCAGACCTAGCCCCATAGAAATAGCCCAACCATGAACACCTGTTCTCGCCTTGAACTTTACTTTACACAGAATCCCCCATCCCAACAACGCTCCAGGGATTCCTCCCCCGAAAGCCTTTTAAAATCCCTTGCCCGGACTTCGTCCGTACTTGATAGGACTCAGTTGCCGGTCGCCTTTGCCGGGACTTCGCCGTCCCAATGGCGTGTAGAAGGCTTTCATGTTGATTGGCGAGTTGTCAGTGTCTGTGCCATCATCCAACAATGTCTTCTGTCTCTGCATCCTCGGTGTCTGTACAGGAACCAACATGTAGCCAGGTGTTATGCCAGGAGACCTAGCTTGATCATGCAGACTAGCTGCAGGCTGCGAAGGCGTTGGTGGCGTGGGTTTATGTCCGCTGTCGTGCCGGCTGAACGCACTGAAGTTGACGGTGGTGCAAATCAATACGATTGCGAGTATCACGCCCTACAGGCCGAACGTTAGCCTTTCAATCCTGTCACGCTCTAAAAAAGGAAAAAGGGAGCCACTTACCCAAGCTTTGAGATGCATCGTTTCTGTAAACTCGTTGATGATCTCAGCTACTTGCTTCGCCGTTACCTTGACTCTCATTATAGCATCCGGATCCTGTCTCATGCAGTCATGCCATTCATCACAAAGTGCTTTCAGGGCAGGTCGATCGTTGTTCTTGCAACCGTTAATGGTCCATCTGTCCTGGCACGCTTCAATCTGACCAAGGAGATTCCGATGCTCCGCTAAGTTGGCATTATATATGTCGGCGCGAATGGTACTGACGACCGACCAACAGACGTAGGTCAGAACGGAAACGAGGAAGACGTTGGCCCCAAGCTGCATCCATCGTTGCATATGGTCCGGAGTATTGGGATATTTGTTCAGTGCATGGAAGAACGACTCGAACGGCCCCTTCTGCTTTCCTTGTCTTCCTTTGCCTTGAGAGTGGCTACTGCCCGGTCGGTCATCGCTAGTGTCAGAGCCCGAGTCCCAAGAGTCGCCATCATAGTCTCGAGAGACACTGCCAACATCCTTGTCTGAGTTGTGACGCTTCCTCTTCCGCATTGCTTTGTTGATATCTCGATGTCCACGAATTTCTCCCTTGCCGGGCGTATGCTTCTTGGAGGCACCACTTGTTTTGCCGTATCGGAGCGACTTATCTATCTTGATAGGGGTAAAAGTTGCACCCATCGATGTGTCAGCCCTCCGATCTACGTCTGGCGTATCATTTGGATAATCAGATGCTTCTGTTGGAGCTGGGCTGTCCTCCGCTCCCGACGCCTCGGAGAAGACGCCTTCATCGACAGGCTTTCTGGGTGTCGTGAAAGCAGGGTTCCTGAACGGAGGAGCGGTAGTTTTGGACGATAGCTGAGGAGTGAATCGTCCCGTCTGAGGAGGATGGGGTTGGGACTTTGATGGGGTCTGAAGACGGGCGAATGGGTTTGGCGGTCGGGAGGCTGATTTGAAAGGAGAGCCTAGCGCTTGAGTATCAGGTCAGCGAGAAGTGTATCAGTCACACACGCCATAAGTACGGGGGAACCCCAACCAAGATTCCAAGATGTTGCATGATTACTGACTGTTTCTTTGTGCACTGTTCGCAGCTTGAGCGAAAGGACTGGTCGGGTCTAAAGGACCCTTGTCTTGGTATTCCCAATCCATGGGTCCCTCATATGTTCTGGCATCCATGACGATAGATGGTAGAGTCGTTCCGATGTTGTCCGACGTAGAGAGCTAGGTATGATCGTCAAAGGGCGCTGATGCATCTTTTGAGGCCGTCTGTTATCGCCAACGGCAACCCGTACACTTATGCAAGTTGAAAGTAAACAATCCATGTGGGTCGGACATGGACGTTAAAAGTGGATCGATTATGTCAGCAGAACGAGAACCCATCGCATTCAAACTCGAAACTGAAGCTTTGCTCTGATGAACGCCAACTAGCAAGTTAGGAAAGTGTCGACCTGATAGCCCAGCGCACCTTGTTTGGCCGTGAGACAAGAAAAAGAGTCTGCGCAGGTTCGACGATTCATTCTCTGCCTCTGAATCTCAGCTCAAGAGCACGAGGAATTTGGACTTGCACCGGGTCCACTTTTCGATCAACGCTGTTTTCTACGGAGTACATTCAACTATCCACCCCATTTCATCTACGAACCACGGTTTTTTAATTGTCTTGATAAACAACCGGCATCAAAATGTCTGATCGCTATTCCGCTGCTGGCTCGCCGGCGAATGGCACCGTTGATGATGGCCAGGAACAAGAGTTCCAAGAAGCAGCAGCGGTGGCTGATTCTGATCGAGATTCCGACGCTCTGTCAGAAATTGACGAAAACGAATTCGAAGACTACGATCCAGAGACAGCAAATATCGAAGACCGTCCTGTAGACATTGATGAGGATATTGCGCGGACGCTCAAGGCAAGCAAACGTAAGCGTATTGCTGGCGATGCTCCCAAGAAACCCAGAGAAGGTCGCCGAGAAAAGAAGAGACGAGACCGCGATGACGATGTTACGATGGAAGATGGAGCAAAAGACACAGATGGAACCTCACAACGACGATATCGTCGGCCTGCTGATGGAGAAAGACGACGAGCAACAAAACCTGATACCCCTGAACCAGCAAACGAAGAAGAGTTGAGCCCTGAAGAACGAAGGAAAAAGGCCATAGATAGGGCATTGGACGCAGCTATCAAAAAAGGCGGAACGACCAAACGCCGACGCAAGGACGAAATTGTGAGCACTGGATAACCCCCAAACTAATGCAGGCATGTGGTCTAACGTAGCATCGCAGGACTTGGAAGACGAGATCGATGACCAACTCGCCGAACTGAAGGTCAGAATGGAAACGGCATGCCGAGCCGACAACGAAGCGCGCGGATCTAATCAACCTGCCGTTCACAAGCTGAAGCTCCTTCCTGATGTGAATGCTATTCTCAATCGGAATAATGTCCAGCACGCTGTCTTGGACCCAGACACAAACTTCTTACAACATGTCAAATTCTTCCTTGAGCCCCTCAACGACGGATCCTTGCCGGCGTATAACATACAGCGCGACTTGTTCATAGCACTTACTAAGCTGAACGTTGAGAAGGAAGCTCTGCTCAGCAGTGGTATTGGCAAAGTGGTCCTGTTCTACACCAGAAGCAAGAAGCCCGAACCTAGCATCAAGCGAATGGCTGAAAGACTTTTGGGTGAATGGAGTCGCCCCATTCTGAAAAGAACAGACGATTACAAGAAGCGACAGATTGAGAGTCGCGAATATGATTACCAGTATGTTTTGAACCAGCCAGTCTCTGTGGGGGCTTGTCACACGCTTTTCCGATATTCCTCTCGTCTCCCCGCGATGTTGTACTGACTTCTCCCAGGGCTGCCCGTCTGGCGCAGCGCCAAAAGATTGGCGCACAGTTCAACCTCACTCAGCGACCTGCGCTGTCTGCGCGCGACGCCGAACGCGAGCGTATCCTTGCCCCTGTTGGCTCGAATAATCGTGCTCGCATGGCGAACCTTCCAGAGAGTTACACCATCGCCCCTAAGAGTACGTTTGATGGAGCTCGAGGATCGGAACATAGGCCTCTTGGCGCGGGAGGTATGGAGGCATTCAGGAAGATGACACAGAAGAGCAAGAAGAGGGGTTGAAGTGTAGTTGTTTTGTATTTGTGGGCATGAGGATTTTAGAACCATTGGGCGCTTTAGGTCTCAGAGGGAATAAATAAAATGCTGTTGACTGTTGAACCATCCATTAAACAAAATGATGCCACAGCATACGCATACGGTAGAGATCGACCTGCTTGGTTGAGAACGTACATGTCTCAGCCTCAATTCAGCCAACTTAAATACACCGCCGACAGCCTCCAATGTTGAGGCGCGAAACCGCAAGCTACCTGGTTGCCTGGCTCAAGTGCTGGTATTACAAAGAATATGTGAATCGGGCTTTTGGAAGACGATGCGATGCACACCCTGGGGACGCATGGGTTGAACGCAGTTTCAGACGCAGGCCTAATCCGGCCGGCACTGAGCTTGATAACTCGTGCGCCCGATGCGTCCATCCATGCCCATCCTGCTTCACGTCCTTCACGTCATCCATCTTGAAGGACAGCCCCGCACGTGATGATTCTGGCACGAAGCCCGCGATGACTGGCTGCTGAGAAAAAAGCATGACCACTGGCCTCTGCGGTTGGCGCGCCAATCACGAAGAGCTTGCACCCTGTTGAGCAAAGGCAATGTGATGATCTCGTTTCCGGAAGAGAGAAGGGGCTCGAATCAGAATCAGAAACTCCCCGTTTGCTCATTCAACTCAACTTTGTACCGATATGCCCGTCCTTTGATAACTTCTATCGCCAGCACAAGGCGGGTGCTGCAAGGGTGCGGTGGTGTGCAACCAGACGGCGAACTCGTGGTCGCACTGCATCGTTGCCAGGATCATTGGAGAGATCTTCCACTCTGACGGGGGCGTGCTGACTGGATGTAGTGAAATGAAACACGAATCACATGACAGGATTTAGGTCCAAGTATGTATTCATTACAGCATAAATTTCGAACGTATGTAATCCGTATGTAATCCGTATGTACGGAGTACGCTGGAGGCAGAATAGAATGTGGACTTGTTGGTGTCCCAGCTTCCTTCCGACTGGAGCTTGTATGACGTATGCATGCATGCATGCTTGCGCCAGTATTATGTACATATGTAGATATCTCATTTAGTATCATTAGTATTGCGCAACACTTTGATCTTTCCATTGGCTATTTAGCATTCTTTGGTTCTTATGGATATATTCTCTGGTGCTTACCTTGACAGAAGACATTGTTTGCATTGAAACCACGTCCGGATAGAAAATAGCTGATATCCGCTCCGTCCACCCCCTACTAACTAGTACTACTATGTACACCCACTGTAGGACGCCTGGATCTGAGCCAGCCAGTTGACGCTTGCATGTTGATGCACCACCACCTGCCGACGCTGCCGCACCCGCACCCGCCACCCGCCACCACCCGCCACCCGCACCTGCGCCTGCCACTCCCATCAGATCAGGGCCATCACTTCAAGTGCTTGGGCTTTGGGCTTGGGCTTGCTGTGCCCGGAACACGGCGACACCGATTCAGAACGGGGTGCGCGTGTGAGCTCATCTTGAGCCTATTTGCTCCATTGATTATTCTACCATTTCCAACATTTTCGCAGTCAGCATCATACTGCTTCAGCGCTGCAAGAATCCATTGACCCCATTCTGCCCTTGCTACCTCTCTGCCTCTGCCTCTGCGCTCCCGCTTTCCCTCCCCGACATCGAAACCGAGCTGGGCTTGTCCCCCCGTCGACTGGACGACCTTCAACTTGAGACATATGCGCAGTCAACACGCCGAGCATCGCGCGCCACCCAAGCCTCTAAAGGTCTGAATCCGAATCCGAACCCGTGGATTTATCTGTACAACGGCCGCTTAATACGCAAAACGATACCAACAACAACAACGGGACCAAGATTGATTGAGAACCGCTGCGAAAATGAATGGTGATCAGTCGGCTGAGCCCGAGAAGCCTCCACCTCCTGATGCGACCGATGGTGGGAGCTCCATTAACAACGGAGCTGACGGCCTGGCCAAGAAGCGCAAGAAGGACGGCCTCAAACCCATAGTCACGACCGAGGGCCCCGAGGGAGATGTACAGCCAGCCAAACAGGACAAAAAGACGGGGTGCGTAGGCAATATTATTCCATTTTCTCATGCATCTATGGTTGTCATGGCTGGGTTCTACCGGGTTCTACTGTTCTACTGGGTTCTACTCCGTACTGCGTGCAAAAAACCCTTGATGGCGCGAAGAGTGTCATGCCTCATGCTCCATGACCATTGCTGTTGTTGATACCCTTCTGTTTCTGTTTTTCTTGTTCTGTTTCCCTTTCCTTTCTGTGAGCCCGTTGAGATGCTGCCCGCAATGGAACCATTTTCCGAGCTCGTCTTGCAGTCAAGCCCCCCCTCAGCAGTTTCAATCTCCTCATGCACCACCAACAAGGTTTCTCCACGATGGACTTTGGGAGCGCAGCGGGGCAGTTCCAGGCAGGCGGACAAGTTGCGACAGTGAAAGGACCTGTTACGGAGGATGCCCTGCGTCATTTTACCAGCGCAGTCCGTCCTTTGCCTCACAGCTGCGAAGCCAGCGCCGTCGAGTGATGACGCTGTCATGCCCTGCATTCACGGAGTAGAGCAGGGGAGGCTGGGCGTTCTGGGTATTCAGTCATATTCAGTATTCAGTATTCAGCATTCAGTATTCAGCAATCGCGCCGTCAACGTCGACGGTGAGCAAAACGCGACGCATTGCAACACAACACAGCACAACACAGCACAACACAACACGACGCAATACGACGCAACGCCAGCGCACAAGCCAAGCCCGCCAGCATCTCCAGAGCTCTGTGCCGTTGCTGCTTGTCATGCCTTTGGCATTTGGTCCACGGGCTGCCCGCAGGCTGCACTAGTGTGCCTGGTGGACAGAGGCTCTGGACTCCCCTTGAAAATCTCCCCTCTCCTCCTTGCACCGTCCACCTCTCATCATCTTCCACTTTGAGTCCTTGGCCGCCAATTCTCTAGCCTATACAACTTCTTTTGCATCTATCCCTCTCTGAAACTTCACCTCGAGTTTCACGCGCATCAAACACTGCCGTGGAGTCGAGTGAGCCTAAGCCTGCCGCCTCTGTCTACATTATCCCTAAACCCCCACTTGTGCATCATTGGTGTTGCTGTCGCCAGTACCGTGCGACTGCACGCAATGTACACAAGATGAGCTTTTTCAAGACGAGGTCATACCACCACAATTCCCATCCCCGGTCTTCTTATTCTTATTGCGGTTTCTTTGGCCTCTGCATTGGAAGCGATTCTGCGCATTCTCCGATGCTTCAACATCTTGTTTCCTGCTATATGGCAGCTTTCGCACATGTCTGGAGCTCTTGGCACACAGTCGTTTATTTACCCCTCTATGCCCCCCTCCCCTCCATGTATCATCACCAGCTCCGCCTCTCGACTTGTTTTTCTCCTTTACCCACCGCTACTCCGTGACTTCTCCGCAGCTCTACAAGCGGCAGCGGCAGCGGTCAATCTACCTTGGCGTCCAGTCTAACATGTCGCGCAGGTCCCACCAGTTGTTGTCCGCCGCAATTCCTGGTTCGCCCTCAGCATCATCCGTCGACGACCCTGCCGAAAACACCGCTGACGAGGAGGATTCCGAGGACTATTGCAAGGGCGGATACCATCCGGTTCAGGTGGGCGAGAAGTTCAAGGATGGAAAATACACAGTCGTGCGCAAACTAGGTTGGGGCCACTTCTCAACTGTTTGGTTGTCGCGCGACAATTCCAACGGGAAACATGTTGCGTTAAAGGTTGTGCGATCCGCTGCCCACTACACCGAGACCGCCATCGACGAAATCAAGCTCCTCAACCGGATTGTCCAAGCCAAACCTGATCACCCCGGCCGAAAGCACGTCGTCAGTCTTCTCGACTCATTTGAACACAAGGGTCCTCATGGTACTCACGTCTGCATGGTCTTCGAGGTGCTTGGAGAGAACTTGTTGGGCTTGATTAAGAGATGGAACCATCGAGGTATTCCCATGCCTCTTGTCAAACAAATCACCAAGCAAGTCCTCCTCGGCTTGGATTATCTTCACAGAGAGTGCGGCATCATCCACACTGACCTGAAACCCGAGAATGTTCTCATTGAGATTGGCGATGTGGAGCAGATCGTCAAAAAGGTCGTCAAGCCGGAACCAGCGGAGAAGGAGAACAATCGCAATGGCAGGAGGAGACGCAGGACGTTGATCACGGGCAGTCAGCCGCTGCCCTCGCCACTAAACACGACTTTCAATCACTCGAATTTGTATCCTGGGGGCGCCACGCCTAGCGTTGGAACTGTATTTGAACAAGGTACGTGAGCATTCTTCGCGACAGTAAACAGTGTTTGGCTTCACTGGGAAATCTCCTGGCACATGGGGCTAACATTTTCATGTCCTTGCCCGTAGGCGCCGCCGGTAAGACTGGTGGTGACTCATCGCCCAAATCAACAGAGGACTCACAAAAGCAACGTGAAAGGACAGCGTAAGGAACATGCACCTCCCTCACCAGGCTAGCTCGCCTCGCAGTGCTAATGTGGATTGATAGTGATATTCTTACCCGAGAAGTGTCAGGAATCTCTCTTGATAAGTCCAGCGGCGGATCCTCAGCCTCAACAGGGGAGAAGCGAAAAGCCGAAGATGCCCAGTCGTTCGACGTCATTAGTGTCAAAATCGCCGACCTAGGTAACGCTTGTTGGGTCAACCACCACTTCACCAACGACATCCAGACCAGACAATACCGATCACCAGAAGTCATTCTTGGCTCGAAGTGGGGTGCCAGCACGGATGTTTGGAGCATGGCAGCAATGGTAGGCACTGCACAATATTCTTCGATTCTTCTCCTGGGCGGTTGTGTCAATCAGCACATGGGAGAGAAGGCTAACTGACCACAGGTGTTCGAGTTAATCACTGGCGATTACCTGTTCGATCCACAATCCGGCACCAAGTATGGCAAGGACGATGACCACATTGCACAAATCATTGAGCTGTTGGGACCATTCCCAAGATCGTTGTGCCTCAGCGGCAAGTGGAGCCAAGAAATTTTCAACCGAAAGGGCGAGCTGCGAAACATCCATCGGCTACGACACTGGGCGTTGCCAGATGTGCTGCGCGAGAAGTATCACTTCAAGGAGGACGAGGCGAAGAGGATTGCGGCATTCTTGGTCCCTATGCTAGAGCTGATCCCAGAAAAGCGTGCCAACGCCGGTGGAATGGCCGGTCATAGCTGGCTGGAAGACACACCCGGCATGAAGGGGCTCAAGATTGATGGTCTGGAAGTGGGTGGGAGGGGGGAGGGGATTGAAGGGTGGGCTACAGAAGTGAGAAAGCGATAAGGAGTCGACAAGCTCACGCACTGGAGCGTCTTGGCCAGAGACGGGCCAATGACAACAATGACTGCTATTGTTATAGCCTCGTTTCTTCTTCTTCTTCTTCTTCTTCTTCATGTTTGGTTGGTCGCGTGTGTTGTGCATCACCGAGAGAAACTACTGGCCACCTGGAGCAGCTGTGGGCATTGCATGGGTATGATGGGGCGTTGGCACGCGAGGCAAAAAAAAAATGGGAGAAGTCCAGCACAAGCTGAATGACAGCGAACCAATCTCACCCGAGAGGGGACCTCGCATCCAGGGAACTTGTGTTGTGAGCGAGATTCGCGGTTGCACATGCCGTAGCGACACCAATGAAATGAAATGCTATGGATGGGAATCGGGACATGACGAATCTGTAAGCGAGTAGTAGAGAGGGAAGAGAAGGGGGGGGGGGTCTACGCACAGACGCGTGGGTAAATGGATGAACGGGACGGGACGGGACAGGACAAGAAATAGATAGACTATTGCATGAATGACGTGGGTTTCAGAGCTATATAAACGGTGGACGGACAGGACGTGTACGCGATGTCATATAAAGAGAATTGCTCGGGGGGTTAGGTATACTTCAGCTTCGCCTTCGCTGCTGGAATGCTGAAACTAGTCCATGTCCGTCCCTTGGTATCAGCCCCGTATGCCCTACAACGCAACGCCTTTTATATAATACACATGGAGCCATCTTGCACGCTCACGCTTCTTACTTGGCCTTTCTTCTCCTCGCCTTGACGCTACCTGCTGGGCTGTCGGTGGCCGTGGCAGACATGTCGTCGAGATGCTCATCACCAGCTTGATGGGCCTCTGTGGAATCAACTTCCGAGGGGCCCGGTTCGTCTTCTGCCGAAGCGAGCACCTCTTCTTCCATGACCCGTTTGCCCTCGTCTACCTCGCCGTTGGTGGCTCCGCACCCGCTGCACCTCCACATGCCGATTTCTGCGAGAGTCTTCGTCCCGGGGGGAGCTTGGCCGTTGACCAGTCTGCAGGCGTGGCAGATGAGAGCAAATCTGTTCTTGGAGGCAGCTTCGTCTTCGCCGAGGAGGACGTCGAATATGCGGTCGTACCAGTGCGTTTCGGGCGTCGTCATGAACTGCTGGTGGTGGATGCGTGGCGCAGGCGGTGGGTTTGTGTACGCGTTTGGGGCAAAGTCTGCGCCGGCTTGTTGCTGCGTCTCGCGGGGTCTCGCGTCTGCATTGGACATGGCAGCTTCCGGACGGACAATGTTGGCAGTCGGCGGTGGTGGTAGATTTGTTCGGCCAGCGGTGTTGGGAGCACCATTCTTGAGAGCGGCGTTTTTGCCCCTGGGACCATCGGCGGCTGTCTCGTCTGGTTTGTCGCCCTTGTTCGACTTTTGCTTATTGCCGCCTCCGTATTTTTCAATGAGTTCCATGGTGGAGTCGTACTTGGTGGCTTCTTTCAGCTTCTGAATTGTTTTGGCGCGCTCGTCTTGGTCGGCGTTGAGGCGGGTGCTGGCGTTTTCAATGTGGTAGGTGAAGTATGCCGATATGATCGCTCGGGTAGCGTATATCCTAGGGTATCGTGTTAGATTCCGAATCTTGCTTCATCACTAGGTAGACGAGAAAGCGAGCGCGGCGAGGACCAAAAAAAAAAAAAAATTAGAACAACGTACAACATGGGACCGCCTGCCATGCCTGCCCATTCATAGACACTTAGATTCTTGTATCCCACCACCAACAGCAGGACAATAGCGTACACTAGGTACGCGAAACCAAGGTAGAGGGTCCATAGGACTTTGGCTCGGCGGGAGTTGGTGCGCAAGCGATCGAGGCGAGCTTGGGCGTCTGTGATTCTGGTCGACAAGGTGGACAGGGTCTTTTCGAAGGATGCCGGCGAGGACGTGTCGCCCTGTACAGTGCAGAGTTGGGGTTAGCTTGAGGGTTTGTCGCGGGGGAGAAATTGGAATGCTGGGTACCTTCCATGGCCAGAACGACACCATCTTGGGAGCTGGAGAAGCTGCCAATGGTGTTGAGGGTGGACAAAAGGAAGAGTGAAGAGTTGGAAATGGTGGTGACTTGGCAAGAAGGGGGAAAGAAAGTTAGTAGGCATAGCAGTGACACATATAGCAGTGATACATGGCAGTGACGTGTGAAGGCGGCAAGGCGGCAAGGCGGCAGGCGGCTAGGCGGCAGGCGGCTCCGAGGAGACCAGCTGGCCACAGCCAATTTAAATTTGACGCACATTGGAGACGCCAGCTGTCACTCCGCCGTGGATCCGTCTCGTCTCGCCACCTCGTCTTTCAAAGTTTGTTCCCACGACAATTCCTCTCAAGCAACCTTGGCGTTGCCATGGATTTGATTGCCTAGCTCGCCGGGAACTCGAGCCGAACCCCCCTCCGCATCTTTCATATTCTCTCCCATTTTTTCTTCGCATCGTCTGTCCTCCATGCCTGCGCATTCTATTCCCTAGAAACCCGTCAAGTCTGTCTGAACCCGCGGTCTGGTTAAGCGTCAGTGACTAACATGTTCCAAGTATGTTTCCAACCCGGCCATGATATTCCACAATACCGCGTGGCATTCAGCCTATTGACTGTCTTGTTTCAGAGAATTAGAGGCGCCATTGACCGCACCATTGCCGAGGAACAAGCTCGCCAAAAGCCAGGCGATAGCGCAACTCCGCCCAGATCCGGCTCGACGTCGTCCCGGAGGAGTGATGGCAATGCTGCTGACCGTCACCCTCGAGCCAAGAAGCCCTCAGCTGATATGGCCGATAATGGGGCACCGAGCCCCGACCCTGCTGTATTTGAGGCTGCCTTTGTCATAGACGATAGCGATGATCCGAGCCGTGCAGGCACCCCTGGGCCGCCGCCGCCCCCTCCCGAGGAGGACAATCCAGACAGCTCTGGCACTGCTGGCATAACCAACAAGGATGGCCAGGCCGAGCCTTCACAAGACGGCGCGGTTGTAGAAAAGGGCAGCGGCGTGGGGAAGAAGTCAGAGGCAGATGGCGCTACCGCCAACACAAATTCGGGAGAGGCCACAAACGCCACCGCTCTGAGCCCCGAGATTAAGCAACGCTTGAAAAAATTGGAGAAATTGGAGGCGACCTATCCAGGTACAATGCGCCGCAGTGTCTTCATCAGGCGGAATCCAGTGCTGACACGTCCTTCCAGAACTCTTACGATCATACAGAGTCGCCCATAAGCGCGCAACTGCCATAGAGCCGTTTGAAAAGGCGCTCCGCGAGAATACCCCGCTGACATCTGTTGGCGACCCCGACGCTCTTGTCGAATATCTCAACCAGCTGAACCTGCGAGGCGACATGGTCATGGAGGAGCTGAAAAGGGTCTCCGCCGACAAGGATGAGCTCAAGAAGAAGCACCATCAGTCTCAGGAGAAGCTGCAGCAAGCACTGGAGGAAATCGAAACACTCAGGTCCGCGAAGCCTGCCGAGTCGGCCGCTGTCGATCCGATCAAGGAACGCAAGTCTGTCGAATCACAGGCTAGCACGACTGCAGAAGCTGCGCCAGAAAAGGTAAAATCCCCTGTTGCCTCCGTCCTTGGCATGTTTTCATCCAAGCAAAAGCCGCGAGATGACCTGGCCAAGGACAACGCTAGAGCCGAGGACTTTTTCTCGTACGACGAGGAAATCCCACAGTTGCAAGCTGAACTGGCTCTCAAGACCGAAGAGATTCAGCAGCTGAAGGGCAAGGTAGAGGATTTGCAACAGGAGCTCTCCGTTGCCCAAGAAAACAGTGCCGGCTTAGCTGAGAATCTGAAAAAGGCTACAGAGGCATTGAGCGAGTCACAGGAAACGAAAGGTTCGCGGGAATCGCTCGAATCGCAACTTGATGAGCGCAGAAAAGAAATCAAGACTTTGACCGCGAAACTGGACACGGCACAGTCGCAACTGAAGAAACTGGAAGAACAAGCAGAGAAGGATAAGCAGGAACATGCCTTCAAGGTCAAGGACATGGAGGCTTCTCTGGCCAAGTCGGACAAGAGCCGTGCTGAGTTGGATGCGGAATTGACAAAAGCCAATAGCGCAAAGAGTGTTTCCAAGAAACTGGCCGATGAACTCAATTACCAGATTGAGGCGCTCAAGAAGGAAAATTCAGATAGCTTGGCCAAGATTGAGGAGCTTAACGAAAAGATTGACTCGAAATCCGCAACGAAGACGGCTCCTCCTGCGGCCGAACCGTCTCCCGCCGCCAGTACCGCGACAACAGCAAACGCCCCGAAGAAGAAAAACAACAAGAAGAAGAAAGGCAAGGGTGGTGCTGCCGTGGCATCCGCTGCCCCCGCTGAGGATGAGGACTCCAGCAAGGGTGCTGCAGATAAGGGTGCCGCCGTGGAGAGCACGTCAAATGCAGCCCTGGAGAGTGAAATTGCGAAGCTGAGGAGCGAGATTAAGGTGAAAGACCAGGAGATTGAGAAGCTTTCCAAAAAGCGCAAATCTGAGGAAGGTCTTCGTGAAGAGATCGAAACCTTGCAGGAGAATTTGCTCACCATAGGGCAGGATCATGTGGAAGCCAAGCAGAAGATCAAGGAGCTCGAGCAAGAAAAGTCCCAGCTTGAGAAGGAGATTGCTGAGCTCCAAACCCAGATGAAATCATCAAAATCTGACTCAATCGCCGGCTCAAAGCTCCAGGGTGATCTTGACGGATTGCAAAAAGAATACGATGATCTTAGAGAGAAGTCAGCTACGCTGCAATCTGATCTAGGTGCTGCCCAGCAGCTTGCGCAAACTCGGTTCAAGGACTTGACGGAGCTTCGAGAGGTCTTGCAAAAGGCCCAGCCAGAGCTGAAGAGTTTGAGGGAAGAATCTGCAGAACTCAAGAAGACCAAGGAAGAGCTGGGAGCCAAAGTCGAGGAACTCAAGGGCATGGAGAAGAAGGAAGCGGATTTAAAGCGTGACGTGAGCAAGACACAGCAGCTCGCCTCGGATCGTGAGAAGGAGATCAAGGCGTTGCAGGAACAACTCAAATCAGAGGGCGCCACTAGGCAGAAGGCCGAGGATGGCAAGCGAACAGCCGAAAAGGATTTACGACGAGCGGAAGCAGAAAAGATTGAGTTCAGCGCCAAGGCAGAAAAGGCGGAGCGAGAGCTGGCAAAGGCACAGGACGAGCTCAACAAACTGCGGCCACGAGTCAAGGAGCTAGAAGAGCAGATGCACAAGATGCGAAGAGAAAAGGCGGCATCGCAAGAGGAGGCTGAATTCAAGTCACAGCAGTATGCCAATGCACAAGGCCTGCTGACGAGTATGCGGGATCAGGCCACAGAAATGTCGGTGCAGCTCAAGGAATCCAAGTCACAGGTAGATTCACTCGAAGAGGAGCTAGCCGAAGTCCAACGACTGTTACAGGAACGCACGCGCGAAGGAGAAACCATGCGACGTCTGTTGGCAGACGTGGACGAGCGAGCAGACACCAAGGTTCGGGAAATGCGAGGTCGCATGGAAGCAGCAATCGAGGAACGCGAGCGCATCGAAGACGAATCAAGCACGCTTGCCAGGCGCAAAACTCGGGAAACCGAAGAACTCAAACAAAAGATCCGTGAGCTCGAGCGCGAGGTCAAATCCCTCGCAAACGAAAAGGATGAGCTCGAGGAACGGCAACGCGAGTGGAAACGCCGCCGCGACGAGCTGGAAGCAATCGAGTCAAAAGCTTCGGCCGAGACGGAAGAGATGCGGTCAACCGTGTCACAGCTCCGTACCGCGCTCGACACGTCAGAGGCACAGCTTCGCGATGGGGAGAAGCAGCGCGCCGACCTGCGCAAGATGCTCGACGATTCGAGAGGCCGGTGTGAAAGGATGGCCAAGGACCTCAAGAGCGCGCAGCTGAAGCTCACGCCAGCAGGCCACTCGAGTCGAAGCTCCATTGACTCCAACAGGAGCGGCGCCGGCGCCGGCGGAGGAGGCGCAGCCGGAGAGACGATGTACCTGAAGACGATCCTGTTGCAGTTCCTGGAGCAGAAGGATGGGAAGCTGCGGGCGCAGCTGGTGCCTGTGCTGGGCAAGTTGCTCAAATTCGACAAGTAAGTGATGCCATCATACTATGGGGCCGGGTCTCTGAAACCAAGGCGGCCATTTATTTTTTTTCAACGACTTGCGTGCCGTTGCGTCCCATCCGCATGAAGAATGACGCCAGCTAACATGTCCATCAGGAGCGACGAGCAGAAGTGGTTCAAGGCCGTGCAGCATATAGAAGTGAAATGAGAGCGGCGGCGGCGGCGGACGCATTTACGACGGACAACGTACGTACGTAACGTGTATGAATGAGGACTCGATGGCAGGCAATAATACCGTGTACACCAACAAACAATCAGCACAAAGACGCACCACAACTTATACCCCCCCCCCCCCGTAGATATCCAGTTCCAACAAATGGCGACTAGCCACACAGGCAGAAGAGAACATTGTAGATCAAATCGCACCCTCTAAAAAGATGCTTCGCGTCGCGTTCCTCCCAAAAGGCAACCAACCCTCAATGCGTCCGTCCACAGCCCAATGTCCCCCGGGGGGTGGCACCCCTCCGAGCAACTAGTTCCCCCTGCATCTCACCCAAGTCGTCACAACGCCCGCGGATATTTTCAAATCCAGATCATCAACGACCAGGACAGCATCACTTTTTCTTTTCCTTCGAGCCCCCCCCCCCCCCCCCTTCGTCGCAACGTGTGTTGCGCTTTGCCTCGTCCCCGCCGCCGACACGAGCCCTGATATCGATAATCGATAAGAACCGCAGACCGCATCACAAGTCTCAGCCCTGCCGAATGGCGGGGCCGTCCTGCGCCGAGCCCACGAGGGGACTAGGACTGGGGAAAACCAGAAGTTACTAAGATTAGTATCACATCCCAAGACGAGATCTGGGCTGACATCTTCGGTGCGACGTGCATTCTCGGCCAATCCGCAGGCCCCCCCTCCCCCCCCCCCACGTCTTCGTTCGGCAGCATCGTCGACTTCGTCGTCACATTGCATTCACATTGCATGAGGTGCCCCGGCAGTGATTCAAACGAATAAATATTCGACGTGTTAAAAATTGCGGACCCGAGCAATCAAGTCGTAGAACTGCCTACTATGGAGATATAAATGCAATGCCAAGTGGGTTGTGCCACGGGCGGTTTCCCATGTAGGGGGTCCAAAGAAACCGATCAGAATGCCTGCCAACTAATCGCGAAACATGACCGAGGTTCGCTCCTGTTCAGTGACTTCTCGTCGAAGAGAGCCCCCATTGTCCATCCTGCCGTCTTCGTCTTGGAAGAAGGAACAGCCCACGAGTAAATAAAACGCCATACATGCAATATCCTGGAATCCTCAAACTGAACCATGACATATCTCTAATCCACCTGAAGTCGCAGCGCGACCAACGTCGGGGGCGTGCTGATAAGCGTCCCTGAAATATCAAGGGGACTGACAGTGAAATCAAGACGACAAGAGGAAAAAAAAAAAAAGAAAAAAAAAGAAAAGACCAAGGGAAAATAAACCAAATCAAAACGTGGAGTGGAGTGACGTAATTGCGATGTGGTCAACTTGGATCCACTCCGGGGTATCGTGACGTTCCCTAATGCCCTGTGTGTATCGAGTTGCCGATGTGTGCCGATGTGTGCCGTGCCGTGAGATGCGATGCAGATAAGCCAAGGTGTGCCAAAACAGGCAAATGAGTAATAAAGTGATAACTGGGGAGGAAACAATGACGGGCACAAGAAGATTGATGCTTGTATGGACCTGTCATGTATTTGGCGCAGCCAAACCCATCCATGTCGACATGAACCAGCGAATTAAAAGAATGGAAAAAAAAAAAGGAAAAACAGATATCATAGAGAAGAATAAAAGCTCGCAAATCGCCGAGTTTTGATTCGTAACAATTTGTCGTGCGAATGCCCAAAGGTTCATAGAAAGCGGCGAACCCAGCTGGCGTCTAGCCATCCCACCTTGTCGAAGGCAGTCCATAACTTTGACGCCTTGTTGACATCAATTTTGCAAGCCTGCTGCGCATCCGTCTTGCGGAACTCCTTGCCCGTGCGAAGACACTGGAGGCGACGGTCAAAAATGCGTCGTTTGCTCGTCAGGTAGGTGGCACAGTCGAGACGCAGGTTACCTGCCAAGAGAAGCTCATCGGGATGGAGAAGATTGGCATGAGCATCGCTGCTGAGGTCGATGGGTTGACCCTTCCAATCAACCTTGAGGCTGTTGGCACGAGCCGGCAACGAGTCCAATGGGGGGCAGTGGTCGACGATGGAATTGAAATCCTTGTCTTCGCGGTTGGGAGCAACGACCCGCCTGGAGGGTTCTGGCGTCGCGCTAGTGCGACCTGCGGGCCTGGTCGGGCATGATGTGCCGTTGATGGTGGCGTTGGCGTTTGTGCGGATCTGGCGAGGAGCAGAAGCATGCGGTTTCGAGACTCGATCAACACGCTGCCTGGGGAGTTTTGCTGCAATGGGCTTGGCTGGCATGATTGCATGATATCTCTGAGTGCCGGCCCGTCGATCGGCCTCGAGGAGAGCCCGCTCCTTGCGAAGCCAGCCCTTTCGGTTGCTCATGTAGTGCTTCATGACTTGAGACCGGAATGTAAGGGCCAACTCGTAGTCCTCACGCCTCGGCGGTGCGACACTGTCGAAAATGCTCTGCGGCCTGGCTCGGACATGCTCGTCAACGATTCTTCGATGGTGCTCCAACTCAGCAGGCGCAAACAGCGGAGGCTGAGGAGGACTGGCCGGAGAGTGCTCGTCGACCGGGTACAAGACGGGGTCTTTGACAATTTGGCCAGGCGGTGTCGTCGGTGTCGTCGGCGGCGCATTGGCTGTGGTCATCGGTTTGCTGTATGGCGAAATTGGTGGCGACATGGGCAGAGGCTGCTGCGATGTTGCTTGTTTGCCATTGCCGCCACTCAATCTTCTCATTGCCGAATGGCCTTGATGGAAACTGTCGTGAACGACGTCGGGTGGTGACATCAAACTGGCCATGTTGAGCTTCTTGGACTCCATTGGAGGGGGTGGTGGAGCCATTGACGCATGAGGCCTGTCCATGGATTGCGGATTCGATGGCATGGAAGAATTGGAGAATTGTCGATGAATAGACGCAAAAATCGATGGTGCAGACGAAGAAGAGGATGCGGAGGGATCAAGGGAAGTAGAAAAATAACGAGTAGACGGCGAAGCTTGTTTGTTCTTGTCGAAGGCAATGGAAGTGGAAGCCTGCGCGGGAACAGCAGACGCGGGTTTGTCAGCCATGGCGGTGGACCCGGGGGGGGGGGTGAATCAAGTGGCTGACGTGGAACGCGCCAGTGGGTGGCGACAACTGGCGAGGGAGGGTCGTTGGAAAACGGGCCGTGTGAGTGAATGAGTGAGTGTCTGCATAGACTCTATGTAGGCAGTTCTGCAGTTCTGGTAGAAAGAGGGGGCGTGCGGCAAGAGCTGGAATCAGTTGCTGAGCTGAGAAGGGGAAGGATTCATTCACCCAAGTCAATTGCCCAAAGTCGCCAGTCGCTGTTATTTCCAAATGGCTTTTCCTGGCCGCAATTGAGACCAAAGATGCCAAATCGAAAGGCACCAAGGCAGCAAGGGGGGCTGGCTTGGGTTTTTAGCGGTTTTCAGCCCTCCTCCTCGCCTTGCATATGTCATGCGATTCGAGAGGCGATGACTGATGCAACAACGACGCAACAACGGCGCAACAAGAGGCAGGCGTCGACTTCGTTGGTACCCAAAAGTGGGCAAAAGTATGTACCTTGTACGCGGGACGCAGGCACGAGATGGAGCGCACACACCCCCCTTCCCCCTCCCCTCCTTCCCCTCGTCCCCCTCCTTCGCAAGAACAAGGCGGCCACGCGGCGTCAGCGTGATTGGGTCTCAGGGAAGACCCGGAAGTGCTGGGTGGGTGGCGCAGCGTCTTTCACGCCGATGCCCCTTGAGAAATTGAGGAATTGATAATTGAGGAATTGAGGAATTGACCAAGGGCATAAGCCAAAGGCGATTGTTTCCCAATGCGTTTGAGAGATGGTGAATGGATGGGGCCAGCTGATAAACTGGTTGCACGAGGTCAGCCTGTTTCCAAAGAGACGGAGCGATAGAGACAAGTGACTTCGAGAAGGAGGGGTAGGAGGGGGGAGGAACGTCGAAATCCTGAGGGGGTGTGTCTAGTAGCGGAGGGGGGCGGGACACAAATATCCATATGTACAAGCATGAGATTGTAGGCTCACAGGAATCACAGAACTGAGCAGATGCTCATGACGGAGAATTCCCCTGAGAGAGGGCTATTTACCTGCTTATGTAGGTACATTATATAATGCATCCCAGTTGGCTTTCAAACATAGTGTACATGGTGCTCAAGTACCCAGGTAACTCGGTTCAGGCGCATTGTTTCCAAGGCCGGCCGAAACAGATTGTCACGACCTGGACCCTGCCTACATTGGCCGTTCCAATGTTGTTCAGCGCGATCCTCCAGCATCACTATCGATTCCTTATTACACATGTGGTGCACCCAGAGAGCAAGCGGCAACCTGTACTACATGTACATGTAGCAAAGTCAGCTAGGTCCACCCCCCGTGCTCACCCCCTCACAGCCATCCATGCCATCCATCAGCCAGCCAGTCAGGTGCCGCCGCCAGCCCAAGGTCATCAGGCACACCCAGTCCTGCTATCAGGTATGATTCGCTGCAAGTCACGGCGGGATGACCTCAACGGAGAGCAAGTTGCTGAAGATGGGAAAGTTGGGAGTGGGAGCGCACCGTATTGTTCCGCACAAAGGCGTTTTATTCGTGGGACCTTATCAGCGCAGAGTTGCCTGCCTGCAGGGGAGTTAGGGTCAAAACAACTTGTCATGTCGTCGTTATTATTATGTATGGTCGTCATGGCGGCTGGGGCGGCGCCGGCTGCCTATCGATAGCAGCTTTCCCATCATCCCTCCCCCTCCTCCCTCCTCCATCATTGATAAAATAATAGATAATAAATTACTCCCATGTTATTATGCATCACAACCAATAACGACCGTTGGAACACGTTCGATGCCCAAACCGTTTCCCAATAGTGGGAACATCTGGGACATCAGGGATCCGTCCAATGGGCCTCGAATGCTAACAAAGAAAAAAAAAAAAAAAAAAAGGCAAGAAAATTCAAGCCCGCAATAGTCCGTACTCCGTATCGGAACTCCGTAGGGACTACTCCGTACGAAAAATCAATTGCGAGCTGGCGCCTTGGCGGAATAATCCATTGGCCAATGTCCAATGTTGCATGTTGCACCACCCATGGCTCATGGCTTTGAATCGCGCGTGATGGCCCTGGCTGCCTGCCAATGATGGCAACCTAATAAAGTGCGTGCTGTGCTCCGTTGTATTATTATTTATTATCACTCGGGTAAAGGTGGGTGGTTTGACTGCGGTTGAGTCACAAGATACGGGGTCGGGTCACGGCGCTGCAGCCACTTAAAAACAGTGTCATGGTGCCGCTTCAGGTTTAGTCGTCGGTAGCAGGGGGGTGGCGCAGCGTTTACTCCGTACCAGCGTTTACGAGGCCTATGGGATTGATAAAGTCACCATGGTCATGTTCAATCTTGTGCGACAGCCCCGGGCGCCCGCCGCCTTATCGATATGTACGTCGCCATCATCCCCTTTCTTTGCTTTCCCATTCATGTCGCAAACGGTACGGTTACCGACCCGGCCGAATTGAGACGCGCAAAAGTCGTTCTCCAGCTGCGCCCTGCCCTCGGTGCCTGGTCCAGTCCATTGTGGCCAAAATAGCAGAGGAGCTGACCCTAGCTGGGCACGGGCAAGAACAAGAACAAGCAAGGCCTGGAACAAAGGGTGCCGGCGGCGGCGGCGGCATCTACGGATGACAAGTGGATCCGTCCGCAAGGCCCTGGAAGAGGGGAAATCGTTGTCCAACTGACGTGAATGAACTACAGGGTACGCGATTCATCATCGAACCAAGTTCACGCAGTGACAGGAAAAAAAAAAAAAAAAAGAAGAGGAAATGATCAAAAGCAGTGCAATATACTGTCCAATAGCACACGGTGCGTAGATTGTTGGTATGTACATGCAAGTATATCTATCTGCAAGAAACACACCTCCTGCATAAACAACGTCAGGCTGCCCGTTGGCCAAGAATATGCCGCATGTAGAAGAAAGAATTGAAAAAGCACAATGCGCCCAGATCATCCGAGCCCGTCCTTCGTTCATGTAAAGTCGTAAACCATCAAGCTCTCGCGCCCATCGCGGGCCTCCTTCAGAACCACCACCATCTCATCGTCGAAGCCGACGCAGTTCTTCCTATCTTCCGCACCGGATGTGAGCCGTGGCGTCCCGTCCCCTCGGGCTGATACGCGCCTGTCAGGGTCACCCGCCGACTGCCTGGGCCGCAACTCAACACTGCTGCCGCCTACACGACCTTCCAGTTCCCACACACGTATCTCGCCACCTCGCGTGCTGACGCTGACGGCCTTGCCTCGAGGCGTGATTTCGGCATCGGAAATGCCCGAGGTATGACCCCATAGGCGGATGCCCGGCGATATAGACAGTGACGAGGCGGTTGACGTGCAAAGATGAAGAACCAGTGTATTATCCGGCAGGGTGGCGAGCAGATAGGGGTGGCTATAGCATAGGCGTATGGGACCGTCCTCTTGCCCCCCCGGCGGCTGGGTTGGTGGACGCGATCGTGTGTTGGGAGGCGATGATGGCGGAGACGGCGTGGCTGATCGGCGGGTCTGCGTGGGCAACGTGTAGGCCACCCTGGACGTGACGATGTCTGGCTGGCTAGCCCCGGAGGGCTTGATGTCGAGATCCTGAATGCCGATAGACCAACCACCAACGGCATCGAACGTATAGGCAATCGAGGCAACCACCGAGGCCGTGGTTCGGCGGATGGACAAGGCCAGTGGCGGGCGAGTGCTATGGGATTTGAGGGACGTGAGGAGGTGCGGCTGGGCCAGGACTGCGGACGCGATTGCCTGTTTCTCTTCATCGGATGACGTGGTTGATGACTCCTCTTCTGTATCACCGAATGAGAAGAGAGAAATGAAGCCTAGTCGTGACGCTGTCAGGAGATACGTATGCCCATATGTGATGGCCACCAGCTCGCCGAAATAGCCCTTGGCATGCCGATACAAGAGGCATGTTCTTGCCTTTTCAATGTCTAGCCTCCAGATTCCGAAAGTCCCATCCTCGAATCCCACAGCTGCATCTAGCATGCCCATGCTGTTGAGCAGAGCATCGTCGGCCGCAAGACAGCTGGGCTGACTGGATTCCTTTTCTGTTGCCAAGTTTGTATGCGCGATGAGGCGTCGCGTTTTCAAATCCCACGCCCGCAGTCCCGAAGCCCCATCGACGGTCACAGCCAGTCCCTCGACCACTTTCACGAGTGTTTGCCACTCTGCGACGGGCGCATCCCGTTCCACATGGCGTACCTGGCGTACCTGGCGTACCTGGACTTCTTCAACGGCACACCGGCCACGAGCCCAGTTGTGCCGTAGTTTGTATTGCTTCTTCCAGTCGACGGAATCCCGATGCAAGGCGACCGAGGCTGATGTTGATGCCTGCTCAGCAGAAGCGTTGACGAAGCCGCCCCTTCGACCCCATCCGCCGTCGGCCCAGATGGACTTGCCGGCCGAGTATCGCAGCTTGCTTGAGTTGCGAGTGGAGCCATCAGTGCGAAAGCCAGGTATTCTATGGGCACGGGGCAGGATGAAGCGAAGATAGTAATGAGGCCGCCAGAGCTGAGAATCGGATGTGATGCGGTCGAAGCGACGGGATACGGGAGATATGGCGAGTAATGTCTTCTCGTCTAAGAAGGAGAATATGCGTATGAGGAGCTCATCGGACAGAGCAGCCGTGCTGTCGGGGTAGAGGAGCGTCCGCGGTCGTTTCGCTTCAGGACCCAGGACTGACAGCTGGACGGACTCGGCCCCTTGATGGTGGTAATGTCTGGTTCTGGGCTTGGTTTGGCCGTCGCCGTCGCCGCTGCCGCTGCCGCTGCCGTCGTCGTCGTCGTCGTCGTCGTCATCGTCGTATTGAACGAGTTTTCGTTTCCCTAGCATCGCCATTAGCGTGTTGTTTGCGTTTTCGAGCGACTTTGCTGTGATAAGGCGGGCGCCTGCCCCAGGTGCCGAATAAAGGACGGAGAGTCTTGCATGCGAGCTGACGAAGAAGGATGGATGGCGCCGGGCTTAGATGTTGACAGACAACCTCGGGTGGAGGGGGAAGATGAAGATGCTGCAGAAAAGGGAGATGACGAACAGGCGGGGCCGACAATATTGCAGCTGGGTCCATGGCTGCTAGCCACGTCTGGACGACCAGTCTGGTAGAGCGGTTATACGGTTATACACCCCACTGTAGGTCTGCCTGGGGCCTTGAATTATTAGCGTGCGCCGCGCCGCGCTCGCCTCGTCATTAGCGAACCACCGGGTGCATCATCAACAACGTAGCACGATTTAAATTCATTGCTCAGTGCTCACAACGCAGACTTGAATCCACAAAGGTTCTCAACGCTCGAGCACTCTTTACTCCGTATCCGGCGCAGCTCCAGATCCTCGTACATATGGAGTTGTACAGTGAATACATCATCTATAACCCAACACGGCCAAACAGATCATCGTACACCTTGCCAACCCACCCTTCTGCCAACCCTCCCCTCGCCACAACACCGAGTCCACCGACCGCCCACAAGGCCGCGACACCAACTGCCACGCCATGAACACCCAACCACTTCCTCCGCCTCGCCATCTTCGTCTTCTTGTCCACGACGACGCTCCCCTTGCCCCTCCAGCCCCTCCAGCCCATCGTGCTCGGCGCCAGGCCCAACCACTTGGCCATGCCCCAGACCATGTGTGCGCTCGCCGTGCCCAGCAACCCCAGATACGCAAGGTGCGAGGTAAAAGGGTGCCGCGCAAACCCATGCGCCACGTACGCCAGCCCGATATTCGAGCCATCGCCCTCCACGAGCAGCGGCAGCACCCGATTCACGAACACGTGCGCCCCGTAGCAGAGTGCGAGGGCGTACCCCGAGATGGATATGTAACTCAGCGGGGGCCAGAGCCGCACCGCGCTCCCGTCCCATCTCCCAGAGAGGGAATCTCGCATCTGGCGCAGCGCGTGCATGCCCGGCGTGCCGCCCCCGTAGCGCTTCATGTTCTGCCAGCGCCGGAGCAGGCGGAGGGCTATCCCGGACCCGACGTGTGCTATCACGGGGAGGAAGACGACGGCCGGCTCGGAGAACGTGGTTTGGTATACCTCGCGCGCCATGAGTAAGGGGGCTTCCGAGCCGGGGACGGAGCGGGTCACGGCTGGGATAAGAGACATGTTCGTCAGGTGGATGGTGGTGAAGATGCTTGTAGCGTAGGAGGAGTACTTCTGCAGACGGGTCACTGTGCAGGTCGGGCGTGGTCAGCTTTTTTTTTTTTTCCCCAATGATTTTTTTTTTCTTTTTTTGTTATTGCCCCAGGTAGAAAAATAACAAACGGTAGTAGACTGCGCTGCGGCCCCCATGGCTACCCAAGCCAGGCGCGGTCGTCGTGCCGGCCGTCACTGTCGAATTGCTTTCGACGGAGCCCGCATCGCTGCCGTGTAGAGCTTGGTTGTCGTCATTGTCATCGGATTGGCCCGGGGTATCGATGGGTGACGGATCGAGTTGCAGGAGCGAGATGAGAGTTGCCTGTGAGTCTTTGCGATGCAGGCTCTGCCCATTTGGAGGATCCATCACGAAGGCCATGTACAGCGAGCCGGATGGGAAGACGTGAGGAAAGGGGTGAGGTCGCGTGGGTGACGTCGTCTTGGCATCTTTGTTGTCACGCTAATAATAAATTTCGAGGCCATCTTAGTGGCTGGTTTCCTGGCGTGGGGCCTCAATTTGGCCTCGTCAACACCCCCCCCCCTGTAATAGTACTCTTTTGGATTGAGGTAATGATGATGGTTGATTACTATCTGAGCTACGTAGACAGGTCCTATAATTATTACTTCCCTGATTAGCTAAGCCATTTCTCCACCTAATAGGCTAGGGGGGATTCCCTTAGTGTTAACCCTAATACCACATTCTTTTCTATTATAATACTTTATCTTTCTCTAGATTTATCTAATCTATTATTCCTTACTTAGCTAAATCCTAAGTGTTTAACCTTAATAGTTAAAGCTTCTCCTAGCGTAAGATATAGAGTTTTAGGTTATCTAGATAGATTTTCCTTGCTATTTCTCCCTTAATAAGTTTAATTTTATATATTACTAAAGACACTTTTTAGATAACCTTAGATAGCTTTCCCTAGGTCTTATAAAACTTTCCTTTTAACTTATTTTCTTTATTTATCTTCTCCTATATAAGATTCCTTACTTTAAAGTTTTACCTAGGTTTTGTAGTATTATCCTAATTATTTACTTTCTATATCTAAACTAATTCTTTTCTTTCTTCCTATAGGTCTAAATTCCATAGGTTTATTTCTTAAATTAGTTCTAGATTATTTACTACTCCTAGATTCTTAAAGTCTAATAATTCTAGTTTTTTAACTCTAGTATGTTTTGTAAACGGTTTAAATCCTAATATAGATATTACTAGGCTTATCCTAACACTTAACATATACTAATTATTAATTACTACTATAATGCTTAGGATAGCCTAATTCTAGGAGTCTAGTAAAACTCTATCTCTCTTAATAGCCTATTTTATTAATTATCCTTTAATAAGTCTTATGTTTTATTTAGCTAATCCTATTAATAATAGATAAGAAACTAGTCTATATATTACACTAGTTCTATATTTCCTAGAGGTAGCTTAAAATATTAGGTTCTTAAAGTATAAGCTATTATTATAATAAATTCTTCTTAGCTATTTAAATATTAGGCTCTAACTTTTATCCTAAGCCTAAGTAACTAAATCTCCTATTACCTTTATATAGGATTATCCTAACGCAAACCTTATTATGTAGTCTATGGTAATTAACACGTATATATCTCTGTTCTTAGCTTTTAGAGTAATTAGACCTAAATAGTCTATTATAACTAACCCCTATAGTTCTATTACTATAATAGTCTTTAGGTCTGTCTATGAAACTTATATTCTAGTTTGTTAATATACTAGATATAAGTAATAATAAGATTCTATATCTTTACTTCTATCTAGCTAAAAGCACTTTCTATAAAGTTTTTATATTATAATTACTATTCTAAAGTAACCTTAGGTATTATAGGCTTTCTATAACTTTTCTAGTACTTTGTTTAGGAGTATATATTTTACTAACGCTTTATTAGCTTTTAAATAATATAGAGTCTAGTTAAAGATCTAGTATTTTAAAGCTTAATGCTATATAAGCTTTTGTTATTTAGTAGGAATAGTTTAGTGTCCGAAAACCATAGTAAATAAAACCTCCCTATACTATGTAAAATTAAACCACTTATAAAGTTCTTAGAATAATTTCTCTATTATATCTTTATCTAAACTTTCTCCCTCTAGTAAAACTAGTGTTATATTTATTAAAACTAGAATTAGTTAATCTCCTAAAGCTAAAGTAATATTTACTCCTAATCTTCTTTTTATAGTAATAGGATCTAATCTTAAATGTTCTAGCATTTAAGACATTCTATCTGCAATCTTTATAATCTTTATTGTGTTTAGATGATAGATATATTTCACATTTAATTCTTAAAGTATGTCTACCTAGCAGGCTACCTTTCTATAGACTTCGGATATATTTGCCATTAAATTAATAATGCCTTTATAATCTATGTACACCTTTAATAGATGTGGCGAATAATCTAGTAACTATCTTGTTTCCTTTAAACTCACTATAATTGCTAGTATCTCCTTTTCTAGCATAGAATATTGTTTCTTAGTATCTCCTAATTAGTAAGATATCCATATAATAATTCGTACTTTAGAGAAATTAGTGTCTATAACACTTATTCTAGGCTCTATGTCTTCTATCTAAAATAATACTTCTCTAGTGCCTATCTTAGATATATCTATAGCTATGTGAAATTAAGTTCCTAGTCTAGCGCTAAAGGTAGTGTTTATCTAGATACTATTATATATTTTTAATAAAGCTTATTAAGCCTCTAGAGTTTATTCTAGTTTCTCTCTTAAGACTTCTTCTTTCTAAATTAATAGCTTTCCTAATTATATTATCTTAGGGATCTTATAAAAGAAAGCCTATTTAATAGTAATTACTAAGTCTAATCTTCCTAGAATAAATTTATATATAAATAGAGTTAAGTAAATAAGTATAAGTACTTTATTCTAGGTTTATAGTGGTTATTTCTTAAATTACTTAGCTAAGTTAGTAAATCTATTATAATATTTCTATACTAGGTATATTTTCCTATTTTCTAGAGAATATCTAATATACTTAACTTTAGAGGTAAATAAAGTAGTCTTATATTTACTTAGGCTAATTAAGGCCTAAGCTACCCTTAGAAAGTATCTCTTCTAAAGAAAGTTAAAATAGTCTTCCTATATCTTTAAGCCTATATAATAATTATCTATATAGATAGAAAATAAAGTGTGTATATCTTCTATATACCCTAGAATGGATTTGCTTTTAGTACTATCCTAGAAAAATAAGTGTCTAAAGGTAAGGTCCCTAAATCTAGTATAAGTTACTAGTAACCCTATTAATCCTTAAGCTATATTATTATAGAAGTACATCCTATTTAGTCTAGAGAAAGCTATTTTATACCTATCTAGTGGGTAGATACTAATAGCCTAAAATCTATTTAAAGCATTAGTCTGTAATATAAACCTAGAGTAACCATAGTAAACTAAATCTAAGTCTACTTCTATATTATAATATAGATAACCTAATTTAATAGTTTTACTATTCACGTCCCTAAAGTTATAAACCACTCTAAAAACCTTCTATCCTAGCTTTAGAGTAAATATTATTAGCGCCACCTATTCTAAGTTTCCTTATTAAATAATTCCTACTCTCTCTATTACTAGGAAAACCTGTTTTAAAAAGTCTTAATAAGCTACTAAATACCTATACTATTTATATTTACTAGGTCTTACTCCTAGGATTAAAGGGATATAATATTCTAGAAGATCTATAGTGTGAATATCCTTAAGTCTAGAAATAAAGCACTCTTTAAATATATAGTATAATTATATAATTATTATCCTCTGATTATTATTACCTACATAGTCTCCTAGCTTAATATGTGAATTCTTAAACTATAAAATAATGGTTTTAGGGGAGGAGAATAATAATAGTTAATTTATATAGAGATTTTAGAATTATAAGGGGTAGCCCTTAATTTCCTGTTTTCCTATATAAATTAGCTCTTTAGCTTATCTCTCTATATCTTATATACCTATTCTGTCCCCTATGTCTCTTACTATGTTAACCTTTAGATGCGTTAAATTAGCTAAGTTCACTAGATGTTATCCGCTAGCCCTAGTTTCTTCTTCTAAGTTATGTAACTTCTTATTTATATAGGGATTTTTGTTTTCTAAGGGGGACCCCTTAATATTCTAATTTTACATATAAATTAGTGTATGCGCGTGTCTAACCGCGTCTAGCTTATAATAATCTCCTAGCTTTATAACTAAGTCCTTAGAATGCTACAAACTATCCTATGTTTCCTAAATAGAAACTTTATTCTAGTTATTTATATAGGGTTTTTCACTTTTATAGGTAAACCCCTTAATTTTCTAATTTCCTATATAAATTAGGTCTCCCGGATGTCCATTAGTGTCTAGCTTGTGCTTATCTGTCTATTCTATTTAGGCTAATCTAGCTAGTATCTCTAGGAGGTCTAAAGGTTCCTTATTATTTCCTATTAAGTTTAATAATCGCCTATTACCCTTATAGTTCCCCTTAATCTATTCTAGTTATTTAGTATTTATAATATTCATAATATTATAAGAGGAGTTTTTATTCTATTCCCTTTTCTAGGCTACCTCCTAACGTTTAATTTAACTCTAGATAATCTTCTACGTATTAGCTATCTATCCTAATGGTTTTATTCTAATAGAGTAGGAGTAAAGTTATTTTATTTCTATCTTATTAGTATTCTTATTAGTAAAGCTATTTATTCTAAGGTTCTAAAGCAGTTCCTATAGGATTATAGCGTTAGAGATTAGAGTTAATTTATATCTTCCTAATAATAGATTATCTTCTATTTCTATTTTAGTCCTTATTTCCTCCTCCTCTAGTTTATTCTCTTGTATGCCTATTATTCCTATTCTGGTTTTAGTTCTCTTATTATTTATAAATACTTCCTATTCTTCTTAGTCTATCTTAGCTAGTAATTCTTTATTTCTGGTTTTTATATCACGTCCTTCTAATGTTCTCTCCTTCTAATATATATATTATATCTAAGTTTTGCTTATCTCTTGTTTAGAGCTTATTTCTTCTTTATCTAGTAATATTAGATTAAATAACTAATCCTATAAATAATTACTAGTAATATTATCCGTGGTTCTTATTTTTTTAAGTCCTCCTTATTAGTTTATTTATAGATCTTTATATTTATCCCTCTTAAGATTTCTTTTACTTCTTCTAAGATTTCTTAATTATCTTCTATAAACTCCATAGGCTCCTTAGGCCTAGTTCTTTTAGGAAGTTAACCTTATTTATTAGTCCTCTAAAATAAATCTAGGTATAGGTAAAGTAATAGAGTTTAAGTAACTCTATTTACTCCCTTAATTATTAACTTATCTTTAGTATAATATTTAATAGCTTTTATTCTTCTTAGCTAGACTTTACCTAATAGAATATCCTAATCTTATTAAACTAGCATAACATAACACTTTACTAAAGCTAGGATTCCCCTAGTAATAACCTATAAGTAAGTGTAGTAAGTAATTAGATATTCTATATTATTTACTATCTAAATATATTGCTTTTCCCTAAGTTATACTACTATAAACCTAAATTTTACTAGGAAGTTTTTGCTTACTAGTTTAACACTAGATTCTCTATTAATTAGAACTAAATCACATTAGTAACCCTTAATATATATTATAATATATCCTAAAGTGGTTGCTATATCTCTATCTGGTTTTATAATGTTATTCTAAGTAATCATAGCGTTTACTAATCCTAGGGTTAAGTTAGCCTTATATATTAGCTAGACTGCTTCTTTAAATGGTTTTATAAGATTTGTGATTATAGATTTTGCTCCCTTACTCTTAGTCTTTTTTTAACACTATATTAAATAGCTTAGTTATTATTAAATAATTAGGGCTAGTTAAAGTAACTAGAGAATACTAATAGAAACTATTATATTTCTAAGATATTTTCCTAAGTTAAATGCTAAAACTTAATACTCTTTAGTTACTTTAATCTTTTCTAACTCTAGCCTTTATTTTAAGGTAGGAGTTTCCTTTAGTGCTATATTTTTTATTATTACCTTATAAGGTAAATCTAAAGTTATTATTTTCTAGGAAAGTCCTATAATTCTATCTAAATAAGGTCTTATAGCTAGTAGTAATCTTTTGAATTCTTCTAGAGTTATTTTCTATAGTAAACGCGTTGTATTAGAGGAGGATAGGTTTTAGGTTTCCCTAACTTCTTCTATGTCTAGAATCTCCTTAACTTACTATTATGCTTATTTATCTAAAACTAATCTAGGCTTATTAGATAGTTTTGTGATCTTTCTAGCTAGCCCTCTTATTTATATAAGTTCTAAACTTTTTCCCTTTGGATCCCCTAGGGTTATAGTGTAAGTATAATTTATCTTATTTCCCTCTTAGATATAACTTAGGGGTTAATAGTTTAGTATAGAAATATTAAGTATTATAAATCTCTATATTAGCATAAAACTAGGCAGCGGAATTAGTTCTCTTTTTAGACTACTAATATAGTTAATTTAGTTAGAGTTATTTAACTCCTATTAATATTCTCTCTTTATCTAATAACTATCTTAGGTCTACTATTCTTAATATCTTTTAAAATCTTCTAATAAATATTTATTCTTACTAAAATAGTTATACCCTATATATCCCTATTCTTTATATAAGAAATACTAAAAGAAATTAAGATCTTATTATCTATCTCCTTATATTTATTTAATTACTAGCTTTCTAAGTAACTAAGGGGGATTATTAATATTATATCTTCCTTATCCTATTTATCTATATAGTCTAGATAGTTCTCCTATAGCTTAGGCTTAGAAAGCTTTAAGTTAATAGATTAAATCTACTATCTTTTTATCTCTCTAGGCTTAAACTTTATTAGCTAATTTATCTCTCTTAGCTTATTCTTCTATTTACATATAAACTAGGTTAGAATAATCTAGTATTCTAGACTCTTTACTAAGCTAGGAGATTTTTTTAGAAGTAAAGGATTAATAGTTATATAAAATAACTTTAAGATCTAATATTATAAGGTCTTATAAAGCTATTCCCTATATCTATTTATTAGTTATATATAAATAATCTACTACTCTCTCCTATAGTTATAGATCTAAATCTCTATTTACTATATATATTATAAAGTTTATAAATAAAACTTATCTTACTTTTACTCTTACCTTAGATACTAGGCATTTTACTCTTTAAATATAGGTATTTAGGCTTTCTCCCTTTTCTCTAGTAAAGTAATAAGCTTCTTACTATATTACTACCTCTAGAAGTAAATTAGGCTTCTTAAACTTCTTTATAAACTTATCCTTTAGAACTTCCTACTTATAGTCTTTATAGTCTAGATCTTTATACTAAGTTATAGCCTTTCCCCTTAAACCTTAAGTAAAGTTATAATATACTAGAGTGTTAGTATAATTAGGGATTTAAGCTATAGTTACTATAGTAAGATAGTAGTCTATATAGTCTTAGGCTAGTCTATCTCTAGGATATCTAGAGAAAGTTATTTTACTAATATTATATAATATTATAGGAAGCAGGATATTATTTATAGTAATTAACTATCCTAAGTTACTAGCGTTAGTAGTCTTAGGAGATTAAAGTAATAAAGTTAGGAAAAGGGGTAAAATATCTTTAACTTTAGATAAAGGAATAGGTAATTTAGGGTTAGGATTTAGGTAAAATAAAGATAAAGCTCTTTTAGATTTAGAGTTAAAGTCTAGGATTAGATCCTCCTATGTACAAATCTTAAGCGGTGAATTATTTATAAACGTGATATAAATAGTAATGCTAGGAAAGGGTCTTAGGTTAATAAAGGGAATTATCAGAGTCTATGTGGATAAGAGAAAGAGTTTTTAATAAAGAATGGAGTACGCTATAGTGAACTCTAATTAGGATAAGGAATTAGGTTAAACTTAAAACTTACTATAATAAAGTTTTCTATTAGGTTACCTAAAGTCTTTAAAGAAAAGAAAAAAACTAAGTGCCCTCTAACTTAAGAAAAAAAACCATCCTTAACCTATCCGCTATCTTTCTTATTCCTTCTGCTTATCCTAACTCCTAAGGTTAGGTATATTCTAACTTTATAATAATTACCGCTCTAAACCTTTCTATTTTTAATTCTAAGGCAAATTCTATACTAAGGAGCACAGTGCGAAATATAATCCACACTATACTTACTAATTAGAAAATTAGATAAGCAATACTATAAAGATAAAAGTAAGGTAAAAGAGAGGTAGTAGTCTATACGCCCCCCCTTAGATTATAGTAGTATAATTATCTTAGTAAACTATAGTTTTTAAATTAAAGAGGTAGGTTAAAGCCTGCCTAAACTTATAAGGTTTAACCCTATTATCTAGCTATATTACATATTTCTATACTAGTGCCTTTTCCTACTATAATACTATAGAGTGTTATAGTTTAAGTTTATTATTTAAGTTTAGTAGTTAGTCATTATTTTATAGTAATAAATATAGTTATAAAATAGTTAATCTAATACTTTGTTTATATAAGAGTTAGAGTGCGTACTGCCTCACGGCTAAGTCCGTTAAATGCTATCTACTAGGTCCTATTTCTTAGCTTTAAGTGTGATTCTATAGGTCCTAAAAAGTTAGAAGGTAATTCCATTATCTAGGTATATCTATTTCTTAATTAGCATCTATTCCTTTCTATAGGGAATAATAGCGTTTTACTAAGTCTAAAAATATTAAGTTCTAGGAATAGTTTTTTAGTTCTAAATCTAATATCTCTAGTTCCTTAAATTAGTTTAAAGTGTTCTCTTATCTTAATATATCTAGTGTAAAATAAGCTTCTTATATTAGCAGCTATATCTAATAGCATCCCACTAATTAATTACTATAAGCCACTAATTAATTATTCCCTCTTACTAATCTCTATAATCTAAGCTTATTCTAGTCTTATTTATTTGTTAATTTAATTACTTCTCCTAAGGTTTAGGATCTCTAGTTTAAGTATTATTTAAGATTCTATCTCTTATTAGATATAAAGTTATTCTCTTTATTAGTCTTCTAGCTAGTATATCTAAGCCTTATAGTTCTTAAACCTATTACTTAAGTCCTATAGTCCTTAGTAATTATAGCTTTAATAATTAAAGCTATTCCTAGCTATAGTTAGGATTAGACCTTATCTCTTATCCTTTATTATTAGGTAACTATAGCTCCTAGGATATATCTATTATCCTATTTCTAACCTTAGCTATACTCTAGTAATTCTATATAAAGCGCTACTCTTTATATTATCTTTATTTAATTATCTTTTATTTATTTAGCACTAGTCTTAACTCCTTTACGTTCTTAGAGATAATTAATTATATAGGATAATTTTAAGTCTGTTCTAAGATAATAATAATACATATAGGTCCTAGTCTTATTACTATATAATAGTACTCTTTTGGATTAAGGTAATGATAATAGTTAATTACTATCTGAGCTACGTAGACAGGTCCTATAATTATTACTTCCCTGATTAGCTAAGCCATTTCTCCACCCAACACCCCCCCCCAGCTTCAAAGTCTGGCACAACGTCTGCAACAACGTTTTTTCTCTGCCGACAACTGCTTATTGCCAGATCCCCCATAGTACCAAGCACCAAGCACCACCACCACCACCACCACCAACCATGCCTCCGGTGAGTTTCATCCACGAACCCCTTCCTCCAGCTCCTTGCTAACCGATCAATCTCAGCGCCATCAGACGCTGCCTCCGGCGCAAACTTCGTCTGCCCGCGAGGCCCAAAAGTCATTCTACTGCAGCCTCTGCTTGAAAGGCTACTCCCGGATGAACGACTACGAAGCCCACCTCTCGTCCTACGACCACAGCCACAAACAGCGCCTCAAGGACATGAAGGCCATGGTGCGAGACCCCAACGCAGGCGCGCGAGCAAGGAAAGCAGAGGCCAAAGCCGACGGGCTGGTGAGCATCAAGTTGCCAGGGCAAGAGGGCGCGAGCACGGCCGGCGCGGGCTTCAAGAAGGGCGGCTTCAAGAAGAGCGGTTTCAAGAGTGCTTTTGAGGCTGCGCCAGAAGCGGTGGACAAGCCCACTGCAAGCAGGGCCCCGGCTGGAAGTGGTGCCGGAAAGCCTTCCATTGTCAAGGAATCGATCGTGGAGAGTGATACGGATGAGGAAGGATACGAGATGTATGACCCACGGTTTCCGACGGATTGAAGTGCCAACGATGAACACGAATCACGACGTTTATGATCAAATTGAACGATGGGCTATTCAAGGCACGAGTCTCACGGCTTGACGGAATCCACGCGAGCAATCCAGGCGCAAGAGTACGCACATGGCTTTTTCTTTTTCTTTCTTTCTTTTTCTTTTTCTCCAGAGAACTAAGCGCTAGTTGCTGCTACAACGACCAACTCGTCATCTCCGTTTCGACGGCCTCATCAACGCGCCAACGCGAGTCGACTGGGTATGGGTTTACGTGCCATCATGAGAATATTACTGCTTAGTCCATTTTCTTCCTCCTTGCATTTTCCGAACCTGGAGGACGCTGGGGATGAAGTCAAGACATGGAAGTAGGGTGTTGCACCTGCGAAGACAAATGCTATGTTTGCGACTGCTGCTGCTGCTGCTGCATCCATCGATACGAATCGATATGCGACATATCCTCCTCCAGGAGACCCATCATATTTCGGTTTCCAGAAAACCAGTCAGCGATTTGAGCTTGAGGGCCGCAGGGCCCGTCGTGGCATTACCTGCGTTGGCCATGGTCTGGTCCTCTGAGGGCATGAATCCCAAATGGCCGAGATACATCTCGAACTCGTCGCCAACCGGTATCATGGTGTGATCCTGCTGCTGCTGGGACTTGGCCTTGACATAGAGGCTGGCCACATCGCACATGACCTGGCACAAACGATATAGCTTGTCAATCGTCTCGGATGCGTCTCTTGCCTCATCGAGGGAGTCAACGAATTCTTGGAGGAGCCGCAGATCGTCCGGAGATGCTGTCTTAATGACGTAGCAGAAAAGGACGAAGAGGGGGGCAAATGGTGTTAAAAGAAGATTCCTATCTCATTTCGTAAGCAAGTCGCACCCTGGCTACTCTCTATTTAAAAAAACACAGAGACCGGTCAAGGGAGGGGATAGGTGTGAGGTCACGTAGACTTACCACTGGATATAAATTGATCGGAAGTATCCTCCTATCGTTAACCTCTTAGTACACTCTTAGTGAACTTGCATTGCTTTGCGAGCTATTTCCAGACACTCATGACAGAATCATGTGATGGACCCCTGTGGTGCTTGGATAACGCGATATACTAGCGTTGATGTGACGTGAAATTGCACTTCATCGCCACGCAGAAACACGTCGACGAGTTCAGACGAGTTCACAGCTTTGAGATATTGGTACGTTTGCTCGCGAGCTACACCGGCCTCGGCCTCGAATCCCCGACACTCGCTTGCCAAGACTCTTGCTCGCTCCACCAGTTCTGCCTATTAACTCTTCAACGCACTCGGGCTGTACAGCTGTTCGTATATGCAACTTTAAAGGTAGCTCATTTTGATCCAAAGCGTGGGGAGTGAGGACGGCTCAAGCTAAACTAAGCCGTCAAATTCGAATACCCGGGGAATATCGATGTCGCATTCGTGAATAACCGACACCTAACCTAACCAAAGGCCAAGATCTTTGTCGAGGGTGTACACGTGCCAGAAGAGAGTATTCGCTTCAGCTTGGCAGTTTCCGGTGTGTCATGTTTCAACGACTCGGATCGATGATAGCCTCCAGTTTGACAGAGCTGGGCTGCCATGCAGGCCCAGATACCAGGCGACGGAGGGCCGAGATACATCCCACAGCGTAGAGCGCCTGTGCCACCGTCAGTTTTCTTGGCGTCTCGACTTAGCCTTCACCATGGGGTCTCGAAGAGTGGGAAAACAAGGTAGAGGACTGCTGCTTGCCCCCTAGAAGTAGTGCCTGAACATTCTCGAACCTGGTCGCCAGGAAGAGGGGCGTATTGGCAAGGGCTGTTTCCAGGTTTGCTTGACCTTGTTGCACAAAAAAGGTGTGATATCCATCTCGTGCTGTGGGATCTGTGGCTGGTGAACTTTGCTCCGTGAACAGATTGTAGAGCATGGCATTCACAATGATGAATGTGGCACACACTCTCCCGATGCGCATTACTGAAGCCCGCACCCAATATCTCCCGCAAGACCCTCGCCTGAACCGCATCAAGGACGACAAGGCTTGGATGATGCAAGCGCCGCAAGGTCTCAAAGTCCCTTTCATGTGCGGTCCGCAGTACCGCCACCAGCTCTCGGAGCCCTCGCCAGATACGATCGGCAACGCATGCCGCACAGTTGCCGAGCGGGATCCGAACGTCTAGACACGACAGTCACAGCCCAATACCATCGCAGGCAACACTAGCCCTGTCCGGGGCTAACATGTTTCTTGCTCGGTTCGAGGGATGGCCTCTCAGAGACGTTTTGCTCAAACGCATCACTGAGGGCGGCAAGACGACATTTCAATTACAGTTTTAATGGGATCCCGATTCATGTCAGCCACATGCTGGCAGATCCGTGTCGCATCCAAAGAAGTGCAGAAAGCTGCCTAAGAATTTACGTTCGGCTGCAAAATCATCCGGCGGAAGATGGACGTCAGAAGAGGACGAAATTGTGCGCAGGATGAGGCAAGATGGTAATTCATAGGGCCGATATCAAGCGCGCCCTTCCACATCAATCTGAGGGCACCATTCAAGTCCGATACTCGACAAAAATAAAATGATTGATGACAACGGGGAATAGCAGGTCCGCTGGCAGATTGAGGCCCTTCTAGCACTCGTTCATGTATTCCTCTGCCTCCCGAAGCTTCCCTCAATTAGCCTAGAGAAATGCCAGGTGTTCAACTATTTCAACGGTCGATGCATGGTGAAGAAGTTTAAGTGCCTTCTCGTAACCTACTGGAGCTGGACCGTATATCATCGCCACCGCCTCTTCAGACTTGCTTTGTTTACTGTAAATATGTCCCAAATTGCTTGCTACGTTGAGCATCGATATGTGATCAAGTCCCAGCATTATTTCGTAGCCTTGCAGGGATTAGTTGTATCACGCACTCGTCCTGGTCACTATGCCTTAATCAATACAAGGAACTCCTGCGTTACTCACGTTTAGAGTCCATGTCCACCCAAGTCTCGCCCGCAGCTTTCCAGTGCTTGATCATACATAGTTCCTGACTTTTGGAGCTCAACCACATTCCTGTGGAGGTTTCCCAGTTTGTTAAAATATATACATTAAGCATCGACATTTTACGAAGTCCAAGTATTACCCTGTAGCCTAATAGCGCTCGACGCAATATTTCCTCCGCCTTACGAAGCTGGCCTTAGTCAGCATAGACCGTTCCCAGGTTACTTCATCAACCAAGAACCGTTCCGTGATCACATCCAAGCATACGTCTTGTGTCAACATACCCAGCAGAGATACTGCATCTAGCCCCCAGAACCATTGAAACAAGTAGCAATGGCGAATTTGAGCGAGCTAGCCACAGGGAGGGCGTTACTATGTCCCAGGAGGGGATGTACTCTGTGGTTTGTTGATGGTGCGACGGTCGCTTCTTAGCATGTCAAAGGACGTCAGGTTTGAGAGAACGCGAGAACTTGAGACATAGGGTGATGACATGGTGGGTCAATTGAGACTCTCACTCACTCACTATCCTAGTCTTCCACTCGGCTCTTCCGCTGCACGATAATAATAGACGGGCTCTGAATATTCCACGACCAGAAGTGATTGTACTTGATGAAGATGAAAAGACAGACGCAGAACAAAGAAAGGGCCAATGTCATATAGGTCTCAGTGACCTGGGAATGAGAGAGATGGTTCATGTCTATCTGAGGAACTGGACGCGGATGAGGTACACAGCTTGCATGGAGACATGATGGTGAAGGGAGTCCGGGTCTTATTTATGTTTGCAACCAAACTTCGCAGCGACACCTAGCTCCACCACACCACACATCGCGCGATTAATAAACAAAAGGACTAACATAAAGATAGTTGTGTGCCTCCACTCTCTCCATATTGCCAATCTTAGGGGTTAGGGGATTGACTAACTGTTAACGAACTCGCGGTCTCCCTAGACTAGAGCTACACTAATATACTTAGGTAAACTAACACAAACAAGCCCTATGTAGAGATATCCAAGATTATTTTGCCAAGGTCAAATAGTCATAAGCGTGGTATTGCATAAGCTTCATAACAGAGAAAAATTACAGTAAGGACTGGCAAGAACCCCCCCCTTCCAACCCCAGTGCTGTCTCAATCTAACTACGAGGAAATCTGTTTACTGCCACCGCATAATTATCGGGTCTCAGATGATCCTACTCATTGTCTACAAACGAAATTACTCATGGCTTCACCCTATCGAACTCTCAAGCCAGCCCCTTCGAAAGACATACTCTTTCGAAGGGTGCTCCAAGATCGGACAGTTGCGAGGCGAAATGGCATGGTCAAATCAGCGTGCTGGGAATGTCGAAAACGAAAGGCTAAGGTGAGAAAGGAAAGCGGTCAGAGGTATGTCCTGTTAGCTAATGCAATACTCAGTGCAATGGACTAAAGCCACTTTGCGGTAACTGCTCAAAATTCGACACGGAATGCATCTACGACTCTGACGTTAGGGAATTTAGAGTCAGAAGGTTGCAGAACATCAATGAGAAACTCGAACAAGAATTGGAAGCTGCAAAACTCTTGTTGAAACAGGTAGCAACTGGACCTGATCACCTAAGAAATCTTGTGTTGGATTTTATAGAGAACAGTAAGGAACCATTAGATATAGTCGAAATACTAAATGATAGCGGAAAAATGGATGTCCAGTAATTCAAGGCAGGGGCTACGAGAGATGAGAGTATACTTTCCTATTCTCAACTTTGTAAGTTTTTGAGACTGACGAGTGTGATAGGTGCAGCTTCAAACAGTACCTCTCCCCAGGAGTTTGATGCGCAAGATATCAAGTCCGTTGGAATAGACAGTCCGTTTACCTAACATGAAGAGTCTTTAAACGAGGGCAAAGACTATAGCATGAACATGATGGGATCTATCGCGCTAAGTTCGAGCTTCAAGCAGCCTTCGACGCTCTATCCCTCACTTGTCTCGCCAGCCGACAATCTGCCAAGCGAGCTGGCCGAATCATCTCGAGCAAGCAGCCACCAGAGAATTGCCACATATCAGGCAGGAAGTCAAAGTCTGTTTTGTGAGCCATTGTTTGATTATACCGACTACTATCTTGCAACTTCTGTTACTAGGCCAATGCAACAAGATGTACTCATCAGTCACCATAGGAGAATGGACTTGCAGCACACCCACACGATACCTTCCCAAGACCAATTAATGGAGACCAAAGAGACCACTATGTCAACTTTCGAGGCCTCTTCTCAAACCAAGTTAATCATCCCGGTACCAACCACTGAGGACATTCCAGCAACCTCACTTAGAATCCATCCAAATTACAGGAATCACTTGAACGACCTCAGCCTTTCGAGCAGCATTCGAACAAACGGCTATCCTCGTCACATTCAAGATGTCCAAATACAGAACATTTTCGTACCCAATTAGGCGGTTACATCACTCAATACGGAACCAGACCCAGGTGGCCTTGATGACGCGTTCGGCGATGTATACAAGAGAGCAACAAATCTGCTCAAAGAAGGCGAGCCCATGGACCACATCGTGGGAAACCACCCGAACAATGCGGCGCTGTATGACCAGGCAGAGTTTGACAAGTCGTGCCTCTTGTCTCAATGGGCGGCGCGTATGGTGTATAGCGTGAAGGGTCGAGGTAAGCCCTATCCATTTTAGGAACGTTTCTAAAACTGACATGGGATTGAAGGATGCGACTTTACCTGCTTTGCATCCATGAGTGTATTCTGGTACGTAATGCGGTGGATGATTGATCCTTCGCCAGAGACATATGCCGCCATGCCAGAATGGATCAGACCAACGTGAGATGAGTAGTTCTGCTCTTACATAGACAGCGCCAGGACACACTGCTGCATTCCTGATACCGAACCGTTTTCGCATAGTACCCAAGGACTTCACAAAGCTGACTATACTGCGGTTCTACAGCCAGTAGTCGAGAAAAGATCAGCATGTTGGTGGCTCTAGTTGAGATAAAATTATCAGGCCACTGTTCGTTATGGTCAACCCTGCTTCTACTGTACGCTCTCAGGTAATGCGGCGAGGTCAAAAATCTCCACAATGGATGGTCTCTTGTGTTGGTTCCAGTACTTTTATATCCTGGCACCACCATATAACCCATGCACAAGTTTTGCGAAAGTTCTCGGGGCTTTGTAATACTCTGCTATGCTGAATTGCTCAGTAATTTACAAAGAATTGGGGAGCTCCGAGGAACTTTTAGGCTGAACTGCGCCGTTGCTATGTAGAGGTCTGTTCATGCTTTTTAACCACTTACATGTGTAGATGCTGCAATTGCCAAAGCAGGAACAAAGCTGGGAATTTCATGACCCCTCGCCATACTCGTAACTGCAAGAAGATGCGTTACCCCCCCTACCTTAGCAAGCGATATCGGACATTTCTAGAACCCTTTCCCTGAGGTTAGGTAGGTGATTGGGAAGGTGCAGCGTGTCAGTTGGTCAAGTCCCTACATAACATCCTTGAGACTCTGTTGGCTCATCAGCGCAAAACCAAAGTTTACTGAGTGGCACGGCCCAGGCGAGATGAGTGGAAATACGACATCCAGGTAGTCGAGGGAATTTAATGACTCTTATTTGACGTCCGTACTCTGATGTTATCTTGCCTACTCCTTATCTTCTTGCAAGTCACCCGCAACTGTTGATATGACAGATACTTCGGAACCATGGCACTTAATCCAGCCATCTGGGCTTTCTGCAGCAATGCTTGCCATTAACATCGTTTTCACCCCAATCTGCACTGCCGTTGTTAGTCTAAGAATTTGGGTCACACTGACGTCTCGCTGTTTTGGGCTGGAAGATTGGCTCATGTGTATTGGAGCGGTAAGTTTGAAATGGTTTGATGCAAGGTAAGATTCGCTGATCCTTGGTAACAGCTGCTCAACTTGGTGCACAACGGAGTTGTCATCTGGGGAACCTTCACGGGTGTTGGCACCCCAGACTCAAAACTAACCACAGCGATAATGATTGAGGGCGCAAAGGTAAGTAAGGGTTTTCTAAAAATGTCTTTTTCTTCTGGGAGAAACTCTTACATTGGCTCTAGAGCGTCACATTTTGGCAAGTCTTCTACGTTAGTGGTCCTCTTTTTATCAAGGCATCGATTTGCGTCCAGCTCTTGCGCATAGCAAACAATAAGCTATGCAAAATGTTCCTGTGGTGCCTCATAGCCCTAACCGTTCTCACAACACTGGCAGCCATGATTGTGGGCTTAATTAGATGCAGGCCTCTGGCAGCATCGTGGGATCCCACCCTGGGAACGTGTATGGATCAGAGTAGCTTGGTTATACTGACCTATGTTGTCTCTGGAATGAATATCATCATCGACTGGTCTGTTGCTATCGTACCGGTGATCATTCTGTGGAATGTCCAGATGCATAAGACATTGAAGATTATGGCCAAATTGGTGATGGGCATTGGAGCTTTGTAAGTCACTATGTCTAAGCTATGGTATTTGCTAACGCATCTTTCCTAGAGCTTCGGTAGCAACAATTGTCCGACTCCCATACTCTGCAGCGTATTCCAAACCAAGCGACCGACTATGTATGTATTCCAAATCCTTTTGCAAAAACTTGACCTGACTCAGCGCTTAGATAGCATTGGTAATATTATCCTTTGGACGGTTGTTGAGTGCAGACTTTATCTACTTGTCAGGGTTAAAATGCCTACAATAACAACAACCGGCAGCTACACTATTACTCATTAGCTCAAGCTAAGGTAGCCCAATCTTTATGAAGCACTACAAAAACATCGTGTTACTAGACTAAAGACCTACGCCCACCGTCTAAATAAACGCCCAGGCATACGCAAATGGCACACGAGGACTAAGAAGACGGTAGTGCTTTACAATGACCTTGACCTTATCCCCACCAATCTGATGCCATACAACCTGCTCAACGTTGTTACTGCGATCAAAAGTTTGCTTGACATCAACATCGAACTCTTGAGTGCCCTGATTTCCATGACGCTGTTTGCCATCAGCAACGACCACAAGATTCAGGTCGTTGGCCAGTGATGCACCAGGGAGATCAGCATAAGCCATTGTCACTTTGAATGTCAGATCCTTGCCACCTGATGACGGGATAGGAATCTCTATCTCGAAAGGCTCTTCAGTCTCCTCATCAATAACTCCAATACCGTAACCGGAAGTGGTGATGGAAGGCTCCACGATTGCGATGCTATGGGCAAGATTGACTCGCCCAAATCCTGAGTGTGGGTTGGGTTCTTGGGATATGTGAGATGGCATGTAATGGCCCGAAACGGGCACGGCCCCGTTGATGAGGAGAGCCTTGACAAGAGCCGCGGTAGGGTTGGTGATGCCGTCGGTCTCATCCGTGTAGCCATTGTTGAGCAGAGACTCACGAATTGCAGCACAGCATCCGGCGACAAGAGGGGTGGCCATGCTTGTACCAGAGAGATACAGGTACCGATTATCGCTAGAGACGCCTGTTCTATCCACGCCGCTGCCAGACCGCATCTTCCTTGACTTTGCAGACAGGATAGCCGTACCAGGTGCTACCACATCAGGCTTCAGCCTGTTCTCGGCGCTTGGCCCACGGCTGCTGAATGCCGCGAGACCGTCGGGGTTATCAGCCTGATGGTCATCCTTCAGAGGATTCTGCGAGAATTTCCTAGGCCAAAATGCACCGTAAGTGTAGGGACCACCAGTCTTCCCAGATAGCAAGCCAGGACGGAGATTCTCTGATGCACCGACGGTGATGCAGTTCTTGGCAGATGCTTCTGCGCCCAGAGAGCGTTCATTGACTTGGCCATCAAGGTTTGTGTCTTGTCCGTCGTTACCTGCGGCAAAAAGAACCGTCATATCCTGATGGTTCCAGACGTATCTATCGATACCCTCAGAACTGGTGTCGTAGGGACGCTGGACGTTTGTGGGCGGCGGCGGCGTACCCCACGAGTTGGTATGGACGCGAGCACCCGCTTGGTAGCCTTGATCAAACAATTGACCAAGGTCACTGGGATATCCACCGAGGATTGATTCGCCTTTCCAGTTGAACCGGACAAACATGGACTGTACGATCAGAGACGCGGATGGGGCTGTCCCTTCGATCGCACCCTCCGAGTTGTGCTGGCCCCGACCAAGAACAGAGCCACAGACATGAGTTCCGTGTCCGTCAGGGTCACTGGAGTTGTTCTCTTGTGCACGACCCCAGGAGTAGAGCTGCTGGACTCGCCCAGTAAATGCATCATGTACATCTGTAATGGTGCCATTATCAAATCCAGTGTCCGCGACGCAAATGGTCTGACCCTGGCCTTTGTAGATGGTACCGTTCTCAGACATCATATCACAGGATCCCAGCAGCCGACGAGCAACATTGGTGAAGAGGGCGCGCTCGTTGACGGGATGGATAACTCGCACTTCATCCAGAGCGGCAAGTTTTTCCAACGCCTCGGCATCAACCTTGACCCTGACCATACTCGAGTCAACCGAGATGGCGTCTTGATTAACGTCAGCCGCCTGAGAGATCTTGGCAATAAGCTCATCGCTGATATCCTCGACATCCTGATGCATGAGAATGTCAAATTCCATGGTGGAGTCTGTCTGATTTGTGGCTGTCTGAACTACGTCAGGAACGCAAAGATCGTTGGAATACACATTGGCATATTCGATGAAGTCGAGACCACGAATCTTGACTAGCGAGTCCTTCTCGTAGCCGCAGAGATACAGTTGCTGACTCTCATTTCCAACAAACTCGTGGATATGAACACCAAGTGCTTTGAGCTCATGTTTCTGAGCCTTGTTCAGAGGTTCCCCGGTTGTGCGTAGAAGAATGTGGTCGGAGCTGGATGCATCCTTGTGTTGATGCTTGTGGGCGGTGGCTATGGCCTTGCCGTTGATAACAATATCTTCGGGCATGGTGCTTGTAAGATGAGGCTTAGTGGAGAGGTTGTGATGAGTGGTGGAAGTTTAGAAGCAGGAGATTTGGGTAAGGAGCTTTTACGGCGGATGGTTCAAGATATAGATACATCTCATAATATTTAGAGGGCTTTGGGCAAAAATGTCAGGATCTTGGGTGGCGAGACTTATGGCTTGTCTCAAGGCAGCTGAGCCTAGAAGGTTTAGTTAATAATTCTATTAATTGCTATATTTGCTTTTCCTTCTTACAAGCTTGCTAGTCTCTTCTCCACTTTTGTCAATTTTGTCAATACCTACTAGGCGGTAGTCTTAGGGTTAGCAGCCTATTCTTGCTTTTGGTTGTTCTATCAGGCTGCCCCTGCCAGGAGCAGGGGACAAGGTCTTAGTCGGATAAAACTTTCTGTGCCTTCCTCTGTACTGCATATCACCTAGTCATAAATCCATCGTTTGCATATACTACGACTAGAGCTGCAAATCACCTACATACGCAGCTGTTGTGTCTAAGGGGAATGTGAGACAGAAAATAGTCGAGAACTCGCTGTCGCATGCAGGAAACTAGCGAAAAAGGTTGAAGGTCAGGCTCCATTACTTTGATCTTCATTTTAGCCCGAGACATGTCACCCAAGGCGTTTCTGTGACGGGCTCCGTATTGAATACCCCGCTGCAATGACGCGGTGTGACACACAGCTCCTAGATAGCAATGGTGACAATCCTTTAGATGGCTGTCGAATGTAGTCTGGGAATCATCGCTAATGCTCCGAAGTGCAACGGTCGCAGCCGGAAACAATCGAGAGAGTGGCAAGGAAGGCGGAGCAAACACCAATGATAGAAATAAAGGAAGCGTCGTAAGAAATGCAAATATTACATTCACCTGCAATTGTTGTCCCTCACTTGTCTTATCTAAAGGCGATAACTACTCATCTTCACATTGGCCGTTGGACAGGATTTAGCAGAAGTCATCCGTCTATCAAGTTCAATAAAGTCAGCTTTCACTATACGTTAGATCTAATTGATAATCATTTCAACCCAAGCTAGTTCACTACAGTGGATTCGTGTCGATTTGTCTGCTGGCATAATTCATCGATGATCTCGGCTTTGTGCATAGGCTGTAGGACAAGCTCTATGGGAACACCGAACTTCTTTACCCAATCGTATCCGTGTACGCAGCTAGCTATTCATGCAAGTTTCAAATCTGAAAAGTTCTTGCCCTTTAGGAACATAAACCGTTATATGGCGTGCAGCTGCATGCTGTACTCCCCATCCTAACGGCGGTCTCGAATATGACACATCTCTTCTTCTATTGCCGGGGGCATTTCTGACCCCCCTAACTGGTTAGGAGCGGGATAATGCATGAGCTCAACGGATTAGACTATCGAGATTATAACTTCAAACGTCCATGGCCAACCCGAAATCCTTCCTCTCCATCTTCGTCAGACTCTCAGACAAACATTCAAATCCCCATACCACTTCACTCCTCTAGCATTCAAAATCATGGCTTCTGTTCAGAACCCTCAGGACCCTCAGGACCCTCAGGACTTTGGCGAGTTGCAGGCTCTACATGACTGCCTGAGCGTTGCTGCTGACATCACCCAAGGCCATGAAGCTCTCTCTGACTTCACCTCCTCTGGCCCAACCACTGCTTCTGCTGGCGGTACCACCTTGGACGACCTAATGGCCCAGCTCAACGCCGCTTCTAACGGCCCAGGAGCAGAGGTGAAATCCAGCTTGGCCCCTTTGCCCCAGAATGTGACGCTTATGCCGCCATACACCGAGGAGAATGCCCTTGAAAACTACAACAATCTAATGGACATATGCTCCATTGCGTCTCTGTACACCTCCATCTACAACGCAAATGCTCGCAACAAGCGGGGACACCCTGAGCCTTACGACATCACTATCCCAGGGGAGGCTGCACAGGCCTTTGCCGACATGGCGAGCTCTGGTTTCCAGGTCATGACTGGACCGCTTGCTGGATTCTTCAACTATGCAAGCGGTTCTGTGGCCACCTTCGACAAGAAGATGTCCAAGACCGAAGTCCATCTCGAGTTCCTTGGCGAGCTCTTCAAAGGCTTTAGCCTGACTTCGCCGGCCATTCTACAGCTTGACGGTGTCTTGAAGAATTTTATGGCGTCCCTCAAAACTATTCGTGTTGAGACAAGCTCTACCAACAACACTGTTGACCAGACCCTGCGTGTCAACCAAGTCTTGCGCCTCAATATCTCTGGCGATGAGAAGAACCCCATCTATGTTTTCCAGCCTCGTACTCGCATTGTTTATATGCGTATCAATGCGTCTACCTGGCACTGGGCAACCAACAAGGTTGAGCACACGAGCAACACATTCCACATGGTCTATACCGTGGCTGACTTTGACCTCAATGTCAACAAGTGGAATGCCTCAAAGGAAAAATTTGACCAGGTCTTTCAAACTGTTAGTGGCAAGTCGATGGCCGACTTTGCCAAGCTGGTCAACCCCAGCCCTATCAACCCACAGCAGAAGTAGGCCAGACAGACTCTGTAGACAGACAGTAATGATAAACAGAAATGCTTCTTCTTCCTCGCTTGAAATGTTCACATATTGCGATTTCTCACTGAGTTTACTTATAGCAGCCTGTAGCACCTCTGCCTCCGATTGTTACTCTTGATACCGCCGTACTATACCACATGTTCCAGTGATTCCCCTTTGTAGAACGACTGATTAATAAGATGTGGTCAAGGCTATATGCTGGCTCACCTTTAAGTTAATCCTGGTCACCAATACGCTCATTATCCCCGTCTCCAAAAGGGACGGGCTCTTGTGGTAGTGATTAGAGTATGAGGTGTCAAATTCCATTGATATCTATTCTGATGATATTCAAAAGAGACCCCCCACTACAGTAAGAGCCATGATATAACATCATTAACTATCACTCATTTTCCTTATCCTCTTTCTTGTCCTCTGTCTTGTCCTCCTCCGCCGGGAGTAAACGACAGGTTTTTCTTCCAAAGGCCTCAAGGCCACCTTTCTTGACAATCGATTCCAGATCTTGCTTGTTACTAGTCATCAACTGCAGGACCTGCTCATACTTAGCCTTGTTGGCCTGGTACTTGGGCCCGTTGAGCTTCATCTCTGTGACAGTTGTCTCAATGCTGAACTTGATCTTCTCGTTTCTCCTAAAAAAGCCAGGCTTTTCAAGTGCTGTAGCCCACTCCTGCGACTTGAGACTTGTGTAAACCCTGCGGACAAATGGTTCTACAACAAAGACGTGACCTCCGCCAGTCAAGTCTGTAGCTCGTATGTAGTTGATCAGAACTACATGGTTCAAATTTGGCTGATCGTCAGTTGGAGCACAGTCATATGGCTTCAGTGCAGATACAAATTCCGTGAGCACTTGGTCTAGATCTTTCATGTGCTCGTCGGTGACTGAAGCTAGACCACTGAAGACACGTTTCAAGATGAGAGGGTGCAGTTCACTTCGTTTGAGCGTGAAAATCTCTGTCTGGGTTGAGCCGCCAGTGCTGCAGTCATAGAACTGTGCAAGCGGACCTACAGTGAGCGCCTTGATGACTGCATCTGTCCCCTCGTTGAAGGCTGCCACGTATTCCCCTTCTTTGGAGAGGGAGTACGGCTTGGACTGCTTGCGGGATCCGCGAGCCGCAACAGTGTTGATGGCTGCAAACATGCGAACAACCGCCGACATTCCCAGAAGCTGAGAGAAGGCTTTGACTTGATCATCCTCTTTGGGAGATGGTTCGAGCCCAAATATGAACGAGGGCGGAGCCTGGCCATGCTTGATAGTGGTAGTCGGCTCGGCGATAGCCCTTTGGAGTTCAACAGCAACCATATCCATGCTGTCTGAGGAATCTGAATCTCTACAAATGGTAAGTAAGCATGAATGATAAGAATTATTAGCATGGTACATGGACATACTGCGAAGGCTGAGCGGACTGCGACGATGGTGATGTCGCAGACTCATCATTCGGCATTTCAGTAGCAGAAGCACTCATTCCCGCCAGCACCCTTTCAATGGGATGAGAGAGATCAGCGTTTGGGTCCATGGTGAAGTTGTTGGTGATGGTAATCTGTGAATCGGTTGTGCGGTTGTGGTCCAGAAAGGAGTTTGGTAAAGAGAGGCAGTAAGAAATGGAAGATAGGCCGGGGTATAGTGATAGACCCGAACTTGGACGTTGATGAGGATTGACAAGATCTTGCTTTTGTGAACTAGATCGAGATGGCATAACGACTTTGCCGTGTGCAAGTGCCGTGGGCTATTGCCGTGGGCAACAGCCGTGGGCATCGAGTTGCATTATAATGTAACAGTGACTGTGCCACGGCCGTGGGCAAGAGTCGTGGGCATCGACTTGCATTATAATGTAACAGTGACTGTTCCACGGCCGTGGGCAGTTGCCGTTGGCATCGACTTGCATTATAATGTAACAGTGACTGTGCCACGGCTTTTCAACCCTGCGCGGAGGCGTTTGGTCTAGTGGCATGCAGGACTGCAGCCCACGCGTACTGCAGCTTCACCGGTTAAGGGGGAGAATAGGCATGAAAACCTACTATCTTCAGCTCGCCACAAATTAAACAATACTATGCAGAGGGAAAGCCAGTGTTCCACAGAGGCACAGTCGCAGAAGGCTTACAAGAGGTCTAAGATATTCATGCGCGATACATACCCGGAGCACCATCTAACTCCAAACCACCATTCGGCCTTGTGGCAAGATGACTTGTTATGGCTCGAGAAGTCTACCTCGCACTCATCACAGCCTATATTTTCAATGTAATTTCAATTTCGTCGCGTCTAGACTTTGCTCTTACGAATATAATGCCGGTTAGACGACGTGCCGAGACATTATGCAACTACAACACACCACAGCCTTCAAAGTCGCACATCGGAGTGCACACGCCCTGGCTGAGATTATGTGTAACTCCAGTGATTAGATATACTGTCAGACTTATACTAGTCGCTGCTTTAGTTCCTCTCTAAGAAAAGAGTATCTGATGTTGAGGTGTATCTCATCTCAAAGGGGAGCAACCTACATGTTAGAATGTTCTGGCCATCATCTGCATGCATTGCTGGAGACAAGCCCCTCCTACTAACAACTCAAAAATTTCAACAACTTCCATGATGGCTGGAAATACGAACCTCAGCTGTGAGTTGACGTCAACTGTAAATTTGAACCATGTACACAGGTATCAAGGGGAATCATTGTGACTCGGGACATCGGTGTAATGCTTCCAAGTCAGCTCCCCCGCTATATAGGTTGACTGAGAGTTTTGCTCGAGTACAAGAAGAAGGGGTAGAAGCACTCCGAACCTTGAGAGCCAAAAACCGATCCTTCTTCATCATCTTCTCTACACCACACTACTATCAGAACTTCAAGATTCTACACAACTCTGCCCACAATGTCCGAAACCCTGACTGTTGAGTCTGGCGCTGCCATCAGTGCCTTCATCCAGGAGCTTTCCATCAAAGCTAGTGGTGGAAAGCCTGTTGATGAGGAGACTCTCGCATTGCGTCTCCTGGCAGCAGAGCATGCGTCGCCAGACTATGATCTCTCCAACATTCACTCTCTGAGCGCCGTCAATGGCCCTTCCACTGCGTCTGCTGAGGGAGATGACAGGTTTGACAAGCTCACTGCGCTCATGATGGGTGATACCAAGTCTCCCGATGAACAGGTTGCGGCTGGCCAGACCCCAAAGCCACCCCCAATTATCATCCTGCCAGGCTACGACGACAGCTCTGCCATGGCCAACTACGATACCTTGATGGACGCCAACTCTATGATTCAGCTGTACGCCAACCTCATGCAGGTGCAGCTGAAGCCTGGTGGCTTTGACATCACCTCGGAGGCAGCTGAGGCGTACAACTTCCAGGCGAAGCAAGCATATGATGCCATGATGGGCCCCATGGCTGGGTTCTTCATCTTCGATTCTGGTAGCGCTCAGCAGATCAGCAACACGATCGCCAGGGATCAGATCCATGACAAGTTCCTTGGTGCTGTCTTTGACAACTTTGGATTTGACAAGAACACCAAGGCACAGCTTGATGGCCAACTCTCCACATTCGTTTCTGGACTATCCAAGATTGCTCCAGGCAATGCCAACTCCATTGACTTCTCCCTTCGTCTTGGTCTCTGCCCGAGAAGGAACATCACCGCTGATGAAGACAACCCAGTCTACGTCTACCAGCCAACCATTTTCCTGATCCGAATGTCGTTCGATACCAGCTCGTTCTACCAGAGCACTGGCAAGCACAGCGGAGTCAACATGGTTGCCCTCAAGTTCAACCTGAGCGTCACCAAGTGCACGTTCAACGCCCGCAAGTTTGAGCAGAACCGCCCCAAATTCGACGAGATGTTCCAGCTCGTCACCAACAACAACCTCAAGGCCTACAGCCAGCTTCTCAACAAGCAGCTCAAGACCGACGAGCCTAACCCTGGCTCCAAGTGTTGAGTATTTCGATGGCCGCGCACTATTGAAACCGGCTACTACCAGGTTGTGCATCAGATACATGAATAAAGTACAATAGGTAGATAAAAGACGTGTGCAGATAATTGAACCTGGTTACTTAACTCCCCACCGCATGTTGCCTAATACTATGTGTTAAACGTAATTGCCGCCTTGAATCCTGTCCTCACGATTGTTTCCTGCCTCCTCTGGAAGCTTAAACGACTATACTATATCAATCAGACAAGCATTTTCTGGTTGTTCATGCGTGTCTTAGTTAGGGATTTTGGACGTTAGTGAGCTTTGAGACATGCAACCGGCTAGACAAATCTATGTGTAGTAGGTGTCACTCACTAAGGCATGTGAACAATGGAACAGTGGCTATGCAGTGAATATGTCCCATGCTAGCCTCACGATAAGACTCACGACTCACGCGTAAGCCTGACTCACCTAACGTGAGTCACTCAAGTATATATCATACATTCATCAGCACTTTCATAGAATTTAGCTTATTAGCTATTAATACAACTTCTTTACCTCAATAAGCCTCACCTGCACTATTGACTATTAAGAGACGTGACAACACTTCGCTACGCTTAGTACTGTTACCTTGCAAACCTATTAACATAAAGTCTTTACGGACTAGTTTATACCTTAGGAAACCCAACCGTCACACACCAAAAAAAGATTTAACCTAAATAGAGTAAGTTCCTTATCATATTAAAGGATTTCAGAGCTTAAAGGAAAAATAAGTATAAGGATAGTAAGGCTAAAAACATAAGTTTTCTTAAGGCATGTACCTCATAATCAGAAGATTAATACCTTAAATTTGAGAAGACTTTATCCTTTGGCGATACCCTATGTCACTACAGTGGTAAAACTCCAAAAAACTAACCCTTCTTTCGCGACAAAGAGAACCTTTCTCTCTAACTTACATCGCTGGCATACACTGTAGCCCGTGCTTCGATCTCCAACAATGGCCTAGCAAATAACTGCTGGGGCTCTTACAAGCGGCCCTGATCTCTAGGCTAATCTGAAGACTAAGCCGCGTTCGCAACTTTAGGCAGCTCTCAAAGCAAGCATTAAGCCTTCCGCAGCCACGAACTAGGTTCCCTTTTCTGCTATGGCTAGCAACAATCTTCCTTCAATAGTGAACGCGGCGCTCCCCGCTGCAAAGGCGGCATTGGAGAAGCAGGCAATTCCTAGGGCTATCCAAACCCCCTATGGCCCTATATATGCTCCAGCCCTCGAAAGCTTATTTGGTCCAGTGTTGAGTTGAACCAAGTGTTCGCAACTCTGGGCGTTAATTCGAACCAATTTTACACTGCCATCGGTATTGCATTTCCTACGCTTTTTTCCACCCCAGCAGATTGCAGCACAGGCGCAGGGAGTCCACGATGAGTGCCCTACACTCTGGTACGTCAACTTCCAGAAGAACGTGTCCTCGCAAGACATAGGCAAGATCAAGGATTATCGACAGAGTATGCTGGACTTTAGGAGTTGGTTGACGGCGAAATGGTGGAATGAGGTGAGCCGGCGGCACGGAAATCCTGATGACTTCACGCAGAGAGTCGAGCAAAGCAAGGAGTTTGCGAAGATTACATGTGAAGACATGGTCAAGGTGTCCTGGTATGCTTGCCTCCCTATTTTTCAAGTCTTGCAAGTTTGACACGCCGGTCATTTCTAGGCTCCGTACAACTAAAAGTCCGTTCGAAGCAAGCCACACTATCGACTGCAGTTCCTTCGACCTTCATGAAAACATCGTCTCCTGAGTTTTGAGCGGGATGGTAGATGTGGATGGCGATACCATGAAAGCCGTCGAGCCTGTCCTGCAGGACATTGTCAAATCGGTTCGACCAGGTGCGCAGACTTTTAGTGAGATGAGAGTGGTCATCATCGAAAAGTATGTATATGATGAAGCAACTCATGGCATTACCTCTTGTAAGTAAAGATACACGGTCGTGACTATTGGACCAGCTAACATGGAGGCCTAGATATTCGTCTGGTCAGCTTTGAAATCAAGGAAGCATTTTTGCCGTCATTACCGGCAAGGCACAAAGTCAAGGTCGCGTCAATCTCTAGCTGAGTCTTCTTCAGTACGAAGCGATATTCGAGCAGGGGTATGGGGAATGGTATTCTAAGAAGTATCTCCAGAATGACGAGAAGGACTTGTTCAAGGATCTAATTGGAAAGCAATCGACAGATGTTTGAAGACAAGTCGTGATGATAATTTATAGTCGTTTCAGTATTTCTGTTGAAGTATTGCACATTGAAACAGTATTGATGGTAGTTCGATAGAACGACGTAGTCGCTGCATGTCATTCTACGCTGCGTCTTTCTAAGTGATGAGAATCCAGTTCATAAGATGTTCTTAAATAGCACTACTTTGCCGAGATATTGAGCGTGCCCATCATCAGCTCATCAATGTCAACTACAACCAAGCTACTCGCATTCTTGCATCTTCGTCAACTTGATGTAGACATTCTTTGGTGTTCGCGTCAGCGAGATCATCTCATCATCCGCTGCCAAGACAGGTTTAACTGGCTCCAACTTGAAATCCCAGAAAACTAGCGTAAGGAACGTTCGAATCTCCATATAAGCCAGTTTCTTCCCGAAACAGCCACGAGGTCCTAAGCCAAATGCCTGTGAAGGGCACTTGCTAGGGTCAAACACTGTCTCATCATCTCTCCTCTCGGTAGTCTTTGTCGTCAGCCATCGTTCAGGGACAAATTCCGAGATATCTGCATTGTCAAACAAGTCCGTCTTGTGCATATGTGCCCGGACGGCCTCCGATCTCTTAGCGGAATCCACTGGGATGCTGGGCATCATGACACCAGGTCCGTTTCCCAAGAATCCAATTGTCGTGCCTTTCGGAATATGTTGACCGAGGATCTCAGTATCTATTACTGCTCGTATGAATGTGACAGGGGCAACACATGAGTGCCCGAGCATTTCTTCGATAACGGCGTCGACATAGGGATTATTAGCTTTGAGAATTTCCTCAACAGTCGGCATTCGATGTTGCTCTTTGGCTTCTTGGTGGGCTTTCAAACTGCTTGGCGGAGAAGTGTCTGCACTTGCTGATTGGCAGTCAAGTACTTCATTCCCCATCGCAAAACAGCTGATGTTGTCTCGTGTCCAGCAACAACATCACCGAGAAGCTACAGACAAGTTAGTTTACTGAAATTTCGAACGAAATGGCAAGATACCTCGCTCATGATAGTTTGACTGCGATAGTCCGGCTTGTGTCCCTCCTTTTCAGCGATAGCATCTTCTCGAGCAAGCATGCTGTCCAGAGCACATCGTTGGGGCTGGCCTGTCCGTCTTCTTTCTATGCTCCTAGCAACTTCACGATCTCTAAGTCTATCACGACCGGCCCTCGCACGTCTCATCTTGGGTACGAGGGTACGGTACAAGAAGTGGTGAATGACTGGTACGGGTGACCTAATGGCAACACTGGCACTATCGGCAAGGATAGTGAAGCAGCCGAGCTCATCGTCAATTGGGACAGGCTCGAACTCGAAAGCATTCTCTTCTCTACCTGGAACGGGTTTGCTCTTGAGCTGATCAAGTTGTCGGCCAAGTTGTCCTTGACCCGACTCGATACCGAAGGAGGCACCCATGATGATGTCAAGCGCGGCATTGTGAATATCATGGGCCACATCGAATGGTCTCCCACCGGATAACCGTCGTTTGCGGTCCCAAAGCTCTAGAAGAGTTGAAAATTTATCGTGAATTTGGGGAGCCGTAGCCTACTTCGATGAGTGCACATGATTCCCTTGGAAGGATTCGACTAACCGGTTGAAGAAAGCTGACCGACATAAGGTCTCGAATCAACTCCTTATTCTTCTTGAACTGAGGATCTGAAGATTTCAGTGTGATATGGTGGCCTGGTGTCAACCCACCAAACTGCTCCCGTGTGATATCACTTCGGTCGAATTCCTTCAGCCGACGCATGCAAATATCCGCCGCCTCGAAATAATCTGCCACAAACACCCACGGGCGTGCAAAAGGTCTCATAAAGACTTGAACTAGCGGTGATTGATGCACGATAGCCTGTCGCGCCCACCATTCTCGGCGGTTGGGAGCAGCCCGGAATTCAGGGACGTCTCCCATGAGTGATTTGACTGCATTTTCATTGTATAGAATGCCTGGGATAGGCTTGGGTAGAAGTGCGCGTCGTAGGAGGTAGAGGGCGCTCAGAAACGAGAAGCACAGCGCCAAAGCAAAGTCCTTTGGCGCTCGCTCGTACAACTTGACTAAATGGTACAACGTGACGTCGAATCACATAGATTAACGTGGTGTTTGTTGTTAAATGCCGCATCCCTGCGCACCTTGTCTTCTTGATATATATATATATGTATCACTTCAAAGAGAGGGGGTTGAAACAAGTGATTACAAATCTTGGAATTCAAGGGTAGTGCCGACTGCTACTAGAACCTTGTCCGCCATATGGGGGCTTTCTGTGCGACCGTAATCTAATAATAGAGCTAATCACACGTGGCACAACGAGGCCATCTATTCGAGGCCAAAGAGTGCCTTTGCCCTAAGTGCCGAGGTCTCGCAACAAGGGCCTCGAAGAGGGAAGATGTCAGAGCCACAGTCAGTGCGCCCTCTCTTTTTACACGATAGTCCGGATGCAGAGGTCCGGATGCAGCCTGAGACACGAGTCCATAAGACCCTAGTCCTTTTCCGGGACCTCAGTAGATGTATACTATGTTTTTGTATGGGCAGATTACATTCCTTCTGGTACAGGTACTTAGTTATTGAAACCGTAGTCCGCACCCTCTTACAGGGTCGGTCAACTCAACTCATGCTCTTATTTTCGACCCTTGCATCGCGGTCCGACAGAAAACATTGCGATAGTGATGCCTCAGATGTGAGGCTGCTACACCCAACAAACATCCTCAACAAGTATCAAGTCCAGAAGCTCCAAATTGTAGGCTATTCAAAAGAAATTCGATCCCCGTGATGGCATCATTGCAGAGGTCACATCAGACTGACCTACCTTGCCCCACTTGGGTTTTTTCCAACGGTTCCAACGTTCAGTACGTATTTCCCTTCCGGCTCGGTGGCCGGTGATGCAAGGTCAACCTTCTAACCAAGACCAGCGTCGCTAAAGACCGTTCTTGGTTCGGCGATGATTACGTCCCCCTCGATTCTGCTTTTAACAGCACGATTGGGCCTCCGACCAAAGTCATCGGCATAGGTACGGTCGATCTTCCCACGAAGACCTCCCCAACCCGAAACGGTCCACGTTCCCATGGCACCCTCCGTTTGAAGAACGTCCTGCACGCCCCCGGCATCGTCTGCAACATTATCGGATCGCCCGTTCTAAATGAACATAACGTCTCCCTTTCGTGTTCCAGAAACTCCTCTGGTTCCATAAGCCAGCTCTCTGATGGCCGCCTCATAGCCTACTTTAAACCGATGACCCAAGCCGTCCGTTTCTTCGAAGTTCGTCTCAGCGGACCCCCGGTCGGGCCCAAGGTTGGCCCCTCACCTTTGGATCCGTCCACGAATTATGTCCTTCGGGCAGAATGGCCGGATAGCGAAAGAAAGAAACATGTTACTATGCAAGTTCTGTTTCAGGATAAAGATAGAGCCGATGGGCCTCTGACAGCGACCGAGCATGCGTGGGTGAAGAAGCACTACGGAAACGAGTTCAAGCTCCTTCAGGTTCACGGTTTGAGCATCTATAAAGAAGACGATCGAGCAGAGGGCCGTATCATCGTACGCAACATGATATCATGCGACAACGAGGAAACCAGTGCAATCTAGTTCAAAGGGAGCCAGTACGACTCTATCTATCACTTGTGTTTATGCGACATTGGTCATGCAGATACTCGAGACAAGATGATGATGCTGCACCGCATCATGTCAACAAGCAGGTTTGGGTCTTTTGTAAAAATTGTATGAAGTAGTTGATAGGCGTAGTTGATCGAATCATACTAGTCCAACCAGATTGAATTGAGCTACCCTAAGTTTCTATCTTTCACTGTGATTAACTGCATCTATTGCTCCAAACTTGTCATGCTGGTTATTCCTTAAACATCTTCCGACGCCTGAGCTTGCGCAACCGCCTTTGCTCCACTTGACACGATGATCGTAGTGTCACATGATGAATCGTCTGCACATGGGCCCGAAAATGGTCCATGTTATGAAATTCGAGATTTTGACCTTGGTTTTGGGTGCGACAAGCAGGGGGTGTACACACCATCTTCTCACCACGTTGCAGTGCCCTCTCGCGCTCGACCAAGTGCTGGTCATCGAAGTGGTCGTTCCTGACGGTCGGACGGCAGTACGCAAAGGAACGCTCTCCGAGAGAGAGCCGCTCGTCGCCGATGCAGTCCGGGCATTGTCCGGGTTGCATGAGGAGAGGAAATTGATTGACGCTAGGTGAAGGCTCACTGCCCGCTTCGGTAGGTTCGATTTTGACGTGCGGTTGAGCCCTGACATTTTGCTGGACGCGATGGCGCTTGACCGTCTCGCGTTTGTCGCACAGAACCACCATAAGTTGGATTGCTTCGATCCTTCGCTCGAGAACCTGATCCTCTGTCAGACCATCCGGCTGATGGCAAAGAATATTTGCTAGCCGGTCGCGTTCTGGTATATGCACGTCAATGACAGGTTCTGTGTACTCCTCCTCTTCCTCGCCCCGTGCCTGCTGCTCAATGTCCCAAGTGGGACAGTGGTGGAAGTAATCCTCACGGTGTTCTTTGACGACCTGCCTTTCGCGGTACGCTATCTTCGTGCGGATTTGGTTGGTGAGCCGTCGGATTTCTTCCTCCTTCCTATGACCTTCGATGCGATACTTGGCCTGCTTTAATCGCGCACGCTGTTCCTCGAGCTCGATAATTTCCGGGGCTGGTGCCAGGTTAGCCTAGACCTCGTTGGGCACCATGTCTGCCGCAGCTCGAGGATCGCGCGTAAGGCTGACGTGTGCGAACAACCGGAACAGCTGGCTCTCCTTCTCTTCTCCTAGGAACGCGTTTTGGAGGTCGAAATTCGCAATCTCGTTGAGGTACGCGCTTTGAAAAGTCATACATCGGGGATCTTGGCGCATCATCTGGTCGCGAACGGAGTCGGGTGCGTCTCCTGTGAAGAATACAATCAGTAAAGGGAACAGTGATGGCATGGCGACAAAGCCGGCATTTAGGGGACGTGTGCCGTACAAATACGCACCGTTAGCAGCGTTTCCAGCGCCTCTCCTAGCGAATCTAGGTGTCCATTTCCTTTCATGTCCCGAGTCGAGGCTCTGCTGACCTATGTCATCTCTGAGCTTGGAGTACAGCATCGCCTCATCAGCAGAGAGCTCCGCGCCACGATAACGACGAAAAATTGGCGTCTTTAATATAGACTTCTTCCATCGGAGCGGGATGCAGTGTTTGAAACGTGGCGGCTTTGACCTAAATATGACGGCCGCGTCTGTCAGGCTTGGGGCATCAAATGCACTGTCGTGGAAAGCGAGAGTAAGGATCGTGGAAACAGCGTAGAAGAGTAGTTTCTGGTAGGGGTGAAGTAGAAGATCGTACTGTAGGAACTATCAGTATACAGAGCGCGCCTGGGTGCTTGTTGGCTAGAGCAAATAACACAAGACACATGCGGCTTAGGCCTGTTGGCAGCGCCTTCGTGGTGGATGAACTTGATGGCCATAGCGGGCATGCATCGTCCAGTGGTCGGGTGTCGAACAATCATCATCTGGATATCCTCCTAGCACAGGGCCTTGGGACGCCCACGTCCCACGGTTTCTCGGCAGAGAAGACTATGGAGCGCTTTGGATTGTTCATCCGTAGGGGCATCCTGATCTTCGATGCTCTATGAAGAGGACGACTGAACTGCACTCTGGCCAAAGAGTTCTTGGATGGGGCCGTCCTTTGGCTTCTGTCGCTCACCATCTACCAGCTCGGCCGGCCGCGCGCCCGTATAGCACAGGAGCCGATAGCAGCCAGCGAGGTTGATGCGAGGCCGTTCGCCTGGGAATATAGATGTATCGTATCGGATAGTGAACGTCAGGATGACTCGTAGGTTGTCGACATTGAGTACCGGCTTGCCATCGATGTTCGGCGCTCGGTGTCCGAAGCGGGGGATGAGTACACTGCGATAATACTGGCTGCATGTTACTGGAGCTCGAGAGTACGCCTAAGCAATGCTCTGGTGCTCTGTTACGGCTCCAGTTCGGTTCCTGACATACCTTGTACACTTCCTTGGTGTCGTTCCGATCCATATACTGGCCATTTATCGTCGTGTAAAGCTGTTGGAACTGGCGAATGTACTCGTGTCCGCTGCCCCATGACGTGATTTCGTAACGCTCGCAGGTGTAGAGGGGGAAATCCTGCGTTGTTCCGCGTTCGAGGTTCTCGAGCGTCACCTTCCACTCGCCAACCTTCATGTCAGCGCAGTACCTGTGCGCGATGAGGTCAGTACACGGCGAAGGTTGCAAGCGGTGGGCGCTTTTTCACGTACCGTCTCCATTTATTGAAGATGCCGCTAACGTTGATCTCGGTTTGCTCAGAGTATCTGGGCTTGATGAATCGGACTTTGCCTAGCTATGCCCGGTGAGCAGCGTGCTCTTCCACCGAGAGCGTGGGTTTCTGCTTTGCGGCTCGATTTTGTGCTTGTCGGGCATTGAAGCGTCCGAGAAAAGATGCATGGTTTTGGTGCAGACCATTTCTGGCTGTAGTCGCGCTGGTAGTCATCGGGTTGTTTGGCAGTCAACGAACGTGAGCAGACTAGTGATTAACAACAGCTGCGAGAGAGGGAATGAGCGTGAGGAAGGAGAGGGAGCCAAAGGTAGTCGCTACTGCCATTTATGGTCAAAGAAGTCCATGGCATGCCCGCCAGGGCCGATCCCCAGCGGCAAGTAATGGCCTTGACGTGGTCAGCATGTGGGCAGCAGGAGACACGGAGGGCACAAAAGGGATGCTGAAAATAGACGCCAGGCCGCTGATGGGGGTGACCGAAAGGGGGACGGATGTCTTTTTCTGCAGAGCCCCGGCACGTGCAGAGGATCTGTGCGCCAGCCTCCGCCAGGGGCCACGCAGGTGTACATACTCCGTAGTTGTTAGGGAGAGCCCTTTGGAGCATTGGTTGTTTTTTGCAAGAGGGCAACGCGCGCATTAACTAGGATAAAAAAACCCTTCTTAAGATAACGAGTGAATATAATATATCAGAAGTACTCCCGTAGACTAGATAGTACTATAGCGTACTTACTACTATATACCTTTTAGGTATAAAAGCTAGGTGCTGTCTACATCTCTAATTACATAATGTGAACATTTTCTATTGTAAGAAACCCCGAAGGTGTGCTAAATTCCCCAATAGACTAAAAGATGAGTCATTAGGACTGACAGTTGGCGCGTTCGACAGACAGAATAACAGGGACGAAGGCAACTCAAGCTAGTCAGCCACTGGAATCGCCGGCTCCTCCATGCCCGCGAGAGAGCCCCAGGTGCTAGGCCGTGTTCTAGGCCGTGTTCTACATGGCCTTTCTATTAGGAGCCTTGTCTACGTCGGGATGAGATGGGCGAGGATAGGGATGATGGTGAGGCTTAGGACGTTGTGGTGCATAAGGCAAATTGGAGCATTAGACGGCGTTGGCGGTTGTCACTTTTCAATTATGGCACGATTTGGCGATTTCGGTTGCGTCTGATGGCTGTGACTGGCTGAGCCTGGTCCAGACACCCTCGTGCTTCATGCACTCTCGCACTGCCCATTTGCCTTGGTGCTTGGTAACAATATGACAATACAGCCCAGGCGTATTTCTGGAAAGAAAACCATCATGTTCCAAGATGAATGAAGCTATGGGAAGTCGACGGCCTCTTGGAGGTGTACCTTGACTCGGTGGCCAGGCCTAGCTTGTTGGCCTAGCGTCAGCGTCAGCGTCAGCGTCAGCGTCAGCGTCAGCGTCAGCGTCAGAGTTGGAGGTGGACACTGGGAGCTTGGCATTGTCGAGCTGCTCTATCCAAGGTTGCTGTTGCTCTTCATCTATCTGCCTTTGAGCGCTTTGTGGCTAATACATCCGTTAGAATCTACACCGGGTCAGTCGGATCGGCCAGACCTAGGAATCAGGATGAATCGAGTTTGTTGGAATTTCGGGCTCCACCACTCCACCACTCCACCACTCCGCCACTCCACCACTCCACCAATTTATTATCCCGGGATCCATTCTGCCTTCAAACATCCTGGTAAAAGCAAAAAACCGATCATTCTTATTTGCCGGGGTTGTCACCTCCGTGAATCAATGACGGTGCTTGGAACGTAGCATCTGTCAGCTTTACCCAAGAGCATGGTATTATCGGCCCCCCACCTTCAACAAGATGTGTTTGTCTTTTCTACACATTGTACTCGGCCGCAGCGAACGTCAATGTTATTTGGTGGCAATGATGTAGACGGGTCATCAGCATCATGGAAGAAAACAATCCGGCGGCAACAGCTGCCATGTCATCTCCTGGTGGCTCCAACAGCTCCGTTACCATTACAGCCAGGGGAACCGAGACGGCCAACGGCAGTTTAGAAGACGAGAACGAAACCAAAGCCAGCCAGGCGTCAGGCGTCAAATCCTTCTTGGTAAGCTGGATCTTTCCCTTTTTCCTCGACTGAATCTCAACTAACCGGGCTTAGAGGGTCTTCAGATACAACGATAAGCTGGGATGGATCTTGAACATTATTGCCTGTCTAGCTATGATCGGCGCCGGTGTTGCTCTGCCGCTCATGGATGTGGTCTTCGGAGGGTTTGTAAATGTCTTCAACGACTTGGCCAACGGAATGTTGTCTCCCGACGGCTACATGGACAAAGTCAGCCATTACACGTGGGTCGATCTTCAAGACACCTGTTGCGTTGCGTGCCAGGACTCACGATATCTGACGGCGGCAGCTTATACTTTGTGTACATTTTCATCGGCAAATTCTGCTTGACATACGCTTGGACGGTTAGTTTCTGCGCAGCAATCAAGTGTTTTGGGACAAAGCAGCATTGACTAGTTCCAGATTCTCATCAACATCACGGCTATCCGTACGACCAAACAGTTACGAGTCGATTTTGTTCGCCAGACCTTGCGGCAGGAAATCGCATTTTTTGACAGCCCTTCTTCGTCTATATCGGGGCAAATCGGCACAAATGGTAATCTGATCAATAACGGAATTTCCGAAAAGCTCGGGCTCATCATACAGGCATTGTCCATGTTTGTCTCTGCATTTGTGGTAGCTTTTGTTGTGCAATGGAAGCTGACGCTGATTACGTTGGCCATTGTACCGGTCAACACCATCGTCACACTTGGATGTATCTATGTCGACGCAATCTATGAGTACAGAATGTTCGGCATCTACGCCGAGTCTGGATCCCTTGCCGAGGAAGCGTTCTCCACGATACGCACCGCCCACGCCTTCTGGGCCTTCCCCAAACTTACTACGCGCTTCAATGGAATACTTGAAAGGGCCAGGCGAATTGGCAACAAGAAATCCCTGCTTTATGCTATACTCTTCCCCATCGAGTTCTTTAGTGTCATTGCTGGATATGCACTGGCCTTTTGGCAAGGTATGAGAATGTATTCCAGCGGCGAGATTGATAATCCAGGTACCGTCGTAACGTGAGTGCTTCTTCAAGATTTATATCCGCAAAATTTTGATGATGGAGACTTGCACTAATCGATGAGCCAGCGTCATTTTTGCCGTGTTGGTTGCCGCTCAAGCCCTGACACAGATTGCACCCCAAACGATCGCCGTCTCCAAGGCTATGGCCGCTGCTCAGGACCTATTTTTCATCATCGATCGGAAATCTGCCTTGGACTCGCTCTCGGAAGATGGCATAAAGATAGACAACTTTCGAGGCGATATTAAACTGCGCGGAGTGCGATTCTCGTACCCCTCACGTCCCAGTGTCCTCATCCTGCACCGTCTTGATATGGACATTCCTTCGCACAAGACAACGGCTCTGGTTGGTGCCAGTGGCTCTGGAAAGAGCACTATATTCGGACTTCTGGAGCGCTGGTACACACACTCGGCGGGACGCATCACGCTGGACGGCCATAAGCTGGAGGACGTCAATCTGCGATGGCTGAGGACCAACATTCGCCTTGTACAACAGGAGCCAACTGTGTTCGGTGGTACCATTTACCAGAACGTCGCGGACGGGCTGACTGGCACTGGAAAGGAGGATCTGACTCATGAAGCAAAAAGGCCTCTTGTGGTCGAAGCTTGCAAAGCCGCCTTTGCGCATGACTTTGTCGAGGCCCTTCCCGACGGCTACGAAACGTGGATCGGCGAGCGCGGTGCCTCATTATCTGGTGGCCAGAAACAGCGCATTGTCATTGCTCGCAGCATCATTTCCGATCCAAAGGTTCTGTTACTTGACGAAGCGACGAGTGCTCTGGACCCAAACGCCGAAAAGATCGTCCAGGCCGCGCTGAACAATGTCGCCAAGGGTCGTACCATGATCCTCGTCGCACACAGACTGTCAACCATTAGGGATGCCGACAACATTGTTGTCATGGCGAAAGGGGAGACAATCGAAAGTGGCACCCATTCCGAGCTTATCGAGCAAGGAGGTGCCTACTCGAGGCTAGTCACCGCACAAGATCTTGGGGGGACGAGGTCTGACGCCATTGATGATGTAGGCCATGGCGAAAAAGAGGAAGCCGCCGTCGTCGACATGGACAAGCAAGCGACACGCACATCGACGACGGCGTCAATGCATGATGATACCAAGGAGCCCAACTCAAAGTACGGCTTCCTTTACGGACTCTACCTGATCATGAAAGAACAGAGGACTTTATGGACGCCAGCTTTCTTCATCATTCTGTCTTGTGTTGCTGGAGGTAATTACACACTGACCTATCGGCGTCAAAGCTCATGTGACTGACGGAAACCGTTGTGTCCACAGGTGTTACATATCCCGCCTTGGCCATCTTGTTTTCCAGAACGATGGAAGCTTTCGAGACTATCGATGTTTCCAAAGTCAACTTCTTTTCTCTCATGTTCTTCGTGGTTGCTCTGGGCAATCTGGTCTTTTACGGCGTCTGTGGGTGGCTATCGAACATCGTAGCTCAGGTTTGTCCAAAAACTTCCAATCATCATCCTGCTGCGCCACCGTCTCCAGTCCAGCCGCTCACCCGTTCCATCCTTAGAAAGCCATGGCGTTCTACCGCGGTGAAATCTTCGACAACACTCTACGGCAGGACATGCCCTTCTTTGACAAGCCAGAGAATGGAACCGGGGCTCTTGTGTCGAGACTCGCCTCGGAGCCTACCAGCCTTCAAGACCTATTGTCTATGAACATATCGCTGCTGGTGATTGCCATGGTCAATCTGGTTTCCAGTTGCGCTCTCGCCATTACGTACGGTTGGAAACTAGGGCTGGTCTTGACGTTTGGAGCCCTGCCCTTCGTTGTCGGGTCGGGGTACATTCGATGCAGGCTCGAGTTTAGGTTCGAGGACGATACGGCGGAGCGCTTCGCAAAAAGTAGCGCGGTGGCTGCCGAAGCCGTCATGGGAATCCGCACCGTTTCATCCCTCGCGCTGGAACGCGTCGTTATCGAGCGTTATAGTGACAGGCTTCAGGGCATTGCACGCCATGCCATCGGTAGTCTCGGCTACAAGATGTTGTTCTACTCACTAAGCCAGTCAGTGTCCATGCTGGCCATGGGTCTGGGCTTCTGGTACGGCGGTAAGCTAGTGTCCACGGGCGAGTATACGTCCGGCCAATTCTACATCGTCTTCATCGCCATTGTATTCTCGGGAGAAGCAGCCGCGATGCTGTTCCAGTACACCACTAGCATTGCCAAAGCCGGGACAGCCATCAACTACATCCTCCGTCTCCGCCGTGACCGCATCCTCTTCGACGAGGACATCGACGAGGACAGTGACGCCGACCCTGCCGCCCCTGCCGCCCCTGCCGCCCCTGCCGCCCCTGAGAAGCCTTCCGACGCCAAAGGCACGGAGATGACCTTTGACAGCGTGCATTTCTCATACCCGCTGCGTCCGAAACACAAGGTTCTCCGCGGAATCGACATTGGCATAGAACCCGGCAAAATGGTTGCCTTTGTTGGGGCGTCTGGATGCGGAAAATCCACCATGATCGGATTACTGCAGCGCTTCTACGACCCCACCAGTGGCGAATTGCGGGCCAATCACAAGGACGTGAAAATGCTTGGCAGACGCCAGCATCGACGCGACATTGCGCTGGTCCAGCAAGAGCCCGTCCTCTATCGAGGATCGATTCGGGAGAACATTTCGCTCGGTTTCGAGAAGGGCGATCCCTCCGAAGCACAAATCATCGAGGCGTGTCGGAGCGCCAACGTGTGGGACTTTGTGTCTTCTCTTCCCGAGGGACTCGACACGCCGTGCGGCAACCAGGGCCTATCGCTGTCAGGTGGCCAGAGACAGCGAATCGCCATTGCCCGCGCACTCGTCCGGCAGCCAAGACTGTTGCTGCTGGACGAAGCAACAAGTGCGTTGGATACCGAGTCCGAGAAGGTGGTGAAGGAGGCGCTGGATCAAGCGGCAGCAGGAAGAACCACGATCGCGGTGGCCCATCGTCTGAGTACAATTAGGGATGCAGACGTGATTGCTGTTTTCGCGAGAGGACACATTGTCGAGCTTGGAACACACGACGAGTTGGTCAGCAAGAAAGGCATGTATTATGAAATGGTGCTTGGCCAATCATTAGATCGGGAGGCTGCCTGATGCGTGTAACGACTATAGACGGGAACTGGACCAGCCCGTCGATCGATTTCCAAAAATAAGTAGAAACAAATCGCCGTCAAAGTGTATGGCGCTGCAAGCGTCAACCTGCGCCAAGCGAGCGAGTATTGACGACTCTCTCTCTTTCTCTCTCTCTCTCTCTCATATGGGAGATAAAAACGTGCCCTATGAGTAGTTAACACAAGTTGATTGGATCAACAGGCGAAAAACTCATTGCTTTCGAGCCAAAATCCACTGGAACGCAATCACCCTCCCATCTTCCGCCTCCCCAATGACCTCATCCTTAATAACCCCGAATCCTGCCTGTCGTGCCATTTCCAAGTTGGTACCCTCATCAAATTGGCTCCAATGCATCTTTGTTCCCAGCCGGTCCTCGACCGAACCGGGGTCATCCGCGACGCCAAGATTGCAAAGCAGCAAAATGGGGCCACGACGGCGTCCAAGGGAGCTTGCTCAAAAGACAGCTCCATCCTGTCTGCGTGCAGAAACTCAACGTTGCGAGCGAGCGCTAATCTGGACCTGGCCGATCGAATCTGAACTAGCTGAGTGAGGCATTGTAACTAAAATCTTATTAGTAAAGCTTTAGTAAAGAAAGGAAGATAGTCACGCCTAGGAGAATTGGTAGGTAGCGGCCACAAATATAGCTACGGAGTACCTACACCACAACACCACATATTAGGTGCGGCGGGCAGGTGCGGCGGGGGTAAAATAGGCCTGTAATTCTGACTCATTTTTATCACTAGGGAGTAGTCCCCGGGCGTGGGATGTAGGAGGTGGCCCTATCACGTGGTGGGTACCGATCCGCTCCGAATAGAAACGGTCATGTACGGAGTACGCTTGAGCAGACTATGTACCTCACTGTCGCGTAATCACGTTGAGACAACGAAAGGATGGACAACGAGATTCGGAATTTTCCCAATGTGCGGGATGAAGCGCCTATATCTGGTGTCCACCAGCGTCCTTTTTCCCCTTCCAACTTTACTCAGCCTGTTGCCCTCGGCTCGAATGGTTACCAACCAAACAACAATCCTACGCAGAGTTTGCATTCGTCGCAGAAACTTGTTGGGCTTCAACACCAGAACGCTGGTATAAATGACCCCAGTACTGCCCTTGCTCATCAGTTTTCTAGTCAGAGCTTGGGCACTGACTGGGAGGCCTGTACGTCTGGCTCCGGGGGGGTGCTCTCTATGAGACCACCTCAACAAACTTCGCCAGCGGAACGTAATACATCATCTCCAGCATATACATGCATTAAGGCCAGTCCGGGCTTGTTTGCTCAGGTTCCTGAGCGCAATCCGGATATATATGGCCGGACTGCGCACAACAATCAGAAAAAATGCGCAAAACAAGCTTCTAACTTTTTCAAAGACAATGTCAAGCGTGCTCGAGAAAGACATCAGAGGTACGAAGTGTTACTATTCAACCGTATCCTGTGGATGTTACAAGATACTAACGTACTAATCCGTGGTATGTAGACAAAGTGAGGCCGACAGAAAGCTTCAGGAGCCGAACATCAGTCGACAAAAACAGGAACTGGTCTGGTCCAGCTCTGGCCGGAAAGAAGGGCAATATCTACGGTTCCTGCGAACCAAAGATAAACCCGAGAATTATCAAACCATTAAGGTCATCGGCAAGGGTGCCTTTGGCGAAGTTAAACTAGTACAGAAAAGGGCCAATGGTCAAGTCTACGCAATGAAATCTCTGTTCAAGACAGAGATGCTTCAGAGAAACCAGCTTGCACACGTTCGATCGGAGCGCGATGTCTTAGCAGAGGCTGAGAGTCCATGGGTTGTGAAGCTATTCACCACCTTCCAGGACGCACACTTTCTCTATATACTCATGGAGTTCCTACCAGGTGGTGACTTGATGACAATGTTAATAAAGTATGAAATCTTCTCGGAAGATATCACCCGATTTTATATAGCAGAGTGCATCTTAGCCATCGAGGCTGTTCACAAATTGGGCTTCATCCATCGGTAAGCTATGCCTTGACATCATACCCATTAAATAAATCTAACACTGCGTAGGGACATCAAGCCCGACAACATTCTCCTTGACCGCGGCGGCCATGTCAAGTTAACTGACTTTGGTCTCTCTACAGGCTTCTATAGTGTACATGATAACAGCTACTACCAGCAGCTACTTCAGGGAAAATCTAATAAGCCAAGAGACAGAAACTCCGTCGCAATTGACCAGATCAACCTCACTGTTAGCAATCGGTCTCAGATTAATAAGTGGCGACAGTCGAGAAGAATGATAGCATACTCTACTGTTAGAACGCCTGACTATACTGCGCCAGAGATTTTCACTGGCCATGGGTACTCGTTTAGCTGCGATTGGTGGTCTCTCGGCACGATCATGTTTGAGTGCTTAGTAGGATGGCCTCCATTCTGTGCCGAGGACTATCACAATACCTACCGAAAAATCAAAAATTGGAGGCAGACTTTGTGTTTTCCTGACGACATTCAGCTTGGTACGCTAGCCGAAAACTTGATCCGAAGGTGAGACTTGCAATATCACATCAGCCGTCTTCATGCTAACAGCCCAGGCTGGTCTGTAATCCCGAGGACCGAATCGGACGTGGCGGGTCGGAAGAAGTAAAGTCACACCCTTTCTTTCGAGGAGTACAGTTTGACAATCTACGCCAAACTAGGGCACCCTTTGAACCACGCTTGACTTCCAACGTTGACACCTCTTATTTCCCAACTGATGAAATAGACCAGATTGACATTGCTAGCCGACTACAGGCTCATATCGCACAACAGGAACAGGCGATGAACGGCGTCAATACCATGGAGGATTCACTAGAGATGAGCTTGCCCTTCATTGGATATACATTCAAGCGGTTTGACACCAATTTCAGCTAATGTAATCGGGGCCTTCACTACTGCTTTCTCTCTGCGGGATGCAATAGGGAATTGATCTGCTTGTACTGGTCATGCTGACCTCGAGTCTGGACAATCCAGCGGAGCTAAATCTGGGAAAGGCAATTAAGAACAAAAACATGCATCTGAAATACGAGAATATGACCACAAAAGCTAAACACTGGTACAAACAGACGAAAAGGCAGTGTGCATGCATTTCATGCACATCAGTCGCATCTAGTACAGCACTGACAGCAGTTAGCCTAACCCGTGCATTGCATCTGGAGACGGATAAGGCTAAGTATATATGCTTGGTGACTATGGAGGCAAGATATCGTGGCTATGAGAAAAATAGTCTAAATGAACGTCTAACTGGTGATCCACGTATGTAAATCGGAGTGATTTTCCATGATGTTAATTATTAAGTCATCTATTTTTACATTTATTTAGTCCTAATGCTATGCTTTAGTGCTGTCTAAAAGCTGATTTTGTCCTTAAGTTGAAGTTTACCGAGTAAAAATAGGTTCCGCTTAAGATGCTCCTCACTTTGGAGCTGTCACATTTGCTTCCCAAGCCCGCGCTAGCCCGCGCCAGCCCGCACCAGGGCCTGTCGCTTAATCTGTGACGTATTTCGGCGCTAGGTTGTGCCAGCTCGTCGACCAGAGATTCTAAATCATAAGAAAGCCTGAACCAAACAAGCGGCAGCTACTGAACATGACAGCAAATTTCTCTTGAAGAGACGTAAGGAAGTAAGTGCCGAAGGTAGGAAGACGCTAGTGTGCACCCTACTCCACTATATTACTAATTTTAACTCTAGGGGATGCTTCGTATTCGATGAATTGCCAATATTCCTTATTATCCTTATTTAGCCGCAGCCTAGCCACATCATTAATTTTTCGCTGCAGAGGGGCTTTTTGCTTCTTGTTCAATTATCGCACAGTGCGGATTACGGAGTACAGCAGTCAATCAGAGACCTCTTTCATCAAGTTCTGTTATCAAGGCTTTGGCTTCCATCTCTTTTATCGTGAGCTATTTTGCGGGCGCCTGGCCTTACTGCCCCCGCGGGGTAATTAGTCCGCTAGCAATACCGACTCCGCTATGGGTAGTCCGTCCTCCTAGGTGCCTCGTACGGAAGACTAATTGGAACTACATGTAGATCCAAGAGTCTTATGAGGGGGTATAATCCGTATGGATTAGTCAAGCTAAGAATAGATTTATACCTGGCAATCTGTAGGGGGGTGAAATAGCCACGCAGAGAAATGCCATTAATGATTAGGCAGAATAATATAGGCAGCTAATGCTACGTTACAACTATATTTAGCCACGGCATTTACGAATTCGTATTTACAGTCTAACCCCTAAATGATTTTACACTCGTGACAAGCCCCACGCAGGGCAGTTACTATTAGCTATAAGTGGCTATAGTAAGTGAAGCTATTAGCGATTTAATAGGGGTATAAAGATACTAAATAATCCTAGTAAATACACCTAATATGTGGTACCTTTTACCTCACCTAGTAAGATATCATTAGCTTACTACCCCTAGTCATGTACCTCGTGTAAAATCATACAAGGGTTAGACTGTAGTACATGCAAGACTTCTCACTAAGAAAAAAGATACTATGGATTATAATGCACATAAAAAATAAGATATGTAAGGCGGCTATGCTATCGCTTTCCTATAAATAAGACTTAATAATATAAATAAACACACTATAAGTTATACTTTTTTACATATTTCTTTCTGAAGCCAAACGCCATGCGATTCATACTCTGGGTTTCCGCTATAGCAAGTGTAGCATTTGCTGCTCCTGCCAAGCGCGTTGATGAATGCTGTGACAGTTTTATTACGCCTCGCAATCCTTTAGACAACGACCCTTATTACAAGCCAGGCGGTTGCGTAAGTGCTTATAACTATACAGACAATTAGTCCTAACTAACAATCAATAGACTTGCTACAGTGGTTATGTACTGTAAGGGCTTAGGCTTTGCCTAAGCATATTGCGAATAGAAGGAAGGGTAGGGGCAAGCAGGAATAAGTAAGGAGGAGCTTATATAAGAAGCTAAGGGGGTATAAGGGGCGCTACTAGGGATAGCCTCTTTTCCTTTCCCTTTTCCTCCTTAAGTCTCTTAATACTATATTAACACCTTATTATAGTTACCTAGGGGCTAGTCTATAATAATTAAGAGACTTCCTTTAGTTCTTTATAATAACTACTAAAAGATATAATAGAAATACTAATAGATATATTAATAAATATAGTAAACACGCTTTAACTATAAGACTAACTTAGCTAGGGGATAATAACCCCCCTATCTAATACTATAGTATTACTAGTAGCTTAATAAGCCTAATTTAAGATACTTTAACTTATACTTAATAAGTAAATAGTAAAGCTTATATACCTCTAATAATAAGTAACTATAAATACTATAGGACCTTTAACCTAACTACCTATTATAGCCTAATCTAGTGCCCTAGTAATTAACCTTACTTTACCTCTTACCTTTAACCTAGTCTTAACTATACCTAAGATAAAATAAAAACCTATCCCTATAGATAACTTATATAATAGTAATAAGGCCTTATTTACTATATAAAGGTTCCTAATAAAATATAAGCTATAGGTAAATAAGGACTTTATTAAAACTAATAAAAATAGGTAAATATTTATTTACTAGAACTTATTCTCTAAAGTCTAGTTCTAGGTAACTACTTTCTTTAAATAGGGTAGTATTTATAATTTTAACCTAGCTAAATTCCTAGAATACCTTAGGTTTATATTCTTTAATTTATATAAATAGGAGATAGCCCTTATAAAGCTAAACTAAATAAAATAAGGCCTAAGGGAGCTATTTTCTATATTCTTTATTTACTTTATAAAGAAGCTTTTATTAGTAAAAGAGAATTATTAAGGGAATAATATAAAGCTAGTAAAGCTTTAATAAGCGCTTAATAAGTGTTTAAGAGAAATTAGTATAAGCTAGGGTATTAGCTAGAGTGTGTAATATATAGCTATTATATAGTATTATAAGATTATAGTTAATATTAAGGCCCTTACTATAGAGAATAAGTACTAGTTTTAATATAAACTATAGCTAGCTAAACTTATACCTTAGATTAATTATAAGGGTAATACACTAATAACTAGGGTATATATAGTAAGGACTTAATTAGGAAAATAAAATAAGCTAGTTAAGAAGGAGAAAGGTCTAAAGCTTACTATAAATATATAATAAGCTAAATAGATATTAGAAGTAAAGTTAGCTAAATACTATTAGAAGGGATATTACTTATAATATAAATCTAAGGATTATTATATTTAGGAGTGTATATTTCTCTTACCTTACTACCTATAGGTTAGTATTAACTTATATAAAGTAAATAAGAAAAGTATAAATAAGAAGGTAAATATTCCCCTTATAGAAAATAAGTAGTCTCTAAGTAAAGTCTTATATAAGGGTAAGTAAGCTAACTATATACTATAATATAGGATAACTATTTAAGCTATATAAAGTTAGAGTAAGATATAGTATAATATATAGACTAATTACTATTCTTAATTTCTATACTCTTTAATATATATTATTATATTAATATCTAGATTAATTATAGTTATAATTATTATAATACTATAAGTAAGTTAGTAGTAAAATAGTTTAGCCTAAAGCTTATATATTTACTAAAGAGAAAGTATATCTAGACTATAGTAAAAATAAAAAAAAGGGGAAAAAGAGTATAGGAGAATACCTTCTTAATTACTTATATAGTATATACTAGAATAGATATTAATAGCTAGGAGTTATTAGTGTATTTATATATTATCCTAGGCCTTATATAAGATATTATACTTAGGATACTATAGCTAGAATATTATAATATAGTTATTTATATAGTAAAATAGTAATTAGTTATTAGAGTAATAAAGGGCTTATATATCTCTAAAGCCTTTATATATAGGGTAAAGACTCTAGTATAGGGGATTATTAGGTCCTTATATGCTATAGAAGCGCGCTAGGTATACTATAGAAAGGACACTTCTATAATATTTATTACTATAAGCCTTAGGGAGATAATAATAATACTATAAATTATAGTGCCTAGGATAAAGCCTAATAGCCTAGATATATTAATATTACCTAAGGAGTTAGCTAACTTTACAGACCTTTTTAATAAGGCTAGAGCTAATAGCTTACCCCCTTATTAGGGGTCCCTTAATTACTATATATACTTATATAAGAATTAGGATAGGTCTAAACTAATACTCCCTTAGGGACTACTATATAATATACTAAGGGACTAGCTTCTAGAGGTTAAGCGCTAGATTATAGACTTAATAGATAAGGGTTAGATTTATACTAGCTTATTATTAGCTATAGCTCTAGTCCTCCTTATTAAAAAGGCTAATAGGGGTTAGCGTTTTTACATAGACTATTACGCTCTTAATAAGATAATAGTATAGGATTACTATTCTCTCCTATTAATTAAGGAGATACTCTATTCCTTATCCTAGGTATACTAGTTTATAAAGGTAAATATTTATATAGTGTTTTATAAGCTATAGATTACTAAGGGCTAGAAGTACCTTATAGTATTTTAAATAAGGTTTAGGCTATTTAAGTGGCTAGTGTGCTCCTTTAGCAGAGTATTGCACTAAAACGTGTAGTGTAGTGTAGTATTTGTAGTGTAGTGTAGTAACTATACTATAAACTACACTATACTACAAACTACACTAACTATAAGGAAAAAAAAACTACACTATACTAACTATAAAGAAAAAAAACTACAATATATTACACTACAAATTTTTTTTCCTAAACTACACTAACTACAAACACTACAAATGTAGTATTAGACTTTTTATTAGTTATTAGTATTTATAAGGTTAAAAGAAAGCTAGTTATATAAAAGCTTTTATTATTACCTATTTTATTAAATTAGTTATAGAATTTATAATATTAAATTATTTTTATAATTTTATTATAACCAGAGTATTGCACTAAAACGTGTAGTGTAGTGTAGTATTTGTAGTGTAGTGTAGTAACTACACTATAAACTACACTACACTACAAACTACACTAACTATAAGGAAAAAAAAACTACATTATACTAACTATAAAAAAAAAAAAACTACAATATATTACACTATAAATTTTTTTTCCTAAACTACACTAACTACAAATACTATAAATATAGTATTAGACTTTTTATTAGTTATTAGTATTATAAGGATTAAAAGAATGCTAGTTATATAAAAGCTTTTATTATTACCTATTTTATTTAATTAGTTATAGAATTTATAATATTATATTATTTTAGTAATTTTACTATAACTAAGTAAGGTTATATATAATATTATACTTTTTTAATAATACTATTTAACTTAATACTTTATTTCCCTAATATAACTTAAAGAAAAACCTTCTTATTATATTATTTACTATTTCTATAAATTATTATTATTACTTATTTTAAAAAAACTATAAAAAGAACTACTAGTAAACTTAATATAAGTAGCTTATTATATCTTATTATAGCTTATAATAGCTTATAATAGCTTATAATACTAATATTACTAGTATTACTAAGATTACTAAGATTACTAAGATTACTTATAATATTATTAGTGTTAAAGTTTAATAAATAAATAACTTAAATATAAATACTAGTAATTATAAGTAAATTACTATAGTAAAAGCTATAGTTTTTAATAACTTAGTATTTTAAGGTTTTTAAAAATATTAATATTATAAAAATGTTTTCTCTTTTATATTTTTTTAAAATAATAATAAAAGTAAAATAATAGTAATAATAGTAATTAAGTAATAATAGTAATAATAGTATTAATAGTAATCATAGTAATTAAGGTTATTAAAGTTATTAAAGCTCTTATAATAAGTATAGTATATTATATAAAAGTAAGTCTTAGTTTTATTTTAAAAAATAAGTTAAACTTATTTTTTATAGCTTAATTAAGCTATATAGGGTAATTAAAATAATACTATTAATTATTTATTAATAGATTATAAATATTAGTTTATTATATTCTTTATTTATATATTATAGTAATAAGATATATAAAGTTACTATATATAACTTCTTAAGGCTTTAGAATTATAAAGCTAAAAGTAATATTTAATTAGTTTAAATCTTAAATAAATAGTTTAAGCTTTTTTTAAGTTCTTATTATATTAAGAATAAGATTTAAGTACTAAGTATATATTTTATTAACTTCTAGTAATTTATCTAGATTTCTTAATTAATTTTATTCTATTAGTTTAGGGTATTTTTTATTTAAAATCATAATAATAATATTTTAAAATATAAAATAATTAATAGTAATAGTAAATAAAATAATAAGAAGGTTTGTCTTTAAGTTATATTAGTAAAATAAAGTATTAGGTATAATAGTATTATTAAAAAGTTATAATATTATAAATTACCCTAGTTATAGTAAAATCCTTAAAAAAAGGTAAATTTTATAAATTATATAACTAATTAGGTAAAATAGGTAATAATAAAAGCTTCTATATAACTAGCCTTCTTTGATTTCCTTATAATAACCTTATATAATAAAAAAGCCCACTTTTTTTTTTACTAACACTACATTTGTAGTTTTTGTAGTTAGTATAGTTAGTAACTACACTAACTACACTACACTATAAGCAAAAAAAAACTATAATACACTACACTATAAAAAAAAAAAAATACACTATACTAACTATAAAAAAAAAAAACTACAATATATTAACTATAAGAAAAAAAAAACTACACTATAAATACAAATTTTTCCTAAAAACTACACTAACTACACTACAAACAATACTCTGATAATACCTAATAGTTATTATAGATTAACTCTCTAAATTTATTTAGCTTAAGGCTATAACTTCTATAGGAGCTAAGGAATATATAAAGAGGTTTAAAATAGTTTAGTAATAGTTTAAGGGGTTTCCCTAATTAATTATTATAGATTATAGTTTAAATTAGTTAGGAAAGTTTTAGATAATATTATGCTCCTTAGTTAGGATTAATTAGTTACTTTTTATATTATACTACTTATAAACTAATAGTAGTATAAAGTAAGTAAACTAAGAGGTATAGGTAATACTATATATTATAGTTTTCTTCTTATAGTTTAACTAGCTAAAATATCTAGTTACTTGCTAGCTTATAATTAATAATAGGCTATCTTCTATAATAGGAGTTAGCCTAAATAAGCTACTATATAGGTATAACCTAAAGCTAGTCTAGTTACTACTAGATATATTTACTTCTATAATAACACTAAAGGGGTAAGTAATATGGTTTCTTAAGTACCTCTAGGAGGGTACTTATCTAGTATAAGCTATAATAGCCTATATATAATAAAGGCAGTAAGCAGAGTATTGTTTGTAGTGTAGTTAGTGTAGTTTTTAGGAAAAATTTGTATTTATAGTGTAGTTTTTTTTTTCTTATAGTTAATATATTGTAGTTTTTTTTTTTTATAGTTAGTGTAGTGTAGTTTTTTTTTTTTTATAGTGTAGTATATTATAGTTTTTTTTTACTTATATTATAGTGTAGTTAGTGTAGTTACTAACTACACTAACTACAAAAACTACAATGTAGTGTTAGTAAAAAAAAAAGTGGGCCTTTTTATTATATAATGTTATTATAAGGATTAAAAGAAAGCTAGTTATATAGAAGCTTTTATTATTACCTATTTTACTTAATTAGTTATAGAATTTATAATATTTACTTTTTTTTAAGAATTTTACTATAACTAGGGTTATTTATAATATTATACCTTTTTAATAATACTATTATACTTATTACTTTATTTTACTAATATAACTTTAAGAAAAACCTTCTAATTATTTTATTTACTATTATTATTAATTATTTTATATTTTTATTATTAATTTAATTAAAAAATACCCTAAACTAATATAATTAAATTAAATTAGAAATCTAAATAAATATATAAAAGTTAATAAAATATATACTTAGTACTTTAATATTATTATTAATATAATAAGAACTTAAAAAAAGCTTAAACTATTTATTTACTATTTAAACTAATTAAATATTACTTTAAGCTTTATAATTCTAAAGCTTTAAGAAGTTATATATAGTAACTTTATATATCTTATTATAATAATACATAAAGAAAGAATATAATAGACTAATATTTATAATTTATTAATAGATAACTAATAGTATTATTTTAATTACCCTATATAGCTTAAATAAGCTATAAAAAATAAGTTTAACTTATTTTTAAAAATAATACTAGGACTTAGTTTTATATAATATATTATACTTATTATAAAAGCTTTAATAACTTTTATAACCTTAATTACTATTATTACTATAATTACTATTATTTTATATTTATTATTATTTTAAAAAAACATAAAAGAGAAAACATTTTTATAATATTAATATTTTTAAAAACCTTAAAATACTAAGTTATTAAAAACTATAGCTTTTACTATAGTAATTTACTTATAATTACTAGTATTTATATTTAAGTTATTTATTTATTATTTATTTATTATTAAACTTTAACACTAATAATATTATAAGTAATCTTAGTAATCTTAGTAATCTTAGTAATCTTAGTAATCTTAGTAATCTTAGTAATCTTAGTAATCTTAGTAATCTTAGTAATCTTAGTAATCTTAGTAATCTTAGTAATCTTAGTAATACTAGTAATATTAGTAATATTAGTATTATAAGCTATTATAAGCTATTATAAGCTATTATAAGCTATTATAAGCTATTATAAGCTATAATAAGATATAATAAGCTATTATAAGCTATAATAAGATATAATAAGCTACTTATATTAAGTTTACTAGTAGTTTTTTTTATAGTTTTTTTAAAATAAGTAATAATAATAATTTATAGAAATATAAAATAATTTATAGAAATAGTAAATAATATAATAAGAAGGTTTTTCTTTAAGTTATATTAGGGAAATAAAGTATTAAGTTAAATAGTATTATTAAAAAAGTATAATATTATATATAACCTTACTTAGTTATAATAAAATTATAAAAATAATATAATATTATAAATTCTATAACTAATTTAATAAAATAGGTAATAATAAAAGCTTTTATATAACTAGCTTTCTTTTAACCTTATAAATACTAATAACTAATAAAAAGTCTAATACTATATTTATAGTGTTTATAGTTAGTGTAGTTTAGGAAAAAAAATTTATAGTGTAATATATTATAGTTTTTTTTTTTATAGTTAGTGTAGTGTAGTTTTTTTTTCCTTATAGTTAGTGTAGTTTGTAGTGTAGTGTAGTTTGTAGTGTAGTTACTACACTACACTACAAATACTACATTACACTACACGTTTTAGTGCAATACTCTGGCAGTAAGACACTATATTTACTTTATATTAGCTAGTAAAATAGTTCTAAGTTAAAGATAAGGTATAGCTTTTACTTAAAAACATTAAAACTAACTACCTCTTATAAAAACTTAATTAGGTAATAGCAAAGTATATAGTTATAGAAGTCCTAATATTACTTATAGTATAGCTTAATATCCTAAGAGGTATTTACTTAGTATTTTACATAGACCTTATTAAATGTGTTATAGAGAACCCTCTCCTTAGTTAAAAGCTCTAAGACTCCTATCTAGGACTAGAATAAGTCCCTATAAAGAGTAATAATAAACTTATTAAGGAATATTAGGTTAAGTAAATCCTAGTAGCTTAGAATACCCTAGGCTAAGGTAAGAGATATAATATACTTATTAAATAAGTAGGTTATATATAGCCTATATAAGAACTATTAGAGAATATAGTATAAATATAAGCCCTTAATAAGTTTAAGGTAAAGTAAGGAGATATATAATATAATAATAGACTAAATTAATTTTAAAAGACTTATATACTTATAAAGACTCCTATAAGTACTTAAAGCACTAAACTACTATATTTTACTACTACTACTTAATAAGGATAATTATCTATTAAGTTATTACTTAAATTACTAGAAGAAAATAAGTAAGGGTATACTACCTTTATTTAGAGTTATATTACTATTACTATAGCTATAGTATTATTATTACTAAGTAATAGTTATAGTATAATAAGTTATTTACCTTATTTACCTTAGGCATAACCTAGGACTTAGATAGTATAAATAAGGTTAGTATAGGGAGTATATATAGAAAGGAGTGTAATAGGAGACTTAGTAAAAGAGTAGTAAGTAAGAGAAAAATAACTAAGGGGGGGAGAAGTATTATTTCTAGCTAGAGAATAGCTAGCTTCTAAGGCTCTAGGAATATAATTATAAGTTAGACTTATTATAAAAGGGAGGTATAAAAGTTACTAGTAGTAATAAGAAGGAGATTTATTACTTAACCTAGTAATTTAAATATATTACTAGATTTTATCCTAGTAATAAGGTATTAAAGCTTAAAGAAGCGTAGTAAATTACTTATATATCTCTTTATATATTATAGTTAGTTTACTAATAACTTATTAGTTTTATTAGAATAAAATACTTATAGCTTACTATATAAAGTAAGCTATACTATAGCTAGCTAAAGGGCTAGTACTAATAAAAGGGGTAACTTTAAGACTAGTTATATTTATTATAGTAGTATTAGTAATAAGGAATACCCTAAGGGCTAACTAAATAAGAGCTAAATTAAACTAAGCTTAAGTAAGAAGGGAGTTTTACTAACTAATAAGGTAATAATACCTTTAGAATAGTATAAGTATTTTCTTTTTTATTTCTAAAGTTTTAGGGACTTTAGGTTTAATAATATATATACCTAAGGTAATCTTTACCTTAATATCCTTTAGTATATAATAGAGATAAGGGTTAGTAAATAAAAGCCTAGTATACTATATATAAGTAAGGTATTACCTCTAATATAAAAAGTATAATTCTCTAGATTTAAGTAAATAATATTCTAGAACACTAGTAGTAAGGGCTTATTTTATATATAGCCTATAAGGGCGCTAGACTAATTAGGGAGTAATATATTATTTATTATTTAAGTTACCTTTTATAAGAAACTTACTAATAGAATAAGCTAAGGGTATTATAGGAGTAGCTAGGGGTAAAGAAAGGTTAGTTAGATTATAAGGTATATTTTAATAGGAGAATAATTATCTAAGAAAAAGAGTCTAATAGAATAAAGAGAAAGGTATAATAAAATTATAATAGTAAAGGGATAGTATTATATAAGGGAAGGTAAGATATAGAAAGAAACTAAGTAAGATATTTATATATAGTTTTAAACCTATATTAGGTAATTAATAAACTAGTAAGGGTAAGGCTAGAGACTATAATAAATAATAGGTTAGTAAGGTAAATATATTACATACACTATAAAACTAAGGCATAGAAGTAAGGCAGTTATTATTACTATTTAATAGCTAGTAAGGTAAATATATTACGCACCTAATAATAATAAGTAAGGAATAGGATTAATTACCTATAGGATAATTTATAAAACTATTATAAAAAGGGGACTTATTAGATATGCCTAAGTAAGGGTATATATAAGGGCTTAGGCTTTACCTAAGTATATTATAAATAGAAGGAAGGGTAAGGGTAAGTAAGAATAGGTAAGGAGGAGCTTATATAAGAAGCTAAGGGGGTATAAGGGGTGCTACTAAGGATAGCCTTTTCTCCTTTCCCTTTTCCTCCTTAAGTCTCTTAATACTATATTAACGCCCTATCGCAGTCGCCTAGGGGCTAGTCCATAACATGTACGTTCCTAACATTATGCTAACGAGATTATTTTTACTAATACTCTAGCAAAAGAACTGCTGCCCGTTTTGAGCCATCCCATTTCTAAGTAGTTCATGGCCACTCCTGTTAGTATGGTATGGCTAGAATTGTGACCTCTTAAGAGCTCTCTAGCTTCTAGGCCTTGGTTTAATTAGCTTCGTTGGAATTCTTAAATTCGGTTACAGTGGATCCGATCCCTACTTATGTGATCTAGTCCTACAACTCTCAGCTAGATAAAACCCCTAGATTCCCTCTATAGAAAATTAACCTTCCCTTTAATGCTTTAGCTAGGGACTGTTTAATTAACTTAAGTTTCTGTGAGGGTAATAGATAACTAGGCAGGAACGTATTTTAGGAACACTCGTGTATTAAACTAAAGCTTACTAATCCGTGGGTCGTAGTGCATTATATGCAAGTTACTAGCTAATCTCCTTGGAGGTCATCTACCTTATAGGTCTGTAAGGCCCCCACAGGCCTCTTGCCTAGAGTAATATTGTTTGACAATGTTTGTAGTGTAGTTAGTTTAGGTACTATACTAACTATTTGTCAGTCAAAAACAACCTTGACAATGATAATAATAATGGTGTTTGAAGAAAAGACCTCAAAAACAGCAATATTTGCAATCTTTCGCTAAGATCAAATCAGTCAATACGTAAAGCCATAGCTAAATAAGTAGGCAAAAACTTCGTATTTTCTCAAGTCATCTCGATTAAACAATCCAAGCCAAAGGCGGGTGATTTTCTATAAAAAGGGGGGCTTCTCGTAGCCAGCACGGTCTTGTCTATATATCGCAGGCACCTCGTGTGTTATGGTGAGGAACCTATCGGGCTATTGGTATTCTGTACGATGGAACGCAATGGATCTGCATCAACAAACGGAGAAGGGATGACGAGGGTAATGCTTTAGATTTCAGGCTTCGTTGTGAGGCTGCGATGTGAGGCTGCGATATCTCAACACAAGCCGTGCAAGGGACGAATTCTGCCAGCCAACAGAAATTTTTCTTTGAATGCTCTCATGGTGGCCGCATTGATTCTCAGCCACGCCAGCAAGGCTTTTCCAGGTCCAATACGGAGTACAGCTCTTTAAATATCACGCCATAGCGCGATGCAAGTTTTCACCACACAACACAGGACTAACCACACTTGAACATAGCAAGTGAGCTGATCAAGCCCTCGATCCTCCCTCATGCCCATCCCCAACGAATTGCGAACACATGAATCCTTTCACCCTCCTGGAGGATGATGGGCTATCAGATCCCGTGTATGTTGCCACAGTCAAGAGCGTTAAACAATCCATAGGCCAGCCACCATGCGAGTGTGTCGACTGCCAAAGCGGGTTCTATACCGTTAAGGAACAAGGAAAACCTGGTCTGTCGTATCCCCGCAGGCTTTCCGATCCAGATGCAGAGCCTAGAGTGCTCTCTGCCATGGAGAGGATTCGGGATGGCAAGAGAGCTTTGACTGAACAGCTTAATGTCTTCGCGGATGTATTAATGAGCCTGTGGAACAAGCGAAGCCAGGCAAAGCGAGAAGCTTCATTGAAGGAGGCAGCTGCGGACTTCGAAGAGAGGCAATGGCTTGTTCCGCGGTACACCTACCTACGCGAGAGGCTTTACGTACATGCGAGGCCCTAGAGGCGGAGGCGTTAGCTTCTTTTGCCTTGACTGAACATGGAGGTCTTAAAGACTAATCCTGCAATTCTCTTGGCTTTACTGCATTATAGGACAGCTCATTCACCACAGCAATGGGTAGCATTTAATAGCGGACAACTCACCCTTAGTTGGGCAGCTGGGTTCTTGGACGTCAACTTCTCAGAAAAATGTGTTGTCATGTATGGACAAAGATACGGATCGCTAGTAGACTGGGAGGAAAAGGCGGCCCATCGAGCCGACATCATTGGCTTCCCCCGGGCATCCTTGGTCCTCGAAGCGCAGGCGTATCTCATGGAAGTTCTCAGCAGCATCGTGGCGAAGATCCTCGACGGTGTCGATATATCACAACCCCCTCGAACCGACAGGTGGAGAAATCTTGTCGGCAACGCTGCGTTCAAAGAGACAGGGGTGGTGGAGTTTTGGTCTCCATACACAAATCAAGCCTTCTCCCCACCACCGGAATTTGACAGTCAATCAATACCTGCTCTCGCTTGCCAAGACTCGGCTGGACGCAACGGGAGATCATCTCTGGAACTTGCAGTGCGATCCCGCATACATGCTGCGGCATTTGAAGATCACGTTTGCAACAGAAATCTTCAAGAAGGCTTCGGATTCCCACAAAGGCAAGATGCTTGTGCGACGCATCCGCTCCGAGGTGCGAAGTCATCATTGGTGGCGCTGGATCGAAATGGAGTGCAGACATGTCGACGACTTGCGAGATAGATGTCGCGACAGCGTATAACCTGGCGCCGTCTTGCCAATCGAATACGACCGAGCTCTTGGCGCCCTGGAGCTTCTTCTTGTCAATCAGGTAATTTACAGGGCCAGCTGCCTTGAAGAACTCTTGCTGTACGTCCCAGGACTTCAAGAGCACTGGACACTTGAACCTACTGCGGGACTACCCAATGCAATTGGCTTTCTTCGCCGGAAGAAGTCTGCCAACACAGAGAAGTCTCTCACCAATGACCGCCTTGATTGGTGTCTGGTTCAGTTTCTCGGAAAGCCCGACGACCAGAGGACATTTGATCACTCTATGCTCTTCGCAATGCTGCAGGAGCACATGTCTAAAACCCCGTCGGCGGAAGCTAGACTGGACGAAGTCATCTACCAGGTGTTATCGGATCTCGCAACTTGCCATGAAATGCTCATGGCGGTCCGTTTCTATGGACCGCAGAACACACCGAGAACGCTTGAGGAGGTCAAAAGGACAAAAGACAGACACGCCTGGAGTCGACGGCCCCCATTCAGGATTGACGTGGAAGGTTTTGGTGTCGTGCCCCAGGGCATCGGGATGTCACTTGTGCGGAACTTCTACCTCGCGAAGGCACCCGTAGGTCCAAAGAATTCTGCCTGGCTTGCCCAGTCCCGGCATCTCCGCGCTGCTCTGAAGAAGTTCTGGGAATTAATAAGAAAATCAGTTCAGGAAGACTTTAAAGACTCGGCGTTTGATCCAGCAGAGATTAACAGCCTTCTTGAGGTGGTTTCGGCAAATCTAAGTGGCTAATATCTATAAGACAAACGGCGAGAGGACAATGCAATTCTCGCATTTATCCATGAACAGGAGGCGCCGCAACCTGTGGCCAACTACTTTGACATGGCCGGAAGGTGTCCCGCAGCCGCGACGATTGCCCCGCGCCCGGAAAAGACAAAAACGAGAGGGGAGACAAGACCTTCTGTCGACAATCTCGCGACGGCGTGCGACGGCTCTACAAATTTACCAACGGAAACTACCGCAGTAGCCGAGGCTACCACCATCTAAGTGGCGAAGCAATGGTTAGATATCTTTCTCCTGGTGTTTCCTGGGGAAGAGGACGTTGCGAAGTATGTCTTATGGAATAATTTTGTCCATGCTATAGTAGACGCGGGATTCACTGTAAGTAACAACGGCGGGTCATTTGTATCGTTTAAGAAGCTTGATGGGGCGGGCAGGATTGTCTTTCATAAACCTCGCCCAGTTCCCAAGATCGATGCTATTATGTTACGAGCCATGGGCCAAAGAATGGCGAAGCGGTTTGGATAGAGGCGAGAGCTGTTTATTTCACGCGACGACACCACCCAGGCTTAGCCGCAGTTTGATTTAGGGCTCGGCGCAACTGAAGAGAGTATTAAGACCAAGCTATGTAAAGGGTTCGACACGTACTCTCGGTATTAATACAGTCGGAATTTCGTAATACATGCGTTAAGGACAACGTTGATCGCGATTTCTGTAAGCCGCATTTAGGTTAACGGACTCGACATCTGCCTCGGTCTTGCAGATGACCCAGGCAGTCAGTCCATCACAGAAGATGCCCTTTCCCTTTCCCGTGCTAAAAAAGTATCAACGGCTAATGCACCATAGGTTTGTCACTTTCAAAACAATAAAGCTAGTTATGAACACCTAAGACCACGGCGATTGGGACAAAAATGTCTCTTCGTTTCTAGGCCTTTTCCCAAACTTGTCGCATTTCCGACTGCATTTAGCCGATCGTGGCAGTAGTGTCAAATTCCCGCACCTTACAGAGGCACTACAGAAGCTACCCGTACAGGTATTCAAACTGGTTAATCGCTCAACTACGCAGGATAACTTCATGTCACTGCTTCTTTGCCACTAGGCAACAATACGGGGAATCATTGTTAAGAGTATTAATATCAAGAAGAGCTAGAAGGGAATCTGGAATTAGGATAAGGTTCATTTGCAAATTAAGCTTCCAACATGCTCGGTGATCTTGAGAGATTGTCAAGTCGCGGGGAAATACCCTATGCCGCCCATGAAATCTCGGCATTACGTGTAGAGAAACAGACTCCGTATTGATACAATCAACGGCACAGGTGTGACGGGCAAATGGCTTGCTGAATGTGAAGCGACTAAAGGACAAGTGGAAGAGACGCAGGATTGTGTTAAGAGGTGTCCTAGGGCAACCTTCACACCCATTCTTAGAGTAAATAACCGTTATGAAAGAAACATCGCCATAAGCAGCATGAGCACGGTTTGAATCCCAACTTTCCTGGCTCAAAGCCTTCCCTCTGCGGACCCCGCGGCCCTGAAACACAACCAGGAGAGGTCCGAAGCTGGCAGATTATAGGAAAGGTGGAAGAATCCGTTCTCGTTTAGTTCCGCGTTTAATGGAAGGCCCTACTATCGGATTCTCCTGCGTTTACTGAGATTTCGCATGGATTGTTTCGAAAGACTGCGGTATCTGTTGCTAGGAAGGACCGCGAATGGTAGCGCGGAGCGATGGAAGGACGATCTCATTGTAGAGCTCCTTTAGACGTTCGTGGAATAGCGTATTGGAAGTGTCGGAAGTATTTGAGTTAGGTGTATTAGCAGATGCTGGGAAGAATAGGAACGCCAAGAACCAAATACTACTAGCTTGGAACGATCCTAAGGGGACATGTCTGGTTCTTACGAGGTTCAATCCATAGGGCTGTATGACCTGGTCAGATGATAGGTTTAGACTGAGGCGCGGCAAGGACATAAGACGGAAATCATTCGGGGCTTGGATTGCGGCGAGACTTGTCGGTGTAAGCCGGAGACTGTTAATGTCAACCTAGCGCTTAATAGTCCGCTGCAATGGCGAGAGTGAGTCTTGTATTTTCTTGAAATAATAGCGTTTCAGGCGGCTAGTCTTCTAAGAAATGCTGCTAATTAGTAAAGCATGCTTTCGGATTGCACGCACCACTCTCGCTGAATACCTCTAAGAGTGGCGGGAGGGATTTCTGCAGGTACGCCCACCTTTCCTTAAAAGAATGTGCGTGGCCGTCCGTTAGCGTGTAAGACGATTAACCTATGATAGAATTAATGCTTATTAGCGTATCCGTTAATGCCGAAATATCACATTGATCTTGAATTTATCATAGCTGTCACTTTCAATGATATCGCAGGCTAAAGAACTCCTAGAAAATCTGCTAATATATCCTGCCCTGCTTGGCCCCGAAGGTGAGTCGTCTACAGACATCGGACGGGACACCAGCGTTGTCGGCGTTGAGTCTGGTCTAAACGCCATCACTGACCTTACAGACGCATTTGGAGAGGAATAGGATGTCGAAGGCGTATAGTTGGAACCATCCTCTGTGTTGCCGCGGTTATATACGATGGGGTCTTCTCCAGCACTGTCTTCTGTCGCGGCACGGGATCGGGACTTATTAGAGAGCGCTAATTTTTTGATGTGAGGCGTTGGGGATTCCATTGACCTGTGCTCGCGCCAGACTCGCAAAGGCACTGAAAATAGGCCACGAGCTGCGTGCTCGGTCTGTTCGTGACTGACTGGAGGCTCCCGCAAGCAGATAACCGTGTCTTCCTTATCACTAGCCCCTTCACACAGGAATTTGTCGTCCGGAGATGAGTTACACGTCGAGCCTTCGCTCGCGTATACGGTATCTCGAGCAGGGATAGTAGTCTCGTGCCTGATCCAGTTGCGCTCTGAAATCTAGGAGGAAGCAGACGGCGAGCCTGAATCAGGGCGTTCTGACGGGGGTGACGACTGTGACGACCGCGAAGGCACTAGGACACGATCCGTGCATTCGGAGGTTGTTAAAGAAAATGGTCTGTTTCTGTGCGAGGGAGGCGGCTCTACTATCATTGCAACTGTAGCTCTGGCATGGGTACCCTCGTGACTCGTTTCCTGCGACAGAAGACCGGCTGATAGTGTTCTGGATTGGAGACTAACGCCAGGCCGCGATGCCCTCCTCTCCAACAGTCCCATCATGTGGCGCAATATCTAGCGAGTTATTGCTATTGCCGGCTTCTTGTCTGGCTGACGGTGTGCGATACCCCTCGCGCTGTTGTGCCTGGCTATTGCGGGGCCCTGTCTTCTTCAAGTCGTTTCACGCGTTCGTATTGCACACGCTGCAAGCGTTTCTGACTCTTCCAAGTATGATTCACTGAGGCGGTTGGCGCGCTGAGAAAGTTAGCGTTTGATTTTGCCGAAGTTGCTGCCTTTGTTTTTGGTTCGCTCGGCTTGCTCGTCAAAGTTGCGGTTGATTGCTCGCTTCTGTGGAGTGCATATTCTTCCTCCGACGGCCGTTGCCTCAGCTCAAGATGAGTGCCAGACTGAGCTGATGCTGGAGTCGTAACATGTCTTTGGAGGCCAGCGAAATATTGATGTATTGGATTTAGTGCAATTCCACCCCGGGCCCGGTCCCATCGCGGCGGGTTGTCCGCAACGTGTACCTGAGAATCATCTTTGTGTTAGTCACGCAGTGCGATGATGCGTTCTCGCAGCTCGTTTTCGCGACACTTCCGCTCTTCTTCGTCCCTGCGCCTCGTCTTTTGTTCGGCAAAAACGGCGGGAGGCATGATAATTCACTCAGATAAATAACGGGGTCAATTACAGTAAGTTCAAACTTTTTAATGAGCAACATGTCTGCCAATTTCCTGTGACAGCGAAATATTACTTTTCTCCCTCTTAATCAGAGCCCCTTTCTTCATCGTTCTTGAACTTGATCCTTACTAATCTGACCGCTTATGCTGATATCTGGATATGGTCTGTCCTGTCATCACTCTCAGTGGCGGGGAACCGAGATGATTCGCGATATGACATGGTTTACCTATGCTAATTCATTTTCTCAGCGGCTACTCAATAAGGCACTGAGGGACAGCAGCTTTTCAACCACATATATCCAATTTTCCGAACGCAACAAAAGCATATTTTTCCACCAGCTTCACATACCACAAATGCCTGCCTAGTGTTATCAGAGCGTGCGCTTTACCAATCCCCTTCAATCATCTTTATAATATCGTCAGCTCGATTAGCTTCCTCGACTTCATCATCTATGTCTAAGCTAAAACCAGCCTCCAGGTAGTATGGGAGATCTTCTCCGTCACTATCCGAGTTAACTTCGAAATTTGCCTCATCGGAATCGTCATCTTTCATGGCGTTAGCATCTAAGTTAAGGAAGTCGTTCTCTTGAACATACATGTCAGGTCATTAGTAAATTTCAAAGACCTAGAATACTGTGACGCCACATGTTACATCTCAACCTGATCGTAGGCGGGCATGACAATGTCGTCGAACCAGTTGTGCGACTTTTCAAGATCGTCCCAATCCCAGTGACCAACGATCTCGGACGCTGTTACTTCCCATAAACAAGCGTAGTGATTTATGTAATATGAATTCGACTTCTGATATGGATCTGGAATCTTGTAATGGACCATCTCGGCTTCCACGTTGATAAGTGGCAATCCCTTCCGCCAGCGAACCCCAGGGTGCACGACCGTGAGCATATGAGGGCCCCTGCCCCTCTTATGCCGAAGATTTGCCAGCTTTTCAATAGCCGTTGGATCAGTTGTGAAAGAAATATATGGTGTCGGTTCCCAGGTACCATGGTTAATATGCCAGCTTAGCGTCTCAATACGAGACTCGGCGGTATCAAGGCGGTGTTGATGGGCTCTGGAGCGCATACAGTAATCGTCTCTCGGTTGGCTTCCAGAATTACGGTCCCATAATCTAAGCAAGGGCTGCTGAAGAGTAAAGTGAGGTGTAAGCCAGGAGTGGCAATCTTCTTCAGATGTGGACGCCGCCCCTGCCGGAGGTCGTAGTAGGTCCCGCGCTACGATGTGAGTTAGGCTGGAAAGTTCCTCCATATTCAAAAAATATGGACTGTTGATATTGTTTGCACACTGCTCGCAGGGCGGCCAGGTCTTTTCTATGGCCGACCGATTCCTTCGCTGCTGTTCTGCAAAGGCATGGTCATGCGACTATCCTAATGTTACGTCTGAGGCATTCACTGACGCACCACCTCGCGGCGCTGACGATTCGTATCACCCTCGCCCCCGCGAGAACCCAAAATCATTAATGCCCATTTGGTTGTGTTGCACGAAAAAAGAGGCGCAGCCGACTGGCCACTAATTTGTGCGTGTGTTATCCCCTATATGCCTTGCGACAGATTGTGCGGCCCGGAGTGCAGCGCAAGTCAATGGGGACAACCGTACCTCTATGCCTGCAGGGTTTATTGCCGTGCACCTACCGATATCCTAGATATCTTAGCAGATCAGACAAGGGGGCTATGTAATGATTGCTGCCCGGGAAAGGCCTATTATCACATAGAAATGTACAACAATATTCGGCCCAGTCTGACCGCACCAGTCACCAGGGCCTCAACACTGACCATACCAACTGATCAATCAGCTCCAAATGCTCGTATGTGGTAATGCATATGTCTAAATTTTGCTTGTCATAGAGTATAGCTCGCCCGTTGCCGCTGTGTTCAAGTCGTTTTCAGCGGCGCCCCGGTAACTACGCGATCATCAGAGGTTTTCCCGTCACTCTTTGGTCAAGTTTTGGCATGCTCTGCTACCGAGCGTTGCTCGTTCGCATCAGTTAGGAGATGATAAATACGCTGTCGAAATGTTTTCTTCGGTTCGTACGGAATAAGAACGTGTCGGATAAACAACTTGTCTGTTGGCACTTTTCTCGTCGGAATCTTGAGGGCGTCAAGAAGCAATTGCGACACCGCACACGAGAAGAGATGCATGTGCGATTGATCATCTGGGTCGGAGAACAATACGCGGGACTATAAGCTAACACGTTAGGTCTAAAGGGTAAATAAGGGTTAGTTGGTTTGGAAATGCCCACCGAGTAGGAACTGCGCCGATGGGTGCCGTCTTCCTCGCTTTGTCGATATGCTATAGCTACAAGGAGTGCGAGTATGCGTGAATGAGGTAATTGCAACGACTGATTCATGGGGCGAGTGAGCAATGGGCTGACCGAGCCTCCATCGAAATATGCTGTGATCATAGGTCCGGTGGTGTGACATACGACGAGACATTCGAAGGTCTCAATACAGCGACCACCAAAATAAAACCGCGCAGCTTCCCTAATAGCGTGTCAGTTAACCACTGGCCAGGGATGCTCCAAAACTTACTCGAAGGTATGATTGGGGTTATCAAGAAGCTTTCTCATCAAAGTTGTTCGCCAACGAACGTTGTCACGCGAAAGAAAACTGTTCACGTAGCCAGTACCAGAGCCTTTGCGCACCTGGTTAATCTGGAGTGCGGATGCAGGAACAGGGTCTCCAAATGAAGAGAAGAGCTCGACATGGCGGCAAGTCCAACGTGAAGGTTTCGTGAGAAGGTCCTCTTGTTGGAGAAGGCGACACAAAGACATGGTTGTTGTGGATGCTAAGTCTAGTGACAAGTTAGTCGGCACAAATCAGGTGTAGGAGGCTAGGAACGATTAGTAATACGGATCCGTACGAGTGAACAGCTACACCAAGGGGGTCTATCTTGCTAATAGATTAGCGAGAGAGTGTAATTAAAACAGCGCTAAATAATAAAATTATCTCTTAATATTTAGTATTAGTAATATTAGTAATATACTAATCAAACTAAGTACAGTGGGGTAGCGAAATGTTAGGATAACTAACCCCATTAGGCAAATTAACCTTATAATTTTAAGTGCCTTTTCACACACGTAGTTTTAATTCTAATCTTATATAAACTATATAATTATACTAGGAGTTAGTTCCTTTCTCCCGTGCTATGAAATCTTTACACTCAGCGAGTAGACTTGGCATGTCATGAATCAAGTCTTCAAAGACGTCAGAAACAGACTCGGTATCGTATCGGGCTTTGATGTCGTCATAGACGGCAGTGATAGAGGCATACTGTCCCTGCCAACAACTTAGAGTCACACCTCCAAATTTTGCGTCGTTATCCGTTGAAGGAAACTCATTGTTTATAAATTTTCGAACCCTGTCAGGAGCATCTAGCTCGCCAAGTGGAATGTGGCCGAAACGAATCGTGTAGATGCATGATGCCAACGCGAATTGCTCGCTAATCGGTCCAGCGTGAGGAAGCTCGAAATCTCCATCAAGCTTGCAAAATGGTTCGCTCGCAACGAGAAGCTGTTCGCCTATTTTGACAGATGCGTCGAAGTCGGCAAGACGGATATTGTCGTTTGCTGTGAGGAGAATATTAGGTGGCCGCAGGTCGCCGTGAACAAGACCGAGCCCTTCAATCCATGACAGGGCGCTTGCGATTTGCGTGATCCAGCGTGCCTGGGTGCGATTGCTCGGTGCGTGACGTGCTGAGTGTTGGTCGATACGGGTTTGTAAGGTCGCTCCCATCCGCTCCATGAAGAAGCCTTCGGGGACGCAAAGGATGCATCGGACGATGTTGGGATGTGGGTGCTTCATCAGCAGCTTATGCGTTGACTTTTCATTCGCAATTCTCGCGGCGCTTTCTTCCATTTCATCTGCTTGATCTGGCGCTGGATTGTGGAAATCCGTGGGGCATTTGAACACCGCATGTTTGCTGATTATGAAGATCTGGCCTCCAGCTCCTCTGGCTAACAACCTTTCAGCAGTGAGGGAGGCAAATGGCACACGCAAATAGGTGGTCATTGTGCACGAGTTTAATAAGGAGAGTTGGTGTTAATAGGGAGTAATTACATTAGAGTCGTGGCTCGAGGCTTGAATATTCGGCACTGCGCACGGCAGGAATGAATGGCAGTTCTTGTTATAGGTGGGTTGTGACTTTATCCACGCGAGTTAATGCGCACTGTACATGAGTCCACATGTGTCCCTTGCCTTGCCCCGATTGACCAGTATCAGTATCAGTACCCCGCACAGGCATGAGGGAGGTTCCTCCGTGTTGTTTTCCGCCACCTATGTCTTTGACCTGAACCTACTTCGCCAAACAATCTGGGCACCGATCTTTCTTAGATGACATTCCCAAGCTGTGATTGTCGGTGGGATTGGGACAGTCCGACCCTCTGGCATTGGCCGCATCGCATCGAACAATGTATGGAAGTTGCTCGACTTGATGTCCACACGCATGCTTCACTTTGGGATGCATTCTCTGGCACATGTTATCGGCTTTCTTGTCGAATAATAGCATGTTAGTATGAGAACGGAATAGAGTTATTAAGGCTCGCAGGTGCAAATACCAGATGTACAAGCGGTGGGCGTTGAGTTTTAGTCCTTGGTGCTGGATGCTAGATATGCTAGTTTTGAGGGGCGAACCTGGTTTAAATACTACTGTTTGCTTACAAGACAGACATACCTATTTGATGACCCACAGTTGGTGACCAAGAATCGTTATCAATAAGTGTCAGGTAGGGGTGTAAATCGATGATAAAAAGTGTTTAATTTCGGTTAATTAGAAGTGCAAATAACACCTAACTTTTATACTTAAAAGGTATATAGTGTGCTATAGTAATAACTAGCCTAAGGAAGTACTTCTAATACTTTATATTTATATATTATCTTAAAAAGTATTTTATCCCTATTAATATATACTACCCTTATATATCCTAAGCTTTAAGGGTGCTTTTCTCAATATACCCCCCTTAGCTAAGATATTTATTAAAGCTAGAGTTTATTGATTTTAAATTTTTTTTTTTTACCTCATTGGTTATAGCCAATGCATCTGATTTTTTATAACACAATTACTAGCAATACCTAGCTAGTAAAACAATTAATAACTAAATACTTAAATCTATAGTAATAAATAAGCTTTAAGGTTATAAATATAAGAGGCTATAAGGTTAGAGTAAAGTTTATAATAAACTTTATAGCTATATTAGCGTAAGATATAGTTATAATTTATAACTATAGTTAAACTTAAATTTATTTTAGTTTTGCTTATAGTATAAATTAACGTAATTCCCTGTCAGAACCTGAAGGTGTGCAGGTAAGCCATTGAACCAAAAGATTCACCAATGCTAGCTCTCGCTCGCATTGCACCTTACAATTGATTATCAAGCCACGCGCGCGCGCGCCTGACATTCCCCCTTCCTTTGCGACCGTGTTTATTCTATCTCTTTCTAAATATAACCTATCCTCACTTATCTCTAATTTAATTCGTTATAATTACTAGGTAGGTTCTGCGTTACTAATTAACTAATTAACCCCTAACTAATTAGATAATAGTATAGCTAAGGGTAATAAAAAGGACATTACCTTATTTAAAATATTAAATAATATAATAAAAGAGAAAAAAAGCAAAGGGAAGGGAAGTAAAGATAAATCTAACCTAAAGATAATTAATAGTATTTATACTATAAGGGAAAAATTACTAAAAAGCAAAGGTAATATTTTGTCAGGTGAAAACAACCACCCGAAAACGACGGATTTGACGGTCTTAATGACAAAGCTAATGATAACGATAAAAACAATGAGATTAACGATGCTAATGATGCTAATGAATTTAACGATATTAATAATAGAACCTAGATAACGGGATCTAGGCCTATAATATTTTCGATCCATCGCGAGGATCTAAGCCAAAAAAGAGGGTAATTTATTAATATTAAAGTCCTTGTATTATTGTTACGTGCAGGTTTGGCACGATGTAAGGCGAATCCGTTAGAGGGGCTAACAGATTTACTATTATAAAGTTATACTAAGTTCGCTATAAGAGCTACTATTAGGTGTAAGGTAAGATATCTAAAGAAGGTTAATTCTTTCTATCTAGAGTCTAAATCTAGTCTTATATACGCTTGCATTTAGCTTCGCTATATAATAAGTGCTAGGTATGCCTTAAAAGACAACTATCCTAGTTAAAGGTAGTTAAATTATAACTAGATTTGTACTTTACCTAGCTAAGTAAATTAATAAAAAATTATCTATTAAAATTACATAAAAGAAAAATTCAGAATAGCTATTGCCACGTATTACGATAACTTTTTAGCGCCTTATATTCCTTAATAGGCCCTCTAAAATTATTATATTAAATAATGTATTTAACCTTTCTAAAATTAATTTTCTATTTACTACCTTCCTATTTTCTATTACTAATTTCCTATTATATAGCAAATTCTTAAGTTCTATTATACTAACTACTTCTATTCTAATTTAGTCTAAATTTATCCTCTTAGTCTAGTAAACTAGCGAATTTGTCTAGCTTTTAGCAAATTCTTAAATTCTATTATACTATCTATTCCTATCCTAATTTAGTCTAAATCTATCTTCTTAATCTAGTAAACTAGTAAATTTATCTATCTTTATTACTTTAATAATTAGTAAGGGTAGAGTTAGAAATACTATTTATCTTTATATTGTGTGGCTAGAATTGTGACCTCTTAAGACCTCTCTCGAGACCTCTCTCACAAGACCACAGGCCTCTAGACCTCGGCATTGTCGGATCTATCGGCATCGCCGGATTAATCAGATCCCTAGTTATGTGACTATCTAGCTAGATAAAATCCCTAGATTCCCTCCCCTTTTATAGAAAATTAACTCTCCCTTTATAGCCTTTAGCTTGGATTGTTTAATAGATAAGATAACCTAGCATTGTGTTTAACCTAATAAGATAAATTTAACCTAACATTAAAAAGAGACCTCTTTTAGCTTGGATCCTCGCAATAGATTGCAAATATCGCAGACCTAGATCCCATTATCTAGGTTCCGGCTTTGATATCGTTAAATTCGTTAGTATCATTAGCATCGTTAATATTATCGTTTTTATCATTATCATTAGCTTTATCATTAAGACTATCTTTTCCGTCGTTTTAGGGTGTTGTTTTTCCCCCGATAAAACTAGTGGAGGAACGGGGAATAGTCCTATCAGACCTTCTGCCGTTGAATTTGATAATCCCCTCCTAACATTGCCTCTCTTATTATTTCCCCCTTTAGTTATCCCTTCGTATGATTATTATAATTGTTAGCAGCTTCTTACCTCTTTTCCCTTTAATCTAGGTCGCTAGATTAAATCCCTTCAATCCGATCATTTAATCTGACATCGTCAAAATCATCGGATTAGTCAGTTTAATTGATCAGAACCGTTACAACCTTTTTCCCCTTGATCCGGGTAGCTAGATTAAATCCCTTCATTCCGATCATTTAATCAAGGTTATCTAACTTATCTAATATTATTAAAATCATCGGATTTGTTAAATCAAATAATTACGACTATTATAACCTTTTCCCTCTTAACCTAGGTTAGCTAGGTTAAACCCTTTCTTTCTAACCTTTTAACCTTTTCTAACCTTTTAACTTTTCTTTCTAGCTTTAACCTTTTCTAGCTTTAACCTTCTTTTCCTAATTTTTAACCTTCTAACTTGCCCTAACTTAAACTGATTTAATACCCTAGTTTTGCTTAGCTTTCCGTTAGGGAGGCAAGCATCTAGACCTTTAAATTTAACCTTTAATAAATCAAGTCTTCCATAATTAGACCTTTGACCTAACCTTTATTAGCTAGGTCCGTTATTAAAGATTAATTAATCTGACTATCTAACGAGGCCTCTGACCGTTAAAGACCTCTCTAACTGACAATTCCTCTAATAATTGACGAGGAATCTAATGTACAGAAGGTCTTCTGACAAGGTCTCTGACTGCTAATAAGGGCTTCCGTTGTCAGACCAATTGATCTGACTGTCTAATAAGGCCTCTGACCCTTGAAGATCCCTCTGACTAATGATTCCTCTGACAATTGACGAGGAATCTGACTATTAGAAGGTCTTCTAAAGAGGTCTCCGACCGTCTAACAAGGCCTCTGACCCTTAAAGACCTCTCTAACCGACGATTTCTCTGACTTTTAAAGGGGAATTTGATGTACAGAAGGTCTTCTAAAGAGGCCTCTGCTATTAACAAAAGCTTCTATTATTAGACTAATTAATCTAACTGTCTGACAAGACCTCTGACTATTAAAGACCTCTCTAATAGATAATTCCTCTAACTTTTAAAGGGGAATCTAATGTACAGAAGGTCTTCTAATGAGGTCTCTAACTGCTAACGAAAGCTTCCGTTATTAGACTAATTAATCTAACTGTCTAACAAGACCTCTGACCCTTAAAGACCTCTTTAACTAACGATTTCTCTGACTTTTGAAGGGGAATTTAATGTATAGAAGGTCTTCTAAAGAGGCCTCTGCTATTAACAAAAGCTTCTATTATTAGACTAATTAATCTGACTGTCTGACAAGGCCTCTGACCGTTAAAGACCTCTCTAATAGATAATTCCTCTGACTTTTGAAGGGGAATCTAATGTACAGAAGGTCTTCTAACGAGGTCTCTGACCGCTGACAAAAGCTTCTGTCATTAGACTAATTAATCTAACTATCTGACAAGACCTCTGACCCTTAAAGACCTCTTTAACTGACGATTTCTCTGACTTTTAAAGGGGAATTTGATGTACAGAAGGTCTTCTAAAGAGGCCTCTGCCGTTAACAAAAGCTTCTGTTATTAGACTAATTAATCCGACTGTTTGACGAGGCCTCTAACCCTTAAAGATCCCTCTGACTAATGATTCCTCTGACGATTAACGAGGAATCTGACTGTTAGAAGGTCTTCTGATGAGGTCTCCGACCGCTAACAAGGCCCTCTGTTATGGATTGATTAGTTAATCAATCAGACCCTCGGTTACTTGACCTCTGACCGTTAGGCTAGATTAATCACTAAGAATCCCTCTAACTGTCTGACAAGGCCTCTGACCGTTAAAGACCTCTCTAATAGATAATTCCTCTGACTTTTAAAGGGGAATCTAATGTATAAAAGGTCTTCTAACAAGGTCTCTAACCGCTAACAAAAGCTTCCGTTATTAGACTAATTAATCTAACTGTCTAATAAGACCTCTAACCCTTAAAGACCTCTTTAACTAATAATTCCTCTGACTTTTAAAGAGGAATCTAATGTACAAAGGGTCTTCTAAAGAGGCCTCTGCCATTAACAAAAGCTTCCACTATTAGACTAATTAATCCGACTGTCTGACGAGACCTCTAACTATTAAAGACCTCTCTAACTAACGATTCCCCTAACCTTTAAAGGGGAATTTAATATACAGAAGGTCTTCTAAAGAGGTCTCTGCTGTCTGACAAGGCCTCCGACCGTTGAAGATCCCTCTGACTAACAATTCCTCTGACTTTTGAAGGGGAATTTGATATACAGAAGGTCTTCTGACAAGGTCTTCGCCCGCTAACGACCCCTCTGGCCGTTAAAGATCCCTCTGACTAACGATTCCCCTGACCTTTGAAGGGCAATTTAATGTACAGAAGGTCTTCTAAAGGGGTCTCTGCTGTCTGATAAGGCCTCTGACCGTTAAAGATCCCTCTGACTGACGATTCCTCTGATAATTAAAGAGGTCTCTAACTATCAGAAAGGTCTTCTACTACGAATTAATTAATTAGACTATTAACAAGACCTCTAATAACCCCTTTAATGGATGACCCTTTTAATTAATAGATTGATAGGTAGGGGGGCCTGAAAATCACGAATTTTTTTTTATCTTATGATTATACTACTTCTTCCCCTTTTGTTATTTTTTTTATTACTGTTTTCCCTTTCCTAGGGGCTAGAAAAGGGAAAACAGTTAGGGAGGTGTTATGTGGCTAGAATTGTGACCTCTTAAGACCTCTCTTAAGACCTCTCTCACAAGACCACAGGCCTCTAGACCTTGGCATTGTCGGATCTATTGGCATCGCCAGATTAATTGGATCTCTAGTCATGTGACTATCTAGCTAGATAAAATCCCTAGATTCCCTCCCCTTTTATAGAAAATTAACTCTCCCTTTATGGCCTTTAGCTTAGATTATTTAATAGATAATATAACCTAGCATTATGTTTAACCTAATATTAAAAAGAGACCTCTTTTGGCTTAGATCCTCGCGATGGATTGCAAATATCGCAGACCTAGATCCCGTTATCTAGGTTCTGGCTTCAATATCTTAGGGTTAGGGTTAGGGTTAGGGTTAGGGTTAGGGTTAGGGTTAGGGTTAGGGTTAGGGTTAGGGTTAGGGTTAGGGTTAGGGTTAGGGTTAGGGTTAGGGTTAGGGTTAGGGTTA